>OZ014472.1:47634283-48956742 GCA_963965965.1 Trididemnum nubilum
GTCGCAAATAAAGTCGCTGACTTTCAATACCAATAGATAATTTAATTTTCACCTAAGCAAGAATAAATTTATGTCACTTTATTTGCCGATAAAATTGAGAACAAATGGGGCTGAAAATTGGTGAAAATTTAGGATCAGCCAGCTTCAACTTAAAAGCAATGACGTAACAATTAAGTTGTATCAGGTAAAGCACAACGTACGGCTATTAAATGCTACGTTTATCGTTATAACTTGACCACGTCATGCAAACAACCAACGATATTTTCGCAAATCCTTCAGCAATTACAACGAAAATTGCAGGAAAGCTAGTTGACGTTACAGAGCAAATTTGGGCGAAACAAAACTGTTGGGTGTCAAACGCGAGCAAAACCCCCCGTAACTAAAGTTACCAAAAGAACGAAAAGTTCCAATTTCGGGTTATATTTGCGCTTTTGACTTTGTGATGTCATAGACAAGTGACGTAACAAATGGAGCGAATCAAAGCCCGAGCTTAAACGGATTTATCGGTACCAATTTTATTTCGATCCGAAAAGCACAACGAAAGCTAGGCCAAGTTACGTCAGGAGTATGACAGTGGTGAAAAATGTTGCTCTTCACTATTTAGGGCCGTAAAAAAAGGGGAAGGACTTGATTCCGTCAGGTGGAGACAAAACTCATAAAATTTCAGAACAATTGCTATCATTTGGCATAATTCGTATCCGCTCACGATGTCACTATTATGACGTCAATTTGACTCCAAAGTTTTGCTTGGCTCTCAAAAAATGCGGACACGCGTCACAATGGTTTTTGCTTGGAGTGAACCTACTGTACGATATTTATACTGTGGTACTGGTGCACTGACTGAAATTACACGTACGACACCCCACAACAGTATAGCCTTTAGGTTCGGCCTACACTGTGCGTTCATTATTGAGCGCATAAGAGCGTTTTTTAGATCATATCGAATAGAAGTTTGGCAAGCGCAGCGTACTGCCTTACTAGCGTACAGGCTCCCAGTTGGTAAAAACAAACAAACTATACGCTCGTACTCTCACGGTTTTAAGTTCAGTCTAAACCGAGCCTCGTAGAGGTAATATAGACTGGTTAAGCTGATGGTCTATGCAAGCTGTACTGATGTCTTGTTGAAACTTTCGTGATGGAATTATCGCATGCCTGTGGCATTTGCATTGCAATATTTTAACTTCAAAAACAGAACGCTATTCCCATTTTAGGAAGCGCATAATTAACACAGTATTGCAGTTCTTAAAAAATTGAAATATTTACTGCACTCTCCATCTTTTTCCAGTCTTCTTCACAGGCTATTATAAATAACAACTATATTCTTCATTACTTATGCACTTTAGTATAGTCGTTCCTTTTTTTATATATTTTTAGTCTTTGTAATATACTTTATATCGTGAGTTATGGTGGAAAGTAGTTTTGCTAAAAAAAGACTAGCTGAAAGATTCGTTTATTTTCAATGGTCTTTGATTAAGTTGAAAATGTTTTTCCTCTTTATGGCGCATGGTATTTTACCATTGCACCTTTTTTTGCGTTTTACATCTTTTAATGTTCAGCATAATTATTTAGGATTTAGCAAACGATAAGAATGCGGCATAAAACTTTTCGTAAATACTGCACCTTTCTAAAAAAAAAAAATCATCAATTACACCAATCATTAAATCTGTAAAATGAACTCTAATTGTTTATTTTTCAGGTTACAATTGTATAGACACATCATCCATTACAAAAGAAAAAGAAAGCTTCATTATGAGTTGTTTGTGTAAATATTTTGTGATAAATTTAACATTATTATATTTTGTCGCGTATTAAGTTTGTAACTACACTTGATTTAATTCTTTGATCAGAAAATTTGAGCCAAAAATATTTCAAAAATACTTGAACTAGAAACTGTTTTTAATACACTGTTTGAATATACAGACGATGTTTTAAACAAACCGAAACGTTTCGAATTCAAATATGCTTCATGTATTTTGGCTCTATTTAATTACTGACCAAGTGAAATGCTGAACTTGCATCTTCTGCCCCAAAATATTTCAAATGTGTAGATATTATTATTGATGAGTTTATTTTATTATTCCACTTTTTTGTTTCCAGTGTTGCATGAAAAATTTCGAAAGTCTTTTTTTTATCCGATATTATTTTATTAACGGTGCTACAGCACATTTCAGCGACTTGCTGAAACACGTTTGCTTATTTTCATATTGTAAAAGCAAAACGTTAATTTGAGCTATAGGTTCTTTCTTTTTACATGTACAGTATGAACCATGGCTGGAATCGTTTGTGAGTCACAAAAAAACCAATGCAGAGCACCTTATTTAGGGGGGGGGGGTTATTTGCGAATCTTTTGTCAGGCTGAGTTGTTGTTGCTACCTCCGACTCTTTCCTGTGGATGAAAGCATGGTGCACCAGAAGCGGTACACCATAGAATGCAAACTGGAATGGAAAACCGGGAGACAGGTTGGGTTTCCGCGACCGGTAGACTAATGATTTTTGGCAGCCGTGACCCCAATCTAAAATAAAATGATAGGTGTCTTTTCCCAAGGATACAAAGTTGAGCTAGGTAAAAAATAAGCTAATTAAAATTTAAGATTTTTCTTTAACCGAATTAAATAATATTTTCGTATAATTAAACTTTGATTAGCTTATTAAATTCTTACTTTATGTTGACTTTAAATCCTCATTAGCAATGTTGCACAAAACGGGTTCTTTTCAAGATTATTTTATTTGACTTTGATCATCATTTGAACAGTGTACATAAAAGAGCTAGCATGTCAGAGACGTGGTCTGCACTTGGTTTAGAATTGGTAGTCGTATTAGCCTATTCTAGGCTGTTTAAAGCTTCAGTGTTCTCTCTAATCAGCGCTTAACTGCAATTAATGAAAGCAAGATAAGCTGGTCTAATTTTAAGCCAAGTGTAGCCCAAAGACTTTTTTGAAAATAGGTTGTGTAGAAGATGAAGTTTGTGAATGCATAATATACATGTTGCAATATCCTTTTGCAGGGCCGTTAAAAAGGAGGGTAAGAGGGTAGGGAGTATCAAGACCCGGGATTTTTATGGGCTGCACTCCTTTTAGGGGTCCCTTCGATTTGAAGCTTGATCTAAAGTATATATTGTGAACGACGAGGACATATTTATTTATTTTTTTGGTCTTTATCTCAAATTCAGTAAAAATAGGCCCTAATTGAGAGAAGATCTGTTTTTGGACTTCACCTAAAATTCGGCAAAAAGTATTGCTCAACTTGAACGAAGACCTATGTTTGCTTTTCGGCGCGGATTTTCTTTTAACGGTTATACTTCCCTGGGTTATTAATTGCTTGTATAGTGATTCTTTGACTAATATTTTGCTTTTGTTATATTAACGTGGAAAATTAGATCCAGATTAATAGCGCTAGGTAGCGCTTAGTAAGGATTTTGTTTAAGACATTTTGACGTTTTGCAGATTTATTGATGTAGATTTATAACTTATTGCGTAGCTAAATTCTCGAGTTTTATATCCAGTCATTTATTTAGACTTATACTTATCGACCATATTGTAAGGACTGTGTATAATTTTACAAATGTAAATAAATCTTTTAAAAAATTTGTTGTTGTTGTTTTTTTTTTAATTCGTACAGCATTTGAGGACTTTTATAATTTTGTTTTGCTAAATTTGGAAGGGCAGGAAACTTAACAAGCTTCAAATGAGGTCTAAATTGAAATCGCTTTAAGTAGTGGAAAAATATTCTACACTTGACATTTTTTATTGTCCCACGTTTTGTTTTTTTGTTTTTGACTCCTGCACAACTTTTTGGAATATATTGGCTCGGAGAAATGTTAACATTTTTCAACTCGTTAAAATTTTGTGTCGATAAAAAGTTACAGCAGATAGATCAGGCGCGTAGCCAGAAATTTGCAATGGGGGGGGCTATCAGCCGCCGGAGGCACGAGGGTCTGGGGGCGGAGCCCCCAGCGCTCGAAAACTTTGCCTTTTTTTTCAAAAATAACTTCATTTTGGGGCTATTTTGATTAAAAATAATGCTTTTAAAACGTGGCTTAGAAATTGGCAGTGCAAACAAGATTAAACTGGTGGCATAAATGGGCTATTTGAGAGGTGGCTAATGGTAAAATATTAGTTCTCTTGTTTAGATGCTGGTAAATCATAAAATTGAATAGTTCAATAAAACTCACACGGAGTAATCTATTTCGTATAGGCCAACAGTTTATAGTGAAAAATAATTTGGGGGGGGGGCTAATGAAGAGATTTGAGAGAAACGATTGGTAATTAATTAATACTGAATAGCCCCCCCCCCCCCCCCCCCTATTCCTTAGTTTATGGTATATTTATTGATGACATCTATGTTTAGCATTTTTAAACTTGCGATCACTTTTGATTGCTGATTTCTTACCATTTTTCAAAATTTTCATTTATTTGTTAGTTTTATTTTTGACAAATTAGCCCCCCCCCTGAACATATGTTTCAAAAGATGTTTTAAATCACTAGTTAGTCCACTCTAGTGCGTAAAACAGTCACAAAAGTGCTAAAAACGTAGTGTTTTTCCCATTCTGCATTTTGGCCGACCTGCCAATGGGGGGGCTATAGCCCCCCCCAGCCTCCCTCCTCCCCTAGCTACGCTACTGAGGTAGATGCATCACTAACGATAAGATTTTGTCCGTTTGATAGATCTATCAGTATCATTCGTTACAAAACGTTTGTTTGGTATTCTGCATATGATGCTATAAAATGTCACAGTACATAAATTATTTTCAGGACTACCGAAACCTGGTTTCAAAATCTATTTAACATTTTTTGCTTCCAAGCTGAAAAAAGCTAAAAGGAAGCGGATTGTGGTAACATATTCGATCAGATTTAAAAAGATAAAGAGAGTTTGAAGTTGTAGAAGCTATGGTGTTTGATTTGCATTTTCCTGAACTTCTTTTACTGCTGTTTCATAACCTCAAGCCTTAAACCCCTTTTAATCAATAATAAACAATTAGATTAGTATTACTGTCTCGAACTTCTTTGAATAATATCCATTTCATAATTTGAAACTTTCGCCTCTTATCGGAATAAAAACTGGTTGAGCTGTTGTAATGTGCATTCAAAAAAAGTAGTGTCCTTTGAAAAGTAATTCTGCACCTTTATTGTTAGCCTGTCATTAAATGCACGTTTTAAAGGTGTACTGCATTTTGGGTAATAAAATTTCTATTTTCTTTGATTCTACCTTGCCATTGAATGCACATTTAAAGAAGTACAGCATTTCAGAAAATAATTTTTATGCCCCCTTTAACGTTGGCCAGTTTTAAAGTAACATTTAAAGAAGTACTGCTGTATTTAAAGAAATACTTACATGCCCTTTATTTTAGCTTGCTCTTAAATGCACATTTAAAGGAGTAGTGTATTTGAGAAAACAATTTTTGTACCCCTTTGTGACTTTTTAAAGTTAGCCAATTTTTTAATAGCTATTTAAACAAGTACTATCTTTTAAAAAGTAAATTTTACACCTTAATTTTTTAGTGCTTACTTGTCAATAAATGCACATTTAAAGAAGTACTGTATTTTACATAACAATTTCTAGGCCCTTTTTAATGTTAGTCAGTTTTGAACAAACATTTAAAGAAGTACAACCTTTTAACGAATAATTTTTATTCCTCCTTTAATGTTAGCTTATAACAGTTGCACGTATAAAGAAATGTATTTACTTTGTGCTTATGTATAACAGTGCTTCACTTTAAAAAAAATTTATGCCTTCTTTAACGTTAGTAAATATTCGAATGTACTTTAAAGGGAGTACTGCCTTTCAAAAAATAACTTTTACCCCTCTTTTGATGTTAACTTGTCAATAAATAAAGATTCAAAGGAGTACTGCACTTTAGAAAAAAACTGTATGCCTCTTTCAATATCATCAAAGTTTTAAACGTACAAATAAAAGTGTACTGCTTTTCACAACACACTTTCTTAAACGTTAGCGTGTCAGTGGTTTCACAAATAATGGAGTACAGCACTTGAGATGCACTCCTTCTCTATCTTTTACCGTTTTTAGCCGTACATTTAAAGAAGTACTGCTTTTTGAAAAGTAGTTTTTACATCTCCTTTAATGTTAACTTGTTAATTAACGAACAATTAAAGGAGTACTGCACTTTAAAAAACAAATTTTATGCTTTCTTTAACATTAGCAAATTTTGAATGTACATGTTAAGAACTATATTTTTAAAACGTACCTATTGCGCCTTCTTTAACGTTAGCTCGTAACTGGTTGCACATGAAGGAGTGCTCCATATTGCAAATAAGATTTTAAGCCTCCTTTAATGCTAGTCTGTCTTAAAATGTACATTTAAATGATTATTTTCTGAAAACTAATTTTACTTCTTTAATGTTGCCTTGTTAATAAGCGCTTATTTAAAGGAGAACTGCACTTAAGAAAACAATTTTATGCCTTCTTTACTATTTGAATGTACATTTAAAGGAATACTCTTTTTGAAAAAGGTAATTTTTATTCCTCCTTTAATATTACCTTGTTAATAAATGCACATTCAAAGAAAGGCGCTTAAAAAAAAAACTATATTATAGTCCATACGTGGAAACAAATTCATTAATCGTTAATAACGAAGCTAACTTTTTTATTAACTCGTTAAAAAGCTTTTTTATGTTAACAGACTAAATTACCTTCCATTAAGTTTCGTTAACTTACGTTAAGGTTTTCATCGTTAATTTCTTGCACCATTCAATCATCGTACCGGTACAAACCACTTTGCACTGGTAACACTTGTTGCGTATTAGCACGAGTTTTATTGAAGAAAAAGCGAAGAAAGAAACTCTTTTAGTAGCAATTAGCTGCAGCCTCCTAGGTCTACGAATTATCACTGTTCGCAATTTTCAAAGATTTTCCGATCGCAACTTCGTTAGTGCATATCAACCTATTTTTGTCTTGAAATTAGATTAGACTGTAAAATGTAACCTCTAAAACACGTAAAGACAACTATAGCAATAAATTTTTGCTTACAATAAGCTAAACAGTGTCATTACGTGTTGTAGAAATGAGTGAATAAAAAATGTAAATTACACTCAAAATATTAACGAATTAACGGACTTCATTAATTTCGTATAATTAAAGCTGAAAATAACGATTTAACTTTGTCGGAGGTATGTTACGTACTGGTGGTTACCGAAGCTAACGTTTTGCATTAACTTGCCCATTTATGTTTTACTCCCTTCAACTTTGGCCAGTTTTTAAAAGATTGTTGAAAATTTTGTTTTCATTGGGTTTGTCCGGCAGAACTAGAACTCAGTCATTTTTTAAATTCCTAAATCAAGAAGGAACAGAACTTAAAACTACATTATTAAAGTAGGGATTGAGATAATGTAGCATATATCGATAATGAACTGACAAAAATGTGAAACACAACCTTTGTAAATACAAGGTGACCCCAAAACAGAACCCATAGTACTCTTCCACGCGAAATACCTTCTCTTTGATTGACCAAAGATATAATGGAAAAATATTGTTGCATACTCCAAACACTAAATGTACTAAGCTCTCGAGTAAAAGAAGAAACTAGTTAATGATTAAAAATTTTATTCCGATACTTGTGGGTTCTTTTTTTGGGGGTCACCCTGTAACAGCGCAATGTTCTAGTAGTTTTGTCACATCGAAAGGGGTGTTAAGTTTGAGAAATTTTGAAATGCTTCATTACGCTGCAGCGCCATAGCGTAGAAATCTTCTACGACGCCAACAAAAACAAAAAAAAAAGGATCCAAAGAAAAGATTTGGTGTTCATCCGTTTTCCCTTTCTGTAAATCTCAATTCAAACAGCCGATTATTATGGAATAAAAACACCGGATGAGAGTAGAGCAGCACGGTGCATCTGTCCAATCAAGCGCAAACCGCCCTACAAAACTTTTTTAGGATCTACACACCTATTTATAACTCAGTAATTAATGACGAGCAAGTTTTTGTAAGAATTTTCATCCATAAAACTGCAATGATAAAAATACACGTCTGCACATAAAACCGGCACTAAGTGAAACTGCATCATAAAGGCGCGTGATGGTGACGTCATAGCGACTTCACTGAAGGCACAAAACGCATCAAAACCGATCAAGAATCGTATAGCTCTAAATGCTGCGGATTGCTAGTGGTTAGCTTTTAGCTTCCCGTTTCAATTTTCTGCAAGTAAATGCGACAATTTTTACAAAAACGTTATTAACTATTACAAGGACGTAATGACATCTTTACGAAAAGATACGGCTTGAAATGATGTCATAAAATACCACTTTACTGGTGAAAACACTTTGGTCTTTTTTTTTTCAGTAAAAACTTGGCGCAAGAAGAGGTTTAACTAGTTTCATGAAAAAGTCACTAAGGAAAAGTAAAGGCGAAGCTGGTCTACAGAGAATTTTTCCATTGCATTTTTTGTGAAAATATTGCTTTTAAGGAAGGGCAGAAAGATTCAATTGGGAGTCATGAGCCTTGACAGCGTCCTTGGGCAAGAGATTTCAAAAATATCATCGAGTGCAAAAATACAGGATTAGGGAAATCGAGCAGATAACGTGGAGAAAAACGTATCGGGTAAAGCGAATTTCTCGCTTCCACTTGCAACCCGGAGTAATTAGTACTATCCCATTGCTATCAATACTGTCAGGAATTCAAAAATATTGATAACACATCGTAAAAATAATACATTATTGATTTAAATTTCATTCGTCTAATACAAGCCAAATTTTAAATGGTGCAAAAAATATTGCCATACTTTACAAAATACGATTAAAAATTAAGACATTGTCGTTTAGTACCTTTTGTTTTTACACATAATATCAGTAAAATTCGTATCTTCAAACGCCAAAAAGCACCGACAGAAAGTGAATCGGGTTAATCCAGACAAAGTCTGTCACGACTCGAAAAGCCAACTCTCACTTTAATTTGAAAAACACTCCTTAATTTAATAACTTCTAAGGCATTTTTGTTGCTAATTTTCAGATTTAAAAATTACGATTAAGTCAAAACAATTTGTGGTATTTTGACGCATGAAAAGCAGCACAAAATATTTATCACTCGTCACAATTTCAAATAAAATCATTTCATTGTCATGCACTAAACTAGCATAGTTTGTGAAATCGTCAAAAACCACTATGCAACTAGGCTACTGAGAAGTACTGGTTACCATTACCAATTTAGGGCTAAATTGAGACCTAGAATAAACTAGGTGGGATTTATCATTCAAATATCCATTATCTCACTCTTGCAAAACGCGATTGGGTCCGGCCCCACCACATCCGGCGCATCAAGGCACTGAAGAAAATATAAGAAGCCCAGGCAGTAGAGTCATCTTAATGAGGCTGAGGTCACCAATTTCAAGGGCAAAATAACGTGACTTAACTTCGACTCTATTTTCGCACATTGGTAAGGTCAGGGCAAAATTACTCAGCCCGGTGACAATTCTGATCATGCCTGAGCAAGTTTACAATGGCAGTAAGGTCAAAAACCCGACAAAATTTGCGGAAAATTGACGAGTTTTCAATTAGAGATACGCGTAAAAAATGTTGCAAATTTTAAAGAAACGAGTCAAAAACATAATTGAGCACCAAAAAAATTACGCTAGTGAAGAGCACAATATTGAAAAACTAGGCACCAAGTGATTACGTTATTGGCACTCAGGTAAGTGCGAAATGGAAATCGTCAAAAACGAATATGAAGATTACCCAAAATCTCTACGTCTGAGGCATGTGATAGAGTAACAACTGACCAAATAAGATTAAAATTATTTTCTTGAAAAGTTTCAAGTGTTCGTACAAAAATTTGTTAAAGCAACCGATTCAAGATTAACGTAGTTTTGCAGCATCAAAAGTGACAAAACAGAGAGATGAAGCCAATTTCACTCCAGCGTTGAGTTATATTTTTTAGCCTGTCTCCCAGTGTAACAGAACTGCTTCTTTCAAGGACCTTGTCAGCGCTGATTGTCGGATTCATGCTGACAGAAGCATCCATGATTAAGATCGTCCCTCTAAGGCTGACGCGTTCAAACGAGAATCACTCGAACTAATACGGCCCACGGGCCCCACTGGGGCCCCGGACGGGTTGAGTCCCATGTGCAAGGGGGAGGTAAGACCGTTAAAACCTGGAAAGCCCATTAGGCCGCCAAGTGGGGACGGAGGAAGACCTGCGGCCGCTGCAAGGTAGGAAAAGTTGGAAAGAAGAGGCTGGTTCGAATGGGGGGAACTTAGATTTATATTCGAGGGAGATAAAAGGGGAGAATTATATAAATTGGTTCTGCTGCCCCCCGAATTGCTGCTGCTGCTTAGTGACGTTTCAGAATTCGAACTGGTGCGATTCATTCTGACGTCATTGGAGGCCGGGCCGCTGTTCGAAAAGGAATTAGAAAGATGACGCAGGCTGTCTTCGAATCCGCGTCGTGGCGTCTCTGGTCCTTCTTCTCTCAATTTGCCAACGCCGCACGACGCTTGATCAGCTGGAGGACTGACGGTAGATTTCTGAAACATTATTATTAGTTAAAAAATGTGAAATATTTCTAAGAGCGGATACCTGGGCCATGTAAATTTGTACATTGTATATAAATTATATGGAAACTATATAGCAAGTTAATTTTTCCATATTAACCTGGAACAAAAACAACTAGTCATAATGAAGTTTAGAAATAAATACCATGTGTGGTCAAAGAATTATACAGGTCGAGTTTTCTAATCTCGTTGAAGTCAACTATTTCGGTGTGGTAACTTTACTCATGCGAAAGCGGCGACATGGCCAAGCCAATGGATCGTCGTAAGCCTGGAGATCGAAAAGTTTTCCAGGCTCGATTCTAAACCCAGTAAGTGCTGTTTTGTCCTTGGGAAAGGAGCTTAACTCTTATTTCCCGCTGAAGTAAGTTAGGCAATAAGCAGTCAACACACCATGGCGGTCCAGCCTGGTAGAAAACTTGCAAACAGATCAAATCAAATCTTTTATTATACTCGCTGGACTACGCCGAAGCGTGTAACGAGCAGGCGGGGCCCATCTCTGCGTCATTGCGACTGTGGGCAACACAGCTTCTTTTGAAATGTTACATCGGAGGCAAGCCGTTGGCGACATTTCCCCCGGTTTGATCATCCCGAAATTCGAAGATAAGACCTCCGGCTCTAGAGACGAGCGCGTTACCGCTCGACCAACTAGCTGGTATACTGGCAAACAAAACTATGAAAAAATGTTCTGTGTATGTGCGGTTAGACTAACGTAGAGTACCTAATTCAATGCAAACCGAAAATTTAACCACTTCTAAGTGAATGCCAATTCGTTCAAAGTAAGACAATCTTGGTGACAGAAGAAAATGTTCTAATAAAATCAAAACTGGAAGTGGAAGAGGCATTTGGAGAGTACCGAGCCGACGTAGTCTATTTTATGTCAATTCATTTTCAGCAACATTTAACTGTACCTGACTATCGTTGCAACTTTGTCTCATATCAACCATTTTAGGAGATGACCTCTCTTGCTTGACATCAATACTAGAGGGAAGTCTCGGTTCCAACGCTCTTGCTTGATTGACATTTGAGTCGTTCATCGCCGATTGATTGCCGCATGAGGGTGTGGAATTCATTTGTGGTGGCGAATCCTGAATATTTCTAGGGTTAGAAATGAATGTTGGACTGCGTTTGTTAGAAAAAACATTTTTTAAACGTGTTACCCTTACAAGGAGCCAAAAAAACTACCCTTACCAATTGACAGAGTTACGGGCCTGTCACCTTGAAAAAAAATTGTACGCTCATAGTTCGCTTTTCTGTTCATCTTGAGTTGATAGGTTACTTTGAAGATTCGACAACGTCAGCTCTCCGTGTAATGGACAAAACGCGAGTCTGACAGTCTCGGGCCCGAGTTCGATTTGCCTTGCTCTCGTATATCCTTTTTTCTGCAGAACTATACCTTTCAAGTAAAGTTCGGGCAACGTTGTTAGCTTGAGAGATACTAAATCGACGTACTGAAAGAAAGGGTACACTCGGAAACATGTGACCAGAAACACTTGATTACCAGTCCCGTATGTTCTTTGATTTTGGTACTATGGGAGTTAACGTCTCGCTCCACGGGGAGTTGTCTTTAAAACACAGCCACAAGCCAATATCGGAAAGCACTGTCTGGAGAATCGAAGAGAGATAGGGAGTTTGTTTGCAGCACGGTATGTCTAACTACGCACTGCCAATAAGCAAAAAAACTCGTCTTTAATGAGAAAAAACTGTCGAACCTCTCCCATCAATCAGTAAAATTTGGAAATGTTCAACAGCTTACGTTCCATCATTTCCACGACGGCTACAGCTTACGAGTATTCACAAACTAGCACTTAGACTAACTCGACACTTAGCTCAATATATTTACGTTATACTGAGGAGCGGAGTCGCTATCATCGGAGTCATCATCGTCGTGAGGATAGCGGATGCACTTCTTCTTCCGCCTGAAACAATCAAATTATTGTCATCATTGCTGATCATTATGCTCCGATGATTATTATATGTTAGTATTGAACTATTATTCTCTCATTATGATCACTGCACCTTTTTTTTATAAGTGCAATTTTATAAGAACACGAGCCTCATTTCTGCAGAAAATTTACGAACAAAATAAAAACAATGTCATCTACAGCATGAAAAAAATCATTAAGAACATGGGTTAGCAGAACGTATTTGCAAGTAATCAGCAGAGTCTTCTGGGCTTTTTCTTATATTGCCATTGTTGATTTGTCTAACAGTAATCACGATCTAACACGACGACTTCTAACTTAGCAAGAATAAATTTATGTCACCTTAGTCTTCAATAAAGTTAAGAACAAATGAGGCTGAAAATTCGTGAAAATTTAGAAACAGCTAGCCTCAGCTCAAAATTTAAAATCAAAAGGTTGTGAAAGGTCTCAACATTACCTTTGAACAATTATTACGAAATCAAAAGATTCTCATATAAAAGCGTTCCTATAAAAAAAATCAAAAGATTCTTTAAAAAAAAAAGTTAAAATCAAAAGGTTGTGAAAAGTCTCAACATTATTTTTGAAATTTTTTTACAAAATCAAAAGGTTCTTTTAAGAAAAAGTGTATTCTCAAATAATGATTATATCAAAAACATTACACAATCTTTGGCTTTGATGTCGCTTAACAATTAGGACTCAGGTGCAGAAAAAGGAGCTTTGCGTAGGTGTGGTCAGACAGGCGTAGAGTGCATGGCTCATACGAACGAACAAACTAGGTGTAATGAACTAAATACAGTAGAGTAATACAAGAAACGTGTCATCAAAAAGATCACTGACACGTTCATACCTGCAGGGAGCACACCATAACTGCTGTTGTTCTAATCCGAATACTGCTCTGCACTTCTTCGCACTCGGACCTATACCCATTAGACAGTTAACAACAATTTACACTCAAGCAAATAGGAGCCAGGTGGCCGAATGGTTGTCGCCTTCCTTTTAAAATGGAAAGCGAAATTACAATTTGCAGACACTACAATATTTGAGTTGCGATGCTATTGCCAATGAAGCCTCTCAGCCCTAATTCAAATATTATAAACAGTTAAACACATAATGTTTAACAGAGAAACGTTATAACACGCAACGTTCAACAAACAATAATCGGACTCATGACCACTTGCTTAAGGATCCAGATGCGTAACGCACTGTGCCATGCGGATTCCATAAGCAGCAAGAGAGAAACACATCCTCATCTTGTATGGTGACTAAGATTTGCGTAAATTTGTAAATTGCAATTTAGCGAACGGTGGTAGGAGCTTTATTTCGCTAAAAAGCTGTTCAAATCCACACAATTTTGCAGACGACTCGCCACCGCTGCAACCTTTCTTACTTCGAAATGGAGTAACCCAGGCACAAAGACGTCACTAACTCGTTACACGCTTCAGCGTGATACGGCGACTAGGCAAGTGCCATATAAACTTAAATGATCTGCCTCGAAGTTTTGCAACAAAGCATAGTACGAAGCTTATAAAATACTGTTACAACAGTCTGGCTTCAATGCGGAATTATTTTCACGTACTGTAACGCTAAATCGTACGTCACCATCATTACCCAAATTGATATGGAGGAATGAAGGTATGGAGGAATGTCAGTGGAGGCGTTCGGGTTCGTCTCATTCATTGCTTTGACCATTTGAACATTTCTCTAGGCCTCCATTAATTCAACCCTCTTGAAAATTATTAGTAACATGGTATTAATAGTCTAAGCAAGAAGTTGATGAGTACAGGAAATATTGAATGTATTCGAGTGGTAAACACTAGACCGACCTGTGCAATCTGTGGACTTTTCCTTTTTCCTCTTCTTCTTTTTACCCTAAATTTCAAATCTTGGTTAGAAACTGAATACATCAAAAATATAAGCGCAAGTATACTACTACAGCCTCAGACAATTAACCATACTTATTTACCGCGATAAAAACAAACCATTCATGAAGAATTGTAGTACTGAGTGATTTAGTTTGAGCAATATATAGACCGGAACTATAATCAAATTAATATGATAATCGAAACGTCGAAATCAAGACTACAGGAACATAAAATCAATAAAGAAGTCGGTATATTACCATTAACACATAACCACTGCTGCCACTTACATAGTTATCTCTGGCACTCCAGCTAGGGTGTTTCTGCATATGAAGTTGCCGTTCTTTTCGAGCCATGTCGTAGTACTTTTGTTGCTCTTCTTTGTCCAAATTGTGCCACTAAAACAAAGAAATGATACTAGATTGTTACGTTGAATTTACCAGCTGCAACTAACCGGCTTTTTTGTAGAAATCAGAGTAATGAAGAAAAAAAATACACAGAAAAATCCAACTAGGCGCTGAAGAATGAATAAAAAAGATCATTCTAAACTACTCAAAAAGTGTGCACCATATCACCACTCAGGTGGCCAGTGATGATGGGTACCCAGAGACTCTCTTTAAAAAACCGCTGGATGGACAATCGATCTCATTGTGCTCGAGAGCATGTAGAGAACTTGTATGGAGAATGTAGCCATTAAATTGTTACAAACACAATTGATGCTAGCGCTGTTTTATATTCAATTTCAATAGTCCAGAATCGCGTGCACTGCAGCTTAAAAATCATGATTGTAAAACTCAGGCTAAAATAAATGATAGTGAAAAAGTTACACTGTTCAACCAGCTCAAATTAGAGCCAGTACGAGTTTTAAACTAAAGCCTATAACAAAAATGTGACGTTACACCGCAAAAACTGTTTTCAGTTCTTCGATTAAGCGAAAAAATAACTGAGTAGCACAGGTTGAAATCATTGGATTTGTAGCTGCATATTATGACGCAATACCATAATGAAAACGGATTTAATGGATAAACGATGAAAAGAACATTTTTTGCCTACCTTTCTGCCTAAGATTTGGTTTATGGCTGCACTTTCTTTCAAAGTACATTCTGCAACGACTTTAGCTCGTTGCTCTTTCATGTAAAGCATAAACGCATTCAATGGCTTTTTAACGTAGGGCTGTTTTGGCTTTTCAACACTTCTATTTCTCTTTGCTGAATCCATTACCCTGCAATAATAAAAAAAGATATAAAAATTTATTTAAAAATTCTTCTAAATGAAAATATAACAAATATATTCGTACATCCATTCGCTTTTCGTTTAGGTTTAAAAACTTTAAAATTTGAGTTGTGGTTATAATCATAAAAAAAGAACAATTTCAATGCTTTTCTATTCAATATCATTATTTGCAAGTCAGGAACATGGTTTCTGGTTGCATAATTAAAAGCACACTGATTACAAAGTATTTGCAGAAGTAGCATGTTTTTAAGTTTCAAAACTTGTCCTGGCAAAAATTCATGATATGAGCAAGAATAGAAAGTCTTAATTTTAGATCCAAATTCCAAATCAAAAACTATTCTGGTACAATTTTTGCTACTAAGCAGCATGATTCTTCATTCCTATTGTCAATTGGAAAACTAAAGACGGGGCAGCTGTGAAACCAAATTTTAGTAACTTTATTCATAAGAATCTTTCATTTTAACTGCAAAATGGTAAAACAGAACATTGGACCACAGTATGACTCGTTAGTCATTCTTCAACATAAAAGAACTCCCGTCGGGCTGCCAACTGTAAAGTCTGAAGATGCAGTTTAGCTAAATGCTTTTCCGTTAACTCGTAAATTATATGAAAATAGAAAGGAAATGGTCAACAATCTACAAGTGGAAGGTTTAGAGTAGAGGGAGGGAGACATGCAGAGATTTCAACTATCTTGTATGCTCATTGTAATCGCATAAAGTTGTGCTATGCTTGTATGTTGCATAGATAACAGAACTCCTACAACATGATATTTCGCTCTTTAAAAATCAACTTCTTTATATCCTTTTCATATGCCCGTTTTTTGTCATCTTTTTTCTTTCTTTTTATTTATTTTTTCATTTTCGAAGCTCAACAAGCTGGTATTGATAAAAACTTAATAGAAATTACTTGACAGACATGACGCAAATCAGTAGAAGAATCTTCTAACGAATTTTAACACTTTGTAGTGACTATTGCAAAATAAAAAATCAAAAATTAAAAGAAACAAAAAAGAAATACCCATTTGGTCGCAATTTTGTTTACGTTTTCAGAGGTTAAATTTAGAGCGTTTGGGCTAATGTTTTAGAGCTTAGGTTAGCAATTCGAGCTACGGGTTAAAATTGAGGTTTGAATTAAAAAACTAGATCACATTTTCCAGCGGGATAAAGCTTTTTCAGTGAAATAAAGTCGGCAGCGCAGCTGAGTGGGTAAAGGCGTCGTTTTTACGACGACCCTAATCGCATAACCATGGGTTCAACCCACACCATGTAATGTTGTTGAGTCGTTGGATAAGACGCTTAACGATGGTTATCTCGGTTTGGTGGCTTCGAACAAGCAGCAAATTTAGATGGAAAGAAGTCTAACGTCAACTGGAAAACATAGAAACTGGTCAACTCCTACGCGGGTGTAGATTTGTCGAAAGAATAGCGCCACCCTCGCTTTCTCGTGACAGCAGAATAAAGATGCATCAATCAATCATTTTTCTAATTGACAAAGCTCTTTGTACATCTTTCTTACTTCCTATCGGAAAGTGGTTTGTTAGGATGTCCGTTGACATGGGGTGAGAGTGGAAGGTGCCCTGAGGATAGCAAGTTGGAATGGATTCCATTTCGATGGGGCGGAACAAGAGGGAACGGAGACACATTTCTAACTGCGCCAGATGAAGTAAAATTGTGAAATGGATACGGATAGCGCAACATTCCAGCCATGGCACTAGCCGTGCACAGAGGATGGATATGAGAGGGATGCCTGCAAGTTTGCAAATTTTTAAAATAAAAAAAGTGTAATCATTAGTACCGGTACAAATTACTATTACAAGTACTATTGTTAATAGTATTATATAATTGCCATTATTATTAGTATTATTAGTACAAATTACTATTATTTTGTTGAACATGTAACTACTTAATTGGTCAATCTTCGTAACATTGCGCTTGTTATTGAGATTCTTACGAGTTAAAGATCATACAGCCCGGGGTCGAGGCGTTAGTAACACTATGCCTGACTGACTAATTGCTACCCCAGCAATTTAACCCAAACCTTTGCTCCAAAAGTGATGCGTAAACCACGGTGAAGGACCACAAATTTCCGCTATTTTATCTCCGTTCGGTCAAGCCGAAATTTCGCCAACTGATGCACCAGCACAGACCGATAACAATTCATTATCATAAGTAACAAAAATTCAAAACTTATTATGCCATTGAGGGTAAAACTAGCAAACCGGACAAATAAAATTGCCTTTGCTACCAGCATACCATATACAAAACGCAAAAATAAAAATAGAGAACATGTGCTTAGTTTTCTACTTAAATCCTATTACGTGGCAGGTTCTTCAACATCATACAGTTATAGCTTTTAGAGAATTTTGACGTTTTAGGTTATTAGGACGAAACAGAATGTAGTGCTTTTAACCTTTTACTGTGATTTTATAGTTGTAAATCCTATTGCAGTATATAAGTCACTTACCAGGGCATTAGGGGATTGGGAATTTGACCCAGCTGGCCAGGTAGTGGATACATAGGTGGCACATCTGAATAGGGAAGACGTGGTAAACCTGAAGATAATTTTACCAAAATTTAAATGGAAATGTCACCTAAAGCACAACTATGTACGATTTCTAGGATTTCTCGGTTGGTCTTAGGTTAGAATTTATCGTTCTCATTTTGTCAGTGAGAGCAAATGTCATTGTTTATTACGCTACAAATCACAATTATGAGAAAAATTTAATGTAAACCAAATCAAAATAATGAAACAGATGAAATTTTCTTAGTACATTGTTCTTAATAAAATGAAACAGATATTTTACTTAATTTGTAAATTCACGTTGAAAAACCCCTAATTTAGAGCTAAAATGGTTTCGTTTGTTGTGATTGAATTTTGGGTTGGCGAGTTCTGTTGCCTGCAGTGCAGTGCTGTGGGAATACCAAATTGATGATTATTTCATAACACGTGCCACAATATGTAATGTACAGAAGCACACCAGCCATTAGTCAATGAAAACTTGCCAACATTCATTCATTTGTTACTCGACAAAAAAAATCGAAAAAAATAATCACAAAGAAACAACATCGAAATGTCGATAGGGGGACTGGGATAGACCGCTCGGTCATTTCGTTGGCAGCCAAACCTTTTACAGGAAAATTATGCAACAATGTGGTTCTGTCAAAGTTCGTGACGTCATCATTATAGAGGTTATTGAAAAAATTCAGTGGAAATCTTTTGTAATTAGATTTGAACCGAAAAGTTGGTCGGTTTTCAATTTCGAGAAGAATGTCACTCCATGTTTTCATCCTCTGATGCTTTATGCATCTGTATAATTTATTACAAGAAGTTTGGTTGAATTTTAGAAGATCTGGTTACATTATGATGGCACAGTTTGCTCCGGTCAAGACTACAATAATTCGTCAACATCAATGCTGACCTTGTCAATTTGTGGTAAATATATGTTAAATTGGCCATGACTTGAGTGCTAAACGAAAACAGTGAAACTGGTTTGGACTTTCACCCCTAGTAGTTCAATTTCCCGCCTACATGGCTTAAAATTGATCCAAAAATTTTTCGGACCAAAATCATTTGTCATATTCGACACACTGTGTTAACTATCATATTATAATTTAACTGATGAGTAATATTTGTTCAAGAAAATCAAACAATATACAATAGAACAAAAAATAGCAAAAATCCCTTCAGGTTAAGGAGAAAAAGTGGGTATTCAGTTCACTGTTGAACGCAAGGTCAGGGCTATTTGTCCAAACATACAAAATGTATAAGATTAACTATTGATTTAAATTATCAAAAAACGTTTCGACAGTCCGTATTCGCTTGCTGGCTTTATTAGGGAAGAAGGAACGACCAGGCAATCTAATATGACTAAGGGGATTACGATAGTTATTAAAATTACACTAATTGCTTATAAAATCACACTTAACTTTAATATCCAACCTGCTATTTCTCACTTAAAATATGGGAAATAAAACAAATACCTTGTTTCGGGTCAAGCTCCATCGGGGATGGGCCCCCACGAAAAAATGATCCCATGTAAGGCGGCATGCAGTGGGAGTAAGGAACTTGTGACTACAAAAATAAATAGTTAATTGATGGATTTTGATAACACGAAAAATAGAACTGCGGGCATAAAAATAAAAAAAAACGATGAATTTTAATTAGTTTTACACTTTCACCGAATCAACATAATGCCATTTGAGCAAATGAACGTGCATCAATTTTTTACTACAACAAAACTCTTTTTTTACTTTTGAAACTAGCGATAGACTGGGTTTATTTTTTCACTGAAACACTTCGGTCGAATGTCCAATTTGGACGTAAATTTTAGGTCACTTCAAAACTTATTTTAATCATTTCCATCATAGCAAGTATGATTTTAGATCTTGAATGCAAAAAACCTTGGTACTTTTTTCGGTCATTTTGGCCAAATTCGCTCATTTCTTACAGGTCACTCAAAAAAATTTAGGTCAAGGACCGACAAATAACCAAAACAAAAAAATTCTAGGCTATAGACGGCAGAAAATAGAACAATTAACTTTGAAATTGATGAAGTAAGTTTTTGTAAATTCGCGATTAATCTACGCACGTGGCGCGCAGTGACAGACATGTCAACAAACCGACTGTCAACTTTTGTAAGATTTGCCACATATTTCTTGTCATCGATGACTCAAAGCTAACATTACTTAACTTTCCCGTGGTCTTGAGGCTACGTTCGCCGGGTTTTTGACAAAGCCCAAATAAACTTGGCCATTCATAATGAAAACAACCAACAATTTATTTTGACAAATTTCACGCCCAATAAGTTTAAAACACCAGACAGCTCTTCCCGAAGAGAATTACCACTTTGAGGCATTTTGATAAGAATCTCAATTGCAACAGAATTTATAAGCCATTAAATTAACAGAGTCATTAGTTCTTTATTTATTTATTTCGTTTTATTTTATTTCATCAAGTCATCAACCGTTGCTGGTTTGCGAAATATGCAACTGCAAAACCATTTTTTGTCGTTCTAAATCAAACCTAGCCGAAGCAATCTACAAAAGCTTGACAAGGAACTAAAAATGGCATAACATTTAAATGTGGAAGAATGGTATCGGTAGCATATTATAGGTTGACAAGTAATAAACCAGCTTTTTAAAAACTTGTGCGCGATGGGCTTGAAGAACTTTTCAAAACAGATACTAAAAAGAGAGAAAAGTAACAAATTACTAAACAAACAAAACTCCATCGTTCTCACAACAACTCGAGCAACCGTTTGAAAGTTCCGTAGTAGAATTGATACTTTTTTTAGGATTTTATCGCGAAATCCTTTAGGCTTACTTAGAGTACACTCTCGAACTAAAACTCTGATAGGATAAAATTTGCTCGCATCGCAGGATTTTTATTTGCGAGTACCGAACTTGGTCATAGACGTCGACTCAAACGATATCCAGCTCAGTCTGTTTTTCTTGCTTTGTAAAGTTTAAAATAATAATCTTAGTTTATTATTCATAACTGATGACGGTGTTTACTGAACAAAACCGAAAAAATTTTCAATATATTTCACTTTTATAAACGTTGATTTTTATGGCGTAAAAGCATACGATTTCACTGCATAACTATAATGATGACATTTACAGGTACGTGTGTTTCGAGGTACTACCTCTAATTAGTACGGCTAGAATTCAGGACCCAGAGTTCAATGGCTTAAAAATATTACCATTTAAAAACGACTTGATGTTATGGTATGATACTAGCTAAGCATTTTCGCGCTAACAATCACTTACTATGAAGCCATTTTCTAGGTTACTAGATAGTTTTAAAGGGATAACTAAATCTTTAAGTTGGTAAGCATAATGCATTGAAGACATTTGAAGAAAAAGCAATTGCATTCGTATAACATGAGACATGGAGACAACCCTGCAGGCCTACAAACAAGCACCCACGAACAGGGCAGCTACAGAACTAGCCACATAGAGTATGTGTAACGGCTTGCAGATCCGCGGAATTACCATTGATTTTCAACGTAGTGGCAAGTAGTTTAGCTACGGTATGCATAATTTGCATGCTTTTGAACATACAAGTATAAAAAATGACTGTATTATCTTAATTGCTGTGCAATACTTCATCAACTAGAGGAACTAACTGCAATGTAACTATTGCCCAATGTTTCACAATCGCAAGAATAAACTTCCGATTTTAAACGGCGGTTTAGAAAATCCGTTCGACTTTAATGAATATCTATTGGCTATAGATTAATAGTGCCGCGGGCATCAGCCAACTTTTATCAAAAAACCTTTATTAGAATATTTAATTGTCTGTTATTAGCAATCATAGCGTTTCTATGTTATCTTTGGTGCAAAAACTTTGATTGACATTACCGTGTGATATAGGTTAATGAACTGCTTGATATTGTCAACTAATAAACCAAAACAGCTTTTAGACAAAACATAAACATCCTTATAAACACATGACATGAGGAACACACCGCGCTTTAACAGTGTTAACAAGTTGGTCGTGCAACGACAAAAAGCCAATGCCTTCTTTGATCGCAATAATTAATCGTATTTGATTAAACAGATGCGAACGTTTTTAATAAAAATTTCATTAACCTTTTCTGGATTTAGCTTTGAACTTCCAACCTATGTTATGCAAAATACTGCAATCACATTAATGTATAATGAATGTACAACGCAGAATAAAGGCCTTCCTCAGTCACTTTTTCCACTTTTTCGATCAAGGCTCAGTTGAGTCAATTTGAGACTAAATTTCACGTCCTTCAGGCCTTTTAATACAGAGTGACAAAACAAAAACTCAAATATTTGATTAGAATTTTTAATTATTATTATTTCTCGTTTTTTCTCCAGGTTGTAGTTTATTTAGTGTATGGAATATTGCAACAATATTTTCCCACCATGTTTTGGTCAACGAAAGAGAAATCATTTCGCGTGGAGGTCTAGAATGTTTTTTTTTTTTTGGTCACCCTGTATTACCAGCACTAAACGCAACCTTTCGTAACAAAAAATACAATAAACTGGTTGGAAAAAACTTGCTTAATATTCAAACAAACAGATGCATATTAACGAACGACTGATTAGCAATTAAACTAAAAAAATGATAAAACGTCTATTTGTTTTGTACCCGCAAAATCTCGAATAAGTTTTTGGACAAGAATTAAAGAAGAAAAACAGGTCAAAAGGCGCCGCATTATCGCATAATAGAAGTGCTCTTACAAGTAATACTCAAACAATTAAAGACAACACAGTTCTACAGTGTAAATTTATTGTCAACGACAATAAGGGAAGATTGATTCAAATTGACTCAAAAACATTTTGTGCTCAATCAACAAGAACCAAACGTAAACAGTAGTGGGTGTAGTATTTACGTTTTAATAACACCTAATCGTAAACTAATGGTACAAAAGTATTTCTAGTGCTTTTCAAAGCGTTTGATCATGTGCAAATACAAAATAGAACACTTAGACGTTGGTAAGCAAGATTTTTGACAGCAAAAACTAATACCGCAAACAAAACCTGAGAGACTGCCTTAATTAATGCATTTAAGACACTTAACGGAATATTAAACCAGGAATTTCAAACAGTTTTGTTAGGGATTGATTATTCATTTCCAAAGACAAAGAAGAGGCTTTACACTATAGTCTGTTGTTTGACCAGATCGACAATCTAACCCGTGTCTACGTTTCAGCAACTGAATTTCTATCTATTGAATCACCACTAATCGATTGACTTGGCATTTTTGTAAGTTTAACAAAGTGTCATAAACTTTCTGTGTGCTTTTTTTATTAAACTTAGCATTGACACTGATTAAACACAAGCAGATGGAGATTAATTAACGAGCAAATGACAAAAAGAACACACCAATTTGGCGCAAATTAACAAATGACTGAGAAGAACATTTTTGAAAATGTGGTTTGCATTAATGCTATTTTTATTTGGATCAAAAAAGGAAACGCCATTGTCAATGACCAATACCCAAACGCCACTAAATCTAAATGTTTCAAAATTCATTTTGCATGAAAACTTTAGCATGTCCTTACAATGAAAACATTGTTTCTTAATTTTATTTCCCTTTATTTTGGTTATATCTTGTTTTAAATGATAGTATTCAGTTAATGAAAAACAGGTCTGTAGCGCAATTCTTCAATTCTCCATCATTGAATTTTAGGAAAACCATCTTCAGAAACTGAAGACCAAAATATGGTATTAACCTTATTTCTAAAGATCAAATCAAATAGGTTTTTTCACCAGATACAGTATATCGCGAAATGAGCAACACGTGGTGAGAGACCAAACTAAGCGACGATCTAACCAAATACGAACGATGTATGTTTGTTTACGCTGCAAATAGAACTGTCATTTCATACCCTAGTACGTCATCAAAATAGTTCCCAGATTGTTCACAGCTTTTCAGTGCATTAAATTACAGCTTGTAATCAGCTGCCAAGGACGCGATTTGGGAATTCAACAGTCCAAAACCTGCCAAGATGCTTTAGTAGCCACCTCCAATCGACTGAAGAAAATCAATCAAAACTGAAGACAATGTAAACACTTTAAAATAGGGCAGACTGGTCACGGGCCAGTGGCAGGCTATATTACGAAAACCAATATCTCGTCTTGCATTGTTAGGCGTAAAAGTGTCTCCTGTTTAGTAGGGGATTAAATGACGATGATACAACTGCAAAACAACACTGAGAAAGCTATTTTGAATATCCCTTTAATGTTTGAAATCTAACTTGCAACAAAATAAAAACAATTCGGCTTTGATATATGAAGACCATTAAGTTGTGTGCAGTGGTGACATTTATAAACGTTAAGAATCAACACACCGACACCGAACTTATGCAAAAATCTAAATATATGAAACACAACGTCGCATCTTATAAAACGCTTCTCCGACCAAAGCCAACCACATTTTATTTGCACGCCATAAGATCTTGAATAAGTTTAAACATACGATACACTTCAACACATCCGATATAAGCACAATTGATTTCCTATATTGGCTATTGAATTAACTAGCATTTATGCTTTAAGCTAATCCACGCTGGCGACGGAGATTATGGATTAGAACTAAAATTGATGTTTCAAACTAACTTGCTCAACATTTCGGTCATAAGTTTGCTAAAAAATAACCACTAAAAAGACGTAAATACACGCGGTTTACAAAATGCCAGAAAAGTAAACTATTTCTTGCAATTTTATCAAGATATGTCAAGATTACGAGAGCTATGTTTAGAATGTGTTTCAGCACAGTCCTTTTTTACTTGTAGTTACCTGGAATCGAACCTGTATCTTTGTTGTGTTTCGTTGCAGGGTTATTTTTTTTACCACAATTCTAATTTTCACCTTCATGCGTTGTTGCGAGCAGCAGGAAATCTCAGCTTGTTGCGTCGCAAAATTACACCTTATTTGCATATTATTTGATCATTCGTTGTTTACGTTACTGCGATTTTTAGTTTTTGCTGATGGCAATCTGCAAAGAAAGAAACGACTGACCCGACACTTGGTTTTTAATTTTATTCCTAATTTTTCAAGCGTACTGTCAACACATGGCAATTTTAGTTTTCTAATTTAATTCAACGTACCAAAACTTCAGTTAATTTTAATGCCGTGTGGAAGTCTGTTTTTATTTCTGTTAAATACAATATCATATTTAGTTGAAAAGTTTTCTGGTTATTTTAGCAAAGCAGACCAAACCGGTGAAGGCCTTAGAGCTCCTCTGGGCCACGCGATCGTTTCATAACATAAAAGAAAAAAATAACTGCATATGGTAATATCTGTTGGAAGCTGGCAAGAACTTGGAAACTGGGAATTTTGCGGAAAGTCTTTGATTTGCTGTTGGAGAAGCGCCACCTTTGCTTGTGTTTGTCGGACGATTCTAGTTTGCTGCACGGCTCTTCACGATTGTTTCCTTTGGATTGGACGTGCGTCATCGCTTTCCTCGGAAGTGGCCAATTCCAGGCACTTCACCTGCTGTTGGAGACCGTAACCTACTTCGTCGTACAAATTGTGCTCTATTGGTTCTGTCCTCCAAATTTCTCGTCGACGTTTCGTCTATTGCATTCAAGAAACATCGTTATCCGTTTCCATCCTAGACTGTGGCAATCTGGAATTTGTCGGCTGACGAACTGTATCTCTCGTTAAGGTACTGCTTTACAGTATTTTGCTTTTTGTGCTTTTTATAGTACCGTTAATATCGAGACTTACTGTTTACTTTGGTTATGGAAAATACCGACCATGCTGGTGGTGACCAAGCTTCGCCTAATGAATGTGTAGGTACTGCCCTATCACTTGGAAAAGGCTTAACTAACGCTCCAAACGCTTTATTCAGTAATCCTGCAGTGAATGCAGAGTCTACTGCTGCTGAGTCTGCCGAATGCTTAGATAATAGACTTTTTAGTGGGCAAAATTATTCTGACCCACCTACTGCAAGTAACGAGTTGTGTATGCCCAAGGGAGCATCAAAATCTTATGCGGATGTGGGCCCTGGAGACCCGTTTCGAAAACTACTTACAATGCGACGTAAACTTATGGTTAAAATTAAAGATTTTGTGAAAGCCCCTGATCGAACATCAGGAGGCAATTTTGCTACTGATGCGCTTCAATTTGCGCTGATTCAAGATGCGTACGATAATTTCTGCGATGGGTTAAAAAATATAAATGATGCCACCGTGCTCCATCAACTGTCGGAAAATATGGCAGATTATTTCGATAAATGCGCTAAAATCTATAAACGCAGTGAGTTGCTTTTTTGCCACAAATCCTCGAACCCATCGTTGCTTAATGATTCCGATGAGGATGACGTTGATCCTAGGGATAGCATCTCTCAGACCACTACGAATGCTAGTGGGACTTCTAATACTTCTTCTGTCCTTAAACGTATCGAATTAGAGCGTAAAAAGGCTGAATTACAAAGTCTTGAACAACTTAATAAACTTAATGCGCGTAAGGCCCAATTTGAGGCGGAAGCGCGAAGGACCCAGCTTGAAGCGGAGGCGAAAGCGCGCAAGGCCCAGCTGGAGGCCGAAGAAGCTTCGATAAAGTTACGTTTAGAAACTGCGAACCTTGAAGCCGAGGAAAAAATGCTTGCTTGCTCTGAGCGAGGCTCTAAAATCGGAAGCGTATCAAAATCATTTACGCGTTCACGTTGGCCTGGCGAAAGTAGTTCTAAAGTCAAAAAAAACCGCGGTAAACTTGAGCCCAAAATTAAAATCGCAAAACCAGCGATTAATTTAACTGACACTGTACAACAGAATCCTTTCGTTACTGCAAAAGTTGCATCCTACAAAGAACAGATGTTAACAGATTTTGAGAATCCCTCTTTAAATTGGCAAAATGAAAGCGTCGAAACTAAACCGCATTTCACTTGCAATATGAATTTTGATACCTGTACTGATGCTCGTCGTCGTGATCGTGACACGAGAGCGGGAATTAACTCAGCACCTGATGACGAAATTAAAATGCGTTTTGATCAACGACGTTCTAGCGCACCTTCAAATAATGAAACGGCTTTGCATGAATACCTTCAGAGACAAGGACGCAATGAGTACATTAATCTTGCGTCTCAAATCGGTTATGATGGCCAGAATATCGCGTTTATCTTCTATGAAAACCAGATTCGCCGGCTCATGAACGAGAGCCCTTATGATGAACGGAGGCTCGAAGTTCTGAGGGCGTCCAGCATTGGTCAACCGCGCGAGATGGTGAACCTTTTCTGTGCCCCCATGAAAAGTATAACTACCTCCCAACGTATCGAAAAAGCGCTCGGACGCCTGAGGCAAAGATATGGTGTTTCGGGGGGCTTGACCTCAGAACCAAAAATAATTGCTATACGTAATGGCTCTAAAGTGGCTTTTAATGCAAGCTCAATGAAAATGTACAATGAGGATCTCAATACGCTTGAGGTCTATGCGTTTGCTCATGACGAGGTGGGTAAACTTTCCGGACAATTACTTATTGACACCGCAAGTCGTTTGCCTAATTTGTTAAAGCGGCGCTACCTTGATTATCTCGATAAAAAAGGGTTAAATATGAGTCGTCCTGGCTTCGATTCTCTGCGAGACTTTGTAGCGCATGAAATTGACATGATGACATCTGAATACGCGCAGGCATTTTTTAAATCTGACGATAAAGAACATGCACAGTCTTCTGGTTCTAAGACCTATAGAGTTCGTCAAACGACCGTCGGACCGGAAAAGCGTACTAAAAGTGATAGTTCGTCAACATCTTCTAATTCTGTTCGTCCTGCTAAGCATGAAAACAACGCGGCTAATGTTAAGACCTCTGACTATAAACGTGCTAAAGATAAACCTGCACCGACATGCTTTGTGTGCATGCGACCTGAATTAAAACATTTTCTGGCGGATTGCGAAGTTTTCAAATCCTATTCTGATAAACTTAAAAGGCAAACTGTGATGGACGCCAAACGTTGCTTAAATTGTTTGTCATTGGAACATTTTGTTCGCGACTGTCCTCACCCCTCTAAGTGTCGCAAATGTAGTCCTAATTGTCAAAATAAACATTCAGGCGCGCTACACGACTACTACGTGGAAGGATCGAAGGCCGGAGAAAGCGTAAAGACCGGTCCCTATTCTACTCCCGTTGAAAATGAAAAGAATGACAAACAGAGCTTAAATGTGCACAAAATTAGCGCTCATGAAAATAGCATAATCCTGCTTCGCACTAGTGCCGTAAAAATTGCAAATCCCTTGACGGGAAAATCAACCCTCGCGTATGCTCAACATGACACGGCATCTCAGGCGACACTTATTTCGGACGATTTAAAATCTGAGCTTGGTCTAAAAGTAACGCCTGACCCTGCGGTAAGTCTTCGGACTCTTGCAGATCTCCCCGTCGCGAGCGGGGGCCGCACTAACTTTAAATTGGAATCTCTTCACAGTGGCGAAGAATTCATGGTTAGGGATGCATTTGTGGTCCCCAAATTTTCTGATGATGTCAATACTCTTCCGCATGCGGTGGACACCACGACGCTAAAACATTTTCAAGGAGTTCACATTCCTGTTGCTCCGAGCAGGGCGCACGTCGACGTTTTGATTGGTCAGGCTGACAAGTCGTTGTTGGCCGTCCTTGAGGAGCGCGAGGGCGCGGATCCGGAGGAGCCGAATTATGTGCTCACGCGTCTGGGGCCCATTGCAAGTGGAGGGAAAATAAATGCTAATACGAGCTCTTCAAATTCATTATCTACTTTAAGGGTTAACATTCAATCTAAAGCCCCTGTAAACGCAGCCCCTTGTGACTGCACGAAGTTAAAAGAGGAAAACGCTGCCCTGAAAAAGGCTTTGTCTGAACTGGAACTTCAGGACGAGATGGTTCAACCATCAAGAAATAAGAACTTGCTCATGAACTGACTGTACCCAATATCAAAGTGGTAGATGAGGGCAGGTACGAAATCCCCGTCCCTCTTAAATCAAAAAAACTTGAAATCTTGCCCGACAACTATGATATTGCACTAAATCGCTCGCTGTCATTGCGTAAGACCGCCTTGCGTAATCCTCAAATGAGGCAAACTCTCACTAATACTTTCGATGAATTGATATCTCAAAAATGGATCGAACCCGTTGAGTGTTCAGTTGACAAAAAACCTACTTGGCACTTACCTTTTTTCGTGACCAAATCGGTTAAACCCCGTGTGGTTTATGACGGTGCAGCTACTGTTAATGGTGTGTGTTTGAACCAATTGGTGTTGGCTGGTGAAAACTTGTTGAATGGATTAGTGGAAGTATTGACTCGGTTTCGCATGGGTAAATATGCTTGTGTTACAGACTTGAGTAGATGCTTTTTCCAGATTAAAATTCCCACCGATCAGCGGGATTTATTTCGCTTGGTGTGGTTTAAAGATAATGATCTTGATAATACTGATACTCAAATTTATCGCTTTACCCGCCATGTTTGGGGGGTAAATTCTAGTCCCTTTATAGCTCTTTTAGCTATGAAGCGTTTAGCTGAGGAAAATCCTACCAATGCTTGTCAATTGACTTTAAATGCTGTGACTAATAATCGTTATATGGATGACTTGCTGTTGGCTGCTTGCTCGCTTAAGGATCTCCAAGTTGTTGCTGAGGAAGGAATTGCCCTATTTAATAGTCGGGGTTTTAAGTTGAGTAAGTGGGTAGCGAACTGTCATGCCAAGGAAATTTTGAACCTTGTTTCTCCTTCTGATCTTGCTACCTGTTTTAAAGAAGTTGACCTTTGTTCAGATCCCCTTCCTAATTCGAAAACCCTCGGATTAACGTGGGACCCTCAAAATGATAATTTTCGGATTAATGTTAAAGAGTTTTCTCATGCTACTACGAGGCGCGAGATGACCAGCCAGCTGGCTAGTCAATTTGATCCCTTAGGCATGATTGGACCTTACATTCTCGGGGGTAAGTTAATTTTGCAAAAAGCTACCGCTGTGAGCGCTGGCTGGGATGATTTGGTTCCTGTCGACATTCAGCATAGTTGGAAAAGGTGGTTAGAGAGTTCAACTTTGCTTCGAAAGTTCTTTATCTCTCGTAATATTTTGCCTGAATATTCGTGTGATAATGCTGAAGTCAAATATCAACTGCATGGTTTCTGTGATGCGTCGAATTCGGCTCTTTGTTGTGTCGTCTATTTGCGGAGTTTGGCTGATTGTAAAACGGAGGTAAAATTTATTCTTGGTAAATCTAAATTAGTTTTGTCGCATCAGACTAACTGGATCATTTCACGTAAAGAACTTGAGGCCGCCAAATTGTGTAGCGAGTTGTTACAGGCTAAAAACTCTTTAAAAGATCTGAATTGTAGTTTGCATTGTTGGACAGACTCCCAAGTTGTTCTTGGGTGGCTGACAAACCCGGACTTGAACCTCTCTCGCTTTGTTAAGCGTCGAGTAGAGAGAATACTTCAAGTTGCTCCTGGTAATGTTTGGAAGTACGTTGAAACGTCACAGAATCCTGCTGACGTCGGTACCCGCTATGTTATTGGTAAGAACCCTGAGTGTATCGATTTGTGGTTGGGGGGGCCTGTCTTCCTTCGGCAGGAGCCGGTGAGTGTCGCTGGGTCGAAGTGTGTGCCTGTTGTTTGCATGGCCCTACTCGAAAAGAAATCACGTGATGAAGGCGAAAATGGCCTAGATCAAATCATTATTACTGCTAGTGACCTGTACACCTTAAAAAAGCGCTTGGCTTATCTCGTAGCCTTTGCAGAATATGTCACTGCTAAATTTCGAGGAACAACGTTTAAAAAACCGGATCTTAATGCTGATTTTTTGGATCGCGCCCTCATTAAAGCGGTAAAATACGTTCAGTCACAGAACTTCGGGGCCGCCATTGACGTCTTAAGCAAAGGTTCGCCGGACGATTTTGAAACCTTCCTTAAACGGAGAGTAAATAACGTAAACAGCCCCGATGAAAAAAGGCAAGTAAATGAATTGAAAACTTTGAGAAACCTGCGCCCCTGCGTCGGAAATGATATGCTATTGCGTGTCGATGGTCGGCTAGAGAATGCAGAGCTCCCCACCGACACCAAACACCCTCTCATTTTACCGGGAAGGCACCCTTTGACACGTTTAATAATTCTTTTTGAACATGTAAATTGCGGACATGCTGGCCCTTCTTACACTTTAATGAAGACGCGCCAGCGTTACTGGATAATTCATGGCATAGTAAATGTGAAACATTTTATCGCTGATTGCGGACCTTGCTGCTTACGTAAAGCCAAGCCGATTCGACAGCTCATGGCGGATCTTCCAGAGTGCCGAGTTGCCTTGTGTAATAAACCGTTTAAGTTTTGCGGCTTGGATTATCTAGGACCTTTTCACTTTCGAGTTGGACGTAGCTCTTGCTAGGCTTGGGGCCTACTCTTTACATGCTTATGCACCCGCTGCCTGCATGTGGAGGTAGTTACTAGTCTCGATTTGAATAGCTTCCTCCTTGCTTTTTCGCGTTTTACAAACTTGCGCGGAGCAGTGGATACCATATACTCGGATAATGGCTCCACCTTTTGCGCTGCGGCCGATCGTTTACCGGACTAGCTTAAATCTACAGAATTTCATAATTCGTTACGTAAATGTAACATTAATTGGGTTCGCATTCCACCTTACGCCCCGAGCTTAAGCTCCTCTGGGCCACGCGATCGTTTCATAACAGAATGGTCGAGCAATTTGCGCATTTACCTGCATCAAATAAATACAAGACACAAGCAGATATTAAATCGACTGAATAGTGACTATCTCAACATTCTTAATTTTGCATTATTTAATACTTCTTAGTTTGTCAACCACACAATAGCCTATGCGCCTACATCAAATTGTTATAGTTATGAACTAACAATGAAATATCGTCCGAAAGTATAAATTACATTCACAGTAAAATGTTGTAGCTATTCTTTATGCACTTGCTAGTAGTGTACTCGGAAAACGAAGCAGAACTTTGGCTGTCAAATTTCAAACCAACTCCCCAACCGTTAGAATGCTCAAGTGACCACAGTCTGTTCATTAAAAAAGGATTTCGCCTTAAATATGAGCAAAATCTATGATGTCATTTCAAAATGAGAATGTATTATAAGCACACTAGTGGTAAACATATCAAGCAAATACCAATTCCGTAAAGTTCAATTGCTAAGGCTTGTACTGCACTATCATTGTGAAGGTTTTTGTTGAGGTCGTAATCTAAGCCAAGCCGCCGCATGTTTGTATTATATAAAGATTTTTACGAAATTTGTAATTTTTCACATTTTACAAAATTTGTTGTGACAGACCTTATCGCACGGGATTCAATGTTGACAAAACTTGAACTTGTATCAGTCGCTTAGCTGAAATTTTCACGCCTTAAACGAATGTGCAAAAACCGCAAAATTGCAAACAAATACTTCCACTATTTCATTAGTCGTTAAAATATGCTGGCTCTAAGCTGAAACCTCAAACCAAAATCAAATCTTTTAAAATATACGAGTAACTTGCAAAGTTCTGCAAGGTGATATTTTCACGAATGAAACACTGATATGCTTAAAGAGACCCATGGGAATTTTACTGTTTATAAGCATCACGGCAAATTTTTTGACATAATACGTACACTGGCGAATTTGCAGCGACAGGGAAATAAACTCTCCACTTTAAGAATCACAGTCCGATGCTGCGCTGCAGAAGCACACCAATTAATTCATGCTAGAAAGGTATTTCAATACCGAGACATAAATGTTTGACATGCTCACTTTTGAGGCACGGGATTCTTGGTTTTGGAGCTGACCTATTGTGGAGCCATGCGAATAAGAACCAATTTACGACAGAATCTTGTCAATCAGAGAGTTACTATTTTGGCGATTTTCTTCGGGTGACACAGACACTCTTTAATTGGCACTGTTCTTTCGTAAGTTGGCACTTTTTTGGGATGACTAAGCCAGGGTTTCTCATCCACAGGGCAATAGACGATTTTGCGGTGAGCCGCAGAGCTATTTGAAAAATTGGCTGCTTGATTCAAAAAAGTCTCATTTCATTTATATCTATTAAAGAATTGACAAAAATCGAGGAAGCCGATGCGCTGACCTTTTTTTTAGAGATCAAGGCAAAAATAGCTCTCCGAGAGCTGAAGACTTTTTTTTCCCGGAGATCTAGGCAAAAATCGCTCTCCCAGAGGCGAAGACCTTTTTTTTTGAGATCAGGGCAATCACTGAGCAAACAACGCTAACTCGAAAGAGGAGACCTTTTTCTTTTTTGAGGCGGTGTGCCACATAGCTATTGTCCAATCAGAGTAGTAAACGGGCCGACCAGTTCAGGCCCGAACCCGAAAACTAATTTGAAGCTCAAATCATGCCCGAAAAAATCCGTAAGTTAAGTTTGGTATGAAAATATTAGCAATGTTGCCAAGTTATTTTGATTATGTTTTTGTGCACCTAAAACAAAAAGCACGTCTCAGGCCCGAATTAAGCCCGAAATTTTTGTCAACTTTAAGCCCGAACCCAACCCGAAAAGCCCGGCCCGACTTACAACTCTGAGTCCAACAGCAGTGGTCCGCAGGGCAATGAGCAATGAAAACTTTCAAAAAACACATAATGGGCCACGGTTCAGAAAAGGTTGACAACCACTGGACTACATAATAAGTTGGCACCGAAACCAAAAACCGAGCCTGGAAAGTGGACATACAAAAACGCTAATATAGTAGTGTGCAATTATAGTGCTCGGCTGGGTCTTTCCAATGCCGCAATGTTACGGTGGTGTTTCAAATGATCTCATGCTCATTAACAAAATGAGCGGGAAATAATGATACAAGCGTCGTTTTGTGCTTTTGGGCGAATACTGGTCGTAATATATTTTCGCAATGCCTGATACAGTACGGGACTCTTAGTGTAAATGTTGACACAAGGCAAGCAAAAGCAAACATAGGGCGTTTGTTTTTAGCAGAGCTTCCCTCGCTTATCAGTAATTAGGAAAATGGACGCAGCGATTGTTTGATAGTGATGGCACAATGTATTTGTTCGGTGATTAAGCACAGAAAGCAGCACATGCTATGGCTATGTGCCCCACTCCATTTATTATCCATCAGCAAACAAAACCTTTTATCAAGAGAAATTTCAAGATTTTCGAAATGGGCAAGAAACACTTTTTTTCCGTTAAAGCGTAATGTTTATATTTCAAGCTTTTTCTATTTGAAAGTTTTCCTATTTCAGATATTCAGGATGTGCGTTGTTTAATTGCTCGAAATCTTCCGAAATTGTTGATGTTTGACATTAATGAGACCAGTAAATTCTAATAACCAAGCCAACTTCAACCAAAATTTAACAACATTACATATATCCTATTTCTGGTAATATAGTTCAGCCAAAACGCCAACATTAAACACAAAAGCCAACAAAGCCCAAAATTTTGCAAAAGAAGCAATATCAGTTCATTAATTTAAATCTTTATGACCTCATAGCAAATACACGATTATCCCAGGAGACCAATTCGCGAATGGCAACCTAATCAAATGTTTGTAAGCAGACAGAAGAGGATAGTCTTGACTCTTGAGTACCGCGAGCACATCAATGTACCAATAAATTTTTCACGATCTTTGCGAAGTTCTAACGTCGGTAATTTTTTCTTTCAAAATTGCAGTGAACTATGTTATGTCGTTAGCGGCAGAAAATGGAGCTGCTTAGAATTGCAGATCACTTATCGAACAATACCATTAATTTATTCGTGCGAACGCAACCATTAAGCAATCTTGTTGAAAACCATATCAATTTGCTTCATGAGCCAAGCAAAAAGCTGATGTGGTAGGACGGTTTTTCCATTGCGTAGTCGGTGCAAGAGCAACGTCAAAAGAGGCGAGCTCCATAAAAAGCACTGCATATTACTTTCAACAAGAAAGCGTCCTACAAAGCAAATAATTTTTCGAAGTTGAAGAGCGCAAGAAAATGTCAAAGAATTGATGGGCAACAAAGCGTGAAATCTCACTCAGCTATACGAATACTTGTGTGCGTAGTAAAAGATCGCATGACAATACACGGTCTGATAAACTGATTACGATCGACGACAAGATTGGTTGAATTGAAAGATTTTCACAAGTAATTAATCTGCTAATCCATTTTATCAATTTAGAAGTATGAATTATGGTTTGGTTTAAATAAAACGTTAATCACAAGAAAATTTGACAAAATTTGCAAGCTCTTTATTCATTTATGTTGCATGAGTTATAGAACCTAGCATTCATAACCTGAACTTTACATACTATTTGAAACAAATGTCAAATCAAATCAAATCTTTCATCATACTCGCTGCAATACGCTGAAGCGTGTAACGAGTTTGAATGGCCCACTTCCGCGTGCGTCATTGCGCCCGGGCAACACAGCTTCTTTCCAACAGATCTCGCAACGGTGGCGAGCCGTTGACGACACTGTGTCCGATTTGACCAGCCCGAGATTTGAACCTCAGACCTTCCGCTCCAGAGACGAACGCGTTACCGCTCGACCAACTGGCCGGTTGAAAGAAATGTCAGCAAGGTTAATAAAACTTCTTTAAGGAACTAACGATTGAAACAACATTCTATCAGCAGTCTTGTGATAAAAAGCAAGGGCTATACTACAGTCAAACCTTTTTCTAAATTCGTTATTATAATCAAGTACTTGTTGAGTACTTACGTATAATTTCCAGCGGTCACTTGGCTTACTTATCAGCTGGTCTTGTAATAGCAACTTTTGGGAATGTATGACATGTTTTGTTGAGTGTTACAAATAAAAAAACGAAGCCCTACCACCCGTCCAGCTACCAGCGTCAAGCACACTTTATTAATAAGTAAATCAATCAACTTTTCAAACCATAGATGCTAAGAACTTCAGGATAATACGCAAGCATCAGGTTAGCGTGGACAATTTGGCATTATCACATTATTTCTCTGTCAATTCACACTCTACAGGCTCGGCATGTGGTGAGATGCGGAGGGCGATAATGCGCAGCGTGTGAAAGGCCGTCAAAAGTTTTGAGACAATTAAAAACAAAGGCAAATATCTGCTGTCGAAAGACTTGCGAGGCAATGAGTCAGGCGTGTTCTCAACAGAACGGAAACCTTACAAACCAAAAAATCTTCAGCCCAGATCGAATCTACCTGCCCATCAAATGTCACAGTCCTAAACGAAACAGAAGCTGTTCTTATCAAATTAACGATATATCGGTATCACTACACAAACATATTGTAGTCATGTTGCGATAAGAGTCATCTAATCAAATTACGCCCTTTTCATTGACTACTTACTTTTGGGATCTACTGCATGTGCAAAACTCCTGGCAGAGAAGAAAGAATTTGAACAATGAATCAACTAAATAATGTACCAAACACAGTCAGTTTCATCTCACTACGCACAGGATTTTGCAACATACTCTGCACAACACAATTTAAAGAAGTTGACTTGCTAGAAAGCATTGTCGACGAGCCTTCGAGATCCAATGAGTTGGAATTGCACCCACTACCCTCACAAAATGGAGAAAAACGAAAAAAAAACTACAATATTCAATGTAGTAAGTTCAACAGCTTTTGAAAAAGATACCATAGAATGTATCAACTTAAATCAAGGTATTATCAAGTATCTTTAAGAAAAATAAACGTGAGAAAATCCACTCTTTCTAGTGCGCCTTGTTTCGTACAAGCTAAGCTTGATCATTAAGTGTTGTTTAAAGAGATAAAGTATTGTTGTGAGTTTGGAGTAGGCTTGTCAGCCCGCCCTATAACAAGCCTATGACAACAAAAGCCACACAATGAAAGCAAAAACTGTTCGAACCGTTTAAGAGCCAATTTTAACTTGATATCACTTTTCAATGGAGAAGCTTAGAACAGCCACGCAAAACGACGAGTAATTCGATGCCAAAAAGGTTTAACTAAATATTTGTGTGAGTTCACTGGCTCCACGCCTAAGATTATCTCTGTATAAGGAAATTATCACAATTAAGCAAGAAATGGATTAAACGTTGTAATAGTGTTGATAAATATTTATCCAATCAAGAAATGCCATCTACTGCCTAAACAACGACTCAATAAAATTGTTACGTTGCCAGTACAACTCGTTTATTGAATTAAATGATTATATGAAATTTGGATGATGTTACTTTCTTGATTGAAAAATTGCGTTCAATAGAAAATTTACATCTACGTATTGCTGCCAACCAACAATTGTAATAGTCCTAAATTAGTCTAAACAATTTCTTAACAGTCAATCCTATTGGCAGTAATTATTGCAAGATCAACGAAATCTTGGTAAAGCAAAGTAATAATGTAATTGTAACGTAAAAATTATCATTAATATAATTTAATTTTATAGTTGTCAAGAAAATCAAAACAATGTCACAGTTATAAAACTAAACGACTAAATGGCAGCAATTGCAAACGAAGTTGCCAAATTTGCTTGCCCAAGTGGCATCGAAAAATACAACCGCATAATAAAGTGAAGTACACGGTACAACCACAATTAACTTGAAGACAAAACCAAATCAACAGTTGACATGTGATAATTAGAAAATTCACTGCGCTTTATCATTTTACTGAAAAGGTGACAAAAAAATGCAAAACCAGAATTGCAGGGTCACAGTGTTAAACTTTTTTTTTTCAAGTTGCACGATGGCAATAACTGCAAACTGAAGGAGTACGATGAATTTTAGTTATAACTAGTTTTGACTGACTTTCACCAAACAGACCATACTGCAATGTTTTAAAACAAACTTTGCATTTACTAGTTCTATATGGTACAAATTCTTAACAATTTTTTCCGGTTAGCAGGGCAAAATTAACAGGTTACTCACCAGTTTCACAGACATTGTCAAAAAAAGACAATTCAACACAAAAACACTTACCGAAGGGGGTAGAAAACTATTCTGAAACATGGGTCGATGCAAACTGGTTGTTACAGAGTCCGAGTTGTTCGGTGAATAAGAAAAGTTTTTTCCAATGTCGTGAGTTTGATCTAAACAAACAAATCATCAAAACATGCATCAAGTTATCAGAATGAATGGATATTAGATTATGCAACATATTTTTTTAACTAAGAATTGCTCCAGAAAAGAAAAAAACCTACTGTATTCAGTTGATGCAACAAGCAAAATGAAGTGCTTATATTGTGGGTCCACGATAACTGACCGCAAACCAAATGACGCCGATTGGCTGAGAAGGGGGTCATAGAAATAGTTTACTATCCCCAGAGCCATCGTGCTCAAACCCTCACTTTGTGACGAAATCAGTTTGTGACGAGATCACTGGTAACCTTTGATTCGCGGTCAATTTGTTCGCGGTCAACTGACTTGGCTCGTTATATTGTCGTTTGGCACTTGAAATATCACAGAATTATATGGTAGTTCAAATCTACAATTTAGGTGCGATGTTGGCAACACCACAAACTATCAACTCACGTGGTAGAGCTCCATTCTTTGAATCTTCAATATGATTTGAATTTTTGTTCTAAAAAATAATTTTCCCATATCAATTGATACTGATTTTTACATCACAATCAAAAGAGTGCTCAATCGAAAATTAGAGCGTAATGCTCTTATTCTGCAGTAAAAACTAAATCTTTCTTATTATTATAATCAATATTTAACATCTAGTATTTTGTTTGTGCCATCAAAACTTCTGAAGATGAAATAGCTCTAAGCTGAAAAAGATCTAAAATTTTGATACAACCCTATGTACTAATAAAAAAGTCTGCTATGTGTTGATAATTTTTTGAACATCCAGTTTTTTATCTGATTAGCATTAGGCTGAGAAAACTGTAAGCACACTGACATTGTAAAGTATGCAAATACTGCATAAAAAGGATAGAAGTATCAAGCTTTGCATTACCATTAAAATGTTCCCACTTAGCCAATCTTTATCAGCGATTTTTTGGATTAGAGGCAAATAATTATTGTCCACATGATGAACATACTTTTGGAAAAGTCAAGATATTTGTGGAAATAAGACTTTTAGCATACTTAGATACCAGATTAGTTCAAAATTTGCATCACCCATAGGCGTCGATTTTTTGTTGATTGAGCAAATTTCGAGGGAGCGAAATTTTTTTGCGAAGTTTGATTAAATCAAATCTTTCATTATACTCGCTGTAATACGCCGAAGCGTGTAACAAGTTGGCGGGGCCCATCTCCGCGTCATTGCACCCGGGCAACACAGCTCCTTTTGAAGAAATGTCGCAGCGGTGGCGAGCCGTTGGCAACACTGTGTCCAATTTGACCGGCCCAAGATTTGAACCTCAGATCTCCCGCTCCAGAGACGAACGCGTTACCACTCGACCACCTGGCTGGTAATAATTCCATTTTAGTCTGGAATTTCGCCCCCAAATTTAGGTGAAGACCAAAAAAGGGTCTTTGCCACATTTTCATTCAATTTCAGTCTGGAGTTTCGGATTTCTTGATTATTTGATTTCTTAATTTTTGAGTACCAAGTGGGCATTACTTGCCAAAAAACCGTGGGGGCCAGACATATTTTGCCCCCTTCAGCATCAGACCCAAGGGGGTGCTGCCTCCCCGAAATCAACGTGAGAGCAACAGAGCACCTAAAAGTCTTTTTACAGCTTTGGGCACACTGGTTACCAAAAATTTGGGCACCCACAGCTTAGTCAAAAAGTTGGAGAAAACACTGCAGTGTTGGCAGCCTACTGCTTAAGTTTGCAACTTAAACCTAAGTAGATTTTGCAAACTGAACAATTTATGTTCAAATCGGTAATTGATGATCCCCTGACTGTAATAATTGGTCTAATTGTTTAGTAAATGCTACATGCATGCAAAAGAGGGTCTGCTGTGCATCAGCTAATAATTCAAGAAATGTTTTGAAAGTGATTAGTAGGCCTAAATACCCAACAGTAATTTCTGAAAAACTTGAACTGGAATTCTGAATTAATTTTTTGCCAACCTAGTAAGGATGAGAACTTAAATGAGTGTGAACTTAAGTGATAGGTTGCTGTACTGCGATGGGTTTGATTTGAATAACTAGATTCTTTTCAATAGCCGAGTGCTAAAAATTTTCTTAAAATGATTTCTTGATTTATATTAATAGACATAATTGTCAGCTTGTTGATTAGAAAGTCATCAATTATTTTGTTATTTATTTGCATCCAAAATCAAAATCAGACTGACCAATTTTGTAAAAATTATAAAGACTTTGTTAAATTTGGTTTCCCAAAATTGCCTTGCAAAAGCATGCAAATATAACTAGTGCAAACATGCGTTTAGTACCTCAAAAGAACCTTGCATTGAATCTCCATCATCTTCATCCACCAAGTCACCTTTTATATCATTGAGATCATTGCTATCTTCTCCATTAATTGCTTCATCCTTATATGTTTTTGGTTCATCGTTTGCAGCATCATCAGGATTAAGCTGAGGCATTTTTAATCACAATGCAAAGCTTAATCTTTCTATAATGGTAACTCACTTCTTTTGACTGAGCCTACAAGATAGCAGTTCGAAGAAACACAGTAAATGTCCGATGTTAGCCTGTCCTACAGTCTTAAATCTAAAATATTGACTAAACCAGAAATCTAAATTATAAAACAATGTTAGGCCTAGTGACTAATTTGCATAAATATTTTAAATTAAAAAAAGCAAAATAAAAATGAGGAATATCTATTTCCACAATTTGAATTTGCTTTTTTCAAGGGTAAAGATCAGGGTTAGAGATAAGGCTAGTTTTAAAGCAAGGATTTCAGTTTGAGTTTGTTTTAGGTCAGAATTATGCACAAAGCAAATGAAGCCCAAATTGTAACCACCTATATCAAATATAATATTAATTTCTGCATTTATTGACATCATAAACTCAAAATACAATACACTGAATAAGATTTTTTTTGAAGGATTCCATTTGAATTTATGAGTTAAACATAATCCAAATTAAAAGAATAATTTCATGTTTTAAATTTTTTCATTAAATGCATGCACTGAAGGACTCCAAGTTGACTGCACTTAAAACACCAGTTCAGACAGGCAGAGTTATAACCAGGGATTTGGAAGTGGAAAATTTTTGTGCAAACATAAGCTGGAAGGAGTAAAAGAGCACCTCTTCTGCTTTAGCCATTTATATTCCTCATTGAAAAAAACGTGGTACAATGTTTAGTAAAATATATGATATAAAGTTATAGTTCGATAAACCAGCATTTGCAAAGAAAGTTTTTTTAAAGTTTGTTGTTCACTAGCAGAACCAGCCTATCACCCTATCGATTCAAAAATGAACCATTTAGCTTACCAACTCATTTTCACAAGTAAATGTGTTTAAAAATTCACTGTTTTAGTCTAAAGATTTTCTCTAAATTTTGGAGGCTCTGCCTACCAAACAAAACAAAAAACAAAAAACTAAAGAGACATATATTGATATGACATAGCATTCAGTAGCATTAACAAAGTTTCCAATTCCAATCAATCAAGTTTTATTTTCTTATTGTAATAACACATTATTCTTAAAAAAGCAAACATGGGAGAACAATAACATTATACCGTAACTTCTCTCAACCAAAGTATAATGCTATAATGCATGTCTTATTGCAAAGTAGGCCTTTTCTTGCTATATTAATATGGATCAGGAAACTGCGTAGGAATAGAATTAAGGTTTGGGTTAAAGCTATTTTGGGACTAAATGTGCTATTTTGCCTCTAGTGCCAAAAAGACAGCCCAAATTGCTATTTTGCCTCCAGGGCCAAAACTGCATGTGGCTATTTTGCCTCTCAAGAGGCAAAATAGTCACTGCCTATGGATTAATTCAAAATGACCACAAATTTTTTGCAGAGTTTGTTGTTTCGCAGTCTCAAAAATTAATGTTGCTTTGCAGAGATTTGGAGCACAGTCAAAAATAAAATCTAATTATCTCAGGGTTCCCACGCATTTGTCAACAAAAAATTCCCTACTTTTTCCATACCTAAATTTGCTCAAAACAAACTAAGCTCTAGTCATCTGAAATTCAGAAAACTGCACTTATTTTAACACAATCCAAAAACTGACTCAACAGAACTCAATCATTACGTGGATGAAGACGAATGAATAGCCTATAGTAACGGACATTGCTTAATTGCTAAGTGATTGTTCATGGTGTTTAGACTGATACAAGATGGAGGCAATGCAGCAAAGTGTTTAGGTCACAGGCTCAATGGTCGTATCCAAGCGGCTGCTATCAGACGCGTAGCCAGAAATTTGTAATGAGGAGGCTGTTTGGGGGGTCTGGGTGCGGACCCCCTAGCCAACGGAAGCTAATGGGGGTCTGGGGGCAAGCCCCCAGCCGTTGGAAGCATTGGGGCGGAACCCCCAGCGCTCGAAAATTTTGCATTTTTTTGTAAAAATAACTTAATTTTAGGACTATTTTGATGAAAAAATAATGCTTTTACAACGTGGCATAGAAATTGGCAGTGCAAACATGATTAAACTGGTTGCACAAATGAACTATTTGGGGGGTGGCTAATGGTAAAATTTAGATGCTGGTAAATTATAAAATCGTATTGTTCAATAAAATTTACCTGGAGCAATCCATTTCGTCGACAGTTTACAAAGAAAAATACTTGGGAGGGGGCTAATGAAAAGAAATTTGAGAGGAATGATTGGTAATTAACTAATACTGAATAGCCCCCCCCACCTATTCCTAAGTTTGTAGTATTTTTGTTGATGACACCTATGTTTAGCATTTTTACACTAGCGATTAAATTTGATTGCTTAGTTTTGGCCCTTTTTCAAAGTTTTCATTTGATTGTGATTTTTAATTTTGACAAATTAGCCCCCAACCCCTGAATATATGTTTTAAAAGATGTTTTAAATCACTATTCAGCCGATTTTAGTGCATAAAACAGTGTCAGAAGTGCTAAAAACGTGGTATTTTTCTTATGCAATTTGGTCCACACGCCAGCTCCCCCCCGCTCTCCCTGGCTACGCTACTGGCTGCTACATCCACTACTAAAGGACTAGAATTTTTGATTTGGCGATTGGTAAGCACTGGTACATTGGGAAACACTAATTTCTTGCACATTGTAGTCAATCTGGTTAACTTCGTTGTCAGTTGCTAAAAGTAACCAAGCAGTAGGCAACCGGTACTGCACTGGCTTATACTGTTCAAGCTTGTGAAATCTGAACTTTGGGTTCTTTTTATTTGTAGGCTGGTAAACATAGAACAACCTAACCAAACTACTGGCTAAACCGTAAGCTGACTAATCTTTAACGCGTAGAGTGAACAACTGACAAACCGAGATACATACAGTAGGCAGACAGTTTACCTAGGCAAACAGTTTACTGTTGGCTATCAGTGCATTATTAACGTGTAGTAGGTTAATAATCTCTGAACTTCATTCGGATGCAGCAGCTGTTGAAATACCCTTCTTCTGTTTTCTGCTAACCTGTTGCCTGCTGTCTGCGTATGCCACGCTATTCTTCCTTTAGTGCTAGTCGGTCACCGGCACTTGAAGTCTTCCGTTTGCTTAATTGCCTTTGATGTAATAATACTCTTTAACTACAACATAATGATACTCTTAAAGTTTTGTTAAACTTGTACTGTGACGAAATAAATCGGCAAGACCACCGTTCCTGAAGCTTTATCACAACAAAGCCAGGTGTATTATTGCTATTTTTATGCGTTTAAAAGAGGTATTAGAAAGACAAACGGGATATTTAATATTCATTCGCTGCAATCACGTTAGTTTCTACAAGGTGCAGTGCGCTATTTTTTCCAAACAGTTTTCCATCCTTATTCTATACTAGCAAGCACTTTTCCCGACTTTTTCCCGATCGGGAAATGCCTTTACAAAATTCCCGACTTTTCCCGATCGTGGGAACCCTGTTATCTACAAAAAAATGCTGCAATTGTTACGTCTTTATCAAGGACCAATGTACCTAAATAGTATATACCCAAGTAAAGGTTTACAACTGCAGATGTGATTTAAAATGTTACTACTATGCAGAACACTTGAAAATCTATTCCTAATAAGTACCATAAAATGACTAAACTTTGAATAACACGGTTTAAATTCGAACAACTCCCCTAGTGCTTGGTTTTGAGTTTGCATAATTATATATGTTATTTAAAAGGTTTTTTGAAAACTCAACACACTATTTAATAAAAGAAAAATTAAAAAAACTTAAAACTAGCCACTAAAGGCTCTGTTCTACGTTAGAACTGGTGTTCGAAGGATACTGTACAGTATTACGGTAACCACTCTTTTTTTTTTTTTTTTTGGCTGAATAGTTGTAAAAATTAGTGTTAGCTGGCGCAACATAACAGATAAAACCATGCGTTTGTATGCTTTTGGGGTTTGTATGCTTTTGGGATGCTCCAAATTGGCTACACCTAAGCTCACATCCTTGCAGTGACACACCAATCACATTTTTGGTTCCATATTATGTTTTAAAGATCTGAGATAATGATTATAAAACAGGCTACCGATAAACCGTTTAATTTTGACATATCTGAAAAATATTTTGTAAAAAAAATTTTGAGACAAAAAATCCCAACCAAAAATTATCTCATTAAGTGGTGGAAGAGGAAGCACTTCAAAAACTGGCATTTCTACATCCCTGGTTTTAACCATGCTGCATAACTTTAAACAGCTACTAGTACTGCTGGCTAGTGGTTAGTTCTAACTGGTAACCACCCAAGACGTCCCTTAGACAAGTTGACATAGACAAGTCGTCCTCAAAGATGAGTAAATATTATGCCGCATTTATTAGCGCCTTAAGCCACCATAGTGAGCTGATATGTTCAAACAAAACTAAAACAAGTTGTCCCAGTTTTGAAAACAAACACTAAGGTTAGGGTGAGGGTTTACGGTTAGAATTTTGGTAAGGAAAGTACTTAAACGGTAGGGGGGACGCGTCCTTCCATTGAGAGTTAGCATTCCCCAATCAAGATTTAGTGTCTCCCCATCGAAATTTAGCATCCCCCCATCGAGATTGGAGCGCTGGATGATCAGACGAAAATAGGCCTGTCAGCACAAATAAATTCCACAAATTCTGGCCGAACATAGTCCCAGATTGCGGTGAATACCTCTTTTTTTTTTTGGTCTTCACTCGATTTCGAGGATAGAATGACATAGTTTCCACTAAAGTACTTTCACATTCTGAATGCGATGCTAAAGCATCCCCCAATGCAAAATTTAGCAGTTCAAGTATTGGGTAAGAGTTAGGATTAAGGTCATGGTTTGTTTTGTTCTTATAAAAAATAGTTTAATTTGCTCCATTTTCTTTCACATGTTTTTTCACAATTTACCTTTTTGCTTCAGCGATTTTGTTCAATATGAGTCAATGTATTACCTGTAACCGTAACATTTTCTCCACCAATCATCTTTTTATTTCAGTCGAGCTGAATTTGATTACCGTAGTTGTTTAATACAATGTTACAGACTTATTATTGACTTAAGCCAGTCAGTACAGTATATACACACTATTTACAGACCGTCAAGTCTTGAATTAAAAAAAAATGAATAAAAAATAACTGATGAACATAAAATAATGACAATTTTCAAGTATAAATAATGACAATTTTCTAGTATGAATCCAAAAGACTGAACCGAAAACCAGTCAAAAAAGGTTTTCATGCAGTTTTTTTTAGCTGATCTCCAAAAAAAAAAAAAAAAAAGGTCTTCATTTCAGTGACTCACAATTTATTGCAATTTATCCAGAGAATTCAAAAAATATCAGTAGATTCTTTAAAAAATAATAAAACAGTGACAACACGTCCAAAATAATGAAATTGAAAAAATAATGAAAATGAAATAATGACACACTTGCCAGCCTGCATTTCACTATTTGAAACATCTAGTTTTGAACGCCATCTTGCAATAGGTCAAGCTGTTCATGGACGTCTTTGGAGGCATCCACTCTAACTTTTTAAACGTCTAACTTAATGGCTAAATTTAATAAATTGTATAATTCTTTCAGAGTTATGAAGGAGTTTTATTTGATATCAACTACAGTATCATAAGCTCAGAGCTCTTTCTTAACCCAAAAAGACAAAGGTAGCCGTAGTGAGTAAAAAACTTGATTACCTAGCTCTAACTCCAACCTCATACCTATGTCCAGTGCTGAGTGTCAAATGTAACCATGAAGCTGATTTTCATCCGTGAATCTAGAGTTTTTATTGGGCACACGCCGAATCATTTTTGGATTTTCTATTGTTTACTCTGTACAAAGCACAACAGGAACATCGCTGTATTTTTGGGTGCATGTCGACTAACCAAAACCTAAGAAGGGAACACTGACTCTAACCCAAACAAAACTCTAATTCAAAGTCCAACCCAAACTTCTGACCTTATGTTAATTTTAAGGCAGATTGCTATATCTATCTTAGCCCTAAACACCAATCTTAAACCTAACAAAACTCTAACCCTAGCTCTAGTCTAAGCTGCAAGTCTCAAAGTTCAGAACAAACCCAGAACCACTAACTCAGTGGTCAAGTGTTTAGTATAACAAAATAACCGATCATGGTCGAGTGGATAGAATGTCTGCTACTGAAACGGTAGACTCGAGTTCGATTACCGGTCGGATCAAACCAAAGACTACAAAAATTGGTGGTCACAGCTTCCCTGCTTGACATTCAGCAATTAAAGGGACAGTGTGAAGCCTCCATCCTGTGTGGTAGACAGGTGGCAGCTTGATTCGAAGACCGAAAGGTCCCTTCGCTGTCTCCTGGCCAAGGCAACTTGGTAAGTAAAATGTAATTACAATTACAATTACTCAAACTTAAAAGGCAGTGTCTAGAGCACCGGCTTGGTTTTGCACGTGATTACGCTGCTGCCAGGCTGCTGTGATTGTTTGTTTTTGAACTAAATCAAATCATTAAATCAAACCCGACCATGTGACTTTCGAGGCGTGCACCTCAACCACTACACCACCAAAGCGACGCCTAACAGCTGTCAAAATGTCGTATTTAAATTGAATCAATGAGAAAAAAGCAATAGATCGTAACACTGGTGCAGCAGCTTTTTCAATTGGAAACCAAACCGGTGCAATAGACAATTCCAACTTAAAATCTAAACCAAAACCTAATGTTATGATAGCCTAATTTTAAAAATGATATGAATACTCACTCTTAGCTCTATTATTCTCTATAACATAAGTAAATCAACACTTGCTACTTCCAAATTTTAACCTGATCCCTAACAGTAACACTAACCGATAGGATACCTGATACCTGTAGGCTACACTCTCAGCTCTACACTTGGCTAGCCAACGATTTAATGTTACTGGTAAAGTTTGATTCATTACGGTACTGCACTACAGACTGGCAGTTAGGCCTACTCACAGCCTGCACAACAAACCTGGAGACACGAGACAAGGCCTACAAGTACAAACAAGGCAACATCAGTCACCAGCTGCTCTTTCAGTCTTTGATACAATCATATTTTTTTGCCAGAATGCTAGTTAATATTCATCATAAATCTAGCCTTTCCCATAACCAAATCTACTCATCTTAATTTTTGATCTCTGTATTTAACCTCGTTTTACGATTTCAGTCCTCCGATAGGCCTACACCTGCGTCCCAACCACAGAATCCAAATTTCCCCAAAGCGGAGAAATCCACAAAACCTGGGTAAAGTCTAGAACACCAACAGAATGGAGTCAGAATCGACACGCTTGAGTGATTTTCTAATTATAACTTTGTTTGTTCGAAAGTTTTAAGAAAACGCAACAAAGACATTTTTTAGTAGACAATATGCAACAATAAAGTAATTTTGTGAATTTAAGTCAAACATTAATCAAGAAATCACTCAAGCGTGTCGATTCTGACTACTTTTTTGTTGATCTGGACTTTTACCAAAACCTGTGATTGAAGGATTTAAAAACTCCAATATTTCCATTCCGCATTGGGATTTTTTTGTAATTCTTTAACGATAATGATGATTTATTATTGACGCTACTCAACATAAAAGATTAAAAGCAAATATACACTCAAGCAAGTTTACGTCATTAAGGTGCAGATAGTAGCTACAGAGTAGCTGCGAAAGAATCCCGCTAAGAAGTAGTGGCAATTGCGAAACAAGATAGAACACCCAACTACAATTAAAATTAAAAACAAAAACAGTTAGTGGAGCTTGAAAAAATTCACCCAAACCATATTTATATGAAATATCATAATTGTACAGCAGTTGAGCTCTTTTGATTGCTAAAAAGCATTGAAAATGATTCGAGCGAATAGCCATTATTGGTTGATAATTTTCTTGTTTTCAGTCTTGAAAATAACGGTAATTTCATTTGATAGCTAGCTGGTCAACAATTCTGGTTAGACCTAATAACTATAACATCCTTTTTGTGTCCCCCTTATGACTTAAAGATTTTTAGCAACTTGAATAAAACTTTTTGTCAAATATCAAGCATCAAAATTATGTTGTCTTTTTGTAAACATCGAAAAAAGTAACCGTTTGTTCGAAATAAATGATCAGATTTTAACAGCCCAGCACAATCGTAAAAAAGTTAAGCAAAATTGAAACAAGTGTTGAGAGCATGGACCAATCTAAACTGATTTGATTATTGTTCTTGGCTCTTTTAATGTTCCCTAGATAATCAGGAAAGAATGATTAACGGCTAAACGCAAAACAATTCTTTCACGAGAGAAATTAGTGTAACAGTATAAAGTACGTAACTACCTTGAGTATCATCTTCATGTCACCGTACGTTCAATATCAGTACAATTTTAAAACTGCAATAAACAGTTTGATGATAGAGTAGGATGCACTTAAGAACATATTTTTAAGCTTGCTGAGAGTAATGCAGTTTTTTCTCATTTTATTATTTGGTGCTGCTTGTATTCGCTTGCCTTTTCCTTTTTTTGTATTATTCACCGAGAAAAAATGAAAAACACTTGACATAATGTTTCAGACTTTGGGTAATTGCAATTACTTATTCACTAAGTAGCCTTGGCTAGGAAACAGCAAAGAAATTTTTCGGTGTTTGAGTCAATTGCCACCAGCCCAGTGTCCACCTTTTGTCTTCTACACACGGTGGAGGCTTCATACTCAAATTAATTTCTTCATACTCAAATTAACTCAAATTCTTTCTTTGTACTCTCCGTAATGCACCGAAGCGTGGAACGAGTTGGCGGTGTTCATCTCCATGTCCATCAGGATACGCGAGCAACACAGATCCTTTCAAATAAATGTCGCAACGATGGCGACCCGTTGGCAACATTGTGTTCGATTTGACTGGTCCGAGATTTGAACCTCAAACCTCCCTCTCTAGAGACGGATGGGTTACCGCTCGATCAACTCACAATGTCACTTTAATTGCTGAACGTCAACTTGTCAAGCCAGGAAGCATATTGATTAATAAATAAGAAAAGTAAAAAGGTGAATAAAATATTTTGTTGGGTTCGTTATAACTTACAGCATAGTAACATTATACAACAGCAAAAACGTGCAAATTATTCAAACTGAGCTCTTTTTCAGCAGCGGAGGTGTCTCATCGCAAGATGAGAGAGGAGCATATGGAGTGAGTCTTTCTATTTTCCCTTTCGATTTGCCATAACTCAGAGACTGATCATTGTGCTTCACAAACTCCTGATCCTTGAATCTCTGAAGAAAACTGTGGTTTTCCGACGTGAGGTCAAATTTGGGAAATCTCAAAGTGGTCATATCATTGCCAAATCTACTTCTGGATACGGTGTTATATTGGGGTGGAGGGGCAAATACTTTTTCGGGAGAGTAAGACAAACTAACTCTTGGGATTGTGGAGAAAGCTACATTATCCATTTGGCGTCCAAGAGAGCCATTCAACAACTTGTACTGGAAACTCTTGCCGTCGTAATCTTGTTTACCAGATTGCTTATGCCCTTCCATAGGTGATAATTTGGATAAGTCGCAAATAAGTGATGGCTTCGACACAATGGGAAAGCTTTTGAGGTCTTTTGGTTCGTTTTGCAACCTGTAACAATCTTAATTAAACAAATCAAACAGCTTCCTATTATAATTATAATTATAATCTGGCGATTACTTGATTGAAAGAGCGTCGGGTCAGCAATCGAAAGGTTGCTCAACGCAGGTTCGATTCCGAAACTGGTAACGCGTCTTTGTGTCCTTGAGTAAGACACTTAACCCTTATTTGTGATTGGAGCCAAGCATTTTACTCATCGTAGTGGCACAGCCTGACAAAAGACTCACAAACAGAATCCAAAAATGGAATTCTGTGTTGGTGTGGTTAGAGATGCAAAATGCTGGGTTTGTAGGCAGGAGTACGCAACTTAATAATTATTATAAAGATGCATGTCTCATTATTTGCATTCGACCGTGAGGAAGAAGCCAGCGGAAAGCTATGCAGTATGCATCCTTAATTGAATCGTTTTAACCACCCTAAATTTTATTTAAATAATTTTTTATTCGCGCTCCATTAGATGATTTTTGAAGCAAGATTTTGATTGTTTATTGGAAAAAAAGTTGCCTCAACAATTTATTATATTACGACGTCATTACTGGTAGGTATTTATGATTTCATTGTAAAGGGCCTTTTCCAATCGATATTTATGAGCACGTTTCGGGTCGCAAAGGGGGATAGATGGTCAAGCTATCCCTTGAGCAACGGTGTCGTTGAAAAAGATAGCATTTTTAAAATGCTGTTTAGCGTCATACTTTTCACATTCAGCTTGATAAACTATTTTAATGTGATACTTTTTTCTGTGTTCATTCAAAGAAACCCAATAAAACATACGTGACTGACGATATCGAATTTTTTATTGCGATTAATACAGCTTATAAAATAGCGAATTAGGAATTACTGTAAATATATGCAAAAGTTTTAAAGCAGTTTCCTTATGAGAGGCTACGAAAGACAAAAAAATGCCTGTCTTGAGAGATTGGCAAGTCGTCCAGTCTGCTGCCCTCATAATTTACTAATAACCAGCAAACCAGTAAAAGCAATTAGCTTTTTTAGTCCAAAAAAAGTGTTTTCAAAATTTCAGAAAATACTTGAACATTTGAAAAGAAGTTGAAGTGTATTCAGAGCAATGTATTAAGAAAGTTTAGTTCTGAAAAAAACTTAAATGAAAAATTAAAGTTTAGTTTAACTAACCTCGAAAGTTTTCGCCTTGGCAACTGCTTCAGCGAGGCTTTTTTGATGTTGTGAGGAGGCTGTTTTTTCACGGTGGCGACTTTGCTTAATACCGATACCTTGCGATGTTTTTGCTGGTATATTCTGAAGAACAAGACGTGTAATGCTGTATGTTTTTTAACATTGTTTTTAACCAAAAATGACTGTGTACTCGGGGATGAAAGGAGTGCTAATGTTAAATGACGCTGGTTCCTTTTTTTGCCACTCTCTTTATGTTTACAGAAATTGTTTTGGGAGTCTTTAAAGAGATACTGCTCGAAATAGGTTTTATTGAAGAAATGAGACCACTTGAGATAGCAAAGAGATACCCCAAATCTTTTCCCACAATTTCCTTTATTCGCTAAAATACGTTCTAATCCGTTTGACTCCGTATACCACTGGAAGCCCTGCATTTCGTAATTTTGTGACATTAGAAAAGGCGTACAGTAGATCAGTAACGGTAGCCTGGTCTACAGGTCTCAGTTGCAGTAGCCAAACTTTGAAATTACGTTGTAGGCTACTCACTGCTACCAATTGGTAATTGGGTTGTGAGAGGATTTTTGCAAAGTTGTATCTTTTGTGATGTCACAAAATTGCGAAATGCAGGGTTACTAATAGTACTGAGTCAAACGGATTAAAATTATTTTCTCGAACAAAGAAAATTGTGGAAAAAGGTTTGGATCACCTCTTTATGACCTCAAATAATTCTCATTTCTTTAATAAAACTGATTCCGAGCAGTGTCTCTCTAGTTTTTCTAACTATATATACACTATAGGGCTAAACAAACGCGCAAAAAGAACGAATGCATGATTATTAAGTTCCATCTAACCTCAGCTAATAGTTTATTTTGAGATTTTGATTTTTCGCTCATATAGTGAGAGGAAAGTTCTGAATTCTTTAAAGCTACTTTATTTTCTTTTTGTCAAATCAAGTTTCGCGTGCATTTTTAAAACTGTATTGATATTTTCTAATTTTTTTATTAAATTCAACCACTCACGTGTTTTTGCCTCCTGGCGTTTGAATAAGTGTTGCGTTATCGGGATCATCTGCAATCTCCATTTTCAGACTCGAAATGCTTTTTTTATTTCCAGTCGTCTGTAAAAATGTACTGAATATGGCAATTTTAATTTAAAATAATAAAATTAATAAATATGAGAGAATACGAATATTTGAAAATTTAATTTCCTGCAAGTACGAACTACTCATACGTAAAAAAAAAGTGCAAATCAAATCTTTCATTATACTCGCTGAATTACGGCAAAGCGTGTAACGAGTTTGCGGGGCCCACTTCCGCGTCATTGCGCCCGGGCAACACAACTCCTTTCGAAGAAACGTTGCAATGGTGGCGAGCCGTTGGCAACATTGTGTTTGATTTGACCGGTCTGAGATTTAAACCTTAGAACGCGTTACCGCTCGACCAACTGGCCGGTATGACAAGTGCGAATCATTCAATAATTAGCGTCTGACGCTGTCCGCGGTGACAGGAAGATAAACAGCATGCAGCTTGCAACAACAACAGGACAAAATCTTTATAAACAAAATGAAAGGAGACTACGATTAACGCAAAGGTTTCTGGTCTCTGCAAGAGCATATTGTGAGCTTAATTGCCACTTGAATGGCATTTCTTTGTTTAAACAAAAATGCACAAAACTACTCTGGCTTCTTAAAGTGTAAAGGGAAAAATCTTGACTCTAACTCCTTTACCTCAAACGTTACAAATCCTATTATTTTTGAATCTATGGTCCCACTTTACCGCAAAAAATATTTTTCCTCAAATTGGACTTTAGAATACAATTATTACATAATCAATTTCAAAAATACTTGCTTAGTATTCTAAATCTTACTTCCTTTAAAGTATTTACAATTTGATTCTGGTAACCACATACAGAAGTGGTTCTCAAACTGGGATCGGCGGTCCTTTTGGGGTCCGCAAAACAATTTTCTGGGACCGCAAACCATATTCCAAAAAAAAAAAATCAAAACGACGCTTCTAAAGAAAAAAAAATTGTATAAAATACGAGTTTAGGCAACTTATTTTCCAAACCAAACTTAACAAACACAAACCTTACAGACTACATCTAGGATAACACAATAAGATCTATGATGCCAGTTAAGCAATGGTTCTTTTAGCGTCAAGCCGTCAAGTCTGCTAGAGACAGAGAATGTTTAATAGCAAAAAGGATGGTTTGTTTTGCAGATGGTTTAAAAGTAAAAACCTGGTGGATGACGGCAGCACAGTTGGTTTCAGAGAAAGTTACTGTAATGTGTGATTTTAGTCTAATAAATTGTTCATTCTCCTTGAATAAGTTTGCAGAATCTATAAATTGGTAAATAATATATCCATAAGTATATGTGGAGCTATGGTAATTCCAAATTGCAAAACAAAAACTATGCTCCTTTTCCGCATGTCAATTCTTTTTGATGAAAATGAGCTTGATGTCAACGGTGTTTTCGAGCTCATGGAACGACACTTTTTACTTATATTAATTTTTTAAGGAGACTGTGAGCCATCTAAAAAATTGCTAGGGGAAGTTGCGTAATTTTTTTGAAAAAATTTTAGAACCACTGACATACAGTATGATTCAAAAAGCAAAATCAGTTTTGCTGTGGTCACGCCACAAGAAGCATAGAACTCTGACCTGCTTACCTTCTACCGTTTTGAGAAATTTTGAATAAACACTACAAAATGATTTTACATGTGTATTCGGCTTAGTTTTAGTAGACAAAATTGTTTACTAACTTCATCATTTTCTGTCGATTTGGCTTCCTGCTTTCCCTTCCCGATATTAACTGCAATCTCGGCCACTGCCACGAAGCAAGCAAGAACAAGACCTCCAGCCAGCATGAAAAATATCCCAGTGAAATTCTAGGAATAAAAAAAATGTATGTCATACTTTAAAATTAGCCCAATTTTTGCTATGATAGTTTTGAAATTCTGGTTCTCACCAAATTTGGTGGCGGCAATAGCTCAGTGGTAGAGCGTCCGACTAGTGATCGAAAGGTTGCTGAACCCCGGTTCGATTCCCGAGATGGCAATGGGTTGTTGTGTTCTGGGAAAAGACACTTTATGCGTACTTTCCGTTGGGGCCAAGTAATCTACCCGCTGTGATCGCCCTGCCTGCCAAAAGACTTGCAAACAAAAACCAAAAAAACGCTCTGCGTTGGTGTGGCTATAGACAGACGCAGAGTGCCTATAGTTCAAACGAACGAACGAACGACCCAACGAAATAAATTCCTTGATTTAACTTTGCACAATGCACAATATTGCAAGTTTGAATCCATTGGATATTGCAGTAATTAGCAAACAAGCGATAATAAAACTTGGGCTTCATATAGGAGTACATTTTGTTCTTTTTTAAGTTTTTCTTTCATTTTATCACTTTTTTCTTTTACGGTTGCTTGTTTTTCGAAAAACATGAAAAAAGCTAAAATTACTGCAAAAAAATATATGAGCACTTGTCAAATGAGTGCTTTGTACGAAAATGTAGTGTATTTGTAATATATCAAAAAAAGCTTCAGCATTTTGGAGAAGAAAAACGGGGCGATGTAAAGAGCTTACACAAAAAAAAACAGAACCTACATAAAATGAAACATTCTTATATTTACGAGACGTTTTGACTAAAATTTAGGTCATTATTAATCTATAAAAATCATAACGTAAGAATTATCGTTGAAAGACCATAAATATAGACCAAAACGATAAACCGGAGGTAGTAGTTAATAACCGGGTCAAGGGTTCTAAAATCGGTTTCCGTTTTGGTCTATATTAATGGTTTTTTAACAATTCTAACGTCATAAGTTTTATAGATTAATAATGACTTTAGTTTAAGTCGAAACGTCTCGTAAATAGAGTGTTTCATTGTATATTCGATCTGCTTTTTTTGTCCAAGCTTCAGCATGTTATTCACATCCAGTTTAGAATTCTGAAACTAAAAATACATCAGCTTCAAAACCTTCCCTAAAACCAGGCGATAAGGGTATAAATATTAGGTTTAAAAACCGTATCAGACTGGCACACTAGATCTAATTACTAGATTTTTTAGAATTGGGAATGCCGTTGAAGTGAAATTTATTTGCTATGGTTTTAGATCTAATGTGATATGTTGGCTGATTTTGGTTTTTATACTTAGATTTGTATTTACATCCAATGTTCTTTCCGTTGCTTTAGTTGTAGCTCCTTCTCGGTTTAAATCGCAGCCCCCAGACTTTTGCCAGTATTTCTGTCGCAGCTTTTCTATGTCGCCACTCTCTTGCAGTGCCAAAATTCTAAAGCGAATATTTCGTTATCAAACTCAAACGTGTTTTATATATTGTTGTGTACAATTAGATTCTACCTTTTTTCATTGTCTGCTAGAAGAGTTAGCAAGGTCGAAACAAAAATTATTTTTCATTTGCATTTTTGCTGCAAATATAGAACTAATTTACTTAAATGGTTTGAAAATCAAAATTTAATTTTCATTATTACTCGCTGTGTTGCGTCAAAGTGTGTAACGAGTCGGAAAGACCACTTTCCGCATCTTTGCACTTGGGAACACAAAGCTCCTTTAAACGTTGCAGCGGTGGGGAGCTGTATACTAGACATTCTCCGGTTTTTGACCATCCTGAGAATTGAACCACATACCTTCCATTCCAGAGGCGAACGTGTTACCATCTGCCCAAAATAACCGATTACTTGAATGTTTTATTTAAACTTACAAAGTCCGACTTGACAGACAAAATTCGCGAACCATGAATTTTAATTTTTTTTTCCCGTACATTCGCTTCAATTAGAATTGGATTTGGTCTCGAGTTTGCTCGTGCAATTTAGGCCTCCGAGAGGGGGGTTAGGGGGTACAATGTACCCGGCCATGGCCTAAGAGGCAAGGGAGATCCTAATAGTTCACGCTATTTGTATTTTGTAAAACTTCTTAATAAGATAGTGATATTCAATCAGCGTGAAAATAGTTATAACGGTATTCTATTAGTCCTAAAGAATATTCTGCCTCCGCCCACCAGACCTGCAGGGCGGCAGTAGTCAGGTCCTTCATTGGCAAGGATTTTCTGGCATTTCTGCCTTTTTCTAAATGACAGCTAACTTAGCAGTTGTGGATCAAATTGGACCCAGAGTGACTTCTCCTGGTGAGGGGTCCGGGTCAGGGAGCAAGGCAGTTGACCCACGTTTGAGTTGTACCTATCCAAAGATACTCTTATTTTTGATCGAATAGGGTAATTCAATCCACTTTCCAAACTTGAAAGATGAGAATCGCAACATCTGACTCAACTCACCCTTAAAAAGATTGCTTGCACCGAAAATAGAACCCTATTTCTTCAGCATACCAGACCCGACTTTCTGCGTGCCAATTTTACCGCTGTGATGTTAATCGAATACTGTATTTTACACTCGACAAACATCGAAAGGACTAAAGCTTCCAAGGCTCTGCCGAGGACCGCGCTGGGGGAGCTTACGGTGCCTTTCCAGACCCCTTAGCTGAATTAAAATCTTGCAAATGTCACCATTTCCACACTTTTCAATGGAATTTACATTCATAATATGGATAGTGATTAATCTCGACAACAAGAAAGGGGCTCGACAACGTTTGGGGGCCCGGTATCAAGGTTTGCACTCACTGAAAAAAATTCTCTTTGAGTCCCTGCCTGCGACCAAATGGCCTACTGCAAAACTTACCCATGTGTAAAGGTGTCTCGGTAAGGACTCCCATGTTGCAAAGCAAAGCCGTAGCCTTTATCATAAATGGAATCTCCTACCATTGTTATCGCGCAGGTTTCGTGATTCAAAACTTCGTATTCTGAAAGTAAGTTTTTTTGCAAATAAGTTTTTGCAAACAAATCTATAACTCAACACAGTACTAAATGAGTCGGACCACAATAGGATTTTAATATTTGACTTTCAGCAGCTATTGTTGAATGGGCTCCCCGATTCAAAGACTTGCGTAGGTGGATCGATACCGACTGCGCACCACGTTGTGGAGCAGTGTCCAATCATGACACTGCCATGCAGCCTTATTAATGATACCACTAACCCGAGCCTGTCGTAGTACCTTCATGCAGTACTTAAATTGTAGGAGGAACGCGTCGCCCATCGAGAGTTAGCGTCCCTCATCGAGATTTAGCGTTCCCCATCGAGATTTCTGCGTCCCCCTTAATGAGATTTTAGTACTTTCCATTAAGAGTAAGCGTCAGGATGATTAGACAAAAAAGTGACTGTCAGCACCAATAAATCCCCAATTCCGGCCAAATATAGTCCGAAATTGCGTCGAAGACCTTTTTTTGGTCTTCAATCGAGTTTGGGGACAAAATCCCTTTCAATTTCGGTGAAGACTTTTTTTTTGGTCTTCAATCAAATTCTGGGACAACATCTAAACTTGAAGCAAAATTTCCATTAAATTTCGGCCGCATTCCAAATGATGTTGGTCAAAGCTGCGAAAACGTCCATCCATGTAAAATTTTACAGTTTAAGTACTGCCTTCATGTGACCCCGTATACCAAAGAAAAAGCTATGATTAGTAGGTAAAATTGGTAATACTAGTCCACTGATATTTCAGTCAACTGTTTTTTATATTTTCTGTTTGAATAGCCTAATTCAAAACCGATTACAATAGATTACGCTATTACTGTATTTATATATTTAATCCCATGCCTCGAACAGCACTACATGCTTTTGAATTTTAAAGCGCTTTATAGCAGATATTAATTTACCATCAGCAAAATTTTTAACGTTAACCAGCAATATAAGTATGTATAACTGAGCTGTTTGTGCCAACTTCAGAAAACCGTTCAGCGGTTAATTGTAACTGATAAGGGGAAGAAACTTACCAATCACCGCTACATCCCACAAAAAAGCTTGATTTTCCTTCTTCGCTAGGGCAAACCCTTCCATTGCATTCGGAAATCTGTCCTTGGTGGAGTTGACCATGAGCGCCATCTTTTTGAACTGAGAATCCTCGTTGCTCGCTTCTTTGCCTTTGGCCTGAGAAAATTTGAAAGAAGGACTAGTTTTTAAAATCTTTTAGTACAGAAATTTGGTTCATAAAACAATTGATTTGCACTGAATCATCTTCGGAAGGTTTGATTTTGATCTTTAAATTGTACCCTTCCGTGGCGAAACCACTTCATCCCTCCTTAGCCGAGTCACTTGAAACATTTAACCCAAAAATACTCGCGTTTAAACGTGTTTTGAACTTGACCTGTGAATAAGAAGGGGACTGAGAGGATTGGAGAATTTAAATTTTTCAAATGATTTTGAAATTTTAGCGATTTAGTTCTTTCAAATGGCTCCATAACGCGTGAATGTTATCCAAATGGCGTCAAATGGCTATTTTTACCAAAAAATGGATCAACGGCTGGAACTTTTTCTCTAGGTCCTTTTGACCTTTGCGAGCTCTGCCCTTAGAACAGCCTGTAGAAACTCAAAACGAGCGTCGATTGAGGTTAACATGCTCGATTTCGCAGCATACGTGGTGCATGGTCTGTAGGGTTAAGAACCTATCGGTTTTAATTATTTCTTGATTGTGGGTATTTCGCTGCTAGCTTCCACAATGTCATTGGCTGGAGCAGGAACTGCGACAAGCCCGTCTAATACGCTTGAGTTGCACCAGTTTACTCAGCAAATCGATCTAAATGAGAAATTTTTTGAATCAAAACATTTTAGTTCAATCCCCCCCCTTTAATAGCAAAATCATGGTAGCGCGCCTTACATCTACTTGCAATGTACGACTTCGCTGTATTATCTCGAAACAAGTAAAGTGCGTAGCGGCACCTTTACATTATTGCACCTAGATTAACCAATAGTAGTTGCAGCGATGAGTGACTTTTGAGCCTTTATTGACTAAAACTGCGCCAGTTTCGACCTCCATGGAATTTGAACTCCACCATCTCTTTCAAAAGCGAGTGTTGTCACCGCACAATAAAATGGCCGAAAACCGCAACTCATAGAAGTTATTCGTGAATGACTCAAACCTTCCACATTTACTGTGCATTAGGTAATGTTGTAAAGATACACTGTGGGTCCTATTCACCAACATGGATTAGTTTTCAACTCGCGGATCAAAAAGATTTTAGGGGGAAAGTTTGGATAAAAGGCTGGGCAAATTTCTATATTACACAGTAATTTAAGCAGTACTTTTCTGAATGTATTTATTCTAATACGTCCAGCGGTGTAAAAGACAGAAACCTAATAATCCGTGGGTTTTAGTTAATCTACGTTGCCAGCCTACTGTCCTATGTTATCATGATTTAATCATTTTTTTTTTAATGTGAGGTATTCACCAAGATGTAGTCAAAAATGCTGGTATGGGGAACTGTTCCGTAAGCTATATCATTCTGATTGACCAGGTCCTTGAAAGAACGAATAGGTAAGTCCAATCGCTCCACAGTTAAGAACGCAGCTAAGTTTGCTGTGTAGGAGGAAACCACTACAAGAGTGAAAAGCCACCAAAAGCCAATGGCAACCCTGGCAGGAAGAGAGGTAGTGCGCAATTCCAGTCCTAAAACAAATTAAATCAAGTGCGTTACAACATATTGTACTATACACTTTGCATTTAGCCTATTTATTGTTATATACACAGTTACACACTCCAGTTCTTACTCCGCATACCTGCCTAAATATTTTAACACATACAATCAGCTACAGCTTGAAAATTAAAACCCTTGTACATCATGTTTAGTTGCCCAAATAAATAACTCATCTATAATTAAATCAATAGACAAGAGTTTGATTATGAACCCGGGCAAAGACTTAAAAATTGGTGTTCACAGCTCTTGCCAAAAGTTCCCAAAAAATGAAACCCTATTGGTTCCTGCTGGCTATAAATGGTAAATCAAGGTTTGTGTAAAAACAATTTTATGGGTACCGGTATATATAAGTCGTTTGACTCATTTCTATTGCAGTATTCGTGTCTTAAAATAAAAGGATATTATGGCTTGAAAATGGAAATACAAAATAAACACAGTATTTTGTTTACCTTGTTGCATCAAAGAACTGTAAGTCACCCAAAACACGGAGTCAAGCTCGTTTCTTTTATCGCAGCGTTTTTGCCTGGATGTTCGACTGGGACTGACCTAAACACAAAACGGCTTAGTCTATTTGCTCTTTAGTTTTTAGGGATTTCTTCCCACAAAAATTGGACTGCAGTCATAAACCCCGAATAAAGCCCTTTTACTCAGAACGCAAACGCGGAAAGCGGCAAGAATTACTCGGAAAACAGTGCAATTTTCCACGCGTATTGTTCTAAAAAAATCAATAATTTTTTAATGTGAATTACTATAATGCACGAATTATTAATTATAAAGATAGCTTGTCTGTCACGGCGAATTCCACCGTATTGCAAAAGTTGTAGCTTATTTGAAATTTTGATCCTGATTAATTTTGAGAAAATCGGTTTAACGACGATATTTAAAAAAACAACACTAATTACTGGACAACAATCACTTTTTTTTGTTTCAAGTCACTTAATACAAGCGAACAACTGTTTATATTTCATTGAAGAGAACAACTATTCATTTCTTTAATGTCATAGCTGATTTTTTATTCCGCACTATTTTTTATCAGAACAATTCAATAATTCAATGAAAACAAGAGCCAAATTAAAAAAAAAAAAATAATGATAACTTCATCAGGATCAATAACAAAAAGAAATGTGTAACCAACCAAAAATGAGCGTGTGTCACTCCAATAAAATTTAGGAACAAATGAAGTCAGAATTTGTAAACATTTAAAAACCGTCACCCTCGACTTAAATTTTATTGGTTGTTATATACAGAAAAAAAAAATTGTATTGCATTATTGATATTTAGACCAACAGCAGGAAAAGGTTTATTTATTTGAAAAACAACGAAAATAATATTATGAGATAATAGCGCAAAAGTTTTTTATAAATCATTAAAGTAACAATCGAGTTGTTAGCATAATTGTTTAATTTTAATTTCAGCTGAAATTTAGTGGTCGAGAGCGAGCGGTCGGCCGGTTGAAATTAGTTTCAAACTCTATCCAATGTCAAATGTTTATTGCGGTAAATAGTACGCCAATAAATTTTAAGAAAATCGCTTTCGATAAATTTCTATGCCCGTATATATGTTACATAGCATAGCTGCGTTGGATTTCATTTATTTGTTCGTTAGTATATCAGTGATGTGACGTAGTATACATGGTGAGGTAGCCTAAATTGAGAGTGATGATTGGTTGAACACAAAAGCCGTCACGAGAGCAGCCTAAAATTTTGCTGTAGAGGCAGTCTACGCGGTGTTCCGCGCAAACTAAATTTTGTTCGTGTGCTCTGTATAAACGAGTCTGTTTTGTTTTCTTATGACCTTTCTTCCGCGAACGCCACCTTCGCGTTCGCGCCGCTTTCTGTGTTCGCGTTCACGGCTTTGCGCTCTGTATGAACTGGCCTTCAAGCCGGTTTACACCGAGCGTGAACGCGAACCCGAACTCGAAATACGTGAAAAACCAAGCAATTTTTCGCGTGAATTGCTGTTGTAATAGAAAGCATTTTTCCGCGCAAAAACCGCAATCTGTTTTGTATTAAAACTCGATTGTTTGCCAATTTAAATCATTTTAAGACACGAATTATTAATTATAAAGACTGCTTGTTGGTCACGGCGAATCCCATCATACTGCAGAAGTTGTACTCTATTTGAAATTCTGATCCTGATCAATTTTGAGAATATGTTGATTGACGACATTTTCAAAACAACACTAATCACTGGAAAGCATTTACTTTTTTTTTTGTCATTTACGAGAGCAACTTTTTATACTTCATTGAAAAGAACGATTCTTTATTTCTTTAGTGTCATTACTGATTTTTTATTATGCACTATTTTTCATAAGAACACGAACCAAATAAAAAAAAACAAAAAAAACGATAACTTCATTTCACAGCACCGTATCGTTTTAAAATGGTAACCAGGTTTCAACAATCATAGAATGTGGATTGTGCTGTTTTGTTCAATAATCAGGACCAAGCAAAAATGAGCTAGTGTCACTCCAATAAAATTTAAAAACAAGTTAAGTTGAAATTTGTTAACTTTTAAAAACCGCCACCTTCGAACTAGAGTTTACTGGTTCCTATACAGAAAAAGAAGATTATACTACACTATAATGATCCTTAGAATGACAGAAAAAGGTTTACATATCTGAAAAAATAACGAAAGTGATATTATGAGATAATTAGGCCTACGCATAATTTTTTTTTGTATTTTACCATAAGAGTAACAAGGATGTTAGCATAACTGTTCAGTTTTAATTTGGTTGGCCGATTGAAATTAGTTTCAAATTTTACGCAATGTCAAATGTTTATTGCTGCAAACAAGAACGCCAATAAATGTTATGAAGATTTTTTTCAATAAATTTCTATACATCCGCATAATTATTACACGATGTACTGTAGCTGCGTTGAACTACATTAATGTTTTATTCGTCTGTATCAGTGCAGTGACGAACCGTAGTATACATGGTGACGTAGCCTAAATTGAGAGCGCTGAATGGTTAAAGACAAAAAGCCGTCGCGAACGCCGTCTAAAATTTTGCTCTGGAGGCAATCTACGCGACGTTCCGCGGGAACTAATTTTTGTTCGTGCTCGCATTGGGCTCTGTATAAACGAGTTTATTTTATTTTTTTATGACCTTTCTTCAACGAACGCCGCCTTCTCGTTCGCGCCGCTTTCCGCGTTCGCGTTCAAGTTCCGTATAAACCGGTCTTTAAGTAACTTTATTTCATGTGCGCATGCTTTGTGATGAACTGACATGGAGTATACTAAATCTGCATAAGTGCAAAAATCATATTGAGGAAAAAATTGGGTATTTTGCGTTCAAACTTTGGTTTCTGGTTGTCCTTTTTTCAGCAAAAACCCAAAAACTCAGCATAAACAACAAACAATATGCGAGTTGACTTGTATCAGAAATCTGAATATAATAAAAATATTCATATACTGTAATGTTATACGTTTATGCAGTGTATTATAATTGCATTTTTGTAGATTATTTTTGTGTGACAAAATGGGGCAATGTGAACAAATAGAAACATATTCGTACCTGGTTTAGAAAGTATACGATGACAACAACTAAAATGAGACAAAGTGCGATGCAAAACCTAAAAGTATTGCCAATATTATAGAAAAACGAAAAAAAATAAGAAGCGGAAACGTTATATTTATACTCAAAGTGTCAAAGACACTTTGACAAAATAATGACAAGTCATCACATAACCGCCGAAGGGGGATTGTTGACTCAACGACTACCTGGGATTGTTGGTTGGGTTTGATGATGCAATGAGCAGACCTTTAAATATTTCAGCTCAAAACACTTTTATTCCAACATAATGCCAATAATTCGAGTAATATCGCAACCCAGGGAGGCTAACGGTAATTTACGACTGCAAATAAAACACAAATTAGAACTTCAATATGCCATGAATATGACCGGTACTGAACTGAACTGAACTTTATTTTATTTTGTTACCTGTTATAAATAAACAGCACAAACCCACAAAGTAATGCAAAGTGAAAATAAATTAAACACATTCAGCATAAATCAGAGCAAGGTAAAAATTATAGCAAAACAGGCACAAGGAGACTGCGAAGGAACTGATTTTGTCTTCGTGTCTGCAGCCACCTATTGTTGTTAAAGCTTTACTTTTTGTTCCGTAATATCTAATCTTTTTTTTTTGAGAACACACCAACAAACAAACAATAGCGGCGGAGAGGAGAAGGGAAGAAAGAGGGAGAAGGGGAGAAGCAGGAATCTCTTATTGTTAAAAAAAAAGTAAAAAAATAACCAAAAACAATAGTGGTAATATTTAAGCTTATGTTTCTTGATCATATTTTTGCAAGAGTAAGTTTTTAATTTTTGCTTTGAAAGATTGCTATGTCTTACATGTTTTTAAATCGGCATCCAATGCGTTCCAAATCAGAGGACCTTGATATTTTATAGATCTTTCAGCTTTTGACGTATTTAAAAGAGGAATAAAATAATTGTTTTGGTAGGATGCTCTGGTAAACTTTTCGTATACATGACTCGCTTCAGTGAGATAGTTGTTAAATTGATCTGGTAGTATTGTCATTTTAAATTTAAACACAAACAATGCTTTTTCAAAAAAGACCATATCAACTAATTTAAGGATGCGCAATTTTGCATAAAATTGTGTTGCTCGATCATAATATTTACCTCCTCCAACAATTTTGACAGCTTTATTTTGTAAAGCACTTAATTTTTTTAAATAACTTTTAAAAGTTGAGCTCCAAGTAATTAAACCATATTGCAGATGCGAGTGAAAAATAGCATAATATAAATTTAATAAGGCTTTAGTGTTTAAAAACGGTTTTACCTTTGCTAGAATTCCAACTGATCGTGATAACCTTTTTATCAAGTTTTTGATATGACAATCAAAAGAAAGAGATTCGTCAAAAGTAACACCCAAATATTTAGCATTTTTTACTATCATGATCGGTAGAACTTCATTATAACAGTTTTTAGACGACTTGCCGCTTTTGTTTGAGTTTATAATAATGACATGGGACGTACATGTTTAAAGTTAATTTATTGGCAATCATCCATTTGTTCACCGCATTAATTTCTCCTTTTATCTTGTATTTTAAGTTGGATATGTTTTCATCTTGTAAAATAAGACATGTGTCATCAGCATACAGCCTAAGAGCAGAATTAGTGGAACTATTTTGTCATTGATATATATTGTAAAGAGCAGCGGACCAAAAACCGAGCCTTGAGGAACACCGCATTTGATGTACCTGTAGTTAGATTGAGTATGATTTAAAAGTAGTTTACCGCTAGCTTAGCCTCAAATTTTAACAGCATCATGATTCTATATTCACGGAAAATTCTACAAGGGTCATCCTAGCGGCGAAATTAATTAAAAGTAGAAAAGGGAATTGGCAGCAACACATTATTTGATAAGGCTAGTAGCTCTGAGACTCGAAAATCTCGCATCGAGCTGCTCTTTCTCCAGTTTGAAATATCTCAACTTAGATGGTTTGGCCATGAAAGCAAAATGCTTGAGGATAGTCTTCCAAAACAAGCTTCACTGCCTAAGCAAACAAAAAGACCAGTTGGACAACCTAAAACTACACAAATGAATTACATTGGATTGAACCTGTTGAGACTTTACCCGAGCGAAAAGATGGAGGTGATGGAAGACCGTGAAGTGTGACGACCTAATTTTGAGCTGCTGCCCCCGCCACCTTCACAGAAAGTAGGCAACAAATCGAGAGAGAGAATAAGTTATCACTACTGTAGCTTGAATAAAACGTATCGAAATTAAAATATTGTTATTCGAGAAATATGAGACTTATAATCGCTTATTGCTGAGCAAACAACAGCTATGGTTTAGGGTGGCGAAATGTGGTAGGAGAAAGTGGTTTCGCAGCAACCTTTTTTAACTCTTACCAGGAAGTGCTTTAGGTAAAAACTCCATTCAGTTTTTTACGTCCTTAAATAGACGTCCTTCTCGACAGTTTGGTCGCCGACGATCAAACAACAAGAAAAATGATGACAAGACCAAGACAAATTTTTTTTAGTCTCTTAGTAATACTAAAATGGCAGCATAAAGATTGATTAATTAGACCTGCGATGGGAAATCTGCAAACGAGCCTCGCGGTCATTAAGTCCGACAATCACCCTAGATGCTTATTCAAAAACTATCTACACTGTTAAACGCACCAGACGTTGCTGTGAAAAGGTTTGACAAAAGAAAATATACTCGAACTCGCCAATGGCCGCCGAATAGCGATACCAACCGAGTAATCCATGTACCGTTTCGGAAAGTCGACAACTCGTTCTCGATCCGCGGTAATTGTCATTGCAGCTACCGCGATATCGGCTGGCTGAAAAATGAATCAAACCTATATTATAATCAGTACAATTTAATTTAAAATCTAGACAACGCAAACATAAAGCGGTAAAAATTGTGATCACGCAAAATGCTCATGTTAAACAAAAATTAATTTTTGTTTTGTAATTATTTTGAGATCAAATTATACACCTTGTTTTTGAAAGAAGTTCTCGGCAGTGTGGCCGAAAGGGCAAAAAGTCGTCGTTTTTTACGACAACCCGGATCGCACGATTTGTGTTCAGCCGAGAGCTTTGAACTTGAACTTGAACTCGAAAAAATATTTTTTTAAACTCGAACTATACCTCGATAAAAACTGTTAGAGTTTATTAAAATAAAATTTAAAGATTACAAAATTGTCGGAAAGAAATATTTTTTGTTCATCATGCCACGTAACTTGAGATTATCGTTCACTTGTTTATCCAGTGACGGCCTATAAAACCAGCATGTAAACACAAAGGTAGCAACGAAGTCGAAAAGTAGGCTTAGTATTTTTGTCATCCTGAAGTCGAACTCGAACAACTTGATATTTTTGCCGAACTTGAACTCGGACTTGTGAAATAGGTTGAAGTTGAATAAAAATCGATGGAGTTTGCAGCCCTGGTTCAACCTACACCCTGGTTACGTTGTTGCGTCATTGGATAAGAAATGGATAAGACGCTTAACGATGATTATCTCTGCTTGGAGGCTTTGAACAAGCATGCAACGAATTCGTGGACAAGAATTCGAAGAAATCCAGAAGAACGTTGGATCATCGAAAACTCCTACAAGTAAGCACGGATTCCTCCAAACACGAAGTAGCAGATCATCCAATAGTTAGCATTTGACGCTATCCCGTGACAGGAGGATAAATATTCAACTGCAACAACAATTCAATTTACCGCCAAAATTAGAATTAGGTTAGCTGGAAGTCAATTGGTTCCTGCCAGTTGTCGCATGTCGCTCTTGTTCTACCAGTAGAGCGAGATTACAATATCGTTACGACAAACTTACTCCGCTGATTAATTCTCCGATCATTCCATTCCATGAATTGTTCTTCATCATTGATCCGTATTTTCCATCCGGAACTTTGTAAATGGAATATCGGAATCCGTATTTTTCCGCGAGTTTCTGGAAAATCTCAATGGCAAACCCAGTAAAGTTTCCGTCCTTTTCCTCAATCACAAAAGGAGGTTCCTACAAATTATCCATATAGACTTTTCGTGTATATTTGCAGACTTTATGGAACCTACGACAAAGTTTCCTAGCATGTACAAATTTTGCGTCATTAAATCATTGCTTTTCACGTTCCTCCATAAATTCGCTGAATAAGCTAAATTACCTGAACTTTTTTGTCGTTTTTTTACATTTTCTTCTATACTATCCTTTTTGCAAATACATACTTTTAAGAGAAAAAAAATTATGGTATTCTATAGAAGCGTTTGCGTTCCTCCATAAATTCATCAAGTAAACTAAGCTAACTGAACTTTTCTGCCTACTTTGCCGGTTTCGTTGCCTGTTTTTCGTCTGTTTCGTTCAAAACGTAACAAATTTATCCTCCTTGTAGTGCGACGACAACAGCAGCATCTAAGATAAAGCCGTAACATACGACAATCTTGCAGATTTCTTCCACCATAAAACCACTTCATAATGAATCATCGTTTTTTATGCCAACGCCCACACTTTTTCTGTTCTATTGTTCTTTGAATTTGAAATATGTGTCTCAACCAGCGCACAAGATTGATGCACCGTAACTATGCAATCTTATATTTGCTTCTAATAAACTTACCGCAACCGTTACAACTCGAAATTTAACGTCATGAATTTCGATTGCCTCCCCAACTTCCATCTCCTTACTCGAATTTACATTCCATATTGCTTCCTATGAACAGAAAATATTCAAAGAATAATTGGATACTCTTAAAAACCGAATTGTGGCATTACCTACATCAGTATAATGTGACAAACTCATCAAATCTTTCATTGCACTCGCCTTATTACGCCGAAGTCCATAACGAATTGGCGAGGCCTATATTCGCGTCATTGTGCCAGCGAGTAACACTGCTCCTTTCGAAGAAATGTCGGAGCGGAGCGAGCAGCTGGCAACGCTGTGTCCGATTTGACCTGCCTGGGATTCAAACATCACAACTCCCGCTCCAGAAATGAACGCGTTATTTTTTAATGAACTTACTGTTTTAAATGTCTTGCCGATCCCAGATCGCTTTATTTTGATAGCAAAGTTCGCAAGCTTTTTGAATCCATTTTCGTTGAGTGATATTGTTGAAAGTATTCCAGTTGTATTAATCTAAAATATACAGTAAGGTAACGTTTCGGTAAAAAATCTTAACTATTTTCAATTGAATTTTAATGAAATAAAATCTTGAGCGTAAATTGTGCTTCAAATGGAATACATCAAAATGGTTGGATGCGTTCCAAAAACGTTTCCTTAAAATAAAATACTACAGAGTGTTGAAAATATTCTTAGCTATTCTTTTTCTAATAAGTTTATGAAATAACTAAACTGCGAGAGACCTGTATCGCTAGAACCGAAATGTTTTGGGGGGGCTTAGAATCGCTTAAGTTTTGGGATCAAATTTGATGAAATTTGGAGTCGAATTTGGGTCCAGTTCAAATTATAAAGCACAATAAATTTTGTCGTTCAATTATCCTTTTTTAATTTGTTTTGCATTTCGTTCGTGTAAAAAGAAATTGCTTATAAGATATTTGAAAACAGGAAGAAATCCGAAATCGGTATCGAAAAAGTGATCACGAAAAATAACATGATTTTAGCAACAGTATCTACAGTATTACCTGTATCACTGGATTAGTATTACATTGACCGCTATACATGGTCGAATGAGATCCTTCGCTTTTGGAACTGGCGGTTTCGAGTTCAATTCCCGGACAGGTTAAATTGCTGATCACATGTTACCAACAGCTCGTTATTGCTGCGACATTTCTTTGAAAGGAACTGTTATGCGTGCGGGCGCAAAAACACGAAAATGAGACCCTCCCAACTCGTTAAAGCTTCGACTTACCTCAACAAGATTTGTAATGAGTAGTATTGATTTTTTTTTCAGTGGCTTTACCTGTTTCATCTTTTCGGTTATTTGAATTCCGCCTTCCCAAATCGATCCAGGGGAGCAATCAAGTTGCAGCGGCGCGGGATAATAAAACTCTTTTTGCAAATGGAGTAATGTCTCACTAAGGTGTTGAACTCCGTCCGCGATGTGGTAAGCAAAAAGCTAAATGTAGTTTTTGGCTTGAAGGACACTTGGCATAAATTAAGGCAATATAAAAGACGAAAAATTAACGTACTTATTTGCTTAGTTGTAAGTAAGTACTTACTTAGTTGTAAGTCGGGCCGGGCTTTTCAGGTCGGGTTCGGGTTCGCGCCGGGTACGGGCCAGGTTCGGGCCTAAAGTAGACAGACATTTCGGGCTTTATTCGGGCCTAAGACGTGCTTTTTGTCTTGGGTGCACAAAAATATAATCAAAATAACTTGTCAACATTGATATATTTTTCAGAACTAACTTAACTTTCGGGTTATTTCGGGCATGAGTTGGGCTTCAAATTAATTTTCGGGTTCGGGCCGGGTTCGGTCCTAAACTAGTCGGCCCGTTTACAATTCTGATTCGCGTAAAACTAGTTTATTGTTTGCGTAAAAGTGAGGCAAAAACGCAGTTCGTGATAAACATTTGGTAAAATTTAAGGCAATATTTTGTGGTGACCGAATGAATTAATATATTTTGTCCTTGTGTAATTTTGTCTGCGGTATCCGGTTATTGGCACATATCGCTTATTGCTATGGGTGATATTGGGTAATGAACGGATAACTGCGAGACAGAAGGAATTTAATTAATGTTGTTTTTGTTCTCGCTTTTCTTTGTTCACTCGCTGTATATATACCGTTGCTTTGCTTTATGTCGTCATTATTATTGTCATCATTGTTATCATTATTAGTATATAATAGTACTACTAATTGATATTAAAGAGCTACGTGTTGACACTCATTTCATACGAAAGCACTTCATTGGTACCCCGTGTGAGGGGCGCTCGAAAGGGCGCTCACTTCATTGGTTCCGCGTGTAAGTTTACACAGAACCAAAGCTTCACCAAAAAGCTTGTTTAGAATTTAAAAAAAAGGTTCAAAGTGAAGCAATTAAGCTGAAGAATTGCTTAAATGCTCAAAAAGATTCGAAGAAAAGTTCGAGTACAGTCGAAGAAAAGTATGGGGCGCCGTTTGTCTAAAATATTTGTTTCATTTTATAAGGACAAATTTTGCTACGATTTGACATATCTACTGCAATATGACATATTGCAACACTATGTAACATATCTGCTGCAATATGACATATTGTAAGACTATGTAACATATCTACTGCAATATGACATATTGCGCTGCAATATGTGACATATTGTTGCAATATGTCACATATCGTTGCAATATGCACATATTGCGCTGCAATATCCACATATTGTTGCAATATGTCACATATCGTTGCAATATGTCATATTGAAGTAGATAGGTTGCATATTGTTGCATTATGTCATATGGGAGTAGATATGTTACATCGTCTTACAATATGTCATATTGCAGCAGATATGTTACATAGTGTTGCAATATGTCATATGGCAGTAGATATGCTACATAGTCTTACAATATGTCATATTGCAGCAGATATGTTACATAGTGTTGCAATATGTCATATGGCAGTAGATATGTTACTTAGTCTTACAATATGTCATATTGCAGCAGATATGTTACATATTGTTGCAATATGTCATATTGCAGTAAATATGTCAAATCGTAGCAAAATTTGTCCTTATAAAGTGAAAAGAATGTTTTAGACAAACGGCGCCCCATAGAAAAGTTCGAGAAGAGCCCACAGAGCTGTTCCGAAGTAGAACAAAAAGCGTTTTTCAAAACTGTTTGAGTGTCGGTTGAAAGTGTCCGGAAGTGTTGTTCGAAAGCGACCGGAAACCCTGAAGAAGAAACTTCGAAAGAAAAGACGGCACAGACTTTTAATTTGTTTTTTTCTGCATATCATTTTTTTGCATATTTACGTGTAAAATGTTATTTGCATATTTACCTGTAATTTTTTTTGCTCATTTCGTATAAATTTTTTTTCAGAATTTTACAATTTGAGAAAACGGAAATGATTAAAACGCTGTATATTTGTATTAAGGCTGAAGTATTTCTCGGTATACTGCGAATTTCTGAATATGTAGCAAGTCAATTTTATCGTTATCAATGCTGACTCCAATATCCATACCGTACTGCAGATAAGACTTGCAAGAAATGTAAACGTAGTTGTACTGATAATGGGAACCGGTAATTGACCTTCCCAACGTATGAATTGCATTTGCGTATTTTCCTCTTACCTTAGAATTAGCTGCAATTTCTCGCGTTATAACTAATGTTGTGGCTACTCTAATTCCGAGTCGAATAGAAAAAGTTTAAAGGATGCCATGACTATTCGAAGTATATTTCGTGCGACCAGCAGAGTTACTGAATGTTTATTTCATATTGTTGTTTTTATGTTTTTGATATTATTTGATTCCGAGCAAAGAGTTGATGATTATATATTATGCTAAAGGGCAATTATTTATCCTTATGTATTACGTGTTGTTTGCATTTTCTGCGCTATAATGCGCTATGTCATCCTAAAAGGAATGACCAAGTTACTTATTTTTGGTCGCATGGATGTAGAACATAGCATTTCTTCTGTCAAATTTCAGATTTTAACGCGTGTAACATTTTCTCCCCAGTTTTGGTGTTTCTGCTTACTCCTTTTTTAACCCATTTTCGGTTTTCTATGTTGCAATTTTTGAAGAGTTACATGTCTTTTTTTGTCATGTTTTTGGAATTGACACGAATCCACATTTCTTTTTGTCGACTGATGTGTATGCTGGACAGCCTTTGGGCCTTTGTCGTCCATCATACCCATCATTCTGAGGGGAAGGTCTGCGGTGACCGAGTGAATTAATATATTTTGTCCTTGTGTAATTTTGTCTGCGGTATCCGGTTATTGGCACATATCGCTTATTGCTATGGGTGATATTGGGTAATGAACGGATAACTGCGAGACAGAAGGAATTTAATTAATGTTGTTTTTGTTCTCGCTTTTCTTTGTTCACTCGCTGTATATATACCGCTGCTTAGCTTTATGTCGTCATTATTATTGACATCATTGTTATCATTATTGGAACGACCGACGCTCGCGTCGCGTGTTCCTCTGTTTTTACTCGGTCATTTTCCAACTAACGAGTGCGAAATTTCAAACTTTTGCTTATAACTCGAGAACGGTTGGGTCTAGCAACATGAAATTTTGACAGCAGTTTGAGATTAATGAGTTGTATGTTTGTACACAATTTCGAAGCAATAGGTCACGTGACTTCGGTTTTAGAACCGGAAAACCGCCCCGTAAGTTTGGCGTAAAAAGCGGTCTCAGTTAAAAACGGCTTAAGTACGGCAAAAAATATTTCATATGGTTATATGTCTCAAGATACCCTTTCATCCCAACCAACCCATTTTTGGACGCAATGAGGTTTTTTCCTTTTTTTTTCCTTTCTTTTCTTCCTAAATTTTGTACGCTCTTCTTCTCCTAAACCACAAAACATCGAAATCTAATTTTTGTGTAAAGTTGTTGAGCTGCAAATGCAATTTTTTCTCCCGAAATTTTTTGGGGCAACTCCACCGGGAACCCCCCCAAAATGGAGCCCCAAAAAATCAATTTTTTTAACGGCTAAAGCTAGGGTGCTAGTTTTATTTGATATCAGTAGATATTTAAGACAAATATTTTGACATAGTTTGGGGGTGCCACCCCCCCGGGGACCCCCCCAAATGGACCCCCAAAAATCAATTTTTTGAACGGCTCAAGGTAGAGTTCTACTTTTTTTATATCAGCAGATATTTAACAGACAAATATATTGATATAGTTTGGGGGTGCCACCCCCCGGAAACCCCCCAAATGGACCCCCAAAAATCAATTTTTTAAACGGCTTAACTTAGAGTGCCAGTGTTTTATGATATCAGTAGGTATTTAACAGACAAATATTTTGACATAGTTTGGGGGTCCCTCCTCCCCGGGGACCCCCCCAAAATCAATTTTTTGAATGGCTCAACTTGGGTGCCAGTCTGTTTTGATATCAGTAGATAATTAACAAACAAATATTTTGAGATAGTTTGGGGGTGCCACCTCCCCGGGGACCCCCTTAAATGGACCCCCAAAAATCAATTTTTTGAATGGCTCAAGCTAGAGTTCTACTTTTTTTTGATATCAGCAGGTATTTAACAGACAAATATTTTGACATAGTTTGGGGGTGCCACCTCCCCGGGGACCCCCCCAAATCGACCACCCAAAAATCAGTTTTTTGAATGGCTCAACTGAGAGTGCCAGTGTTTTATGATATCAGTAGATATTTAACAGACAAATATTTCAACATAGTTTGGGGGTCCCACCCCCTTGGAAACCCCCCCAAATGGACCCCCCAAAAATCAATTTTTTGAATAGCTCCACTTGGGTGCCAGTCTGTTTTGATATCAGCAGATAATTAACAAACAAATATTCTGACATAGTTTTGGAATGCCACCCCCCCTGGGACCCCCCAAATGGACCTCCAAAAATCAACTTTTTGAACGGCTCAAGCTAGGGTGTCAGTGTTTTATGATATCAGGAGATATTTAACAGACAAATATTTTGACTCCATTTTTCTGGATGTTCCATAATCAGATATTTTTGAATAGTTGCTGATTTACGGTAGACAAAAAGTACTTTTGAGCGTCACAGCATTAGCTATGCGTCGGTCGTTCACTGGGTTTGCTGGCAAACTCCCATCTAGTTAGTATATAATATACTACTTGTTGAAATTAAAGAGCTACGTGTTGAGACTCATCGCGTACGAACTCACCTCAATTTAAAACAAAAAATTGAGGCATAGCGATATTTATTGACGTATAACTAGACTAAACTGCTGGCGTAAAATTGAGGTAAAAACCCTTCTGGTGATGAACCATTGGCAAAAGTTAGGCAATATTTGAAGCAAAAAATTTTGGTATTTATTCGCGTGAAACTGGTCTTGTTGGCGTAAAATGAGGCAAATACGTCGGTGAGGCCGCATGCTAGCTGGGCGTCGCAGGTGGTTATTAACAATTATTAAAGAACTCCTTGGTTGCACACTTGACATTTTACACCAAGAAAAGATCTGGCTTTCAAGGTGTAACCTTAACAATACGGAACTGGATAAGTTTGTTGCAGTAAAACAATGTTAGCACTTTAATTTTGTACAGTGGCAAAACTTTTTAAAAAAATTGAGGAGTCAAAAACGGACTACTGTAATATTTTTTGGGACCAAATTGGCGCCAAACTGTATAAATAAAATGCAGGAATGAATAAATGAAAATAAATAAATGAATGAATGAATGAATGATGATCACATGAATGAGTAAATGAATAAATCCGTGAATGAAAATGAATGACTGACTGAATCAATCCACAATACAACTGACATTGTGCTGGGTATTTACCGGAATTTCATCGGCTTCTTTAGGCCGACAGTCGCTACAATCTCGAAGTAAATTTCGGTTCCAGCTTTGCTTAAACCTTTCAACATAGAATAAGTCAATGGGTGCTCGTTCGTTCGTATGAACCAGACACTTTGCGCCTGTCTAACAACACCAACGCAGAGCACCTTTTGTTGGGTTCTGTTTGCAAGTCTTTCGTCAGGCTGGGGTACCACAACTGGTAGACTGCTGGACCACAATGGAAATTAGAGTAAAGTGTCTTTCAATTGTCAATCTGATGAAAAGAAGCCCATTGGGTCAAAACATATGAGACTGAATTTATTTTGGAGGTTTTTAAATAAAGGCAATAAATTTGTCTCTGGAAATGAGATATTTTACTGCACAAAATCAAGTTGGCAAATTAATGTAAAACATCACAGATAAATTTGTTCCCTTTACAAACCGATCTCCTTTTGATTAATCAGGGAGAGACTGGAAAGGGTTTAATGCAGTCCGTTCATTCCAACAAATTCTTTACAAAATGCAATAAAAATTCTGAATTGATTTTCTGAAAAGTTGAGATGCTTGCGCGATAGCAAGCACAGGATATGATAAACAATGCCCTGACTACCGTGTCCAGCATTGTCCACATACTGTACGTTGCTGTAGCTGATGGTGTCTCCCTCCTTATTTTATGATAAATATTTTATGATAATTATTTATGATATTTTATACATAAATATTTTATACATAAATATTTTATGATAATTATTTATGATATTTTATGATATATTTTATGATAATTTTTTGATGATAATTTATTTTATGATATAAATATTTTATCCCTCCTTATTTTATGATAAAGCTGTGTTTCAACTTATTTAAATTCTATTTGTGTATTTGAACTCCTTATTTTATGCGTTTGGTCCAGGCACTCTGCGTCCGTCTGCCCACACCAACCTACCGAAGAGTATTTTTGGGAGGTTCGGCTTCCAAATCAAGGGTGGGCCACCCGCGCACCCTGATGAGTTTTCTTGTTAGCTTCAATGGGAATAAAGTAAGAGTAAGTGCTTTTTCTCCGAGAACACATCGCCAAAATTTTCATGGAAAAGCTCTGCTAGTAAGTTTGGTTGTGACAATTTTCCAGACTGTGTCGAAAAGAATGAATAGATTTACAAAAAAGTTTGGTCGAGCTGTAACGCTTTCGTTTCTGGAGCGGGAGGTCTGAGGTTCAAATCTCGGGCTGGTCAAATCGAACACAGTGTTGCCAACGTTCACCACCGCTGCAACATTTCTGCGAAAGGAGCTGTGTTGTCTTGGCGCAATGATGAGTAAATAGTCCCCACCAACGCGTTGCATGCTTCTGAGTAATACAGCGAATATAATGAAAGATTAATTGATTGCTTTGAAACCTTTTTACCAGCTCGCTTTCCACGTCTATGTACTGATCGAAAATTGTAATGGTGCAGCAAAAAAACTTCTGCAGGGAGATAATTTCTTTCACACTGATTTGGTTATAACTCGGTAAGATCCAGTGGAGATGGTTGAGTGGTGACCCCGTGTGTAACTGTAAAAGATCGAGAAAACTAATTACAATATAAAAAGAATTGCATTTTTACCAGAGAAATTTCAACATGCAAAAATCCATCCAGTACAGCAGGAAAGAATTTGTCATTAAACTAATCGAATAGTTTTTTTGAGCAAGTTTACTTGAAACAGAATCTATTTGTGTATTTGAACTTATTCAAATTAACTCTATTTGAATAGGTACGTTTCCTGAAGAACCTTGCTGCAAAACAGTCTGTTCAAATCAATGACTTTTATCTAAGTTTTGGCAAGTTTTGACTTTTGTCTAAGTTTTGACTTGAGGCTAATTTTTTTTCAGCTAGTTTGCATTAAGTAGTTTGAACCAAAGAATCATCAATCACTATCCAGGCAACGAAATCCATCAATTTTTATTCCAGTTCAAGTTCGAGTTCAAATTCAGCTTATTTCAGCAAGTCCAAGTTCAAGTTCGAGTTAAGGCTGACAAAAATATTAAGTCATCAATCAATCAATCAATTTACACGGCTTAATCAACAAAAAATAATTCGTTCCGAAAATTTTTTGATCTTTTAATTTTTTTCTTGATGAACTCGAATAGTTTTATTCGAGTTTAAGTTCGAGTTCAGAAAAACTCTTTTTTCGTTCAAGTTCAAGTTTACAGCCCTGATCACTGTACAGTACTTGTTATCTGCCCCCTGCGGTTACACCGCTGGAGTCCACAACATTATCTACAACAAAGGGAGTGATTGATTTTATGGAAAATTTGAAACGGGCATTCAAGTCAAGTTTTTCACTCTTGGCCAAAACGTTGGAAAAAACCTAAAATGCCTTTTCACCAAGTTTGAACTTTCTACGTCTTGCCGAAGTAAACATATTGCAGTTTAAAGCTAACAATTTTTCTCCTACTTTAATGTCGCCATTTCGCCAGCAGGATAATAGAAGGCTAACATTTAGAAAGTTGGCTTGAATTTACTTAAAAAGCAGCTACGGTAATTTGCAATTCTAACCCTTTACTTCGTTTTGACGACATCATCGCCGAAAACACTTACTCAAAGTTGCAAACACGCAGTGACTTTTTGAAATTTTTAAAAGTCTTTCTAAGGGGAAAACCAAAATTGTTATATCTTGGAAACGGAAGATCGTAGAAAGCTCAAATTTGATGAGGTTAGTATTTAGATGGGTCAAAGCTTTTTTGAGAAAAAAACGAGCAAAAGATTTTTCGACATAAATGCCCTTTTAAGTTAAAGAGTGTATAATGAAAATGAGAAATATTCATCTGCATATTTTTCATTTGCTTTTAAAGAATCTAGATTAAGGTTTGAGTCAGGGTTTAGGTTAGAACCAAATTTAGGCTTAGTTTTAGAGTAAGGATTTGAGTTGGGGCTAGTTTTGGGTCAGCAAATAAAATACTTAATATAAATTTCCGGTGAAATAAAGCCTTTCTTTAGAATATCGCCTCTACAGTCTTTCTAAAATACATTCCACTCACATTGTTCATGAGTTGCTTAGCCACACTGAACCGAGCAAATACAATGAGAGTTTCAAGCTTCACGAAATCGTTGCGACGAATTAGGCGCGTTATGTTGGCGGACGTTTGTCGCAGGGTCATGTCGGAAATGGAGCCGTTGGCCTGCACCTCAATCTTCAGTATCGTGTTCGAACAAAACCCATTGTAGTTATCTTCCTTCATCATATACGAAAAACTCTGTGCAGCATTTGCTCCTAAAAGAAAGGAGTTTAAGATGAGCATATTTTAACATTATCGGTTATACTGTAAGTGCAATAATATTCGGGTCCAAAGGACGCGTCCCAATGTTGTTGTTTTTTAATATATGACTTTATTGGAAATTTAAAACACACACAAAAATAGCAAATAAAAGCAATTCAATCACTAAGTTCACTGATTGATGTTTAAAATGGGGGATGGGAGTTGTACTTTGATAGGTATTGGGCTAACATCATCAAAGTTATTTTAAATGTATTGTAACATCTGGTACAGAAGGACGCGTCCCAATATTGCTTCCCTCCAGCCTGACTTAAGAGCCAATGTAACCGATTTTACTTTCACTTGTGGTAACGTTGGAGTGTGACGCTACATAAGTATTAATGTGTACCGTACCGGTATTGAAAATAAATAAATCAATTTTTTAGGTCAAAATACTGTAAATCAAAAAAAAAACGTTCAACTGTTTCGATTTTTTTTTTTTTTCAGATTTAGCAGAACAGCAACCGCTGGAACAGGCACCAGAATACTTCACTCATAAGATTCGAAACACTATTTACTAATAAATGTGCTTGTCCTTCGCTTTGAAAAAACTGGACCTCGGTTCTCTGCCGACTGAAATGCAGTAGGACTGCTCTTTCTACAGAAAGAAATAGCTAAAATCAAAATGTTTGTTTAGTTATCTTTTAGTTGGCCACTAGGTAAAAAAAAATCTGCAACGAAACGAAAACGTTGCTACATTAAATCTTCAAGGTTTTACTTTCAGCACGGTTGCGATAAATAAACAAAAATTAGGCTTACTGGCCGGCTCGTCTTCATATATGACGATATATCTGAGGATTCGGTTCCGATTCAAATAGTAGACCAGCGCGTCTAGAAGAAGATGGGGAACTGGGAGGGGAGAGAAGATGTATTTGTTCCGGTAACTTGCTAAAGAAGGCTGCTGACGAACCTGCAACAAGAACAACTTTTATTTACCGATCTGTGGTCGAGTGGAAAAATCGTCTGCAACCATCAAAGCAGTAATACCATATTTGGTGAACTGGTATTAATAACTTCTCTACTATAAGTATTTACGACTTCCCAACTCAACTTGAGCCAGAGCTCTTAACCCATATTTATTCCGCGTGTGCACGAGCATAAATAGGTTTAAAAAGTAGCTTTTCTTGCTATTGATCTACGCTTTACCTGCAGAATGGGTAAATGGAATCCTTCAGCAACAAAACCAATCGCAAAGTCAACATCGGCATCTTTCACCACACTGATTATAGCCGTGACTCCCATCTTTGCCAACATGCACGCTAAAAATCATTAGCAATTATATTATTTACAGGCGTAGAAAGAGGAAGACCGAAAAAGAGATGAAAAGAAGAGCTGGAATGTGACGTGATTGCCATAGGTTTGCAAAGGTCGGATTCCCAAGATCGTAAAAGGTGGCGACTAGGCTTCAAAAGCCGGCTAACCCCTGCCTGCGAGGATCATCTGCTGAAGCATATTCCTGGAACAAAAGGATGATGATGATAATGAAAGGCGTAGAAAGAGAGCAAATGAGTATTGCATAATTGTGCTTGTTTTCCATCTGCGCAGATACTAGTTTTTTCCTTAATCAATACTGCAAACTGCAGTAATTAGGTACACTATACCGTAACTCTGACGTCATAAGTGAATACTTATTAAAACCATGCTTCGACTTGCATTATACTAGCGCGATAGAGATAATCTTTTCGATTTGTCCAGCTCCAAATTAAATAAACTTTACTCGACTCTAAAAGTTTCGGCCTAGCAGGACCCAACAGCGGCGGCGATAGCTCAGTGGTAGAGCGTCGGGAGGGGGGGCAGGAGACCCAGCACCCCCCAATCGCCATGCCAGCAATGATAAATTTGTGCCGAGAAGACCTTTTTTTTTGGTTTTCATCTAATTTTCGAGAGTAAATCCGCCCTTCGAGCCGTGAAAACCTTTTTTTTATTTACGTCATTCACTATGTTAGTTGTGGGTTGCCTCCCCCAATCCGAAATTGAACTCCAACTACATTTTAGCTCCCCCCTTATCAAAAGTCTTAAATCGGACCATGAAGACTTTTTTGTGGTTAGCCCCCTCCTATCAAAAATCCTGGCTATGCCTTTGCCCAAAGCCTTGTAGTAGATAGGTATCTTTCTGTTATGGTCATAGGCAATCAGGATTCAAGTCTTTGATTGGTGTAAGTTGGCCACTTTTCTCTTTCCGGCATATCACCAGGGGTTTTATGGTGCTTTTATCCACAGAAAGAGCCAATAAAAATTAACTAACCAACTAAAAATAGCACTGCATACTATACTTTCTCGACTGGTTGGCATGACAGGTAAGTACTTTTACTTCGGTCCTCACACGAAAAATTTATAATTCAATGACTGCTGCTTATTCAATTAAGGTTGGAATAGGTTAAGTGGAGCAAGCGGATCGAGTGGAGCGAACGTCCTCTTATGAACCATTCAACGCATTTGACCTACAGTACTCTAAGCAGTAGCGTAGCCAGGGGGGGGGCTATAGCCAAAATGCAGAATGAGAAAAACGCTACACTTTCGAGACAGTTAAATGTACTAGAGTGGACTAAATAGTGATTTAAAACATCTTTTGAGACATATATTTAGGGGGGGGCTAATTTGTTGAAAATAAAACTAACAAAGAAATAAAAACTTTGAAAAATGGTCAAAAATACGCAATCAAATTTGATCGCAAGTGCAAAAATGCTAAACATAGGTGTTATCAACTAATATACTATAAACTAAGGAATAGTGGGGCCTATTCAGTATTAGTTAATTACCAATCATTTCTTTCAAATCTCTTTTCAATAGCCCCCCCAATTATTTTTCTCTATAAACTGTATACAAAATAGATTACTCCTTGTGAGTTTGATTAAAGTATTTGATTTTATAATTTACCAGCATCTAAACAAGAGAACTAACGTTTTACCATTAGCCACCTCCCAAATTGCCCATTTATGCCACCAGTTTAATCTTGTTTGCACTGCCAATTTCTAAGCCACGTTTTAAAAACATTATTTTTCAATCAAAATAACCCTAAAAAAAAGTTATTTTTGCAAAAAAAAGCAAAATTTTTGAGCGCTGGGGGCTCCGCCCCCATACCCCCGTGCCTCCGGCGGCTGGGGGCTTTGCCCTCAAACCCCCAGCCTCCGGCGGCTGGAGGCTTCGCCCCCAGACCCCCAAAACAGCCCACCCATTGCGAATTTCTGGCTACGCGCCTGACTCTAAGTGATGGATATTATAGTTACAATTAGTGCCGTTGAGAGAAATTTTGATCAAATTTTCTCAAGAATTTCTCGAGAATTTCTGGCCCCCGAAAATTGCTGTGCCTGGATAGAGTTACCCCTTTACCCCCTCTCAACGGTCCGGTAACAGTTGTGTACCAAGAAACATACTTTTAACTCGTGGATCTGAAGTAACATTTCTTTCCTTTAGTTTAAATGACATTTTTGGGTTTAGTTCGGAAGCTCTGGCGAGTCCCATTCTTACAGCTCGTCTTTCATCAAGCGATCCGTCTTGATAAAGTGCGCCTAAAATGCAGGACGAGTCAATGAAGGGCAGAAAATAGCGTAACAAAAAACATAGCTTGGGAAGAGAAGTTGTCTTCACAAACGTATGCAAATTATTTGCAACACTGACACGCAACTAATCATTTTAACAAAAATGTTCAGCGTAATTCCTGTAAATAATGTAAATAAAGTTATTATTAAGATGATTATTTGCGTGTTAATGTTGGCAATAATTTACTAATAACAAAAAATGCCAAGCAAAAGCCACATCAAAGAAATTAAGTACCGGTAAAAAAAAAAAAAAAAATTAGCAGAGCAAAAGCGTGGATATGCTCTGATGATACATGTTGTAACTTCTTGAATTCTACCATTTCTGTGTATGAGAGTAGTCACCAGCTAACTTTTGGCATGGTAGTTTAGTTTGTTTTATATTATTTTACCAATGCGATTAGAGCGATTTTTTGAAACAACCTCAGAACCAAAAACTGAGCAGCGAAATGCTATTAAAATTGCAATTGTAAAAGTCTGGTTCTTACCCAGTAAAACTGGAGTTTTTGGTGCTTGAGCATTGGTCTTTGAAACCAGTAAATAAATCCCAAGAGAAAAATAACACTTAACCTTCATTATATCACGAATGAGCTGCAGCAATAACTTTCATATTTCTGCTGTATAAAACTATCTAAACTTAAACTAAGTTTATATTTTTACAGTATGGTGGAAATAAATTGCACTTTCAATGTACTTAAATGGAAGGACTTAGTTCCGGTCAATTAGTAGGCGCAAAATCAAGAGTGTACGAGCATATCCTGTATTTATTTTAACCAACTGGCGGCTTGTATGCTGGTAAAGCAGTACGGCTGGTACTAAGAGCTCGATTTTGATTTAAAAACTAGCGAGAAAAAATTAGATTTTTTTTTATCAGGCTAAACTGCTTTGGTTTTCCATAACGTCATTAATGCGTTCCAACAATATTGTACAGCACTAAAACTGCGTGTTATATCAGGACAAAGTTTTGCTAAGAATACCTTTGAGACAAACTTTATTAGGCTCTTGACAGGCGAATGGCTTTTATTCGATTTTCTTTGTTTGATCTGTCAAATGAACTTGATATTACATGCATGCTTTTTTTCCCGAAAACTCCCCTAAGGTTTTGACCTCTTAATGATATAACTGTACAGTTCCCAAAGCCCAGCCAACCCTGTGCGTAAAACTGTAAGCGTACGAGCGTATCCTTAGTTTGTGTATCCAGCTGGTGGCTTGTATGATGGTAAGGCGCTATAGTAAACGAAAAATACGTGGGCACCAGAGTTGTAATTCGGGCTGGGCTTTTCGGGTTGGGTTCGGGCCTAAAGTTGACAAAATTTCGGGCTTATTTCGGGCCTGAGATGTGGTTTTTGTCTTAGGTGCACTAAAATATAACCAGAGTAACTCGACAAAATCGCTAAATTTTTCAGACCTAACTTAACTTTCGGTTTTTTTCGGACATGATTTGGGCTTCAAATCAGTTTTCTGGCTTGGGCCGGGTTTGGGCCTGAACTAGTCGGCCCGTTTACAACTCTGGTGGGCACGCTCAAAATTTTACGTCCAGTGCAGTAGACCAGGCTTAATCCCGCGATGTTGAGATGCAAAGGTTTTTGCGATGAATCGAAGGAGTTACACTATTTGAGAAAGTACGTAGCTCTGAGATTCGATAACTTCATAATATCAAGTTGTTACCAGTGGCGGATTTAGGGGGGGGATGGGGGGGATGCATCCCCCCTACCAGCCTAAACATAACGTGCATATGAATAATATTTATTTTGTTTAAAAAAAACATAGTCGTTAGCCCGTGTGACTGTGATATAATTTCAAAAGCCAAGGGGAGGGGGGGTGCAAGAAAATAGTACTTGTGCAGCGGAGTTTTTACAAAACAGAAATTAGTCTTTTACAGGTCCGATAGATTTAAAGGCGCCAAATCAGCAAAACTCACAACTTGCACTTTTCAGCGATAAAGGCATAGGAGCACAACCAGTGGCGGAGTTATGGGGGCGGATGAGGGGATACATCCCCCACCAGCGTAAACATAACTTGTATATGAATATTAAACTTATTTGAAAAACAGCAATCAGTGAATTTTTGATAGGCCGTGTGACTGTGATATAATTTCTAAAGCCCTGTGAGGGGAGTGACAGAAAATTGTAATTTTTACAGCGAAATTTTTACAAAACAGAAATTAGTCTTTTTAGGGTCCGATTGAGCAAAATTTGCAACTTGCACTTTTCAGCGATAAAGCCTACACAATATAAGTCATTTCTTAAATGACATATTAGGCTTATAAACAGTGAGCATTAAGCGAGGTCAAGAACATTAATCCTAAGCAGTAGTGTAGCTAGGGGGGCGGGGCTATAGCCCCTCCATCGGCCTGTCAACTAAAATTCAAAATAAAAAATATCACGTTTTTAGCACTTCTGAGACTGTTTTTTGCACTGAAATAGACCAAAAAGTAATTTAAGGCATTTTTTTGAAACATATGCTTAAGGGGGGCCAATTTGTCAAAAATAAAACTCACAAATCAAAAAAAAATTTAAAAAATGACCAAAAATAAGCAATAAAATTTGATCGCTAGAGTGAAAAACTTGAACACGGGTTTCATCAACAAATATGTTATAGGCCAAAACTCAGAAATGGGGTGGAGAGGCTATTCTGTATTGGTTAATTACCAATCACTTGTCTCTATTCTCTTTCCATTAGCCCTCAGCAATTATTTTTCTGTATAAAATATAGATGAAACAAATTACTCCGTGTGAGTTTTATTGAACTATAAGATTTTATGCCTATGATTTACCAGCATCCAAATAAGAGAACTAAAATTTTACCATTAACCACCTCTCACATAGGCCATTTATGCAACCTGTTGAATCATGTTTGCACTTCCAATTTCTATTCCGCATTTTAAAAGCATTATTTTATCAAACTAGCTCTAAAATTAAATTATTTTTGCAAAAAAATGCAAAATTTTTGAGCCCTGGGGGCTCCGCACCCAGACCCCTAAAACAGCTGCTCCATTGCGAATTTCTGGCTGCGCGCCTGGTTACAACACATCCGAATTTTTGAGGGTTTGTGCTTAAAATTTTTATCATCCCCCCCCACCAAAATTTTCTGGATCCGCCACTGGCTGTTACTTTTACGATTTGCAAGATCTCAGCTTAGATGGTTTGGCCATGTAACTAGAATGCCTCAGATAAGACTCCTTAAACAAGCTTTACTTGCCAAAGCTAGTGGGAGAAGACCAGTTGGACGACCTAAAACTTGATGGATCAATTACATTAAGGATCTTGGATAGAATCGTTAGAGACTTCACCTATACGAAATAATGGATGTGATGGAAGACCGTGAGGTGTGGCGGCTTAATTCGAGCTGCTGCCCCCGCAACCCTCACGGAAAAGTCGGCAAAGAAGAAGACTTTATTTTTCCTTGTTTTAGACTTTATTGCTTTTACTATGCATCATCATTGATTTAAAGTTTTGAGATGTTATTGCCTGCACGCAAATATTATGGATACAAGGGAAAATAAGGTAGCCTATGCATCTCAACATCTCGGGATTAAGCGTGGTCTATTGCACTGGACATAAAATTGTAAGCGTGCCTTTTAGTTTACCATATTGCGCCTTACCATTCACGAAAAAAGTATTTTTCGTTTACCGTAGCGCCTTACCATCATACAAGCCACCAGCTGGATACAACTAACAAAGAATACGCTCGTACGCTTGCAATTTTACACACAGTGAAGGCAGGGTTTAAAGTCATTTTTTCTGACGACCAAATAACAGATTAATGCAATGACATTCTGCAGCATTTTTTAACATTACATTCTGTGATATTTTTTCTGCCGAATTGTAGTATTTTCTTTGAAAAGATGGTATCTTGTAGATGAATTAGATAATTTTAAGATTGTTTATCTTGGGAAAAATTAAGGCGGTAATTTGACAGGTTTTGCATATGCTGTATAATTAAATTTCTATTTGTTGGTACATTTTGACGTCAGATTTTCTCCAAATTGCATTGGTTTTCAAAGTCTAATCCTCAAACAATTTCATAATTTTCGGCTATTGCTTTCCATAAAACTTGCTGCTTTCGTAGTTTTCATTTTGGTTAGAGTTTTGTTTCCGGCAAAGTTTATGCTAACTGCAATATTGATACTAGTTATGCTACAACCTTAAACATTAAATTGATTTAACTCAACACTACGCTACGATGTTGAAAAATCGCCTAAATCCGGTAAAAGGACTCTTACCGTAGTGGTTTTGTGACGCTATTGCGCTAAATATGAGTTAAGCTAACGTATTTTAATGGCGGGCTGTAGTTTTTATCAAACTTTAATTTTCATCCTTCACTTTACGACTGGAGAAAGAGCTGGCTAGTTAGTAGTTAAATCAACCAACTAATTCTGACAAAATACGATATTCTCCCATTTCTCCGTTAGTGAGGGCTACTTCAACTCTCCGTTTAGTGGTTGATCAAAACAATATGATCTAAGTTTGGTTTTTTGTTCCAATTCAGAACGTATTGATTTACAAAAATAAGAGCGACAAAAGCCATTGAGCTTCAAGGCCCCACCGCAAATTAGGTTAATTGAATAAAAGGTTCTCGTTTCCGCGTCTTGCATCGCGAGCTTTATTTTTGTCCGCTTTCAAATTAATCTTTGATTTCAACGTCACATTTCATTAAAATTTCTGCCACAGCGGACTTAAAAATCAAGTTTCGACTATAGCCTTGTGTAGTAGGACTTATAAATGAAACAAGTTATCGACTTTTTTTGGCTGTGTGCAATCGGCAATTCTTTTAACTTCAACTAAAATTTTTAATTTAATTTATATTTACAAATTCTCAATTTTATATCTGTTGACTTTAGGTCGTAGGTTCGATTCTCAACTCGGCAATATTTCATCAGCAAATCACATAACAGTCGGAGCCAAACAACTTGCGTATCTGCCTCGTGACGACCCGGTTTGAAAGACATTAAGCATCCAGAAACCAACGCCCACGTTTGTGAAATACGTTTCTTGCTGGCACCGATCGTCGAAAAATCGAGCGTTAAGTTAGCTACTACGCATTTGACTTATTCAGATCTTTGTCTGAATCGAAGAGAATAGGAGATAAAACTGATTTAGCGATTTCAATTCTCGCTAAAAGCCTTTAAAATTCAGACGTGGTCCTAGAAAAAGCATAATCCGCACGAAATTCTCGGAATTGATTAACCCGTTAACAAAAGCGAGTTCTACAAAAGCATCAAGCAATTTACGAAAACTTTCGCTGAAAGAAGCTCAAAGGCAATTCAAAAAATTAGCTATTCTCTAATTTCTGTAATGCAAGGCTTCTCTACAGTAACTATTGACAAACAAGAAAGTCCAAGGCCACGTCGTGAAGTAAGTTTATTTAGGGAGACAAAACGAGATAGCAAAAAGTCAACACGTACCATTAGCAACGGCGTCAAGGATGCCAAAATGCAATCATAGCACAGCGAAAAAAACAACATAAAGATAAGAACTGCAAGTTTTTAATAATTTCAACTGTAACGCTTCTTTGGAAAGTAGAATTCATGTGCAATACGCGAAATTGAGCTGGTTTTCACACTGACAAGGCAAAAAAAAAAAAAAACACCACCAAAAAAAGTTAAATTGTTTGCTTTCAACTTGCATTCACGGAAAAAATGTTTTATTATCGCCAACTGCGTTCTGAATGCGTAAATCTCACCTTTTTTGTGTTTTATTTTCTCTTCAGTCAGTGGATGCCATAATGCGATCAAGTGCGAAAGTAACGTTCTCCACACCAACTTACGATGTCATAACTCTTACCAAACAGTGCATAAGATGCTACCAGTTGTGGATTTTCACAATCTACTGTGCAGACCAGTTCAAACGTGTGCAGTTGGGAGTTATATTTGTTCTATTATAATTGGCTAAGAAGTAGAAATTAGTGCATGCTAGCGTCAACAAATTATCCATGTCCTAGTCACGACTAAATCATAAGCAATTGTGGCCCACTGACGTCATAAAGTTTTCGAAACAAGAAATAGAATAGAACAAACGCCAAACTTAACTCTACTCGCAGGTAACCAGGCCTTAACATAGACTAAGGTCCGGTCGCATAACTCGAAAAGTACCCTTTTTTTTGCACTTCGATTTGTTATCTCTCAGGCTGGCATCGTTGTCCGAACCCTAAATCGAATGCAAGGTTCTGAAAAAGAATAAAAGAAAACAGCGCGAAGCGAGCTTAAGCGTGAGAATTGCAAGACGCGCGCCCTAACCACCATACCACAGAGGCGATACGGTCGATTGGTCAAAGCGTCGTATTTAACTCGAGTCAACGAGAAAAAGCAATAGATGGTAAGTATTAAGATACACTTCGTTAAAATGCACCCCCGTCTACACTGGGTGTGAAATGGTAAGCGTGCGAGCTTATTTTTTGTTCATTTTAAACAGAAATTCGGTACGCCAGACATACTGCCTTACCATCATACAAAGCTGCTACAAGGTTAAAATAAGCTAAGTACTGTATACGCTTGTACGCTCACCATTTTACGCACAATGTAGACCGTGCTTAAGTCGTAAAATTTCTCGGTTTCCAACCATCATTCAGCAAATGGCAAGATTAGAGCGCTAGCTCATAGCAAAGCTTAACGGTGATTAAGAAAGAACACTCTTTTACCAGGCAACTGACCACGCATCATTAGTTTTCGGTGCTTGAATGAATACAATCTTTTATTGCGAAGACCGTATCTTTACTTATTGGACGTGGTGATTTGTAATCTATGCCGCCAATGCACAGATGGCAGCAGTACTATTAAACTAAACACTCTCCAAGTTCAGGTGAACAACGGTCAGGGCAAGCTTTCAATAAAAATAATAAAAACACTAAAGCTGTTAAATAGGTTACGGAGCAGAATAGAAGTAGTACAAAAAATAAAAATAATACGATTGCACACCAAAGAGTACAAAAATCTAACAACGTCACGCCACAAAACCAAACGAAAAACACATAATCTCTTTGGGCATTAACGTCACTCAATTCTTGATAATTTAAACAGTTTAACGGCTATATACGTCGGCGAATTTTAAAAACATAAAATTTTCAGGAACGAATAGTTCCGCATGTTTAAAATTTGCTGTCAGAATAAAACTTCGGCAACGCACCAAAATAAAAACACCCCCAAGCGCATTTTTTTCCCGCTTTTTAGTTGAAGAGCGAAATCTAAAAACCAGAAACATTGTAAATCGTGAAAAAGCAAAAACAACGAGAAAACGTTCGTTTTCGATTAATGAAAAAAACCGCCGAATTTTTAGCCTTGCTTTATTCGTTTGAATCAGGCACTTTCAATAAACTGCTTAACTCACAAAATAACATCTAGGTCTACAGCTTTTATATGAGTTGAACAAGGTTGAGATTTATTGTAACCGTGAGTTTAACGGATTAAAATAGAAAAATTTTCACCCTTCTTGCTGATCCAATCTTGGTCCCAACTAAACCCGGTCCCCGGCGGCTGAGTTTCAATCAAAGATTGGATGTTGCTTACGGCATGTCCAACCATGCAACCGAATATTACCAATAGACTGTCAGATCATTGCGCAACACTTTCCATTTTGGATGCCTTTCTTAGTGCATACTAATAGTGTTTTCGGCAAAAATCGAACCAGGTTATTAAGTACGACTCAAAACGTAATTACAAAACTATTACATCTCGGCTGCTTAGAATAAATAATTTTTGGCTCCGCTCAACCAACGTAAAAGCTATAAACCCGCCCAAAGGTAAGAGAAAATTAATCACACTCGCTGTCCGAGTGATCAGGCGTTCTGACGTATAAGCCCGGCCACTGACGCACGTAAAATCGGGGCCACTGACCATCTTGCACTCGATCAAACCACAACGATAAATTAGCAGAATATTCGCTCGCATCATCAAAAGAAGAATTTGAAGAGTCCGCTTTGGCAGAATACTCCTCCTCGGAGTTGTAATCTCCACCACCAAACAAATTGTCAACTGGACCATTCGTGGCTTGGTTGGCCTGCCGCCTCCGCGAACGAGGCACAAACATACAATACCAATGTTTTGAGCCATTCAAAGCCAACACTGTGCCGTGAACGGAAGCGGATACGAAGTCAGTAGATCCGGACGGAAGCCGCGCTCTACTGTGGAGTGATGACAAACCATCGCGAGATTCTTGATCTAAATACATTAGCATTTCAGCCACAAGCTTGTCGAGAAAATATTGCATTGCACAAAATCAGACGTGTTTAATCAAAAGGCGGTGGAAGCTCAGTCGGTATAATATCATCATCATCATTATCATTATCATATTTATTTATTTATTTATTTACCAAGTGACGTCCTATCACAAGAAAAAAACTGCAACTTCCTCTAGGTCTATCACCAAAGCATCGAAATATGCGATTCCTTTAAAACCAACACACAAACTTGCCGAGTCAATGCGATATTTAGTCACTTGGTGAGGAGACAGCGAAGGACCGAAAGGTCATCTAAGTCTACTGCCACCTCACCAAGTTAAGGTTAAAAAAAAAAACAGCTTCTAGATTTTCTCAGTCTGCTACTTTCTATGATAAAAAATTTTACGCAAAATTAAAACAAAGTGTTGCAAAGATATGTACATTTTGTACAGTGTATACACAAAACTCACAGTCACCATGTAAGAAAATGCAAGACAACATTAGAATTGTTCTGACTCTAAGCATACTAAAAAATAAAAAAATAAAAATGCTGTAACCACAGATTGGATAGGAATAAAATTAATAAAGTTCATAATGCTTATTTATGTTTTATAGAATTTAAAGTGGGCAATTGGAGTGAAAAAAAACCTCCTTGCTTTGTTTTCTATTGTTTGCCAATATGTCATTAGTACTGGTACAATTTCCAATACCAGTATATATCAACCTCAGTCAGTTATTGCAAAATTACTAATAATTCAAGGGCACATCAAAATGAGAGATGACGTATTGTAATAAAAGTGTGATAGATGAATGCACCAAACTCATGCTATTCAAGCAATAGAATAGGTTATTGTTGAACTCAAGCATAAATATGCAACTATGATTCCTGTAATTACTACTGCATTGCTTATAGAAAGCTGTTATTCTAGCTTTTATCGGTTTCATAGTTTGATAAAAAATGAGCTTTAACAGCTTTTTTAAATCTGTAGAATGAAACTTCTTTCATACTGCTTGGAATTTCATTCCAAACTTTAATTCCTGCAAATGATAGAGACTTTTGCCCTAATCTTGTTCTAGTTCTTGGAAGAAAGAAGTTGTTTTTGTGGCTCAATCTTGTCTTATGTGTATAGCAGTTTTTTATTAGGTTAAACTTATCTGAATTTGCAAAAGATAATACATTATTGTGAATTTTGTACATTAGCTTTGCAGTTTCCAGAGAGTAAATATCTTTGAGTTTTAAGCATTTAGCTCGATAGAACAAAGGATTAGTATGCTCACGATATCCACTTCCAGTTAACAATTTGATGCTTCTTTTTTGCAGAATAAAGAGTGGTGCTAATGTTGATTTTGAAGCAGTCCCCCAACTACTTATGCAGTATTGTAGATGAGAGTATACGAGGCTGTGGTAAACAGATCTTAAGGTTTGCTCATCTACAAAGTGTTTTAATTGATTAAGGGCCCAAGATCCCCTTGCCACCTTTGAACATTGTTCCTTGATTTGTTGTTTCCAGTTTAGATTGTCGTCTATGAGAACACCTAGATACTTTATGTGATGTGATTGGATTATTATCTATTGATACTTTGAGTTCAGGTTTATTCTGTTTTGTTGTCACTACCATAAACTCAGTTTTATTAAAGTTAATTGATAATTTATTCACCTTGAACCAATTGCTTACATTGACTAATTCATCATTAATATTTTGTTGCAGTGTTGAAACATTAGAATGGGAGAGAGTAAGGTTTGTATCATCTGCAAAAAGATGAATTGTGGAATTTGTGGCAAGTGGTAGATCATTGATATAAATATTAAATAACAACGGACCTAGAGTTGATCCCTGAGGAATACCGCAAATAATATCTCTTGACTTAGATTTATACTGATTTACAATTGTATACTGTTGACGGTCATTCAGGTAACTTGCTAGTAACTGTAATGGTAATCCTCTAATTCCATACTTTTCTAGTTTCTTGATCAGTATTGTGTGTTTGATGGTATCATATGCTTTTCTTAAATCTAAGAAAATAGAACATGTAATGAGCTTTTTATCCATATTGTCAAGTAGCTTATTGTAAATATCTAAAACAGCTCCATTTGTTGAGCAATTTTTCTTAAAACCATACTGGTTTGGACTAATCAAATTATTGCTCACAAAATAATTGTTTAGTTGATCAAGCAGACACTTTTCAAATAGTTTGGCAAAAGGATTTAAAATAGAAATAGGGCGATAATTACTGCATAACTCTCTTTCGCCTTTTTTGAAAATTGGAACAACTTCAGCAGTTTTTAACACTTTTGGAAAATATCCTGTTGATATGCATGCATTAAAAATGTTAGTTAGAACTGGAGCTATAACAGAGCCTGACATTTTTATATACTTTGCCGGAATTCCATGTCTTCCTGTACTTTTTGATGGATTCATAGCTCTGATGTAATTTACTACTTCTTCTTCAACTATTGGTTCTAGAAAAAACGAATTGCAACTACTCTGAATCAAAGATGTGGCATTAAATTTGCCATCAATTATATCTGGTGTTTCGATTGTAGACGCAAGGTTAACTCCTATCTCTATGAAATATTTATTGAACAAGTTACTGATGGCTTGTGGACCTTGTGCACTTTCACTTTTGGAAGCATACATTATTTTTCTTCACATTTTTCAAGTGAATAATTTTATTTATAATTTTCCAAAGCGACGAGGTGTCATGCTTATTATCATTCACTAAATTTTTGATGTAAAGTCGTTTTGCATATTCCTTAATATGAGTCAGTTTATTTCTATAGACTTTGTATTGTGCCCATGTATTACTGTCATTTAATTTAAGGGCTCTTTTGTACAATAAATTTTTTTGCTGGATTGATATAAGGATTCCTTTGGATAACCATGGTTTGTTTTTTAGTTTTGTTTCCTTTCTGCTTTGTTTTCGTAATGGTGCATGTATGTTCAATGTCTTATGAAAAATGTCAATAAACTTTTCAGTGTAGTTGTCAATGCATTCCTCTTTGATATCACCTAATAGCTCCATTCCTTCAGTTAATTTGTTTAGAAATTTTTCTACTTCAAAATTTTTTGTATCACAAATTAGGGTGACAGTTGATTTTTCACTCTTGGGCAGGCTTAAATTAGAACACACCATTACTGGCAGGTGATCACTTACATCTTCCACCAGAATAAAACTTTTGTGTTCACCCACTACATTGTTTGTATAAACATGATCTAAAAGAGTTGAGCTTGTAGTGGTTATTCTTGTCGGGTGTGTAATTAAGGGAATGCAGCCTAAGCTATATGTTAAATTCATGAAATCTTTAATATTGATATCAGAGTTACTTTTCAACAAATCTGCGTTGAAGTCTCCTCCGATATAATACATCAATTTTCTACTATTCAATTTTTCAATGGTTGATTCAAAACTCTTGCAAAACTCTGATAATTTCTGTTTAGGGTGTCTGTAAATTACTCCCACTATACATTTTTTGTTATTCCTTAAATCTAGTTGAATCCATATATCTTCACAGTTAGGAATGTTTAAATCAAACTCCTTGCAAATTGAAATTGATAAAGACTCCTTAATAAACAATCCTACTCCTCCCCATCTTGTAGTTGTGCCTTTGTGGTAAAAATGGTACCCACTTACTGTAACTTTGCATTGTATACCTGTAACAATTTAAGTTTGGTTTCACTTATAGCAATGATATCAGGTAAGATATCATAATTTGTTAAAAGTTCATTCAATTTATCAAAATTTGCATTTAAGCTTCTTATATTCACGCAAAGCAAAGAAAATTTACACTTTTTGTCAATAATATTGGCTTCGGCCTGTGAGCAGTATTTTGAGTCAACCAAACCAGAATTTAAATCATTTAATAAGCTTTTTATCTTGTTGTCTATCTGCAAGCATTTAGCTGGGAAAAACGAATTATTTGTGTGATTAATATCAAAGTTTAGTTTGTCATCATTTCTCATTTCATTTAACAATTGCTTATCATCTAGGGTTTGAAAAGGAAACAATTCACTGTAACAATTTTGGCAGAAGTATGGTTCAGTAGAAGTACAAAGAGTACGAAATTTAAGGGGACTAATGACTGTGCATTTGAGATGCATCCATCCACTACATATATCACACTGAATAGCACACTGGTTCCTTTTACAAGGTCTTAAACATATTTCACATGGACATTTAACTGGCATTATCAAGCAGTCAAACCAATGAAAGATTCTACACTAGTTAGACAAAACAGCAAATTTAGAATCAGCCACAAAATATGCAGAAAAAGTTGGTTTGAATTTAAAATGAAAACAGGTGAAAACTCTCTCTCACTATACTGGTAATTATAAATTTAGACAGAAAGGTACAGAAAAAAAAAAGAAGTCAGTGATCGAAAGGTTGTTATATCGGGTCAGTGATCGAAAGGTTGTTGGCTACGGATCCGATTCCCGAACGGATAATGCGTCGTTGTGTTCTAGGAAAAAACATTTCCCATTGGGGCAATGCAATTCATCCATTGTGGTGGCCCAGCGTGACGAAAGAATAAATAGCAAACAGAACTCAAAAATGGGTGCTTTGCGTTGGTGGGGTTATACAGGCGCACATTGCCTAGTTTATATAAACGAATAAACGACCAATCCGACACTGCTTGCACGGCGAATTTGTAAAATTTTATTGAGCAAATGCATCCTTAGTTAAAACTTTAAATCATTAGACAGTTCGAACTGAAATGAGGTTCGACTTCATGTAACTATTGCCAAAATTACTTATACGAGAATTCCAGTCGTCTCTTGCTAGTACGCCACTTGCATGATACCTGCCTCTGTCCACTCCTCATTCAGTTGAGTGGTTTTGGAAATAATTTTTCTGATTTCCCAGGGCATGGTTTTGGTTCTAAGATGTGACACCGGTCGCATCATTCTTCCGGATGATGCCATCCAACACACTTACCGTGATCTTTTGTAGGTGAAGATGTTTTACGGAGTTCTACGTACCAACTCGAATATGACGACGCATCCAAAAACGAAAAACTCAGGTGGCTTTCACTGAAAAAGAACAAAATAAGTTTTACAGACAAGCTGTTGAAGTTCACAATGTCATTCTAACTTAATTTAATGTTGCGTTTAAGATAAGTTTTGATCCGGCATTGCACTGCCTGTTGCAGATTTCACATCAAAAGCCAGCGAATTATTTTCTCTATTTTTGATGATGTTTTTGATAATTTGAAAAAAATTAAGAATCTCATCTTAATCTCACTTTTCAACCAAGTCCCACAAACATCATAGGCAATTGAGCATAGCAACAAATTCAAACAGTTACCTTTGATATTTTTTCATTAATTGGACAAAATCCGTAATCACGTGATCGTTCTTATCCATTAGGAGAACAAAGGTCATGCAACCTCTCTTCTGACGTAATACCAACTGATCGTACGTAGAAGGTCGGAGTTCTTGAAAGTTACTGCAGGCAAAAATAGTTGCTCAGTTGAGGCAGAGCAATGAAACACACGCTGTATTACGCGGAAATGTGTAACGAGTAATTAGGACACATTTTCATGCATTACGAATGAACAGTACAGGTTCTTTTAAAGAGTCGAAGGGTAGCGATGATGGGCAATTGGGCATTGATAACTGATCAGATTTGACGGATATCGTAAGCAAATTTCCAAACCTACCGATTCCGAGGCAAGAACTTTAAAATTTTTCAGAATATAAAATTCTTCTTCACATATCTGGCACTAAAACAAAACAAAACAATAGTTCGAAATAACGTAAGAATGATTTCAGGATGTATTTGTAACTCTTAGCAAAATGGCTTTGATTGAGTGGGGCGGAGGAACCATGGACTGTTGGACAGTGGACACTTCACACTCAATGTATGGTATATCGGTAGATTTTTTGCACAAATTATCAACGACATACTGCTCTGTCTTTGATTCAGCGATTTCATCTTCAGCATCACTTGAAGTGATCTCTATTTCGATGTCATCATCTTCATTATCAGACTCCCAATCTCGACGTTCTTTCCTCCAAGCGTTCGATCTATTGCTTCGTTCGTGGACATCCTGATGATCTTCATCCCTTCTGCTTGGTCTGTGAATCAAAATTGACAGTTTTTTTCCGCTTAAAAAGGTTAAGCTACTCTGCACTTCATCGAAATGAGATTAAGAAACCGGTTGAAGACTGTGAGCGTGAAACGAATGAATTCGAGCTGGCACTCGAGTAACTCTCCCGAAATAGTGGCAATGAAGAACGAACAATAAAAATTTTAAGAAGCTAAAGAGTAAAGACAGTATTAGGCAGATCTTAGGTACTTAAACGAAATTAACTTAAAAGCAAAAGACATACTGTAAGTTTTGGTCATGGTTTCAAGACGTTGTATACTGATTATTATCGTTGATGATTACCGGTAATATTCTTTATAGGTGACTCTTATTAAATAAAAATTGTGCTCAGTTTCAACTTTCACGGATATTCAGATTTTTTACTAAAAGACGAGAGGACGTTGGAAACATGTTGTAGCCAGTTACTGCGGTGAGGCAACTGCTTTGAGTACTCTACTTCACACAGCATACATTGGCTCAACTATGTAGTGCTAACGTACCAGCCACAAGATCAGATTTCTGTCAATTTGAGCATGAACGCGATTACTAAGTAAATCGTTTTCGACCAGTATCAAACCGGTGCTTAAACAATTTTGAAAATTAGACAAAAAACTTCTACTAAATCAGCCTACGCATTGTTAACAGTGCTCTATTTCTGGGTCGATGATCACATAATGGCACGACAATGACGTGGGTTTACATAGCAACTTCCAGTCAGGAGTAATTAATCAAATATCAAAAAGCGGTGTAAAACAATGTGGATAGTGATGTACTGGAAGTTAAAATACTATAACTATGCTATATCCTTCCAAAATAAACGCAAAATTGCCCATTGAAAAATCTACTTTAATTGCTAAGAAGCTAAAACCATAGATAACTAATTGAAATATGACGCTGGTATCCAAACTGTCTTGTTTCTATAGGAGCAAATAAGCTAATGCAGTAGTTCTCTACCTATGTTTAATGTCGAACCAAAGTACATATTACGTTTTTCGGGCAAATAGAGCTGTGTCTGTAGCTTCAATGCATGAAGACATTGGAAAGCATTTGGGTTGCTTTTTTTAGACACTAAAATAAGACGCTGTGTAGCTTAGCTTAAGCCAGGGGTGCCCAAACTTTTTCGATGGCGGGCCAAATAAACCCAAAGAGGTGGCGTGAAGCTAATCCTACGTAAAGACCACACAAATAAATAAATAAATAAAGACCTTCGTCAGTTTTGGGCATAGTTTTCGCGGTGAGGTCTTTACGCCAGAGTCGTTTGCTTACGATGGCTGGCAACTACTTCAATTGGGAGCACAACTTGAATTTTCGACGCGGGCCGAATGAAATTTCCTCAAGGGCCAGACTTTGGGCACCACTTACTTAAGCAATGGGCATCTGATTAAAAAGAAACCTCTTGTTTCAAAAAAAAACTTGCCTGTCATCACTGAAAATACGATTAATGAAGTTCCAGACCGCGGAAATACCAAATATCACAAAGGTGATTAAGGCTAGCATTGTATCTTGCTCGCCTTTACTCCCGATATAACCAATCAGTCCAACTGCCGATTTCCAAGCCCGACTAGCCAATCGAATTAAGAAAAACTGGAACAGCAAAAAATTGAATTATTAAAAACGAGGCCGTTCGTAATTATATGGTTAAATAGAAAAATAAGTTTTGAAATGTTGCTTTGCGTTTATATTATACTTGGTACGATTTAGCTGATTAATACGATGACATCATAGAAACCTCTCCTCCAATTTTCTTCCAACTACAAGCAATAATGGTCGAAAACCACGGGGGCTAGTTAGTCCCACCATTTCGATCTAGAAAGGGACCGCACTGCTTTGATGTTCAACATCAAAACAGGACAGTGTGGACCAACTTCGGAATCTCTACAAGTGGTAGACAGGTGGAAACTTGACACAAAAACGGAAGGGGGCCCTTCACTGTTTTAAGGTCAATAAGACAACTTGATAAATGAATTATATTTTACAGACAGCTCATTCCACTCACCGGCGCCAACTCATCATTTAGAGGCGACAATCTTATTTCACGTTCAAACTGTCGCTGGTTGGAAGACCGAAGACAGGATGCAAGAAATTTTTGAAAGCCATATTCCAGCGATACTTCCGAATCGAGAAATTTGCTCGAAAAAGTGCTGACGTAACTGCGCCAAGGTCCACGCCGCCACAGCAAGTAGATCTAGAATAAAATTGAGGCAGTTGTTTTACGTACAGTATCTTACTGCATTCTTTATGATGTTTATTTATGTCACGGTGTTATCGACTACTAAACAAAATTGATGAATTAAGTTTGCCATACTTCTATTTAGGTGTACTCACGAGTGGCTGTACTCTAGATAAGATCACGGTCCCTTCGCAGCCATTATGGCGCTACTTTTTATAGTATGATTTAGTTTCTGTTTGGCCCTGACGCTACGATGGCTCTCAGGTCACCACAGAGGGAGGTCTTTCCATGGCCCTGACACGACGGTGGCTGTCAGGTCACCACAGAGGTTGGTCTACCAAGGGCTCCTGCTTTGGCTGGATTCTGGGAAATGGCCCCTTGACGCGACTGCGCCTGTCAGGTCACCACAAAAGCGGTCGTTGCCTCTGGCGGGAATTCCGGGGCAGTGGGCGGCAACTGCTGTACAATAGCAGAAGCCAATCAGTATGGTTCTAAACAGGGAAAGTGGAGATTGAAGTGACTTCTGCTCCTTGCTGCAGACTGTCTTTGTTTCTGACTTGTCTTTTATTAAAAGTCAAACCAAACAAGCGAAAGTTGAACGATGCTACCTCTCGCCCATGGATAACTGAGTAAAACCATACCAATAAAAGCCTGAGATTGCTCTCGGCTTGAACAAACTTCAGGTCTGAGCTCTGAATTTAGAATGAGCCAAAAGATCCCGACGGGAGTATATATATAGATGGGGTTATTCCATGGGTTAGAGGCGGTTGCAAATCACACGTCAAAGAATTATTCGTCACACTAATTTGGGGGAGAAACCGTTCAGACAGTAAGCATCAGTTGCGCTGGCGATTACCTTACTGTCTTAAGCAGTGTGTTAGGTATCAACATGTTTCTTAAGAGAATTTGAGACACATTAAACAACTTTTGACACTTCAAAGAAAAATAGTTTGCTTTTAAGTACGTCCTTGGTTGACCCGGGGAAGTTGCGATAAAAAATGCCAAAAGCTGGAAAATATAACACGTTGCTTACAAAATATAACAATTGGCAGTAAATTTATAAAGATATTAGTGGCGTTTGGACCACTGTTCTAAAACAAAAAAACAAACAAAAAAAAAAACAGATAAACGGCACACTCAACTGGAAAAAAAAAAAACTAAGTGGAAAACCTTTTAATGCAAAAAGAAGTAGCAGATTCACCAGTCACATAAAAGGCGCAACAGCACTTTCTTGTGAATGGGTACATATAAAACACCCAACCTCAGGTCAGGGCAAAGGCAGTCTTGAAATTTAAACTTAGGAAAGAAACTCAAAGAGAATTTTTAAACGCGTAACATACCACTGGCTTATCTGGTAATTCCTCGTCTTCACTGAGTGAGGTGACAAAGGCCTGTTGTTTTGTCGTTAAGACGAAAACAAATTTCAACCAATCAGAAAGCTGATCGTCGTTCTCCATGGCATCAGAAACAATACTACGGAGATTATTGAGTGACCTTGTGTGACCTTCCCACTTGTCGTTGGTCGCGAATACGGCGCAGAGGCTAAAATATAAAAGTAAACAAATTAACGAGGGAACTTAATCAGATCAATCTGTTGGGAAACCGAAACGCATCGACGGGATACAATTCTGTGGCATTTCGGCCCATTTTGTGTCACTAACAGACTTGCCGAAACACTGGAACAAATTGTCGCTCATTCACACTCAGCTACTCCATGTATGATATATCCACGAAAAATGGGGTAGATAGCTTATAATTCCAGCCAAAAATATCCTGGGAATGTTCTACAGCTTTCGTGACAAAGTGTGGTGGGTGGAGGTTATGCGATTGCATGATGTACAGCCAGCAACACACAATCTCGATTTGAAGCTCAGTTGAGGCAGATTCAAATTATGACAAGTGACTACCGTTATTTTAGTTTTGGTAAGAGACTAAGGTAAAGTTGATCGAGAAAAAAATCAGCATCAAGAAAAGGATGCAAATTTTTTCTGGACTGAGGTTATCAATACCATTCATATACTGTAGAATCACAATACTTGAACGGGGATGCAAATCAATTTCTTTCTACTTGTATACAAGAAATTAAAGCAAACTTACAACCCAAAACATAACACAACCAAATACACCAGACTACCGGTACCGTGTTTGAATGAATATATTTAATGTTTATTATGATTGTACTCGACTAAACCAACATGTTTTGATACTTACCTTACGTGATATGACCTGCCATCTGGTGCTGCACATACGTCATCAAAGACATCTTGTGATGTCAGACGAGGAACAATCATGTATCGATGCATGGTTAAAATCTCATTGACTGCTCCACGCGGCATATCGGAGGACTGTAAAACAAAATGGCTTTGATTTCATTATCCAAACTTATGGAATGTGGAATACAACCTAACTGCTCGATAGATCAAACGAAGTACTAAACTATCGAAAGCTTTATTTTTAAGTGAGTGGCTTACGCTACGAAGGGTCAGGAAGAGAATAAGCGAGCAAATACTGATAATTTTAATGTTTATGATAGTGCAGTAAACGCTAGAGTTTGAGTTGGGGTAAATGTGGTAACGTTAGAACAAGCACATATTAACGATTTTGTAATTTCTGCGTATCTCACAATAGCCTCAGAGCCTTTAAGTTTGTTGAAAAGATAAAAATACTTCTGCACAATTTTGTATTCGTTTAAAGGTAATGGCCAGATTTAACGTAAAATTAGGTAAAAGAATTTCGTGAAAAAAACACCCGAATCAAACACGGGTTAGTCGCTTAGTTTAAAGTTTTGTTACTGTACGAAAACGAACACTTTTAACTTTTTGAAATTCTGCAGAAAAGTATGCTTAGCGTTTCACTACCAGGCAATTTACTACAGAAGTTCATTAACAAATCGCCTGCAGGCAAGTAACATTTCACCACTGCCTCTCGCAAGTACTAGCGCTGCCATTTAGCCGCTGGATTTATTGATTTAAAAATTTCTCAGAAGTAAACATCAGAACGTAGCACTTTTATTATTTGATTGCAGTGATTTACAAAGGAAAATTTAAAAAGTATCCGTTTTCAGTCCACTTTTGTCCGTTTTTGTACGTTTTTTTCTTCCTTACTTAAAACTATGCGCATTTATATAATAAATGTCTATATCGGCAGTCCGTAATCTCCAGACACCTATTCAAACAAAATCCTGGTCAAAAATGTTTATGTGCAAGTACAAGTACAGCACTGTTTTTCAAAAACTTTTCGAAAAATTTTTGTACGTTTGTAATCGCTTAATCATACAAATGCGGACAAAAATGCGCATATAACTAAGAAAAAACGTTCAAAACCGAAAAAAGCGGACGAAAAATGGATACCGTGTAAAACTACCTTACAAAAATCGGTATAATAAATCAACTCACAAAATAATGATTGGTTGGACAGTTTTCGAGGCGCTAACTAAGCCACCTTACTATACTTTGAACGCAGAACAAATTCAAACCTGTAAAGTGACAGCTGGGTTGTTGATGTCTTCTTTGAATACTAAGAGAGTTGGGCCCGTGCCTTTTACTCCGAAATTTTTACCCATCACTTTTGCATCGGAGTCGGTGAGAGAAGCGAACCCAAATTCTGCGAAACAAAAAAATATTAAATATCATTTCTAGAACTATTCACAGTCGATTCGAACAGTCAAAATCCGTAGCTAACTTTATTAGAGGTGGTACCTCTGCGGAATGCTTAGACTTAGACCAACAAGTGTTGCCTAAGAATAAAAATGAGTAGTATCTGACTCAATACTTAGATCAAAAGTATCGAGCACGTCTAACCACTTTGAAAGAAGGTCGTTTCACAAGTACCATTGTTAGCGTTTTTTGTCCAAAACGAGCAAGATGAGGTAGAATGTGTTTGGGCTTTGCATAACAAACCGACAACCAAGCACATAATTAGGCACAATCTTGTTCCAAGACACTTTTCTGAAACCTCATATGGTATTTTTCCAGATAAAAATAATACAACTTAAACCTTGGAACGAATCAGAAAAGCAGACATGAAAAAAAGTAAATGATGCCTTGGCTTCTTGCCTATTGGTAGCCAATAATAACCAACTGTTTACCAATTCAACGCTTTACCATATTATAAAGAAATTGGTTTAATCTGTGAGATGATGGAAACGCTTACTCAATACTCACTTATGTATTTCTTATGTTTGATAGCCATGAGAGTGTAGAGAAGTGTGGGTTGAGCTTGTTTGGAAAACAGAAGAGCTCTTGGTTTGTCGTCAACAGTAATCCCATTCAAGAAACTGTCGATATTGGACGGCCCAACCTGAGTAACGAAATACGATTATTGCAAATGCAAAAGTTTTAACAAATGATCAGCTTTGGGTGTTTGCACAAAATCCAATGCAACACAATCAGAGAATATCGGAATTAACAATATGAAAAATTATTAAATCTTTTCTTATACTCGCTTTATTACGCCGACTTGAGTAACGAGTTGGCGGGACCCATCTGCGCGTCATTGCGCCTGCGGGCAAGACGACTTCTTTTAAGGAAATGTCGCAGTGCACCGAGCCATTGGCAACACTATGTCACATTTGATGGCCCGACATTTAAACCTCAAACCTCCCGCTCCAGAGACGAAGGCATTAATGCTCAACCATCTGGTAACACTTGCAATCGAGTTTAGTATCAAACCTACCGCAAAATGCTATTCATCATAAAATGCATTTTTGTCAATAAACATTTAAACATTGCATAATAGTGATTATTTGCAATGTGGAATTCAGTGATTGTGCGATGTAAAATCGAATAGCAACGCACAGCGAAGCAGTATTGATAACCACAATCATTATTAATTAAATGAAGCATAATTATCGTGATGTTCAAAAAACGAAATAATAGAATGTTACAAAGCATATTATTTATAGGAACATTAAGCACATGTAGCTATTACTGAAAACAAATATTACCCAATGGAAAAAAATCAAAGCAAAGCACAAAGAATACACAGAAACATCTATCCCCAAAACTTAAGAAAATTTTAGCTTTTCTTTTACAACATGCTCTGTGAGCACAATATTCTGATCGTATTATTAACCCATTTTACTTCAGTAAATTCACAACATTCTACTGATCTCGAGCTGTGCACATCGAAAACTTTTCGTTGTCACTGCTGCATTACCATTAAGAGGACAAGTTGTTAAATCACTTTGTACTACATATTATTTCACAACCTTTTTTTTCATCTCCAATTATCCTAAAAATATTTCAGACCGAGAGGAAAAAATTGAGTAAGGCAAGTTTCACGTTATTTCTCCACACAAAGTGTACTCTTTAATTATTGTGAAAAAAAAAATGATTCAGCTTTATGCAAAAGCAGGTATATTTTAGTGTAGTTTGTAATCAACTTAGCATGTATCGGTAGCCTTAAAACACAAATTTGCAAGTTTTTGTTTATGAAGAATCGACACGAAATCGTTAGTTCTGTACTTTTCGTTTTTCTCTATGAGGAATCAACCACAAATCGTCATTTTCGAACACCTACAAAATCGCCGTTGGAGTGTTAGGTTTGATTGCCAGTTTAATACTCTGAACGCATAACTTATTGGTTTATTATCAGGTGGTAGTTCATTTATATTTCGATCATGGTTCTTGTGAGCTTTTGCTGCAGTTTCTATGAGAAGTCCAAAATGTGACTTCAGAGGAATTGCAAGAAACGAATGTTAAAGAATTATAAAAAAAATCATAACTTACAGTTTGCACAAGGTATTTCTTAGGGAGCTGAGAATTGATGAAATTCTTTATGTTTTCTTGCGATACATCACCACTGTAGTAGTAATGCTCCTCCTCTAAAATCATTACTAAGTTCTTCAAAGATGAGATGCGAAAATGAGATGAAATTTTAGATGAAAACGAGACGTCAACTGTACCAACACCAATACCTAAACATTTTACTTACAGTAAATTTCATATTACGCTAAAAACATCAGCCAAAATACGAAAAATTTAATATAACTCTAAGTTCAGTACTGGTCCTGTTGAAGTTGATAAACACACGCGATTTTCTTTAATATATCATAGAAATTCTACAGCCTAAAAACAGAAGTTTAGGTAAACTCAATTTTTTTTTAATATATTGATCAAAGTGAGTTTTTAGACCAAACGATTGAAAATATAATGAATGAAATTAAGAAGTAAATCTCTACTCTTGTTTTTTTTTCACAAATTATTATACTGTACCATACATAATCCGGGTGTTATATTTTACCCATCTAAGTTTTTTTTTTTTAACCAGAAACCCAAATTAACTCATATTTTGTTAAACGCCTTCTAAATTTGGCATGGAAAACTTGAAATCATATGAAAACTTAAATTGAGAGTAAAATATATTTCTTTGATATTAGCAGACAACCTCAAATTAAGAGCATGAAATACCATTCAGGAACCGACTCCCAAAGCTAATAGTAATTAATGCACTGAACAATCATTCGAATCATTCTGCTTGAAAAATATACCTGTTTTCATTGATACTGGAAACACTGCTTACAAATTATTTGGTAAAATAAAATGATTCACCAGCGTTGCAGAGGGAGTAAAGGCGTTGTTTTTGCAACAACCCTAAATTCAAGATCTGGGTTCAACTCCCACCCTGGTGTTGTTGCGTTCTTGGATAGACAGTAGATCCTTTACGATGATAACTTTGCTTGGTGGCTTTGAACAAACAGCAAGTTCAGAAAAGAATTTGAAAAAAATTCACAGGAATATCGGGTCACAGTAAACTCCTGAACAGGTGCAGATGCTTCCGAGCACAAAGTCGTTAACACAATAAAAAGTATGCAGATCATCTAGCAGTTAGCATCTGATCTGTCCGATGGCAGAAGGATAAATATTCATAATAAAATTTCTATACCCAATTTTTCAAGATCCTTTGCAGTACGTTCCCAGGTAGTCTTAAGAATGTAAATACTTCTTGCAGAAAATCGTTGATAAAAAAATAAGACTTGAGGGGTGTGGTAGCTGTTTGGTAGTACTTTCTTGATAAATTGTGTGTATGAAACAGACCGTGTAGAAACTTCACTGTCAAAACCTTAATAAAAATACTGAAGGTGAAATGAATCATTTACAGGCTACAATGGCATTCCTAAACAGTCAGTTACAAAAACAGAATTTAAAAGAACAGACAAAGCCAATCAAACTAAGCAAGGCTAAACAGGCCACAATATTCTGTTTATTAAGATAAGTGAAAAATGCAAGGCACTGGATCAAAGATGCTGCAAGATCACTCAGACACAATCACAACAATATGCTATAAACTGCAACATGTGGATGTTGTCAATGACACTAATTTTGTTAATTTTGTTTTGCACCATCAAAAATGCACCTAACGTATATTATTTTAAAATCATTTTAAAATATTTAAATTTTATGTTATTTTTTCATCATTTGGTCTACGTTTAAATTGTAATACAAAAAGTAAAATATTAATCAAAAATGCAGTATATGTACAGCACTGGTACTATTTAATTTTATTCTCAATGTGTTCTTACCAAAATCAAAAAAGTCTTCAAAGTTAGAATATCGAAAATTTTGAGCATTTCTTTGATGATAATGATTTTGATTGCTGGAATAAGATCCTTGGGAATCATACTGACTTCTTTTTTCACTGTTTGATAAAATCTGCAAAGTGTGTAACAGGATATTATAAGTGCTACAAACAATCCAGACCAGATTTTGAATTTAAAATAGATATATAATCTTCAAAGTAAAATTAAGGTCAAGTAAGCGTAAGTGCTGCTTTTTGTGATGCTCGCTTGGGACACCAGGATGCACTAATATATTTGGTATCATGAGCTTAAAATATTCAAGAAAATACTAATGTATTTAAATAAGTGAAATATTTTTCAAGGTAAGACAGAGCTATTTGCTTTAGAATTTTCACACTATAAAAACTATTCTAGTTCATTTTATGCTTATTTTAAACAGCCTTAATTGGTAACACTCAATTGATTGCCATTATGCATAAAACCTTATACTAGCAACCTAGTTATTAAGAACTTGTAGTAAACCAGTACCTCATATGCTTGTTGTATTTCAATAAATTTTTCCTCAGCATTTGGAGATCTATTTTTATCAGGATGCCATTCTCGAACTAATGTTTTATAAGATTGTCGAATTTCAGAAAGTTTTGCGTTTCTTGGAACATTTAAAACTTTATAGGGATTAAGCTGACTTTCACAATCACAAAAGAGTATAAAACATAATAATATTAGCAACTGACTTATCTTAAACATCATCCTACCTACAAAAACAAATTCAATTAAACTAATGGTTTATGCCAGAATGCTATTAGCTGAGACTCAGACAGTCAGAGATACCAATTGCAATACAAATACTAATACCTTTGTAATTCTGACTTAACTCTGAACTTACAGCTTAATACAGAAGAAGATGTTAATCTGTTAACAGACTAAGTACAGTACTGGAAAACGAGTTACGGGTTATCATTCCTGATTCAGCAGCATTCATATTAAGCTGTTAACTTAGATAAGGTCAAAGCAATCAATGCATTTTTCTACTAGTCCTAGTACCATTTTTCTACAAGTCCTCGTACAAAGTATTTTGGTATTTAAAATTGGATATCTGACATCATTTTTACTTCCAGTAATTACAACTTAAATACTTATCGGACACCCTATTCTTCTATGCTCTATCACAGATCACACTAAATTTAGAATCAGAGATATGGAAGCGCCAGTTTTTGAATTGCTTCTGCTTCCAACACTTGATGATGTGATTTGCAGATTTTTTTCCAGATATGTCAAACTTTAACGATGTATGTTATCATCATCTAGAAAACATAATATGGAATCAAAATACGCAATTGTTATGTCATCGCAAGGATCTGAGCATAGACAATTAGACATATCCAGAAAATCGAATAGGGAATGGCCCAAAAGCAAAAAGTACAAATGTATGACCATAATTATGCTTTGTTACCTGGTACAAATTTTTCTAACCATTCGGCCAAAACTTTGAAAAAATGAGCAATTATTTATTGGAGTCTACAGGGGCTGATTGCCAAGCGCTCAGAATAATCAGGTTTCAATCACATCTGCTATAAAGTGTACGATAATAAATCTTTACTTGGGTGATTTTGGTACTTGGGCAAAGACCAAACAATCGCGGAATGTTTTTTAAATAATTCGTTTTTATATGTGGCTTTGCTCAAAGTTTCTGCATAGCACATGTATTTTCAAGTCTGCAAACAACAAACCTTGGCAAAATTTTGTGGTTGTAGAATTATAGATATATTACCATATTAGAATATTCCTTATAAATATAGGCCTACTTTGCAATGAAATGATGTTTAAAAGTTCTACAATATTGTACTTTGTTTTGAGAGAAGTTTATAATTTGACAAAAAATGTTCTCTCCCCTGTTTACTTTGCTATGAATAATATATTGTCACAGCAAGAAAACTTAACATTTGAAATTGAAAACTTTATTTATGCTAGTGAATGCTATGTTATATCAGTATACCAGTGTATCCCTTCCAATTTTTTCAAAAAATGGGCAGAGTCCCCAAAATTTTACAAAAATCTTCAAAATCTTAGGACTAAAACAGCAAACTTGTACACACTTTAAGAAAAAAATGAGTAGGTAGGCTGCTTGGTTCATTTTTGAATCGATAGGGTGGAAGGCTGGTCCTGCTAGTGAATGAAAAAGTTTTAAAATGGTTTCTTTGCAAATCGTAATTGTAACTACATTTTATAGACCAACTTGCCTTGGCCAGGAGATAGCAAAGGGACCGTTTGGTCTTCAAGTCAATCTGCCACCTGCCCACCTGTCTACCACCATGGCTGTGAACTCAATTGATTTTTATTTAAGTTCAAGTTCAGGATATTTTATCAAGTCCAAGTTTTGAAATCTAATTTTTTTAGTGCAAGTTCCACAAAAATATCAAGTTTTTCGAGTTTGAGTTCAGCTGAGAAACATTAGTATATATACACTTCAATGTTTTTTCTGTGCATTTGTATGTCTCAGCTTTTTTGTAAAGTTGAAAACATTCATACACACGTCACTTGACTCTACTGATTATTTGCCACTACAAAATTAATGACACAATAAAGTAATAATTTAAAGACTATTAAAAATTAAGTTATGTTTAATATTCTGTTAAAAGTACAAAATAGATTTTTGAATTCACCAAATGCAATAAACGACTGTACTTTTCGGTCATGAATAGACTTCTTAACAGTAAACTGAGACATACAAATGCACAGCAAAAACATTGAAATGTGCGCAAGACAGAGAACTGGATACCCGAATAGGCAAGGCTGGTGCAGTAATGCAAGCTTTGCACCTCCTGCAAAAATGCCAGAAATAGTGCATACGTTCTGAACTCAATGTAAAAATGCTGCAGCTCTTGAGGCATCTGCAATCTGTGCTGAAAATTTTTCTGGCCATCACACTGCGGGAGTCATCTTTTTGTTCGGTTTTAATGTGATCTCACAAAAAAAAAAAGTGCTTCGTCTGAGTTCTGCAAGTTTTTTTCGCACTTCGTACGACATACAAGAGTGAGGCACTGTGAACCGCAGCTGTATATGATTTTTGGCACAATAAAAAATGCCGGAATTCGCAACAATTCAGTGGGAAAATGACGGAAAAAAATTTGCACTTTTTTGCGCTTATTGGGAACACTGGCTATGAGATTCAAAAATCTCTCAACATCAGCCGTTACTTCTACGAATTGAAAGATCTCTGCTTAGATGGCTTGGCCATGTAAGCAGAATGCCTCAGGAAAGACTCTCCAAACAAGCTTTACTTGCCAAAGCAAATGGTAGAAGATCAGTTGGACAACCTAAAACTAGATACATCAATTAGCAGTACATTAAGAATCTTGGATGGACTCATGAAATCGCTTGGGGCTTAACCCAAGCGAAATGATGAATGTGATGGAAGACCTTGCAGTGTGGTGACTTAATCTCGAGCTGCTGCCCATGCAACCTCACGGAAAAGCGGGCAATAAAGAAAGAAGAGCAAAGCTACTTTTACAAAGACTTCATACTTCTGCTTTGTGCTAACATAAACAATACAAAATTTTTTGTAAAGATTTCAATTCAAATGTTGTGTAATGCAAAATTATTTTTGCTTGCCACAGTATAACTAGCTACCATACATGACTAATTTGCAAATAGCAAAAGTGAAATCGCCAACAACGTATTTCTTATGTCGTGAATCTTTTTAACCACAAACTCATTTCTTATAATGGTAAACTTTTTTGTCAAAAACAAAGCTCGACGATCAATTTTGCTGAGCTTCAATTACTAACTAAGTTACTTTTTCCACAAACTGTAGACAACTGTTAACACATAATCTGTAATAGCGAAGTTTTCGCTACTGGTATTATGTGTTAACAGTTACCTACAGTTGTAGAAAAAGTAACTTGGTTAACTGTTGAAATTGAAAACTTTGTTTATGCTAGTTTTTGCTATACAAGACAAATTTCTTGTCACCTAATTAACTTGAGAAAATGTTGGATCGCTTTTCCACTTTAATCCTTTTTTTTTTTTATACTTACTGTCTTTTTAGGTGAACCCGGCAAAAAAAGTAAAGTACATGCAGCTGTTGGGAAAAGTGCAATCTCGATTTACAAGACTTGATCAAAAAAAATTTTAATCAACAATTTTTTAATCTTTAAATTGCTATACACAGTACAGTACACTACCAGCTCACTGCTGTGTCTTTACCAGTTCAGTATAGGCTAATTTAGATCCTGGCTAGGCCTACCTAAGCCTAGCCCAGTGCCATCGCTGCGGGGAGGCCAAGGGGGGGGCCATGCCCCCCTTCTAACGACCGCTTGTGCCCCCCATGTTGGTTTACTCACAATACGTTTTTGGAGCATCATGTAACGACAAGATAACAAACAATAATGGAAAAGGGAATAATTTAGTAACGTTCAAACATAATTCTCAATTGAAGTTATCTTGATTCTTTGCAAAACTTCTGGCAACCAACTGCTGTGCATAAATGTGACACAATAATCCGTTTTATTAACATGATTTTTTACGGATGTGTCGCAAAAGAGAGATGTAAGCCTACAGAATCATTACCGATACTTTGTCAATGATTATGACCTGAAATGATATGTGAAAACATTTTTTAAAGATCAGCTGTTTTTGTTTTTTAGAGCACACTCAAGTTTTTTAGGGTTGCAGTCAGTGGTGTGCAACCAGAGTAAAGGGCGAGTTATTTAGCAGATTTTTCCCAATTTTTTAACATGTTTTGGACTTGACCTGAAGTGTATGCAGGGGAGAAGGGGAGAGGTAATTTAATTCTTTTAATGACTTTAAAATTTTAGCAATTTATTTTAGTTCTTCACATGGCTTCAATAACATGCAAAATGTGATTGAAATGGCATTAAAATTGCTATTTTTGCCACCAAATCACAAAAATCACCCAGCGGCTAGAGGCTCTGCCTTCCAGGCCCCCTTTGTGATATGCTAGAGTTGCATTAGTTTGTTCAGCACGGGCCAACGTAAGTTAGACAATTTTTGTGCAAAAAAAATTTACTTTGGTTTAAGCTCCTCCATTTCAGCAAAATCCTGATTTCAATTCTGGTCACATTCACTGCTGGAGACAGATTTTTCAACCAAATATACGGGCCGGATTTGAAATGAGCCTTCAGCTTAAATGTTAAAGCTGAAGTCAAACCTACCAAAGTGTCAGTCACTACAAGAAAATTGGCCTTGGTTGACCTTGATAAATTTCAACAACTGATTGAAGAGTCTTTGAGCTTTGACAATTTTGAACAACTAACACTTGATCAGTGCATTGCAATGTATAATTCTACTATCAAACAGTCCCTAAATGATCTTGCCCCAGCTGTTGAAAGAATGATCAAACCTAGACCAAATCTACCTTGGTGTAATTCTGAGTTGATATTGCTGAAACAGAAAAAGCGGCAGGCTGAAAGAAAATTGAAAACAATACCACAGTCAAGTTAATCTTCAAACTTTGAATAAGCAAAATCATCTATATTTTTCAACACTGAAGTTGGCTAAAATCGAATATAATGCTAAAGTTCTCAGTTTATCCTACAGAGACAATCCCAAAGCTTCCTACCATCATGTTCAAAGGTTATCTGGGGATATTCCACCCTTAACTTTACCATCAAAGTATTCCATTACTGAACTTCCAACATATTTGTTGATTATTTTGAAACAAAAGTTTGTTACATTCGATCTAATCTTGGCATTGTCACTCAACTACAAACTCAAACCCAGAGTGACAATGCTGATCTGGACAGGATAAGTCCTATAACTCCGTGCATGTCCAAGTTTCATGATGTGACTGAGGAAAACTTTAACTTAGTTGTTTCCAAATTAACAAACAAAAATTACATGTTTGACCTTACTCCAGTAAGTTTACCTAAGTCATGTCCAGCCACTATTTTTCCTGTGTTACATTACATTGTGTGTTAGATCATTTGATGAAGATGTTTTTCCAGAAGATCTAAAGCATGCCACTATTACCCCAATAATAAAAAAACAGCAATCTTGATCCTGATGATGTTAAAAGCTATCGACCCATAAGTAACACACCATACTTAGCTAAAGTTTTGGAAAAGGCCGCTTATTTTCAAATTAATAATCATCTCATAAATAACCGGTTGTATTCCTCCAATCAATCAGGCTATAAACAGTATCACTCATGTGATACTACCTTAACTGGAATTGTAAATTATACCCAAGAAGCAGGGCATGTATGGAATGGAAGACGATTTTTCCATATTCCATACTGGCAATTTTCTTCCATTCCATACCAAAAATCTTCCATTCCATACTACAATTTTCTTCCATATTCCATTCCATACTAAAATTTTTTTCCATATTCCATTCCATACTTCCATACTAAAGAAATTTTAGACTGGAAGCATTGCAACGTATATTTTGTTGGTTTGCATCTTTGCAATGTTGGAAGCAATCGCTCGTGAAGGTGCACCAACAATACGAAGATGCAACGACCAGTATCTGGTATGCATGTTGCACATGGTTTAATGCATAAGCGTGGCCCAGATTTTGGTAGGAGGAAGGGCTAAACCGCAATTAACATGCAATGACATCATCAGAAGTTTAAAAAAAAAGGGACTTTTTATGGGACAAAGAATGAAAGATCAAAAGCTGGGGATTTGATTTGCCTCGAAGGCTAACCAGGAGTTGCTAAAAGGGACGAACTAGAACCGCAAGTTAAAATTTTTTCTATCCGATCAAAATTGGGAGACATGGTGAGCAAACTAGTGCAACTCAAACATGTCACAGATGGGGCGTGGTAGCGAAGCCCTCAGTCGCCGGAAGCTTTGGGAGTCTGTGGGCGAAGCACCCAGCTGCTGGGCGATTTTTTGTAATTTTTTTGGAAAAACATGACTATTTTAATGCAATTTGGATCACACTTCCCATGTTTTCAGAGCCATTTCAAAGAACAAAATTTTTGAGATTTGAAAGCCAATTGAACAAATCACTCCCTTTACTTCAGGTCAAGTCCAAAACACATTTAAAACCTAGCATTTTGGGGTTAAATTTTGTGACTTGGCCCAAGTCAGGGTAATCAAGGTACATTGCTTTCTGCAACATTTTTAGCATTAAATAATGCACTCGAAGATTTGCCTTTGAAGATTTTTGTTTTGTAATGAAAATAACCAGTTTTTGGAATACATGTAGCCTACTGTAGGATTAGGGGCCCAGGCACCCTTGATTCAAATTCAATAACTTGTTCAATAAGCATTTCTACTAGCTAGGTTTTTTCAAAATCATTTTGTTGTGTGAAAACCGACGAGATGGAGGTGGATTGTTATTTAAAGTTGGTAATCTAAAGTTATTTGAAGTTGGTACATTGGATGCAATAAATGGTTATTAATCATGTTATTGCAATATAAAAGTTAGCTGGGGGTCTAAAACATAACATTGCATAAAAAATTAGATAAGGACCTGAGATTGCACCTTTTAGAACAAAAACACTGAATTTATCCCGGCTTGCACATTTAAATTGGTTGGTAAAAATTTTAATTGAGAGGGCCTGGGCCACCTGGTCACCAATATTAGCATTAAGTTATTGCTAACTGCCGTAATACGCAAGTACGGTTGCACTCGAAAAATGCTGAAATAAACTGAATAAATTGGCTTTGTGTCATCATTTTTATCATTGGTAGCTTTTTAATTGGGGGGGAGGGCAGGGGGCCCGGGCCCCTTTGCTATGCCTATAGTTTAATGATTACCGTACTAATTTGCTCTTAAATCAAATACAACATTTACCCTAGTAGAAATACCAAGCTTTAACACCAAAAAGAATTACCATAAGCTTAAAAACTAAAAATATAAATAAAATCAAGCTGAAACGGGGATGAAATAGCAAATACGAGTTTTCATGACAATGTAAGAAAACAAAATTTACGACTGGGCAAATTGTCAATCTCAAAAAAACAAGTCAAATCTATCAAGGTTGTCAACTCAAGGCTGCCGGGAGCCGAATATGCCGGATTTCTGTTTTTGTAAAGTCCAAAATCAAGAAAATGCCGCAGTTTCATCTGAAATATGATGTAATCTCAAAAAAAGGTCTTCACCAAAATTTGAAGGTTTTTTCCAGCCAAAAACAGGTGTTCTCAAAAAAAAAAAAAAGGTCTTCGACCTACACATGCTGATTTCTCAGTGTCATTTCGATGGGCCCCCTTATGGGCCACCTAAACACCATGAGCCCTGGGGTCATTGTCCCCCCCTGGCCCCCCTCTCGGCGGCCCTGCGTCAACTGTAACATAAATGCTGCGATTAAATTACAATGTACTTACAATGATGCATTATAATACGTACACTGTTTGCGCAAAGTACACAACTAAAGTACCGCGCTTTGTTGACAAATAATATTGTAGTTGATATTGACGTTGAATACTACCATGACAATACTATTTATCAGGAAGGCTTTATTTTACCAAAAATTTCTATCAACTTTTTTATTAATTTTGACTCAAATATAACCCAAACTTAAATGCTTACTCTAAAACTATTCCAAATCGAACCCTAACCCAAACCCTAACCTAAACTTAACCCCTAAAAAAGCAAATGAAAAAAGCGCACATAAATATTTCCCACTTTCGTTTTGTTCTCTGTAACCTGAAAATTTTCGGTGAAATAGTCACTACCTACTTATCACTATCTGACATCGGTATGTATTTTTCTGTAAATATAATGCACAAAATCTAGTATGGAATTGGTATGGAAGTATGAAAGATTGTCTTCCATTCCATTCTTGAAATATTTCATTCCATTCGATTCTGGCATCTTCCATATTCCATACTGAAATTTCCGTTCCATTCCATACCATGCCCTGCCAAAAAGCCATTTACAGAAACAACCTTGCGGCCATCCTGATGCTTGATTTATCAGTTATCTGCAGCATTTGACACTGTAGATTATTATCGACTGATTCGTAAATTGAGAGATGATTTCAACCTTACTGGCAAAGTTTTAAGTTGGTTGATATCTTATCTAAAATCACACTTCTTCTGCAGTTTTGCAGGGCAAACATAGAATCAAAAACGAGTCATGTTTGGAGTCCCACAGGGCTCTATTCTTGGGCCTCTGCTCTTCATTTTATATGTGAATGAACTGGTTGGTGATGAGTTGATCTCACTGTTCACTCATATGCAGATGACAATACTTTATACATAGGCTTTGATCTACACTCTGATTTTGACAATGCATGTAAAAATATAAAATGGAAATCGAACACTGGATGAAAGAAAACTTTCTACACTTAAATATCTCGCAGCTGCTTATATGTGGAAAAACTATTAAAGTGTATCAAATGCAAATTGTGCAGTTGAAAGCAGCTCTTCATATTGACTGCAATTTGCTAGAAACCTCTAAAATTTTTGGAATACATTTGTATATCAATTTATGTTTTTCCAGTATGATAAATGAAACACGACATGTTTGTTATTTTAAATTACATAAACTCAACACTATGAAACATTTTTTATCTTAAGAAACAAACTTCATGCTTGTAAAATGTTATATAATTTCGGGTGTCGTTAAGTATAAGTTGTCAGCTTTATTTTGGAATTTCTGCGGCTTGTGTATGAGCGTGCGTGCACTCTTGCTCCTCTCATGCATGATCGCATTAGGGTTAGAGCTAGATCTGGGGAACAGCTTAGATCGGAAAGAAGAATGCACGCACGCTCATATACAAATTGCAGAGCTGCTGAAAATAAAGTGATGGCTCATACCAGTATTTAACGACACCCAGTAGCGTAGCCAGGGGGGGGATGTGGGGCAATAGCCCCCCCATTGGCCTGTGAACCAAAATGCAGAATAAGGAAAATTAGGGTTTTTAGCTTTTCTGAGACTGTTTTTTGAGCTGAAATGAACTAATAAGTGATTTAAAGCATCTTTTGAAACATAAATTCTGGGGGGGGTCTAAATTGTCAAAAATAAAAGTCACAAATCAATGAAAACTTTAGAAAAAATGCCCTAAAATAAGCATTCAAATTAGATCGCTAATGTAAAAATGTCAAACATAAAGATTTTATCAACAAATATATTATAAACTCAGGAATAAGCAAAAAGGGGGGGCTATTCCGTATTAGTTAATTACCAATCACTTCTATCAAATATCTTTCCATTAGCCCCCTAATTATTTTTCTTTATAAAATGTAGACAAAATAGATTACTCCATGTGAGTTTTATTGAATAACAGGAATTTATGATTTACCAGCATGTAAGCAAGAAAACTACAATGTTATCATTAGCCACCTCCCAAATAGCCCATTAATGCAACCAGTTGAATCATGCTGCGCAGCCAGTTTCTATGCCACGTTTTGAAAACATTATTTTTTATTAAGTAACCTTAAAATTAAGTTATTTTTGCAAAAAAATGCAAAATTTTTGAGTGCTCTGCCCCCAGACCCCTGTGCCCCAGCCTCCGGCAGCTGGAGGCTTTGCCCCCAGACTCCCAAATTAGCCTCTACCCATTGCGAATTTCTGGTTACGCGCCTCACTACACTCATAATTTGGGGTCCACGACTTTTCAGTGCGACCGTTTCAGCACGGCCCTTTTCGGCGCCAATATTCTATGCTTTTTACTAAGTAACCCTCAGCCCTAGCCCTAACCCAACCCTAAATAAGTGAACTGTCAAAGAGCACCGAATTGGCGCTGAAACGATCTGTGTAGAAAATGTACGGCAACGAAATAATTGGTGCCGAAATGGTCGCACCGAAAAGACGTGATTCCCATAATTTCTTGGTTAGATTATTGCAATTCTTTGTAGCCTACTCTTGTTGTCCACAGTATTTAGTAAATAAGTTGCATAAAGTGATAAATGCCTATATTAGATATATCAATAATGTCAGATGTGTCTGTTTATAACCACACTCACTGCTTTACTTCCTTTTTACAAGCAATGTCATATTATTCTACCTTTAAAATATCGCATTCAATTGAAAAACTCTGTCTGATGTATTTCAGATTTAGGATTTTAAATAACTTGTCTCCCACATACCCTACTGAAATAAACTATTCAAAACACATGCACCGTTTTGCAATATTCTTCGATTAGCATCTGACTGCAACAAAATTATAACAGATCGCTGCTTGGATAAAACTATTTTTTATAAAATGTGTGATGCTTGGAATCCACTGCCTGTTAAACTGCGTACTATGTCATCACGAGTAACATTTAAGAGAGATCTTAAAAGTACTGTACTTCTTTAAGCTTGCTTTTACAACTAGTATATAGCCTATTTCAACTGTCTAGTTTTGACTTTTGATTTTGCAGTATATATTATTCAGTTATTGTGATTTGTTATAGCTAGGCCTACTGTCAGACTGTATATCAGATATTGCATTATTATTGTGGTTTGTTTTGGTAGTTTCTCTACAGTATGTCTATACTTTTGACTTACTCAACATAATCTGTTTTAGTGTTCTTCAAAACTGGTTTTGGCATATTTCCTATGTCAGATGTCTGTATGTCATACAGCCTATAATATTGTTAAACCGCTTTGAGATCCTAAGGTTGCTTCTTACCCTTATAAAAAGCGGTATACAAAGACTGTGTTATTATTATTATTAATATTATAATTATAAGAAACGCTGCCAGCTTTATCTATCTCTTTTTTCATAAATGAATACAAAATTGTTAAAATATGAGTTTTTATGTGCAGAAGTTCAATTTATTTTAGTGTTCCACTAGCAGCTACTGGTAGTGCCCCCTCACGTCGGTTGCTCTGGCGGCGGCACTGGCCTAGCCTACTATTTTACAGACAAGGCTACACCACTTGCTCACTCACACCGCTTACACTGCTGTGTCCGGTTCTCTCATCCCTCAAACCCTCACAGCTCATTACCCATAGGCCTACTGCCGCACCGTAGCCTAGTCTTTTAATCATTACTGGCCTCATAAACCAATTTGTGATAGAGCAATTGATTGGTTTTTGCGTTTTTGTTTACATGAAAGATGAATACTAGTACCACAACTAGCCACTGCCATTTGTTGCTCACTACAGCACTACTCCGTCTCGAACACCCATTCCTTGCAACTAGGCTACACTTTGGCTAGACCTACTAACTGTATGTTTATGCTCAATGCTTAGAAACAGTATGTCGCGCGCTATTGGCGATGGCTCCGCAAGCCGACACACCAGATTTGGGCTCAGCTATATCTACAGTTCTCATTCCTTCGTTTGTAGTCCCGTGATTGTCCATCACCAATATCTATGTCTTCGCATAAAGTAAAAAAAAGTTTATAATATGAGACAAATGATTGCATGATGAAATTTTTAAAAAGAAATATTAATTCGAGATTAGTCAAAACTCTAAAAGACCCTTAAAAAGTTTTTAAATATTTGTATCCAGTGAAGCGGAAATTGTAATTTGTAAATTTACGGTTTTTTAGTGCTTGGCAACCAACAGCTAGTTTGCCTTTAACCGCTTTAACCAAGCAAAAATGATGACAAAAGTTGGCGTGAATGAAATCTGCAGCGTTGAAGGTTCATCAATATTGGTGGTTACGATTCAAAAATTTGCGAGCAATCTGTTTTATTTACTGTGAAATAAGCAGTCTTGAGTTTCATATGCAAGCGGTAGCCTACTAAGTGCCAAACAGCAAAATAACCATTGCTTAAACTTAAAATAAAACTAGGGCATTCTAGTGGGAAATTTTTTTGCCAGATTTTTTTCTCAAAAATTTTGATATATATGAAGACCAACTTCACCAAATTTGAGCTTTCTACGACCTTCCATTCCTGAGATATAACAGATTAAATTTCCCCTTAGAAATTTTGCCACTGTTGCCAATTAGTGTTTGCCACTGTTGCCAATTTTGTGTTTGCCAATTAGTGTTTGCCAATTACTGTTTGTGTTTGCCACTTTGTGTTTGCCAATTTGTGTTTGCCAATTACTGTTGCCAATTAGTGTTTGCCACTGTTGCCAATTTTGCTATTTTGCCAAACAGCAAAATAACAAAATTTCAAAAATTGACTGCATGTTCTTGATTCTCCATAAATATTTTGCAGCAGAGTTATTTAAAACAAAGTACTGGTACAGGTTTAGAACTGTAAAATTAGCTGTGTTTCAATAAATATAAGCCAACTTTTCCAAAGTTAATCTTCTGCCATAATTAATACTGATAAAATGGCAACACTAAAGCAAATGGAAAAGAGCTAACTTTGAACTGCAATATCTTGAAAACGGGAAGGCGTAGAAACTTGAAATTTGGTGAGAATGCATTTTAGGCATATCAGATATCCCAACATTTTGGTCAAGGGTAAAAAACTTGACCTAAATGCCATTTTAAAGCTAAACAAATTAACTTAATAAATGCAAAACTGGAAGTCAAATGGCAATGCTCAGTGCTATGACTGTCTGGTTCAAAATCAATTTCTAGAAAAAAAATATAAGAAACATAAAAGTCAAAATCTGAAAAGAGCTAGCCTACCGGTAGGCTACTAGCCTATTTCACCAAAAAATTTTTAATTAAAGAGAATTATGGTAAAAGTAAGAATTAGAGTTTAGGTTATGGTTAGATTTGGATCAGAATTGTTATTAATAAAAGGTAGTAGTAGTAGTAGTTTATTAGTAACAAAGGTTTAACACACAAGTCAGAGGTCACATGTGAAACACAAGAAGCACTGAATAACCCTAAGGTTTCCTAGTCGAAATGCTCCTTGTTAATATGCACTATACATTATTACACAAAGCTGCAATAAAATGACGAAGTACAGCAAATAGTTCAAACAATGTTGTTTGTAGCGAAGCTCCCATATGTTCAAATGTGTACTGGTACAGTACATGCAATGCTTAGTCAGTGCCTAGCAGTGCGGTCAGTAATCTCTCAGAAAATTTTCTTTAAATTGCTTTTTAAAAGAATTGAAGGGTTTATTTGTTAAATTTTCACTACTTTTTTTCCATAGTTAAGCACCTCTGCATTCGATTTTATTCTGTCCAGCAGATTTAGAGACTTGAGGTAAAAAGTAATCAATCTCACGAAGTTGGTTTTGGGTAATGGGTAGCTGTCCCCCAAGCTGTAATGCCATAAGTTAAACGGCTAAAAAAGGTAGGCTAGGCTGGGTAGATTTTTTTGGTGAAATAAAGTTTTCCAACTAATTGTACAATTATCTGACTATTCTTACAGGTTACAGTATGAATCTTGTTATTTGAAGTCTTTTAGGCATTGGAAAATAGCCCAACATGTACTGTGTATTGTAATTTGCATCGACTGGAAGTAGAATGTTGCCAGTGATCTCTTCACAAAATGAATTCGCCACAAAGTGAAAGCTAGGGCAAAACAGTTCTGGAGATAGTGGAATAGTCCAATGACTGATGGCCCTTTTCAGTGCAGTAGTATAATGACAGTTGCCAGATAAGCTTAGTCTGTCTTGAAGCAAAATGCTATATCGGTACCAGAAGGCCTATGTCACATAATCAGTTTGTGACAAAATCATTTTGTGACGAGATCACTGGCAACCAACTCTGAACTAGAATATTCAAGTACAGTAGCCCACAGTAATTGATCAGTGATTTTGGTAACTGATCAGTCATTAATCATTGGGAAAATTAACTGAAGTTAATCGATTTTTAATTTTTTTTCACCAACCTATTACAGGTCAAGAGACATGCAATTTCATTTATCAGTACCTTTCATTAATTTTGCTCCAATTTACAGGTAAAGCAAAGTTGATGCAACTTTGACTTTCATATATACTTTATGTTAGTTATTACTGGTGTGGTTGGACCCTAACACCGAAGTTTTTTTTGTTTAACTCTGATTCTTGCAAAGAGGAAATATAGCCTCCTCAACTCCGACTTAGATAAAAAGTTATCACAAAAAGTATAACAGAAAATCAGTTTTTCCAACGGTTTGTACTGTCAGGATATGCCAAATCTTGAATCCAACACCTATAGAATGATTATTACTATTATTTCATATTTTTTCATATACCAGTGGCAAGCATAAATAGCATAAAGCACGGTCTATAATAGTAAAGGACACGTAAAAAAGCTACGTATTAATTATTTAGTCACTTCAATATTTAGAAAATGGCAGTTCAACCCACATTATATTTTTGCAAATAATTTAGACATGACTTAGCAATGTTTCAATTATGTTTCATGTTATCGATTTTTTGTGGGAAATGTATGTATTATGCACTTTATAAGCACACAAAGCTCATTTTTGCTCAAGATTTAAAAACAATGTCAGCCTCATCAGCAAAATAGAAATTAAGAACAAACAAAAAAAAACTTCAAATAAAAAGAGAACCCAAATTCTGTACTGATTCAAAACAATGAATTTTTAATATTTTAGTATTTGCAAGTGCAATTGCAACGATTTTGAGATAATAGTGCTATTGTGCACTGTGCAAGCAATTGAGAAAAAATTAAGCTGATGTTCAAATTTATAATGCAGCAATAAAGTATCTGCTCCTGCTGACATAACATTTGAAATTAAACAGCTATTCAAACATGGTCATTCAACTTGACATCAATGCTCCTAAAATTCAAGAAATGAGGCTGAAAATTGGCAAAAAAAAAAAAAAACGGCCAGCTTCGACTTAAAATGTGCTGGTTCTTCAAAAAAAAAAGTGTAATTATGTATTTGTGCATTGTTTTGAGAAATTATCTTCTTTTCTGAAAAAATTAAATTTTTGCTTTTGCATATCAAGGTGAGTCCATTTGAGTTCATTGTGAGTTAGAAATGATGTCCCTTTAATGTTTTTGTTTTTAATGTTGAAGCAGAAATGCATTGTCAAAGAACTTCCATTAGGAAAGTCTGCTGTGGTTCTGTGACTTGGTGATGCGCGAAATTTAATGGGGCTGACTCCCTTGGAACACTCAAAACCTTTACCTCAACTTTTAAGATGTTTTGACCCAAAATCCTATTCCTAGCTCAAGCCCTAACCCTAATGCGGCTGCATTAGGACCTCGTGCATCAAACTGGTCACGTCAAAACACTCGATCCACTTGCTGCATTTCATGATGTATTATTTATATAATGCAGTTTTTGATGCAGGTTTTAAGTACCGGTACTACAGTAGTAGAGCTGAACAAAAATGGCCTCTAGTGCTGCATTGAACCGTGTGGTTGTAGACGTACCGAAGCCGAAATCAATGGTGCGTGCCAAACGCTGGAGTGATGAAGTGGAAAATGCGTTCCGATTTCAAACAGCTGGATATCGCGATGAAATAGAATATCGCATCATAAAGCAGAAAGAAGCTGAACGTTGGCCTGTATCACCTGGTTATGTTAAGAAGCTCCAACGCAGGGATGGAACTTTTTACTACTACAATCGCGGGCGTGAGTGCAAAGATAGAGAAGTTCACACAATCAAACTTTATCAATATTAAAACTTCATCGTTATTACTTTATAAAACAGTGGAATTTTTGCAGTTTGCCAAGCTGTATTTGTTGCATTTTTTTGTTTTATGTAACATTGCATCAGTATTGCTACCGTTTGTCAAAAACTGAGCTGTTTTTTGCACCTTCGTAACATCTTTGTAAATTTGACTCATGTAGATAAAGAAAGCATTGAGGTAGCTGCATTTTGATTTTATTTTCAAGCAAACTATTAACTGATGCTAAATCTATGTTTATTTTTAAATGTTGCCAAAGCTTTTAGTCTGCTTCAATGGTTCAGAATCCACTGTAGTTTTAAAATCTTTTGCTGCTTGATTATATGTTATTTTTTTGTTTGATGAATGTACCTTAGTCAATCGACTGTTTTTCTAAACGCTTTCCTATAAAGACTTTTCATCGTTAAAGTTTCATTATTTTGCAAGTAGGCGTACTTAGAGAATGAGTAGAATTCATTCGATGTTCTTGGTTTGAGCCTTTCAACAAAATCAAGTTTCTTCTTGCCAGTGTTTCATTCGGAGCAGAACAGTGAAAACTTCCATCCAGTGGGTAGTACGAGGCGACCACTAAGTGCCAATAAGCGTTTGCTTCTTGTGCAGTGATGGGGTGCCCGCTCGCTGCCCGTTTTTTATATAATGTGAACATGGCAGCTTTTTTCTCCCGGGTTCTCCAAGCCCAGCTAGGGTTCTGCGGTGTAGCATTGCCGCTGAGCCAATCTCTTATCCACAGAAAAAAGCTAGGCAACTCCAGCCAACCATTCGTCCCTCATATACAATATTCTGTTTTCTACACGCTCACCTTTTCATTCTTTTTCGAAAGAGCCGGAAAAAAAATTACGGCCTTAAAAGATCAAACGTCTTCCCATCGCGGTGCTCCCGAGTTTTAATGGCGAGGAAAAATGCTCATTGACACTTATACGTCACATTTATGTAGTCTACACTTATGTACCTCCTGGGTGACTGGATCACTCAAAACATACACCAAACTGAAGTAAAAGTCTCACTCACGAAAAGAAACATAATTGCAAATGAGGTGAACAGACACTTCACAACTTGCTAGTTTATTGATTAGTTTAAACACTCAGTTCATTTCAACAAATCCAAGTAACAAAAATATGATTTAACTTTATTTAATTAGCGATTCTACTGTTGCAAACTCGGCTAAACAGTAGGGACAATTATAAACAATGATGAAAACATACTTGGGAACGTCCATTCACGACGACGCTTCGGGTGAGGTTGAAGAAAAGTCACACGACATCACTTAATGCGAACCACAAAACCGTTTTAAGCTTTACAGGTTTACATACTGACAATAAATATGACTTGGGCCTATTTAAGTGATTTGATTCGTTAAAAGGGTTTGGATGCAAAGTCAGAATGTTTTCATAAACGTGTAAATTCTACGAAGAACAAATTTATGTAGGATAGTTAAAACAACATGATTTAATTATAAAAGTGAAATTATGTACAAATCACGATTTACATTGTTACATAGTAATTAAAGCACAATTAGCAACCTATTAAAATTCAGCAATAAAATAACAAACTATGAAATTATCACAAGGGCACCAATTTTAGTGCACTTTCATTCTGGATTAAACGAGGGTCCTTCAAAATGGTTAGTTTAAATACTCTGGTCAAGTGACCTTTCATAATGAACGTACTGAAATGCGGTCTTGAATTAGATAAAGTAGCAATCTCGAATAAGGCGGCATAAGATCGACCGATTGCATTAAACCTTTTATAGTTCCAAGTTGTGGTTCGCTCGAACCATATTCACTTAATTAAAAGCTAACATAGCCAAGTTCAAGGTTTAAAACATCTTTCTGCGCAAAGATTAGCCAAAATTACGAAGTAGCAGCGAATGCATAAACTGAAAACAAATCAATTCACTAATTAATTCTATTAAACAACCAGCCTATAGCCAGAATGTGAACTCAAAAAGTTAACACTAGGGCAATTTTATACTGTACCAAATATCGTTAAAAGTTTGGCTCAATTCGATAGCATTTCACAAAATTAATTGTGAGTTATTTCTACAGTATGAAGCTTACAGTCTTTAAACAGAAAAACTTTTAATGTACAACAGCTTGCAAAACTGGAAACGGAATTTTGATTATGCAATCGATTTGATGAAAATGCGAATCGCACAAAATCAACCGAACGAAAATAATAAATTTGATGGATGTTTTCATGAAAGAATTACGACGCCATCCCAACCGAATTGAGCACCAGGGAACATGATGGAGGCTTTGTCACTGATCGTATTCAAAAATGCAGTGCTTTTAGTTTTTCTATTGAATTTGACAAAAAAATCGAATCAACATTTGGTAATGAGTTACAGCACTTGTTAAAGCAACCGAGCAAAATAATGCTGAATTAATGCATATCAAAAAAGTTGAGTCAAAGTTGTGCCCTCTTCAAAAAAACTACCAAAACAGCAGCGGCTGCTACTAAATTATCTTGCCCAGAGGTACAGAAGCAGTGGCTGTCACTCGCCACAATCCTAAAATGCAAGTTTGAATAAAAGTACTGTTGGATTGAAACCTATTTGAGTAGAAATGCAGGCGTAGTGCTACACTTTGGCACTTTACATGGCGACGATTTGCTACTTCAGAACAGAAGTGAAATAAGCACCGAAATTAGCCAATTGCGAACCTTTTTTTGGAGCTCGAGACAATTATGACGAATTTCATCTATTCCAATAGTGCTAATTGAGAAGTTGCTAAAGTTCATTAGCAGTTTAGCATTTTTAGGTTTGGTAACTGCTTTTTTATACATTAATGTGATTATAATTGGAATGAACATGGTTTCATATTTGGCTGAAGAAATTCCAAGTAAATCTAGTTTTAAATATCAATTGTTTTAAGAGCAAAGTAGATTCAAAAATATTGATTTAGCCCCGAAATTTTATCTAAAAAAAATGGGAACACACTGAATGTAGCACAAGAGTAGTTTAGACAACGAAGTTACTACAGTGTCACAAAAATAAGAACTTTAAAAAATAAAAATAACGATAAGGGCACAAAATTGAGTGCTTGTAAAAAATACACACAACAAAAAAGCACTTTATGATCTAGTTTTGCACCACAATACTACAGTAGTAGTTACAATTACATATTAAAAATTATTATTTCATACCTCCACTTTAGTGCTAAAATCAAAGCAGTGATGTAAATACACCCCAATCAGTAACAAGTTCAATCTCCACCCAGGAAAACGGTTATGTCGCTCAAACATCAAAAAAGTATGAATTAAAAAATTACCCAAAGCAAAAAAATGTTCACAGACCAACATACGGACAGTCAAAAACCAGATAAGTCAACCATTAATGTTTTGGGAGGGAAAACTGGTGCGCTTTGAGACTAAAAGGGCAGAAAATCGAAAACACCACCTTAAAAAGTAAAATTTTTAACTCGAATGCTACTCATTTTAACTGAAATGCTAACCCAACTCTAACCTTTTTGACACGTTACCCCCAATTGGCTCTCAAATTTTCCTGCTTTCCGCCGTTTAGTCTTTCTTATCAATAAAAAATGTCAGCAACAAACTCCAAAGCAATAGCATTAATAGGCTGCCTTTGAGGTTTTGCACAAATACACCTTGAAATTTCAAAGATATAGCCTTCTAGCTTTCGAACTTTTAAAATTCTTTTAAAATACAAAAATTATCTTATTATATGAGTTTGTAAGTCATGTCGAAAAGAATTTTTTTGATATTTTCCAACAGAATATAAAATTACCTTATTATATGAGTTTGTAATAGCCATGCTAAAATGAATTTTTGCTACATATTTTTTTATCAATAGCAAGTATTTCACAAATTAAAAAAAACGTATGATACATATGGAATAAAACTACCACCACAAACGATACACAATGGAAAAATTGCTGCCTCCTTAAAATATTAGTGTGGAACCTCCTTAAAATGTAATAAGGTTTGCGTTAAATTGGAGCTAGTATTGAACGCTATTTCACAAAAAAAAAAAACGTTTTAAAACGGTTCATTTTATCACGTGCAAAACAATGACAACAAATAATCCGAATTTAAAATCTTATGGTTATATGTATAATTAAAACATTTGCCACAATCGATACAACTGGATGCAGGGCCGCACCAGGCACGCAAGGGCCATACATAATCATTAATTACCATTTCAAACTACAGTGAAAGCGGAGTTCAAGTGGGGCTGAGTCCCGTTTGCCCTCTAGGGCTACAGCTTTAACTTGAATGCTTGTGATTTTGTTGAAAACCTTAGTAAATCCCTATTTACATTTTTAAAGAACCTTCCTGCTTTCAGAATCAACAGAATAAACTTCTGAAAAATCGAAGCAATCAAAAATTTTAGACAAAACAAATAAATCCGGAACTGTGACTACAAGCGCCCACAAAAAGCCCAACAAATTCAAATACTATAAACGTGCGAAAAATTGTGTTTGATCATCGAGTTAAATACCACAAAATGCTCGAGTCGGAAAAATATGCTAAAAATTCTTTGCTGCTTGGTTGGATTGCGATAGCAGTGACCTAAAGCACCATTGAATATGCTGACGTGTAAGAACTGCCATGTTGCACGGTTACATTTCGAAGGTCAAGATCTTACCTCTATAAATTCAAATCAAAGTCAAAAAACAAGTTTTATGCTTGTAAAACGAACGTTTAAGGAGTTGGTGGGGTCCATTTCTGCCGCATTGCATAATGCACATGGTACACCGCACAAAGCTTTCTACAAAGAATTTAGGTAATTGTAACGATTCGTGAAAACTGAACAACACAATGCCCACTATAATCTGCTTAAGAATTGAACCAAAGATCTTTCGTTTCAGAGACGAAAGCCTAACCGTCATGAAGTTTTTAAATGGTCAAAGAGATTTGAAACTGGGGGTGCTAAAAGCCCGACAATCGAACGCGACCATTAGTGCATCAAAGCAGTTCAGGGTAAGCTACACTGCAACAGTCATAGTGGTTCTGTTTTGGCTATTGATGTACAAATTTCTCAATATCGAAAACTTGTTGCTTCGCGCGTAAATATGTGAGCGTCCCGCAATAGCACATTCAACCGATCTTTGGTTTACTAAATTTCTATGGAACTGTCTGCAATTATGGCCTTAGTCACCAGTGGCGCTAAAGCAGGGTGCTTCGCTAAATGACAGCGGATTTATCGGCTCCAGTTTGTATTTTGGTCATTCAGTATTTCGTGGGGTTGGGCAAATCGAACATCCCCATTGCACACGCCCCCATCCCCCATCACAACTGCTCCATTGGGCCCACAATTAAAGACTAATCCGTTAGAGGAAGTCATCATCTGGGAGTTACAGTTATCTCTCATGTTTGACACATTATTTTCCTGAGTGTAGGCTTGTTGCATCATCATAGGCTGGTCTGAGGTCACCTGACAAGGGTTACTTGGATACGGAGGTGGTTGCGTAGTATTTTCAACTTTGACGACTTCCATAGTACTGTCCATATTTTCCATGTTCAAATCTAAACCGATGAAACAAAATTTAAGCTTTAGACATACCCATACCACAAATTTTTGTTGCCTACAAAACAAGATCGCCGTTGGGCTTTCAATGAATTTCTATTAAAACCACTTGCAGTGTTTGATGTTTATATACGCAAAGTTCGGGGAGTGCACCAAATACAGTTTTAGCCAAATAACGTAAAATAAAATCACTCTCTGTTAGAGAGAAATAATTTAGCAAAATCACAGTACGATCAATAATTTATAATATTAAATGGGAACTGCCAAAAAGCTGTTAAAATGAACTCCCAAAATGGTATTAAGAAGGAATTATGGATCTTCAACAATAACCGAGAGTGGCAGAAACTAGGAAGCTGGCAATTTGACAATAAGATCGTATGGTTCGTTCGCGATTTCTTTGTCAAGATAATGTTAAAAAAATCGAAAAATAGAAGCAGAAGTAGTATAGTTTATTTTTATTTACAAAGGAAGCGTTGAATAAACAAAAAGACATTATCACCGAAAGAGTATCGAACAATAAAATCCTTTTCTGGTGCGAGGCTGCGAGTGACCATAATATCCAAGTACCAAAGTATCTGGCGCGGTAGCTTAGTCTGCAACCTCTCACCAATTCAAAATCAAAAAAATTGCATATTACAAAATAAAAAAATCTTGAGGTAATTTTATTAAATCATCATTTGGTTATTAATAAGATTCAAATTTGAATATCTACGTTATCTGCAATTTTGTAAAGCCGTTTTAGAATTATAAGATAAAGCTACAATTGATTACTCTGTAAAAATTGCTTCAGTCGAAAAAATAAAATGCCACCTACTTTCTTGCGGAAAATAGGAACTGAAGTCAAAGCCAGCCATATCAGGTGGGTTGATGTCTTGGAATATTTGATCGAGATCCGGGATCGTAGAACCGGGATCGAAAAAATCTTTATTATCGATACAACTTAGATCGGTAAGATATTTCGATTCAGGAAGCTCGAAGTTTCCCGACGGTGTGGTTGGTGATAAATTCGCCATCTGAATAAAAGCATGAGTTACTATTTGTTTTGTATAATATTATACAAGTCAATGCAACACTAAAATCTAAGGCATTTTGTCATAGCCAAACAGAAGAAACTGTACATATATGCTAATACAATTCCAAATGCAATTTATTTTGCTGAACTATGTGCCAAACCACTTGAACTTAGCTCGCTTTTTTATTTTATTTTCGTTTTCTAAATCTAATCTTTAGGCTGATCAGAGCCAAGACGTAGAAACAGGTTGATTATTGATCATCCTCAACTCTTCAGGGTCCAACTTCCAGTCGGGAAAAATATTCGTTTGCAGTATGCAACCATTAAATATTTGCGAAGAGTAAACGTAATGCAACATTTTTAATCACAAAAACCCTATTCTGTTTTTATCGAGCCAATTTTGAGAATAACAAAATCCTGTATTTTTAGATTAAGCAGCCTGAAAATTTCACGTTCTTTTCGAAGTTAAGAAAATAATTCAACAACAACTTTGAACAAAAGGGTAGCAAACCTGCTGATTGTTCATACTGAGTTGTTGTTGAGCAGGATTGTAAAAATTATCAGACTGCTGCTGCTGTCCATACACCTGCAATGACAAGTTCAGATTGTAAAATGTGCCTATCCCAGTCGTCAAATAGAATCTATTTGAATAAGACTTGCCACAACCCCCCTGAGGAGCCAAATGGCGAAACAGCCTGTTGGGGCATTAATTATTTTAATGATTTTATAGATGTTTTATTATCGTTGACAAGCTCTGACCTAGCGTCATCAAGCACTTTGCTTGGTTCGCAACAAAAAACACTTATTCATTCATGCTCGCAAACCAAGCACACTGCGTCTGTCTAATCGCACCAACTCAAAGCATCTTATTGGGGTCGGTTAGCAAGTCTTTTGTGAGGCTGGGCCGAGTAACGGGTAGACCAATGAGATATAAGGGTTAAGTGTCTTTCCAAGGACACAACGGCCAGTCCGGGAATGGCACCGGGAATCAGCAAACTTTCGATCCGAGGCCTAACCGATCAGTGGTCGAGTGGATAGAGCGTCTGCTACTGAAACGGTAGACTTGGGTTCAATTCCCAGTCGGGTCAAACTAAAGACTATAAAAATTGGTGGTCACAGCTTCCCAGCTTGACGTTCAGCAATTAAAGGGACAGTGTGAAGCCTCCAGCGTGAGTGGTAGACAGGTGGCAGCTTGACTCGAAGACCGAAAGGTCCCTTCGCTGTCTACTGGCCAAGGCAACTTGGTGAATAGAATGTAATTACAAATACAATTCACAATGAAACGTAGTATGGAGGAGGAGCCTGAGGAATAGAGAGGTAAACAACGACAACGAAGACTTGCGAGCAGATATTTTTATCCAACTCCCTTGCTCAATAACGAAGTTTGAAAAGTGGAAATATAAGTACAAACACGAAATTACTTGTTGTGGCTGTTGCACTGGCTGTCTTGGTTGCACTAATTGTGGTTTTTGAACCGGACGGGTAACTTGTTGCACCTGAGGTTGCACTGGTTGGACACTCTGAACTTGGCAGAGTTGATACTGGCTCTGAAATATTTCAATTTAGGTAAAGATGTGATTTACAATTCCAGATTAAAGTAATAACCAGCAACTTTGGGGGATTTAACATCTTTTATTTAAAACATATCAACCCTTTTCGGCTTAAATCAATTAAGCCCTCACCAGGATATTAACAGCAAAACATCAATGATTTATTGCAGATGTTAATGCTTTACTGTTAATATCCTGATGAGGGTGTATTGATTTCAGCCAAAAACGTTCAAATGTTTTAAATAAAAAACTTTAAATCCTGCAAAGTTACTGCTTATTGCTGTAATTTTTTTCGCAAAAGTACATACCACCATAGCTCAACCATACGTCGTTATTCGATCATCTTGGGTAGCCACACACTTTTGTCATAGTTGACAATGATACGAGGCTGCTAGAATCGAAGGCGGATGAGGTTGCTTTAAGTTTGCTTTTTCGATTTCTGTGGTACCGTGTTTCCCCGATAATACGACAGGGCTTATATTAATTTTTACTCCAAAATATGGCACTAGGGCTTATTTTCGGGGGATGTATTATTTTGATATATCAAAAAATGAAGTTACAAAGTAAAAATTACGAGATTTTAAATAAACAGAAATTACGAAAAAAGATCTACATTTACTTGCCATTAACATGTTTTTTATTCAGAAACTCATTAACAACAATTTATTCAAGAACAATCATATCATCATCCTCTGGAATGTCTTGCAAGTCATCAGTTTCCAAAATTGCAGCAGAGTTTTCGCTCACCGGTAACTGTTTGACTCTTTCGTCTTTCTGCCGCTCTCAACAAGGGCTTATTTTGAGGGTAGGGCTTACATTAAAATCGTCCTCAAAAATCACGCTAGGTCTTATTTTGCGGGTAGGTCTTATTATCGGGGAAACACGGTAATACAGCAATAGAACGTGTTAACACGTATCCTTTTTCTGATTTTCTGTTGTTTTTTCGTTGAGATAGCTGCTTTGCAAATCAGCAATAAAAAACTACCACTACTACTACAACTGTAAAGCAAAAATAAAAGCAAACCGATACTTACAAACGAGTTCTGTGAAGTTCCTTGCTGGGTTGCCGGATTATTGGAAGTGAATAATATACCAGTAACATGCTGGGTCAGGTTATCTCCACTCTAAAAAAGTTGCAGTTTTGAAAGCTCAAAAGTCGGACGAATGTTATTTTATCTCAGCAATAATTTGAATCTCAGTTATTTAGAAATAACTTTTCACTTCTAGTAGAACCACATCTACAAACACCTAGTCGAATTACTCCTAGTGTTACGCTTCATATGAACCTTTAAGGTTTAAAGAGTAATGTTTGGGTGAAAACAAGCTAGTATGATTATCAGCAAGACAGCAAGGTACTACTTTTCCATCAGAAAGAGTTCAATTGATTACTTGACTGAACACAACCAAGAAAAAAGGCGCCTTTTTTCACAGGGTGGTCGAAAGGCTACAGACGTCATTTTTACGAGTATGACCGCATGATTTGGGTTCAACCTGCACCCTGGTCGCGTTGTTGCGTCCTTGGTTTAGACGCTTTACGATGATTATTTCGGCTTGGTGGCTTTGAAAAAGCAGCAAATTTACGCGGAAAGAAGTCAAACGTCAACCGGAAAGCTTGGAATACGGTCAACTCCTAAGCGGGTGAGAACGATTCGTCCAAAATAATGGAGCCACCGTCGCTTCCTCATGAATGGAGGATAAATATGGATCCAACAAACAACCGACTTCTTTCTTTAAGTCACCAACCCGGCAAAGTGCTTCTACCACAAAACTGTGACGAATGACTCACTTTTTTCCGCTGCACATTGGACATGTTATATTTGGGTTGCGGCTGCAGCTTGGGCATGGTGCTCGCTCTCTGACGTGGCACAATTCCGCTAACGTCAACTAGGATCTTGTTCTGAGGAGATTCTCCGCTGATCACATAGTTGAGCTGAAAACGAAGAAATCGTTAGAATGGTGTCATCCATGAAGCACACACGTTGTGATTGCCAATGATATAAGGTAATCTATGAAACAATTTCTAGCACAGGATTAACAGCAAATATTACGAACAAACGACAAAAGTTCGAATCAACTTCATATTTTGAATTTTTTCAAAAGCTCTTGCAGTGGAACGGCAAGTACATCGAGCGGTAGTCGCGTTCGCTTCTGTAATTTCCGGGCTTGGGTCTTGACAGGATGTAAAAGGTTTGATTCCCGGACAGGCCAAATCGGACATAGTGTTGCCAACGCCTGGCCACTGTTGCGATATTTTTTCGAAAGAAGCAGCAAGGCTGTAAAGGCGCAATGACGCGGAGATGGGTCCCGCAAACTCGTTACACGTTTAAAGTGTAATACAGCGAGTATTTCAAAGATTTGATATTTTGTATTTTAGACAAAAGCACATAAATTGCAATTAGTATGAGAACAATGTAATTTTTGTTCAAGGTCCTCAAACCCTTTATACACCAAAAAATCATCTTTGGCTACACAAGTAAACGCTAATTTATGGCGTCACGAGTTCGTTCAGCTTTACAATTCATGCCTAGCTACACAGTATGAAACGGATACAGCGGCGGCAACCCATTTGGGCGCATAAATTGATTCACTGGCCCGAAATTACCTAAACGCTATAACATCAAACGGTCAGCATATGAGAAATGCGACAAGTAGGCACGTTGTATAATATTGACATTAATTTACGATCAATATCTGGCATAATACGGTGCCTTTTGTTATTAATAGAGGTCTAAAAGCCGTCAAGTGCCAAAAGTGAAAGTCTCAGACGACGCTTATTTTCACTTAAACTTGATACAAAGCATGCTTCATCTATCATGCCATAAAAAGTTGTGTAATATTTGAGCAAATTTACAACCAAACTTCAATAAATCAATACATAAGTCTTCCAAAATACAGCCTTTTTTAAGGAACATTTTTACTAATTGAGATTGGATGTTGCAAGCAGTAGGGCATGTTTCACGATTTAACTGGCATCGCAATTCCGCTTCTTTCAGAGCAATACAGTATTTATTCTTCTACGGAGTACTACTTCTCTATCATCACATTCTTTTGCTATTTCTTAAAGTTGGCAGTGCTGTCCTAATCTTAACTTTACCTCAAGGCTATGCAGAAAAAAAACGCGAATCGAACCAAGCACACAAAGCAAAAAAGGATAGACTGTGCCAATGTGGGTGTAATTACTGTACCTTTATGGGTACACTTCGTATAAAATGTTGTACTTTTATGGGTACACTTCGTATAAAATGTTGTACTTTTATGGGTACACTTCGTATAAAATGTTGTACTTTTATGGGTACACTTCGTATAAAATGTTGTACTTTATGGGTACACTTCGTATAAAATGTTGTACTTTATGGGTACACTTCGTATAAAATGTTGTACTTTCATGGGTACACTTCGTATAAAATGTTGCTGGATGCCCCATCTTGACGACTACAAACAGTGCAATCAAACTTGGTATCAAATATTTCAATTAGCGGCAATGCGGACATCATTTTAGCACTTAATTCGCAAGCTTTGGATGTCAATGTATTTTTTGGCTGATCAATCGCCTGAGGGTATTATTAAAAAGCTGAATTAGAGAATCTCTATCCGTTGCGACTTTACAAAACGTGCAATTAAACTATGAAAATTGAATTTTTATCAATTTTTCTTTCACATCAAACGTGTGACCCGCATGAAAAAAATTCCGAACAAAATAATGCAATTATTTTTTTCTCAATCCTAATTTCCTCTCATTTGCTTAAACTTAAACAATCTTACTGACAAAATTTATACAGGCTGCATCTTCACTATCGTGATTAGAGAGAAATGCTTTTTTGTTTTCTTCTTTTGCGTTGTGCAGTGGGTATCGCCAGAAATATTTTTGACAAAAGCACTATTTTCCAAAATCTTCAATTTTTTTTTATTTCTGAGAAGTTTTCGAAGCATGAAAATCACTAAAACCAAATTTATACACATAAGCGTTTCAGTGTAATGTATCCTTCGTTTCACTATCTGTAACCAAAAGAAATCTACGTTCAATTCGTCCATTATGCTGTTTCTTTTACCGCGTACAAGCAAAGGATATACGCCAAATGCAAACCAGACCCTCAGCAATTCGCTACTTTTACTCCACTTCTTCTTTCGCATTGTCGCAACAAATATCAGAGCAAAAGTTCCCAACTTTCCATTTAGCCTCGTGAACCAGGGAACAGGCTATCAAAAATTACAGCAACTACATTATGTAGCCCACGTGAAAATTAATTGCCAAACCTGATAAGCAAAGAGCTTATCGCTTAGAAGTGGGTCATAAAACCGCAAGGCTATAAAATAAGCTGCTTCAGCTAACATGCGGTTGGAATGCTAGCGATAAACAAATGTAGAAATAATACAGCGCTATTGCAAGCCTTCACTGCATTTAATGGCAAAGCTGCAAAACAGTATGCAGTAGCATATTCACAATGTATTCTCTCCCAAGCATTAAGACAGCATATTGCGTAATTCAGATAGAATTAAACTATGATCGCACGGCGTTGATTTAAGCAGTCAACGCTCTCCTAGAATTCAACTAACCTTGAACTAACTCAACATTTGGATTCACATAATTTGAAATACTTTTCCTGCCTTAATAAATCAATATAACTATATTAACTATATTTCTACTTTTTGGCGATATTTTCGGTTCTTAATCTATAATCGAAAAAAATGTTTGATAAAAAAAAAACAAGAAAAATGTACTGAAAAAATAAAAAGGTAAAGAATCATTACAATGAGTTTCTTACTTTCGGAGCAGATCCATGGCTCGGTCTTCCTTGCTGGAGTAGATTAGTAAGATTGGGGGTTGGATTCGTGTTCGTTACATTGGCAACCTTTGCAAGCAAACAAAAAAGAGAATATAAACGAACAACGACCGATTTTACTCTGCAAGTTCTTTCATGAATTCCATTCAGTCACAATTAAATTGGTTGGACATTTATTTTGCGTTTAATTTGATTGAAATTTTCAGTTACATATACCTTCAACAGTCAACAAAATCTTTTTCAAAGCATAGTAAAGCCTAAATATTATTTGGCGGCGTGATAAATCCAAGTATTCCAAAACAATTCTGGTAATCGAGACAAAATAAACGATGTGATGACTAAGGGTTCAGGCCAATCCTTTGAACGCAGTTAGATCGTTCAACTACGCTTTCCGTACGTTTACTTACCGGCTGCCGGTTGGACGGTGTATTGTTGAGAAAAATACTCGTTCCATCGCAGTTTGACGATTGCGTCATTGGTGACGTAGGGTTCAGTATGTCCATATCTGATAAGAACAAAATAAGACATCATTAGTCCATCAGCAATTTGATAGAATGATCGTCTGCCAGTAAACTAGTAAGTTTGGGATACATTCCAATGTGGTCAAACCAGGAATCAGGAATCAAGTGGTTCAAGCGTCTGCTACTGAAACGGTAAACTATGGTTCGATTTCAGGTCGGATCAAATCAAAGACTAGAAAAACACAGCAAACATTGGTATTCACAGCTTCCCTGCTTGACGTTCAGCTTTAAAAGGGACAGTGTGAAGCTTCCACCGTGTGTGGTAGACAGGTGGGCAGGTGGCAGCTTGACTCGAAGCCTGAAGGTCCCTTTGCTGTCTCCCGGCTAAGTCAGCTTGATGAATACATATGTAATTACAATCGCAATTATAAAGAGACAACCGATCAGTGGTCGAGTGGATAGAGCGTCTGCTACTAAAACGGTAGACCCGGGTTCGATTCCCGGTCGGGTCAAAACAAAGACTATAAAAATTGATAGTCACAGCTTCCCAGCTTGATGTTCAGGAATTAAAGGGACAGTGTGACGCCTCCACCTTGTGTGTGGTAGACAGGTGGGCAGGTGGCAGCTTGACTCGAAGCCGAACCTTCACTGTCTTCTCGCCAAGGCAACTTCGAGCCAAGTCAACTGACCGCGACAAACTGACAGCGAACCAATGGTTTCGTTACAGTGATTTGGTCACTCATTTCGTTCCAGTGATTTCGTCACAAAGTGAGGGTTTGGGCAAGATGGCTCTGGGGATAGTAAAAATATATTTAGGATCGCCCTTTTCAGCCAATCGGCGTTGCTCGCGGTCAGTTTGTTTGCGGTCAGTTTGCTCGCGGTCAGTTTGTTGCCGTCAGTTGTCGTGGACCCAGGCAACTTGGTGAATAAAATGAAAGTACAATTACAATTAAAATTGGTAGTCACACCTTCCTTCTTTGACGATAGCATTGAAAGAAGAACAGCGTGAAACAGCAATGATATTAACATTAATACTCACTTTCAATTCCTTCTAACACTTTAGTATGGGGATCTAAACTTTCCACTCGGGAAAAATTATCAGTTTTTGTCTGGTTTCCATTGAAGTCGAAGCTCTCTGTCATAAAAGAATAAACGTTTAATAATTAAACTACACTAGCATAAAACGATGCTCTTTGCGGTTGTAAACAATTGCCAGTTGGAAACTATTTAACTTTTTAATTATTTAAACTCAACTTGACAACGTCAACACAATTTCCGTGCTCAGATTGCAAATTTTAAAAAGCTATACTTGTTTACAAGTATAAATTAATTTTCTGAAGAGATGAATTAACTACGTCGTACTTCGCAATAAATTTTGTATTTTAGCTGTTCTTTACGTTTACGGTATTAAATATATAAACTTCTGCAAACAGTACAGTATGCCAACTGCTCAGAACATAAACTTTCGCAATTGACTACGGTCAAGTTACCTTAAGAAACGTCGGATGAGTCGGCTGACTACGCAGCCCAAGGTTGCACATAGGATAAGCATAACTTACTGCCAGCATTATAAGAGTGTGGAGACAATGGAGGGGGTCCACCAGCCTCAAGATCTTGCGTGAGAACGGTTCGTTGCGGAGACATCCTCCCTCCAAGACTGCTGGCATTCGAGCTGGTTCGTGGTCGACTATGATACAACAAACATTCTACATTATCCAACTGTGGTTGACTCTACTACTGAATCGGTTAACTCGGTTTGATTCCCGATCGGGTTACACTAAAGACTACAGAACACAACTTCCTGCTCGACTTTTGGCGAGAAAAAAGACAGTGCGAGGATTCCACCGTGTGTAGTAGATAGGTGGGCAAGTGGTAGCTTGACTTGGACCAAAAAAGTCCTTTCGCTGTCCCATGGCCAAGACAACTTGGTAAATAAATGTGTAATTACAATTTATACTATTACTTCTTTACACGACATAACAAAATTGAGTTGATTCCGTTAAATGAAGAAACCAGCATTATAATGCATTCTTATAAATTTGCAAATCATGATATCGGTTTAAAATCAACCGAGAAAAATCAAAAAGAAATTTCTAATAATGCATAGTAAAGCCATAGTAAATGTTTACAGTTTATTCAGATTCAGTGTAAACTCAGTTGATCCTAATTCAGACTAAACAAAAAAGTTTATTCAGACTCCCAACTTTCACCGCGATCTTTAGGAAAAAGTAGGGTGGCACCAAACAACATTAGTAATAGCATACCTGAGTCACTAAATGATGAAATGTATTACCTGAAATCAGCCGTGTTATAAACTTGGTCCAGTGATCTGTCGAAATCTCCGATTGCGTCGGCGGGGTTGGCACTTTGCACCCAATTAGCTTGATCTTTCTTCGGTAAGCTCTTTTGCTTTTTCAACTCATTCTAAATAACCCAAATATGGTAACTGCCAAATAAATAGAATAAATACAATGTAAGTACCCGTGCTATTTGAATAAGACTCCATTAAATTTAAGCCTCCTGAAGAGCCCGGTCGGGCGAAACAGACTGCTGGGGCATGACAAGTTGCGGGGTCAGTAACTAGTTAATAGGAATAAACACAAATATGAGAATACAAATTGTAAATAACACTAGATTTCGATGAGTCAGCGAAAATTGACAATTTTTGCGATACAAAACAAAGTCCAAGTTAAAAACCAGGTCAAACCACTGCCGCAGAAAAAAGTTTGTTAATGAATGCACATTTTAAATGCCTTCGAAATAAGACGGTCAAAAGTCAAATGCAAGCGTCCTCGCAACTCTCAAAACAAAGTGATCATTGTTTCAATGAATAATTGATGAGATAATGCCAGAATCGGTAGCATGCAATGTGACAAATAACCCTTCACAAAGGAGTTGAAAAAGCAAAATAATGCCTCAACCGCACTTAAACGAGGACTAGAGGCAAAATCAATAAAGATAACTAAAGTTAGGCAAATCGTATTAGATTCGATTAGCGTTGAATTCTTTCTTCTTAACCCAGCCGTTCCAGAAATATTCTACTTCAAACACGACGAAGGAGCCTCTCTAATTATAATTTTTATTGACAACCCTAACGTTGATAACATCTGCGACGCCATCTTAGTTCTATCCCAAGGACAGCCCAAATTAGACTACGCCACAGAAACCTTTTAACCTACATATAAGTCAATATAAACCTATGTATGCTAGGACACTACATGGAAACGTCAGGGTTGCCAATAAAGATTGCAATTAGGAGGCCCCTACGTCGTGTTTGAAGTGAAATATCTCTGAAACGGCTGAGTCAAGAAGAATGAAGTCAATAGCGATCTAATATAAAACGACTGGCCTAACTTAAGATAACCCTATTCATTCTGCCTTCAGTCCTCGTTTAAGACGAAATCTGCAGTGAAAGACACTTTTACCCAACAAGCCGTAAAAAGAGACAGTTTCATCATTACCTAAGTATAAGTGAGAGACGTCGGAACTAACCTGACGAGTGAAGCAGTTTAACAGTCATTGCTCGGCCAAAATTTCTCGTTCTACGCAGTAACTTTCAAAACAATGTTATCTTGACAGTTTCATGAAACTGTAAATGAACTAGGAATTTACAGTTTCTTACTTTTTTGTTAACTGCTCTGGCTCTGGCGTGTTTGAACTTCGAATTTGAAGCTTCCAGACTTGATGTTCTTCTCCTGTTCGGCTTGTGCGGTTTTGCATCGTAGTTGATGATCCACCATGAGGATTTGCCCGTACCCTCGTTCTGAACCCGTTTGAACTTGTTATGCAGAGAGAGATTGTGACGTACCGAGTTCTGAAAAAGAAAAAAGAATTACCTACGTGGAATTCAATTAGTAAAGACATATTGGAAACAACAGACATTTATTCGCAATTACGAGATAAAGTTTCATTCTTTATTGTAGCATCATTCTTCCATGTCGTCTACAAAAAAATTGTCAAAATTTGTTTTAAACAAAATATTTTCTATGCAGCAGCATACTTGAGGTCAACCTCGGATTGATAACATTCGTAAGGTAGCAATTGGGCATTTCCATCGAACTTCAAACTTTAAAATTAAATTAATTCCTAATTTTAAAATTTAGATCATGTAGAAGTACGATTTCAGTTTATATTTCAATAATTTATTTGATCATCAATTTTCAATCAATATCTGTTCTGTATTTAATCGCTCAAGAAATGAGTTTAATCAAACCAAATGAGTTTTTAACTTAAAAGGGCATTCAATCCGAATTTTGAAAAACTGAGAAAAAATCTTAAAAAATATGTTTACCAACATGACCCCTAGCGATTTTAGCAACTTATTAGGTTAAGAAAGTCTAAGAGGAAAAATTTCATGTTTTCCTCTTAGAATTCAAATTTCGGCCAACTTGTTTTAAATAGATTGTGCAATACATCAGTTTGTAACTCTTATTTCGAGTCTTGCTAAGTACCAGGCTTCTTGGAACTAGGTGAGTGCTGAAGGTACAGATAAATAACTTTAGTGGAACAACTAACTGCTGTTTGAATTCAAAGAAGTTAGATGCTTTCCTAGTGTGCTTTGTTCGCCAAGAGGTAGCAAAGTATTCGGAATCAAGATAAGGTTTTAGTGCTTTGGGCGTAGTAGCCCATAGCCTATTGCTTACTATAAATAGCCTATCCGAAGAAATGATTGCATGTTGAAGGCTAAAGCATCGTAGCTGACTAGATCTTAGACTAAGATTCCGGTTTTTAGTGAGCCAGTAAGTTTCGTGCGATTATTGCGCAATTGGTTTAGGCCTAAAGGTCATAAGGCCAGAAAGTTTTCACGTAAATATGCAATTGCAAACTTCAATGCAAAGCATTTTAGTTAACATTTTTCGTATAGGTCTGCTACGGTTATCAGCAGGTACGAGCCACTTCCTCAACAGTTGCAAGAGTAGTCAGTCACTTGGAACGATTTTGATTCACGTCCGCTCAGTTTGGTAACGTTCGGAAAGCGTTTCTCTTTAATCTAAGGGAAAAAATAATTGCGAATATCTTACGATTTCTTGGCCGAAGAGAATTAAAATAGGTGCGAAAAAATTCTAAAACATCGCCAAAGTTGTTTCAGTATGGTTTCACATACATTTTTTAAACTAAAACGTCCTGAATGCCCTTTTAACTATTGCCAAACTGTGATTTTTATAAGGTGAATTTACACAGTATCCGTTTTTGGTCCGTTTTTTTACGTTTTTGCTTCTCCTTGACAAAGTATGCGCTTTTTCATCCGCATTTTTATGTGTCCATATCCGCACTAACCAGACAGTCACATACTGGACAAAAGTTTTCCGAAAAAATTTTTTTGTAAAGGGGTACAGCTCTATTTCGAAATATCGCTCTTATCGTTCATACACGAAATTTTTGAACAAAATTTTTATCTATATATAACAGTCTACTTAGTGCGGATATGGACTTATAAAAATGCGGATGAAAAAGCGCATACTTTTTCAAAGAGAAGCAAAAACGTAAAAAAACGGACGAAAACGTACGAAAAACGGATACTGTGTAAATTCACCTTTAGTGTATATTGTATTTTAATTTTCTGAGCAGCTGCAAAACAATCCCGGATCCTTTTGAGTTTTCGACAATATAAAATGTCCAAAATCTAGGCATTAAAGCGAAATTGAGCGAACTTTACTGCATAAAGACGTATTGAGATTAGAATTCAGAGCACAGCCTCATTATCAGCAAGCTAATAAGAGTACCGGTATATGATTCAGTTGCATTTGAAGGAGAAGTGCTTAACTAGGTAAACAAAAGCGTATAGTAAGACGACGAGTTAAAAACACCCACGCTATCGCAGGTCATCAGCTGTGGTTGGCTTCGACCAAGCGTCAACAACTCAGCAAATTTGAAATTAGACATTAGGCGAAGCTGATTCAGAGACATTCTATTCACCTAATCACGATGACTCAAATCAACTTGTCCAAAACTACCATTGCACCCTATAGCAAAATACTCTGTGACTGAAATTGTAGCCACAAATAATTTTGACAAAGGCTGAGAAGTTGGAAATTACAGCTGCTAGATTTAATTATTCACAGAAAACGTTCTTTGAAATCAAAATTTTACGTTTGAAGGGTGTTTTCAGCTTCCGAGAAATCCCAACTTTGAATACAGCAACTTCTTCATCAATCTATAGACCCTTTGTGAAAACAATCCCTTAGACAAATTGAAATATTGCCAGCCCATGGTGGTCGTCAATATTGCTGTATGCTTTCAGCAACATTTACAAAATTTTATCCTTTTACCATTGCTAAAAAGACGGGGTCACAATATACTGCAAAAGCTGGTGTAGCGAAAAGTTGCTGGGTTTAATCATATGTTTGCATAACAAGTAATATTTTTGTTTTCGAAAGTATTGCGCTCTCAAAAGCATTGTGTAAGCGACAACATCTAGGGAATGTCTGAAGCGGACATTTATCACCAGGAAACCGCATGTAATGTCCAGTCTATGTCAAGTTAGACGCAAATTAGGTAAAAACACTTCTGAGAAATAAACGTGGCAACACTTGAAAGCTGTGATCAACAACAGAATATTCGGATTTCAATACGCCCCTTCGTTTACATTTGTATAATGACATAACATCTTTGGAATTAAAGCACTGCCATTGGATGATAATGTAGGCGCGGTTCAAAACCACTCAAGCATCGTAGAATTGACGGTGAGTGTTAAAACGTCATGTACAACAGTGCTTCCAGCATTAGCAGAGTAAAAGCATGCCAAAAATGTAAACATTACAAAGTCACTGATGCAGAGCTTTGGTTAAAGCAATGATGAAATATAACTGGAATAGCTAAAACCAACAAACAAATTTAAACGCACTGTCCGTTTAGTGGAGCCCTTAGGCAAAACATTTTTGCAACAAAATTATATTTTCTGAACAACAAAAATGCTCTACGTACAAAACGCGATGAAAAAAATTGGTATTTCACATTCCGCTTGCCAAGACTATACCATATCAAGCTGCAGGTGCCAATGAATTTGCACAATACAAAGATGATCATCGGTAACCGAAGTCAGTCTTAAGAAAAACACAGTTCCCGTAAAAAAATATCACCAGTTAACTGGTTGTTCGACGGACCAGAGCGTTTTTCGCGCAGAGACGTTTAGGTGCTAGAATTATTTTTCTACCTGTTTAAGTGGTCTTCTTCACCTGTGATGACTAGTAAAGGCACCAAAAAAGAAGACTAATAAACTATGTTTACTGCAAAATTCAGTTGGATTCCTTACAATTTACCCAACACGTTATGTCACACATCAGTGCGCATAAATAACCGGCGCAAAACGATCGAGTCCTAACTTACAAAGCGCACATAAAATATTCGAAAAAAAAATTGACCTTCGTTCAAGCTGGAAACGCTGATTGGTCGTTGGCCCGATGTTTGTTTTGCAGCGTTGTGTGTACACATAGTTTGCTAACAGCGCGCCATCCGACTACACACAGCAAAACGCAGCAGGCCTTTTTTATCACAACAAGTCGAACGAGAACGCAACCGCTTCTTTACGACAAAAGGGTTTATTTTTTGTAAATGACTGTGACAATCCATGCATAAGACTATGCTTGTGAAATTGAAATCGCGAGTTGTTGATCACATCATGTGCTCGATTTTTTTCAAAGAAATCAAGATCTATGTTTTGTATACACTAAGCACATCTACAAATCCGTGCTTACAGATTATCATAACACGACATTGTAATCTTGAACCTAGATCAAGAAAACCTAGAAACCGCAATGGGACTGAATCATCACTTTTAGTATCAACAATCGCGATCAACTTTGGAGCGACAATCATTAGCATAAGCTGCGGTTAACCGAAGATGAATCAGCCGTAATTAAGAAGCAACAAATGACAAATCAACAACTGAAAACCAACATTATACTAGCATAATAACTTATTGTGACCTTAATCATATCTACCCGCATAGACTAAACAGTCCGCTGCAATGAAGCCATATACGCAAAATAGTATTTTACATATATAAATCAAATAAAAATCTCGAAATTTTTGACGCAGCAAAAGCTTCAAAAGAATTCTTCAATTAATCAGAAAATTGTAACAAATTTAACCTAACATCATAACTGAATTAAGCTGATCTGTTTAAAAATAGAAATGATTTGTCAAGAATAAAAAATTTCAAAAGTAATTTACGAGGGGAATCTAGCTCATTACAAAACCATGATGATTATTGCACATATGCCATTGCGTGTTTTTTCCACAAGTTTACTAAACTACCGAAGCCCTGCATGGGGGCTTTTGACCTTCAAAAAAGAATTTACATTGCTTCATTTCGGCTCCTAAAAGCGTTTCATTTGGGTGAGTTAGCGGATTGAAAAAGGTGAAACCCCAGCAGCTAAGGGTCCACGACTTTTCGCGCGACCATTTCGGCGCTGACCTTTTCGGCGAAAATATTCGGTGCTTTTTGACTAACCCCAATCCAAACCTTAACCTTAAATAACTGAACTGTCAAAGAGGACCGAATTGGCGCCGAAACGATCTGTGCAGAAAACGTCCGGCAACGAAATAGGTGTCGCCGAAATGGTCGCACCGAAAAGACGTGATCCCATTAAAGAATGCTCAAACATTTTTCGCTTGCCATTTAATAGTTTGGTTTACTTTGCCAGTCTTTAGAATAGCCCTGTGTGCAAACTAGTGTATGACCTCAAAAATTCGAAATCACCTCATTTAGCAACTATCACAAGAATAAACATTTTTTGTTTGCCATTTAATAGTTTGGTTTACTTTGCCAGTCTTTAGAATAGCCCAGTGTGCAAACTAGTGTATGACCTCAAAAATTCGAAATCACCTCATTTAGCAACTATTACAAGAATAAAAAAAATACTACTGAAAGAGTATAAGAGATTGTTAGCTCGTAATGGAAAAAAAATGGAAAAATCGCTCAAAATGGCGCAAACGGCAAGCATATTTTCACTGAGTCACCAAAATGTAAATAACTTCCAACAAAGTGGTTATAAAATCCAAGCTTCCTTGAAAACAACGTGGAAACCGTCGGCATTCACTAAATCAGTCATAAACCTAGATGATTCACACATTTAACATAATTTATTGTGGGATCCAAAGTCACTTTACTATAATCGGATCAAATTCGAAATTAAAGCTAAAAATGATCAATAAACTTTGAACAAGAATTATATATAATTAGCTCCTTATTTCTTTCGTTTTAACAGAAAGTTTTTCAGATCCAAAATGATATAGACCAGCACATACAATTAATTGACATCCATAGAGCAAAATTTCATTCCAAGCATATTTACAATAATTACATAAATCATACAAGAATATGTGAGCGATCTATTTGCAATAGTTATTGGTATGATATGCCACGCTGGCCATCACTCATAACAGGCAGCTTTCAATTCAAATAGCAGCATAGAATCTTATTTAAGCAGATTAATGTAATGGGTTACCGTTGGCTTTCGACATAATTTTGACACCAATCTGAGCGAAACTTATGCACTCGCTTCACAAAATCAACAAAGTTTGCGTCACAATATCCATTGTTAATGTTTGATCAAGCAGAACGTAATTCAGGTTCTTGAGCAAAATAAACTGATGAAAAGAGCGTCCAAAGAAAAACGTACTTCGTATGCCGTTAACTGAACAATAACACCCTTTATCAGAAACCCGATGAAACGCTAAGATTAGAGTAACTGCAATCGACCTTTTTTGCTTCGCTTCTCAATCTACATTTTATTGTGCACAACCACACTGTATTCTTATCCATTTTAAGGCGGCCGCAACTAAACAGACTTTTTTTTGAGATTACAACAGCACTATCACAAATTTTATTCAACTCCAAAGTTACAAGAAAAAGTAGCTTTAGTAGATAAAACGAAACTTGCTCTAACTGATACCTTGAAGGGAGATAAAACTGAAACATTTTACCATTGCAGTTGAAAATGCAAGATAAGCATTTGAAACTTTAATTTACCTATTCAACTCATTTATAAAAACTGCGTCCAATACAATTCCAACAGTCAGTGATAGACCATCAAATCGCCAAACCGGAAACAACGACGTCCTTCGCTGTGGATTACCAAACGCTCGCGAGAAATTTGTAAACAACTTCTGCTGCGTGGATGAGTCATAATGACGTCATAATGAACGCGAAAACAGCCGAACTTCAAGCAGTTGATTCAAAAAAGGGGATGTTGTATAGAAACACATTACATCATCAACATTACTGTAATCCATTTAAATTTAACAGAAACGGGAAAACAAAATTCAAGACAAACTGATCAAAATAGATTGGGCGTTTTTTTCACCAGAACAATAATACAATTCCAGCTGACACCGAGAACACAACATAGCTTTCAACTCAAACGTGTTGTCGTAACTTAGCGCTATTAGACCTTTTCTCCTACAACCACACCAATTGTAAGCCAAACTCAAAAACAAAGCGGGTAATACGTATCGCTCTGGCCGTATCAGATACCAGCCAATAGCTTTGATTATCGTCGGATCCATCGTTGGATCTTGTTGAAGATCCTGATTGGATCACGTTGGGTTTGAAACACGTTAAAACCAACCAATGGAGTTCAAGAGCGTAAAGCATCCAGCCAATGCCGGTAGTTTACAACAGCTAAAATCGAAACATGATTTTTGAAATGTTTTCATCTCATTTTGGAGCTGCGGTTGCAAAGACATTTAACAAATAGAGAAATACCCCCTTAAACGTTTTTGGAAACCCTGCATCTGTTTTCTCAGCCTCAACTTGCAAGGAAAAAGAGACCAAATGATATTTACCCTTTTAGTAACACCATAAGACCAATCCAATTTTGGTAAAACCCTCCCTTTTTCTAGAAATTCGTGCTGGGAGAACAAACTGAGGGTTTCCAAAAACTAGGGGATAACTCTTTTGTATTAGTTCAATAGCTTTATAACCACAGCCCAAATATGAGAACAAAACATTTCAAAAAATATTTCAATTTTAACTATTGTAAACTACCAGAATTAGCTGGATGCTTCATCTCCTTGAAGTTAATACAATTTTGAAATTTGCTACAAAACCATTCATTTAAATACAGCTTAGCAGTACAACAGTACCATCCAATTCAAAAAAATTTCTAGAGTCGTTGTTGATAGCCGGTCTCCAAGGGGGGTCCACGACAACTGACCGCGAACCAAATGACGTTGATTAGCTAAGAAGAGCGATCATAAGCATATTTTACAATCCCCAGAGCCATCTTGCCCAAACCCTCTCTTCTTGACGAAATCACTATAACGAAATCAGTGATCAAATCACTCTGACAAAACCGTTGGCTCGCGATCAGTTTGTTCGCGGTCAGTTTGTCGTGGTCAGTTGACCTGGCTCGCTCCAAGGTGTGTTGACCAGTATTGAAGTTTAGAACTGCTTGTAAGTGAAATCAATCGAAACTATTAAATGATAACTAGTACCGGCAAGCATCGAAAATGATACATATCAAACCAACGTAGGCCTGCGTATTGCATTTGCAAGGTTTGAAGAATTTTTTTAAATTTTCAATTTTGATAACGCAATTCCTCTCTCTTTTAAGGAAAAAGAGAGTTTGGTATTGTAATGGCATATGCTATTGGGAAGACGTTGAAAAACAACGAAATTGTAATATGTTTTATTACTACTTTATTTTACAATAGTCACGCTTTAGGAATGTAAAATAGGGCAGAATTATAAAACGCCTTGTATCCAATTAAATTGCCCGATAAGTTAGTTCAGGTGTGCACTTTTAGCCTTGCACTGTCAGCAAATCGAAACCTATTTTAATGAAAATTCTGGCCGAACTGTTACATCGTGGTCATTGGTCATGTATGAGAAAAGTAGTTCACCATCACATAGCAATATAGCATACACAATTGCAAATTGAAGGTTGATGAGAACAATTTCAAACTAAATGTTTTACGAGATTTAGAAACCTAACAAATAACAATTGAAGGTTAATGTAAGATAAGCTTCTTTACTACAGCCTGTCATTCGCGAGAAAAATTTTAACGTCAAAATTCTGTAGTTTCAAAGACAAAAACTTTTGTGAGTTTCATATATTCTGTAATTTCTACAACCAACGGATATCCCTTTAATCCTTCTCATGCCAGTAATGTGTTCTCGGCAGCATCGATTTTATGTTTTCAACTTGTCTAATAAATGCTCATTCGTGTTACAGCAAAAGATAAGATCAAAACCCACTTGACCTTTAATAGCAACTTTGCATCACTGTGAAAGTTATTTACTTAAACGGTTAAAATAACAAAATTACAGTGTTTTTTGAACCTTTTCATTTTTGTTCTTGCAAGACAGAACTTGTAGAAAAAGAAACTTGAAATGATCCATAATTATTATAATAACGAAATATTATTGCACAACACAGCTTATAAAAAATTAATACCTGATATAGTGAAAACAAGGTTTAAATGCAGATTTTCAGCTGTGATAAACAGTTGAAAACAGAGATAATGAGAAACCAAAATTTTGCAAAACAATATGAGTGGATTCTAGAGGAACAAACACATTAGTCACAACATGACACTTGAAACTAGATGAAGCGAAGATCAAAACAAGTACTAGCAATGAGGAAAAAGTTGTGGTTTACTCCCGATTACAACTTGAAATGTTTTTTACTCAAGCACAATGGTAGAGTTTTTGATTGATCCAAGTACCAACAGTTGCTTGATTCAATTGTGCATTATTAAATGTTCCATGAACTATCATTCTTATTTCTTTCAGGGGTACGGTATCTTATTTATGTTTGTTGCAACAAATAACCTTAATGTTTTATTCTGAATCTACCACCAACTACTTTTTCAAAGACAACATCCAAATCCACAACATTACCATTAAATTTCACAAAGCATAAATAAATCAAATCAATTATACCAGGGCTTCCCTAACTTTTTTGCACGTGACTCCCTTTAATCTTCTAAAAATTTTTGCAACCCTTTACGGTTAAATAAATAAACACTGTGAGTTGTGTATTTGGGGTAATTATTCAATGGAAAAAAATAATACCAAGGCTCTGGTACCCAATGCATACAAAACGCAAACACATAATTTGCAAACACCCTGTTTGCATTTGGCTTTACCACTGCTTCAACATCATCTTCAGTACGCTTATTACCGTTATCTTGTAAATTTTTTAACCAGCTATCCTTTGATTAGAATGTAACCACTAGTAGCAGTATGGTAGTTATAGCTCTACTCGACTATATATATATGTTACGCTCCTACTCCTCTACTAAACTACCAATACTACAGCCAGGCGCGTAGCCAGAATTTTGCAATAGATGGGTGCTGTTACAGGGGTGTGGGGACGGCGAGCCCAGCCCTCGAAAATTTTATTTTATTTTTGAAAAAATAACCTAATTTGAGGCCTAGTTTGATAAAAATTAATGCTATTAAAACGTGGCGAAGAAGCTAGCAGTGCAAAAACGAGATTATATTACTTGCGTAAATGAGCTATCTGGGATTGCTAGAGTTTCAGTTCTCTTTTTACAAGCTGGTAAATCATAAAATCCTATATTGGTAGTTCAATAAAACTCTCAAGGAGTACTCTATTTTGCCTATGTTTTACAGAAAAAGATACATTTAGAGGGGCTAATGGAAGGAAGTTTGAGAAAAGTGATTGGTAATTAACTAATACAGAATAGCCCCCGCCCTATTTTTGAGCTTATATGCTTTTTGATGAAACCTATGTTAAGCATTTTTCAATATGCAATCAAATTTGAATTCTGATTTTTGGCTACGTTTTAAAGTTTTTTCTGTAATTTTTCTGTGATATATGAATTTTATTTTTGACAAATTAGCACTTCTCCTCTAAATAAACATTTTAAAATGTCTATTCCAGTGCAGAAGAATTCTCAGAAGTGCTAGAACGTGGTAGTTTCCTTCTTCTGCGCTTTGTTCGGCAGACCAATGGGGAGGGATAAAGCCCTCCCCCCTTCCTCCCCACTGGCTGTGCTACTGACCACAGCGCTAAACAAGCATTGAATTTGGTCTGCATAGTTCCAAAGTGCCAAAACAAAACAATTTTTAATCGTTTGCATGCTATCTGGCCTAAACGCTACCAGTGCAGAAGCCTAGGGTAGAGTCACTAGAACGGCGACTACCTAAAAACAAGCAAAGCTAAAAAGTTGTTATCCCACAGAAGACACATTAAAAGCTCTGGACAGCAAACGTCAAAACATCACAGCTAAAGTATCATTAAAACAAAACAAGTTAGGCATCCAGGTGTGCTACAGGATACAAATGGGAAAAAGTTTATCTGCTGTCTTCTTATATAAAACATTGTTCAACAAAGTCTCACTATTTAATAGTGCCTATTTAAGTATAATCTCAGGCTAAGTTAAGAATGATGTTTTGTAGAATTGCTCGAGTTTTTAACGAAAGTCAGGGGTCGCTGAGAGTATACCAATTTTACACTTCTTTGTAAAAATTGGTATAGTCTTTGCAACCCATGAAGATCGTTACGCGACCCCTTGAGGGCTTGCGAACCACAGTTTGGAAAGCCCTGAATTAAACCACTTATTATACTCACTGTATACACCAAAGCGTGTAATGAGTTGGCAGGAATGGCAGGGCCCATCTTCACATCATTGTGCCCAGGCAACACAGCTTCTTTCAAAAAAATGCCACAGTGGTGATGAGCCATTGGCAACAGTGTGTCTGATTTGAACAGTCTGAGATTTGAACCTCAGACCTCCTGCTCCAGAGACAAACGAGTAACCACTCGTATGGTCATATCACATACTACACTTTAAAGTTTTATAATTTTATACCTTCGTTTCAAATTATACATTTACGGATGATGATGTTTCTGAATGTTAGAGGCATGTAAAACACAAGCACTAGTAATAAAATTCAATGCTTGTCATTATTGATCTACTTCAAAACTTTTGATTTCAGCTGAAATTGATATCAATTCTTTTCGTTCTGACAAAATGGCAAATCTCAAAATGTTAATATTATCAAAAAAAGAATCCACATACCTTCCATCCCGCTGATGAATTGCTTTCTCCTTTGTCTTTAAAGTAGGGAATATTTTTAGTAAACCAGTCATAAATTTGAGCTAAGGTGAGCCGTTTATCTGTTGAGCTTTCGATGGCTTGAGTTATCAAGTCAGCATATGATAAGGGTCCCCAAGCATTTTTTCGAGATGAGGTTTTTGGTTTTGAGGCAACAGTGGAGGACGAACCACTTGTTGTTGAAGGAACTGCATTTTGCAGCTCATTACTAGTTTGAACACCTTTGTATTCTTTTGTAGTACTAGCTTTAAGAGATTCTTGACTTGAACTCATTGGCTTTGACTCATAGCTACTGCTTGGAAAAGCACTTCCTTGTGGAATAGTCTCTAATTTAGTGAATGACAATTTTGGAGTTTCAGCAGAAAGAGAAGCTTGTTGCGAAGGTGACATTAGCATACTTCCATAGTCTGACAACTGATCCAGTCCATATGAAGTCTCCAATATCTCATTACCACAATCCATAAATTGAAAAGTGGGATACAGTTCATGCTGCTCTTCTGGTTTAATTCCAAAATTCATGATATCTTCTGGTAAAGATGGCTCTGCAATACTTGGTTCCTCATACGTAGTCTCAAGCATCATCGATGCATCTTCTTCCTGAGAAGTGATTTTTCGACCACTAATATTAGGCCTTTTCATTGGCCATGTGCACGACCTGGGTCGTGATTGAGGTTCAAAATTTGGATCAATCTGAGCCTCATAATTTGATTCAAATTCTGATACTTCCTCCATTGCTTTGATTCAAAACTGAAAATGACCAAACAAGAATATATTGTTGCAGCGTTAAAACTTGAGCTTTAACATAACAAATTACAATCACAAACAATAGAACTTACAAAACTGTAAACAAATTTCAATTGGATTTTTAAATATACCACCTAATGCTTACAGAAAAAACTACTTCTACTCACTAGATGACCATTTAAGTTGGAATAGTTTTCTCTCAAAAGGTTTAGCAAAAATATCCCTTCAATTTTCAAGCTTTCTGGAAATTTTGCATTTCAAGATATGACAGTTTAGCCAAATCTCCTTTTACTCAATATGATCAAATGTTTTGTGACTGCGTTGTTGTAAAAACAAAATAAAGAAAGGGTCAAAATCATCCGAAAATAAGTACAACTTTTTCAATTTCAATCTTTTGCCAAAATATTGACAAAATGACCACACTGAAATAAGAGCAAAATTTTCTCAATTTGAACTGCAATTATCTTAAAAATGACAAAGCTTGGGGACTCCTGACCTAGTCTATTGTCCAACTTAAATCTAAGCTAAACTCAGCCTTAATCTTCACTCAAAAATTCATCCTAACCAAGCATGACTATCGCATTGATGACTTTCTGAGATATTTGTTTATGCAAGAAAACAGCAATTTTGCGAAGCAATGCAGATCAAACATTGATGCAATTTTTTAAGCAATTAATTTAAATTTTTTTTAATGTGATGAAATTGCAGTTAGTTTGTGATTATCGATTTTTTAATTAATTTTGAAAACAAACTTTGTGGTCCAAAACAATGTAAACGAACTCAGCTAGCTTACTTTTTTTAATTTCATAGTGAAATTGTGATGCAGCAAAAATGCCAAAACATTCCCAAAGTTCTGTCCAAAATATACAGTAATAACTTGTAGCAAAACTTGAGCAACCAACTGAAATAATGACTGAAATCGAAATAATAAATAAAAAACTGAGATTTTTTTCAAATTCTGAGATGCAATGAAATGGATGCGGAGTTTTTTATTTGGTTCAATGCAATAATTCGACACAATATTTTCAGAAAAAAGCATAATATGATGCAATTTTTGATGCAATGTGATTGCCATCCCTAATTCTAAAGTAGTGTCAAGAGCACCGTTCCAGTTTTCAATACCAAAAAGCTACAGCACCGATCGCAACGATCCATTGCTTTTTTCTCATTAATTCGACTTAAATGCACCACTTTGACAAATTCACTGCATCGAGTTTGTGGTGTAGTAGTTAAGGCACGCGTCTGGTAAGTCTCTTGAGTGGATTCAATTCACGCTAAGCGCATCTGGCAAGTCTCAAGATCAAGTCGATTCGTGTTACGTGTTTTTATTCTTTTCCTTCAGAAGTTTGCATTATAGTTAGGGTTTGAGCAACAATGCCAGCATGAGAGAAAGCAAATTGAAGTGCAGAAAGAAACAATCGGTGCAGCAGCTTTTTCAGATACAAAAGCGGATCAGTGCTCTAGACATTGCCTAATTCTAACCATAAACAAGCCTCAGACCTCAACTTGGCCTTAACTTTACTCAAATTAATAGCATAAAAAATGAGTTAATAAATATTTATCAATTCTTATTTTAAATCAAAATTTGGGGAGGAATATTTCCACTATTAATCCCAAACTGACCTCCATATCAGATATTATTTTCAGTAAGAAGCAATAATCATGATTGTCACTGCAGACTGCAAAACCATATTTTCCAGGTGAAACTATTATCTTAGGCAGTGAGGCAAAATAGCCCCATGTTATTTTTCCATTTGGAGGCAAAATAGTCCTAAACGCTATTTTGCCTCCAATGCCAAAATAGTCGTAACCCTAAACCTTACCCTAACCCTTACTCTAACCCTAATTTTAACCCTAACCCCAATCCCAACCCTAACCCAAACAAAGGGAAAACACTATTTTGCCTCTAGAGACAAAATAGCCATTTCCTTCATCTTAACAAAAAAAAACTGACAGCAAAGTGACCTATAAAAAATATTTCGAGCATGGAATCTTTACAAAAGTGCAAAAAACATTTTTTCTTTGACAATCACATAACTCGATAACAATGAACAAAGCCACCTTACAGCCTTAACAAGCTAAAACACTGATCTTTTTGCCATCATCAGTTATGGCCAGAATAGGCCTACTTCGTACCAGTTTTTTTGTTGTGGTTTTGGTGGTTCAGTTCAGTTATTTTTTTTCTTAGTTGTTGTTTTATTTGTTAATCATAAAAATAGGTAGTGGCTAAGGTTACATGACCGCAATTTTCGTTTTTTGAAATTAAAAGTTACGTGAGAGATTCAATTTAAATACAGCACTTTGACGCACCGAATTCGAAGCCCTGATGGCAAAGTGGTAATTGCGCTTGACTGTAATGCTGAGGGTTGGAATATCGATACCCGCTGGACACGCTTTTTCAAAATAGTGCTAGAGAGCTATTTTGCTACATAATCCGGCAGCGATGCCAGCTCGAGAGATAGCAAATTGAACAGCAAAAGTGGTCACGTAACTTTTAATTCCAAAAACGAAAATTATGGTCACGTAACCTTAGCAACTGCCTAAAAAATATCACAGGTTTGAATTACATTTAGCTGGAGATGATGCAAAAGACCGTGTGGTCATCTAAGGCAATAGCAACGAGTAGGTCTGCATCACATACAATCACACTAGAGCAGTATATTGCATATATCATGTTTATCTGACATACAATATACCAGCAATTAAACTAAATGTGTTACAAAAATGAAGCAATTAGTAAACCTGATTTTTGGGGAGCAAGCAGACTTGCCAGAACCTAAGACATCAGAAGCAGACTAGCACTAAAGTACTACCGATACTAGCAGTAAGCCTAGGCCTACCAATATGATAATGACAGATATTACTCTTGAAGAGGTAGTTCCATTCAATTTAAGAAGATTGGTACATGGTACCGATAGGCTAGCACCCTCAGTAATTTGTTTGAGCCAATCTGGTAGGATATTCTGTATTTCTTGAATTTTCCTAACAAGACAAAAATCAGTAGGGTAACCTAGTGAGGTACCAAAATTGTAGGCTATATTATTGGTAAGTAAATCTGAAAGTGAAGAGATTAAGAAGTGGCTAGGGTTACATTACGTAACGCCCATTAAGAACATAAAAGAGCAAAGAGCGAGTGCTTATATGCAGAGGTGGAGTCCTCGAGGACGTCCTTGGCCTTGAGGACACATTTTGAAGTCAAAGCCTCAAGTCCTCAAAAATTAACCTGTCCTCGGCTCAAGGACAGCACTATTTTTGAACCGTTGAAATTTCGTTGGAATACACCAGAAACCTGGCGGAAAATCTGCAAAAACCTTTTTTTGGTTTCCTTAAGTAGAGATCGCCTGAAAAAAATTTTTGAAGACTTTTTTCAACTGAAAAAAATTTTTGGACTTTTTTTTTGAGATCGCCTGAAAAAAATTTTTGAAGACCTTTTTTTTTTTTTGAGAACACTTGCATCCGTGTCCTTGGCCTCGAGAGGGTCTGTCCTTGGCCTCAAAACTTTTTTGTGTCCTTGGCCTTGAGCCTTGTGTCCTCAACTCCACCTCTGCTCATTGGTTGTTTGTTGTTACCTACCAGCCTACTTCTTAAATTATCGTTAGGGTTTGGGTTAAGAAGACTGTTAGAGTTTGGGTTAGGTTCAAGGGCGTGTCATTAAGTATGAGCCATAGTTGTTGTTTTTCAGAAACTCTGTGACTCGTGTATGAGCCCGCAATCACTCTCTCCTTCTCTGCCATCTATGCTTGGCCTCCTCAAATCTAGCCCTAATCCCAACCATACTGAGTACACGCATGAAAAGAGCAAGAGCACTGCACACTTATACACAAGTCGCAGAGTTTTTGAAAAAGAGCGCACAGCTCATACCATACTTAACAACGTCCGGGTTAAGGTCGGGGTTACTGTTAGGGCTAGGACAGTAGGATAGCGATTTTCTTATTCTTCTTACATAATGAAACAACAGTTTAACTAAGTTAACCGTTAAGTTTCTATAAATTACTGGTAACTGAAATAATATAGACCTACCGTAAACCTACTCTGTACACTTTCCTCCCCAAGCATGGCTACACAGCATCAATTGCTCAGCAAGCGCTTGAGAATTGGACAAAGTGAAAACACTAAACCTACCAACGAGTATGGTAGGCCTAGGCTACACATTAACTTACTTCATATCACTTGAATTATACTCCACAGACTTCACACTTATCACTTGAATTAGGCTACACTCCACAGACTGCATCACTCACTCTTAGACCTATCCTATTCACCTTGCCTAGAGCTAAGCGCCAACCCAATTTTTCATCAAAACTGCAAGAACATCAAGAACTGCAAAAATACAAGCGGAGTCAGCTTTTTAAAAACTCCGTCATCTAATCTAACCTCAACGTAAAGACACAATATGAGCAATAGAGATGGCAACAGCGCAACGTACGCGGCCGCGCGCTGTTGTTGGTGCACCGCGCCACGCAGCGTGGCAACTAAAATCTGCATTACGTCACAGCATCAGTGCAGCATTGCGTACGATAATTTTTTTACATTTTTTTTGCAATTATTGCTGGAGATTTTTTCTTTACTTCTACTAAATCTACAATGCAAATAATTCTACAATTAATTCTACAATGCATTCTACTAAAACAGTAAAAAGTGAATTCGGTTCAAGTTTATTTTTTTCAGAATTCGGAGCATCCCAGAATCGGCTCACTTGGCTACAAGAAACTTAGTTTTGATCGGCTGAACATGTTTTTTGCATAGGTGGGCACGGTACTTTGCAAAAGTACCGCGGTACCGGTACTCGGTACTTTGCTAAAATTAGTACCGCGGTACCAGTACCGGTACTTTCAAATTAAAAGTACCGCGGTAGTACCGCAGTACTCTTGCGGTACTTTTTTAAAAAACTAAAAGAAAAAAAATTGGACTGATTAACCTCGTTTAGTGGATTGTAAATCATCGCTTTTAGCAATTTGGTTCGTTTCCACGACTAGTGCGAACTCCGTAGACCTACAGTTCGTTTTAGAGAAAGTTTGCCGTAGAATAGTAAGCAGTTGCAGTATTAGTATTACTCATAAGTGGGCAAGTTAATGCAAAACGTTAGCTTCGTTAACCACTAGTCCGTTAACAAACTTCACACCTTCGTTAACGTTAATCCGTTATTTTCAGTTTTAATTAACGGAAGTTAATAAAGTCCGTTAATCCGTTAACATTTTGCGTGTAATTAACAATTCTTTTTATTCACTTGCTTCTAGAACACGTATTGACGCTGTTGAGCTGATTGTAAGGAAATATTTATTGCTATGGTGGTCTTTTTGTGTTTTGAAAGTTACATTTTACAGCCTAATCTAATTTCAAGATAAAAACCAGTTCAAATGCACAACGAAGCTGCAAGATATTTACGATAAAAACCTTAACGGAAGTTAACAAAACTTAACGGAAGTTACTTTAGTCCGTTAACAGCACTTAACGGAAGTTAATTTAGTCCGTTAACATGAAAAAACTTTTTAACGGATTAACGAGTTAATGAAAAAGTTAGCTTCGTTATTAACAGATTAACGATTAACGGACTTGAGCCCACCTATGGTATTACTACAATAGTGAGTACAGTACTAGCTAGTGATGAAATTGACTCGATAAAGTATCTAACTTATACGAACTACGGTCACCGGGCTACTTATTGTTCTAGACTTAGAATATCTTGTGCCCAATAATAACCAAACAGCAGTCATCTCTAAAGCATCACGTACGTAAGTTGACACTGAAGGATACTCTGACGATCATCAGCTCCCAATTATTGCACAAGTGACGTTTACACAAAACTTAGAAATCGGGGGATATATTGCACTTTTGGCAAAGTGTACTGTTTTGATTTGTTTTTAGTCGATTCGTTGCTGCAGTTACTTTTTGCATTTTTTATTTAAAGCTAAATAGGAGCTTACCAGTTCCCAGCCTAAAACGAACGACGCATGTTAATGGTGACTTCTAAAAAATTCTTTTGTTTTCCCGTAATGAGAACAATTTCAAAATTACAGCATTTTTTGTTGCTGTTGTATAGCATATTTATTCTCTTGTCACAACACAGCGTTAGACGCTAATTATTGCACAATCCGCACACTTTCATTGTGATGTTTACTTCGTGCCTGTAGGAATTTGACCTGCTTAAGAGTTTCTAGTTTTCCAATGTCCCGTGAATTTTGATTTCTTACCACTGAATTTCTGGCTAGTTGGAAGCCACAAGCAGAGATAATCATCGTAAAGCGCTCAATCCAAGGACGCAACAACGTAACCAGTGTGTGGGTTGAACACAGATTATGCAATTAGAGTTGTCGCAAAAAAGCTTTAGCACTTTTGGCCATGCTTTTGGGGGACTCTCAAGAAGATTCTTTGTCTCTTCTGATTATGAAAAAAATTAGCTTTTTGGCTAAAGCCGTTAAAATACAGGGTGAGCCAAAAGTAGGTGGACAGTAAAAAAAAATTAAGTGTAACATAGTAACAGAAAACAGGTAAAATTAAAACAAATTTTAGTACTAAAATTGTAATTATATACCACGAATAACATAGTTGTAATGTAACAAAGTTAAAATGAAAAATTCAATTAAAGTAACTGAGGCATAAATCTATTCCATATGCCGTCCGCCTACTTTTGGCTCACCCTGTATTTATTTTTTGTTATGTTCAATTTCGGGTGTTCTAAAAGAGGTGCAATCATAAAAATTGATTTCTTGGGGATTAATTTGTGCGGTTTCAGGGGAGGTGGCACCCAAAAATTTCCAGAGACAAAACCGTATTTTACTCGACAATTTTACACAAAAATTAGATTGCGTTGTTTAGCCCTGTAGAACTTATTAGAAGAGCGTACAATGTTTAGGAAGAAAAAAACCTCATCGCGGCCAAAGCCAAAGTGGGGTTGGTGCAGATAAAAGGATTTTTGAGATAATTTTTCTGTATTAGTATTACCGGGTGAAATACTTTTGGCTGTATTATACACCGTTTGTGAATGAGAACATCTTCTTCGCCAAACGTTCCAGGCATATTTAAAGTCAAAAGCTAATATAAATGGATGCCGGCAGCGAAATTTTTTTTTCTACCATGGTTTTGCAGATTTATTACGTCACATCCTGTGTCCCAACCTTCAGTTTCGTACTCCGCTCTCAATTTTGACTTGATCCGCTCTATTCATAGGCAACTTGATACGATGGTACTGGGCAAAGTTAGGCTACTCTTGAGTTGTGGTAAAATATCCTTGGCAGTGGTAGAACAGGCTTGGAAGAATATCACAAAGCACAAGCAGTTAGTCAATAAGCTTAGGCTTACGTTTCATGATCAAGTCAAAATATTAAGACAAAATTTTCGATACTAACATTGTAACAAGTCAAAATAACCTAGTCTGCAGTAATAATCTTTTTTTAATTTTAGGGTTGAGCTGCTGAGTTTTTTGGAATTATTGCATTGTAGATAGAATATCAGAGGGAAGCCTAAGGTCTTATATTTTATTAATTAATGCAGTTTCATTCAAGTTACTGTTGGCTATGTGTAGAGGCCTATATTGCAAAAGCACCATCTGAGATCTGACCATGGTATTGGTAGGCCTACTACTGTACTACTAGCATATCTGAGATAGTGCAATTGGCTATAGGCACTGGTAAATGAGTAAAATCTAAAATGTAAACTGGTAAATTTGGAAAAGTAAAATGGCAAATCGAGAAAAGTGAAATGTCAAAGCGATTTTACTAATCTTAACCAAAGTTGTGAGTGGTTTCAATTTTAGTCTCAGAATAAACTAGACCTGTAGACAGATTCCATTAGACACTTACTGACTTTATCACTCATCTGCTCATACATATAGTGAATAAAATTAAAAAAAGTGTACTTGATATTAAACTGATAGTCTCTATCAATTCTATAATTGTTTAAAATACAAAATTGCATTTCAGGCATAAAAGATAGCTTACTAAAGCCAGCTTGAAATCTGGTTGCTAGATATGGTTGCTTAAACAAACAGTTTCTGCTGTAGTGAATAATTGTCCAGACTACCAGTATACGGCATTGATTGGTTGATACCAACTTTTAAGCCATTGTGTTACCCAGGAAGACTGATTTGATGAATGAGGAATTACATTTTCAATGCACAGGGTAATGCATGCAAGGTAATCCACGATTTTCTGGCAATGCAACGAGAAGTTTTAAAAGATTTTTTGGATGAAAAAATGTAACAAACATGACGTAGTGTCTGGGTACGTTATTCAAATAATCATTTGTAGGCAGTTTTGTGTGCAATGTTACAGTTAGTAGGTACATAAATCCAGGACTTAAGTTGTAAAATTTTACATGGGGGACACTTTTGCTGACTTGACTGAACCTTAGATTAGTGAAGATCAGGCGCATAGCCAGGATTTTGCAAGGGGGGGGGGGGGGGTTGATTGGAAGTTTGATCCAACCGTAAAGTTTTGAATTGGATTGAGGTGATTTTTCAGTGAAAATTAGGTGATATCCACAAAAAAAAAGGTCTTTGCCCAAATTCAAAGGCTTTTTCTGGCCGAAATCAAAATTTTAACAGCTTTTTCCTGCCAAAAACAGGTGATCTCCAAAAAAAAGGTCTCCGGTTGAAGTGCTTTTTTGTCTACATCACTGTTCCCGCGGAATTCGGTGCTATATTCGACTGGACTTTGTATGTTTTTTTCCTCTCATCAACCAGCGCTCAAATTTGGATGAGGGGACGCCTAAATCTCGATTGGGGACGCTCAATCTCGATGGGGGTTGCATCCCCCCATCCCCCTACAATTTAAGTACTGCATATATCTGATATGAGATACAATTTTTGGTGCTAACTGCAGCCTCACTTGCAGCGAGATTCAACCAAATTAACACTGGTCAGTTGTTGAGCAGTAACGCGTTTTTTCTTTAGTAATTGTAATTACATTTTATTCACCAAGTTGCCTTTGCCAGGAGACAGCGAAGGGACCTTTCGGTCTTCGAGTCAAGCTGCCACCTGCCCATCTGTCTACCACACACGATGGAGGTTTCACACTGTCCCTTTAATTGCTCAACGTCAAGCAGGGAAGCTGTGAATACCAATTTTTATAGTCTTTGGTATGACCCGACCAGGAATCGAACCCGTGTCTATCGCTTCAGTAGCAGACGCTCGATCCACTCGACCACTGATCGGTAAACGACTACTGATCGTTTAGTGGGAGGTCTGAGGTTTAAATTTGGGACCTGTCAAATTGGACACATTGTTGCCAATAACGTGCCACTGCTGCAGCATTTTCTCAAAAGGTGCTGCGTTGCCTTGCCCTTCGCAATCGTGAGATTGCTGGTATGTTGTATGCATTGGCTTAATACATTGAGTATAATGAAGAATTTGATTTGATGTATCAGTAGTCAAAAATTCACCAAAGGAATACTATATAACATATAAATTGGCAAAAGAATTTCTTTGTTTCGCTGATTATTTTTTGCATTCCCCTAAGCTTCTAATTTTGCTGAGTCGTGTTTTGAGTCTCATTATTGCAAGTGGGTCATTTCTACTTCTGTGCTCAGTTGCTCGAGCAAGAAAATGTTTTACATTAGGTATGTCTTTTTTTTTTAGCGTTTGCTGCTTTTATTTTTGTGTCATTGTTTTTAGTATTTGCTGCTAATTTCTTTTAATCGTTTAGGAAAAAAATTTCTGGTTCTTCAAGAAGCATAATTCACTGCCTTAGAAAGATCACCTACGCTGCTGCGACCACTCAGACTACTACCAGAATAATGCAAACTATGAAAGTGGAATTTATCTGATTGGATTTTGAATGGTGGAATTTCATTAACATTAACTACAAGACCAATGCATTCAGAAAGGTATAATTTAAAATGTAGAGGGTGTACCAATATGATTGAGACTAGAAGCATTGCAGTGGTATGCCAGTCTTTGCAAGTGTTGTAAACAATTACTTGCAAAGATGCTTCACATTGCTCTGTGTCCAATCTAAATGCACATTTGAGTTTCAAGGTTTTTGTAATAATTTTTTGTAATCTTTTGATTACTTATGGGTCATGCGCTTAAGCCAGTTAATCTGAATTGTTTTTTCTTTTTTTAAAGAGAGGTATTTTGTTGCAAAATTTGTTGAGTAATGTTGTGGTTTATCTGGTGATAAATTTTAGTCAATAATCATTTTAGTTAGAATACGAATTTGTTCGTTTTTCAGTCATTTATACTTTATTGGTCTATTTGAATCACTGCATGTATTTGCATTAATTGAAAATGCAAAATCAAAGAGTGTATATACATAGTTTCACAGTTTGCTTGTTTTTAGAAGTTTTGGACCATGGATTTCAGTAACAGAATGCACCGACTAATTCCCAACATTGGATCAACTGCTTTTGTGACTCTGCTTTATTTATATCATTGACAGTGCATTTGTGAAAGACTAGCTAGTGTACATGCAGCGTTTTTATCTTCACAAAAAATCTTGAAATGTACTTATGTCATACAATGAATAAATTGTGGATTTCTAAAAAATGTGCAACAGCAGAACTACAGTAGAAATAACCCTATGTGGATAACAGTCATCAGAAGAACAAGAAGACTCTACGAGAAATATTCCTCCCTAAACTTAGATGGCACCAAATTTTCCTGAACTTGCATGCGATCTTTAAGACTTTTTGTTGAAATTTGCGATGAGTTGTGTATTATCGTTCGAAACATTCTTATCATATTTTTCATTTTGCAGACTGTCAAGCGCTATTCAATTCAATTTATTATTAAACAGCAAAAAGACTATTGTAGTCATCAAAGTCAGCTGTCACAAAATCAATAATGCAGTAAAGATAGCATTTGCAACCCAACAACAAAACGAAATAAGCAAGTTTATTTACAGCACAAACATATTACTATCAAATTTGAGTATTTACAGTAAAAATTTAATTTTTTGACCTTATAATTTACGACATTCAATTTCACTTTTACAAATAATTTTTGTCATGGTGTATTGGAAAAAAGCACCCCCCGTGTGCCAATTTGTTCAAAGTTTTGATATTATTTGAAAGCTCTTTTTTTTCTACTCTGGTTTATCTTAACGATCTAATCATTCCAAGAATCACATGGTATAAACAGATATCATCATCCTTTTCTGTTCATTTTTTAATTTAAAGTGTTTCATGTTTTTGACGTTTAGTGGTATTTGGTTCCATTCTTTGGGCCCTATATATGTTAATAAATTTTGTGATTGTGTTGTTTTAACCCGAGGTATGAAATAATTTTTACTTTGTTTTCTTTTTGTATGGTATGAGTGGGTATCGTCCAGTAATTTGTTTGTATCTCTGTTTAAATTGCAAATGTTTAATGAATTGTTGTAAAGTCTGTACATTAATTTAGCTATTTCAAGTGTGTACAAATCATGCAGTTTTAGTAACTGTAACTTATGAAATAAGGGTTTGGTGTGAACTTTGCTATGTGTTATGATTCTTACTGCTCGTTTTTGAGGTATATCTAATGGATTTAAGGTTGTTTTGGAAGCACTTTCCCAGCTGCTTATGCAGTAGCTTAAATAAGAATGAATTATGCTATATTATACCATTATTAAAGTATTGCAATCAACATATTTTTGTAGATGATTTAGTGCCTAGCACCCACTGGCAAATTTGAAACACATTTTATGGATTTGGCTTTCCTATTTCATTGCCCTCATTTTTTTGTTTATTTTTTTCTGTTTATTTTCTTAGTCATTTGTTTCGTTTGAATTTTGTTACGGAATTAGATTGGTTATAAACTAATTTTTAGTCTAATTATCGATTTTTCGGACCATAAGACCAGAAGTAAAGTACGTAGATTTTCTCAAAAGTACAACTTGCTCTTTGTACTCTAGTGCATGTTATGTATGGATAAGGTTTGTACTTTATTTCTCTCCAGGATATGTTTCCTGGACAAAAAAGAACAGCACATACAGCAAAAACAAGTGAAACCTCAATAGAGTCTGCTTGTATCACAAAAAATGTTGGAACAAGCACGCGGAAACTTATGAATAAGCTATCGCAAGTTAAGACATGGCGGCTTTTGAAGTGGCAAAAAAAGTGGTATCTACTGCAACTGCTACCTTAAAAAAAGCTAATTTAGCTATGCAGCAGCATCAGAAAGCTGGAAAACAAATTGCCGTAAAAACAAACTAGTCGATGGATGAACCGTTTCGAGTGTTAAAAACAGTGTTTGAAAACTGATTTTTGTGCCACCAAGAACTTACATTTTCCGCTATGATATCTATTTGTTTTGAAGATTTTCCGTATTTACGAGTACTTGCTGTTCTTAGATCATCTAGATTGAGTTGTTCTATCAAAATGGTTAGCAACTTTTGTGTATGCAGTTGTTTTTTGACAACAATACTCCAAACTGATTCTTGTTTTGATTAGAATATCTTAACTTGTTACTCATGATTTATTCTTATTTGTTACAAAGTTCTTTTTTTTTTTTCGAAAACGCCGTCTTTTTTTCGTTTGTGTTTTAAATGGCCGCTTGACAGCCAGCATTTTGTTATTTTAATGAGTACTTTTCCTGGTAACAAATTCGTCTGTGATACGTCCTGACTATATACTTTATATTAGTAGACTGAAAACTGACAATTTAGTTTTTTTTTCTTCACACTTCTTTTGTTCGTCGAACATGTCGAATCAAATCAGTCGAATACGCGTGACCACAAAAAACCTTCGCAACAAGAGCAACCTTTTTTCCTTGAATCCTCTTCTCTTTTTCTCCGTGCGTCTGTTTCTAGTCTACTAAATAAAGAGTCTATGATTTGACCGCCAAACCGTATGAACGCCAATTTGTGCTTTTCGAGCTTAATTAACGCTTTTGTCTCTGACAATTAATTAGCTTTTACTGCAATTCTTTTAAAGAGATACTGGTCGAGATAGGTTTTATTGAAGATATAAAAACTACTTGAGGTAATGAAGAGGTGCTGCTAACTTTTTCCACTATTCCCTTTATCTGCAAAAAGATTTAATGCATTTAACTACGTACCATTGACAATCCTTCGTTCTGAAATTTCGTAACATTAACAATGGATGACTTAAAAAAATTTTTGCGCAATAGGCAACGCGATGTTGGATTATTATTCCTGTTAACATTGTGTTCATTATTCCATAATTTTTTTGTGAGTCATCCGTTTATGATGTAATGAAATTTCGAAACGAAGGGTTGCCAATGGTACGGAGTCGAACAGGTTAAATTTATTTTTGTGGACAAAAGGAATAGTCGAACAAGGTTTGGGGCTCCTCTTTTTTCGTCTAGTAGTTCTCCTTTGTTCAATATAACCGATTTCAAGTAGTAACTCTTTCAACAAAATTGTTTGTCCGGCCATTTAGTCTGGTGCAAAAGCATTTAGGTACGAAAATTCGTTCCGTAATTATTCCCGAAATGCATTAGCTTAGTGCTAGTGTAAAATTGCTAGTAACAAAAGTAGGTTTAAGTACTAAGACGTTTAAAAAAGAATGCGAGTGAGCTGGTTTTGATTTTGTTAATGAATATTATGTCGAAAAAACAAAGTTTACTCTTCTAAATACGAAACAGTTACAGCTCGAGCTTTTGGTAACCCATTATACAAATCTGAAATTTGACAACTATAATTGAAGCACGAGAGTTAAAACTTAATTTATTTCGTGCAATTTATGGTTTATAGCAACTGTAATAGTGTTTGATGTTTTGTTCAGCAAGTCTCCAACATGTTTGTGGTGGTGCATACTGCATAGGTTGATAAAAGATTGCCGAATTTGAGGATCAACCAAGCAGCAATGGTTTTTACTTGATTGGGCCCCTGTAAAATAGCGATACATCTAGATTTTATTCAAATATTTTTAAATAAGATCTACGGTAGTTACCGTAGCTTTGTTTTATCGCGCATGTATGAAATGTTTTTCAAGTTCTTGTAGTTCTCTTCAATTTATGATAATAAAATGTGATTGGTTGATATGCTTTTATTTAGTAAGAATCTTATCTATTTAATAACCGTCATGTGTTGCTAGAAAGTTGCGATTACAAAAAATCTTTGAACGAAATAAAAGTAAGCTAAACCTACACAAACGCTCTACTATAGTATCTTCGCTCTGTGCATAGATACTGCAAGATGTTACGCTCTGAATGAATTATGATAGCTTTACTGAAAGTATACACTCATGTAGAACTGCAAATAGGGCAAAGCACTTGGTGTTGGTAACCTTTTTAGTTTTTGCCATGGTGTTATTTTTTAGGTTTCACAATCATGGGTGTGAAAGCGGTTAAAATAAACCGCTTCCTCTTAAACTGTGTACACCGAATGTTGAAAACAACTGCAGTGCATTGTTTGTTAAATCAGTATATGCAAAATATTTGTAACGTTTTTAGTTCACCTTGATTGACTGCCATGCAATTGTATTGCGTTGCAACTCTTCAAAACTCTTTGAGTGCTGGGTGTTCTACCCTTGCCCCAGGACCCCAAGTAATTTCTCTTTGTAATTATAAGGTAAAAGTTATCATTCGATCAGACGTTTGAATCCTTCCAATCCACATTCCTGGTTTGGTCTCTGCTAAAACTGTAGATCTCTGCAATGATAAACCCAATAACGCAATTTAATTCTTTTATGTCAAATGATGTCAGCGTAAACCATTTCGACGATTCCGTCATAAACTGCGTAAAAAAATACTTGCCAAAATAATTTTCAGAGAAAAATTCTACTTGAAAACTTCGTTATCAAGTTGCTGAAATGCATAGTGGAAATGGAAACGATTGGCGCTTCCTCATCTGTGGCCGCTTGGATTTTAGTGAAACGTATTCGATTCTTGATAAAACTATACAATTTTGCTTTACTTTGCGCCAGTGTGTAATGAAATCGTAGTTTATTAAGCGGTAATCATCAAAAACAATGCAAGAGAGCAAACAAACAATCGACTTAATAGTAATGATAAAAAAATGAGCGTGGGTCGAGCAGTTTATGTTCGCAAACGCAGGTCTCCCACAAAATTTTAAATTATATTTTCTGACCTAAATATTTTTGAAAATTAATCCAAAATATCAACTAAAAAAGGTATGCACTAATTACCGAGTGAAGTAACTTACTGCCACATTTGCAAAAGCAGAAACGTGAATTACTGAAAAAAATAAAGCTAATTGCAACCTCAGGCCCTCATCTTAACTTTTTATGAACGTAATGCAATAACCATTAACCAGCGCCGTATTTGCCATATGGCTAAGTGGCAGGGCCCCGCCCTCAGATGGTAAGACTTTTTTTGTTCTTCTCTTATATTTGCCAGGAAGATGTTGCAAAAATCCCCTAAGTGCCAGGGGCCCCGCGCAATGTAAATCCGGCCCGGGAATAACATGTTTAGTAAGCATAACTATCTATTTTACTGACGATTCATCTCGCCAGTTTTTACGAACAAAATACTTTTAAAAAAATAGCTAGGGAAAATGCTCATTGAACAAATTATTGAAATTGAATTTAAGGGGTCCTGGGCTCCCTGGCCGTATATGTAATCCTAAATCCTGTAACTGGTTAACTTCATGACAAAACAAAAATCTCTAAGGAAAATCTTGGAGTGGATAATTATATCCTGCTAAAATATTGCAGGAGGCAATGTGCCTTACTTGCCCCTACATGGACCAAATCACCCACAATTAAAATTTTACACTGTAATGCATGATTTTAAACGTGTTTTGGAATTTAATTGCACGTAAAAGGAGGATTGAACAAGCAAAATTTTTCGATTGGCTTTCAAATGGCTGTGAACACGTGCGAAATGTGATCCAATGGGATTAAAATCGCTTTTTTTCCCAAAAACTTACAAAATTCGCCCAGCGGCTGGGGGCTTTGCCCCTAGACCCCCATAGCCACCGGCGGCTGGGGGCTCGGCCCCCAGATCCCCGTCTGTGGTACGTTTGAGTACACTAGCATACTCAACACGTTTTCTAAGTTAGGCATTTGCATAATTTCTAACGATTAGTTTTCACCCTCTCCCTTTATCAAAATCCTGGTCAAGTGCCAACAGACTACAGCTTCAGACCTTCCATTCTATGATATCTTTGTCCCACAAAAACTTTCTTTTTTGAAAATTTCTGATGACGTCATTGCATGTGGTTTGTGGTTTGCTCCCCCCCCAATCAAAAATCCTGGCTACGCCTATGGTTAATTATTATGGTGTTATAACAATAAACGGAGGTGGCACGAGTAGCATTTTACCAAACGCACAGCGCTATGATTATCTAAATCACTTGAAGCAAAGCGCAAGTTGCGCAATTTAGAGCTTTTGTCTCTGAAATGTAGCGCAAATTCCGCAATTGCGGAACGAAATTCTCGTACCAAGTCAAAGCGCAACTCAACTTCAGCAATTAAAATTACACAACACGATGCAAATTCCGCATGTTTAACAATTTTAGTCGGAAAAAGAGTAAGCAATTTGCTAATGTCAAGACAAATTTATTTTACCGTTCAGTAACATCGCGACGTAGAAATTAATAATTAGCATTCGTTTAAGAAAGCGACAGAAAAGTTGCGAAAGACCTTACGATCGTACAGTCAAGCAACCAACCCCTTGTCAGAGAGGCAATGCAAGTTTGACAACATTACGATTTAAAAAGGTCGACATTTGACAACAATACGATTAAAATGAAACAAAATGAAGTTTATCGAATAAAATTGCGCTACAAACCGAAAAAAATTTGAAAGCGTAGCGCAATTAATTTTAACAGTACATTTAATGTACTGTTGAAATTAATTGCACTACGCTTCCAAATTTAGTCCGCAATGCAACTTCCACAACATCTCAAAATAAAAACATTAAAGTGCAACGCAACTTATGGAATCATAAAGGCTCAAAAGCTGCGCTTTGGCCACCTTTGATAATATATAATAACGCACTTTGATCCAGCTCCAATAAATGCAAACCGCAAATTTGAATTTTAATCTCAACTTAAACGAAGATTGAAAGCAAAATCAATGGGGTATCTAGAGTTAGGCCAAGAGTATTAGATTAAATGGGCGTTGACTTCATCGTTCTTGACCCAGCCGTCCCAGAGATATTCTACTTCAAAGACGACATAAGGGCCTCTCTAATCATAATTTTTATTGGCAACCCTGAAATTGGCAACCCTGAAATTGCTAACATGCGCGACGCCATCATAGTACTATTCTAAGGCAACGCCACAATTACACTAAGCAACAGAAGCCTTTTAGCCTATATATAGCTAGGTTAATATAGACCTGTTTGCTACGATACTGCATTAAAACGTCAAGGTTGCCAATAAAAACTGTAATTTGGAGACCCCTACGTCGTGTTTGAAGTAGAATATCTTGAAACGGCTGATTAAAAAAGAATGAAGTCAACGCCAATCGAATCTAACTCGATTGGCCTAACTTTTGATATTCACGTTTAAATTTTACAAAATTGATACACTGCATTTTATTCAAGCTAAATTACCAACTATTCAAACAGTATGGTTGCATAAACGCTGCAAATCGAAGGCGTAAACAAAACGCAAAAGCACAATTTTTAATTACAGATATTGTTTGACTTTGACGGTGCAACGCTGCATGCACAAATGCACTGCCAAAGATATAAATAATGCAGAGTCATGAAAGCAGTTGATCCAACGTTCCAAATTAGCCGGTGCATTCTGTGGCTGAAATCCATGGTCCAAGACTTCTAAAAACAAGTAAACTGTAAAACTATACTCTTTGATTTTATTTTCGATTCATGCAAATACACACAGTCACGTAAATAAGGCCATGCATTTAAATTGGTGAGCAAAAATTGAATTGAGGGGGCCCGAGCCCCTGGTCGTCAATATTATTGTTAATTACTGTTGTAAGCGTGTACTAGGGATACAACTTTTTTGGAACACTATATCCTTGCATCATAATTTGATGAACTATTATGAAAGACCAAATAAAATCCAATTTTTAAGTTGATTTGATGTAAAAATCTCACGCACAAAATCATTTTAAGTAATTTAATTTTTAAGTTTTTGAACAGTTTTTGAGGTCATCCAAACCTTTTCCGGTTTTGAACAAAAACTACACAAGTCCCATATACAGCAGTATTGATGTTCAGAAAACAGACAATAAAGTAATTTGGTCAAAGATAAGATAAATCTACGCGAAAAGAGGGATCGTCTTTGTTTCTGCGGAACGCCTGCAACTCTTGCGTTACCTTTATCAAATCCTCACTGCATTGGTTTCATCAGGCATCGATGATGGGTGATTGCTTTTTAAGCATTGGAAACAGTGGCATAAGCAAGATTTTGTGGTGGTTGGGGGCAGGCAATCTTTTGAAATTGATGTAACGACCAATCAAAAAAGATAATAAATTCAGAAAAAGCACAATTTTTACCAGATTTATGGTGAAGAGTAAAGCCAAAAAACAATAACAAGGTCTTCACTTCAAAGAAACTGCAATTTTCATCGGGTTTGCACCGTATCTAGATTCCATACTTTGGCACCTCACAAATTGTTTGCCTTTCTACTTCCAAAGGGATTAGGGGCATTGCTGACTTTTTGTAGCAAAATGTTTAAGGTTTGCACATATCAAAAGCCACGCCCCCCCCCACCATATCTACACCACTGATTTCAGACCTTTTGGGTATCCAACCCGAGTTTATTAAAATCATCATCGCAGAAAAATTGGAGCTAAAATAATAATCATCCCATGGGTAAAAAATAAATAAACAGACTTTACGAAACTTGATTTAAGTTTTAGGCATTAGCAAGAGCAAGGAAGGCTAGGATGGCACTCGAGATCTAGCGTGCATTGCAAATGTTAGAAATCTGTTGAAGGTCACAAAGACAACTTCCTATTTTGTTTCTCAATAAAGTGACAAAAGAAATGTGTAAGATGGTACAGAAATTTCATGTCGTCCCTCCAACCGCTTGTGTTCTTAAAGATCTGAGCTTTTCCACTGCTGAATGCTTTGTTCAGTTGATCAATTTTGCCTACCAATTCCTTCAAAAAGAAATAATCAATGTTAGGAGATTTGGTTGCGCCACACAGCTCATCGTCCATAACTACGTAAAAAATACGATCAAATACATGGTCTGGGTTTCAAATTCTTTTCAATATGACGACCTTTGTTTTCTATCCAGTGAAGATATTTGTTGTCCACGAGACCTTGAATTCTTTTTTGCAATGGTCGCAGCTTCAACTGAAGCTTCATTTGAAGCTCAGTCAACTTGGTTTCTATTTAATGTTTTAAAACCACAACTTGATGTTTAATGCCTTATATTCATTTATTAACTAAATAAAAGCTCCGATTCTCGAGCTAAAATGTGCTAATCAAATGCTGATTCAATTCAGCTGCTTTCTTGAAGAGAGACTTATGGATTTTCTTTGCTGACTAGGGCTTGTGTTTTAATGCATTAGCCGGAAAACTAACAACATAACCTTGTCGTTTGCTAAATGAAAACTTGCAATAACATGGCCAATTTTTCGAAGTGATTTGTGCGTGAACCTTTTTGTTACCTTAACAGAATAAACATCATTCCGGGCAGTAATAAGCAAAAGTTCATCGATTGGTGCTACAGGAAAAGAGTTTTAAAAAAAATCAAAAAGTTGTATCCCTAGCATGTACTGCATGCAAAAAACACTAAAGAAACTGAAACTGAAAAAACAATAGGCTTTATTGTCACATTTTCATCATTGGTGGCATTATAATTGGGGGGGGACCCAGACCCTCCCTGGCTATGCCTATGACTCTAACTGGAAAAACTATTGACTAGTATTTATCACCAGATAAACCACAACATTGCTTAAAACCAAATTTTGCCTCAAAATACCTCTTTTAAAAAAGAAAAAACAAATTAGATTAAATAGCTTGAGCCCATGATCCATAGTTAATTAAAAGATTACAAAAAAAATATTTAAAAAGCCTTGGAACTTAAACGTGCATTTAGATCAAACAAAGAGCAATGTGAAGCATCTCTGCAAGTGGTTGCTTACTATCAGTATAAAACACCTTGCACACTTTAAATTATATCTTTTTGAATGCTGTTGTCTTGTAGTTAATAAATTCCTCCATTCAAAATCCAATCAGGGAAATTCCACTTTCACAGTTTGCATTATTCTGGTAGTAGTCTGAGTGGTCGCAGCAGTGCAGGTTTTCTAAGGCAGTGAATTATGCTTCTTGAAGAACCAGAAATTTTTTTCCTAAACGATTAAAAGAAATTAGCAGCAAATACTAAAAACAATGACACAAAAATAAAAGCAGCAAACGCTAAAAAAAAAAGACATACCTAATGTAAAATATTTTCTTGCTCGAGCAACTGAGCACAGAAGTAGAAATGACCCACTTGCAATAATGAGACTCAAAACACGACTCAGCAAAATTAGAAGCTTAGGGGAATGCAAAAAATAATCAGCGAAACAAAGAAATTCTTTTGCCAATTTATATGTTATATAGTATTCCTTTGGTGAATTTTTGACTACTGGTACATCAAATCAAATTCTTCATTATACTCAATGTATTAAGCCAATGCATACAACATACCAGCAATCTCACGATTGCGAAGGGCAAGGCAACGCAGCACCTTTTGAGAAAATGCTTCAGCAGTGGCACGTTATTGGCAACAATGTGTCCAATTTGACAGGTCCCAAATTTAAACCTCAGACCTCCCACTAAACGATCAGTAGTCGTTTACCGATCAGTGGTCGAGTGGATCGAGCGTCTGCTACTGAAGCGATAGACACGGGTTCGATTCCTGGTCGGGTCATACCAAAGACTATAAAAATTGGTATTCACAGCTTCCCTGCTTGACGTTGAGCAATTAAAGGGACAGTGTGAAACCTCCATCGTGTGTGGTAGACAGATGGGCAGGTGGCAGCTTGACTCGAAGACCGAAAGGTCCCTTCGCTGTCTCCTGGCAAAGGCAACTTGGTGAATAAAATGTAATTACAATTACTAAAGAAAAAACGCGTTACTGCTCAACAACTGACCAGTGTTAATTTGGTTGAATCTCGCTGCAAGTGAGGCTGCAGTCAGCACCAAAAATTGTATCTCATATCAGATATATGCAGTACTTAAATTGTAGGGGGATGGGGGGATGCAACCCCCATCGAGATTGAGCGTCCCCAATCGAGATTTAGGCGTCCCCCCATCCAAATTTGAGCGCTGGTTGATGAGAGGAAAAAAACATACAAAGTCCAGTCGAATATAGCACCGAATTCCGCGGGAACAGTGATGTAGACAAAAAAGCACTTCAACCGAAGACCTTTTTTTTGGAGATCACCTGTTTTTGGCAGGAAAAAGCTGTTAAAATTTTGATTTTGGCCAGAAAAAGCCTTTGAATTTGGGCAAAGACCTTTTTTTTTGTGGATATCACCTAATTTTCACTAAAAAATCACCTCAATCCAATTCAAAACTTTACGGTTGGATCAAACTTCCAATCAACCCCCCCCCCCCCTTGCAAAATCCTGGCTATGCGCCTGATCTTCACTAATCTAAGGTTCAGTCAAGTCAGCAAAAGCGTCCCCCATGCAAAATTTTACAACTTAAGTCCTGGATTTATGTACCTACTAACTGTAACATTGCACACAAAACTGCCTACAAATGATTATTTGAATAACGTACCCAGACACTACGTCATGTTTGTTACATTTTTTCATCCAAAAAATCTTTTAAAACTTCTCATTGCATTGCCAGAAAATCGTGGATTACCTTGCATGCATTACCCTGTGCATTGAAAATGTAATTCCTCATTCATCAAATCAGTCTTCCTGGGTAACACAATGGCTTAAAAGTTGGTATCAACCAATCAATGCCGTATACTGGTAGTCTGGACAATTATTCACTACAGCAGAAACTGTTTGTTTAAGCAACCATATCTAGCAACCAGATTTCAAGCTGGCTTTAGTAAGCTATCTTTTATGCCTGAAATGCAATTTTGTATTTTAAACAATTATAGAATTGATAGAGACTATTTCACCAAAAATTTGTGTCTAGTTTTTTACTAATTCTAACCTAAATTCTAATCCTTACAATAAAACTAACCCCACATCTAACCCTCACCCAAACCCTAACTCAAACCCTAATCTAAACCCTTAAAAAATAGAAAAGCAAATGAAAGAAGCGTGGATAAATATCTTTCATTTTTGTCTTATTTTCATTAACTTCAAAAATTTCTGTGAAATAGTCACTGCATATAAAATATGTATCAACAATTTGCAATCACTGATAAGATAATCATCATCATCATCATATTTATTTATTTACCAAGTGACGTCATATCACAAGAAAAAACTGCAACTTCCTCTAGGTCTATCACCAAAGCATCAAAATATGCAATTCCTTTAAAACCAACACACAAACTTGCAGAGTCAAAGTGATATTTAGTCACTTGGTGAAGAGACAGCGAAGGACCGAAAGGTCATCTAAGTCTACTGCCACCTCACCAAGTCAAGGTTAAAAAAGCAGCTTCTAGATTTTCTCAGTCTGCTACTTTCTACGATAAAAAATTTTATGCAAAACTAAAACAAAGTGTTGCAAAGATATGTACACTTTGTACAGTGCATACACAAAACTCACAGTCAACATGTAAAGAAAATGCAAGGCAAAATTAGAATTGTTCTAACTCTAAGCATACTAAAAACAAAAAATACTGTAACTACAGATTGGATAGAAAATAAAATCAATACTTATTTATGTTTTATAGCTAGACCTAAGCAAATACACTGCCAGAACAGAGTATAATCTAACAGTTAAATAATCGTATAAAACTTGCATTATGTCTCTAACTTTTATCTGTCAGTGTCAGATCTTTAAACCTTGTATGGTATCTGCTACTGTACAGTAGCCTACTGTGCATCGCTGCTAAGTCCTAAGGTTAGCAGCCTAAGTAAACATTTTCACAAGTTTTCATTTAAACTGTTTTAACAATCTATCAGTTTAATATCAAGTACACTTTTTTTAATTTCATTCACTATATGTATGAGCAGATGAGTGATAAAGTCAGTAAGTGTCTAATGGAATCTGTCTACAGGTCTAGTTTATTCTGAGACTAAAATTGAAACCACTCACAACTATGGTTAAGATTAGTAAAATCGCTTTGACATTTCACTTTTCTCGATTTGCCATTTTACTTTTCCAAATTTACCAGTTTACATTTTAGATTTTACTCATTTACCAGTGCCTATAGCCAATTGCACTATCTCAGATATGCTAGTAGTACAGTAGTAGGCCTACCAATACCATGGTCAGATCTCAGATGGTGCTTTTGCAATATAGGCCTCTACACATAGCCAACAGTAACTTGAATGAAACTGCATTAATTAATAAAATATAAGACCTTAGGCTTCCCTCTGATATTCTATCTACAATGCAATAATTCCAAAAAACTCAGCAGCTCAACCCTAAAATTAAAAAAAGATTATTACTGTAGACTAGGTTATTTTGACTTGTTACAATGTTAGTATCGAAAATTTTGTCTTAATATTTTGACTTGATCATGAAACGTAAGCCTAAGCTTATTGACTAACTGCTTGTGCTTTGTGATATTCTTCCAAGCCTGTTCTACCACTGCCAAGGATATTTTACCACAACTCAAGAGTAGCCTAACTTTGCCCAGTACCATCGTACCAAGTTGCCTATGAATAGAGCGGATCAAGTCAAAATTGAGAGCGGAGTACGAAACTGAAGGTTGGGACACAGGATGTGACGTAATAAATCTGCAAAACCATGGTAGAAAAAAAAATTTCGCATGCCGGCAGTAACGTGCAGTAAATTTTTCTTCAAGCATGCCCGTAACCAAAAATTTGCAATGGGGGGGGACGTTGCGGGGGTCTGGGGGCGGATCCCCCAGCCACCGGAGGCATAGGGTGTAGGGGCGGATCCCCCAGCTCTCGAAAAATTTTTATTTTTTTGGCAAAAATAACTTAATTTTAGGCCTATTTTGATAAAAATTAATGCTACTAATACGTGGCATAAAATTAGCAGTGCAAAAAACCATTATACCGTACTAGTTGCATAAATGGTTTACGTGGGAGGTAGCTATTGCTAGAATTTCAGTTCTCTTATTTACAAGTTGGTAAATCATAAAATCGTATTTCGGTAGTTTAGTAAACCTCGCAAGAAGTAATCTATTTCAGCTAAATTTTATAGTGAAAGATGTATGCATATATGAGGGCCAATCGAAGGAAGGTCGAGAAAAGTTGTTGAGCATTTTTCAAAAAGCGATCAAATTTGATTACCAATTTTCGGCTATTCCTTATTAGGCCGTTTGCTGTAAATTCTAGCGTTCACCTTATAAAAAAATTTGAGTGGCAACTTATTTTTTGCTTAAATACATTGATTTTCATCTCACAAACTCACATGCAAAAGTTCTCCATTCATTTTCCTGCAGTATTTTTTAAATTTGACCTGAAAGTTGGCTTCTTAAATGCGGATGAATACAATCGGACAACCGGAATCGACCAATCATAAAATAGAATAACTTGGGGACTTTCCCTTCAACGAACTTTTAAAAACTGCTTTGGATCAGGTCCTGAGGTAGGCTACACTGATTTAACGGTTAGTTTTCTAACTATGTTAGCTTAAATTGGGTTAAGTGGGTGCAATAGTTGGATTTTGTTCTTAAATTTGTTTTAAAAAGAAATTTTTGCCAAATTACTAGCAATAAATACTAGTATCCATAATGAAACATCGCTTTAAAGTAGACCTAGGTCTACGCAGTATAGATTGCCAGGTACTTGGTAACCAAAAGTGATATGACGTGCCAGGCAGAAATTATGAAGCATTGTTTCAAAACAGTACTTTAAAATAGCCTATAGTTACTGGTACAGAGATACTAAAGTTATATGACCTGCCAAGCAGAACATCGTTGCAAACTGCTGTGTTCAGGTATCAGTAGTAATTTTATGACAGTGCTGCAAAAATGGTCGAGACTTTTAGATTTGAAAATGCGTAAAACATGTAGGCCTATAGCATTGTTTCTCAAACAACTAGGCCTAATGTAGATTTGTATTTGTAGCCCTAGCATTGTTGTGCAGGCTCCTAGATAAAATAGAATAGATTTGTACTTCTAGACCCAACTCCCATGAAGACACTGCGACTTGTCATTTGAGATTTTGTTCAACGCTCTCTCAATTTTAGCCAAGTAGCACTCTGTTTAACAAAGTTTAAATCAGAGGCGGAGTCCTCGAGGACACATTTTGAAGTCCTTGGCCTCGAAGCTCAAGTCCTTGGCTTTGAAGCCTACAAGCATGGGCGTAGTAGCTCAAAAGGATTTGGGGGAGCACCAAACTTTTGCCCGAAAAATGACATTGAATTTTGCCCGAAAAGTAATCGGTTTTTCCGTCCAAATTAGGGTGACCTCCAAAAAAAAAGGTCTTTACTGAAATTGAGACGGTTTGATGAATATTAAATTGCCCGAAATTTTGACGCAAACTTGCCCGAAAAATATGAAATTGCCCAAAATTTCGACACTTTAAAACCAAGCGGGGGGGCCAGTGCCCCCCGGACCCCCCGCCTCCTACACCACTGCCTACAAGTCCTCGAAAATGTCCTGTTCTGGGCTCAAGGACAGCATTATTTTTTGATTGGTTGAAAAGGAAAATAACCAAACAAAAAATATTCAAACATTCTAGCTTTTAAATTCTTTTTTTTTTTTCCTTATTTGAAAAATATCATATATTGTGATTGCCAAGTCATAGTAAACCTTATTTTAAATGGCATTGTGTGAAAGCTTTAATCAGAGAATGAGGGGCAAAAGACAGTGTAGAATTGTTATTCTTATTTCTGCTAATATTTCCGGTGTGGGTGGTACAAACCGCAAAGCCCTAAAACCATCAAGAGCCATAACAAGGGATCCGGGGTCATGACGCAAACATTTTTGAGTTGCTAATCAGTGGCGGATTTAGGGAGGGGGATGGGAGGATGCATCCCCCCCCCCACCAGCCTAAACCTAACGATTTCGGCCGAAAGATCAGTCTCAATTTCGGTGAAGACCTTTTTTTTTTTTTTAAGACCACCTGATTTTGGGCGGAAAAAACGTTTGAATTGCCGAAAAAACAGTCTCAATTTCGGTGAAGACCATTTTTTTTTGGAGACCACCTGATTTTGGGCGGAAAAAACGCTTGAATTTCCGAAAAAACAGGACCTTTTTTTTTTTTTTGGAGACCACTTGGTTTTGGGCGGAAAAAACGTTTGAATTTCCGATTTCGGCCGAAAAATCAGTCTCAATTTCGGTGAAGACATCCGAATTTTTGAGGTTTTGTGCTTAAACTTTTTATTATCCCCCCCCACCAAAATTTTCTGGATCCGCCACTGTTGCTAATGCTAACTCATGACCGTGCTTATCTGAGTATGGACTCGGAAAAAAGTATATGTGCGTGATAATGAAATGTAATACAGTTACCACGGCAGTAGCGCAGCCAGGGGGGAAGCGGGGGGGTGGGGGGCCTATAGCCTCCCCCATTGGCCTGTCAACCAAAACGCAGAATAAGAAAAATACCACGTTTTTAGGTCTTTTGGGGCTGTTTTTTGCGCTGGAATGGACTAAAAAGTGATTTAGAGCATCTTTTGCAACATATCTTCAGGAGAGGCTAATTTGTCAAAAATTAAAGTCACAAATCAATAAAAACTTTGAAAAATGCCCAAAAATACACAATCAATAAATTTTGATCGCTAGTGCAAAAACGCCAAACATAGGTTTTATTAACAAATATGTTATAAACTCAGAAATAAAGGAGAGGGGGGCTATTCAGTGTTGATTAATTACCAATCATTTCTCTAAGATCTCTTTTCATTAGCCTCCCCCCGATTATTTTCCTTTATAAAACATAGACGAAATAGATTACTCCGTTTGAGTTGTATTGAATAATAGGATTTTATGATTTACCAGCATGTAAACAAGAGAACTGCAATGTTATCATTAGCCACCTCCCACATAGCCCGTTAATGCAACCGGTTGAATCATGTTGCACTGCCAACTTCTATACCACTTTTTAAAAGCATTATTTTTACTAAAATAGCCCTAAAATTAAGTTATTTTGCAAAAAAATCCAAAATTATTGAGCGCTAGGGGCTCTGCCCCCAGACCTCCATGCCTCCAGCGGCTGGGGGTTTCTCCCCCAGACCCCATTTGACCTCCAGCGGCTGGGGGCTCCGCCCCCAGACCCCCAAAGCAGCCCCCCCCCCCATTGTGAATTTATTATGGCTACGCGCCTGAACCAGGGATAGCATATTAACACAGAATATGTTAGTGTATCCGTGATATAACTAACAAAACTTATCTTGAGAAAGCCACCTTGTTCTGAATGTATGCGAGCAAAAATCGCGAAGATTTTTTTTGAAATAAGAAAGAGCAGCACTCTAACCACTGTTATGTGATCTGGGAAAAAGTCACGTTTGCTGAGCAATTTTTGCGTTAAAAATCGCCGCTAAGAATCCCAAATAACAGAGGCGGAGTCCTCGATGACACATTTTGAAGTCCTTGGCTTTGGCCTCAAAGATTAAATCCTTGGCCTTGAAGCCTGCAAGTCCTCGAAAATGCCCTGCTCTCGGCCGAGGACATTAAATTGTTGAAAATGATCCATGGCCATGAGCTTTTTTCACTTTACCTTGGAAATTGGCATTTCCTTGCGCGAAGACCTTTTTTTCGTTTTGGAGAACACCTGCGCCTTGTGTCCTTGGCCTTGAGCATCCTGTCCTAGGCCTCGAGAAGTCAGCCCTTGGCCTTGATCTCGGATTTTTTTGTATCATTGGCCTAGGCTTCGAACGTTGTGTCCTTGACTCCACCTCTGTCCCCGACAAATAATAAACTATACTGTATCAGAAAAAAGCGCTACATGTGGAGTTAAAAATGAGACATGAAATTAAATATACAGTGCTGTTCATATTTCAGAGACACCCCTGTGATAATTGGTATGTTTGATGTTTGCCGCCAGTTTTTTGCTACCTATGTTGGTTAAAGGTGGGAAAGTTATATATCAATGTAAAGGGTATCTCTTCAGCATATCATCAGGAATACATTTTTGAAAAAAAAGTTAAATTGGGCGGATGTTACCGCTTGAAACGCCACCTAGTGCTAGTTTTACAAAATTAACTTCTACCATGAATAACAATATTACAAATTATTTTCTCATTCAAACTGGCATTTTTAAAAACTAGTGTCGCTACTCATGCCCAATGTTATAATTTGGGATCATGCTACTATGTCGCTTTCGTTCGGTCATTGTGACGTCACAAATACATCAATTTTTCGTGAATTTAGTAGGGTCTTGAAATTATTGGGTCTTTAAGCCAAAAAAATGCTTTTAATTAAATACTTTTACGTCCTAACGCCCCAAAGGGTAAGATTTATGCAAAAAAACTCTAATTGTTTGTAAAACTCACTTTCTGCAAAGTTTAATGCAGGGTTGCCACATCGCAACCCTTATACACATCGTGGACCTTATTACTAGCTATCCAATTACGATTCAGAATGAATGTTTGTAGCCTTACTGAAAACATTAGTGATATGAGATATCACTTTAGTAACTCTTTTTCAAACGTGGGTGGCCTTGAAAAAGGCCGTTTATGTTGCGGAATACAAAACACACAAGTATCTTTAATATTTTGTTGGCCATCCTTTATTTTCAATCACCATCTTGCAACTTCGGGGGAGCGAATCTACAAGTTTTGTCAATTCTTCTGGAGAAATTACTTCAAACCAAGCTGCAATAACTTGTTCAATTAGCTCCCTCTTTGTTTTGGGTTTGTTTTTGGAAATAATGCAACTTATCCTGTACCACAAATTTTCAATTGGATTCAAGTCTGGTGATTGGGCCGGCCATTCCATTCTCTCCACCTGATGGGATTCATACCACTTCTGGACCTTCTTAGCACGATGGCATGGCGCATTATCATCTTGAAAGATCCACTGATTGTCGGAAAATAACGAGCGGGCATTTGGTAACATTTTTCTTTCTAGCACATCAATATATTTTGTGCCATTCATCATACCAGACACTACCTCAAGCCTCCCGACACCATTTGCAGCCATGCATCCCCACACCATGATGGACTGTGGATGTTTGATGGTTGGAGAGATGCAATATGGGCGATATTGCTCTTTGGGCCGTCTCCTCACATAGTTGTTCCCAGCATGATTATTTACCGTAAAAGTGGACTCGTCACTAAACAATACCCTATGCCATTTTTCCACAGGCCAGTGGACATGAGAGCGAGCCCACTCCAAACGGCGCTCTCTTTGTTTATCTGAGAGCAACGGCTTACATATAGCCTTGCAACCTCTAAGACCATTTTCTAAAAGCCTTCTTCTTACTGTTGGAGCAGATAATTTTGTAACAGTGCTTTCCCTTAGGTCCCTGGATAGTTCGCTGGATGTCAACTTCCTGTTTGACAATGAAAGCCTGACGAGAGTTCTGTCCGTTCTTGTGGTGGACTTACGAGTTCTCCCTGGCCGAGGTTTGCATTTCGACTCTCCTGTCTCCTTCCAGCGTTTCAACACACCTCTTACACCTGTTCGAGATAATTCACATTCCTTTGCAATAAACTTAATAGACTTTCCTTGCTAGTGGAGATAAATTATTATCCCTCTTTTCTCTGCACATATTGCTTTAAACCCCATGATGTCTGAAGAAAATGAGGATGATCCTCTTCTAACAGGGTCCGGAGAAACTGCTATGTTTATGACATCACAATAGCACAACGGTGGCGTGATCGTGGTGTGACCACACATTATAACATTGGGCATGAGTAGCGACACTATTTTTTAAAAATGCCAGTTTGAATGAGAAAATAATTTGTAATATTGTTATTCATGGTAGAAGTTAATTTTGTAAAACTAGCACTAGGTGGCGTTTCAAGCGGTAACATCCGCCCAATTTAACTTTTTTTTCAAAAATGTATTCCTGATGATATGCTGAAGAGATACCCTTTACATTGATATATAACTTTCCCACCTTTAACCAACATGGGTAGCAAAAAACTGGCGGCAAACATCAAACATGCCAATTTTCGCAGGGGTGTCTCTGAAATATGAACAGCACTGTAACTATAATTGTTTGAATGGCTGGAAACAGTCGCGTAGCCAGGATTTCGCAAAGGGGGGGGGGGGGGGGCTTTTTTTGAAGTTTGCTTCAACCGTAAACGAACTTGACCCGAATTTTCATTTGGTTTCAATTGGATTGAGGCAAATTCAGAGCGTTTTTCTGCCAAAATCGAGTGATCTCCAAAAAAAAACTTCACCAAAATTCAGAGCGTTTTTCTGTCAACTGACACCCACTTCTACTTCTCATTTCACGATCTTTGGGGGGCTATTTTCGTTTGGGGGGGGGGGGGCGATTTCCCGTTTTAGGGCAAAAACCAACCTCAAAACTGCTAAAAGCATGCTATTTTGGATACTGTTCAGGCCATTGAGGGGGGCTATAGCACCATTTGCCCCCCCTAGCTACGCTACTGGCTGGAAAGATGCGCGCTGCAGTCAATCAATTTTTCACACGACGTCATTATGATGAGGAGAAGCTCCCATGAAAAATTTGGGCCTTTTTCGAAAAAAATAATGATTTATTATTTTTACGTTTCTACAATTGTGAGCTCTTCAGAGGGGGAGGGCGACCCCGGACAAATTGCAAATTTCTTCAAGGCCTTTTTCCTTGATACAGCCCTGCTAAGATTCTCAAGTTATTTTTGCCATTAAATAATTTATGTTAAATTTTACAAAGTGACGTTTGGCGACAGAAACGCGTGCCCTTATTCATCAATAGGCAATTAATGAGCTATAGAAAAATATCATGTGTAATAAAACGTAAAAAAAGATTAATTAAAATTAGGATTGGGGAAAATGTGATAAAACTAAAGTTTTTCAACTTAACTTTTACGTTACCGGTATTTTCTTTTTTAAATTGCTTTGAAAATTTAATTGTTTTACCTCTTTCAAAATCACAAAAATTGTTTTTTTATTAAAAAAAAGTCACTAAAATTGTTCAACAGAGGCATGTGAACTTTGCCCTATCCCCCAGACCCCCTTTTTTCCAAGGACGTGAGCTTGCAAATACTGGATACGGCACCTTAAATCATTTTAAAAACATAAATTATTTTACTCTATTTCGCAATACTTTTAGATAATAATATCGTAGTCGCTATACAATGTTTGAAAACTATGATAACATTTTAAAAAATCTACAAAAAGAAGTCGTTCAAACAATAAAGGTTGTATTGGAAAAAGTACTAAAACGATGGGGATGAGAGATCCATAATCACTCAGAGGACGTTTACACTGGGGTTTTAACTGATGAAGTTAAGGTCTTAAAATTGACCGTTTCCATGTTCAGAAGTTAGTTACTCTTATTTCGCGTAACGGTCTAAATTGTTTTACTACCACGATACCGCTATGGAACGTAACCAAAATTGCCGCTAACGCGTAAAACTTCAAAATAACATTCGTTATTTTTAGAAACTACCATTTTCAAATTATCATGAAAAACTGTAATGTCTTACACTTTCGCGCTTAAAAACAGTCAAAGTTTGCCGACCATAGCTTTTTTTTAAATTTTGTCCTTGGTCCGTGGCTTTGGCCTTGACCAATTCTGCCCTTGGCCTCGAGAGGTCTGTACTTGAAAAGCCGGTCCTTGGTTTTGGCCTCGGATTTTTTTTTCAGTCCTTGGCCTCAAACATTGTGTCCTCGACTCCAGATCTGCTTCAAATATCGAACACGTAACGTGCAACTTGAATGTGATGATTGATGACCACCACAATGAAAATAATTTGTATTAATGTGATCAGTGATATTATAGAAAAAGTTTTAATTTCTCCAAACATTGTTGAAGCTTAAGACATCACCGGCAACCTGCATATTTTGCTTTATTTTTTGCACTTTCTTAAGTAATCAAAAGTGTTCTAATTTATTCTTCAATTGTTACTTGCTTCGGATGCACTCTAGGGTTAGAGTTCACCTAGCACACCCATCAAAAATTGATTTTTACCAAAAAATGCGATTTTGCTTTTCATCAACTCAAAAAATATCGTGGTTTTGCAAAATTTTGACAAAAACTTCATATTGCAATTTATATTGTGACGTTTCATTCATTCGTTACGTTTTTTTGTGACGTCGTCATTGCCCGGTTACGTCATTTTAAAAGTACCCTCATCAAAAATCCTGTTTATATCTGTGCAGTTATAAGTTGATATACTTATTTTAAATATTTAACAAGCATTTGAAACATGTTTGCTTTTGTAGTTAATTTTATTGATTTTTGTTAACTGTTTTCTAGTCAAACAAGGCCCCAAAATAAATAAATTTTTAATTTTATCTGTTGCCCAATGCTTTCGGAAAAGTTTATGTTATTTTTGTACGTTCAAACAAATGAAGTAAACTCCTATCGATGGTTAATCACTGAAAAATTAAGGGGAAAATTAATAAAAGCTTAAATAAACACAAAAGAAACATTTCGCCGCTAGTAGTGCTAGAGAGCGCTAGGAAGGAATTGCTTAATTTAACTTTAAAACCAAACTAGAAATTAGCGCATCTGAAAAATTGTCAAAACAAGCAAATAGAAATGATAAAAGGATTTAAACTTGCACATTATGCGGAAAATATGTAATTTTTAGTTTTGAAAACCCCCAACTTTACCCCCCATTTGCTCGAAAACTGCAGGGTAACTTTTGGAGAACTTTTTATATAAACCTCCTAGGATGAAATACAGTCTATCTGCATCAAAATTTTTTTGCCACTCAAACTTTTTTACAAACTCGATTTTTAAGCGTCCTAGAATTTACAGCAAACGGCCTATATAGTCTTTTTTCTGATTTAAAAGTTTTATTTTTGACAAATTAGCTCCCTCCCCCCTTCAATAAACATTTCAAAATATGCTTTAAATAATTTTTTGAACCTATTCTAGAGCAAAAGACAGTATCAGAAGTGCTAACAACGTGGGCCTAGTATTTTTCTTATTCTGCATTTTGGTCGGCAGGCCAATGTATTCACCCCGCGCCCCCTGGCTACGCTATTGTATTCACGCCTGATGTGATGAGTATTCATTGCGTAAGTCGTCTCTTACAATTTTTTCTTAGCGATTTTGCTTTTGTTTCGCCGGTGCATGAATACTGGTAATGCATTATTTTGCCATTGCAAAAAAACGTCAGTTTTTCAAATCGGCCAGCAAACCGCAAACGCTAAGTCCCTGCGGTGGTAGTAGCTAGTAAGACCAACAGTTAAACACTAAATTAAGAAAAAAGATTGGTTGTTTATCCAATTTATTTGCAAGCATTTTTGCAACGTTTCAAGTTTTTAATGGTACGTTCTTAAAATCCGTACTAAAAAATAACAAAAAACTAAAGTACCGGTACGGTACCGCGGTACATTGCTATTTTTTGGCGGTACCGGTACCACAAAAGTACCGACGGTATCGGTACCGGTACCGAAAAAGTACCGCGGTACCGGTACCGCGGTACTGCCCACCTATGGTTTTTTGACACCAACAAAAAGATTTTGGTTTTGGTCGGCTAGACTAGGAAAGGTTTAGGACGTTCGGTGAGAGGATGAAACAAAAGCAGACAAGTGTGGAAGATACTGGTTTGTGGGGAACAATCATTAGAGTAGAGGCACAAAACAAAGCCTAGCGACACACCCACCCTGTACGCAGTAGGCCTATGCTATCGGTACAAGCCCAAGGCTAGACGACAGTTTCTACTACACATGCGCTTGCATTTCAGAGTTGCAGAGTTAGTTCAGTGTAGCCTATTCGTCAACAGGTCATGGCATCAAGAATTAAGCTTTCGGTCCTATGTCTGTAGCTTATCTCAGACCAGGTAGACCTATGTAGTAGAGTACAAGAACTAGGCTGCACAAATTTCCAATGACAGAAGAGCCTACTGGTACTGACTGGGTTGATTGCGACATCTGTTCTCGCTAGCTCCACACGAAGTGCGCCAATCGAAGTGCGGAAAAAGGAAAAGTTTTTGGATGTGCCTTATGCATGAATATGAATAGGCTTAGAAATCATTGAAATAGCAAATTATTAAGGAATACCTCTTCCCCCAACTTTTGTGATGTGCCCCCATTCAGGTAACTGCTGAGTGTGTCAGAATTAATGGATGATTTTAAAAATTTTATAACTTTGTATACAATCAAGATAGATAAATAAAATTCGTTTCAAATGAAAGATAATTGTTTACCGTTGTGACTTTTGTTATATTGTTGTCAATTTTTGGCCATAAATTTTTGGCCCAAAAAACGGCATTTTTTAATGGCATAATCAGTTCAAATTTTGGATGTAAGTTAGTTTTTTTAATGTGAGTCAAGAAATCTATTAGTAAAAATAATAATCTCACAAAGGTCTTACGGCGTCATTTAACTTCGATGTGGACCAAAAACGACCAAAATTTATTCCACAATCAAACACACGTGCAAACGGCAAAGGTATAATACATAGGGTAGTTTCATACAAGTGTTGTAGCTTGTGACAGCATGTAGAGCACGTGATACCTTATATTTCATTATTTGAGCTACTGGTTCAGGATTAGTACAGCAGTTGCATGGAATAATCAGGTAGACTGGTAGATTGTTTTTGATTGCCAAAACATGGTGCAGAAAAACTGCTAAAAAGCACACACAAGGCAAATTAAACCTGAAGGCCTATAATTGAAATGACTGATCTAACGTCGCATGTTTTTTAGTTTTTACTCGGCCATTTTCAAAGTTAATGAGTGCGAAGTTTCAGACTTTTACTTATAACTCGATACTGGTTTGGTCTAGATACATGAAATTTTGACAGCAGTTTGAGATTCATAAGTTATTTGTGTGCACCAAATTTCAAGGCAATGAGTCCAGTAACTTCAGGTTTAGGACCCGAAAACTACTTCAAAAGTTTGGTATAAAAAGCAGTCTCATTAAAAAACGGTTTAAGTGCGTCAAAAAATATTTCACATGGTTATATGTCATAAGATACTCTTTAATTCATGCCTACACTTTTAGCCGCATTGAGCTTTTTTCATTTTTTGCATTCTAAATTTTGTGCGCTCTTCTTCTCCTAAACCACACTACATCCATATCTAATTTTTGTGTAAATTTGTTGAACTGCAAATGCAATTTTGTCTCCTGAAATTTTTTGAGGCTTCTCCCCAAAACCCCTCCACAATGAAGCCCTAAAAATCTAATTTTTTTTCATTGCTCAAGCTATGGTGATAGTTTTTTGTTTATATTGGTAGATATTTAACCAACAAATAGTTTGACATAGTAAGGAGGTACCACCCCCCCAGGTGCCCCCTAATGGACTCCCCAGAAATTAGTTTTTTGAATGGCTTAAGCTAGGGCATTACTTTTTTTATATCGGCAGATGTCTAAAAAACAAATATTTTTACATGGTTTGAGAGAGCGACCCTTTTGAAAACTCTCCAAAATAATAACCCTAAAATCAATTTTTTTATACGTTGTAAGCTAGAGAGCTAATTTTTTTCTGATGTTAGTAAAATTTAAAGAATATTTAACTTGCTGTGCGGCGCGGTGCAGCGTCAACTTAGTTGTGTTTGAATGCGGTACAGCATGCGGACAAGGTTTGCGGATGCAGCGCAGCATGCGGATGCATTTTTTGTTATCCGCACCATCTCCAGTGAGCAATGACATAAAACTAGATGATCCGAAACTGCGCAAATGCGCTCATTTTATTCTCTGCTTGGTCACGCTTGGCTGCAGGCCTCACTATTCTGCTTTTCTCTGGCACTGGCGATTGGTGCGCAGGTTGAAAAAGGTCTGTTGAAGCACTAATAATGTGTTTGCAAAGTAATTAACGGTGGTTTGAAGAGAACTAATCTGTATCCATGTTTATGTCATTTGAGTGAAAGTGATATCTTGAAAATTGGAGCTGATACTACAGGTCTTTGATAGCCTATTCAGGGTAGGATCAAGTCCGTTCTTAATCGTTTAAAGAGTGTGAAGGAAATAATCGAAGTCTTACTCATCCGCACCAACATTTTTCAAAGGTCATAACTTTTGCTGTGGTCACTCGATCGATCATTCGTATGAACCAGGCACTTTGCGTCTGTCTTACCACATCAATGCCAAGCACAGACGTAGCCAGGGGGGGAGGGCAAATTGAATTGCCACCAATGATAAAAATAATGATAACAAAGCCATTTTTCAGCTTAAGTTTATTTTAGCACTTTTGCGTTCAACAGTACAATTAATATTCAACCAATGTAAATGTATTATTCGGAAGAAACTCAAGCTTTTTGTCCCAAAAGTTGCAACCTCAGTCCCTCATCTAACCTTTTTGTGAACATAATGCAAAAAACATGACTCGTAACCATCTATTGCACCAACTTTGAATAACAATCCACCCCCATCTCAGCAGTTTTAACGCGACTAAATACTTTTGAGAAAAAAATTACCTTGGGAAAATGCTTATTGAACAAACTATTGAATTTGAATTGAGCGAGCCTGGGTCGTGGTCGTTTACGTCCTCCTAAAACTGGTTAGTTTTATGATAAAACAAAAATTTCTAAGGCAAATCTTTGAGTGAATTATTATTTACTCGCTGCTAAAAATATTGCAGAAGGCATTACATCTTGCTTCACCCTACCTGGACCAAGCCACTTGCAAAATTTAACCCAAAAATGCAAGATTTTAAACGTGTATTGGACTTGACCTGCAAGTAAATGAAAGATTAAACAATTTAATTTTTTCAGTTGGCTTTCAAATCTTAAAAATTCAGTGATTTTAAATGGATCTACAAACGTGCGAAATGTGATTCAAATGGCCTTAGAATTGCAATTTTTTCTAAAACATTACAAAAAATCGCCCAGCGGCGGGGGGCTTACCCCCAAACCCTAGTCTGTGACACGTTTAAGTTACAGTAGTTCACTCGCCATCTCTCCCAATTTACAATTTTTTGAAAACGTTTCAAGTTTTGGTTCAAGTCCTGACCCCCTTTAGCAAAATCCTGGTTACATGGTACCCAGGCTTCTGATCCTCCATTTTACGGTATCTTTGTCCCATTAAAAATTCCTTTTGAAAAGTTCTGATGACGTCATTGCTTTGCGGTTTGGCTCCACTAATCAAAAACCCTAGCTACGCCTACGACGTCAATCACTTTTTTGGGTTCTGTTTGCAAGTCTTTCCTCTGGCTGAGCCTCCACTGCGGGTAGACTGCTTGGCCCTAATGGGAAATATGCGTCTAGTGTCTTTCCCAATGACACCAGGACGTATTGCAGTCACTAATTCTGAAAAAAAGGTGTGTTGACGCTCTTTTCGCAATAAGTTCGTAAAATATATGAATCTTCAAAGGTAGAGGGGTTTAAGTAAGACATCAGACGTCATTTAGAGTTTTTGATTGTATGCTGTTGCTGATTATTTATTTCTGCTTTATACTGCTGTCAAAAAACAACGGTGGCGCTGTATATTAGACAAAACCGCATCTGCTTTGGAGTTTCTTTGCGATCAATTTTAAAACATACCCGTAATTTTTCACTAAATTATTTTGATAAATTCAAATTTTTTTCGCTAAAATGTCTCAGAATCGACGGTTTTCTTAATGAAAAAAGCAAAAATTTCTTGAACGGCGACCCTCCAAAATAAAATTTGCAGCCGAAATTTCACGCAAAACTATTATAAAATCAACCTTTTTTGCAAAAAAAGCAAGATTTTTCAGCGGCAAAGACTCCGCATTCCAACGTAGGAGTTAATCATTTTTGTAAAGATATACTTCACCGCTGGATAACATATTATCTTAAAAAAAGAAATCAAAAACACACAAACTGACTAAGTATATACACTCTTTTCTACAACAATTTTCTAAGAACACTAGGCTCATTTTTGCTCAAAATTTAAGAACAAATAAAGAAAAATTCCAGCCTCAGCAGCAAAAATAAATTAAGGACAAACGAAAAAGAAAAAAATCCAAATTAATAAAATATACTAAATTCTGCACTGATTCAAACCGATAAAACTTCAATGGTTTTCTAGTGTTTGGGAGCAAAATTGCAACGATTACGAGATTAAAGAATGCTGTTGCGCTCTATGCGAGTAACTGAGAAAAATTTTGGCAGTCGTTCAAGTCAAAAAAAGAGAAATTTTGAGTTGCGGCAAAAGCAGGAAAAAATGTTCACTCAAGCACACAAAGCTTTAGGACTAAACAACTTAAACAGTTTCACAACTATGGTCGCTAAAATAACATCTTAAACAGTTGTACAAATGTGATCACTAAAATTTACATCCGTGTTTTCAAAATTTAAGAACAATTGAGGTTAAAATTTGGCAAAAAACTACGAACAGCCAGCCTCAACTTAATATTCATTGATTCTTATAAGAAAAGTATACTATATGCCGTAAAAAATTACGCAAAGTTTTTTAAACATTATTCAATTCAGTTTATTTTTGCCATTTCTGGCATGGAAGCAACAAAAATTAACCTACGCTCTTGACTCTTCAAAGTTCAATGCTACCGTAACAACAACACAAAATGAAACATCAAACTAACACTTACATATTTAGAATAGTTCAATCAATTCAATGTGAAACATTTAACATATTTTGACTCAGAAAAGCAGAAGAAATGAGAAGCCACAACAACAAACAAAAAAACAACACTTCATATTTACATTTCAGTAATGTCGTAACATTAAGTTGTGATAACACGTTGATATTTATGTATTTTACGCAAAACTTACTCGAAAATTGGATTTTGGGGGGTAATTTAGTAGTTGACAAGACTTTACATAAATTACGCAAAGCCACAACTTCCAGAGACAAGGATATTTGTTATAATTGCTACCCTATTGTTTGTTGAGCAAGGCAAAGGCTGTGCAATACAGTCACTGTCAGCAGATCAGCGCGGGCAAAGACAGAGCAAAAATCCACACAATAAAGAAACAAAGAGGAAAAAAGTGGGAAAAAGAGTTGCGTATCATCTAGTTTTATGTCATTGATGTAAGATAGAGATGGTAACAGCGCAGCGTACGCGGCCGCGCGCTGTTGTTGGTGCACCGCGCCGCGCAGCGTGGCAACCAAAATCTGTATTACGTCACAGCGTCAGCGTAGCGCCGCGTACTATAATTTTTTACATTTTTTTTACAATTTGTAGCGATAGCACGTTTTGCCGCTTTCATAAATTGCACCATTGTTTCTCAATTACAGCGCACCAATCAAATTTGCCCGTTCTTTTTATCACTGTGACGCTCTTGTCAACTTGACGTAACAATGATGTACAATGGCGGTTGCTATATCAGGTACAATGGCGGTTGGTATATAATGCTGGAGCGAGCCATCATTTATTCCTTATTATTCAGACAGTCAGAGAAACGATTTCGTATGTTATGGTTACTACGAATACATTAGCGGGTAAAACCATCGATCTGCTTTACTTTTCATTAGACTACGGCAGAACCGCTAAAAATTATTGCAAGTGAATTATTTTGTTATGTCCAACAATAGTAGGTCATGATACAACTATAATATGAATTGAAGACAATAACAATATCATGTTGTGACAATACATTGATTTAGGGTACTAAAACAGTCAATGGTGCTTTTTGTGGAAGCAATCATTGCTTGAAGTATATTTTTCTGGAATTCGGAACATCCTAAAATAGGCTATTTTGGCTACAACGAACTTAGTTTTGATTGGCTGAACATGTTTCTTGACACCAAGAAAAAGATTTTGGTTTTGGTAGGCTAGACTAGGAAAAGTTTAGAATGTTAGGTGAGAAGATGGAACAAAGGCAGATAAAAAAAATGTTGATGAAGCAGGTTTGTGTGAAACAAGCATCAGAGCAGAGGCACATAGCCTAGCCACAAGCAGGGCCTCAGAGAGAAATTTTTCCAGGGGGTACGAAGGTCGATATCGGGCCCCCAAATCTTATTGGGCCCCCAAGCCATAAATCAATGACCCAGCACCAAACTTGCGCAAATTTTTTTTCCGATTTTTTGCCCAAAATTTGTTAAAGAGCAAAAAAAGGTCTTCACTGAAATTTGGTTTGATTGTTTGCCCAAGGTTGGGTGCAGGACTAAATACGCCCCTGGGTGCAATAGGCTACCAAAACTTAACGTGGAAACCTGAACTCTTCCGAGCCCCCCTAGGCCTGGGTATGATGTAGGCCCGGGTACGATGTACCCCCTGGAGCCCCTCTCGCAGGCTCTGGCCACTAGGTAACCACCCAGTATGCAGCAGACCTATGGTATTGGTACAACGCTTGCGTTTCAGAGGGACAGAGTTAGTTCAGTGTAGCCTATAGCATTCGTCAACAGGTCATGGCATGAAGCATTAGCTTTTAGTCCTACCGTAGATGGCTGTATTCTGTCTGGTACAAGCTAAGTACGAAGACTAGGCTACACAAAGTTGCAATGACCCAATAGCCTATGTGGTGGTAGCGGATGATTAGAGAGTTCTAAGTAGAATACAAAGACTAGGCTACACAAATTTCCAATGACAGAATAGCCTACGTAGTAGCAAAATTTATTCCACAATCAAACACACCTGCAAATGGCAAAGGTAGCCCATAATACATAAAGTAGTTTCATACAAGTGTAGTAGCTTGTGACAGCATGCAGAGCACATGATACCTAGATTTCATTATTTGAGCTACTGGTTAAGGATTAGTACAGTAGTTGCATGGAATAATCAGGTAGACTGGTAGATTGTTTTTGATTGCCAAAACATGGTGCAGAAAAACTGCTAAAAAGCACACATAAGGCAGATTAAACCTGAAGGCCTATAATTGAAACGACTGATCTCACGTCTTACTTAAAACTCGATAATGGTTTGGTCTAGCTCAAGGGTTCTTAACAATTTTGCCTGTGCAGGGGGTAAATTTAATGTATTATAAACTAAAGCAAACTTCAATTATCAGATAGTGTTGCACTGGATTGCCGTTGCGCCATATTTTCGATGCGCAAAAACCCTTGAAACTTCGGTGAAGACCTTTTTTTTTTTAAGAGATCACCTGTTTTTGGACGGAGAAACCCTTGCATTTCGGTGAAGACCTTTTTTTTTTTTGGAGATCACCTGTTTTTGGACGGAAAAACCTTTCATTTACGGTGAAACCCTTGAATTTTTTTGGCCGGAAAAACACACGTTTGAAAATTTAGTAGTGTTTTCTTTTGGCAAGGGGTAAACGAGACAAAAAAGGTTAAGAACCCCTGGTCTAGCTACGTGAAATTTTGACAGCAGTTTGAGATTCATAAGTTTTGTGTGTGCCAAATTTCAAGGCAATGAGTCCCGTAACTTCAGGTTTAGGACGCGAAAACTACTTCAAAAGTTTGGTGTAAAAAGCGGTCTTATTCAAAAACGGCTTAAGTATGGCAAAAAATATTTCACATAGTTATATGACGTAAGATACCCTTTCATCCCTACCTACGCTTTTAGCGGCATTGAGTTTTTTTTCTTTTTTCATTTTTTGGTTTCTAAATTTTGTGCGCTCTTCTTCTCCTAAACCACACAACATCCATATCTAATTTTTGTGTAAATTTGTTGAGCTGCAAATGCAATTTTGTCTCCTGAAATTTTTTGAGGCTTCTCCCCAGAACCCCCCAAAATGGGGCCCTAAAAAACTAATTTTTTTAATTGCTCAAGTTAAGGTGATAGTTTTTTGCTTATATTGGTAGATATTTAAGCAACAAATAGTTTGACATTGTATGGAGGTACCACCCCCCCCCCCCCCAGGGGCCCCCAAATGGACTCCCCAGAAATTAGTTTTTTGAACGACTTAAGCTAGGGCATTACTTTTTTTATATTGGCAGATGTTTAAAAAACGAATATTTTTACATAGTTTGAGAGAGCGACCCTTTTGAAAACTCTCCAAAATAATACCCCTAAAATCAATTTTTTTATATGACGTAAGCTGGAAAGCTAATTTTTTTGTGATGTTAGTAGAAATTTAAAGGAAATTTAATTTGCGGTGCGGCGCGGTGCAGCGTGAGCTTAGTTGTGTTTGGATGCGGTGTGGTGCAGCATGCGGACAAGGTTTGCGGATGCAGCGCAGCATGCGGATGCATTTTTTGTTATCCGCGCCATCTCTAATGTAAGAATAGCCAGTGGCGTAGCAGGCACTTGGCGGTTCTGGCTCAGCGCCAGGGGAGGCAGGCTGCAAGGGGGTGGCAAAATGAGGCTTCGCAGTGCACGCAGCAAGCAAAAAAAAAAAAAGTAAAACAAGAAAATGATTTGCAAAGAGGCAGCTTGCACACACTAAAAAACTTAAAGTTTAAGTTGCTTTTTGTTTGGAGTTGGATAGCAGTGCTGTACTGTTGTTCAATTCATCGTAACGTTTATTATGTCGTAAAACTGTTGTTATAACCAACGTTTCATTTTCTCTTTCTCCGCAGTCCCACAGTAGTTTCTGTAGTCAGATCTCGGGTGCTAAAGTCAAAATTTTGATGTATTTTAATGTTTTAGCGATGGGAAAAGCGCAGAGTTAGCAGTAAAAATTGACAGATTTAAGAGACTGATGCGAAGCAGTGAAACCAAGTTTGATCGGAAAGCAACAGCGTTTGATGTCTTACAGTGGTTAGCAAAATCATGCTTTCTTAATTGATTCGACACCATATTTATGCTTGTGTCTTTATCTTACCATTGGAGTTTCAATTGCGAGATGTGAGAGGAGTTTCTCAATTTTGAAGATATCTTTGAAGATAAAGCTTGATTTTGAAGGTATCAGCGCTGATTTTACTCCGGCGAAAGCTCGAAAAGTTCAATTTTGAGGCGGCCATTGATCTTTTATTTGCCTATTGCATTTGTTCACCATTTTGTCTTTTATTTTTGGCCTTTTCTCAAGCAGCAAAAAACTTCTAAGACCCGGCCCATTATTTGTAATTATTTTATTAAAACGATTGCTTGAACGTGACGCTATTTCAAAATTTTCTACAGTCTACTTAGACCCAGTACTTAAACTGTAAAATTTTGCATGGAGGGCTGCTATCGCAGCCTTGACAAAACGCATGCGGAGTGCTGCTAAAATTTAGTGAAAATTTTGCTTCAAGTTTAGATGTTGTCCCCGAATTTGAATGAATACCAAATAAAAAAAAGGTCTTCACCAAAATTTGAAGGGGTTTTGCCCCTAAATTCGACCGAAGACCCAAAAAAGGTCTTCACCACGATTTTGTACTATATTCGGTTGGAATTTGGGATTTATTGGTGCTGACAGCCACTTAGTTGTCTAATTGTCCATACGCTTCCTCTTAATGAAGAGCGCTGAAATCTCATTTGCGGGATGCTGAAATTTCGGTGTGGAAACGCTAAATCTCGGTGAGGGGACGCCCCCTTTGATGGGGGTACGCGTACCCCCTACAATTTAAGTATTATCCAGGGCGGCATTTTCAACGAAAGCCAGGGGCGGCAACATATGCTCCTACGCTACTGAGAATAACCCAAGCTAAGTGATAGAAACGACCCCGTATGCCGTGATGCTATTTTTGCAAACCCGTTGTTTAAAATTACTAGCGTAGATAACCTGCACTTTTGACTGGAACTGGGGACAGAGCATCTAGTCTTGCACTTTTGACTCAAGGTAATCGGTTGCTAAATTTAGAGAAATTGCTATTACTACTTCTTTTTTTGTGGATCTAAAGTGTATTTTTTAAGCCAAGCATCATAAAAAATTTAGCTTAAAAAGTAAGCTTTTAATCGTGTTTTAAATAAACGTTTTGCTCAAGATCGGTTTTATTGAAAAAATGAGAACCACTTATGATAATAAAGAGGTGCATCAAACCTTGTTTCACTATTCCCCTCATGCGAAAAAATAAATTTAATCCGTTTGACTCCGTACCATTGTCAGCCCTGTGTTTCAAAATTTCAGAAAAGAATGACTTTGTAAAATTTCTAGCAGAATAAGAAACGCAATGTTTGATCGAACTTTAAGAGCGTCTCCCCCCCAACTTTTAGGAAAGGGCGAAGCCAATGCTTTTTTCCCCTAACTTTGACTTGGAAAAATTTCTTTTAATAGTAACTAGATTGTTGATCGGTAATTTCAGTTCTATTTTCATTGGAAGTAATTGGTTTTATACCTTGGAGTTTGCAGGGAAAATCTAACGAGTGAGGAGGGACGATCCAGCTTCCAGTTCCAAGTAGGTTACTGCATGCTATTTATTTTTTTGGTGCGAGAATTTTCGGTAATAAAGCTACATTGATTACATTCGTAATATCTTGGAGCAGTGGCGCGACCAGGAGGCTAAGGGCTAGGGTATTAAGTAATGTAATTTTTTCTTTGGCTTACAAATCTTTACATTTTGTCACTTCAAATAGCTTTAAAAATAAACTAAATGTAACTAAATGACATTACAATCTTGTTTTTTCTTTCTCTTTTTTTCAAAAATAACGAAAAGGTTGTGGCATAGGTGGGCGAGTTGATGCAAAACGTCAGCTTTGCTAACCACTAGTCCGTTAACAAATTTCATACCTCCGTCAAAGTTAATTCGTTATTTCCAGCTATAATTAACCGAAGTTAATGAAGTACGCAAATTTGTTAACCTTTTTTGTGCAATTTACACTTCGTTTCATTCACTCACTTCCAGAACACGTAATGACCCAGTTAAGCTGATTGCAAGGAAAAATTTATTGGTATGGTAGTATTTTTATCTTTTGGAAGCTACATTTTTTACAGTGTAATCTAATATCAAGATAAAAATAAGTTCAAATGCACTAACGAAGCTGCGATCGGAAAATCTGTGGAAATCCGAACAGCGATAATAGACTTATGATGCTGCAGCTTATTATTTGCCGCAAAAAAGGGTTCCTTTTCTTCGCTTTTTTTGTCTATATAACTCGTGCTAATATGCAACAAGTGGTACCAGTGCAAATTGGTTTGTACGGGTACGATGAATGAATGATGTTAGAAATTAATGATAACGAAAGTTAATTTAATCCGTTAACATAAAAAAAAACTTTTTTAACGAATTAGCGAGTTAATGAAAAAGCTAGTCAGCTTCGTTATTACCTGATTAACGATCAACAAACTTGTGGCCACCTATGGGTTGTGGTGTTCTTCCAATGGCGATAATTCGCTTTTTTGTCCAACTAATAATGAAACAATTAGTTTTTGTCGAAGGTTGTTCAAACATTATCGTGGCGGGCTTTTGTGTGTTTTTGCTGTGTTGAAAAGAGCTAAAAGCATTAATAGGCCTAAATGTTTCAACATAATAAGACCATAGACTCTTTATAAGACCAAAAAGCCAGTGTATAAAAATTAATTACCGCATATATTTTCAGCAGTTAGCGTTGTCCAGATATCCCCGGTTTATGTAGGGAATAATACCACAAAACCAAGACCAGCGCATGGAATGGAATGGAAGATAACTTTTCCATATTCCATACAGGCAATTTTCTTCCATTCTATTTTCCATTCCATGCTAAAATTTTCTTTCATATTCCATGCAATACTTCCATAACAACGAACTTTTTGACTGGAAGCAAAACAACGTTTATTTTGCGCCTTTGCAATGTTAAGCGTATGATCGCTAGTGGTCGCTCGCGATGGTAAGCATTTAAGCAACCACTCGCGAAGGTGCGCCTGCGCTTAGCATTACAAAGATTAAACAACCGGTATGTGGTATGCACAACGTTTAATGCATGCAAGTTTGCATTCATGCCAACTATAAAATTTGACATAACCAAAGTGATAAAAAAACATTCACGAAATATCAATATCAAAATTTAACACCGAACTATAAGCTTATACACTAAAAAAAAAAAATTAAGATCAAACGGGAATGAAACAGCAAATACGAAATTTCGTGACGATGGAACTAAAAAATTTATGACTTGGCAAATTGCCAATTTCGAAATGAAAAAACATAAATCAAAGCTGTCAAAGCCTTCAGCAATAACATCGACGTTGCAAATTGTAAAACGTAAACTGTTTGCGCAATTACACACCACCGATGTACCGCGATTTGTTGACAAATAAATAATAAATGTTAAACACTTCTGAGAGAATATTATTTATCACTATTCGATATATGTACTGTATATATTTTTCTGCAAATACCACGCGCAAAATTCAATATGAAATTGGTATGGGAGTAATGAAAATCGTTTTCCATTCCATTCTTGAAATCTTCCATTCCTTTCTGGCATCTTCCATATCCCATACTGAAATTTCCGTTCCATTCCATTTTTCATTCCATACCATGCCGTAACCCAGACTAATAAAATTCGACTACCGGTATAACTTAAAAGGACATTCAAGTAAGAAATATTTTTCTCGGTTTTCCATCAAAAAATTTTGACATTCTGAAGCCTATAATAATTTCATAAAATTTGAGGTTTCTACAACTTTTCGTTCCCGAGATACAACAGCTTTGATTTCCCCCCTAGAAAAGATTTTCCCCTTTGAAATTTTGCTAGGATTACCAATTACAAATAAAATTTCAAAAAGTTACAGTTCATGTCAAATGTGTCTGATTCTCAATAAGTGTTTGTAGCAAAGTTGTTGTCAAAATAAAGCAAAGGTTCAGCACTGTAAACAAAGCTTTTAAAAGTTATATAATCTTCTGTCAAAATAACGAAAAAACGGCAACACTGCAGGAAGAAGAAAATTGTCCAATTTGTACTGCATAATAGCCTATCTTGAAAACGGCATGACGTAGAAAGTTCAAATTTGGTGAGAATGCATTTTAGGCTTACTCCAACATTTTGGTTAACTGTGAAAATTTTGACTTGAATGCCCTTTAATGCAGGCGCCTTATAATTATCATGTGTAGCTGACATTGCCATTAATTGATTAAAAAATGTCACGGGTGCAAACAAAACGCGGTTTTTGTGAAGGAAACTTTTTTTCCTAATTGTTTATTAGCAAGGTTGCCTTTTGCGAGAATGTGCGATGTGGTACTATTATATTTGGTTGGTTTCGCAATTTTCAAAACGATTCTTTATAGATAAAGAAAAAACAATCCGCTACAGTGTTTGATATAACGTTTACGAAGGTACGATTTCATTAGGTAGTGAGGCAGTAAAATTTGATAATTTAACAAAAACAAAAAAGCTAAATTGCAGATCTCGAATGGTTTATTAGTCGAACCTTGTCCTAAGTAAATAATCGCCAGTTTTGTCACATCAAAGGCGTCACATTAACCTGGGGGCAACAGCTAAAAATTTTTTGCACTACTTTAATGCAACTTATTATTATGAATTTCAAGTTAGTCTATGATGCCACAATTATTATTTTGTACTAAAACTTTTTTTTAGCAAAAATTATCAAGGATAAAAAAAGTTTCAAACGCAGTCCGCATTTTATTGTGCTTTATTGAAATCATGGCAGCCAAAATTCATTTAAAAATTTATGGACTTCTTTCCAGCAAATGCTTTCACACAGCGAGTTTTTGTGCTGAGGTAAGAAAATGGATAAAATCCTTATTGATAATAATTTAATTGTGATATTTTGACGTTTGCAGGCCAGAGTTTTAATTTCATTTATTTATTTATTCACTTTGCACCAACATGCAATTTGGATCAAATTAGCTATAATTAAACTAGATGGGAGTTTGCCAGCAAACCCTGTGAACGACCGACGCATAGCTAATGCTGTGACGCTCAAAAGTACTTTTTGTCTACCGTAAAATCAGCAATCATTCAAAAATATCTGATTATGGAACCTCCAGAAAAGTGGAGTCAAAATATTAGTCAATTAAATACCTCCTGATATCATAAAACACTGGCACCCTAGCTTGAGCCGTTAAAAAATTGATTTTTGGGGGTCCATTTGGGAGGGTCCCTGGGGGGGTGGCACCCCCAAACTATGTCAAAATATTTGTCTGTTAAATATCAACTGATATTTAAAAAAAGTAGAACTCTAGCTTGCGCCATTCAAAAAATTGATTTTTGGGGTCCATTTGGGGGGGGTTTTCGGGGGGTGGCACCCCCAAACTCTGTCAAAATATTTGTCTTAAATATCTACTGATATCAAAAAAAGTAGCACCCTAGCTTAAGCCGTTCAAAAAATTGATTTTTTGGGGCCCCATTTTAGGGGGGCACCCGGTGGAGTTGCCCCAAAAAATTTTGGGAGAAAAAATTGCGTTTGCAGCTCAACAACTTTACACAAAAATTAGATTTCGATGTTTTGTGGTTTAGGAGAAGAAGAGCGTACAAAATTTAGGAAGAAAAAAAGAAATAAACCTCATCGCGGCTAAAAGTGGGTTGGTTGGGATGAAAGGGTATCTTGAGACATATAACCTTATGAAATATGTTTTGCCGTACTTAAGCCGTTTTTGACTGAGACCGCTTTTTACGCCGAACTTGCGGGGCGGTTTTCGGGTTTTAAAACCGAAGTCACGTGACCTATTGCCTCGAAATTTGGTACAAACATACAACTCATTAATCTCAAACTGCTGTCAAAATTTCATGTAGCTAGACCCAACCGTTCTCGAGTTATAAGCAAAAGTTTGAAATTTCGCACTCGTTAGTTGGAAAATGGCCGAGTAAAAACAGAGGAACACGCGACGCGAGCGTCGGTCGTTCCAATTAAAAATAACTTCACAATTGCAGCCATTTTAAAGGAAAAAAACACAATATTTTGGCACAAGTAGGAGAAGCAGCAAAACGAATAACGTTATATCATGCACCAAGTCAATGTAATATGGCCGGAGTTATCCTTATTATGCATGGCTGCTACACCAAAAGAAAACAAAAAGAAAAAAAGAAACTCAATTTGCAATATTTACAGCGCAAAAAAAGAGGTATTTACAAACAAACTCGCACTCACACATGCATACAATACGCTCACACCACTACGCAGCAGTCACTTTCAGTCACACATTCAGTTCCGTTGCTCAGCAGTCACCTCCAGTCACACACTTACAGTGACACATAATGTTAGACACACAGCCTGAATCAATTATAGTTTAGTTGAATACCAAAAAAAATTTTTTTTGTTGTTTTTTTCATTTTGTATCTACAGTTAAACATTACTCATTAAAAACAGTTTAGGTTCATCACGTTTTCTTTAAGGTTCAAACACTAGTTGTATTTCAGTCAGCTGTTAGTTGCAAAATCATGATAAATGCGTTATATAAAATACTTTAGTGATCAACACCTAATAAATGCTTACTTATTTGTTTTTGAAATGTTTTTACTGTTTTGCAATCTTTAACAAGTCAGGGGAGATTGTTCCAAATTTTTGGACCTTAGTATTGCATAGCCTGCTGACCAATATTTGCTGAACATCTAATTGGAATAATTTGGCTATTACTTCTTCTTATTCTGTTGCTAAGTTGGTTGGGTTGGAAAAACTTTCAGAAGTTTTTGGTAGTAGCTTAGTATTGAATTTATGACTGAAAGTAGCTATTTCTTTGCTTAGAAGTTAGTCAGTTGAAGAAAAGGGAAAAGATTTAATTGAACAATTTACTTTAGGTTGTTTTTTATATATTAAGTTGATGTATTTATTGCAAGTATTTTGCAACTTGGATTTGATTGTTTTATTACCGTGGTACGAAGTTGCTACGTAATATTGTATCGTACTCGAAATCATAGTGTAGTACAGTAGTTTCAGTGAATGGGAATTTAAATATCCTTAAAATACTTTGACAATACCAAAAGTCGAACGAACTTTTTTGTAATAAATTTTGTCATCTAAAGTAAAGCCTAGAAACTTTGTGTCAAATACTTGTTTAATCGATTTGTCTCTAAGAGTTAGGTTGATTAGTGGCTTTTGTTTGGTAGTAGCCTAGTGGTTTTTGTTTTGAATAACGTAAAGATGGTTTTGTCAATATTTAAAGATAGCTTGTTAGATCCAAGCCAATTATCAAGGTTTAACAGTTCAGCATTACTCTTTGCCTGTAAATTTGCAACACTTTTTTTTCGCTGAGAAGAACACTTGTATCATCTGTAAACATACGGAGGAGCAATGTTTCAAGCAGTTATGAAAGTCATTTACGTACAACGAAAAAAGTGGTGGCCCTAAAACAGATTCTTGTGGGACTTTTCTGTTTGTTAAACAATCATTTGTTAAAAAAATAAAATGATAACACGCTGTTTGAGACTTAGCAGTAAGATAATATGAAAACCACTAGTACGCATTTCCTCTGACACCGTATTTTTGTAGTTTAGACAGGAATATGGTGTGATCTACAGCGTCAAATGCTTTACGTAGGTCTAAGAAAATTTCCAAAACCATTTGTTTTTTGTCAAGAGGACTAGTCATAGTATTTGCAAGATACGGGGCAGCATGACTTGTGGAGTATAATTTTCTCAATCCAAGCTGACGTGGAGATAGTAAGCTGTTCGAAGTTAAAAATGAATAAAATATTTGGTGTACAATTTTTTCCAAAATTTTAGAGAAGATTGGTAATAAACTTATACGTCGATATTGATTTAAAGTTTTAGGGTTTCTTTCTTTTGGAATAGGTATTATCTTGGCCTTTTTAAAAAGATTTGGAAAGATACCAGTATTGAGTGACAGATTGAATATATGTGATAGTGCAACAAGTATGCTGTCAGGTAATTTTTTAACTACAACTGATGGTATGTCATCCCATCCCGAACATACTTTGAAGAAATCTCATTAAGTATTTTTTTTAATTTTCCAAAAACTTGTTGCAGACAAAAATAAAGATGATTTAAAACCAACCTAAATATTTGTTGAATTTGTTAGCAATGAATTGGTAATTAGTGACTTCATTATCATTGATAATTACAGAACTATCGTTATGATTTTGTTTGTTTCGTCCTATGATATTATTTAACATTTTTCAGGTTGCTTTTAAATTCTGTCTCACTGCTTGAAATTTTTGTTGGTAGTACTCATGCTTTTTTGCACTTAATGTATGAAAGCAAAGATTTCTTACATTTTTGTAACTAATTTTATTTTCTATTGTTTTATCAGAGATATAGCGCTTATACAACTTATCTTTTTTGCTTAGGAATTTTTTAAGCTCATTATCAGAGCAACCTCGATTGGATCTTTTTTGATTTTTACGCTTTAAAACAAAATGCTGATCAAACGCCGAAACGTACATTTCAGGAAAAGATTCATTGCTTTGTTAGGGTCAACTTGAGTTAAGATGCTAGTTATATCAACAGTGTTTAACAGAGGTGGAGTCGAGGACACAAGGCTCGAGGCCAAGGCCAATGACAGCCCTTCCGAGGACAGACCCTCTCGAGGCCAAGGACACGAATGCTCGAGGCTAAGGTCAAGGACTTCAAAATGTGTCCTCGAGGACTTTAGCTATGCTGTTTAAATGTTCATTGAATAGCGTTAGTTTGCAGAGGTGGAGTCCTCGAGGGCGTCCTTGGCCTCGGGGACGTCCTCGAGGACACATTTTAAAGTCCTTGGCCTTGGCCTGGAAGCCTCAAGTCCTCGAAAATTGCCCTGTCCTCGGCTCGAGGACAGCACTATTTTTTGAACCGTTGAAACTTTGTTGGAAAAACCAGAAACCTCGCCGAACAGTTGCGAACACCTTTTTTGTTTTCCTCAGTTGGAGCATTGGTGTAGCCAAGGGGGGCAGGGGGTCCGGGCCCCCCCAGTTGAAATTTCACCAAAGACAAAAATGTGACAAAAAAGCCTATTGTTTCTTCAGTTTCAGTTTCTTTTTAGCATTTTTCGTCTACAACAATAACTAACAACAACATTGAAGACCAGGGGATCGGGCCCCCTCAATTTAATTTTTGCCAACCAAATTAAATGTATAACCTGGGTGAAATTATTAAGGGTTTTTCTCTGAAAAGTTGCTACCTAGGCTCTCATCTAACCTTTTTGTGAACGTAATGCAACGACCAGGGCCGGATTTATCCTATGGAACAACGCCAGGATTCCGCGCTCAGATGGTGAGACTTTTTTTGATCTTCACCTATATTTGGCAGGAAGATCTTGCAAAAATCCCCAAAGTGCCAGGTGCCCTGTGCAATGTAAATCCGGCCCGACAATAACATGGTTAGTAGTCGTAACCATCTATTGTACCATTTTTCAACAACAATTCAATAATTCACCTCCACCTCGCCAGTTTTTACGCACAAGATACTTAAAAAAAAAATTAGCCATGGAAAATGCTGATTGAACAAACCATTAAACTTCAGTTGAGTGGGCCTGGGCCCCCTGGCCGAACATGTACTCCTATAACTGGTTATTTTCGTGACAAAACAGAAATCTCTAAGAAAAATTTTCGAGTGAATTATTATTTACTGCTAAAATGTAGCAAGAAACAATGCACCTTACTTCCGCCTACTTGGACCAAATCATTTACAATTAAGATTTAACCCCAAAATGCACAATTTTAAACGTGTTTTGGACTTAAATTGCAGCAGAGGTGGGCACAAATAACATTATATCGAAAGCGCAGCGCAACAAAGCGCAACGATCTTTTTAACCAGAAAAAGCGCAGCGCAAAATGCGCAATTTAAATTTTTTACTTTCTGAAGCGCAGCGCAACTTCCGCAATGAACTTTTTGATTCAGTTGAAGCGCAACGCAATTCCGCAATTGCGGAACGGTATTTTCGTACCAAGTTAAAGCGCAACCTAACTTCCGCAATTCAAATTTCACAACACAATGCACATACCAAATTTTTTTAAATTTCAGACTGAAAACGAGTAAATAATTTGCTAAGAAGACCAACATTTATCAATATTACAATCAAGATAGACCAAAATTAAGTTCAATATATAGAATTGCGCTTTTAACCGAAAAAACTTTTGAAAGCGCAGCGCAATTAAAGCGCAACAAATTTTAAGGGCTTTATTCCGCAACGCAACTTCCGCAATGCTTCAAAATAAAAAATTAAAGCGCAACGCAACTTCCGCAATTGCGGAGGTTGCGGAAGTTGCGCTTTGCGCTTCTAATTGCGCTTTGCCCACCTCTGAATTGCAGGTAAAAGGAGCATTAAACAATTTAATTTTTTCAATTGGCTTTCAAATTTCAAAAATCTAGTGCTTTCAAATGGCTCTGAAAACGGGCAAATTGTGATTCAATGGCATTAAAATAGCTTTTTTTCCAAAAATTTACAAAAAGTCGCCCAAAGCTTGGGGCCTCGCCCTCAGACCCCCGTCTGTGATACGTTTGAGTTACATTAGCTTTCTCAACTCGTCTCCAAAGTTAAATATTTGCACTTTTCGACTATTAGTTTAAGCCCTCTCCCTTTGCTAAATCCTAGTTAAGTGGCAACAGGCAGCGATTTCAGATTTTCCATCCTAAGATATCTTTGACCCGCAAAAAGTTTCTGTTTTGAAAAGTTTTGGTGACGTCATTGCATATCATTGTGGTTTTGATCCCTCCCCCCAATCAAAAATTCTGGCTAAGCCTATGAATTGAAGATCGTCTGAAAAAATTTTTTGATGAACTTTATTTTTGGAGAACACTTGCGGCTGTGTTTTTGGTCCTTGGCCTAGGTTTCGAGCATTTCTGTCCTTGGCCTCGAGAGGGTCGGTCCTCGGAAAGGCTTTCCTTGGCCTTGGATTTTATTTGTGTCCTTGGTCTTGGCCTCGAGCCTTGTGTCCTCGACTCCACCTCTGCCAGTTTGCTTTCGTGGAAAACTCGGGAATACTCTAATTGTACTTCAGGCTCATCTAAATGTGAGTATTGCATTACCGGCGTGTGGTCTGCTAACATGTGTGTAATAATTGCAGAATTAATAGAACAATTCAGACAATTTCACCAAATATGATCTATACTTGTAGCATTTGAATCACTAATTCGAGTTGGTTTATAGATTAATGAATAAAATGATGTTTCAAACATTACTTCTGTGAATGCATCTGTGAGGCCATGACTTTGAGTATGTATATTAACATTCTTATCTCTCACGACATAGCATGTCTTTTTGGTGTTTAATAATGTTTCCAAAAGCAACCTAAGAGTACCGTATTTACTCGTTTTACCGCCCGATCTTGATTAAGGGCCCGTTTGAATAGCCGCCTGTGTGAGCAGAACAAAAAAATAAATAAGGGCCCGTGCTTTAATACCCGCCTGGTGCAAAAGCTGATTTTTCAGTGGTAGAGAACAATAGAAAATAAGAAGCTGCTAAGAAACGCTTGTGTCACAACGCTGTTGAATTTTAAGCGCTAGTAGACAACAGTCACGCCTTAGACGTCCAATTGCATAACAAATAGCATTGATTACGTAACAGGTAGTATTGATTACGGCTCCCATTTGTCTACTGCTCATTCATTCAGAATATTGAACCCTATGTGATGATTAAATCATATGGAGAAAGATTAAATGTCGTGAAATATTTGCCTTCACCGATAATTTTTGTGGTAATTTTACTTTGAAAATAACAAGCGCCCGTACTTAAATAAACGCCCGTTTGAATAGGGGCCCGGCAGTGAGTAAGGTTGAAAAAAATAAGGGCCCGGGCTACAAAACGAGTAAATACGGTAGCCAAAAACTCTGAGACAGATTGTTTATCTTGCATCGGAGCCATATAAATTGTGCCACAAGATACAACTTTGTTTTTGAAATGCAAGTTAATAAAAATTGGCTCAAATATTCCTTTCTTCATTATGCTTAGTTTCAAATTTTTGTTATATTTCACGCTCTGTTTATTATACACTCCTACTCCTCCAGAACTCATTCTCTTATACTTTGGTATGTAGTTATATCCTGCTAAGCTTTTATAATTTCCAAAACTTGTAGGTTTCTCCCATTAATTTGTTCATTTGTTCGTGTATTTGCTCGTTTATTGGGACAGTAAATTTGTTCGTGCAAAAAATTGATTTTTAGGGTGCACTTTGGGGACCACCTGGGGGAGGTACTCCCAAACTATGTCGAAATGTTTGTCTGTTAAGTATCTTTTGATATCAAAAAAACTGGCACCCTAGTTTGAGCCAATCAAAAAAATTAAAATTTGGGGGCTCCATTTTGGGGAAAACTCAGGAGTGGTATTCCCAAACAATGTGAAAACATTCGTCTCTTAGATATGTGCTAATCTTAAAAAAATCTAGTGCACTAGCTTGAGCCAATCGAAGAATTGATGTTTGGTAGGTCTATTTGGGGGGTCCCCGGGAGGGTGGTACCCCCAAACACTGTCAAAATATTCGTCTCTTGAATATCTACTGATATCAAAAAACACTGGCACCATAAATTAGGTCGTTCAAGAAATTGTTTTTTGGGGGGATCTCCGAGGTGGGTGGTACCCCCAAACCACTCAAAATATTTGTCTCTTAAATATCTACTGATATCAAAAAACACTGGCACCCTAGCTTGAGCCATTTAAACAATTGATTTTTTTTGGGTCTATATGGGGAGGTCCCCGGGGAAGTGGTGCCTTCAAACTCTGTCAAAATATTTGCCTCTTATTTGCCTCAAAATATCTACTACTGATATTTGCCTCAAAATATCTACTGATAGCAAAAAAATACTGGCACCAGAAATTAGGTCGTTCAAAAATTTGGTTTTTGGGGTGTACATTTGGGGGGGTCCCGGGGGTGGTGGCACCCCCAAACTATGTCGATATATTTATCTTTTAAGTATCTGTTGATATCAAAACAAACTGGAACTTTAGTTAAAGCCAATCAAATAATTAATTCGTGGGGTATCTATTTTGTGGGGTCCCCGAGGGAGATGGCACCACCAAACTATGACAAAATATTCGTCTCTTAAATATGCGCTGATATTTAAAAAATCTAGTGTCCTAGCTTGAGCCAATTAAAAATTGATTTTTGGAAGGTCCCTGAGAGGGGCTGGTACCCCCAAACCACGTCAAAATATTTGTCTTTTAAATATCTACTGATATCAAAAAAACTGGTACCTTAAATTAAGTCGTTCAAAAATTCGATTTTTGGGGGTCCCCTTTGGGGGGGTCTTTGGGGGGTACCCCCAAACTACATCAAAACATTTTTCTCATAAATATCAACTGATATCAAAAAAACTAGCACTCTAGCTTAAGCTGTTCAAAAAATTGATTTTTTGGGGTGTGCATTTGGGGGTCCCCAAGAGGGTGGTACCCCAAACTATGTCTAGGTATTTGTCCCTTTATTATCTTTTGATATCACACAAAGTAGCACCCTAGCTTAAGCTGTCAAAAAAAGTTGAGTTTTTTTCAGGGGTCTTTTTGGGGGTTTCGAGGGTTTGTGTCACGAATAATAATTTTGAATATCTGAGATATGATTATTTGCTGTATTTTAATGTGTACGTGACTGATTTACTACTTTTGGCACTTTTTTTAATTTAGAATAGTCGAGATGTTCTAGATAATTCCTTTGTAGTATTTTTTACTGTCTTCTATTAATCACCGGAATAATTAGTTGTTTACTTGTCTTAATTGCTATATTTAGACTTGAAGTTGTGATGTCATAATTAGGTCAAAATCTGTTATCATAAGCTCGTGTATTTTTTTCTATTGTGACGTATCATAGATTGTTCTGGGATATTCGATAGCTTTTGCCGTAGTATAAATAGGGGGGTCGTTTTTCATTCATTATTCTAATATTCTAAAAGTGGATGATTTTTAGGTATTAATTTCGTAGGCAGTTAAGCCGAGTTTGTGTATCTGGGGTTGGCTCGTATAGCTGTTTAGTAAGAGGTATGAGTGGAGCAATTTTGCTCAGTTTGTTGGTTTGTGTTTCAATCTTAAATAGAAGTTTTATTTTAAGATTGGTGTGCTGCTTTCTGAGATTCAAGAAGCTAAAGGAACTATCAACTGCCATTTTCGATTCGTCAATTAACATCTCAGTCGTTTTCTAGTTTCAGCCGACGTGGGCAATTCTAGGGATTAAAGGTTGTACTCTAGCCAAGTATCGACGATCGCGACAGTTTGGTGCCCCCAAATTATGTTAAAATATTTTTATCTTTGAAACTTCTACTGATAGCAAAAAAAAAACTAGCGCGCTAACTTATGGTGTTAAGAAAGTGCTTTTTGGGGCGTCTTCACAGAGAATGAAACCTGATACCCTCTGATCGTACCTATAACGTCAAACAAAAATATTAAAAGCGAGTTTGTAATAATCGAAAAAAAAATTAATGTGCTAGATTCAATATAATCATGGTTTGATAAAAACGATGGCCAACTAGATTATTGAACCGAGGTCTTAGGTTTCAAGCACTGGCGCCTTTAACCATTCGGCCACGACAGCACGCGCGCGTTGATAGCAACAAGAAACTAGCCCCCCAGCTTGAGGTCTTAAAAAACTGATTTTCGGGGCGTCTTCACAGAGAATGAAACCTGATACCCTCTGATCATATCTAGTGTCAAAACAAAAAATATTAAAAGCGACTCTGTCCTAATCAAAAAAGATTTAATATGTTTAATTCAATATAATCTTGGTTTGATAAAAGCGCTGATCAGCTAGATAGTTGAACCCAGGTCTTAGGTTTCCCGTACTGGCGCCCCTAACCATTCAGCCACGGCAGCACGCGCGCCCCCACGACTAAAATCACTTAACAAAATTCGCTATCACAAGTTTTGGGTGCATCTGCCCCAAAGCACGTGACGTAGCGCCTCCAAAATTGCAAGTACGCAACTTCATTCTTATCAAAATTTAGGTTTCTAGCGTTGGTGGTTTCGGAGTTTTTGTCACCAATAAATAAATAAATAAAGAAAAAATAAGTGTCGGAATTGTCATAATTTATTGTTGGGAGCTGAAACTGCATGCCCAGACACTTCTAAATTCGAAACTTTTATTCTCCTAGTGCAATTAGTTTTCGAGCTAGAGGTGTTTATACCTCCGATTGGCTTTTCAGTTTTTGGCTCGAAAATCCGTAGCACGTGGCCGATTGCTTCCAAAATTTGCACGAATAATGATTTATATGTGCCCCATTTAAGTTCAAAAACTCAAGTTTCTATCTTGAGCCGTTTCAAACTTATTGTGTTTTTTACTTCTGTTGCCGAACTCTTAATTTTTCCCGGAAAAAAACGCGAATGTCGCGAAAGTCCCAATTAACGTACTGTTACGTGTGTACGACTCAATCTACAAAGAGTTAAAATCCTGCTTGCAGGGCATGGTGTGGAATGGAACGGAAATTTCGGAATGGAATATGGAAGATGCCAGAATGGAATGGAATGGAAGATTTCAAGAATGGAATGGAAGACAATCTTCCATACTTCCATACCAATTTCATACTAGATTTCGTGTATTGTATTTACAGAAAAATACATACCGATGTCGGGTAGTGATAAATAATAAGGTACCTGAAGCTCTTAAGGCCCATTAACTTTCAAATGCGCATAACTCCGCAAGTGATGAATATTATACAAATTTTGTTTGATCGTTTAAATGTGTGCATCTGAGACTTTATTTCATCCAATTTTTAGCTATGTCACTATCACGAATTTCGTATAATTAGGAAAATAAAAAAATAAAAATTTGGGCCTTATTACCTTCATAGGAAGGTAATAAGCAGGGTGTTGAACCGTTTCAAATAACGGTTCAGGTTCAGGTTTAGCTCCTGCTCAACATATTTTAGCGGTTCAGGTTTGGTTCGGGTTTACTTGAGCACCATTTTCGAGATTCAGGTTTGGTTCAGGTTCACTCAAGTAAAATATTACTGGTTCAGGTTCGGTTCGGGTTTATAGATTTAAAATTTAACTGTCGTTACTCGTTTTATCCAGAAAAAAAAAAGGAGAAATTGCTGATCCTGTTGATGATCACCACTGCTCTTATTGTGCGTGTAACAGCGCCAGCGGCATCCGGATATGGAAAAATATATTACTTTTGTTAGGGGTTCAGTTTCGGTTTGGGTTCACTTGAGCACAATTTTGACGGTTCAGGTTTGGTTCAGGTTCACTGAAGTAAAATTTTGCTGGTTCAGGTTCGGTTCGGGTTCACTAAAATGAAACGTTTCATTCGGGTTTACGGTTCGGGTTCAGGTTCGGTTCGATACCCTGGTAATAAGGCCCATCATAAAACAGTTGATACTGATCCAGTAAATGTTAAGTTATGCTCCACAAGCACATCGGCATTATATTTTAATAGAATAAGAAGCCACTGTGTTCTTAATAAGACAAAATCCTCTTCATAAAACCTACCATACCCAAAAGAATAAGTTATCAAAAATTCATGTGTTCCTTCATTATTGCATTAAGTTACATATCCAAACATATCTCGCAAGCACAATTTAATTACACAAAAATATCTAAAAAAAACACGACACGACTTGTTCCTTTGAGGAACGTACAAATATCATCTGACGCTTCAAGGGGGGGTGGGGGGAGGGGTGCACAAACTGTAAGAATAACGTCATATAGGGGGGGTTCAAACGAAATATCCTATAACTTCTTATTTGCTGTACTGTTACATTGAAAGCTCAAAAAAATAGGGGAGGCTATAAAAATGGAGGGGAGCTTGATACTGAATAGGCTAGTTACTGGCATTTTCAAAATTTAAGTTTTGAAAATTTTCAAAATAAACATCATCCGGCGAAACAAAAGTATATTTTCGAGAAAAAACTTTAATTTAATGAAAAATCTTAAAGGTAACCGCCAAATGCAATACGCTAAACAGCAAATCTTTCTATCACAGATTCAGCATCTAAATATTTTTGCACGCGTGAATAAAAAAAATGGGCCTTATTAGCAGCATAATGCAAATTTCAATATGTTATTACCAATCACTTTCACAAAAAGAAGAAATTAACAAAAGTACATGAACACTCCACTAAAAGCATTACTCTTGCCGACTGTATCCAAAAATTGTAAGAAAAAAACATGATATTAGAGATATTGATCGTCAAAGCCATTAAAATTTAGAACAACATGAGTTTTTAGTCCCCCCCAAATTTTAAGCTTCTGTGATTAACTTGTTTTACCAGATAAAACAATCAATTTATTCATGCAAACTTGCCTCCATAACAGCTTCAGAAAAACGCGTCAAAGTTTATCGTAATACGCTTGTGGTAAAAGATATCGCCAGTGGGCCTTATTACCTGCAGGGCCTTATTTGCTGCAGGTACCTTATTGTCACAAAAGTATTCAACTTCAATATCTACGCATATTGTTTGTCGACAAATCGCGGTACTTCGGTTGTGTACATTGCGCAAACAGTGCACGTATTGCATCGTTGTAAGGACATTGCAATTTAATTGCAGCATTGATGTTACAGTTGATGACCTTGATAGATTTGACTCGTTGTTTTTTTATTTTGAGGCTGACAATTTGCCCAGTCGTAAATTTTGTTTTCTTACATAGTCACGAAAACTCGTATTTGCTATTTCATCCCCATTTCAGCTTAATTTTATTATAGTAATTCTTTTTGGTGTTAAAGCTAGGTATTTCTATTACGGTAAATGTTCTAGTTGATGTGAGGGCAAACTTGTACGGTAGGCTAATCATTAAACCATAGGCATAGCCAGAAGGACCGGGCCCTCTGCCTCCCCCCCCAATTTAAAAGCTACCAATGATAGAAATGATGACAGAAAGCCTGTTTATTCAGTTTCTTTTAGCATTTTTGGAGTGCAACAGTACATGCGTACAACAACAATTAGCAATAACTTAATATTAATATTGGCGACCAGGGGGCCCATGCCCTCTCAATTTAAATTTTTACCAACCAATTTAAATGTACAAGCCGGGAGAAATTCAGCGTTTTTGTTCTAAAAGGTGCAATCTCAGGCACTTATCTAACTTGTTTATGCAATAATATGTTTTAGGCCCCCAGCTATTAGTGACCATTTATGGCATCTAATGTACCAACTTTAAACAACATTAAACTACCAACTTTAAATAACAATCCACTTCCATCTCGTCAGTTTTCACGCGACAAAATGCTTTTGAAAAAACCTAGTTCGGGGAAATGCTTATTGAACAAATTATTGAATTTAATTCGAGGGTGCCTGGGCCCCTGGTCGTACATATATTCCTAAAACTGGTTATTTTCATGGCGAAACAAAAATCTTCAAAAGCAAATCTTCGAGTGCATTATTTAATGCTAAAAATGTTGCAGAAAGCAATGTACCTTGATTACCCTGACTTGGGCCAAGTCACAAAATTCAACCCCAAAATGCAAGATTTTAGACGTGTTTTGGACTTGACCTGAAGTAAAGAGAGTGATTTGTTCAATTGGCTTTCAAACATCAAAAATTTTGTTCTTTCAAATGACTCTGAAAACGAGCGAAATGTAATTCGAATCGCATTAAAATAGCCATTTTTTGCAAAAAATTACAAAAAATCACCCAGCGGCTGAAGGATCTACCCCCATGCCCCCTCTGTGGCCTGTTTGAGTTGCACTAAATTGCTCAGCACGTTTCCTAATTTTGATAGGATAGAAAAATTTTTAACTGGAGGTTGTAGTCCTTCCTCTATAGCAAATCCAGGTTACGAGCCAAATCAGACGCTCAACTTTTGATCTTTCGTTCTTGGTCCCATAAAAAGCCCCTCTTTTCAAAAACTTCTGATGACGTCATTGCATGATTTGCGGTTTAGCCCTCCTCCCAATTCAAAATCCAGGCTACGCCTTTGCATTTAACCATGTGCAATATGCATACCAGATATCGATCGTTGCCAGTAGCGTAGCCAGGGGGGGGGGCGGGGGAGGGGGCTCGAGCCGTGAAGTATGCAAAATCGTACGTTTTTGCATACTTTTGCATTGGCTTGTGAAGTATGCAAAATCGTACGTTTTTGGTGCTTTTGAGGCCGATTTTTTGTGAAAAATTGAAATTAGCCCCCCCCTAGGAAAACAGCCCCCCTCAAACGTTTGAATTTTCAAACTTTGCCGAAAAACTAGTCTCAACTTCCGTGAAGACCTTTTTTTTTGTTTTTTTTCGGAGACCACTTGTTTTTGGGCGGAAAAAACCTTTGAATTTCGGCCGAAAAATCAGTCTCAATTTCAGTGAAGACTTTTTTTTTTGGAGACAACCTGTTTTTGGGCGGAAAAAACCTTTGATATTCCGAGCTTTCCGAGAAATTTCGTCTCAATTTTCGGACAAACCGTGTGAAACTGATTCAAGAACAATGAAAATTCGGGTCAAGGTCGTTTGCACTGTTCTCACTCTTTCAAAATAGCCCCCCCCCCCTTTTTCCAAATCCTGGCTACGCACCTGGTCGTCGCATCTTAGTATTGGTGACGCACCTTCACTAGTGGTTGCTTACAACATTGCAAAGGTGCAAAGCAACAAAATATACGTTGCATTGCTTCCAGTCTAAAATTTCTTTGGTATGGGAGTATGGAATGGAATATGGAAGAAAATTTTAGTATGGACGGGAAGATTTTTGGTATGGAATGGAAATGGAATGGAAGAAAATTGCCAGTATGGAAAATGGAAAAATCGTCTTCCATTCCATTCCGTACCATGCCCTGCCTGCTTGATTGGCTTCACAGTTATCAGCTCTTGATTGACGTATTTGCAGTAGACCAGTGCCAGCATCCACAAAAAAATTATTCCTTTTGCGTTTCAATATGAAGTAAATTTAGTATCGAAATCACAATAAAATACGGAAAAAGCATTAAAACTGTTTCGTACTATGACCGCAATATTTTATGAAGTAAATTTAGGATAATCGCAGCCAATAACTCTCAAAGCATTTGTGTATTGTGCTATGCTTGGGCGACTCGTAAATTGCTTACGATTTGCTGTTTACATGAGCGCGACTTTACCCTGGGACTCTCAAAACGTTGAAATCGCCCTCGTGCAAGTGGTCAAAGGCGAGAACGATTCTTGCATCGAGTTGCGCAAAACACTATCGGCATCGCAAATCGTAGGTGTTACTTACATCGCGATGATTCTTGCCAGACGCGACCGCGGAAAGCGAGTCTCGCCTCATGTGAGTAACTACTCAACGAGAGAAATTTTTACGCGAAAAAATCTTCCAATCGCGTCGCAAAAAAGTCGCCGGTGTAAATTGCAACTGAAGACAGAGAAAAGACATTTCGGTCTTCGAGACAAGCTGCCACCTGCCCACCTGTTATCACACACGTCACACTCTCTTTTTTTACGCTGAAAGTCGAGCAGAAAATCTGTGAATAACAATTATTTTGTAGTCTTTGGTTTGACTCAAGTGGGATTTGAACCTTAGTCTACCGATTGGGTAGCAAAGACTGTATTCACTTGACTATTGGTCGGTATTGTGATAACTGTTTCAGTTCATAGCAAATTAGCAACCAATGCCATAGGACGCTTGGATGTGGTTTCGTTAAAATTGACCAGGACTACAATATACTGCGTATAGAGCGAAAAAAAAATCAAAACGGACATTATAACAAAATGAGACTGCAATTGTTAACGCAGGAGCTGGAAAAGAATTATCCCGATAAGTTTGATTCTCCAACCATTAAAGCGATGTTGGACTGCGAGTGGAAAAACTTTCTCAATAACAAAGTAAAGGTACGGTGAAGCCTGTGCCAGAGCACGGGTGGTAACAAGAGTAAAGTCAAAGTGAAGGGTCACTAATAAAATATAGAATAGGCTGCTTAACTTATCAAAATATGTTAATTTATTTTGTGGCAGCTAATATACAGTAGTGTAAAAACTTTTATTAAATTCCTATTTTTATAACCAATAAGGTTGCCAGTAATGTAAACGCAACTAATTTAATTTTACCATGACGCCAGTATTTTATGCAACCCATGCAGGCAATGATCTCGCAATAAATGATGAGTATAGTCTATATAGTTGCAGATGGCGGTGCTATTCAGACTTTGGAGAAACTGGTTCTCTAAACCTACCGATTCGTTCGAATCAAAAAAGCAGGATGTCTATGGATAAACAAGCAATTTTGAACAACCGGTTCTCTAAATATAGTGAGCAGTTTGTGCGAACCGATATATGCGAACAGCTAAATAGCATTACTGGAGTAATTGATAAACTTTAACGATTAGCAGACAAACTTTGCGATATGGAGGTGAGGAAGCAAATTCTCCAATGCTGGTGAGAATTTTTCGTGAAAAAATGACTCTTGAAAGCAAAGTAAAGCATTCCACTAATCTAATACCGTAGCTTTATAACATCAATTTGAGGGTGCGACCGCAAGAAAAAAAATGCTAGTTTATTATACAATCCTGCAACACACTTTATAGTGACTAAAAAAATCCAAATCATCTACTGCCTTTTTGGCTAAACCTTGGTAACCAATCTCACAATTTGTATGAAAATGAAAACGAATTAAAATATGCGAAACCCAAAAGATGTTTTAAGTCACGTTTATTTGTTAATTGTGCTTTTTACCCTAATATTTTTTTGCCTATATTTATTTTTATTAATATTGTTTTTACTAATAAGTTATATTTATTGGGCTCCGATTATTACAAACAAGCGCGCTACCAGGATTTTGCTAAAGGAGGAGCTTAATTAGGCGGCGTGCTGAGCAAACTGGTGCAAATCAAGTTTATTTCAGACGGGAGTCTGAGAGCGAAGTTCTTAGCCCTTGGGTGACTTTTGTGATTTTTTGGCAAAAAAATAATCGTTTGGATCGCTTTTTACACGTTTTTAGACCCATTTGAAAGAACTAATTTACTAAAATTTGGAAGTCTTTTAAAAGAATTAAATTGCCCTCCAAAACACGTTTAAATGCTTGTATTTGCAGGTTAAGCGTTTTAATGACTGGGCTGAAGCCTCCTTAGCTCAGAGGTACCATATTTTTATTGACAAAAAAGCGAACAGCTCCGTAACACCATGCCCAAACTCGAGTATGGCACCGGACAGCCGTACTGACTAAAGACCTTTCTTTTTCTTTGCGCTGATTTTGCACTTTGAAAATGGTGACCTCCAAAACAAAAAGGTTTCAGTTTTGCGCAGATCTAGCTCTTCGAAAATGGTGATCTCCAAAAACAAAACAAAAAAAGGTCTTCTATCGGTCCGGTTGGATTGGAGTCGGCGGGAGTTGAACGCGAGTGTGAAATGAAGGATATCGTTTTGGGTTGGTTTGGTCCTCGAATACCGCCTTTAGTTCTGAGCATTGAAAAAGAGCGGACATTTGGCTATACTTTTTGGGTGTCCTCGGAGCACAATTCATTTTTAACTGAAGAGGGCATAATCATATTTGTAGTAAAATATATGCGAGCCCAAAATAGGAAGGCACTTGTAGCCGTCAGGGAATGCAAGACCCCTTGTGCAGTTGCATAACTATTCCTCGGAGTGACGCCCTTGGGTAAGAGCTACTGTACAGTAGTTAGGCTCAATTGCAAAAAACAAAGAGGTCAGAGATACTTTTAAGTGCAGTGGAATAGACTTTATTAAAAAGAATGGAGCATGTTAAGTTTCAAATAAAGTATTAAAATTTTGATTGATTTATGGTAATACCGGTCAGAAGTCATGGTTTCAAGAATTACAAAAGCGTCTCAAACATGGTGCACCGATTCCCGCCATCTGTTTCTAGCTTTGCTTTTTCCTGCCTTTTTTTATCTCACTTATTTTTACCAAGCTTTGTGTCCAAGAAACATATAGGCACTAGGCAGTGGTGGGCAAGTTACTTTGTAAAAGTAATTGAGTTACAGCTACAGTTTCATGGCAAAAAAATAACTAAGTTACAGTTATAGTTACTATTTTGAAAAAGTAACTAGTTACAGTTACAGCTACTTTTAATAAACCGAATTACCGGTATGATTTAAGTATCGAAAATGTTGATTTCGTACTTTGGCACCGGTATTAACTGATTTCTTTCTCTATTCATTTTCTAATTTTCATGTGGTGCCTCTGGACAAGCTGCGTATGGCTATTGTTGCTGTTGTTATGACAAAAATACACAACGTAACACATTGATGCACTTTATTTAATTGCCTTTCAAGAAAGTAAGTATGGCGGTCCTCCTTCCAGCCTGTCACGGGAGGGGCCACAATTTCTTTCCAGCTTGATAGATTACTCGAGTGATTGCTTGTTCTCCAATTTATTGTATGTTACCAAAATGAATTCACAAAAATTACCATAATCGTCGATTAACTCAGATGAATTTTAGTAGTTGCTTATCCTGCCACGTTGGCAGCCAAAAGAGAGACTGATTATTTTTCGTTGCGTCATAGGAAAAAAAAGAGTTGCCAAAAAAAAAAATGATTACAACAGACGGAGCTAACCGTATTCCCACAATACCCCCACCAAGGCATCGGACGATTGGTACAATCGACCGAAGCGTGAATGACGAATCTGTGGGAATACAAAAAAAAACTTATGGACAAAGAAACGAGCTAAAGTAATCACAGCGGAGCATTGAAACAAGCAAGTGACACAACAAGAAAACTGGCACAAATAAAAGAATCAGCCTCTGCTTTAGGCTGGGGGCAAAAAAAAGAAAAGTTAAAAAAAATATCCAATGGGTGGTCGAAGAAGTAATCTTCTAAGACAGTTCTTGTTCCAAAGTCCACAAAGGATTGCATATTTCCGGCTCAGGCGTCAGTGGCTGCGAGCGAGGGACAAAAAAATTTAGAGCAACGTATTGCTGAAATAATTTGGTATATGGAGCAAAAACGCAGTCTGCTCCAAAACTCGAAATAAAAAAAATCCGGGGATGGAGAAGGAAAGATGTCCTATTTTGGAGTTTCAGATGCAAAACGGAGAGCAGCTAGGTACCGACCCCCCACCAAGCTTAGCTAAGAAAAAAAAGAAAAAAGTGAGATTACAAAAAAAATAACCAAAAGCGAAACCGTTCTCAGCAAAAAAAAATTGCCGAGCCAAAACAAGGCTACACCAAGCACGTCACAGACACACACTAAAAAGTATCCAGCCACAAGGTTTCAAACAGAAAAGTGGAGCATAAAGAACAGTAAAAGCGGTAAAATAGCTGAAACTCAAAAGGGAGGATTAAATAGAGAATAATTTTGGAACTCAGCCAACCGTACATCCGATAAAAAAAGAAATCGGCGAGGTCTTCGATGGAATCTGGGGTGCGCGACCCAGAGCTGTGGACGGTGATCAGTCGTCCATCCATGAAAAACAGCGCCGAAAACCCGAGAAAAAATTCTAAAACTTCCTAGCCGTGGTTCGACTCTCTGAGAAAAACTGAAATATCCAAGCAGTAACAACAAGGAAAAACAAAGCAATGAACAATAACGCAGGCGTGACAAGGCTGTAAATCCTTCGAAAGGAACGGGCGCTTGTACCCAACAAAAAAACTCATGAAAACAAACTAAAGCATCAAATTAACCGAAAAGGAACTGTTTAGCTTTACAAAGGGACATAATCGTCAAAACGGGAAGGCATGCGAATTATCCTACCCAGCCTATTGCGAAAAACAGGAGCAGGTTGCTCATCAAACGGCGCTGCTGCCAACTCCACAGGATTAGAGGACTCGCAAGCTACGTTGCCATTGAATGTACAGTCCAAACAATCGTCGTCTGTTACGTTTTCTAACAAATTAGCGGCTTTCAATCTATCAACGCTCACCGTGTCAATTCTGTTGCCAAGGTCTAGGGTGAAAAACTTGGCATGTTTCAACACAACACGAAATGTTCCTTTGTACGCTCTGTGAAATCCACCACTCGTCTCATCGCGTACAAAAACATGATCACACGTCGCCAATGCTTTTTCAACAAAAGTGTCGCGTTGGGTGTGATAGCTCGTCGGCAGAGCTTTCAAAGACGACATTAAGGAGTTAAGCTCTTTTACGTACGTCGTCTCACAGACCGATTTAGCCGACTCAAAAAACTGACCAGGCAGTCGCAGGGTAGTGCCAAATCTCAATTCCGCCGAAGAAAATCCATGATCACTTTTAGGGGCAGATCGCAGAGCGAGTAAAACCCAAGTCAGGTTAAAAAACCACCTGTGCGGCTCTCTTTGGGCTTTAAGAGCCGCCTTCAAAGTTCTGTGAACTCTCTCCCAAAATCCGTTAGCTTGGGGTCTATTCGCACAAGTGTGGTTTAGTTTACAACCCAAAAAACTGCACAATTCATTCCACAAGTGCGAAGTAAACTGAACTCCGCGATCACAAGTTAACTCTGTTGGGCAACCGAATCTGGCAACCCAAGTGTGCAAAAATGCGTCAGCACATTCTTTGGCGCTCGTGCCCTTAAGGGGCGCTACTTCTACGTGCCTCGTAAACCTGTTAATGAAGGTCATCAAATACGAAAAGCCGTTACACTCAACCAATGGGCCTACAATGTCGCAATGTATGTGGGCGTGGGCGAATATAGCGTCTGGAGTTTTAAACCTTTGCAAAGGGGTTTTATTGTGGCGAACAATCTTAGACTGCTGGCAAGGGATGCAGGTTCTAACAAACTTTGCCACATCTTTTCGCATTTCCTTCCATACGAATCACTGATCAATCAACTCTCTGGTCACTTTCACACCAGGATGCGCTAAAGAATGAACTTCGTCAAAAATGCGGAAGCGCAGCTTTTGCGGAACTAGAATTCGAGGTACATTACAAGATTGTCTACCCAAATGCATTCGCTAGAGCAAGGGATAGTGACCTTCTCCAAACACAAGGAATGAGTTTTATCCCTGATCATATCATTTATCTCTAAATCAGTCAGTTGCTCGGCAGCAATCTCGAGCAAATCTACCGTCTGGAAGTCACCAAACACAGCGCCAATGTCAGGGGGTAGACTCAAACAGTCCGTAACCACATTTTGCTTTCCCTCAATGTGGCAAATATTTGACGTAAATTCAGAAATGAATTGCAGCTGTCTCAATCGCCTACCAGAATACTCCCTATGGTTAGACCTCAGAGCAAAAACTTAAAGCGGAATGGTCCGTTTCAATCAAAAAATCGCGTCCTTCTAGAAAATACCGAAAATGTTTTATCGCTAGGAATATAGCCAACAATTCCCTATCAAAAGTAGGATAATTTTTTTGTGTAGCGTTCAACGACTTTGAAAAGAAACCAATCGGTGTCAACTCACCACTCACAACTTGATTAAGAGCGGCTCCAACAGCTCCATTCGAAGCGTCACATGTCAAAATAGTTTCTCCTCCTATAATCGGAAAAGCTAAACTAGTAACATTTGCCAAAATGTGTCTAGCGGACTCAAAAGCATCAATACTTTCCTCTGACCACGGGATGCTTTTCTTGCTGTTCTTCTGTGGGGAAAGAAGCCGTTCCAGGGCGTGCAATATTGCTCCAGCCTGCGGGATGAAGCGTCGGTAAAAGTTGATCATCCCAAAAAATTTTCGCAGTTGTCGCATGGTTTTAGGCATGGGGAAATTTTGAATAGCTTCAACTTTTTGAACCAAAGGTAGGACTCCTTTGTGACTAATCCTGTGTCCTAAAAAGTCAATTTCAGGGACTTTGAAAATGCATTTGTCGCGATTCAAGATTAAGCCGTAATGGGATAGGCGTTTAAAGACCAATTGTAGGTGTCGGATATGCTCCATCTCGTTCCGACTGAAGATGAGGAGATCGTCAATGAAGCAAAAGACATTAGGAATTCCTTGAAGAACTTCACGCATGAAACGTTGAAAAGAGTTGGCTGCACAAGAGATTCCCATGTGGAGACGTCGAAATGCAAAGTTGCCCAACGGCGTAATGATACTCGTTTTGCATTGATCTTCTGGGGCGATTTCCACTTGATGATAACCTTTGTACAGGTCAAGATTTGAGAAAACGGTTGAACCTTCCATATCACCCACAAAGTCAGATAGAAGGGGGATGGAGTAGCGGTCTGATATGGTTTGGCGGTTTAGTTGACGAAAGTCTCCAGCCGCCGCCTTTTTTCGGGACAAGATGCACAGGGCTAGCTCATTCGCTCTCGCTTCTGTAAATGATTCCCAATTGGAGTAGCTTATGCAACTCCGTGCGTAAGATTTCCAACTTTTCTGGGCTTAATTTTCGAACTTTAGCAACACATGGTGGGCCGGAGGTGCGTATATGATGCTGAGTCCTATGCTTAGTCGGTTTTTTAAAATTGTCAACCTCAAATAAATCAGAGTAAAAGGTGCAAAGCCTATCAACCGAGTCAAAACTACAAACATCAACTAGGCTATTTTCAACAACGTTAGCTGGCAGCTCGGGACAGGACTTACGGTCCAAAACAACATCTCTCTGCGATGCCTCATCCTCTGATGAAAAACTATTGTCAACACGCTCAACATCTTCAGCGATCGAAACGTCGGGTTTCTTTATTGTACTACCACAACGAGGGCGAGTAAGCTTAGCATCGACCTTATCATGACATGGGAGGTGCAACGTTTTATTTGTTAAGTGCAAAACAAAACCAAATTGAGTCAAAAAGTCAAGCTCTAAAATAGCACAACTAACACCAGCTCGTAAAAAGTTCCATTTAAAACTCTTGCGCAAACCAAAAGTTACCGTTGACGGGATAGTCTCGTAGGTCGGAACTGAAGTGCCATTACCGCCGTCATGTGGCCTGTTAATCTGTTGTCGCCTGCAGAACGGGAACAAGGCAAAAGCGAGACCGCACTGCCCGTATCTACCATAAAGTTTACCGAAGTGTTAGGGTCTTTATCATCCACACACCTAAATTAGCATCAATCAAACCAACTGACTTGTCCCTAAGGTTGCGAAACAGACTTCTCCGCGAGCCACGCCAGTTGCACGGTTGCCAGCAAGAACGGGCGCTAGCGCCGAAACGTGCGTGATAGAAACACTAATCCGAGTTGGGCTTGTTAAACTCGTTTTCAGATCTTAAAGAAACATCCTAGCTAGTTTGGTTTCGATCGCGTGTTTTCGAATACGTTGCGTGAGCAGCTGGGCCCTGAAAGTTATTTTGGGAAGAATTACGAAAGTTTCTTGAGCCACGAAAAAATTCACCGTCTCTTTTAGGAGTCGAAGAATGCGGTGGTAAAAAGTTGTTGTGTGAAGCAGGGTGAGATCGAGAAAGGTTACTGACCGTAGCATTCAGCCTCTCAACACACACACTCAAATCAGTTAGTTTATCGGAGACCGAATCCAGCGATAATGAAGTCGTAGGCGTTTTGGTCACCTGAGAAAAATGGCCTGCTGAACTGGCAGCAGTACGAGAGACACGACTGTCATTTTCATGAATTCGGTCTGCCATTTTGGCCAAGCCATCTAAATCCTCACTGTCCTGCATCGATAACATTTTTCGTGTTTCGCACGGCATTTGATCCAAAAATAGTTTGCGTAAACACGCGGGGGTAGCACTACATTTGGACCCATGAGACTGCATATTTTGCCAAGCAATTCGCTTGGTTTTTGCTCAAAACTAAGCGTGGTTTGATACAGAAGCTGATGCTGCTTCTCCTCCTCCGTGGGAGCATAGTGCCTTAAAAGCACAGATTTCAAATCGTCATAGGGGTGCTCTCCTAGGTATGCCAACGGGAACTCCAAAATCGTTAAATGTCTGTGGTCTAAAGCGGATAAAAGGAGCTCGCACTTACGTTTGTCATCACTCAGGCCACGAAAGTTAAAAATTGCCTCGGCTACTTTAAACCATAGCAAGCCGTCATCATCGTAGAATTTTGGAAGCTTGATTGGCGCACCCAGGTCTCGAAAGGCAGAAAAATGGGGTGTGCCCAGTAAGGTAGACGAAGTGGGCCAGCTGCCCCTTCCACGGCCAAAAGGGGGTGAGGCCAAATTTGAAAAATTCATCGAAAGGATTGTAGCTAAACAAACAGTAAATATTGCTAGCCTAGTAGGCCTACCGCGATACCGAGTCCGGTTCTTTATCGTTGTTGTTCTTTGTCCGGTTGAAATTGTCTTGAAATAAATGCAAAGCCAAATAATGATCCAAATGCCGGTTAAATGTGTTCTGACGATCCAGTTGTCGTCGGCGGGGTCACCAGTTTGTGGCGGTCCTCCTTCCAGCCTGTCACGGGAGGGGCCACAATTTCTTCCAGCTTGATAGATTACTCGAGTGATTGCTTGTTCTCCAATTTATTGTATGTTACCAAAATGAATTCACAAAAATTACCATAATCGTCGATTAACTCAGATAAATTTTAATACAGTAGTTGCTTATCCTGCCACGTTGGCAGCCAAAAGAGAGACTGATTATTTTTCGTTGCGTCATAGGAAAAAAAGAGTAGCCAAAAAAAATATAATTACAACAGACGGAGTTAACCGTATTCCCACTCAAGCATCTCAAAATGTTCATTGCTGAGATCAGAACGTTTGGATTTCAAAATATCTTTGCCCATGCTAAAAAGCCTTTCAACTGCAGCACTTGAGGCATAGGGGTAGCAGGATTTTTGATTGGGCAGGGCCAAAATCAAAAATTGCGTGCAATGACGTCATCAGAAATTTTCGAAAGAGGAACTTTTTGTGGGATAAAGATATCATAGAATGGAAGACCAAAAGCCGTGGTGTGGTTTACCAAAGTTAAAAAGTGAAAATTTCCAAATTGGGAGACGTGTGCAATTCCAAATTCCAAAAGCTAAAAAGTGAAAATTCGAAGAGCAAGATCTGCGCAAAACTCAAACGCATCATAGACGGGGTCTGAGGGCAGAATCCCCAACCGTCGGAGGCTTTGGGGCATAGGTGTAGCCTGAATTTTTGATTGGGGGGGGCTCGAACTACAAATTACATGCAATGACGTCATCGGAATCTTTTGACAGAGGAACTTTTTGATGGGCAAAGATAGCGTAGAATGGAAGATCAGAAGCCGTAGATGTTGGCACTTAACCAGGATTTTGGTAAAGGTAGAGGGCATAAAACAATTGTTAAAAAGTGAAAATTTTTAACTTAGGAGACGTGTTAAGTAAGGTAGTGTACTCAAACGTATCACAGACGGGGGTTTGGGGGCGAAGCCCCCAGCCGCCGGTGGCTATGGGGGTCTGGGAGTAAAGCCCCCAGTTGCTGGGCGACTTTTTGTACGTTTTTGGAAAAAAAAACTTTTTTAATCTCATTGGATCACATTTCGCACGCGTTCACAGCCATTTGAAAGAACTAGATTTTTAACATTTCCAAGCCAATCGAAAAATTTAATCGTTCAATCCTCCTTTTACCAGCAATTAAATCCCTAAACTCGTCTAAAATCTTGAATTATGGTGTAAAATTTTAATTGTAAGTGATTTGGTTTTTATAAGGGGTAAGTGAAGAACATTGCCTTCAGCAATATTTTAGCAGTAAATAATAATCTACTCGAAGATTTTCCATGGAGATTTTTGTTTCGTCATAAAGTTAACCAGTCACAAAAGTACATGCGCGGCCAGGGGGCCCATGCCTCCTCAACTGAAATTCAATAATTTATTGAATAAGCATTTTCTAAACATGTTTTTCCCGGACCAAATTTACATCGATCGGGGCCCCAGGCACTTAGGGGATTTTTGCGACATCTTCCTGCCAAATATAAGTGAAGACCAAAAAAAGTCCTACTATTTGAGGGTGGGGCCCTGGCACTGAGACATATGGCAAATACGGCGCTGGTTATTGGATTACGTTCATAAAAAGTTTAGATGAGGGCCTGAAGTAGCAACTTTTAGGACAAAAATCCTTGATTTCACCCTGGTTTTACGTTTAAATTGGTTGAAAAAAATTGAATTAAGGAGGTACGCCCGGCCTCATGGTCGTCAATATTATTTATTGTTAATTACTCTTGTACGCGAGTACTGTTGTACGCAAAGATGCTAAAAGAAACTGAAAATGAAGAAACAAGGTTTTTTTGTCAAACTTTTGTCATTGGTGACATTTCAATTGGCCACCCCTTTGGCTACGCCTATGATTTGGAGCAGGGTTGCCACAGAAACCGCAAATTCAAATTCCAGGACTTTTTTAGATCATTTTCCTGGACTGTTTAAGGTTTTTTACAAGACTTAAAAAGTTTGACCATTACTCTTTCATGCACCTACTCTTTTGTACTTGTGATTGACGAAAAATTTTGATAAATTGCATAAATGCATTCTTAGTACCAACTCCTAACCAAGTGCAAAGCCAAAAATTTGCAACAGGAGGGTTGTGCTTTTTGGTATGGAGGCAGAACCCCCAGCCGCCGGAAGCCATTGGGGGTCAGGGGGCAAAGCCTCCAGCTCTTGAAGATTTTGCAATATTTTTGCATTAATAACTTATTTTTAGGCCTAGTTTGATAAAGATTATTGCTTTTAAAACGTGGCATAGAAATCAGCACTGCAAATACATGATTAAATTGGTTGCCTAAATGGGCTACAGTATGTGGGTGATTGCTAGAGCTCGATCGATATGACTTTTTCGGGCCGATACCGATATATACCTCATAAACTACCAAATTTTGTCTATATTTTTCACTTAACTTGACACTAAAAGCTTCACTAATCCTCCCCCAAAGACTATTGCAAACACAAGTCATACTAAGCAAATAAAACGCAAGAACACTCTAGTTTGCTCTAAAAAATAAACAGTTTAAGGTAATTGCACTGAGCCAAAATTTTATCGACAGTAGATAGCAGAGGTGAAGTCGAGGACACAAGGCTCGAGGCCAAGGCCAAGGACACAAAAAAAATCCGAGGCCAAGGCCAAGGACAGCCTTTCCGAGGACAGACACTCTCGAGGCCAAGGACAGGAATGCTCGAGGCCAAGGACCAAGGACACGAGCGCAAGTGCTCTCCGAAAAAAAAAAAAAAGGTCTTCACAAAAATCTTTCGGCAATCTTCAAAAAAAAAAAAAAAAAAGGTCTTCACAAAAATTTTTCAAGCGATCTCCACAAAACAACGTTTTCCAAAAAATTTTTCAAGCGCTTCACAAAATTTTAACAATTCAAAAAATACTGCTGTCCTCGAGCCGAGGACAGGCCAATTTTCGAGGACTTGAGGCCTTGAGGCCAAGGCCAAGGACTTCAAAATCTGTCCTCGAGGACTCCACCTCTGGTAGATAGCCGATACGATATACCAACTTCGCTCATATCGGCCAAAATATATCAGCTGACCCATAGGTATGTCGGTCGAGCTCTAGTGATGGGTAATGGTAAAACTTCAGTCCTAGCTTTATTTCCAGCCAGTGAACAAAAAATTCCCATCATTTACAAAAAAAACAGAGCTTTCTTGCACGCCGTGGTGCAAACAAAAAAACTCTACACTAGCCCTAACCCCAACCCTAAAACTAAACCCAAACTGTAACCCTAGCTCTAACCCTCACGTTAATCCTCACTCAAACTCAAAATCTAAACTCCAACTAACCACTAACAATAACAATTTAAAAAATAAAAAGTATTTGAGCACATGAGCACCTACTCGTACTCTCTTATTCTCTATAACCAGAGCTCATTTACTTTCATGCTAGAGAGCAAATAGGCACCTCCTTTGAAAAAAATCGAAAGTATTAATCCAAATCGTCAGTAGTTTTTGAAGCTAGACAAAGATTCAATTTGGGCGAGGGGATGATGAAACGAGATTTGAGAGAGTTGATTGGTAACTAAGAGAATTAAATGCTGAATGGACCCCTATTAATTGTTTTGCAAAGCCTACGTTAAGCATATTGCATCAAGCGATCGAATTGATTGTTTATTTTTAGCCATTTTTAGGTAGTTAGTTGCTACTGGTTTTATTTTGACCAATATTAGCCCTTCCCCAAAATCATGTTCCAAAAGTGGCTTTAAATTACTTCAGTATCCATATTACTGCAAAAAACTGCCTCAGAAGTATGGTGCGATAAACGTCGTATTTTTCGTTGAGTGCATTTTGGCCAATAAAGGGCCTATAGCCTGCTATTACTAGCAGTAATACTGCTACAAGAGTATCGCATTGCATTAAATTACTGTCCATGAATTCACTCTTCCTGATAATACTCAATAATTTATGCATACTGTATTGCAAAGCGCAAATTTTGGCATTTTAACGAGAAAGTGTTCATTTGCACTCTAGAGCACTAGTAAGAACTGCTTAAAAAGAACAAGAGAGCAAAGGAATGGGCGCTCATATAAAGTTAGGGTTAGAGCTTGGGTTGCAGTTTGGGTTAGTGCTAAGATAGCGATTTTTTTGTTTGTGCGCCAGCATGCAAATAAGCGCGGTCTTCTAACAACACAATAAAGGTTTTTGAACGAACTTCACAATGTAAATTATTTCAACAATGGCTTTGTTCAATTACAAGGTACCAGTTATTATAAAACAAAAGCAACTTCACATTCTGCCCTGGAATATCACCGAAAAACTTTATAAACATTTTCCAGGACTTAAAAACAAAATTCAAGGACTTTCCAGCACAACGAAAAACTCCAGAACTTTCCAGAACTTTTCCAGGATGTGGCAACCCTGTTGGAGATAAGATCACGCCCTAAGTTCTTTCATAAAAAAAATATTTGAAGCAAAATTAAAATAACTTTTTTCCAAATCGTAGAGGACTCGAGTCAAGTCACTTGACAGTTTTTTGAAACCTCCAAGAATTGCATGACATTATAATGACGTGGACACGTGGTGGTCATTATTATTACTTACTTTTGTACGCGTAAATCCTAAATTAGAGAAACCGCAATTCCGTACAAGGACAAAATACTGGCTATGCTCTCATTATGTTTATCATTGGTAGTATTTCAAACGGGGGGTTTGCATTACCGCCTGTGTTATAGTATTAAGTTCATAGTAACGTTAAACGAGGGTCTGGGGTTGCAACTTTTAGGACAAAATTTTAAGATTTCTCACAGGTTTTGCATATAAATTGTTAAAAATTTGAATTAAAGACCCCTGGCTCGGGACCCTTGGTCGTCAGTTAGGGGCCCGGGGTCTCCTGGTTGTCAGTTGGTGGTCTCGGGGCGTTGTTAGTTAGGGGCCCTTGTTGTTAGTTAGGGGCCCCGGAACCCCCTGGTTGTCGGTTAGGGTTCTCGGGGCCCCTGGTTGTTAATTAGAGACTCCAGAGCCCCCTGGTTGTCAGTTAGGGGCCCCAGGGCCCCCTGGTTGTCATTTAGGCCCCCAAAGCTCCCTGGTTGTTGATTAGGGGTTCCGGGGCCCCCTGGTTGTTAGTTAGGGGTCCTGTGGCCCTGGTTGTCAGTTAGGAGCCCCGAGAACCCTGGTTGTCAGTCAGGGACCCCGGGGCCTTCTTGTTGTCAGTTAGGGGCCCCCTGGTTGTTAGTTAGGGGTTCCCGGTCCCTCTGGTTGTTAGTTAGGGGGCCCTCTGGTTGTCATTTAGGGGTTCCAATGCCCCCTGGTTGTTAGTTATGGGCTCTGGGGCCCCTTGGTTGTCAGTTTGGGGCCCCGAGGCTCCCTGTTCGTCAGTTAGGGGCCCCCTGGTTTTCGGTTAGGGGCCTCGGGGCTCCTTGGTCTTATGTTAGGGGCCCTGGGGTTTCCTGGTTGTCAGTTAGGGACCCGTAGTCGTTAGTTAGGGGCCCCTTGGTTGTTAGTGGGGGGCCCCCAGGGCTCCCTCGTTGTCATTAATATTATTGTTAATTACTGTTATGTGCGCAATTACTGAAATAAACTGCTACTAAACATCGCTAGGCTATGTTGTTATAATTTTTTACCATTAGTGGTATTGTAATTGGGGGGAAGGGGGCCGCCCCCCTTGCTACGCCTATGCTTTGGGGGATTGTAATTGGGGCTACGCCTTTGAGAGATTGGGGCTTCGCCGCCAGAAGCCTGGCGGTTTTTTGGAAAACGAGCTGTTTTAAATGCCATTGGATCACATTTTGCGTGTGTTCAGGGCCATTTGAAAAAACAAGATTTTTAACATCAGAAAGCCAATTGAAAAAATTAAATTGTTCAATCCTCTTTTTACTCACAGTTTAAGTTCAAAACACATATAAAATTTTGAATTTTGGGGTTAAATTTGCAAGTGATTTGACCCTCCAGTAGGGGTAAGTAAGGTACATTGCCTACTGCAATATTTCAGCTGTAAATAATAAAATAATCCACTCGAAGATATCTTTTGGAGATTTTCGCTTTGTCATGAAATTAACCAGTTGTAGGAGTACGTATACGGCCAGGGGGCCCATGTCTCCTCAATTCCAAGGCAATAATATTTGTTTAATGAGCATTTACCCTAGCTGATTTTTTTTCAAAACTATAATATTGTCGTGTAAAAACAAGCGAGATGGAGGTGAATTGTTATTAAAAAATGGTACAATAGATAAATACGCTTACAACTACGTTATTGATCGGGGCGGATTTATATTGCGTGGGGCCTATGGTAGTTTGGAAATTTTTGCACAATCTTTTTGCTAAACATACTGTAGGTGAAGACCAAAAAAAAAAAAAATCTTACCATCTGAGAGCGGGGCCCTTGGCACTGAGCCATATTGTAAATCCGGCTCTGGTTATTGCATTGCGTTCATAAAAAGGTTAGATGAGGGCCTGAGATAGCAACGTTTAGGACAAAACCGCTTAATTTCTCCCAGGTTACACATATAAATTGGTAGGTAAAAACTGAATTTAGGAAGTTATGGGTCTCCTGGTTGTCAATATTGTTGTTTATTACTGTTGTACCCATGTTATGTTATACGCGAAAACTACTAAAAGAAACATCAGGCTTTTTTGCCACATTTTTATCATTGGTAGCATTAAGCCTATAAGCCCCGGTAGTGCATAATAGCACCTTTTAGCACGTCCCTCCCACAATAGCTCCTGTGAGCACGTTAGTGCTCAACAAAAAATCTGTAGCGCCAACAGGGATTACAAAGAAGTGTTTCATTTATATATTAGAAATATTAAAATTTATGTTTAAATATAAAACTCTCCCAAACTGTTTCAAAAACTTCTTTATAACTCCATTAGAAACCCATAACTATCCTACCAGGTATGCTTGTAATGACAACTGGGCTGCTGTATTCCAACGTAAAAAGTCAACTTCAAAACGTTCGATTTAATGTAATGGTTATAAAATATGGAATAAATTGCCATTAGAAATTACAGGGTTGAATAGAAAAAGTTATTTTACCTTCTTGAAAAGACTACCGTAAAAAATTTTTATTGGAAAAAGAGTAACAATAGTTTCTTCTTACTAAAGATAGCACCCTGACTTACCTTGATTAGATGGTTTTCATGGCTGAATAATATGAGATGTTGGTTTTACACAGACTCAGTTGTCCTCGGCCAACTTTTTCTGTCCTCGGACGGATTATTGTCATTGCTGTGTGATTGTATTTTTGTCCATATGTGTGTTGAATGGCGTGCATTGTTATACTTGTTTATTTATTGGCATTTATAAATTTGCTACGCTATTTTTCATTTGTACTTAGTGGATCAAGTTTGTGTGCTGTCAAGATTTTATACTGAAGATGAGAGGTTGCAGACTCAACGACCTCACCATTCCTGAAAAGACCTCCAAGTTATTCCCAGGAAATGGCCTATGGTCTTTTCGCAACCTCTCAACAGAAATGATTATTTTGTATTTTTTTTGCTTCATTTTGTTGCTTGACTTTGTATGCTTATTTACTTTGCAAAATATCTTTTTGAACAAAAATAAATGCCAATTGAATTGAATTGAATAACCAGGATCTAACGATTATCGAATCTTTTTGAACAGGACCAAGACTAAAAGTAACTGTAACTAGTAACTTTTTAACGTCTCCAAATAGTAACTAGTTCCCTCTTACGTTTCTTTTTTGAAAAAGCAACTAAATTACAGTTACAATTACTAAAAAAGAAACTACAGTAGTTACTGTAGTAACTATAACTAGTTACTGCCCACCTGTATATGTAGGTCTTTCAAGTTTTGAAAGCTTAACAGTTAGTGCCGAACTTCTCAGCTTCTTTCTGGTAGAAAGAGAATCCAAACAAATGTGAAAAGTAATTATTTAGAAATTACGAGAAAATTGGGCTTTAATGAATGAAGAAACGCTTTGCTTCAATGAAGACACTTTAATTGGAAATTACAAGAACTTGCTGACATGGGCCCAGGAGCAATGGAAATATGAAGACTTTCGATCGAACATTTTGTACGCCGCAATTGCAGAGGAAGCTTATAAGAATTACTACTTACAAAATCCAGTAAAATCTTTTGTTGACGCATTACACTTTTTTCTATAAGAGCCAGTAAATATGGGTCGAAGATGGCTATTCTCTGCGAATTTTTGACGTTATTTATTCTTGACTTTATTGAAGTGATACAAATGAATTCTTGCTTCGGTAAAAGTTGTCTTTTGTTATAGAGCATGATCACTGTTTGACAAATCAACAACCGTAATACAAAAACAAAACAAAAAAAAATCTCGAATACTTAGGCCTACAAATATATAGTTATAGCCCGTATTCTTAATTATCAGAGGTGGAGTCCTCGAGGACGTCCTTGGCCTCGAGGACGTCCTCGAGGACACATTTTCAAGTCCTTGGCCTTGGCCTTGGCCTCGAAGGTCAAGTCCTTGGCCTTGGCCTTGGCCTCGAAGCTTCAAGTCCTCGAAAATTGCCCTGTCCTCGGCTCGAGGACAGGACTATTTTTTGAACAGTTGAAATTTGGTTGGAAAACGCCAGAAACATTGCAGAAAATTTGCGAGCACCTTTTTTGTTTTCCTCACTTGGAACAAAGGCGTAGCCAAGGGGAGGGGGGCTGGGGGTCCAACCCCTTCCCAATTGAAAATTCACCAATGACAAAACTGTGACAAAAAAGCCTATAGTTTATTCAGTATCAGTTTCATTTTAGTATTTTTCGCTTACAACAGTATAACTAAAAACAATATTGAAGACCAGGGGCTCCGCGTCCTCCTCAATTCAGTTTTTGCCAGTCAATTTAAACGTATAACCAGAAGAAAACGGGGAGTTTTTGTCTTAAAAGTTGCTTTCTCAGGTCCACATCTAGCCTTTTTGTGAACGTAATGCATTAATCAGGGCCGGATTTACCATAATGTGACGCAGTACCAGCAGTAACGTAGCCATGGGAGAGGCGGGGAATATAGCTCCCCCAATGGCCTGTCAACCAAAATGCAGAATAAGGAAAATACCACGTTTTTAGCTCTTTTGAGACTGTTTTTTGCGCTGGAATTGACTAAAAAGTGATTTAAAGCATCATTTGAAACACATATTTTTAAGGGAGAGGGGGCTAATTGCCAAAAATTAAAGTCACAAACCAATGAAAACTTTTGAAAAAATGCCCGAAAATAAACAATCAAATTTGATCGCTAATGTAAAAACTCCTAACACAGGTTTTATCAACAAATATATCATAAACTCAGGAATTAGGGTAAGGGGGCTAATCAGTGTTAGTTAATTACCAGTCACTCCTCTCAAATATCTCTCCATTAGCCCTTCCCCCAATTATTTTTCGTTAAAAAACATAGACAAAATAGATTACTCCGGGTGAGTTTTATTAAATAATAGGATTTTATGTTTTACCAGCACGTAAACAAGAGAACTGCAATGTTATCATTAGCCACTTCCCATATAGCCCATTAATGCAACCAGTTGAATCATGTTGGGCTGCCAATTTATATGCCACGTTTAAAAAGCATTATTTTCTATTAAAATAGCTCTAAAATTAAGTTCATTTTGCAAAAAAATGCAAAATTTTCGAGCGCTGGAGGCTCCGCCCCCATACCCCCAGCCTCCGGCAGCTGGGGACTTCGCCCCCTAACACCCATTGGCCTCCGGCGACTGGGGGCCCCGCCCCCAGACCCCCAAAACAGCCCTACCCCATTGCGAATTTCTGGCTGCGCGTCTAAGTACCAGCTATGGTCTCCGAGCTAAAATCGTAAGACTTTTTTTGGTCTTCACGTATATTTGGCAGAAAGATGTTGCGAAAATCTCCAAAGTGCCAGGGGCCTAGCGCGAAAAAAATCCGTCCGGCAATAACATGGTTAGTTGCCGTAAGCATCTATTTTACCATTTTTCAATAACAGTTCAGTAATTCACCTCCAACCTCGCCGGTTTTTATGCACAAAATACTTTTTTAAAAAATTAGCCATGGAAAATGCTGATTGAACGAATCATTAAACTTTAATTGAGGGGGCCTGGGCCCTCTAGCCGAACATGTACTCCAATAACTGGTTATTGTCATGACAAAACAAAAATCTCTAAGGAAAATCTTCGAGTGGATTATTATTTACAGCTAAAATGTTGGAAGAGACAATGCACCTTACTTTCCCCTACCTGGACCAGATCACTTACAAATAAATTTAACTCCGAAATCCAAGATGTTAAACGTGTTTGGATTTAAATTGCTAGTAAAAGGAGTATTAAGCAATTTGTTTTTTTCAATTGGCTTTCAAATGTCAAAAATCTAGTGCTTTTAAATGGCTCTGAACACTTGCAAAATGTAATTCAATGGCATTAAAATAGCTTTTTTTTCCAAAAACTTACAAAAAATCCCCTCTTCAAAGCCTCTGGCGGCTGGGGGCCCCGCCTCCAGACCTCCCGTTTGTGATATCTTTGAGTTACACTAGCTTACTCAACACGTTTTCAAAGTTAAATATTTGCGTTTTTGAACTATTAGTTTAAGCTCTCTCCCTTTGCAAAATCCTGGTTACGTGCCAACAGCCAACGATTTCAGATCTTCCATCCTACAATGTATTTGTCCCACAAAAACTTCCTCTTTGGAAAAATTTTGATGACGTCATTTCATGTGATTTGTGGTTTAGACCTCCCTCAATCAAAAATTCTGGGAACGCCTATAAATTGGAGATCGCCTAAAAAAATTTTTTTGAAGACGTTTTTTTTTTTTTTGGAGAACACTTGCGCCTGTGTCCTTGGTCCTTGGCCTTGGCCTCGAGCATTCCTGTCCTTGGCCTTGAGAGGTTCTGTCCTCGGAAAGGCTGTCCTTGGCCTTGAGAGGTTCTGTCCTCGGAAAGGCTGTCCTTGGCCTTGGCCTTGGCCTCGGATTTTTTTTGTGTCCTTGGCCTTGGCCTTGGCCTCGAGCTTTGTGTCCTCGACTCCACCTCTGTTAATTATTTCTTCATGCAGAAATAGTAAGTTAATTTCCGTAACTATGCAAAAACAGTATTTCTGCTGTGCTGCCTACTAAAGCTACTATTTCTTGAAGGTTGCAGAGCAACCAATTTTCTGAGTAACTTCTTGCGAAAATGCGGTTATTTACAATTTTTAGAACGTGGTGGTTTATATGGACATTTCCATTGACGCTAAATACGCTGGGAAACTGGTATTTGAACTTTTCAAAGACGTTTGTCCGAAAACATGCGAAAATTTTCGATTATTATGCGAGGGAGAATCAGAAGGCAAAACAGACGAAGGAATAACTCATCACTACCTGCACACTTTGTTCCACAGAGTTGTACCAAACGGATGGATTCAAGGAGGGGGTGAAATCAACAGTTTTTTTGACCTTTTTTTTGTATAACTTAAGAACAATTTTGGGAACACGAGACTTATATTTCCAACTAAAATTAGACTAAATCCAGCTTCGTCATGAACATAATACCGGTACCAGGACTGCGAACCAGAGACGGAACCAGTCAGGATTTTCTCGACCCGACCGGTAAATTTCAAAATCTGCGCCGGTTGACCGGTTTCTGACCGGCCCGGTCGACCGGTTTTTTACAGAAGGTTTTTGTTCACTGTTCAACGTATCTAATGAAAAAAATTTCAAAAAGGGGGGGGCATGGGTGAGGTGATGAAATTTGTGACTTCGGACGGGGTCTCAAAAAAAAAAAAAAAAAACGCTAAAAACTCAAAAAAAAAAGGTCTTTGCCTTGAAATAGTGGGTTTTTGGTCCATATGAGATTGGAGACCAAACAAAATGCAAAAACAAGGCCTCCACCACAAATCAAAGCAGTTATGTCTTCACAGCATTATATAGTGTCACCCGGGGCGACGCCCCCTTTCCGTTGCGACGCCACTGCGATAGTCAAAAGCCCCAGAACAGAACTGGCTATGATTGCATTACATTTATCAGTTTAGAAACGAAATTGAAATGTGTCCATGTAAGAAACGCAGTTTATCAAATAAGTCTACTTATTTAGATATCTTTCACAGCAGAGGAAATTTCAGTGAATCAATTTTTGGGAAATTTTTTGAAGATGAAAACTTTGCAATTAAGCACGACAGAAGAGGGATACTGGGAATGGCAAACCAAGGAAGGCATACAAACGGTTCTCAGTTTTACATCACGTTTCAACCCACGCCTTGGATGGATACAAAATATGTTGCTTTTGGGTAAGAAAGTATTTTTGCAATTGCGCAGTAAACTGGGGTGCTAACTGAAATGATTTCGACAAGATAAGAAATGGATCGATTTTCCTGCTCGCTTCCGAGGAAAAAAACAGAATCGTTTTTCTGGTTTTCGTTCGAGTGAGAAAGTTTTTCAAATCTTAAGTTTGCCAAAACGAGGAGTTTTCTTTTTCGAGTCTGAACTCAAGTTTGCATCCCTAGTTGCAACATATTGTAATGGTTCCAGATTATTGTATCGGGTTGCCCCAAACAACCCAGGAGTTGAAACTATAGAGTTTTGGCCAAGTGAAAATAGCCCAAACCCTACGTTCAACGTATCAAAAAAAGTAGCTTTTCTGTTGGTGATGATTAAAGAAGCAAAAAATTTCGCTATTTTAAAAATTTTTCGGAAAACTATATTTGACGAATTAAATTTTAGTCGAGAGTTCAAAAATTACTTCAGCATGTGATTTAGACGATTTATTTGTGCTATTTAGACAATTGATTGAAGGTTCAAAGTTATTAGATGAACTGGAAGAAGTTCCCACGGAAAACGAAAGGCCAACTTACGAATGCAGAATACAAGAATGTGGGATATATTCACTAGCTTCAACTTGCCGTTAACGCACAAACGTGCAAAAGCACCTCGGCAAATTAAGTTCACTTAGTGCTATTCATTAAAAAATTTCGATACCACGCCGAATACATTGCAGTATTTGTTGCGCACAGTAAGTACTATAAATAAAAGAAATGCATCTTTTGTGGTTGAAAATTCTGTACATTCAAAAAATAAAAAAGATTAAAGTCTCTAGCAAAAAAACGTACCCGAAAATCGTCACAAAAAATGAATAGTGCTCACTGCTCTACGCTGTCGACAAGCCTTACAGTTTGAAAGCTGCTGATGAAAACCAAGAGTCAGAAACAGCGCTTTATCGCAGCTCAATGAACTTATTACTTGTCATCGCAAAACGATTGAAGAAACTTACTAACCAAAATAAATTTGCAAGTTCATCAATATGCAACACTTATTTCTAACAGCATTTGCAATTTTTTCCTCAGGCAGTCTATTTGCAACAGAACTTAACTTTACAACATAAAATGCAATGCTCGTCGAAAAACACCTTGAACATTTTGATTCGGCTAATTTGCTGAGCTTCAACTCCAACGAAAACATTTTATTATCAGTCACTTACGTTGTCCAAAAAATAAATATCTTGACAATGCTTGAAATTCCAAACCCTCTTGGGTGTTCCAGAAGATGTTTGTTATCAGTGTATTTATTCGAGTATAACCCGCCAAATTTTGTACTGATTTTCCATCAAAAATTAAGGGTGTAGTATACACAAGTTTTTTTGAGAAATCAAACCAAATTTTCTCACAAACGTTGTATAACAGTGATTCTCAATCTCGGCTCTAAGTTATCCTCCCTGTGGCTCTCAATAACCTTTTGAAAATGAATCTGTCTACACTGTTTATCTAAACTTCATTGAACCATTCTTTATTTCAATAGTAAAACCAATAGTATTAAAAGGGCATTCAACGCGAATTTTGAAAAATTGCAAAAAATTCTTAAAAAATATGTTTACCAACATGACCCCATTGCGATTCTTGCAAATCATCCGGTTAAGAAAGTCTAAGAGAAAAAATTTTATGTTTTCCCCTTAGAATCCAAATTTCGGCCATCTTGTTTCAAATAAGCTCAGAGCTGGACAGCGCTGTTTCGAGCTTTTAGCTCTCATCGGGAGCCCTCAGCTATCTTTCAAAGGTATTCCCAGCTGAACAAACATCTTGGCCTAACTCGCAAACCTTAATGGCTTGCAGCAAGGCAGATGGTTAAGTAGGGAATAAACGATTTTTCACTTGTGGTACTTTAGAAAAGTACTTTAGAATTTTTCACTTGTGGTACTTTTGATTTTTCACGTCAAGATGTTGCACCATCTTGTTTCAAGTAGATTGCGCAATAAATCAGTTTGTAACATCTATTTCCGAGTCTTGCTATGTACCGGGCTTTTTGAATGCTGAAGGTATAGGTAAATCAATTAGTGGAACAGCTACTGTTGGAATTCAGAGAGGTTAAATGCTTTCCTAGTATGCTTTGTGGGCTAAGTGCTAGCTAAGTAGTCGGAATAAGATAAGGTTTTAGTGCTTTAGGCGCGGTAGCCTATAGCCTTTTGCAGATTGTGACAATTGCTTCGTTTAAATAGCCTATCCGAAAAAATTATTGCCTATCGAAGGCTAAGGCATCGTAGCTGACAAGATATTAGACTAAGATTCTACTTTTTAGTGAGCCAGTAAGTTTTATGCGATTACTGCGCAATTGGTTTAGGCCTCAAGATCAGATAAGCCAGTTAGTTTTTCACGTAAATATGAAATTGCAAGCTTCAGTGCTAAGCATTTTAGTTAGCATTTTTCGTTTGGGTTTGTTGCGGTTATCAGCAGGTACCTACGAAGCCACTTCCTACACAGCTGCTATGTAGTCAGTGATTTGGAACGATTTAGACCTACGTCCTTTCAGTTTGGCGATGTTCGGAAAGCGTTTCTCCTTAGTCCAAGGGGAAAAAGAATTGCGAATATCTTACGATTTCTTGGCAGAAGAGAATCAAAATTGGTGCGAAAAAATTCTAAAAAATTGCCAAAGTTGTTTCACTATGGTTTCGCAGAAAAAAAATTTAAACAAAAACGTCCTGAATGCCCTTTTAAAGCAAAAAAACGAAGTCAAATTCCCTATTACTGTATTTGGTTACACGCATCGCTTTCGCCAAGAGTCAAATATTGCACAGTTCTGTTTGGGAGTTATTGGATGTTTGCGCATTATACAGCTTATGGTTTCTTAGCTTGGATCTCATCTCCAATTAAAAGTTTTATTCTGATTTATACAAGCTGGAAGAGAGAGAGAGTGCTAACTTAGTCATTCGACAGGTTGTAGGATTTAAGTTGCAAATTACTAGGCTAATAATGCAGCAACAAAACCAAAGGGGTCCAAAAGGGCTGAACAGCCGCACAATGTGTAAGAGCAGAACAAGGGCAGTTTTTATAATTTTTCGGCAAAAATTAGCGTTTTAAGATCACAATTCGCACGTTTTTAGAGCCATTTGAAACAACCAAAATTCGAAAGTAATTACATAATAAAATTGCCCAGCCCCTTTCGTCCCCCTTTCCTTGCAGGTCGAGTCCAAAACACGTTTAAACGCTGGCATTTTGTGGATAAATGTTCTAAGTGGCTTGACCTCGCTCCACCACTGGAGCTGAAGCCCCCTTGAACCAGGTCAATTAGAAATTTTAATCCAAATATGCTTGCTTTTAAACGTAGTTTGAACTTGAACAGGAAGTAAGAACGCAAAAGAGGCTGAGAAATTTATTTCTGTTAAAACCGCCCCCAGACCTCCGTCAGTGTGAGCCGCAGACAATTCCCCATTAGCAAAATCCCTTTCGGCTTCTGCGCTAAAGCTATTATATTTTATTTTTTTTGTTTTTGGCTCAGTACAGTGCCCTTCTGAAGCTAGCCAGTATGGGCAAGTGAAACGTTTCAATAACTTAAGAAATAAAAACCTGCAGGTGCACAAAAGTAATTGAAAATTTTCGTTTATTTGGTTGCGGCTTCTACCAACTTTGAGGGTTAAAATTTGGCTCTGGACCTAAAAAAAGTTGAGAACCACCGTTCGATACACCAGTTCTCTTCAACCGGTGTGCACGGTGCACCAAAAATGTTAGGGGTGCACCACAACGAAAGGGTACATAATTTTTTTGTAATTACATTTTATTCACCTAGTTCTCTTGGCCAGGAGACAGCGAAAGGATCTTTCGGTCTTCAAGTCAAGCTGCCACCTGCCCACCTGTCTACCACACACGGCAGAGGCTTTAAACTGTCCCTTTAATTGCTGAACGTCAAGCAGGGAAGCTGTGAATACCAACTTTTATAGTCTTTGGTATGACCCGACCGGGAATCAAACCCGAGTCTACCGCTTCAGTAGCAGACGCTCTATCTACTCGACCACTGATCGGTTAATTTACATACGGTTACATAAGGGTGCAACACAAGCTTATGGACTATATATGCAGAACCTTTCAAGAAAATTGTAAATAATAATGAACCATGATTAGACAAACCGACTGTAATCTTAAGTTTTAAACTAGATAAACACATTTTGCAGTAGCAGGGCACTTATTATGCATCAGACTCTTTCCTACTATTGCATTTGTTTTTGGTGGTGGTGTATTAGTGATTCATGTACTTGCATGGCCTAATAAAAGAAGACGGCCGCACATGTCTCGCAACAGCAAAAAAATTAGGACAACTTTTGCGTGTCGCTCTTACTTCACACGCAAAAGTTACTCTTCCAATTTCCTTGCTGTTTGGTGACATTTGCGACTGTCTTCTTTTAGTAGGCCATGGCACTTCCGATATAAAATTAGACCACAATCGCCTGTAGACTACTTTGAAGCAACTTTAGGTTTACTGTTAAGGCAGCCTACTGAATTAAACCACAGAATGGGAGTACACCAGGCTTGCACAACGTACGGCCCGCGGGGCGCATGCGATCACCAAAACCTTTTATTGCGGCTTTCGAAATGGTTTCATGTGATCTCAAGCATATTCTCTTTCAATCAATCCATATTTATCGCGTTATGACGGGGTGTCTGATGCAATTGTCAGAGGTGGGCACAATGAACATTACAACAAAAGCGCTACGATCTTTTCAACCACTAAAAGCGCAGCACAAAACGCGCAATTTAATTTTTTTAATTTCTGAAGCGCAGCGCAACTTCCGCAATAAACTTTTTGATTCAGTTGAAATTGCGGAATGGCGTTTTTGTATCAAGTTAAAGCGCAAACTAACTTCCGCAATTGAAATTTCACAACACAATGCGAATACCGCATTTTTTGCGATTTTAGACAGTAAATAATTTGCTGAAAAAGGCCGACATTGACTAATATCACAATCGAAATGGATTAAAATGAAAGTCAATGTATACAATTGCGCTATGAACTGAAAAAAAGTTTGAAAGCGCTGCGCAATTAAAGCGTAACAAATTTCAAAAACTTTAGTCCGCGACGCAACTTCCGCAATGTTTCAAAATAAAACATTAAAGGGCAATCCAACTTTCGCAATTGCGGAGGTTGCGCTTTGCCCATCTCTGGCAATCGTATGTATGTGTGGTTAAACTGGATTCTACGTTTTACGCACATATCCTGCAACAGAACCTTTCTAAAGAATTACCTCTGTGGCAGAACCGAGTTGCATCAAAATTTTTTCAGACTTTTCCCTTTTGCATGACTTTACTCGACAAAACATGAGAGCAATTTTTAGATGCAACTGCTTCCTTTTAGAAGCACACCTTTAATTGTTGCAAAGAAATATGTGAAAAATATTTCGCAGCTAAACAGATTGTCACACTTGATGCTAATTCATGGATATTACACCCTTTCACTTATAATGGTATTACGATTGAAACCAATGATTTAATTGATCTTTAACTCTTTCGCGACGGCGCCTTCGCTTTAACTTATACCGTTCCAGACGGCGGTTTGCAAGAAAAAATTCGAATTTTCGACATTCTTTTGTCGCTCACAGCGATGTTATTTCAAGGGTTATTAGCTTGAATAATATATCAAAAGAAAGCAAATTTATTGAAGAATAATTAGCAATTTTATTTATCCGTTTATTCTAAATGATAAATTTGGTGCGATAAAAAATACTCACCCTACTTTTTCGATCAAAATACATTTCTAAACAATGTTTTGCGATGTAATTTTTTCTAGAGAATTGATGTCTTCAAACTAGATTCATTTTATATCGAATAAAACCCACCAAAGATTTTTTAATTTATCAAGAGTAGACGGTTTGGGCAATATGTGCATGTTTCAATCAAAATCATGGCTCGAAATTTTCTGAAATTTCACACAACTTATTCTTTCAACATAGGTTGCTAATAGAGCATATTTTCAACGCTAAGCTGTAGCTAAGAAAAATGAATAAAGGTACAGAAGTAAAATCGGAAGAAAAATTTGCCTCAAACTTTGTTCTATATCATTATATTTTGACAAAAAATTTCAAATGCGTCACTAAGAAAATTTCTGATCCATTTTTATATTTTTCGGTCCTTTGCTTTGATGATTTTACGGTACGTATATAGTAGTCGTAGGATTACTGTAATCAGAGTGGCAAATTAGTCTACCGAAAATTTGGAAATTTTTCTCAAAAATTGTAGGCCGTTGTTTTTTGACAAATATTTTTCAATATTATGAACTGAATAAACAACTATGTGTAAAGCGTCAATTTTGAACTGCTAAGCAACGAGATCGATTTGTTGCAAGATCTTTTCTATGCAGCAACAAACACTGTGGTGTAATTTGAAGGCCTACCTGTTTCATCTTATTAATATGCTTGATAGTATTTCTATGAATACGCCAAGTATTTTTGTAAAACTAGCTATATGTTGCACGAATTGAACTTCCAACCTAATAGCATCAAAGCCCAATTTTCGCTAGGTATTTACAAAAAAATAATTGGGAAATTGTATAACTGCTTGCGGTAAAAAGGCATTATTTGTAAACTGCGATGACATAGTTATGAATAAGTGTACAAAATTCTCCAAACATTTGCCACTTATGGCGCGCTACTTATTTTACGCTTCAAATACAATGTTGTTTTCATTTATCACTATTATAAATTCCTACCTGTCATGTGTTATCTATCCTGCCGAGCGAATGTTTTTCAAAGAGCATTCAAGCGGTAAAACGTGTTTTGGATCGCATAATAATAGAAAAAAGTTTTCAATTGACTCGGACCATCCGCAGCCATTTTGAGCTATGTCAATCGCATCGTCTTAGGTAATCCCTCTACTTCTTGAAGAAAAAAGTATTTTTTGTCGTCTTTTTGAGATCAATCAGTTTTTTGATGATTTCTGCTTTTTGTGGCTATTAGTATTACAACCGCGTTTTATTCGAAAAGGGTTCGACCACAGCACACTATCTTGTTTCAAAAATTTGGTGGTTTGCATAAACGACCTAAGTAAATGAGTTCTATTTTGAGCATCACAAAAATGCTAGAAGCAATAAAAATTGTCCCGAAATTTCTGCGAAAAAATATTGCTGTTACAACGATATAGATATACTCAACCGCAAATCGCCGTCATAAGGGTGTTAGGTAACGATTAATCTAAACTAAATAATAAAGCATTTTGAGTTGTTGATGGGATCAAGGTTGAAAATATTCCTAAATATAAACATATTATGCTGGTTGTGTCCTGTGCGGAGTTTTTCACAATTGCAAATGAAGCTAGGCCAAGGTCCATAACTATTACGAAAAGACCTGTGGCATTAATCAGACATTACAAATTTTGCGTTGACGCTTCAAGATTCTTTATTTTTTCAACAAAATACTTTGCAACACTTTACTAAAATTGCAGCAAGATTTCGACATGTAAAGTTTATTTCAAACATTAGTATGCATTATTATCGAAGCAAACAAAGTGAGTGCTGGTTGATTAAGAAAACTAGCAAAAAAAAAAAACGTACAAAGCAAATCGAATGCCAATCATTTTTCTTGGCTTTTGTGCCGAGTATTGCATCACTACTTTTGAGTTTTGACAGGTTTTTGTCATAAATTTATCCATAGGCGTAGGAGGTGGGGGGGCACTGGCCCCCTCGGTTGGTGTAAGGTGTCCAAATTTCGGGCAAAATTTTGGGCAATTTCATTTAACGATTTTGAGTCAAAATTTCGGGCAATTTCATATTTTTTGGGCAATAATGCGTCAAAATTTTGGGCAATTTCATGTCGTTTGGGCAAGCTTGCCTCGTAAAATTTTACGAACGCTGGATAAAAAAACTGTCTCAAGGTAAGGTCTTTGGAAGTCACCACAATTTGGACAGAAATAGCGGTTCAATTTGAGTGTAGACCTTTTTTTTTTGGAGGTCACCACATTTTGGACAGAAATAGCGGTTCAATTTGAGTGTAAACCTTTTTTTTTTTTGGAGGTCACCACATTTTGGACAGAAATAGCGGTTCAATTTGAGAGTAGATCTTTTTTTTTGGAGATCACCTCAATTTGTACAGAAAAAACAAATGATTTGTCAGGCAACTTTCAAGTAATTTTTCGGGCAAAACTTTGGTGCGCCCACAAATCATTTTGAACTCGTACGCCCATGAATTTATCCAACTTTACGGTAAGCTCATAGAAATCAAACCAAGTAAAAACACATGTATAAATAACAAAAAATCCGACCCTAATTTAAAAACTAACATTACTCAAAAACGGCAGTTCAGCATGACTCTCACAAAGCGCATAGGAAAAAACAGACATGAATATGAAAATCTCAAAAATGACTGGTATCTCAATATTTTGAAACATATTTTTCAACTCTTGAAAGAAACCCAAGAATATCATGATCGGCATTTTTCAGAGAAAGAGGTAACCGTATCAGTAATAACGAATATGCGCCATATGCTATAGATTGGTGGAATGCGGCGAGGCGAACAAAGTATGGTTTTACGAAGTTACAAACAGTATTTTGAAATTTTGAATTGAAAGCTATAAAATAAAAACGCACAAAAAAACTGATGTGTTGCTTGCAATGGGGATATTCAAGCTATAATGTTGTTAGAAAATTATTGCTGGTAAATTTTGGTGTTGAAACTTGATTCATAAGTTACAAATCTCAAGATTATCAAAAGTGTCATAACTCCCAATAATTTATTTCGGTATGATAAATTTTGAGACAAGGGTCAACACATAAAGGAACTTTGCGCACACAGCACTGTAACGAGGTCCGCTTTCGTCGCTTACAACTGGGGGTCCCGGCCGGTGTTAGGTGTTGCTTTTTAGGCGAACCTCGCATGAGCGAGATCCAGGATTGTAGGCCATACGTTCAGGAAAGTGTCGCTGCGACGGCACAAGTATTCTTGGATGCAAACGCCCGCCACTGTGTTTCGAAACAGTAACTGGACCAATTAGATATTTTCCGACACTTGCCATAAAGTCCAGTAGTCACATAGGTTTACTACGACCCTGCAGCTGCGTCAAGGGAAAGTGGTATAACTTTTGTGCATTATTTCTGGTCAATATTACCAAGTGAATGAAAACCTTTCTCCTCTACTTAATCGTTTTGCGGTTAAATGAATAGTATTTTATCATCTGTCCAGATAACTAAACCCCTTGCATGTGATCGTTGTTGGATAGCACTGCCATTGGTTTCTGTTTAGCTATTCGTATGAAAACGATCTTTATAAGCACAAGTGCCTTCGTCAAGATTCAACTGGTGCCCAGGATATTATAAAGCCTTGAACTTTGACAGAATTGCATCGATTAAAGGTCTCAGTTTCCCAAGGGAATCTGAAATCTTGTCCAAAGTGTTTTGAGTTCTGTTGTCAACGACATGCAGAAACTTCAAAATGCTCATAAAACGATCACGAGACATAGTTGCTCAGAAAAGTGGACTATTCCAAACCAAATCTGTCGACCAAAAACATAACAAGTAGGTTTAGGATAGATCCCCATTACAATCAACAAGCCAAAAAACTTTTCTAACTCTTCGATTGTCACAACCTGCCACGGAGCCGTATGAACTCTTTCTGCTGACTGTGGCCTTCGCATTCGATTTCTAAAAAACTGTCGCATTCAAATTGTTTTGCTGTGCCAGTTCAGCGTAAAAGGTGTCTTCCAGAATTAAGGACAATGCCGTCGTTGGTTGTAGAAAGGCCGCATATCAAATCGTGAAATATTGTGCTTTCTCTGCGCAGTGAATGGTATGTGAGACGACCCATCTTCGACATCATCTTGCCGATCCGTTCCTTGTGATAGTTGTGTTGGCAATTGTTGTTGACGATGTGGCAGACCTCTTTTTTTCTGGTACGACGCTGGCGGCCAGTTGCTGCTGGCGTTTGCAAAGCACCTTAAAACAAAATCGTATTTTTACTCTTACGAAAGACTCAGTAAATTAAATCAAGCAAGTCGCGAATTAAAGAAATTATTTTAGAATAAAATGCACTTATTCTTAACTTAGATAAGGAAATATTCACTTTTTCAAACCGCAGTATAACGTTTACGTGTAAAGTTAATTTAAGTTAATCAATGGTTTGGAAATTCAATCGCTAATTTAATGCATATATATTAAGTTGCAAACTAAATAGCTTACTTGTCGGCTTGTCATCACTGCTGCCACAAGACAAAATGATGCAGCAACATCTTTGGCAGAATTGCGGCTTTGACGCCTATGAGATGTTTCGGGCTGAGCATCTATAAAAAGCACTGACATTAGCAAATTAAAATTTTGGTGCACTAAGAAAATAAAGTTCTTAGATTATTCTAAAGCAACTCAGCATGTTGCATTGTAAATCACTGCGGTGTCATGCAATGCATTAGCAGATGGACCAGTGAGGCTCAGCCTGGTTTAAAAAGGCTTGAGCTCTGTCTAGAAAATTTTCGGTGTTTAGTTTATTTAGTATTACTAGAGCTGTAAATGAGAATTTGGGGTTTTTGGAAGTTTTTGAAAGTAAAAAGAGTATGATCATTATTGATACAGGATTATAGGCGTTAAAACCGATATACGTCATAGAATATTTATAGCTAAAAGTAAAGTTTAGAATTTACAGTACAGTAGATGTGCTATGTTTCTAATGAATATTAGCTGGTATAGTTTATCTTTAACTGTCGCGACAAAATATTTTATGCCAGTTTGAGCTGACTTTCCTAAAGGTGCATTTACATAGCTACTTTTTTTCTTCCATTTTTGTTTGTTTTTTTCCCTAATAAAAAGATATGTTCTTTTTCATCCGCATTTTATACGTCCATATCCGAAATAAACAAACTATTACTGGACAAAAGTTTTCCGAAAAATTTTTTTTAAGTGATACCCAGCCCTGTTTTGAAACATTGCTCTCATCGTTCATACCCAAAATTTTTGAACAAAATTTATCATTATACAAGTCTCCTTAGTGTGGATATGGTCTTATAAAAATGAGGATTAAAAAGAACATCGAAAAATGGAGCAGAAATAGAGATTTCATGGAGCAGCAAAAACGGACGAAAAACGGATACCGTGTAAATTCCCTTTGAGACATCGAATCATATTATGCAGCATGAAACTGAAAGTGGCGAGAATTTATTGGATATAATATGCTGCAACAAGAAATGGAGCGTGTTATGCTGTATTTGTCGTTTCCTTTTAACTGTTGGTAAATGGTATAGTTCTCGGATGATATCTGTGATTGAACAACCTTTGCAGCTTTTGCCGACCAACAGATCATTGCCGACGCGCTTGACACATTTCCCAGCAGGCCTACCATTATCATTTTATTTTCACATATCGCAAAAGTGCAAAAAATGCGCTTTTTGGTAAAAGTAGACAGATATTCGGCTATGTTTTTTGTTTTGAAGATCCTATAAAACATGCTAGCCATCAAAATCAGTTTAAGCGCAATTTAATTGAAATATGTGTCTAGCACACAGCACTTATAGCTACAATGCCAATTGATTGAACAGAATTCATTAAAATTAAGTAATTAATTAACACAGTTACCACCTTTCATTTTTCGCTTACGGCTGAACTTTACAACAATTCAGTAAAACAAACTCAAGATTTTGTTCTACAAAACGTTATAAAACTGGACCATAAATGGGACTATGAAAACGCGTATATGATGCGTTAGGCACAGTAATGCTTGGGTATCGTGGCATTTTGTTTAACTCTCTTATTCCTATCGTCACCAGGCCGTATATGACGTCATTAAAAGAGTGTGTAGCTAGTGACGCATGAAAGCAGTTCACTCGCATGTTTTTGTTAGAGCACGATTACACAGCCTATAACTGTGATAAATTGTTTTTGACTCAAGAAGAAATTACGATACTTCGAGACTTCTGCTAATTTTCTGGTAACATTTGAACTTATGTACAGGGTGTTCATAAAGTGCTAATACAATTTCAAATTCGTTTTATGAAGCTAACTCTCAAAATATTTTAACCAGGTTGGTTTTATTTTAATCAGCGCAGCTTAAAGTTTTTATTTCAAATAAAATTTTGTGTTTCAGATATGATTTTTATGTGTTTTATGAATGTGTTAAATAAATTCTTTTTAAATGATTACTTCCCAAGAGAAGGCACAGTAGAGATGGAACCGGTCAGGATTTTCTCGACCCGACCCGACCGGTAAATTTTAAAATCTACGCCGGTTGACCAACCGAAACCATTCAACCGTTTTCTGACCGGCCCGGTCGACCGTTTTTTTTTACGGAAGGTTTTTGTTCACTGTTTAATGCATCTAAAGAAAAATTTTCAAAAGAGGAAGGGGCATGGGTGAGGTGTTAAAATTTGTGACTCCGAACGGAATCTCAGAAAAAAAACGCAATAAAATTTTTGCGTTCTGGCAAAAAAAATTGATATTTTAAGACCTTTTTAGGTTAAATTTTGGTTTGAAAGACCTGTTTTGAGCAGCGCAAAACGTGCTCAAAATAACCATAAAAAAGTGGTCAGCACAAGCTAAATTATTAGACGCTTTCTTTGATGATGTTATGCGTAAGGCAAAGAAAAGAGGTTAAAATTTTTTAGTTATAGGTGACAGATTATTATTTGCAATTTGCCGAGCAGCAAACATTAAACTGTCGTGACATTAGCTGGAAAATATTCGAAATATATTGTGCCCCAGCAGTTTGTAGAAATGCTACTTCGGAACAAGTCATATACTAGTTCGATATAAAAAAAATAAGAGCTATGTCTTTCTTGCCCAGTGTCGAGTGTGGTATATTTAAGTTGAAAAAAGCTTTTCAAAGCGGCAAGATTTTAGCATGTACTAAAAAATCTGAAATCAGCGCCACTTCTACTCTCAAACTGATTAAAATGATGCTAAAATGCCAGATAGCGTGAGCCTCCTCCACATGCATGCTTTATTATAATCTGATCACGCGAGTTTAGGAGATATTTTGCTCTTTTTTGGTTTGTGCCGTGGCCCAAAAGGGGGGAGGTCATGGCACAATGCCCGCCCCCTAAATACACCCTGGATGTGCATGTTTTAATGGTCACAGCATGTTAGTCACAGCTTGAAACCATTCAACAAGTTTTTTCAAAGTGTGGATCGTTAATACCGTTTTTTTTTCATAAAAAGTTTTATTTATAATATAATATATGTGTATATTTCGGTTGGTGCTTAGATGTCTTTTAGTAGCAAGAAAGGAGAACTTGACCGGTGTTTCAACCGGCTTGACGGGCCGGTCGAAAAATCTCGACCCAAACGGTAACCCGACCGGTTTCTATCTCTGTGGCACAGTGTATATCCTGGTTTATTCAAACACAACCGGACGTTCAGACTCAGCGAAGGTACAGGACTAAGTATGGAATAGATCCACCACCACGTTCTTCGATTCTTCGATGACACAAGAAATTTATGGAGGCAGGGTCAATGTTGGATGCAGTCAGAAGTGGGCGACCAAGAATATCTGCGGAGAACATCGCGAGTGTAAGAAAAGCGTTTAATCGTTCTACTACGAAGTCCATCCGTACTGCTGCCAGAGAATTGGAATTACCTCTTACAACAGTGCTCAAGGTTTTATGCAAAAGGTTACGATTGTACGCTTACAAAGTGCAAATGCAGGGTTGCCACAGAAACTGCAAAATCAAATTCCAGGACTTTCCAGGACTTTTTGGGATGATTTTCCAGGACTGTGCAAGGTTTTTTTACAGGATTTAAAATTTAATTTTCACTATTACTTTTTTATGCGACCACTTTTTGCACTTGTTACTGAAGGAAATTTTAATGCCACGCATTTGGATTTCTACTACTGACTACAAGCCAGGTTTATAGCCAGAAATATGCAATGGGAGAGCTTGGCTTGGGGTATGGGGACGGAGTTGCCAGCTGCCGGAGGCCATTGGTAGTCAGAGCTCTGGGGGCAAAGCCCCCAGCATAAAAGAATTCATAATTTTTTGCAATAATAACTTAATTTTAGGCCCAGTTTGGTAAAAATTAATGCATTTTAAACGAAGCGCAGAAATTAGCACTGCGAAAACATGATCAAACTGGTTTTATAAAGGGGCTAGAGTATGTGGGTGATGGTAATGGTAAAACTTTTGTTCTAGCATTATTTCAAGCAAGTAAACCATAAAATCCCTTCATTTGAAAAAGGCTGAGCTCATTTGCACCAGCGCGCAAATATGAAATCGCTATCCAAGCCCTAACCCCAACCCTAAACATAACATATCTAACTGTAACCCTAGCTATAACCTTAATGTTAATTCTAACCCAAACTCAAAATCTAAGCCCAAACCCTAACCATAATAATTTTTAAAAAAAGCGTAAATGGACACTCACCCTAACGATAACAATTTTTGAAAAAGCGTAAATGACCACCACTCTTGCTCTGTTTTTCTCTATAAGCAAAGCACCCTAAAGTGCAAATGGGCACTTCCTTTGAAAAAACTCCAAGTATTAATTTAAATCATCTGCATTTTATAACGCTAGATAATTTAAGAGAAGGGGCTAATGCAACAAGGTTTGAAAAACATGATTGATAATTAACTGAATGAAATACTAAATACACACTTTACAATTTTTTTACAAAGCCTACTTTAAGTATTTTGCATTATGCGATCAAATTGATTGTTTATTTTTAGCCATTTTAGTCAGTTGTTGCTGATTTTATTTTTGACCAACATTAGCCCCCCTAAATGCTGTTTCAGAAGTGGCTTTAAATTACTTTGGAGTCCATATTACTGCAAAAAACTGCCTCATAAGTATACTCGCAGAGTGAAAAATGTCATATTTTTTATTGTGTTTAGCCAACAGGCCAATGGAGGGCCTATAGCCCACTACACTTCTGCTGCTAGCAGTAATACTGCTACTAGAGTACTACATTGCAATAAATTACTGTTCATAAATTCACTCTTCCTAATCATGTTCAATAATTTACACATACTGCACTGCAAAGTGCAAATTTTGGCATTTCAACAAGAAAGTGCTTATTTATACGCTGGAGAATTAGCAAGAACTGCTTAAAGAGAATAAGAGAGCAAAGAGCCGAAGAATAGGCACTCATTTACTCTCTTCTATTTTTTTAAATTATCGTTTGGGTAGGGGTACCATATTTTTATACGCCAAAAAGAGGACAGTTTCGAAAAACGAAGCCCAAACGACCAAACACGCTGAAGGTATATACCGGCCAACCGGACTGACTAAGACTTTATTATTTTGGAGAACACAATTTTCCAACGGAAAATTCAAAAACCAAAGACCGTTTTTTTCTTTGGAGACCACTTGTTTTTGCACCGATTTTTTCCTATGAAAATGGTGATCTCAAAAAAAAGATCTGCTGTCAGTACGGTTGTATTAAGGTCGGCGGTACTGAACGCGAGTGTGGACGAAAGTATATCGTTTTTGGTCGGTATGGTCTTCGACTCCCGCCTTTAAGTTCTGAGCATTAAAAAAAGAAGACATTTGGCTACTTTTTTGGTGTCCTACAGAAAAAGAAGACAAATCCTCTTAAAAGAAAACGCATGGTAGCCCTACTTTAGGTTTAAGATTAATGTTAGGATTGGAGCTTGCGGTACAGTTTGGGTTAAATTTAGGGTTGGGTTAAGGCTAGGATAGCAACTTTTTTATGAGTGCGCTAGCATAAAAATAAGCTCTGTCTTTTAACAAAATAATCTATTAAATTTACCCTTTTTAAGGACCTTCACATTGCAAATTATTTCAACAATACCTTTCTACAATTACAAGGTACCAGCTATCACAACAACAAAAAAACTTCACATTCTGTCTTGGTAAATCACGGGAAAACTTTCCAAAGTTTTTCCAGGACTTTCCAGGACTTATAAACAAAATTTAAACTTTCAAGGACTTTCCAGGACAGAAAAAAAAATCCAGGACTTTTCCAGGAAGTGGCAACCCTGGCAAATGTTACAGAGACTTCAGCCAAATGACAAGCCAAAACGAAAAGAGTTTGCAGATTACATGCTGCAACGAATTTCTGAGGATGAAGAACTTTTAACTGCATCCAGCACTAACCTTGTCTCCATAAATTTCTTGTGCCATCGACGAATTGAAGAATTGGGATGGTGGATCTTATCCATGCTTAGTCCTGTGCCTATGCTGAGTCTGAACGTCCGATTTTGTTTCAATGAACCAGGATACACATGGTGCCTTCCTTAAGTAGTAACCATTTAAAAAGGATTTTTTTAACATATTTATAAAATACATAAAAATCATATCTGAAACACAAAATTTTATTTGAAATAAAAACTTTAAGCTGCACTGATTAAAATAAAACCAACCTGGTCAAAATATTTTGAGAATTGGCTTCATAAAAAGATTTATGAACACCCTGTATATAATTGTTACATTAATTTCTTAGTTAAGATTTTTACAAGCAATGATATTTACGATAATTGTGTTTTGACTTTTTGTCACAGACTTTTGCTTGTTAGCTTTTTCGCTGCATGTCTAATTGATAGTAGTAGTATATTTTCAGTAGCAGTAGTACATTTCTTAATTCGGCTGGATATGTATAAATCATTTTTGAATTTTGTCCAACGTTCACAAACAAGCTTGAGGAGAAATATTTTAAAGTTTGGGGTAAAATGTAGATATGGTTTGCCAATTTTCATCAAACGCTTTGATCTGGAGCAAAATAATTTGTGTTGATGATAGTTTGCAGTCCTCAGCTGAATTACGGCGTCCGCGTTTTCAAATCTAGCCTGTTTTTCACGATAAATACGTCATTTTTGCGGCTCGTTTACTTATAGCGCGAACGTCATAAAATACTCTAATATAAATTCGTTTATACAGAGCGCGAACGCGAACAAAAGTTAGTTCGCGCAGAAAACCGCGTAGATTGCTTCCAGAACGAATTTTTAGGTGGCGTTCGCGACTGTTTTTGTGTTCAACCAATCAGCGCTTTCAATTTAGGCTACGTCACCAAGTATGTTTACGTCACTGCACTGATACAGACGACTGGACGACTAACGTAATTCAACCTACCTATATCATGCTATTTATGCGGGCATAGAAATTAATCGAAATAGATACTTCTGGCATTGAGCCAAAAATCCTGCTGTAATAATGCAAAAACCTTACCCAAAATCTTTCGGGTTGAATCACCAATCGCGTCAATACGCATCGAGTTATAATTGTCATCGTCAACATCTGAAAAAAAGTCATTTATTTTGGAGTGTAGAATACTCTACAACCAGAACAAGATTATTCGTAGTAATTATGCACAAGTAGTTCCGAACTACGAAACATAAACAGTACCCGCCTTTAGACTAGATCCTGCTTGAATTTTCTACAAGTAAATAAGTTTGAAAAACTATTATTCTTGAAATAGCATCGATAGGTAAAAAATAATAATAAGCAAACCGCTGAAAACAAGCTTAAATTATTCTTACAGTAATGCTGTTTGCATGTAAATATTTGATATGGTATGATTTGTATGATATGGTACCCATGGTACGATCTACAGCCATGGGCGTAGGAGCTCAAGATGATTTGGGGGGGCACCAAAGTTTTGCCCGAAAAATGACTTCATTCATTCATTGGGAAAAAGCTCTTGTTTTTTACTGAAATTGGGACGGTTTTTCTGTCCGAATTGAGGTGATCTCAAAAAAAAAAAGGGTCTTCAATGAAACTGAGACAGCTTTTCTGTACAAATTGAGGTGATTTCCAACGGAAAAAAGGGGGTTTGCGTGCGCATGCTGAAGAAAATCTTAAGGGGGCAAAATTGCCCAAAAAACATTAAATCGCCCAAACTTTTAACGCAAAATTGCCCAAATAACATGAAATTGCCCAAAATTTTGACGCGCTAACGACACCTTAAAACCAAGCGGGGCCGCCCCCCTACCTCCTACACTTATGCCTACAGCACTCCAGTATAGGTTTTATTATTAGTTGAATCACGGGTTGAATGTCAATGATGAAAAATACTAAATACACCAAAATTGTATTCTCACCGCTTTTGATATATAAAACCGTTGATTGTTTTTGATTAACAACTTGCAGCAACTCACGAAAACAGTAAATTTTAAAATACAACAAAAACAAACTTACCCAAGGGTCTTGCCGTGTATTAGCTTAAGTCAATGTGAATATTTCCATCAGAGTCAATAGTCCGATGACGAAACAAAATCGCAAGAAACGATTATATACCGTCAAATTAACGTAATGTAAAAACAGATATAGGAGTTAGCTAATTCTTGTATATAGCAGCTTTTAAAAAAATAAAATAAAAGCTAAGCACTTCCTGATTTCAGTTGAAATATAATTATGTATTCTACGGCAATCACTTCAGCAAATTATTCTAACAATTTTTTTTGTTTTTGCACTTCCGAAGTACAGTACACAGAAATACTTAAAAGATTTTCTTAGTAACACTAGCTATCACTTTATTAATAACAATAATAGATCTCCTACTCTTTATACTGTAACTAAGCCTACTCACTTTTCTAAAACAGTTGACTTTGTTACTTGTATCGGTACAATACTTTGTTTACTGCTGGTGGCAGTTGGCAAGGCCCTTAGTGCAAAATCAAGATGGTATTTTTTCATAGATGTTTAGCAATTTTTTTTGTCTAGACAACACAAATTACTTTTAGTTATCAAATTGATATATTGTAACGTCTACTAAACGTAACAACCAAAACATGTTTGCTAAATATTTGAAAAATATTGAAACTTTTAAAACTAAAAAAGACTTACAATACAGTTTTTAATTTTAGCTGAATGGAAGACCACGAATTGAACTTTTCTTTTTTTCAGCAAAACGCAAGTGCGTAAACGAGAATAGTAAAAGAAATTTTTTGATTATCTAATGATGTTGCATTGTTGCATAATCTCTAGGTTCTCAAAGGCTTTGCTAATGCTAAATCAAAATACGCTGTTACAAGCTGCATATAATTATTCCTGTCAGCACCATACTTTCGAAGTTGACTAAATGTGAAAAAACTTAGCAGTAGGGCCGGTTAAATAACATACGGCCACGTGGCAAGTAACGAACAGCTAGACTGCCTCCATCCTGAATTCTTTTTTCTGTTACCGGTACTTAATTTAAAATACAAACTTTGCTTTTTGCTAATTTTTTTATCGGCAAAAACGCTTTTCAAGAGCATTTGATACCTAAATAACCTCATTACCTATACATGCTAGGTAGTATCAATAATTATGAACTGTAGAATATCAATCTGTTTTCCCAGACATTCTTTTTTCCGCTTAGGAGTTATCAATCACCATCATCAGCCCAAATGTTTTTGATAGTCGAGTTTTCTATAATTTGCAGAATCGCTTTGGTCCGAATTTTTCGTACTTGCTCCATTTATTTCGCACTAGGGCAAATTTCCTCAAATTTTGCAAAACCTCATGTTATCGCAAAATAGAGAAATATTTACAAGCAGAGTAATAAATGATACGTGAATCATCATGAAACTGTAAACAACTAACCTACTTATGCAAAGGAAAATTGTTTCTATTTTCAACCTGTGAGACAACGATCAATCACCAATATCAGGCGCCATATTATTTTTGTGCTTTCCAGGTTTGTTTTTTATACATCAAGATACGTTACGCTTGTTGCGTTAGAAAGAAAAGCTGTAGGGAGTTCAGTTCACAACTTCACATGTTTTATTGTCACTTGAGTAATAGAAAAGCTGAAATCGTGGAAATTGAATTTCTCCCTAACGCAACACGCTCTTACAATGGAAGCCAAACAACGTTTTCAAAGAATTCGGCGGGAAGGAAGTCTTTTCCTATTTTTGTTTTGTATATTTGCAATATTCTACATTCTTCTACATGTACAATATACAAATCTTTTCGAACAAGATACCCTTGATAATCCCAATTACGGGTGGAACAGATACTGTAGGGTTTTAAATTTTTTATTTCTGACGTGTACTTAGTTATACTATGCACAGCATACAATATTTATCTTTATTTTCTTCGTGCGTCTTTGAGTGTCAATTTATATAAGCAAACGCGAAAAAATACGATTACAAGATTTTACGTTATTTTTTGAGAAGTAGGATACTATAGATAGCATTTTGCCAAAGGTTGTATGCACACAATGATATTTAGCAATTAACTGAATGACAGATCAATATATCATTGGTCTGTGCTGGGAATATGTTTTACGCTGTTATTACAAAAATTGTCACATAATTTTACGAATCTCTGAATATTATCTCAGTGCAACCCACCAAAATATGTCGTCATATCGGCCGAAAAATTTTCATTGTGGTAGTTTTTGTGGGTTTTGATTTCAAAAATAATGAAAGATCAGAACTAATTTTTTATCCAGCTTTAATATTTTCGTAATTTTTTATCTTCTATAAATTGCAGCTTTATTTTGTATAAAAATCAATTTTTTTTCTGAAATTTTAATATTTTCTATATCTTTTCTTCAAAGGTTTGGTTTTTCTTAGTTCTCCTTATTCACACGAACTGTTCGTATTTGAAAGTGAGCAAATCCAAAGCGATAACATTTTGGTTACTTTCTAAATACTAGTACGATGTTGTCCAATACCGTTTATTTTTTTATTCCTGAATAATATACAGCCAAAACATTAAAATAAGATACACTATGCTCGTACTTCTTCAAGATCCAGAATTTATCCTCTTGAATCTTGCTTCAATTTTTTCTAATTTTGCTTTCGAAAAGCTTGCTCTACACTAAAGCACAAAAATTTGCAACGTTTACATTTATTATTCAATTTTGCACCCACAAACAATAAACACACAAGCGAATCAAGTTCTACTTGTTGTTTCGGATCCCAAAGTCCTCTTTTCAAAAGCTCCTCCTTTTTTTCTTCAATCCAGGTTTGATCCTTCGAGCAGTTCCACCACAACTTCATCATTGTTGTTGTAACGTTTGCAGCAATTTACGACAGTTAACACAACAAAAACAACGAAACAGCTACGCAAATTGTTTCAGATCGCGATTTCTTCCTCTTGGAAGCTCCTCCACTCTCTCCACAATCCAGACTTGATCCTCCGAGCAGTTCCACCACAAATTCATCATTGTTGTTGCAACATTTGCAGCAATTTGCGACAGTTAACACAACAAAAACAACGAAACAGCTACGCAAATTGTTTCAGATCGCGAGTTCTTCCTCTTGAAAGCTCCTCCACTCTCTCCACAATCCAGATTTGATCCTCCGAGCAGTTCAATCACAACTTCATTATTGCGGTTGTAACGTTTACAGCAATTTAGGCAAGTTAGCATAACAAAAACAATGAAACAGCTACGCAAATTGTTTCAGATCCTGAGTTCTTCCTCTTGAAAGCTCCTCCACTCTCTTCCTCAATCCAGACTTGATCCTCTGAGCAGTTCCATCACAACTTCATTATTGCGGTTGTAACGTTTGCAGCAATTTAGGCAAGTTAGCATAACAAAAACAATGAAACAGCTACGCAAATTGTTTCATATCGTGAGTTCTTCCTCTTGAAAGCTCCTCCACTCTCTCCACAATCCAGATTTGATCCTCCGAGCAGTTCCACCACAACTTCATCATTGTTGTTGCAACATTTGCAGCAATTTGTGACAGTTAACATAACAAAAACAACGAAACAGCTACGCAAATTGTTTCAGATCCCGAGTTCTTCCTCTTGAAAGCTCCTCCATTCTCTCCACAATCCAGATTTGATCCTCCGAGCAATTCCACCACAACCTTATTGCTGGGGTTGTAAGGTTTGCAGCAATTTACGACAGTTAATATAACAAAAACAATGAAACAGTTATGCAAACTGTTTCAGATCCCGAGTTCTTCCTCTTGAAAGCTCCTCCACTCTCTCCTCAATCCAGACTTGATCCTCCGAGCAGTTCCACCACAACTTCATTATTGCGGTTGTAACGTTTGCAGCAATTTAGGCAAGTTAGCATAACAAAAACAATGAAACAGCTACGCAAATTGTTTCAGATCCCGAGTTCTTCCTCTTGAAAGCTCCTCCACTCTCTCCACAATCCAGAATTGATCCTCCAAGCAGTCCAACCACAACTTCATTATTGTGGTTTTAATGCTTTCAACGGTCTATGAAAATTTAATTGGAAAAGCACTTGAAATAAGCTATTAAAAATGATTGGTATTCAAGTTATATTCCCCCTGAATCCTCCACATCCACATCTGATTTTATCCTCCATGCGATGCAGTTTAGACCGAGTCAATTTTGTCAAACATTTTTCACATCATATATTTCGTTAGCGCGATTTGCTGGACCTAGGCTGGGCAACACAAGTTATTCAAGATTTAACTAAATGTTCTCGTAATCTTCCTCCTGCTCCTCCTTATCCCGCATCCACTTGTGAACTACCGCCCAAAATTTTTTGATTAAATTAAATGAACCAGAGTACATGCACATTGCGTAAGAAAATTTTTCACAATAATTAAAAAAAAGTTTTTGGTTGGAGGAGTTCCTCCTGCTCCTCCAGAAGTTTTGGATCTTCTCTGGCTTTCTTCCTGTTATCGATCCGCGATTTGAGGAATCATGCGAATGCTATATTGCAATTAGCAACCTTGTTTTGTTATTAGTTTTATGAAGATTGTTAGCATCTGGAAAATCAATGTCTTTATATTCTAGTGTTAGAGGTTTTTTCTTTCTGGCTCAATTCATTTTTTGTTTCTGATATGAATTAAAAAAAACAAAAAAACTTTGATGTTGTTGTAATATTTTCCGTAATCCCTTTCAAAAATAATCTTTTTATATTTTTGAGATATTTATGCATGCATCCAACTAAAAAGTGGAATTAAAATCATGCAGACATCAATTTCTGCTGGGAATAATGTAGGAAACTTAGAGTGGCAATATAGTGCCACGCCGTCTGGAAGCCACTTTGCTAAAATGGCAATATAGTGACACGCCGGCTTGAAAGAGTTAATCAGATTTCGGCCTGAAAGCATTATTTAAAGAGACGCCATAATTATATTTACTGACTTTTGGGTGCACCTACTAAACGTGCTAGAATATAAAATCATAGCAAAAAAGGTAATTTCTGCTCTCATTCAAATGCCCACAGCGTAGTTATGCCAAAGTGGTTTTTCTTGTTTGTGCGAGATCAAATCTCGCAAAACAAATTCAATCACACACATCGATCCATTGATGAGGGTAGCAATATTGAAAAAAATATCATTCCTTGGTTTGGAATGTTGGTAGATAATACGCAAGACCAAAAAAGTCATTAAAAACAATTCTTGAATTTGTTCTGTGCTTTGTCTTGTGTTATTCTTAGTGCAGATGGTAGTGCTATTGTCTTTTTACAAGGTATTTAATTTGGCTTTTCGCCTCACTTCAAATTTTAGATACAGCGTGCATGAGTTCATCACAAGATTTTCTAGGGTGCACCTTAACGAAAAAGATTAAAGCAATGCCACGTTTAATCAAATACGTGCGAGCGCTAGTACATGCACACACCAACGCAATACAGTCAAACCTCGGTTTAACGGACAAATGCGGACCAACGACAGTCCGTTGTTGGAAAAAGTCCGTTAAACGAAAACGCAGTGTTCCTCACTCTGTTACAATTGTGTGCACCTCAACTGACTGAACAAGCTGACTGATACGTCTTGTGATGTCACAATGCAAGTAAACGGGGAATCATTATGTCTCTGCGACAACGTAGCACGATTTCTCGTTTCGTCGGCTATTGATTTTCGCTTGTAACAATTACATGTACAGTAGTCTATGCTTACGGAACGGTAAAATCCGAAGTCCGTTAAATCGAGGGTTGACTGTACGTTTTCCTGAGCGCACATAACCATGCTAAAGCTGAGCAGTGCGTTGGACTTTCCCTTTGCGTTTGTTTCGGTTTGCCAAACAGATTTTCATTAATTGCTGAATTCTTAAAATGAAGATCTGTCAACCAGAACTGTTTCGTATTTCCGGGCACAGCAGCGATACGGAGTTGTATAACCAAATTTATTAACGCAAGCTGTCAAGTCGTTAAATTAAAAAAAAGAATTTAAAATGACTGCCGAACATAAAATAATGACAATTTTCAAGTGTCGTGAAGTTTTTGCGAGTTTTTTACGTGATCTTCAACAAAAAAAAAGGTCTTCATTTCAATGACTCACGATTTACGGCAATTTATCCAATGATCTTAAAACATAGGCCTACCACCAGATTATTTAGAAAATCAACGTTTTATGACTGTTCTCCCACAGCCAATACCTAAATCCAAAGGAAAGAGGTCGCACAACGCAATTTACCCAAATTAAGCAGCTAAACTGTACGTTCGATTAAAAGATGACACTGTTCACTCAAATCCTTGCTGGTCACTACTGTCTCTTTAAAGCTGCAAGCATGGGCGTCGGCAAGGGGAAGCCATTCCCCCTCGATTTTCACACAGCCTCCCTTAAACCTCCCCAACTACAAAAAGTCTTCCATTTTTAGTGATTAGTACTAGCTTTATTCTTTTTGAACCCCCCCAGAAAATTTTTCTGCCGACGCCCTTGGCTTCAAGCACGATTAAATAGTTACATAGCAGTGATAGATTGCCTTATTCTACCATCCCAAAGCCGGAAATTAAAAAATAACTAATGCAGAAGATCTTCTAACACTAAGCTAACGATTCTTAAAAGACAGGCCAAGTACATGCGCTGACTAACAGCTTATTTTTAACAAAGGATAAAAATTACCCAGTAATTTGACTTAAGCGCTGATCAGAAACTGACTAATAATTTTTTCCATCTAAGTCACAGGATTGCAAAAAAGCAACAGGCCTAATTAGTAATTAATCAGACATAAATGCACAAAAGTAGATAGAAATTGGGTCTTCAGTCAGAGTTGAAATGCAGGGCATATTTTTTTTATAATTTTAATGGCGCTAAGAATTTGCAGTTTCAGTGCTACTTATGGAAAATTGTTATAACATGAAGGACGGCATTGCTGTTGCAACATACGGTTATCCACGAATTTTTTTGTCACAGCGTCACGTCTTCAACAGCACTTGTCACTTACAGTCCTTGATCGGAGATGAGAAAAAGCGAAAGAAAAATTTGTACAAATTTTCATTAAAAAATTAAGGGTACGCGTTATACACGACTGTGCATTATACTCAAATAAATACGGGTAATTTCTTAACCGGAAAGCGCAAGTTTCTTTTGAAAAATCTCATTGTTCAACATGCGTTGGTCGTTCACTGAGATTGCTTCTCTGCAAACTACCCTCTAATTTTCGATCCGTTTTTGCCCAATTACACCTCGGTAGTGTTCACTTCATTCTCTAACTTGACCGCTGGGAAATGTAATGATCCTGTTCGAAACTAAAAACAACTAAAGATGGAAATCTCCAAGTTGCGCGACAACATCGTGTTCGGATTGGATGCATCACTGCACGTCTGCACAGTAATTTTCTGTAGCTATATTCAAAAGAACACATTACAAAAATACTGCAGGGTTTTGAGAGAACTTGTAGTTGAAAGTTGGTGCGGCTGTATATTTCCCAAATCAAATCTTTCATTATACTCGCGATACTACGCCGAAGCATGTTAACAAGTTTGCAGCGCCCATCTCGGCGTCATTATGCCCGGCAAAACAACCCCTTTCGAAATCTCGCAGCCGTGGCGAGCCGTTGGTAACACCATATCGGATTTGATCAGTCAGAGATTTGAACCTTAGACCTTCTGCTCCAGAGACGAAAGCGTGACAGCTCGACCACAGACCGGTCTATTTTTCAAACCTATTTTCTAAAAATGGAGCCCCCTGAGAGGTGGAACGAAACGACACATTACAGCTTTCAGCTTATAGACTAATTATATGATTTCACATTTTGGTTTCTGCGTAGTGCACAGTCTCTACCTGACGTAAAATTGCGAAAAACGCACCAGTGCATTCTTTGTTTTAATCAAACTGCAGCGTGTACCCTAGCATCTTGGATGTAAACAATCAGGCAATACCGAAAATATGCTTTTGATTTCAGGCCAAGTGTAGACCAAGCCTTTACGTCAAGGCGATCATTGCAACAATTACCGATATAGCAATCTATGAGAAATCAACTCGACTCTCTACTTTTTCAAGAGATCAATTCGCCGCCTCAGCTTATGTATGAAGCGTCTGAACTACGGTATTAACATAAGTCTCGTCGGCCGGTGGCTTGCGCTTGCTTCCGGGTTCAAGAAATTTTGCGATCCACGATATTTTTCGTTGCTCATCCAGCCATTTCTAAAAAAATTCCATTACGTTTTCGCCTTTATTCGGCAAGTTATTTGTATTGATCACGAAACAGTGAAGTGACCCCACGATTTTCCACTCAAGCAGCCTACTATTTCTGAAGCAATAATGTGAAATTGTATGTTGTTAATCAACTTCTGATGAAAAAATTACAAGGCAATCACTGCCAGAGGTGGAGTCGAGGACACAAGGCTCGAGGCCAAGGCCAAGGCCACAAAAAAATCCGAGGCCAAGGCCAAGGACAGCCTTTCCAAAGACAGACACTCTCGAAGCCAAGGCCAAGGACCAAGGACACAAGCGCAAGTGCTCTCCAAAAAAAAAAAAGTCTTCACAAAAATTTTTCAGGATATCTCCACAAAAAAACGTTTTCCAAAAAATTTTTCAACCGCTCCACAAAATTTTAACAATTCAAAAAATAGTGCTGTCCTCGAGCCGAGAACAGGCCAATTTTCGAGGACTTGAGGCCTCGAGGCCAAGGCCAAGGACTTGACCTTCGAGGCCAAGGACTTCAAAATGTGTCCTCGAGGACTCCACCTCTGATCACTGCTAAGAAGCAATTAAGCGTTGCTTGGCTACTAGCCGCCTACTACATCAAACCATTTTATGTCCTAAAGCAAAACAGCGGTTGTTCAAAAAAGCTTTTTTTCAAATTTAACCCATTACCCCTGGCAAAATGTTGGATTGGTGATAGAAACCCTCATACCAAATTTCAGCTGATTCGGTCCACAGGAAAGGAGGGTATGCAATTTGAAATGTTGAATTTTCGTCGAAAATTATGGATTTTTTGCCTACAAGCATTAATTTTTTCTTTCAAAATACGCGGTATCTAAGCTTACAAGTGGCTAGCCGATAAAACTCATGCAAACAACGGAAATCAAGCATAACAGCTCGTAGCTTGCGTATGGGAAAAAGCTGCTGCCCAGAATTGCTATCTCTCAGGTTCGCATTGTTGCCCGAACCCTAACTTTAATGCAAGGTGTTGAAGGAAAAAGAATGCAAAGCAAATCTCATTTCTACCTCCATTCCGCGACTGCGGTTGTTTGCGTCACTTTCATCGGCTAGCCACTAGTTAGTTCTAAGCTTTGTAGGAATGGATTCTCTTCGGATTAGAGATATTCGTGAGCTACGTCTTGCTTCTCTTGTAGTGAACTATACTATACGCACATGGCTAGCTTACAGAACTTGCAGGTTCACAAACTTTAATTTAGTGCGGTTGATAGTGTTCTTACCACCGATTGAAGTGTTTTATCTGCTAAAACGACTGTGCTAGTAATGGGATAGGAATAGAGCATTGACTTGTGTGTAGTATAGATAGAACTGTAATGATTATAGATTGATGTAGGCCTAAGGGTCTAGAGATCATGCGAGTCTGATTTTAGAGCTATTTTTTGTGTACTAACCATTCTATTTGAATAAGGATTCTATTCCAATAAGATCATCAAAGCAGGGCTACAGCACATAGTCTTATTAGTTATTAGTAGTTTACGTAATTATGCTGCGTGATTCTGGACTGCATCTCTACAAAGCTGTGGCATCAGAACATCTAAATCAAGTGTGTAGCTTGGTCTCATCCTAAGGGCAAAGATCGTGAAGTAACAACGATCCGCTACATAAACTAGTGACCGCCCGATGTCATGAGCACTGGGATGCACATTAATATTCCACTACCGTCACCCACAATTGGACTTTGTATGAGCGTTGTATCTGTTGTGCTTGCTATATTGGTAGTGTTTTTTGTGCAAAGATTATCAGAGACAGGCCTAGGCCTACCGAAATACTTGCCCCAGTCCTGCAAAAGACTGAAGCTGACCCACCAGCAGCCAATCCCATTTTGAGTCTGAATGATTCAAGCTTAATGAACTTATCTGCTGTAAGCTTAGCTTCCGCTAAAAGATAGGAATTACCACAGTTTAATGACAATAACCTGACACTATGGTTCAATAGTACTGATTTCAAGGAACAGTATGATTTCGCTTTTCAAGCTTTGCGTGCTAAACAACTTCAGAAATTGAACATTTACACTCTACAGACCAACAACCGAGTAACTCCTGTGAAGTTGTAAAGCAAACTTCATTGAAAGACAACTCTATGTCTAACAATGAAAGATTGGATACCCTGTTACATGGTGTTCATTTAGGATGCAGCCGCCCAACTAAAATGTTAAGAAAGTTAGAGACTGTTGATCACTGAAAATAACAAAGATGCAGATATACTCTAGTTAAAAAAACTTTTCATGAATAAGCTGCCGCATAATGTTAAACGATTGTTAGAAGCTACTGAGGAGACCGATCTGGACATTTTGGCTGAGAGAGCTGATGATATTGTGGCCACTCCAACAACAACCACCACCTCTTTTCCAAGAGCCAGAAATGTGTAGCATAATCATTACAGCCACTAAAATAAACTATGTTTCTATCACAAGTTTGGGCATAATGCGAATAAGTGTATATCATCTTGCAGCTGGCAAGGAACAAGAGAACGTCAAAGCAATTTTCATTAGGATTTTACCACTCGCAAAATTGGTAAGGCTGGAGGACCTCTTGGATCCCAAACGAAGATTTATAATCCTATCACTGAGATTGACTTTTTGGTGGACACATGCAGCACAATTAGCATGTTCTCCAATCGTTCCACAGAACCTGTTTCACCAACTGGTTGTCTAAGGGCAATCAATGACACTCTAGTGCCAATATTTGGAACCCAAAAATTACGAAATTGCCTAAATGTACCTGAGACATTAAGTTGGACTTTCACAATTGTGGATGTTGCAACTGCGGTGTTAAGAATCGACTTTTAAGTCATTATGGACAGTTGATTGATACTACTAATCATACCCTTGCTTGTAAATCTCCAGCAGTTCAGGAGAATTTCACACTTAGTTCAACGAAACAAAATTCAATCAGAGAGGCAGCTTTCAAATCACAAATGCTACTCCTCGTCAAAATAGACACATGGCATCTGATGCCGAGCTCACTACCAACATAAATTATATCAAAGGAAGTAAAAATATTGTGGCTAATATTAATGCTTAAGCAGAGCTGATATTAATGTTATCTTTTCTAAAATTACTGACATCGACTTTGCCCAGATAGCTAATGCACAAAAAGACAATGACACTCCCATTGAATCAGCAACCATTAGTTCATTAAAAATTGTCAAGCGAGCATTACCAGGTGATCAAGGCGTAGAGTTGTTGGGAGATATATAAACTGGAAGATGTCGAAGATGGATCCCCGAAGATTTTCGACGAATTGTTTTTAACCGTTTACACAGCTTGAGCCACGATGATATAAAAGCAACTCAAAGGTTGACTGCCGCACAATTCCTGTGGCCTAATACGAAGACTGACATCAAACAGTGGTGCCTAACCTGCTTGGCATGCCAACAGACGAAAGCAAACTGACACACGTAGCACCACTAACGCATTTTGATGCACCTGATAGGCGATTTGCCAGTGTTTGTGTCGACATTGTTGGGCCACTGAATGAGTACGAATACTTTAGTTATATTTTGACCGTCGTGAATCGATTCATCCGTAGGCCAGAAGCAATTCCACTGCGCAATATCACCGCCAGAAGTTGTGCTGATGCCTTTTCGCTGAACTGGGTGGCGCGTTTTAGTTGCCCGACTGAAATATCAAAGGATCGCGGCCGTCAGTTTACATCGGTAATATGGGACAAATTTAGCTTTTTACTTGGCTCCAAGCACTTGACTACGACAGTATATCGATCAGCCTGCGGTGGTCTGGTACAGAGGTTCAACAAAAGCTTGAAGGTTGCTCTTAGGGTTCAAGATGAACGACTGATTGGTATCCAAATCTAGGTTTAGTAATGTTGGGACTATGATCTGCCCTAAAAGAGGACTTATCTTGCTCAAAGGTCAAACTTACCCTGGGAACAAACGTGGGATTGTCTGAACAATTTTTTGATTCCCCGAACAATGAAGTATTAGAGCAGTATATTTCAATCTATGCCAAAGAACTCAGCAAGTGTATGGAAAACTTAGCTAACCATAGGTCTCGACATCCTAACAATCAAAAGGCTTTCATACAACCCGATCTTCTAACCTGTTCCGATGTTTTTGTAAAGAATGACGCTGTACGTGCACCGTTGCAAAGACCGTATTTGGGTCCTTTTCTGGAACTGAAAAGAAAAAAATACTATGTTCTGGGCATTAAAGGAAGACCTGATTCTGTGAGCATTGATCGACTAAAACCGATTTATAAGGTGAACGAGTTTATGTCAGACTCAGATGATGGTAATTCTAGTGATACTGACATCTCGCAGCAGATACAAACTGACATGGTTCCCACGCATTTGTTACCAACAAAAAATTCCCTACTTTTTCCATATCTAAATTAGCTCAAAACAAACTAAGCTCTAGTCATCTGGAATACACAAAATTGCAGTTATTTTAAAGCAATCCAAAAACTAAACCAACTCAACAGAACCCAATTGTTACGTAGATGAAGACAACTAAATAGCCTAAAGCAATCAATATTTCTTAATTGCTAAGTGATAGTTCAAGGTGTTTGGATTCATAAAAGATAGAGAGATGCGGCATAGTGTTTAGGCCACAGGTATTCAAGGGGCTGCTTATTCCACTACTACAGAACCAGAATTCTCGATTTCACATTATTAAGGTCAAGCAGTTTACTTGCTGTTTACTTGTTGTGGTCGAAAAGACGTACGAAATATAGGCTACTCGGCATTACATGGGAAGAAGGGGTGCATGCTGCACTTGATTGAACACAAAAACACTTTGTAAATGAATGGACTATTCTGAAATGCTTATAATTCTGCAGTTCACAAAATAACAACTACCACCTATACATGGGAGCCGGAAGCGTGGCAGGAGGTGCAACTTCTGCCTTGCTTTTATTTCCAACAATCAGAGGAAAAGGAGGGCAGTCTTTGCTCATCTAAATTGGCACTGCATGTCCAACATTAACACAAAAAAATCAGATGTGAACTTCCAACAATAAATTTTGAAATTAAAAAAGTGCCCTTTTTACATCTAAACTTCACCTTTTCTTACATTTGGCAGCTCTAACAAAAAAAAAACTTCCGGCGCCCATGTACCTATGTAACAGTAGTCAGTAGGTCTATACCAGACTAACTACCGAGATCTGCAAAGCCTACTTCTATTTGCAGTGTTTGGCTGGCACTGGCTAGCACACAAAGTTCAGCTGTTCAAAACATTGATTTTTGGGGCGGTCATTTGTGGGGGTCCATAGGGGGGGTGGTTCCCCCAAACCATGTCAAATTGTTTGTCTGTTAAATATCTACTGATATCAAAAAAAAAACTGGCACACTAAGTTAAGCCGTTCAAAAAAAACTGATATTTGGTGGGTCCCCGGGGGGGTGTGGTACCCCCAAATTATGTCAAAATATTTGCCAGTTAAATATCTGCTGATGTCAAACAACACTGGCACCCTAAGTTAAGCTGTTTAAAAACTTGATTTTTCGAGGGTACATTTGGGGGGGTTTGTGGGAGGTGGTACCCCCAAATTATGTTAAAATATGTTTGTTTCAAACATCTACTGATATCATAATAAACTGGCACCCTGGATTAAGCCGTTGAAAAAATTAATTTTGGAGGGCCCATTTGGGGGGGTTTCTGGGGATGTAGTAGTCCCAAACTATGTCAAAATATTTGTCTGTTAAATCTCTACTGTTATCAAAAAAACTGGCCCTCTAGCTTAAGCCGTTCAAAAACTGGATTTTTTGGGGCCCCATTCTAAGGGGTTCCGGGACAGCCGCCCCCCAAAATTTCGGGAGATCAAATTGTGTTTGCAGCTCAATAACTTTTTGCAAAAATTAGATTTCGATGTTTTGTGGTTTAAGAAAAAAAGAGCGTACAAGATTTAAGAAAAAATAATAATAAAAAAAGGAAAAAGAAAAAAGCCTCATGGCGACCAAAAGTGGGTTGGTTGGGATGCAAGGGTATCTTATGACATATAACCGTCTGAAATATTTTTTGCCGTACTTAAGCCGTTTTTGACTGAGACTGCGTTTTACGCCAAACCTTCGTGGCGGTTTTCGAGTTCTAAAACCGAAGTCACGAGATTAATTGCCTCGAAATTTGGTACAAACATACAACTCATTAATTCATAACTGCTGTCAAAATTTCATGTACCTAGACCTAACTGTTATCGAGTTATAAGCAAAAGTATGAAATCTCACACTCGTTAGTTTAAAAATGGCCGAGTAAAAACAGGAACACGCGGGGTAAGCGTCGGTCGTTCCACCTACCGCATAATAATACCGTTAAATTAAAGTTTTGTTGAACCTGTATTGAGACGAAACAAATCGGCAGGAACACCGTTCTTGAAGCTTTAACACAACACAGCCAAATATGTTATTACTATTTCTATGCGCTTAATAAAATAAGTAGAAAGACAAACGGAATATTTAATATTTATACACTCCAATCGCGTTATTTCTACAAGGTGCAGTGCGCTATTTTTGCCAAACTGTTTTCCATACTTATTCAATACTAGCACGCACTTTTCCCAACTCTTTCCCGGTTGGGAAATGCCTATACAAAATTTCCGACTTTTTCCCGATTGTGGAAACCCTGAACTGATCTTGACAGATAGCTTAAGGAAGCAGACGAAATGCCGGCAACCGAAGTGTACACACAATGCGGAAGACAGATACACCTACCGAAACGTTACCGAGATTAATGCTATTATGTGACAGTACTGGCCTACACTGTCGATAGAGCAGACCAAAAAGCTAACTGACCTTTCCAAACTGAACAACTTCGATTGAATTGTGAATTTCGTTTCAAATTTTTTTAGTTTGTAGTTTAGTCTAACCATTGACGGCCCGGCAGTTGACCACGATCACCCACCAATGCTTTTAAATGATTTGACCGAGTTAACTGCTGATTGTGTTTTTGAGTTTAAGACCTTAGCTGTGCTTAAGACAAAGCTTTATTAAGCTTAAGACTAGAAACTGCTTGGCTGTGCTTAAGAATTGATTGCATTTGATCTATGCCAGAGGAAGTTCCTAATAAGGTGATTGATTTGCCAAGTAATATGTTAGATTTTGCGTGATACTACTCAGTGGATAAGCCTTGTGCCAGTTATAAGAATGACATATGTCACGACTACACGAATAGTAGATCTTTGTGCTTTGATCACAGAGCATAAACTTTGTGTTCCTGTCCTCAGCCTTGATTGCTGATGTATAGAACATTTTGATTGCGAATTCTCATGCTACTAGCAAAACTTTGACCAACCGTAAAGCATGTTTAGCTTCATTCTCTGCCGTTTCGTTGTGAGTGCAGGTGTTTAGACTTCTCTAAAGCTCATGGATACGTTTAAGTTTGATGACATACGCCACTCACTACTGCAATCCAACGTACACTATGTGATATTTTAAATAACCAGTATGTTTGATAAAACTACATAGTTAGTAAATACCTTTTGAGTACATTACGTGTCCGACGCTAAACCAGGTTAAGTTTGTAACAGTGTTACAAACTTGCGTGGGAGGAGAGTACTGTAGGAATGGATTCTTTTTGGATATGAGATATTTGTGAGCTCCGCCTTGTTTTTCTTGTAGTAAACTATACGCACATGGCTAGCTAGGCTATGGAACTTGCAGTTCACAAACTTTAATGTAGTGCGGTTGATAGTGTTTTTCCGACTAATTGAAGAGTTCTATCTGCTAAAACGACTGTGTTAATTATGCTAGATAGGAATAGGGCATTGACTGGTGTGTAGTATAGATAGGGCTGTAATGATTATAGTTTGACGTAGGCCTAAGGGTATAGAGATCTGATTTTTGTGCTATTTTTTGGGTACTAACCATTCTATTTGAATAAGGGCTCTATTCGAATAAGACCATAAATGTAGGGCTACAGTATATATCCTAGTTAGTGATCAATAGTTTAATTAATTATGCTGTGTGATTTTGGACTGCATCTTGACGAAGCTGAGACATCTGGACATCTAAAACAAGTATGTAGCTTGATCTCAACCTTAGACAGGGCAAAAATTGTGAAGTAAGAACAATCGGCTACAGCTTTTTTGATTTAGTATTGCTCAAACTACGTATTAGACCCAGTCTAAATCAGTTTGTAGCGTTTGTTTCGTAAATTTATTAACAAAAAATTTTCTGTTTTACTGTCCTTTCGACTAAAATATGTCAAGGTGCTTATGCCATTTTGATTGCTTTCGAACACCATTACTGCCCTACAAACCACCGCATAAAATGAGAAAAAGACCGAAAAAGGACGTGGAAAGTAATCTAACGTCCCTCTTCATAAACCAAGTTATTAACACTATGTTTGGCAAGTTCAACCCGCAAGGAATATGATTTATCATTACAATTACAACTCCTATAATGTGAGTCAACAACCAGAAGTTGATGAAGTTTTAAACATTATTTTCGCGCGATCCAGCATTTCTGTGTTAGTTGTTCTAATTCTTAGCAAGAACAACCTTATCATCGTACCATTTTTTGACTCTTCGGTTTTTCAAGGAACTGTAAAATAGCAAAAAGTTGGAATAATTTATTACGAAATGTTACTAAGTCTCACAACCAAACGTCAAATTATCAACCAATCTAACCGATTATATGAGTAAAAATTTAGGAAACATCAATGAGCTAAATTTGGTATGTGGGGTTTCTATCACCAACCTAACGATTTGCGAGGGGTAATGGGTTAAATTTGAAAAAAAAGTTTTTTTTGAACAATCCTACTGTACAACGAAGTTTTAATGCCAGTTACGTCAACAACTTAGACAAAACCATACACTTCCAGTGTGAGCTACTGCGCGTAACTTACATATTCAATATACCATAGAACTTCACGAAGATATGCCTCACGTTGAATTAATGACAAATTAAATCGCAAGGATAATGCTAGGTGCAGCTGGCCGCAACATTTTGGAATTGCAGTTTTCCAACACTTGTAGTCAACAACTTGCATTGCAAAAAGTTGAATTCGGTGCTTTACAACCGAAAATTGGTAAGAGATACCAAACCCTCTGTCCCTCTGCTAAAATATTATGTTCATCCCATCTTTGCATTGTTTCAACAGCTCACGTTAGAGCAAAGTGCAAACATTCAAACTTAAAGAATAGCGTGCACCTTTCCATCACGAGACCGTCAGACCGTACTACAAGTTTGAACTTCAACTTAAGTCCAATAAAAGTAGAGCTAACAAAACTTTGAAAGCGATTCCAACCGCAGCAAGACAATCAAGTTGTTTTCAACAAGAAACTTGGTTGATTAAATCCGGATTTACAGTAAATCAGTATAAAATAATTATTTGAATGTGATGTCTTTGCAGGCCAGAATTTCAATATTTAATCGTTTGCGTGCTTTCTGGCCCAAAGATTACTAGTGCGGAAGGCTTGGAAAGAGCTACGAGAACGGCGACCATTTAAAACAAGTAATGCGAAAAAGTTGTCCAACCAGAAGATTCAAACCAGCAGCCTCAGCTCAAGTGGTAGAGAAATAGACCACTAGACCGGTAATCTAAAGGCTGCAGGTTCAAATCCTGTGGGAGGACAATTTTTTTCGCTTATTTTAAGTAATCGCCGTTCTCGTGGCTCTTCCATAGCCTTTCGCGCTGGTAGCCCTTAGACCAGAAAGCGAGCAAACCATTAAATTCTTTCAACTTCTATTAGCGTTTCAAGTTTTTGCCCGAATTGGACTCGTTTAAATCCACTTTTGTAAGGCCAAAGTGTTATAAACCAATCTAATTTAATAATTATAAGGTTTGCAAACTTACTTTTAAAGTAGGAAAGCCATCCAGAATAGTTTCTTCATGTTCCAGATAAGCAAGTAATCCCATAATCAACACCACATCTGCCATACTTGCACTCTCAGTGTTGGCTAAATAGGATGTTTTCGACTCAGAAAGTGCCTACAAATAACACACGAATGTACTAAACTAAGGAAGTACAACTACAACATCGTTATGAAATACGAAGTGTTGAAAAACCTTTCACGGTTTTTAAAACTGCTTTCGTCAGTCCCACCAATGGTCATGATTCTCATAAATCTTGTGCAATAAACAAACGAGTCTGATCAAATTGTGCAACTCCTTTTGAATAAGGTTTCAAAACAATCGAAAAAGTTTTGTTACTAGACAAGGTGTGTAGCAGTAGCTGTGTTATTAAAAAAAGTTCTTCAATATCGAGATGCAACTTCTTCAAATAAAAATATTCCAACTGAGACAATGCGGTCAATGGCCATGTAAAATGCAATTTAGATACCAGCAGATAATTTGGCCAATGGCCATAAGCAAAACACCTCTAGAAACGCATCACTAACAAATCTATTCAAGACGTCAAGAGTAAAAAGTACAAAGAGTAGAAAATACAAACCTTTTCGAAAACAGGAAAGTAGCGTCTGAGAAGTATTTTTTTACCCTCTTGATAAAATTGTTCTCTTTTCTCTTTTGGCTGGAAAGCAATACCAAAAGTGGTGCCACACATATCTTGCACACCTTCAGTATACATATCAACTCTACAAAAAAAAGCGACGGTGATGAGTTATGGCAAACTCTTGAGCACAGCACTATGCTGTAAGCTGAAAAGTGGATGCCATTACGATCACATTGGTCTTCCAGATTCCCAGCTATAATGCTATTTCTAAAACGAACAATGTTTTAAATTTTGTTATTAGTAGAAATTTATGAAATAAAGTGTAGACCAGGCTTGGAAAAATTATAATTGTAATTGACAAAATTGTAATTAATTACACAACTTTGCTATAATTGTAATTGTAATTAAAGATTTTCAAAAGTCGATAATTGTAACTGAAAATTTTTCTGCCTATTTTCAATTACAATTACCCTATTATTCACTAACATAGATGATAACAAAATGTGTTTGAACAATATCGATTTTCCTCCGTTTCAAATCGATATCAATATTTTCTACCAGTTGCAATCACATCTGACGTCACAAATCGAATATCAAAGTAGGTTAGGGATAGCTAGAGTTAGTTTTAGAGGTAGGGTTAATCATATTCATAACTTAGCACCTACTTTAATCATAACTAGCACTAACTCTAAGCCAAAAATTAGCCAAACACAGAATTGGCTTATGACGTCAGATGTGACTTTAACTGGTGGTAAGTAACTATTGTAACTTCAATGCTATTTGTGATATTAAAATTTTGTGAGCTTTTTTGCTTGTTTGCCCTTGTGTGCTTATCAAAGCGACATTAATTGTTCTATTTTGTAGGCTACGCTAAATATGTGATATTATTGGCATAAGTTAAAATAGTGCTAAATAGTAGTTGTAATTTGAAGTTGTAACATACACAATTTCAACTTTTTTACAATTTTGAATTGTGTTAAAACTTATTTTCTTTTGCACAAATAATTGCGGCATGATACCATGGTTAAGCTAAAACCATAATGGTGCTGGATGCGATATGAATTCAATAACATACTTAACAATTGCTTCTTAACGAAATTACGTATTGCAAAAATTAAACATAAACAAAGATTGATGGAAGAACAAGGATAGAGAGAAATGGGGCTTTGATAGTTCTGGTACAACAAATCCACAGTTTTTACCTGTGCCATTGCTACGGGTGCCCAGAAAAGCCGTGCCTTCTTCTAACGACTGCTTGTGCCCCCTATTTCGGTTTACTCAGAAAACGTTTTTGGAACATCACGTAACGGCAATCATAGGCGTCGATTTTTTGTTGGTTAAGCAAATTCCGAGGGGGCGAAATGTTTCTGCGAAGTTTGGTTAAACTTAATAATTCTATTTCAGTCCGGAACTTTGTCCCCAAATTCAGGTAAAGACCAAAACAAAAAAAAGGTCTTCGCCGCATTCTGGTTCTATCTCAGTCCGGAATTTCGGATTTCTTGTTGCCAAGTGCAGAGGTGCCGGAACGTCAGAAGGGCAAGGGGGGGAGAGGCAGGTTTTTCAAAAGGCACTTTCAATACTGTACGTACCGTCATTACCACCAACATTGCAGATATACTGTCAAACAATTAAACACTTCACCAAACCCAGAGTACTGAGTGCGTCGCATAAACACTAAAAAATCACAACAAACGAATTATCAATTAAATGAGGGCAGATTCTACCGCAGGATGCCATTGGGGGTTTGGGGGCAACGCCCCCAACAGCCGGAGACAAGGGGGTCTGGGGGCCGAGCCCCCAGCGCTCGAAGATTTTGCAACTTTTGTGCAAAATTAACTTAATTTTAGGCCTATCGTAGCAAAAATTATTGCTTTTAAATTGTGGCATAGACATTAGCTGTGCAAAAACATGATCAAACTGACTGCGTAAATGAGCAGATTGGCTATGAGGGCGGTGCCTAACGGTAAAATTTTAGCCTTTTTATAACAAGCTGGTAAACCTTAAAACAAAAAAATCAAAAATAAATTTTTAACTGATTCGTCTGCATTAACAAAACAAGATAATTTTGGAGAAGATGTTTATTCCCACCACATCCCAGCACCCCCATCTCCTCCAAGTATTTTACTGTTCGGTCTGGACAAGAAATGGATCTTGTTCCAGTTATTGCAATGAATTATGTGTTACAATTTTTTCTTATATTTCTCGGTTTGAGCCGAAGGAGTCAGGAACACTGGATTCGCCACTGGTTACGTCAGCGTCGATCGTTCCTACTACGGCTACAAACAAAGTTAGACACTTGGATGTCTTGCAACAGAGTAATGCTGAGGCCTACAGGCATAGGATTCTCGAGTTCTTAATTTGAAATTTTGTAGCACCCTATATCTTCGTAGCGTCAGTTTAAACTAAGTGAACTAAATTGGGTGTCACAGCTCATAGGCTAACCAAATGTATTCCACAAGATTGCTCATTTATTTTGCGGTATGTTATTTAGAAATCATTTAACACACGCAATTTGTTATAATTGATTTCAATAAACTTTTTAGCGTGAATTAATGGAGAGTAGTTTTGTTTAGAATAAAATATTTTTGTTACAGAAAAGGAAAATTGTAATGTGTTTTGTATTGACAAAAAAAATTGGTAGGTTTTATTTCTAGAAAGGGCTCAGTTGATTGATAAAAACCAAACTTTAATCCCTCGAATGCTTCTGGTAGCTCCGGTACGCTTTTGCGTGCCATCAGTGTAAACTGACATTAGGACAGGGGTCGAAATTAACTTTTTCAACAACTTGTCCGTCGGGCAAGTGATATCAAACGTCTCTTTGCTCCAAAAAATTTCAACTTGCCCGAAAAGAAATAGGCACAATAAAGTTGAATCTAAACAGAATTCATTTTTGTCCATTTTTTGGGGGGGGTTTGCTTTTACATAACATAGCATGTTCTTTCTCGTCCGCACTTTCAAGCCCATATTCGCACTACACCGTTACATATCTGATATTGACAAAAAATTTGAGCATGAACGATGAAAGTGATATTTCAAAATATGGCAGTAAACGTACTTCTAGGGAAAAACATTGAATTTACATAATACGCTTATTCCATTTCGAGAATCAAGTTTTTTGCGCGATTATAATGTCTATGTGACGTAATATGTAACTTTTTCCAATTATGCGTTATGCAAAAATTGATTTTTTGATTGTAATTATTTCAACTATTACGTTAACAATGATATTGATAAACGTTGCGGTTTTGCTGCAAACGCATTTTCAATCGAGAATATTTTGAAAACTACACCAGGTAGAAAGCTGAAATTTTTGCAAAAGTTAAACAAGCTAATAGATCTTCAAAACAGCCATAACAAAAAAAAATGCAAAATTCTTGACAGTGTCTTCAAGCACCGCAGGGGAGTACACTTGTGATGGCTGAAACGGCAGTTTACGCGGCAAGAGCAGGGAATTTTTTCTCAGAAAAAAAAACAACATTTTGTGCCAAAAAGTTGCTAATCGCGTCCAAATCTGTGCGTGGTTAAAAAGTGTTACTTGCGATTAATGATGTGCGTACGATTAAACAAAGTTTTAATTGTGATAACTACGGAGTAAAATAATGCAAGCAACAGCTTTCTCTAGTTGCTTTTTATTTTATTGCAACAAAAGCGAACCTAATTTGCGTCTCAAAACAATCTTGTTTGATGTTGTTCAATATTCTGTATTTTGCTAGCTTGTCCCTCGGCCAAGTAATGCCAAAAAATAACTCGCCCAAGGCGATTTCAGCTTGCCTCGAGCAAACGTTAATTTCGAACCCTACACAAGGAGAATATTGAATTACTGTAAGTTTCATCCAATCGATCAGCTTTCACGAGCTAGCTAAAAAACGTACAGTGCAGTACAGCCTACTGCAAGTTGCTACACACTTTTTACTGTGTTAATTGCTATCGTGCACAATTGAGTCATTTGTCTGGTCGATTGTTCACCAACAATCAAATTATCTGTTAAATCTATTGTTCAAAAACAGTCAAATTTTTTTCTGCGTTGGATAAGCGAGTTTTGGGATTAGCAGGCGTTTGCTTAGTTACTATCGTACTGAAATGCAAAGGGCAATACTGCCCCCCTTGCCCCTCCTGGTAAAAGGACAGGGGAGGCAGCTGCCCCCTGCCCCCGCCATTACTGGCCAAGTGGGTGTTACTCGCCAGAAAACGGAGGGGGCCAGACATATTTCGCCCCCTTCACTGTTAGACTCGAGGCGGCGCCGTCCCCCTGGCCCTCTCAAAATCGACGCCTATGACGACAATACAACAGGCAATAATGGAAAAAGGGATTATAAAGTTCAAACATAATTCTCGTTTGAAGTTTTCTCAACTCTTTGCGAAATTGCTGGCCACCAACTGCTGTACATAAATGTGACGCAAATAATCCGTCTTAAAAACACGCCTTTATAAACACGCTGTCTTATAAACACTGAATAGGAACGTAACCTTATAGAAACGATACCGATACTTCGTCAGTAATTATGATCTGAAACAATACGTGAACACATTTTTTCAAAAGGCCAGCAGGTTTTATTTTTTAGAGAATATTGAAAAATTTTTTAGGTCGCAGTCAGTTGCCCAACCAAGCAGAAGGGGTTAAGGGGGCTTCAGCCTCCTTTAGCCAAATCATTTAAAAAATTTAACCACAAAATACAAGCTTTTAAGTGTGTTTTGGACTTGGTCGTAAATATAAGGGCATTGGGGCTAAAGGGGCTAGGCAATTTAATTTGTTTAATGACTTCTGAATTTTAACAGTTTACTGTAGTTATTCACATGGCGTCAAAAACGTGCGAAAAGTGATTGAAATAGCATTAAAATTACGATTTTTTGCTGCTAATTCACAAAAAATCACTCAGCGGCTGGAGTATCTCCCCCAGGCCCCCTCAGAAATACGCTTGTGTTGCATTGGTTGTTCAGCATTGAGCCTAAATTAGACAATTTTTGTGCAAAAAAAATTTTACTTTTTGTTCAAGCTCCCTCTCTCTTAGTAATATCCTGGTTGCGCTTCCGGCCGCATTCACTGCTGCTGACAGATTTTTCAAGCGATTTTTCGCACGGTATACAAAACAAGCTAAGAAACGCTGCCGGCCTTATGCGTCTCTTTTTTCAGACACGAATACAAAATTTTTTAAATAGCGCATATTTTGGAGTTGTAAAATATTAGTTTTTACGTGGAAAAGTTTAGTCTATTTTAGTTCCCTAAATTTCGGCTTCATGCCTCCTCACGTCGTTTGCTCTGGCGACGGCACTGGTGTTGACATAAGCTAAACTCAAAGCCTCGAATGTATATAAATTGGTCGCAATGTTTTGAGAATCTTTTCATTGTAATTGAAATTGTAATTAAATTACAATTATTTGAACTTGATTAATTGTAACTGAAAATTTAAGGATGTAATTGTATTTGTAATTGTAATTAAAGCAAAAGCAAGTAATTTTTCCAACCCTGGTGTAGACTTCAGCTAATATTCCACAGAACTACTACAGTATCTCAAAAAGTAAATGATCATTATGCTTTTCAAAGGCAAAAATTCTGCCCAACTCATTAATCTTTTCAGTTCTGATAATGGAACAAAAATTCCTTCCAGTATAATGAGGCTATACCAAAAAAAGCCACCTACATCTCCGCACTGATTACAAAATTTAAGTCCATTTAAAATATGTATAAGTTAATGATGTGATTACTTACAATACTTGTTGTTTTGAATCTGATCCATACATGTTTCCTTTTCGAGCCAAGTATCGTAAAATTGCTCCTGATTGGCATAGTTTCATACCATCAATCTCAAGCACGGGAACCTAAAAAGTGGAAAATTATTTTTTATATGAAGTGGTCTATTAATGGAAATGTATTCCAAATTACTGTTTGAATGTTTCTCTGATCACTACATCATGCTAGGCTGAATAATTATATTGTCGGAGCAATATTTTTAGTGTACTTGACTCTACGTGCAATGAACAGTTTCAAATAAACTAACTTCGAACTCCTAAGCTCTTCTGCTACAAACTACTTCAGAGAAATCACTACTATAGTGCTATCTAAAAACCAACCGTTCATGTCAATTAAGCAAAATAATGAAAATTAATAAACAATTTGCATTTTATTTAAATTGCTAATTTATTGACCTTAAAGCTATCATAAACTAGAATTCATTTGCAATCAAACAACTTTTATCAAGAGTTCCAATGACCATGAGATATAAAAAAAAACAAGATTAGCTATTTAAACTATATACCATTCTAGATCTGAAATAATGAGTTAATGACACAAAGTAACTTTATATTTTATCTATGATATGATATATTACATACTACACCATAAACTGTATTATACTATAATCGAGTTTTTTCTCACAAATGTTATTGATAACACTGGCCAACACATTTTTTAGTGCCCAAGGTTTCTAAGCTGATTTAGACTGATTTGGGGGTGCTGATGCCGAAAATGATACTAGCTTTCACTGATCAGGTCAAGTATTAGAGATATTTGCTGTTTCATAACATTCATACTTGAAACTAAGGCGTATTTTTATATACATTGTAGCATCACCATTTCATGTGTAGGTAATTATAGTGATGTATGTTAAATGATTATGACATCACAAACCTTCAAGCAAAAATCAATTTTCAAATTTGCCATACAAGGAGTGAGGGCCTAGGAAGTACGCAGAGGAAAAAAGTGGATACTGAGTAGTAGGTACGCCAACCGAATTTTGAACCGAAAAATTATTTTGATGACTGCTACTTCTGTGTTGTCAGCACAAAGAGAATCAACAGGAATTCATTGGCTTATCCAAACCTTGAGCCAGCAACCTTGAGTCTAGGCCAATTTCACAATGCAATGAAATTCCTGTTCCAGTATTTGAAGACTTGCCCGAATTGGAATTGCACAGTTTTGAAGAAGATCAAGACTTTGTTTTGTCCACAGTCAGTTGTAAAACCATCGTTTCTGATGTCGACATTACTCTTTCTTAATCACGACAGCTTTTTTCTCAGAGAACTAAATGATCTGACCACAGATCTCAACCTTTTCAAGAGAATCTTTTGAACTTTTAACTTTAAGACTCAAAGAAAAAAATCTGTTTCAGCTTGGAAGTCTCATAACCTTTCAAAGAAAACGCCATTGTGAGTTCTTCACGTATTTCACTCAGGAAACCGACATCAAATATTGCAACGGCATTGCCGGCCTGCTGCGGCAACTTGGCATCTAACAGTATAAACCTCAAGATTGGCGCCTTTTTATACACAGTTCCAAAAGAAGCTTAAAATGTGTTCTTCCTTAAAATGAAAACTCATAAGGCTCAGTTCTTCTTGGCCATTCAACCAACCATCAAGGAAATCAAATTTGTTCTGGAAAAAATTTCATACAAACAGCACCAATGGATCATATGCGTCGATTTGAAAATGGTTGGGTTTCTCCTCGAATTATAAAATAAATGGCTACACAAAATTTCCCTGCTTCTTTGTGTTTGTGGGACAGCAGGGCAAGAAAAAAGCACTGGACAAGGAAAGACTGGCCAGCGTGCAGTGAGCTGATTTCTGGCTCTTTCAATGTTCAAGCTCCTCCTATGGTGGAGCGTTCCAAAATTGTATTTCCTCCTCTTCACATAAAGCTTGACATCATGAAACACTTTGTGAAGGCTCTAGCAAAAGATGGCGACTGTTTTTGATATATTTGCATGATATTCCCAGGGCTATCTATAGAGAAATCAAAAGCCAAAGTTTTTGGCAGACCACAGATTAGAAAATTAATAAATGAAGCAAATTTTTGTAATTTCATGAATCCGACAGAACTGTGTGCCTCGACCGCATTTACAACTGCGGTAAAATTCTTCATGGGAAAAACAAAGGCACCCAACTACAAACAGCTCGTTGAAACATTACTTACAAATCTCCATCTACTGGGCGCAAATATGAGCATCAAATTACATTTTTTGCACAGTCATCTTGCCCGTTTTCCAGAAAACCTAAGTGATATGAGCAACAAGCAACGAGAGCGCTTCCATTAAGACATCAACTACATGGAAGTTTGCTATCAAGGTCGTCGGGATGCCATCGTGCTTGCAAATTACTGTTGGTCTACCCCACGCGACGATGTCAGAGCCTCATATTCCAGAAAATCAGTAAAATGTCAATTTATGGCTGATGGTGCTTAATCCTTAGCATTTTTTACAACTTCATGCTTTATTGTGAATATTTTGGTGTGAATCCATGAATATGCATCATGAAGTTACATAAAATATCGTTTCTTCAATTTACCTACCCTTGTTGTAGCTATCAACTTCCTACAGAGAGGGGTATACCATAGCAGAAAAACCAGATTTGATAGAGAAAAAGTGACTGGAGTTTTGGAATCAAAGCCCTCAAATTAGGTAAAAACAGTTAAAACATCTTAGGCATCACAACAAAAAAATTTTTTGTTGGCCAGTGCAATCAATGTGAAAAGCATCTTTTTTAATTTATTAGACTAATCAGATTCTTTGCTGCTATTCATTTTAATAGCCTATAAACTGATAAGTAAAAATAAACAGACTAGTTTTTGTAATTAAATACAACTAAAAAACAACAACCTGCTCAAAAAGAAACGTTCCATCTTTGATCAATTGCTGATACTGCTCTTTATTTTTCATAAAAATTTCATCAAACTAAACAGATAACATTTTAATTTAAGGATTATCCCTCAGCAGTCACTACTTGTAGCAGTGATAACTCAGGTGGCAACGTGTGGAGTTAGTGTTCAAAAGATTTTCGGCTCGACTCCAAATTGGAAATGCATCATTGTGACCTTCAGAAAGACGCATTGCACACATTTTCTGTTAGAGGCCAAGCAGTTCACTCAGTGTGGTGGCCAAGCCTGACATAAAACTTTTAGGCATGTAACCAGTAATCTCCCATGGGGGTTGTAGATTAGAGTCTGGGGTAGGAGACTAGGGTGTAACACTTTTTAAGTTTTTTTTCTTACATTTGTTTTGGTAAGTGATTTTGTGATGCCAAATGGTATAATTTGAAGAATTGTAAAATTTTTTTTTAATTTTGATGTTTCACCCAGCCACATGATCCATTTCCATGGCAACATAACTAAAATTCACAAATTTGGTTTGACTCGGGCAACAAATGTCATATCAAACTAAAATTAGAGTCAAAATGCTCAGAATAGCCCAGTTTATATTCAATTTTAAGAACAACTATAGGTCTACACCTTTTGTTTTAGAAGATAACTGCAAAAATGTCATATTTTTGTTTTTTAAGCATTTTCCGCCATTTTTAATAGATTGTGAAATAAATTTCCTGTATACTATGAAAGTTTTTGATAGCAGCCACTCCAAATTGAGCTGACCTACCACAGACTTTCACTACCTTCTTCATATCACTTAAACTACGTCCTCTAACACAGGGTTTCCCAAACTGTGTGCCACGGTACACTGGTGTGCCGCAGGAGAGTTGCAGGTGTGTCGCGAGGATTTAAAATGCATACTTCTATATAATGTCCATTCATCTTACTTAGGGGTTTTAAAAAAATAATTGGCTTTTTACTGAAAGGGGGTGAAGCATCCAGCTGGGATTATGTGCAAAAATAAAGAATAATCTAAAACATATCTTCACCAAATTTCGCCAGTTTACGTCTTACTGTTTCTGAGTTATTTGATTTCAAAGTATGGAGATCTCCCCAACAATGTTGCCAGTTAAAATTTCATTTTTCTTAAAATAATGTTAATTGTAATCTTTCACATTGGTTTGAAAGCTTCTGAATGCCAGACTTATGCATGAATTAGTGTTACAACAGAAATACTTCTAAAATTTAAATAGTATATTCCAAATCCTAGAAACTTATTTTTCAACTGGGAACACTGTCGGGGAGATCTCCCAACTTTGAAACGAAATATCTCAGAAACCATAAATCATTGAAAGCTGAAATTTAGTGAAGAAGTGTTTTAGATGTTTCTTTAATTTTTGCCCATAATTCCAGCTGGATGCTTCACCCCCTTTAACAATTTCTTCTTTAAAATGACAATTTACTTTACACTTAACCTGTGTTCCCTCTAACTTTATGACTAATCAGCAAGTGCCCAAATTTTCTTTAAACAATTGTGCCCAAAGCTCTAAAAAGACGTTTATGTGCCCTAAATTTTGTACCAATCCAGTATTAAACTATAGCAAATGTCATCTTTCCACAAATTTGTCGAATTTTCTAAAGCTATGTTTACTATGTTGCCAAAAATTATTTGCCTTTACTCCAACAAATCGCCGAAGATGCCGATTTGCTGAAAAAAATCAGCTTAGTGGGAACACTGCACTTAACAAATACACTATTAACTTGCATTACTTTTGTTTTTCAGTTAACTATCTAATTTTAACTTAGTTTAAAAAAATGTTAAAAAGTTCTTAGCAAACTCTTAACCAAGTTAACCAACTTGCCCAATACTGATTAACAGAGTAGGATCAAGTATAAGTTGAACAAATTTAAACATTAACCTGGAATTTCACTGACAAAAAGAAGCCATCAAAGCTTATGTCAGAAACCATCAAAGCTTATGTACAACAATCAAAGCTTATGTCAAAGCTGTTCAAACAAAAAGCCTAAAATAACTCTCATTTTTGTTGCGTTGCATATTTATTCTCTTGTCATCCTGACCTCCTAGTATGGTGGTAGCCTACAAACAAGCTGCAAAAGCAGTCTATCTAAAGCCGGTACCGCCCTAACAACAGTTCGAGAGTAGCCCTTGTCGCAACTTTACATCCTCTGATTGCGACCTTGACTTCCTCATGCTTTATTTAATTTTAAGTAATGGTACCATTGATTAGGCTAGCCTAATTTAATTACTACGACTATATCAGTGTCAGATATGGGCCATAACATAGAACTAGCAATATTCATTACGCTATTTAAAGGAAGGTTATATCCAATCTTTTTTTTTAATTTTTGATTTAAATCCATTGGCTTTGCAAAATCTACAATAAATTCAAATTCATTGACTTTCAAAAATTCCTATTCAAATTCATTACAAACTTGTGGGCTCATTCAATTTCAAAATTCAACCTAAGGCTACTACTAAAGCCACATATTAAAGGAAGTAGCTAGTGTTACGTTACATAATGCCCAAAAAGGGAATATGTAAGGAAAGAGTAAGCGCTTCTTTGCTTATTTACTGTTTTATTTCTTAAATAAACGTTAAGGGTTTGGGCTAGATTTTGAGTTTGGGTTATGATTAACGTTAGGGTTAGAGTTTGGGTTAGGTATAGGGTTGAGGTTAGGGCTGGGACAGCAATTTTCTTAATTCTTATGTCATGTAACAGCAGCCTCTGCCAATATTAAATGCAGAAATTCAACATTTATGGCTGCTGCATACAAATTAATGTGCATTCTACTCTACGTGAAAGGAGAAGCCATGATATTGTCAGGCCATCTGGCCATTGCATTCATACTGGAACCTAAATTGTTATCAAATTTAATTTAACAAATACAACTTCAAATCTTAACCTTACCACCATTGCTATTACCTACTTCTTGGGTAAAATTAAATGAATTTCAATAATTTTATTTTGAAAAATGCCGCAGTACAAGACAAATTTAATAGCCTACTTTTTTTTGCAATTTCTCGATTTAAACTGCAATAAAATCAACTTTCAAGAAATGGGGTTTGAGAAATCAAGCATAAAGTCCGTTAAATAAACTAATCAAATATAAAAAAATCAAAATAAACTTTTGCAGGTTCCCTAAAAAGCTCAGTGTTGGAAAAACAACTTTCAAGCACATTGCAGCATCAAATTTGCCATCACAAAGTTTTTGTTTGCTTGAGAAATTTTATGCAATGTGTTTACATGTATCAAAAATATTACCCAATTATAAATGGCTACTTGGGTGTCGTTAAGTATAAGCTGTCAGCTTTATTTCAGAATCTCTGCAAGTCCTGTATGAGCGTGCGCGCGCTCTTGCTCCTCTCAAGCATGCACTCATTACAGTCATTAGGGTTAGGGCTAGATCTTGGGAATAGCTTAGATCGGAGAGAACGCACGCTCGCTCATGCAGGAATCGCAGAGATGCCGCAAATAAAGTGACAGCTCATACCATGACACCCAGCTACTTTAGCAAAGTAAGTTCTGAATCAAAAAAATCTACATTCATTGAATGTTTAACCAAGACATTTAAATTCATCACCAACTCGTGAGTTGATTCAAATTCAATGCAACCCTAGTCTACAGTATCGGAAAGAATGGATGGGCAATAAACAATGCTTGTCAATAGCTCAACTTTGCTCAGTCGAATAACAATCAACAAGTCAGTATGCCTTGTCCTAGATGTGAGCTATCACACTATGCTCCCACTGTCCTTCGCAAATACTGTAGGCCTAACCATTTACACAGCTCATCCAAATCAAAACCGAAAAACAATTTGTAGGCCTAGTGTGCTAGCCAACTGATACCTCAATATCACAAGCAGCAAGCATCCAACGTATAGCCTCGGCTCTTCCTCTTCCATCAAAATAATACAAAACAGGTTTAGACATTGTTGCTGACAATTGGTAGAATGGTATGGTAACAAGCCTAGTAATAGTCAGATAGTGCAGTAGGCCTACGTTATATATGATATCTGAATACTGTGCACCTGTAAACTAATTATCATCATATATTTATACCGTGGTAACAGTAATATATACCGTACCAATTAGGCTGCCATAGCAGATAGTGGTATAGTAATTCTACTGTAGTTAGTTAAACTCTGAACTGTAAAATATTGCAAGGAGGAACACTTTCACAGCTGCAACTAGACGCATCCTGGAATAAAAATGTTTCATGGAGGAAAAAACAAAATATTCACGCTTATAATACATGATGGGAAAAAAGTTCTTTTTGGTTTTTTCAGCCATTGTTACGTCCAAATTCTATGGAATGTGGGTAAAACGCGGAATTCCGCAAAAATTCTACGCGGAAAATTCGTCCACGGCGAATGCAAGGCGTAGAAAAATTTTGTCCACGGGTGTTTCTTTTATGTTCTGAAATGCGTTAAAATTATTTGGCGGGAGCGCGCCATACAGGAGCATAAAAGAAACACCTGAAAAGACTCTATAGCGTGACAAAAAAGTCTACAGCATGACTGAAAAATTCTTCGGCAAAAAGGGCGTGACAAAAAAGTCTACAACAACAGCATGACTCAAAAATTCTACGGCAAAAAGAGCGGGAACGTTTGCTCATTGAAAAATTCCACGGCGTGACAAAAAAGTCTACAACAACAGCAAGACTCAAAAATTTTACGGCAAAAAGGGCGGACGAGTGTAAGCAAAACAAAATATCCAGCCGTTTCACCATGCCGTAGAATGAAAAAATCTATTAAAAAAATGTGAATGCTCTTATGCTCTGACGCTTTAACAAGACGTAGAATTTTTCTACAGTAGATACTTCTATGCTACTGTTGGGTGCACTTTTGCCAGATCATTTTCATGCAAAAAAGTCAGTAGCGTAGCAAGGGGGAGGCAAGGGGGCTATAGCCCCCCCCATTGGCCTGTCAACCAAAATGCAGAATAAGGAAAACACCACGTTTTAGCTCTTTTGAGACTGTTTTTTGCGCTGGAATTGACTAGATAGTGATTTAAAGCATCTTTTGAAACACATATTTAGGGGGGGAGGATAATTGTCGAAAACGAAAGTCACAAATCAATGAAAACTGTAAAAAATGCCCGAAAATAAGCAATCAAATTTGATCGTTAATGTACAAACGCCAAATATAGGTTTCATCAACAAATATATTATAAACTCAGGATTAAGGAGAGGGGGGCTATTCAGTGTTACTTAATTAACAATCACTTCTCTCAAATATCTTTCAATTAGCCCCCCCCCCAAGTATTTTTCTTTATAAAATATAGACGAAATAGATTACTCTGTGTGAGTTTTATTGAATAATAGGATTTTATGATTTACCAGCAAGTAAACAAGAGAACTGCAATGTTATCACTACCCACTTCCCATATAGCCCATTAATGCAACCAGCAGTTGAATCATGTTGCGCTGCCAATTTCTAAGCCACGTTTTAAAAGCATTATTTTTTATTAAAATAGCTCTAAAATTAAGTTATTTTGCAAAAAATGCAAAATTTTCGAGCGCTGGGTACTCCGCCCCAGACCGCCAAAACAGCCCCCCCTTCCATTGCGAATTTCTGGCTACGCGCCTGAAAAAGGTCGGTCACGTTCAAAATTTTGCAAACCTTGCATTTGCTCTGGTCGAATTTTCCGCGTAACTTTTTTGCGGAATTCAATGTTTTACCCAGGCCGGCAATTTGAGTCATAAATTAGGGAGCTGAAAGGTTTAAAACCTTATCAAAATACGGAATTTAACTCATTTTAAGTCTAATAAAAATTAATTTCTTTAAAATAGGGTTAAAAGTCACTGTTTTGCTCAGCAAAAAATTACAAATATGGTTTCCAACTTCTTGAATCTCAGACCCCAGTTTGGATCCGCTTGATACGCCTGTTACGTCAATAAATACAGTACATTTTAGGTACATGCAAACGTAGCACTTGCTTCAGACCAACTCTTAGCAAAACCTCGGTTGCGTGCTTGCGAGGTAATAATAACCCAGTCCTCGAGTTGCTAAAACTTCGTCTTTTTTGAAAACTTGACTGCCAGAGGTGGAGCCGAAGACACATCCTTCGAGGCCAAGGACGTTCTCAAGGACTCCACCACTGTTGACTGCCTCGCCCGGACCGATACTAGCAAGAGAAATTATCGCCAGTGAGGACAGGCACCATTAAATTTTTAACCAAATCATTAATGTTTTGTAGGGTCTGCAGCCACCACCTGCCTGCATTTTCTGAAAATAATTTCGTGAAATCGAAAAAACTATCGTTTCCCACTAGTTTCCGCACAAGTAAATTAAAGGTAAACTAAGTACCATGGTGTCTTAAAACTTTCTAATATCTTCGTGTAAATAACTAATTAGCACCCTACTTTTTTATGCACTATATATGCTCCTTGAAATTATCAAAACGTCTCAATTTATTTAGACAAAGTGTTACAGGAAAACTCGGCCACAGTCTTAAACGTGCGCAAATACCGACCGGATAGAGATGACTTGTCAAGCACAACCAAGTTCACAATTCGAACAGTTCACTATTGACTAAGGTGCACAAATCACAATCACTAGAATCGACGTCTTTCGAATGACAGTTGACGCTCGACGCTTTGACGTGAACTCTGACGCAAACCTTTGACGGTTTTCTAAAATAAACACAACACAATGCGATAGATAGCAGGCAGAGATCGGTTTTAACAGCGTAAAACAATTTACATTCTTTATGAGCGAATTAACATTATTTCAGCTTCAGGCTTTTACGTATAGCATCATTAGAAAAGAGAGATAATTATCAAAGCAAAATAACAAATCCAAATTTGCAATATAACGTTCACAAATCAATTAAATATCGAAAATAAAATGCACAAAACTTACCAACTATTTTGAGACGGCAATGCGCAGAAACGTATCAAGAAATCGACAATCGAACAGCAATTCATTTATCTCAAATCTATTTCAACGTTTTGAGTCAATTGAAATGATTTCGGTATTTTTGCAAGGGCATTTGTAGAGAAAAATTATAAAGAATAGAATAAAAACCACGTGGAAATTTAAGGGAAAAAAGGCTACTTTTCGTAAACATTGTCCAAAACAAGTTTTGTTTTGCAAAAGTGGGTGAATTATTCATCGCCACCGGCAAAACTAATCATATTGAAAAATACTAAGACGAATGCAAAACAATAATCAACTTATCACTACATTTTCGTTAATATCAGTAAAATCAACATTTGCTTACAGAGAAAGTAACTTGTTTTTATCCCGATCCGCTAAGCACCATTAGGGGTCAAGAAAGAAAAAACTAAACATGACTAAGCAAAACAATTCGTCTACTACGTTCGGCGAAAGTAAACATGACATCTTATCAATGATCGATATTGGCGTGCCTTTTCTCATGTTACAAAAGGTTTTCTGTTCGAATGCATAATGGTTGGAATCTTGTAAGGCAAAAGGTTTTTGTTTGAATCCAAAGCAAGCTAACTTGCTGTAACAAAAGTATAATACAAATCATCTAGCACGATACTGGCATAAAATTGCGTATCAGACGAGTGGTTGCTTGACTCGATGATAGTAGGGTCATCTTTCGCAACTTTTCTGTCGCCTTCTTAAGCCAACGCTAATTAATTTCTACTTTGTGCTGTTTCTGAGCGATGAGATAAATTTGTCTCGTCTCGTTAATTTTTCCTGCGGTACCAGTTTCAATACAGATTCTCGGCAATGCTGTTACAAAGTACCTAAAAATGCACGGTTTTCATTATTGGCTTTACCTAAATTTGCAATCCACCAAGTGTTTTTTCAGAATCATAAGCTGTAGAATAATTACGTAGATTCTGATCCGGTAAGAACAAGAATATGGCACGTATTGAAAAACGAATAAGCCTAGTTTGGCTTGAACTTGGTAGTGATCAATTGGGTTGGTTTCCACGGGTTTGATTCCCAGTCGGGTCAAATCGGAAACAAAATACTGTACACACAGCTTTACAATCAACATTTAAGGTAAGAGTATGAAGCTTACCCAAGACGATAAACACTAGACCGCACTATTGACACTTTACACTCGTATATCGTAACGCAATTAACTACGTCAAAGCATTAATTTTTGCTTTAGAAATGATAATTACAAAAAAAAGACGGAAGGGATCAGCCATGTCCTCAAATCATCACAGAGGTTGATTGAAATGCAAATTTTTCGACGCTAAACAACGTAAAAACTTCCCGATAAACGATCAATTTTTTTTGGCAAAAACTTTGCTTAAAATAAATAATACAAAATTAAAAAAAAAACTTTCTGAAAATTCAAAATTACAAAACAATTTAGTAAAATTCTGCTTTACATTCGATTTCTCTTACTGTGGGCTCGCACTACACTATCAAATTTAACGTATTAATTTTTACATTTTTTTGACTAAAAACATTTACCAAATCCTGGTTAAAACAGGTCAAAAAAACTTCCAGGTCAAAAAGATTCAAACACAACAGTTTACTTAAACGTCGTAAAACAACGAGCATTAAATATAGGGTAGATTACGTTCATTATCATTATTTCAAAAGCAGCAAACGTTGAAAAGCAAAGAATTGCTCGGAAACAGACAAGTCTTCATCAATCCAAATATTCAAAAATTAAAACTTGTTTCAAAGGTTTGAGCAATACAGAAAATATTAGTTTAATCTAAAGTAAGTAAATATTCAGCATCTTATCTTCAAAAATCTTACTTGTCGATCTTCCAATATTTTACGAAAAGTTCTAAAATCATCGCAGAAATAAATTAAATATTAAAGCACAAAATACAGCAATTAGTTTTATACTGTAACGGAAAATCAATACAATGAACTGAATACAAAAATTAATCGAAGTTCATTTCGTAAATTAAAGCTGAAAAGAGGATTGCAGGAAAATCATCAAGGTATCTCAAGTTTCTAACGAACTTTTTAACCTACCGTATTTTATTTGCTCTGTTCTGCTGCAGCCAGCACATTTTTATTTTTGAATTAAGATACTGTAAGTACTAACTGGTAACTGTCTCTCATCAAGCACAACCCAGAACCGTTCCATGACAACTTCGCAGTTTACGATCTTAGCTGCTTCTAAAGTTTTCCATGATTTTTTGGCCATTTGCCAAGCCAGTAGACGCATAGAATTTTTGCGGACTAAAAACGGTAAAACGCGGAATAATATTTCCGCAAAAATTCTACGCCAGAAAAAGCCATGCTTTCACGCCTCTATTTTTGCTATGTGTTTGCGCCAAAACGCATCATGCCATGGAGCGCGTGGAATTTTTGTCGAACAAACAAGGTAACACGCGGAATGTATTTTGCACACGGCACTAGTTTATTCCAAAGGTGTTTCTTTTATCCTCTGGTAAGAGCGCTCCTACGCAAATGAATTTACTAGAAAAGAAATACTCATGAAAAAAAATTGGTGCACACGGCCCTACTGCAAGTGTTTTTTTGCTCTTGAGTGGTTTCTTTTATCCTCCTAGTCGGCGCTCCAAGCATTTTTATTCGCTCATCTGAAAGAGCTAAAAGAAACATTCGTGGACAAAATTTTTGTTAAACCAGGATACTCAAATTTTCCAACATTCCGCATAGAATTTTTGCGGAATTCCGCGTTATACCAACTTCCAATTCTATGTAAGTACAGCTAAAGACATATATATTGTGTAAATGCTGCAAAAGAAGTGTGTGTTTAAGAACAGAAAACATTCACAGATAATAGCTGAGATACAAAATAAAAATCAACCATAGAGAATATATATAGGCTAACATTACTTTGTTTCAACCTCAGATTTTAATGTTTCAAGATATCAGTTGAAAACAAACAGCATCAAACCTTTACTTTACAATGTAGGCTACCTGGGTGTTGTTAAGTAAATGAGCCGTTGCTTTTTTTTTTTCCAGAAGCTATGCGACTCATGTACGAGCGAGTCCCTCCTTCTCTCTAATATAAGCTATTCCCCAAATCTAGCCCTAACCCTGATGAGTGTATGCACAGACGCATGAGAGGAGTGAGAAAGCATGCACGCTCATACACAAGTCGGAGAGATTCAAAAAAAAGGGTACGGCTCATCCTTAACGACGTCCGGCTATCTATAATGCTCACAACAAAAAAACTTTGAAGAAAACGACCAGGACGCTTTGTTTCCGTGGGGGACACTGAATTTCAATTGGAGGATGCTTTCAGTAACTCTTAATTAATGGGGGAAAGAGTCTCCCTGCGTTCTCTCTCAATTTTAAAATTTAAGTACTGACCAGCATGTACCGGTACCAGTATCTGAACCACTACCAGTATTACACCCAGTCAGACAGTAGGCTATTGGTACAAGGAGTACCGGTAATACGAATAGCCTAGCGTACTTTTGAAAAGAAAACTCAGTAGCCTAGCTTTAAGTATTTGGAAAAGGCTAGGAGCATGTTCCGTGCATGCAGACAATTTGTAATGCAGGCAAAAAACCTACGGTACCATTCTGCCATTACTCTAATTCTAAATCCTAACCCAGACCTAGTACCGTAGGCTATAGCTGTAACAGGCCAAACCAAAACAAAAATTTCCGAAAACAAGTGACAACACCGGAATCTTTATTTTACCGCTCATGTTCCATGTGCCAAGTCACTCAGTAAATATTACAATCATATCAAAGCACCGTAACTCTGTTAGCCTCGGACGGCAATAAAATACAGCTCATAATGAGAGGTAATGATAGGCCTCGACTTTTCATGCAGCATGAGGACAGAGGAGTAAGGATGCCTGTCGGGGTTTAAATTGGAATTATACATGTGGTATTTGCAGGGGATAACAGTAACACTGAGCACCATAGTCTCAATAGCATAAGCCAATGCTATTGCTCTGAACTGGCATAGCAGACAGCAGCATTTAGCCTAGGCCTAGTTATGGTAACAGATTACCGATACAGCACACTACCAGTACCAGTACCCTAATTCCTTCCCTTAACTCTAACCTTAAATCCCTAACCCAAACCCTACAATGACAATTTCAAATTTAGTACCTACGATGCAAGTGACAGAATTCTAACTAGGCTATAGTTACACTGCCAACTCATACACTAAAGTCCTGAACCACGCCTGAACCTTAAATCTAACCAACCGTCCATAGAACAATCTGCAGGTTTTTCGGATATTGGTGAAACACGGAATTTAGCTGAATTCCGTGGACTTTTTAAAAATTGTCCAGGCAAATACATAACTTTATTTCAAAATCGTCCACGCTTGAACTCTTTCAAAATAGCCAACGGTTGGACTTTTTCAAAATAATCCACGGTTGGACTTTTTCAAAATATTCCACGGTTGAATCAATGACATAAAACTAGATGATCCGAAACTCCGCAAATGCGCTCATATTATTCTCTTCTTGGTCACGCTTCACTGCAGGCACCACTCTTCTGGTTTTCTCTGGTACTGGCTATTTGCGTGCGTGCCGACATAGATCGGTTAAAGCGCTAATTATGTACCTGCAAGGTTATGAATTGTGTTTAAAGTAAACTAGTCTAGATTTATGTTCATGTCATTTGAGTAAAAGCGATATGTTTAAGATTGTTGCTGATTTTATAGCTTAGGGTAGCCTATTCAGATTAGGGATGTTACGCAACTTACTGGAATCAAGTTCAGAAGTCCCGGGCTTTATGGACTTTTGTTGGTTGGTAGGTATTGACAAATGGTATTATAATGATGTTAGTTAATATAGGTGATAATGTATTAAATGGTAAGAAATAATGGTATTAAAATATAATATATGGTATATAATAATGGTATTAAATGGTATTATATATAGGTAAGTTGGTAGGTATTATAATGATGCGTTGACGTTTTCTCGCTAGAACTTGCTAAAATATAATTCTTCCAGGGTGGAGGTATCTACGGTAAACGTCAAACGACATTTTGAGTTTTGTTCGTATTTTGTTACGGTAATTTGTTTCTGCTTTGTCCTCCTGTCACGAAACGACGTGGCGCTTTATATCGGAACCGCATCTGCTTTCGAGTTTTTCTGCGTTAAAAAAGAGTATCCGTAAAAAACAGCGCCTTAACTACTTAATTTGATTTTTTTGATTAGTGTATCTTTATCCTCCTATCACGAGAAAGCGACGGTGCGCTATGCTTTGGACGAATCCGCACCCGCTTAGTAGTTGACTATTTTCCGGTTGACGTTTTACTTTTTCTCACGTAAATTTGCTGCTTGTTCGAAGCCACCAAGCAGAGATAATTATCGATAAGCGTGTTATCCAAGGAAGCAACAGCGTGACCAGGGTGCGGGTTGAACTCATGATCATGCGACCAGAGTCGTCGTAAGAACGACGCCTTTACCCCCTCGACCACGCTGAAGAGGAATGCTAAGGGCAAGTAGTATTTTCTTCATGAACGTAGTCCTACCTGGTAATGGTACGTCTATAGATTAGGCTGAAGAAATAATGCCGAAAAGCTCTCTTGTTAAGACAGTAGCTTCTGAAAAAGTTGTAGATGCGACGGCGCCCCAGCACAATTTGTCGGATTTTAAAATATCTATAATATTGTGGATCGTTTTATCACTGGGTCATTTTACTGGCTTAGCGTAATGTTACGTTTGTGCTGTAATTAAATATTCTTCCAAGCTATCAGCAATAAAACTGCTTTTATTCAATGTTGCTTAAATTTTGTGGGAAGGCAAAATATATGTCAATTTGTTATTGTAAAAAGCATCCTAGTCGAAAACATCTGATGATTTTAGCAGTCACTTTCAATACGGAAATTAAGATTGTTAAAAACAATATTAAGCTACTGCTAAGAAAGAGTTGAATAGAATGTTAACGACTTTTCTAAGACGTTATTGAATCAAGCAACAACCAAAACTAAGCCTGCCCGATACTTTGATAATTTCATTTATACTCTGTTCCTTATCTGGGCTTTTTAGTGTTTGTATGTGTTGCGACTACACGTGCAGCTTCATTCCTCCCTTTGTTTTGAACTGCTTTGAGCAGTGCTGGAGCTGTTCAATAAATATTGTTAACACAGGCGCGATAGTGCTTATTTATCACATAGTTTTCGTGATTAGGGTGTATGCGTCGAACGTAAACAGGGGGCCCGGATTTACAAAGCGCAGATCCCCAGGCAAACGGAGAAGAATCGACCATTGAGTTACAGTTTTTTTATTCCAGAAAATAGGATCTACAAAAAGAAAAAGAAACAGAAAAAAAGGTCACGCGAGTAAGCGCGGGAGTAGTTTAAAATGGTCGATTTCATGTGGTTTGGGGCGTGGGGCGTGGGCTGTTTGGGGCGTGGGGCGTGGGCCGTTTGGGGCGTAGGGTGTTTGGGGCGTAGGGTGTTTGGGGCGTTTGCAAAGTTATCCAATTGGGGCGTCATCCAATTGCGGCGTCTTAACCTTAGCTCTAACCCTAGCTAGTTGTAAAAAAACAAAAACAAAACTTAGTCTTGAGTAACTTGCCTGAGTACCGAACCACCGCAGGTACCTGACTTCAAGTGTAAAGCTTGAAGAGTGACTGAGTACCGAACCACCGCAGGTGGTTTGCCTGGCTTCAAATGTAAAGATCATGCCTGGGAACCGGCTATGGTTCAAGTCTCAAGTGTTATTTAGTAACTAGTTAAAGTATAAGCAAATAACCTGAGAATGGAAACTTAGTGTTGACCTGAGTACCAAACCACCGCAGGTGCCTGGCTTCAAGTCTAAAGACTCTTAGTATCTTGCTCGAGTACCGAACCACCGCAGGTGGTTTGTCAAGACATTGCAGGTGGCTTGCTTCAAAGTAGTCAGTTAAAAGTGAAAATATTGGCAGTTTCTAAGATGTTCTAGTTAATGCTATGAAGCCTATTTTGTACGAACTTCGTGTAACTTGAAACGTTTCCTGTCGCGCTGCAGTTGAATTTCCGCTGCCGTGTCAAAATCGTGACAGCGGTTATCTAAGGTTTAGCTGTGAATCGCTATCTTTTTTGTTAATTTTTTTTCGAATATGGAGCGAGCATGGCGCAATACAACTTGTTTAATTCTGATGATGTCAGGGTTGTTTTGTTACTTTTTTTTTCGAATATGGAGCGAGCATGGCGCAATATAGCCTGTTTAATCCCAATAAGTTTAACTCTTTGGCCTACGATAGCACAATATCATTGCATATAAAAGGTGGTCATCAAACTATGTTTTCATTCAAAAACAAAAGCAACATGGCAGACGCTTGTGATTCCGTCCCAGTACGTGGGTTAGATGTCCCTCCACCTGCATTTTCTCAGTTCCCGTGTAAGCAACCGATGAACCCGCACATGCGTAGCATTGGCGACCGCTATGAGACGTTTGTAGAGTATTGGCCCAGAGAAAGGGTAGCAGCTGATCCCAAGTTAATAGCAGATGCCGGATTTTACTATCTCGGTGACGGCGATCGGGTAAAATGTTGGTACTGTAACGGAGGTTTGAAGAACTGGGAACGTTTCGATGACCCGTGGATAGAACATGCAAAATGGTTCCCGTTCTGTGAATATCTGCTAAAAAATAGAGGGGTAGATTTTGTGAAAGATATTGTGAGGGGTTTTGTTACTTTGAATCGACCGCCTGTTCCCAATCCACCACCCAAAAGCAAGCTTCAAGGTTTGGAAAAATTAGTCAACTATCCTTCCCTTAGAAAACACCAACCACCGTTCCCTCCCCTCATCGACCCTAGAGGTGGTGTGGATGTAAAAGAAAAAGTCGAAAGAGAGATATTGTTGGGAAGGAATGTAGAAATGGCAAAATTGCTAGGGTTTGAAGACCGAAAAATATCTCGGGTGTTAACCAAAAGATTTCAAGAACACAACGAAAACTTTGTTACCTTTTACGATTTTATGTTAAAATTAATGGAAGAACCCGATGTTATTTTTAAACCCAAACTAACAATGAAACGTGCAAAAGAAATTTTGGATGAAGTGAAGTGTTTGAAATGTGAAAAGGAAGAAAGATGCATGGTATATCTCCCATGTGCCCACATTGCTCATTGTTTTTCATGCTCCAGGAAGTCGCAACTGTGTACCATTTGTGGTGAAGTTGTTGAAGAAAAAATCCGTTCGTATCGAGTGTAAGACCAGGATTGCGCCATATTCACAAAACTGGCGTACTTTCCCGTTATGTGCAACCGTGGCGCAATAACACCAAAAATAGCTGTGGACTTATTTCCGTTTTGTGGCGCAATTTCCTTTTTCTCGTCTATAAAAAGAGCTGCACTCGAAAAACTTGAAATCATGCAATCTTACACCAACAGAGCAGACGAACTTTATTTAGAAGCTCAAAACGTACAAATACCAGACTACATTCCCCCGTTTACGAGCTGCTACGAAACTCTTTACCAGCAAGAAGAATTAATCGAACGCGCTAGAGCAATGGAGGATTCAGCAAGACAAATCCGTCAGCAGTTTCAAACCATCGCAGACTCTGGGTTCCCGCTACCTACCTCGACTCTGCTAAGAAAGGCAGTGGTCTCGGTCAAAAAAGGAAAGTTTATGTTCTCCACAGAACAACTTTCGCGCGTGGTACAAATGATTATGGAAAACAAACCCTACTTGTTGTTTCGACCAAAAAGCGATACAAAGGACTACGTTATTCTCGTTTTCTGGTCTACTAATTTTGATGACACGCTTTGCAGTATTCAAGAAAACGCAGAGGTAATTAAACAGGAAGTTCTAGCTGACGGCTACCAACTTCGCTTTAAAGTAGAAAACATTCCATCACCGCGAAGATTTACCCTTTACATGCTCAACAACTACATCACGTTAGCGGTTCAAAACGACGACGATTGTCATCTACCCCCAGTGGACCATAAACAATTGGAGTCTTTTTTGACTCTTTTGGAGGCAAACAACATCGCAACACCGAAGAAGCGTAAACTTTCTGACACCGCTCTTCCTACCGTCTCTGAATTACCTCTCACTCAAAGTTTAGAGACATATTTGTAATGAAAAGTGTACATTTTTCTGACTATGTGACTATTCGCTTGCTGTTTGAATCTGACGCCTGTCGCGAAGCACGGCGCAGTGATTGGATGCGTGCTGCCCGAAATCGCCAACGTTTTCGCCGGCGAATCGAAGCTTGTGCTAAAGTAATTGAATTTTGTCTCGAACCTGTACATAGAATGAAAATCAGACGTTTGTTTTCTTTGTGACTTTTTATTGCAATAAAACACATGTGAAAAAAATTTGCGTGTTCGTTTTACATGAAAGCACGAATAAACAGGTTAATGTTACGATCATTTTCAGTAAGATTCGATGAGAAACGAGAAACAATATCACGCATGCTATAACCACGACAACGATACAAAATAAAATACACACAATAATGACCACACGTTGTAGAAAACAGACTTTGTACAGTTTTGTTGTTGTAAATCCAACCGTTTGAGTTACGCTCCATAAAAGCTGTAAAACCGTTCATGCTAGGGTGCAGACCGTAACTGTCAAAATATTCACCCTTTCCATGCTTATCAAAATACACCGCGATCCAATGCTCTCCAGGTTTGGAGCTTGGGTGAGAATTAATGACGTAAGCAGACGGGTAATCAACGCGAAGTAGTTGGTTTTTGGCACAAGCCTTTTTAAAAATAGTTTTAGTAAAAGGGTCTTTTTTCAATAAATGTTCGATCTGAATCGTGTTCATGCTGTATAGTCGAAAGCTTCATGTCTTTGGTCGTCTACTTGCAAAAGATTATCGTGCTCAGCAAGAACAACAGCAGTCAAGGTACGTGGAGTTGCTGCAGCGAAATGAACTTCCAATCTAATATTCCCACTTTTTATTAACTCGAAAGCAGGGTCACTCGAATTTAACTGGGGGGTTAAATCGAAAGCAAACAGCGTGTAACCACCACCAAAATCAGACCTAGACAAAGCTAGACCTGTGTCAGCAAAATATTGGGAAGTCTGCGAAAACAATCTCAAGTAACTGCGAATAAATTTGTTGTTGTTAAAATCCGGTTGAAGGGGTGACGAAGAGATTTGCACCCCATCACGATAAACACACACAAAATTAATATCGTAATTCTTAAAATTGAAGGGTGATTTTGCGATGTTTCCGTTGTAAGCGTCGTTGTCAACAAAACCGACCACGATTCGGGTGGGTAATTGCCCCAAAAACAGACTTTCTTTTGAAAAAGAGCGATTTCCTTGAGGGATAGTGAAAGTTTTTACTTCTACACGTCTCAGGGGATATTTTGCAGTCCCGTGTTGTAAAGCCTTGGCGTGTGCTAGTTGAATGGACGGGTTTGGTTTCACTTTTCGGCAGAATAAAGAGACCTCTTTCAACGAGACCTTGTTTTCAGCTTGGTCGGCGTTTCCATGCAAGCAAAAACTATCCTTTGCTCTAATCAACCTGTATTTGATTTCGATTCCATTAAGAACGTATCTAGACTGGAAACTCATGTCTAGATGCAAACGTCCCATCATATCAAATTCATGACTTTGTGCTGCAATCGCTTTTCGTTTCGTATAACCGGCGTTACCTGCGCCACGCGTATCAAATGAACCAGAAGAGTTTTGATACCACAAAACCGACGATAATTGCGAATCTTTAGCATCTTTTCCAAACGACAGCAACGTTTCTATGTAACTGCGATAGCCGTAATTGTTGCTCGACTGGGTCACCAATGTGTCGTTTAAGTATAGATCACACTGAGACCACAACGTATGTAAAAAATTACATTCTGGGGTGATTTCGGTATCTGCTGCAAGAGCGGTGCCATCTGCTTTTGTCACCGACGCTCTTACGTACAGAAAAGTGTTGGCTAAATCAATGTAGTTTGAGCTTTCAGCAGCAATACAAAACTCCACCGGACCGCCTGAGGTTAAAACAGAAATGGGTCTGTACTCCGTAAAAAATCCATCTTCTAAACTAGTCTGAGTTGGCGGCACTGAGAATAGGTCCAATTGGCTGGTCACAGACTCCGAAGAACTGGGGTGTATCAAGGAAGCCATCCTAACTGAATATGTCGTTCGTTCGCTTGCGTCGTTTCTTTTGTACCCGCCCTGGAGCTTTGCGTTTACGACCTGCAGCTTGTCGCAAAAGGGAAGAACCGGCCATCTTTGCACGCTCGACAGCCGCTTCCTTTGCGTTTTTTCCCGCTAAAACGTCTGAGGCAAAACCAAGACCACCCTTTAAGGCTTGTTTACCTATTGCCTTTGCTCCTGACTTAATCAAGGGCATAATCGACTTTGCCAGACTAGAAAAAATTCCACCAAGACCGTACCCATTTTGAAAGGGTGCACCGCTAAAATACGGGACACCGTGTCCAATTTGGTTCAGGTAATAAGACTGATAAGCCTTTGAATCACAACAGTACTTTACATGCATATTGCTAGGTCTAAATGAATGCAGTGTAGAATTGATGCTGAATTTAAAGAGGTAGTTTCGCTCTTCTCAAATGTAAAGTCACGATTACTTTTCCCTTTTCAAAACGAATCAGTTCGCCTTGATCATCGCGTAAAGAAATGTGGATGTCGGAAAATTGTTTTCTCAAAATAGGTTTGTAATGTGGTTTGTCGAATCTTCTACAGACCAGATCTCCAGGTCCACCTTGGACAGCAATGACGTCCAGTAGGGGTGTCAGGGTATCGCCAACAATTTGTGGTTGAATTAAATCGTTGTAAACGAATATAGCATGAGTGTTGTTTAAATCTACAACTCTTGAAGCTACAAAAGTCCCCGGTCGTCTGTAATTCACAGTGTCAAAACCTAACATGCGTGCTAACGGCGGAGAAATTCTAACTCTCATATTTCTGAGCTGAGGCTCTTGGATTTCCAACGACGCTACTTGAGAATAAGGGTCGAAGCGTAAATGTGTCTTCAATTGCGGGCGTGTCGTCATTCCTGACGTAGGGTCCGCCATTTTCTTATCTACCACATATGTGAAAGATCTTTCTAAATCACGATTGAGCTGATCGATCACATTGCGAGGGTCTTGGTAGTATCCTTGCGATAAGAAACCCATTGCCTCCACATTACCCTGCCGGCATTGCACCCAAAGATCCAAAGCTGACGGCATTGTGTACCAAGATCGTGGGTACTGTATCTCAGCTAATCCACATTCCCAAGAACCTTCCAGACTCACAGACTTTGGTAATTGTACTTTAAAGTCTGAAGTTTTATTGTCAGGAAAAACAGCAATCGAAGAATTACTGGGTAGCACTAGAAACATGTTTTTTTGTGAGTATGGGGGTCGGCAGCAAATACCCCACACTACTCGACAGAAGGCTCACCCAGAGCTCTTTATTATCCGAACCTCGTGTCAGGTTTAATAGACTTATAACGATTACAATGTAGACAGCGACCACTTGAAACAAAAAAGCGATGATGTCAGCCGTGTTTGAGGAAAGATTAAGCATAACGTACAAGATCTCGTTCGCGTATCCAACTGTTAAACGAGTCTGGGTACCCCAACCACTTCACAAAATACTCTTGATGCTTCTTACGTTTCCGTTTTTTAAGAATGGACTCGATTTTGTAAATGTTATCGTTTTTAACTACTTTTTGAACTTCTTGCTCGTAAAAAGTCCCTTCCAAAACAGTACCCTTTAAATCTTTGACCTTATAATAGGGAGGATCGTCTGTGAATGCCTCGGCAATCTCAAACTCCTCCTCGGTCCACCCTTGATAATAACTTTTTTCAAATCGTCTGCGCATCATGGAGATCCTTACTCGATCTCCTACTTTTAATTTCGGTGTTTTAGGGTGCAGACTTCCATATAAGGTCAGCCAAACCAACTCCTGATTAGAAGGGTTAACCTCCGCTGGTGAACGTTGAATCGAACGGTGAAAGGTATGATTGTAAGCATGCACTAATTTTTGAATCACATGGGTATATTTTCGTTTGTTTTCACGCGTAAAATAACGCCAAAGTTTTTCTTTAATAGTACGGATAAAACGTTCCGCTATGCTAGCCTTAATTTCGTGGTTGTGTGTGGTAAAAAAATGAATATTGTGTTGTTTGAGCCAGCTTTGAAACGCTTTATTTGTAAATTCGGTACCCAAATCGGTTTGCAAAGTGGAAAAATGTCCACTTCGTTTCAATATTTTAGAAAACGCAGCTATCACACTTTTGGAAGTTTTATTCTTTAAACATTCTACATAAGCATATTTCGAAAACACATCAATCACGACAAGAATAAATTTAAATCCGTCATTGTATTTCTGTAAACGACTAAAGTCAATCAAGTCTGCTTGAAATTGTTGTTTCGGACCAGCCACAATGATTTTTCGTCTTGGAAACCGCCTTCGAACCGGTTTGTGAAGAGTGTAAGCGTCTTGGGTTAAAAGCCACTTCTTTGCCTTAGGGTTTTGCACGGTTCTTTGAAACGCCGCCGCGCCACTAAACGATCCAGGTTTATTTTCATTATAATAATCTAAAAACTCTCCCATGGTAAAACGCTATCGAACGATTGCCACCCTGGAATATTCGGTTCTTTTTTTACTACAGCTGAGCGTAGCAGTTCTGTTATGTTGCTGGAAGGGATCGGGCGGCCGTCAAGAACCAAGTTTCCGGCGTCGTTCCAGCTAATATTTTTCTGTTCCTCAATACCTTTCAGAATCCGTTTCACCTTTTTGTTTTTAGCTTTTTTGAAATGTTTCAAAATTTCTTTCTTTGGTAGCTTTTCTTTTTTCTGCACACGTCTAGTGCGCCGCTTTTGTTGGTATACTTTGGATTTACCAAAAATATTGTTATATAATAACATTTTTTCGCTTGGTGGTTTTTGAGAATGCAAAATGTTTTGCATTTGCTGCTCAAAGTCCGCTAATATTCGATCTTCTGTCGCTTGCGGTTTACCATCTGCAGTCTTTTTTTCGTACCGCGCCGCTTTTTCCAAAATCGAGTTATAAAGATTAATTTTTTCATGTTCGGGTTGCTGGGAATGTAAAACTGTTTGCATTTGTCTATCCAAGTCACCAAGAACACGAGACTCAATTCGTCCAGCTCCCTCCTTTAATTTTTCGTACACTGCTGGCTCCAGTGCCACTAATTTCCTCATTTTGCTAGACCGAACAAGCTACCCAAAACAGGTATCGCTGCGGTCAATAACGCCGAGAGAAAACCGCCACTTTGAATCACTTTTCTCTTTTTTTTGAGGGACAGTTTCCGGTCAATAAGTTTACGTAATGAACTTTTGTGACGACTGAGCCGCTTTTTATGCTGTTTTGAAATTGGTGCAGTACCTTTCAGAACGTTGTAACTTAAATCGCAAACGCATTTTACAAAATCGTCTTTTGATTTTCTCAAAACAGCTTTTTGGAAAGAAGGTTTTGCGCCATGCAAAAGCTTGAGAGTAGAAGCGTTTCTTTTTAACCGATCCATGTGTGAAGGTTACTGATAGATGTAATTCACTTCGTTTGGAAAAATTCCTGTCCGAATCCGCTGGGAGTCGTACGTATCCGGTCTGAAGTCTAGCAATAAATAACCCCTTGCTTCCGATGTTGCGTTTTTATATGCCTGAAACGCATTTTTTGCGTTTTCTTGGAAAGCTTGGCGCATGAAAGTTTGGATTTGAGTGGCGTCACGACAGTTTTTAAATAAAACCACAAAATGTGAATTCAATGATATTTCACGAATGCTTTTATTAAAAAGATTTTGTGTGGTAAATATAACTGAGAAATTATAATGATGGGAATAGACAGTAAAAATTTTGCTTATTACGTCTTTGGGGTAATGGATCAAGTCATCAAGAACTACTAAAGATTGACTTGCATCTTTCAATATTTCCAGACTGGGTAAACCCTGAATAAATTCTATAGAGTCGACGAACTGGTCAAATTTTTTCTGATATGTGTCATAGAAATAAAAAATTTTTTCGATTTTTTCTGTAAAAATTTCATTGCGATGTTCAATAAGGCGAAAAATCCAATGAGATTTCCCAATTCCTGAAGGCCCTGAAATCAAGAAAGAAGCGGGGTTGTCTACCTTCAACGCCATATTTACAACTGAAGAAATCACCCCCTTGCACGCATTTAAAAAAAAAAATTTCGCGACGATTGGCGTGGCGCGTGGTTCTTTGCGTTGGTTTTGCAACGTGGTTGTGTGATAAAGATTGCTTAGGTAAAGAAAGAGAGTAAACACAAATTGAAAATAGTAGCAGAGAAGTAACTTTTAAAACCTATTTTTTGAGAGTGTTAGCAAAGAACTTTACTGTTTGAAAAAGCCAAGAATTCACTGAGAACTGTTAAGGTTTAAACTCTATTTCAAAACGATAGCCAAGAATTCACTAAGAAAAGGTTTAAACTCTATTTCAAAATGGTAGCCAAGAATTCACTAAGAAAAGGTTTAAACTCTATTTCAAAATGGTAGCCAAGAATTCACTAAGAAAAGGTTTAAACTCTATTTCAAAATGGCAGCCAAGAATTCGCTTAGAACTGTTAAGGTTTAAAACCTAGTTTTTGTGATAGCTTGTAGTAACGTGTTAAAACTTAACTAAGAGCTAAGAAATTTTTTAACCCTATTGTTTAAAAAATATTAGTTTGTAGTAAATTTGTTTGAAAATGGTGGTTTGTAGTAAAGAACGTTTATTCGCGAAATATTACTGTGGAACAACTTTTAGTGGATAATAGTGTGATCGTTGCAACCTTAATAATTTGCAGGTAAGTGAATCTGTTATGTTTTTCATGATTGGTATTCTTTCCAAAGCAAAAGACACGTAAGCAATTGCTAGCGCGCGATTTTTCACGCTTGACTGGCTGCACGCTTTAGAGACAAAGAGATTCTAGCCGCACAATCAACGCGTCACAACTCGCAGTGACGTCATACGCTTAGACAAAGTTCTTCGTGATCGAGTATGCAACATTTTGCGGTGACGTCATCGTGACTACTTAAATTCTCTATGGTTAAGCTCGATTCCTAGCTAGATCTGAAATAACTTTCACAACTGAATTTTTTGAATTGAATTTATTATTATTATTATTATTTTATAAAACACACAAAAAAAACATTAATTAAATTTCAATAATAGATCCGGAAAAAGTAAATTACTCTTTCCCGACAAACCGGGCAACTTCTACCATTCCTTTCCTCAAATAAGTGGGCGCAATTTATACATAGGCAACAATGCCCGCAAAATAAGGAGACCATAACGGCCTCCTGCTCCATGCATATTACGCATGGAATGCGAGGAGTCTCCAATCCATCCTCCAATGGGGGTTGCACCCCCACATTTGCGTCAAACCATTGAATTATTTCTTCTTCTACTTCTTCTATATTGTCGAATGGGAGAATGATGTTGCTGTAGAAATAATGATAGTCCTTAGAAGAAATGGAGGTACGTTCCTTATTTATTTTACTAATTTATACAATTGCTCGAAATTTACATTTTTTTATGGTTCAACTAACCTTACTTTTCTTTAAAATAGTAAGTGTATTTTTTATTTATTGTTCAACTAACTTTACTTTTCTTTAAAATAGTAAGTGTATTTTTTATTTATTGTTCAACTAACCTTACTTTTCTTTGAAATAGTAAGTATATTTTTTATTATTCAACTAACATTACTCTACGAAAAAGAAGCTGTTTACCCTCTAACTTCATGATTAATCGGTGTTCGAATTTTCTTTACACCAAAGCTCTAAAATAGTATTTATGTACTCTAAATTTTGCACCAATCTAGTATGTCATATTTTTACAAATTTTCTAAAGCTGTGTTTACTGTATCGAAATCATTTACCATTGCTCCAACACAGTTCGTCTTAGTGGAAATACTAAGATAAATTGCTAGACTTGATAAATAGTTAAACAAACTCACTTTTCTTGTTCCATGTTGGCGAGTTTCGTTTCTTCAATGTGTTCAAATAAATGTGTGAAAATATAAGTTTGAGCCTTTTTAATACTTCTCATCCCCCACTTTTTTTTCTTTCAACTCTAGGTTGATTTTGTTAGTTTGTTTAACTTGCAAAAAAGTACTGCAAAGCGTGCGAAGTTTCCCCAGGAACCGCGTGTTCGAACGACCTTGATGTAATACGAGTTTACCATAAAGTAATTGATCGCGATTTCCCCCCCCCCCATACGATTTGGTGCAGTATTGATTATTTTTTACTTTATTTTTTATACGAATCGAGAGCGGGACTTGTGTGTTTGATAATCAGAGTTAGAGTGAAACAACAGAAAACGGCGCGAAATAGTCTGCGATTGATCATAACTTCCTCCATATGGTTTGGTATAGTGTTGATTATTTTTTAGTTTATTTTTTATACGAATTGAAAGCGGGACTTGTGTGTTTGATATTCAAAGCGTGAACGGAAACAACAGAAAACGGCGCGAGATAGTCTGCGATTGATCATAACTTCCTCCATATGGTTTGGTATAGTGTTGATTATTTTTTTAGTTTATTTTTTATACGAATTAAAAGCGGGACTTGTGTGTTTGATATTCAGAGCGTGAATGGAAAAAAACAGCAAATGGTACAAAATAGTCTGCAATGAAACTGTTGAGTTTTTTCTAAGTTCCTAGTTTTTTACCGTATAGCATTGAGTGTGTTTACCTACTTGTTACTGTGCAAACAAGTTAGTTGCCTACTTTGTTACACAAACTCTTAGATCTGAAAAGTTGTTTTGCAATAAAACAAAGGTAAAATCTGATTTCATTTTTTATTCCAAATCGATATAAGACATGCACATTTCCAACAATTTCACATTTGCAAAAAACACATTTTCACCAATGAAATAACAGTTACAATGCACTGGTTACAAATCAAGGGGAACTGTTTCGATTCCACAATCGAGTACGCGCCGTTTGCAGTAAAAAGAAGAAAGACCCCGTTTATTTTGCTTGCAGGAATATACACTGTGGTTCTTGGTTCGAAACCCCCTGTTTGCTATTGACAGTGTATCATCTGAAGTTAATATTTGGAAGTAATCGTCGAATGTAAGTTTGTTTTGTTTTGTGTTTACTCCCTTGCATGCCAATTTATCCCCTTCTGGCCCACTACAAATGTAACACTTTGGGGACAAAAGGGCCATTGAGGTGGAACAAAATTCTAACTTAAATTTTCCGGGCATTCGCTTCATAAATGTTTGTCTGGCAACACAGCAAGGTTCTGGGTTCCATTCTCGCCCGGCTACTTTGGTTTCAACGTAATTTTGTTTGTGATTTTCACAAACGGCCACAATTAAATAATTTGGTTTTTGGGTAAAATATTCCCGCCTTTTTTCAGCTTTCACACATTCATCAAGATCAGGTTCAGCTAGAGCACAGTACATTGAGTCGGTATCGCATTCTAAGAGAGATATTTTTTCTTTTTGGCAGAATTTTAAAAGAAAATCGTACAAAAATTGTAGCATGGTCAATTTTGCATTCAAATACACAAACAGACCGATTTGAATTGGCAAGTCGTTAATGACTTTCTTCTTCAAAGATTTAACCTCGTAAACGCCGGGTGAAACAACTTCCAAATTAACAAATCTTGGATTATTGATCTCCTCATTCACTGTGCTGTCATCACAGTAAGTAACTACCCTGTGTTTGTCTTTATTAATTAGGGTAGCCGAATAGAGGGAGTTGCCCGCAAGTTTCGCCGTTAAAGCAGCTATTTGCGAATGTGGGTTCAAATCCCCGAGTCGTCTGGCGTCACATATCCGATTACCTAAATCCTCAAAACATTTTTGGGGGTGAAATTCGATAAATTCATAAATTTTGGTAATTTTTAGTCCCTTTTCCAAATAAAATTTTCCCATTTCTGAGGTGATTAACACCTCCTTGCCAAAATGACTGCAAATTAAAGCTCTTTTTGGTTTTTTAAGAAATCCGTGTTTTTCAGCTACACCCCTCATATAGTCCCCAATATCCTCGCGTGAGACCATTGTGTTTTTGATAATGAGGGGGTGGTCTGCAAACAGCGGTTTTAACTCTGTTGGTGTATGAATATCGACAATTAGGAGCCCGAAAAGAGTATCGTTTTGAATCCCTTTTAGAATTTGGTCAAAACTTAGCTTTCTTCTAGGTTGGACTGTTTTTAGAGTTTTTACAAATTCAGCAACCTCTGGTCTCTTTTTCATCCTTTTCCATTCACATTCCCACAATGATATTACCTCGTACCCGTCTTCTTCAATTTTTTGTGTGATTTCCAGGGTTTGTTTCTTCAGCTCTTCCACTTTGTCACCACGCCAGTTGAACTCCTTGAGGGTGCCGTCTCGATTTCTATTGGCCCAGCAGCAATCACAACCATGTACGGAACAACCATGCATTTGGTATATTTGGCTCCCTGACTTCCCATCAACGGGTAGACTCATGGGGGTCACGCGACATTCACCACCGTTGAACTGGTGTTGGATGTGGATGTTTCGACAATGTTCTTCCCAGGAAAGCCATTGGTAGCAGGAGAGTCCATATCGGCAGGCAGGTAAGGGTCTAAAATCATCTTCCTCCCGGTACCGGCAAAAATAACCTGTGGGGTTCTTTTGCATGATGGCATGGAGGTACAACGCGTTACAATCGTAGCCCTTTATAATAGCACATGTATACAGGTTCTCCACCTGATGGGGGCGAATTTTGGTTTGGCCAGCGATTGCTAACCGGCAAAAGACCGCGCTCAAACCACCGGTTAACTGAGATCTTAACTTTTGGTAGAGGTCGCTATGCCTTTTTGGAAACAAGCAAAAAAAAGTCCCATTGTTAATTTCCCTCTGCATTTTGAGTTTTGCAGCACCGCTCACTGAAAAACTATCTTTAAAGAGATCAATACCATCCTGAAAATAGGGTTGTAAAAGATTTGAAATTGCTTGGACGAAAGGAGCCACATCTAACAAATTATAATAAATAAGGAGATCTTTGAGAGTTGACCAACCCTCCTTTCGCCAAGTCTCTACAACGAGAGCATATTCCTCGTTGCTAATGTTACTTTGGTGCAGCGAGCTATAAAAAACTTCATGGGGTGGGGGTCTGGGAAAGTTCAGTTTTTCAAAAGAATCCATGAATTCGTAAGGAAAAAAAAATTTCCTGTCTTCAGCCCCGTATGCAATGAGAAATTTTCTATAAGAGAACCCTGGGGCTAAAAAGTTTCTGATATCCAGAAACCTAAGTTTTGTGGTTTTCAAACAAAGGAAAGAATTTGCTTTTTTGAGCACAAACTTGATTTTACCCATCAAACAACGAACCAGAGCAGGCTTAATAAGAGCCAAATCATAATTAGACGAATTGAAACCCAAAACCGGTAGCTCTTGCAGATATAAGTGAAATTCAGAAGTCAATTTTTCCCTTCTGCAATTTGGGTGATTTTCAAGAGCTGCCAAAACATAATCAAATTTCTGTTTCAGTATCTCGTACGAAGCATCAGCCACCCCTTCAAGGTAATCGATCAATTTTGCAACGAGTTCGTTTTCGTCACCGGAACTGACGTGGCAAACGCCCTCTGTGAACCCTGGAACGTTGGAGGCGACACCAAAACTCAACGGCACATGTCTGGCTTCATAGGAAAGTTGTTGGGCATTTTGTGGTAAGTTTTGTTTGTTAAATAGACTTTCAAAATCAAAGCAGGCGTAATAGGGGAAGTGACGGTCATTTGGGGGAACGTTAATACCAATCATTGCTAATTTATCAAAAATTGTTTCTTTTGCTTTAAATATACCCCCGGGATAAGTTTGCCGGGTGATGACTTTACATGTTTTACAATGGCGTAAGAAATGAACTCGCCCGTAATGCAACTTATCACATGACATGCAGCGGTACACAGCACAATATTTTTCAAAGTCAGTAATCAAACTAAGATGATTCTGGTATTTATTCAAAGCCATTGTTTCCTGATAAAGACCTCGGCTCCTGTACACGAGTCGAGCTGATTCTTCATTAAGTTGATATATGGAAACATTGACCTTGAACAAATCCTCGATTGGAATCAAATCCTCAATAGCAATACCATTAAAATTATGTACATCAAAATTCATAGCATACTGTGCGAACAACTCTCTAGCCTTTGTTTCACAATATCTACCATCAGCACCTTTAAAAACTGCTAGACAACGGAAAAGGCAGAGATTATCATCGCCTGAAACATTGATGAGACCGCGATTATATTTTACAAAATTCGGTAGTGGTAACGGTGCTCCTAGCGGGGCTTGTTTGAGATGGTTTACAAAAAACAGTAAATTCGTAATTTGATACAGCCGCCATTTTGTATCAGGTCTGGAAACAGAATCCAAAAAATCTTCATCTGCGATTTGTGCTAAAAATTCATTTAACTCAGCTTCATTCGAAATCAGTACTGCAGCGTCAAGCATTAACGAATTATTTGAAGCATGGTAATAACGAAATTCGCCTGTTTCAATATTTTTTAACACAAACCCAAAACCATAGTTAATTTTAAAACGATTTTCTTGTTTTTTCATGATAGTTTTTGCTATACGGTCAATTAAATTACAAACATCATCACTATAGTAAAAATTAAAAAGATTTTGAACGGGTCCTCTACGTGAAAATGTACGAATAGAGTCCCAGTTTGAACGGATAAATCTTTCTAAATCTGGACCTAATTCATGAATAATTTCGTTTTCTTCTACTTCCCGCCATTTCCTTTTGGTTTCAGCTTTCCGCAGTGGTTCGGGAAACAATCCAGGTTTTGGTGTCAGCGGTGGCGGTGAGGGAAGATTCGAGAGTTTGGCCGGGCGCTTGATTTTCAAACTTTTGCGACGTCGAGGGGCTCGTGTCAAGGATGGACAAGATAACACTGACGTTGGAGCACCGCTCGGAATTGGCAGGGGTTGAGCTGCTGGAGGGAGTTGCTCCGCAACATTCGTTTGAAGATAAGAAGACTCTGCTTCATTTGGTTGAGATTTCGGTGGTAACTCTGTTGGGGACTGAGCTTTTGGACACTGCACCGGTACAGCTTGTTCTTCATTTACAATTCGAGCTTTTTTCATAACTGGTTCACAGACATGACTTTTTTTCTCCTGGGGAGATTTAAATTGAATGTGACACCTCTGGCAGCGACAGCATGTCGGTTTATGTCGGTCGAGGTGATGTTTTCTTTTAAATTTTTTTTCGCATTTTCCACACTCAAATCGTAACTCCCATTCATGCACTTCTCGCTTGTGATGCAATAAATCACAATTTCGAGTAAATGGTTTTGCACAGTACTCGCATGAATACATCTTGATAGAATGAAAATGTAGTTTCATGACCGCCTTTTATAAGCAACGGTATTGCGCCATCGTATGCCAAAGAGTTAAACTTATTGGGGTTAAACAAGTTGTATTGCGCCATGCTCGCTCCATATTCGAAAAAAGTAACAAACCCTGACATCATCAGAATTAAACAAGTTGTATTGCGCCATGCTCGCTCCATATTCGAAAAAAAATTAACAAAAAAGATAGCGATTCACAGCTAAACCTTAGATAACCGCTGTCACGATTTTGACACGGCAGCGGAAATTCAACTGCAGCGCGACAGGAAACGTTTCAAGTTACACGAAGTTCGTACAAAATAGGCTTCATAGCATTAACTAGAACATCTTAGAAACTGCCGATATTTTCACTTTTAACTGACTACTTTGAAGCAAGCCACCTGCAATGTCTTGACAAACCACCTGCGGTGGTTCGGTACTCGAGCAAGATACTAAGAGTCTTTAGACTTGAAGCCAGGTACCTGCGGTGGTTTGGTACTCAGGCAAGTTACTCAAGACTAAGTTTTGTTTTTGTTTTTTTACAACTAGCTAGGGTTAGAGCTAAGGTTAAGACGCCGCAATTGGATGACGCCCCAATTGGATAACTTTGCAAACGCCCCAAACCCCCTACGCCCCAAACGGCCCACGGCCCACGCCCCAAACCACATGAAATCGACCATTTTAAACTACTCGCGGGGTGTCTGGAATTTCCCAGCTTGCCATACGGTAAATCCAGCGCTGGATAAAATAATGCTTTTCAAGTGAAATCAAACCGGGATTATCGTTGTGGTCAACAATGGACATTCAAGTGATTCACCTAAACGTATGAAACGGTCCAGCCTAAACTAGAGCAGACTGGATATGGAGCTCAGCATCGCTTAGAACTTCCACAATATACTCCACACTTAACGGGACTGCGCTGTTTCTAGTCAATAAAAGAGTCATAAATAAAATTAAATCACACAACACCGGACAAATCTGAAACAATGGCAAAAAGTTTCATTTTATTGCTATTGGCGACAAAAGCGAGATTAAAATTCAAGCAAACCAATGACATAAGAGCCAGTGGCGTTACTGAGAAAGAGGAGGTCAGCTCAGGGTTTCACGGTTTTGAAGTGACACCATATTTTAATCACATCCAAATTTGAAATTTTTCGCTAAAACTTTTTAAAATCGACTGTTTTTCGATTTTTCGTTGAAAAAGGCAAAATTATTTTGAGCGGCGACCCCCCAAAATAAACTTAGCAGCCGAAATTTCACGCAAAAATATTTAAAGTCAATGTTTTAAAAATCAATAAAACCAATTCAAATACAAAAAAAAATGATAACGTGGTGACATGGTAACGTGACTTCGATTTTAAACGCTTAAAATCATCCCAAACTTTGTCTTAAAATGCGGTCTTATTCAAAAACAGCTTAAGTGCGGCAAAATATTAAAAAATATTATATTAAAATCAAAAAAATGAAATATTATATTAAATATTATATTAAAAAAATGAAAGCGCGCAAACTAACCAAGCAACCAACCATTAACTGTATGCAGCAAAAAACTACGTGTTTTTATGACATTATTTTTGTCATTTCCAGCAAAAGTTTCTCAAAAATTGGATTTTGGATGGTAATTTAGCAGTTGACATAAGTTAAGCAAATTACGCAAAGCTACTACTTTTAGAGACAACGATTTTTATTATTATTGCTACCTGCTGGTTGTTAAGCAAGGCTAAGGCTGTGCAGTACAGTCACTTTCAGCCAGAGGTGGAGTCCTCGAGGACACATTTTGAAGTCCTTGGCCTTGGCCTCGAAGGTCAAGTCCTTGGCCTTGGCCTCGAGGCCTCAAGTCCTCAAAAATTGGCTTGCCCTTGGCTCGAGGACAGCACTATTTTTTGAATTGTTAAAATTTCGTGGAGCGGTTGAAAAATTTTTTGGAAAACGTTTTTTTGTGGAGATCGCTTGTAAATTTTTGATAAGATCTTTTTTTTTTTTGGAGAGCACTTGCGCTTGTGTCCTTGGTTCTTGGCCTTGGTCTCGAGCATTCCTGTCCTTGGCCTCGAGAGTGTCTGTCCTCGGAAAGGCTGTCCTTGGCCTCGAGAGTGTCTGTCCTCGGAAAGGCTGTCCTTGGCCTCGGATGTTTTTTGTGTCCTTGGCCTTGGCCTCGAGCCTTGTGTCCTCGACTCCACTTCTGCTGTCAGCAGATCAGCGCGGGCAAACACAGAGCAAAAATCCGCATAATAAAGAAACAAAGAGGAAAAAGAGTGGGAAAAAGAGTTGCGCATCATCTAGTTTTATGTCATTGGTTGAATTTAGCAGAATTTCGTGGACTTTTTCAAAATAGCCCACAGTTGGACTTTTTCAAAATAGTCCACGGTTGGACTTTTTCAAAATATTCCACGCTTGAACTTTTTCAAAATAGTCCACGGTTGGACTTTTTCAAAATAGTCCACGGTTGGACTATTTCAAAATAGTCCACGGTTGAATTTGACAGAATTCCGTGGACTTTTTCAAAATTGTCCAAGCAAAATAGCATTATTTTAAATAGCCCGCAGGCTCTTTATTTTGCAGGCTAGAAACAGACCTGCAGAGAAAAAAAAAGAGCATTGAAGAAAAAAAGTTTGCCCTTGCGGAGTTTTTCTGCGGTTTCACGTATTCAACCGATTTGATTGGACATATTCTTAGCGCAAGTGAACCGAAGAAAAAAGTTACGCTGATTGGACGAATCGACAGATTCTAGAAAAATGAACAGTGAAGAAAAAAAAAAGACAAAACTGTCACTTTCCAGTTTACTAAGAAGGAGTCTATGCTTGGACTTTTTCAAAATTGTGAAATTTTGTAGACTTTTTCAAAATAGTCTACGCAAATACATAGTTTTATTTAAATAGTCCTTGTTTGGACTTTTTGAAAATACTCCATATTCTGAAGACATGTGTCTTGTGCTGGCTGATTTCTTGACACGTAATAGCTTGCCGCGTAAAAACTGCTTTTAAAGTGTTATTTTGCCAAAGATCATAGTTAGCTTTTCTATTTTTGTGTCTAAATTGGTTGAACCGAAGTGAACTCTTTGATGGATAGTGGTTTGGAAAATTATTGTTTTGCAATAAATTCAGGGATCTCTGAGTTATTTGTTTTTGCTGCGGTTTCTTGTTTGTATTGAAAATCTATTTCATCGAAGTTAACAATATTAGCTAAGGTCAAATACAGCTTTACTTCCTCGAGGTGAAATCGAAGACATCAAGGTACAATAACACCGGTAAAATTCAAGTTATTCTGCGGCGATTTAAGCTTACAATTTTGGTCTAGTAGATTTAATTGCAGGTTATACAAGCGTCGAGGAAACGCGTAACGTCCCTTGTGTTTTATATTTCGCTTGAGAGCCATACCTTCAAGACAGGCGCAGTATAAACTTTTTGCTGAAAATAAGTCCCAAATATAATAAAAGCTATGCAGCTTATAAAATTTTAAAATTTCCAAAATATAGCGACTTTGTTGGTACTCAGGTCAAACTCCATTTTGAAATGCCAGTAATCTATAAAATTTTGCTCTGAAAACCGATTCTCAAGTGAGCCACACTTTAATCTTTTTGGTGATTTAATATCTGGGTTCGACTCTTGCGCAAGACATTCTTGAATTATCGAACTTTAGATTTCCCTTTGAAAAAAAACCTTGCAGTGTTTCAAACCTCAGGTAAGTCAGAGATAAAAACGCTTCTGAGTTTTGGTGAGATTTTCAAGAATAATCTTTGTTTGTAACTTACTTTGAAACTAGCCAAAGATCACGAAGCTCTTTTCAAACAATTGTGTGAAAAATTTGCGCATAGGTTTGGGATATCCCCTTTGGGAAAATAACAAAAGACAGTTTCCGTAGATTGTACAATGTACATTATCAAATTACACGCACCTTAAAATACAAACCGAGTTAAAAGTGGTATTGTGTGAGGTAAACCTCTTTGAGAATTTCGAGTCTTGGAAAAGGCAACAAAGACACTTGGCATTTATGCAAAAGAGATTTAACCCTGGGTTTGAATCTTAGGCAAAACTAAATGTTAAGGACATTTGGGTTCGAACTTTGAAAAAAACATTGAAATACAAATAGCTTTGAAGATCATTTGCGTTGATTCGACGTTCAGGTGAGTCCAACTATTGCTTTGATAATTAATATCTGAATTCGAATCTAAAACATTTCAAAACAAACAATTGCTGGATACGACTTTTAACACAAGTCAAACAGAAAACCTGCTTTCGTATCTTAGACAAGTCCACACGTGTCAATGTTTGTGCATCTAAAACTTGCGTTTAAAGCAACATCATAAAATTACGCCAACTAGCCGAAACGTCAACCATTATGCAACACAACCTTTCACGTAAAGGTGAATTTACACAGTATCCGTTTTTCGTACGTTTTCGTCCGTTTTTTTACGTTTTTGCTTCTTCTTGAAAAAGTATGCGCTTTTTCATCCGCATTTTTATAAGTCAATATCCGCACTAAGTAGGCTGTTGTATGTAGGTAAAAATTTTGTTCAAAAATTTTGTGTATGAAGGATAAGAGCGATATTTCAAAACAGAGCTGTACCCCTTTACAAAAAAATTTTTTCGGAAAACTTTTGTTCAGTATGTGACTGTCTGGTTGATGCGGATATGGACTTATAAAAATGCGGATGAAAAAGCGCATACTTTTTCAAGAAGAAGCAAAAACGTAAAAAAACGGACGAAAACGTACGAAAAACGGATACTGTGTAAATTCACCTTCATTGCTTTTGTTACAACTTACGCTAAAATGGCGACGTCATAAAAATACGCTATTTCGTACCCATTACAACAGGAAAATGGCGCGTTTCATAGCACCAGAGTGTGCATATGTTTAAAGTCTTTCATAACTACAGTATTACAAAAAATAAAAGCTTAACAATATTCCAAACCTTGAAAGATAAGTAAAGTGGAATGATTTTAACCGCATTAGTTCGATTCGAAAACAAACCAAATCTCAAAACACAAGTAAACTTGTAAGCTTTCAACTGCATTAGTTTGACTCTAAGACAAACCAAACTTATAAAAGTAAACTTGAAAGTTTTTTTTAACCTGTCTTCATTCGACACTCAAACAATAAACTACATAATTACCTATTTATTTTAGGTTTGGGTCAGGAGCTACTGGGTTCGATTCGCCGGTAAGCCTTGCACTAAATTTACATTTGAAGAACCACCTACGGTAGTTTGGCACTCAAACAAATCAGATATGAAATAATTACTTTTTAATTTAAGACTTGAAGGCTACAAGTTCGGTTCTCAGGCAAGCCTTTAAAAGCTTTAGATTTTAACGAGCCACCTCTTGCGCTACCGCACGTTGGACAGGTCAGGTCGTGTCACCAGCTGTTTTTACGGCACGATTACGCCATGGCGCCAAAAATTCGGCTTTATTACGCCACGGCGCCAAAAATTCGGCTTTAGCACGCTTTACGGTCACGACAGGAAACGGTTTCAAGTAACACACACAAAACTTTACTAAATAAAGCTCTAACCAAAACTTATAAAACGTTCCATAGCATAAACTAGATAACCTTTTAATTTTAGGTTCCAATTAAAAAACAACCGGGTTCGATTCTCAGGTTAGTTATTCACTGATATTTTAACATAACCAGTTACTAAGCAAAGCTTTAGACTTGAACCATTGCCAGTTCCCAAGCAAACTTCACCACCTGCGGTGGTTCGGTAGGTCCACTCAGGCAAGACATTCTTCAGGTCAAGGCTAAGTTTCGGGTTCGATTCTTACAACGAGCTAGGGTTAGGACTAGGATTAGAGTTAGGGTTAGGATTAGGGTTAAACTTAGGGTTAGAGCTAGGGTTAAGAGTACTACAATCCCGCAGTAAGACAATGCTGTATTTATGTAATCCCGCGTTTTGAAAATCCCACGTTTAGATGACACCCCAATTAGATAATCCCGCAATCCCGCATTTCAATCCCGCAGTCCTGCAATCCCCATAGTTTTGGCGCACTACATACTACTAGCTGTTTTCTTTTTTTTTTTTTAGAGGACACTCAAGGTTGGTTAGGTTGCAGTCACTGCTGCAAGTAGACTTATGGGGCGGAAACGAAAAGAGCTTAAAACACTACCGGAGTGGATATCTCTTTTTCAGACATGATTACAGAATTTTGAAACTGCACCTAATTTGCAGCTGTACAAGATCAGTTTTAATTCGCAAAAGTTTAGTCTATTTTAGCACTCCCCCTCCACTTTGTTTGCTCTAGCGACGGCACTAGGCAAAAATGTCATTCTCAAAACAAAAATTAAACCTGTTAGCATCAATGCAGCTTCAAATTGCAATGAACATATTCTATGATCTGATGATGCGATGCCTAAACTCTTTGTGCAATGTTCATGACCGAATTACCCTATTAATTTGTCGACAGATAATTAGCTGCTAAGACGCTTCTACATATTTTTAGTTATCACTAGTTGTATAATATTTTTCTGTAAATGCCATGAGCGAAATCAAGCATAGAATTGGCTTTGAAGTATGGAAGATTGTCTTCCATTCCATTCTTGAAATCTTTCATTTAATTCCAATCTGGCATCTACCATATTCCATACCAAAATTTTCGTTTCATTCCATTCCATACCATGTTCTGCTTACATTACAGAAATTCAGGTTTGCACTAACACAATACGCTAGCAGATCCTCTCCTCAAGGGTTTATATCGGAGGATCCCAATATAGCGTGATATGCATTTTCATCGGTTCCTACAATAGTAGGGATTTGTTCATTTATAAATTGTGCAGGAAAACGCCACAAACCTTGCGGAAAATTTGCGAAAACCTTTTTTGTTTTCGTCGTTTGGAGATCGCTTGAACAAAAATTTTTGAAGACCTATTTTTTGGAGATTGAAATTTTTTGTTGAAAACCTTTTTTTTGGAGAACGCTTGCGCCTGAGTCAGGCCCGACGCCACGGGTAGGCATACAGGGGCCGTGCCCCCCAAATGACTGTCTGTGCCCCCCAAACGAAAATTGTGCTCCCCCAAGAGAGAACTGTGTACCGAAAAAATTAACTGGCTCGGGGCTACTGGAGTGCAAATCGAGGCCTAAGGCTCTTAAATTGGTGTTTACCACCCGTATTTTCGTTATCTTTGTGGACTCACACCGGATTTCATAAAACTTTTGGGACGGAAGACTCTTTTTTTTTTGGTCTTCATTTACGAATTCGTGGAAAATCGCAAGAATTTTGAGACAACAACCAAAATTTGCGGAAATTTTTGTACTGAAGACCTTTTTTTTTTTTTATGGTCTTCACTATTTTCGTTTGATCCACACCGGAATAAATTTCTCGTGCCCCCGTGCTCCTCTCGAATTTACATAAATAAACTTTTCGTGCCCCCTCAAAATTTAATTCTGCCCCCCAGTCACGCTATTCTGGCGCCGGGCCTGGCCTGTGTCCTTAGTCCTTAGCCTGGCCTCGAGCATTTCTGTCCTTGGCCTCGAGAGGGTCTCTCCTCGGAAGGGCTGTCCTTGGCCTCGGATTTCTTTTTGAGTCCTTGGCCTTGGTCTCGAGCCTAATGTCTTCAACTCCACCTTTGATGATCAGTTATCTTCAAGTAAACTGATTTCATTATCACAGCAGGTTTTAGGTTGAAGTGATGAAGTTGAAGCATCTAGACTCACAGATGACATGTCTGGGCCAAGCTCGCCAGCAGCGTTTTTCAATTAATGTGACATCAGAAATTCATCTTCCAAGAACATGTAGGGGTTCAATGAATAAATTTCTGTTGTTTTAAATCCAGCTGTTACATTTTTCATAGTAAATTACGTAAGCCTTTTCAGAGATTTGTGAAATTTCATAACTTGAAATTGTACTCCTTGGATGCGATGTTAACCGAACTTTGCAAAATGAAACATAAAACCCGCTTGGATGGGTCATAAACCGCTATACATAAAGGCTGCGTTTTATGACTGCATTTTGGCGGAAAAGTAATCATGTGGACTTCTTTTTTTCGTGCCAGTACAACTGCATCAATGGAAAGATGACTGACGTGGTTGTTTAGGAAAAGAACAAAAGGGTTTTCTGGAGTCGCATTCATAAATTTCAAAAAATGCGCAAGAGCTTGAATCGGAAAATGTCGCTATTCTTCCATCCACTGCAGCAGCTAATACCAAAACTTTGCGATGGTGCTTTTTTTAGCACAGGTTTAAACTCGCGGACTTCTGGACTACCGGTCTAAAAATCCCCGCCCTAGCCGGTCCATTGGTCCCTTAGTCCGCCAGCTTTTAGTGAAGCTGAAAGCGAAATTAAAGATAAACCACTTTTTTAAATAACTTGCACTGCATCATAACTAAGCTGCCATACCTACTATCGCAAAACTCATTTATTGTTCTTTGATTTGTCACACTTTGTAGCAATTAAACCATCAAATAATTTTTATCAAGTTACTTTTAGTACACCTAAAGCAACTTGCTAATCTGCGGCCTTAAATCTTAAACATCACTATTTTTTATCAACTCAATGTGGCCATGTTCAAAAACGAAATATTTTAATTCAAATCCAGATGTTCTATTGTTTTTAGTTTTTGAGACAAGCGTTATGATCCAAAGAACCCGAGGTCCAAAGGTCCCACATCTCCCCTAGGTCTAGCTATTAATAAACAAAAGTATACAACTATAAAGTGAATACTATAGGTCTATAGTGGTATTATAGACTATATATGACATATGATGCAGATTAATTTGGCAACCAGGGTGGGGGGCTAAAGGGGGTTCAACTTCCTCCTAAGCCAATTCACTTGGAACATTTGGCAAAAAAAAATTTTTTTAGATGTTTTAACATCTTTTGGACTTGACCTGTGAGTAAAGGGGGACTGGGTAGTTCCATTCTTTCAAATGACTTTCAATTACAGCAATTTAGTCTTTTTAAATGGCTCTAAAACCGTGTGAATATGTCATCTAGATGTCGCTATAGTGGCTATTTTTGCTGAAAATTACAAAAATTGCCTAGGGCTCCGTCCCCGGTTTCCCGTCTGTGATGCACTTAGTCGCGTCAATTTGCTTGTCAGTATTCCAGTTAATAGAGACATTTTTTGAACAAAATATTCTTAACTCTGTATTCAAGTCAACCTCGTAGCAAAACCCTGGCTGCGCTCCTGGTATGGATGTTGATCCAATTTTGGAAGTTGATATTAGGATGATGGAAGATGGAGGATGATTGAGGATGGATGGAGGATGGATGAAGGAAGACTTAATTGTTGAGCTAATCTGACTCCTGACTCTGCAAGTGTACAGCAACCATCATTTAGCTTGCAATCAATATTGTTGAGAGTAATTTTGTAAAACAGTCAACTTAAACAACGGGAACAACGCGTAAAGAAATAACTCTAACTACAAAACTTAAACTCAAAAAACTTCGTAAAATTCGGAGAAAATGCACAAACTGCAAACTTTCAAAAACTCGACTAACTCTAAAAACTTGGTAAGCTCTGTGAACTATATTTGAACTATATCTTGCCACGCCCAGAACATTTTATATGTACAGGTTCCATCTCTGCCTCTTTTGTCCTAATGACGTCAAAATTTGGCGAAAAGAAACTAACTCGAGCTAAGTAGTGCAGCCAGGGGGGAGGGTTGTAAAGTATGCAAAATGTCACGTTTTTAGTGTTTTTGAGGCCGATTTTTGCTCGAAAATTGAAAACAGCCCCCACCCCAATGGGATTGGCGAGCAGAAGTTGTAAAGGACTTGCTGTTGTTTGGGCCAGAAAAGTGGAGTTTTTTTTTTGCTGGATCTCACCTAAAGTTGGTCAGGAAAACTGACTGATTTTCGGTGGAGACCTTTTTTTTTTTTGGAGATCACCTAATTTCGGCCGGAAATTTGGTGAAAACCTTTTTTTGGGAAGAGATCACCTGATTTTGAGAGAAAAACTGCCTCAATCTGATTCAAGGCTGATGAAAATTTGGATCAAGTTCGTTTACTGTTGTTTCCACCTTTCAAAAAAGCCCCCTCCCCCTTTGCGAAGTCCTGGCAACGCGCCTGCTTGAGCTCGCGCGCCCACAGCCAAAAAAAAGATAGAAAACCATACGTTTTGGGAATCTGAATCACTCAAACAAGGCAAGGAAGTTCACTCCATTTCGCCACCTTTTTGACCATGCACCGCGGAGACACAATCCCGCTCTAAACCAGTCTTCAGGGAAGAAGTGAGCTAGATTTTGAATCCGTCCCATACTAGCCCAGAGCCGGCCAAGCAAGGTCATCCTCCTGTTGAACAAATCAAGATGATCTGAAATGTTATCTTTTAGCCATTATATCGATATGCAAGTATATAAACAAGGGATAATTGAACACTATAATACATAATGTGTTATATACCACGTTCAAAATAATATGATAACATTACGCAAAAATTATGAATTGTGATTATTAATTACGTTAAGTAGCGCTTGCAGCTCAATTTAGCTTTCAGTGGCTAAATTATATCTTTTGCGACAACGGCAGCACTGCCCAAAACATTAGCAAAAATAGTTCTTAAAAAGAGGTCAATAATCAAACTGATTTGGCTTATAAACACATTTGACATGGTTTTCCTGAGGTTTCGTCGCAAAAACTTAAAATTTGAAGACTCTGTATCACTGCTGTAAAAAAATTGGTTCTTGGCCGCTGGAAAAACAACGTAGCACAATGCCGGTTAAACACAAAGCCCTATATTACAGAAAACATCTAACAATGTGCGAGCAAAGTGACTATAGGGCGTTCCATAGTGATGTGCGTCCTTCATTAGGACAAAAGTCTGCTGGTAGTCGCTTTTCTTTTCACTCGGGGACAGTCATGAGTCTATACAAAGTCGTGGTAAACGTTACTACGAGGCAAATGATTATGTCTCGTCAGAACATGTGGATTGTGGACAGCAGCAGTTGAGCCAAGTAGTGGCAGACCATGACCCGCATGATGGTCAGCGCTGAAATGAAGCAAATGCTTGCTAAAGAAGTGAACATTGGACTAGTAAGCATAGCAGCTAAAAAAAGTCTGAAGGACAATTGTCGACAATCAGTGCAAGCCTGGGAAGGCGTCGTTTCCGACTTTTGGCGTCCGGCAGTGTTGGCGCTGCTATGTGAAGCAGAAAACGCAGTGTGATGACTGCTATAAGTGCGCAAAGTTGATGCGAAAAAAAAAGGGCAACAAAGCAAAAAATCACAGAACAAAAACAACATTCAGCGGCAAAAGGGTGATAGAGAACTACTCGGCCTTTGATCACGAACGTGACGCTGCAAAACATCACTTAGGTTTGAAAACTAGGTCCATAGGTGGGCACAAGTCCGTTAATCGTTAATCCGTTAATAACGAAGCTAACTTTTTCATTAACTCGTTAATCCGTTAAAAAGTATTTTCATGTTAACGGACTAAATTAACTTCCGTTAAGTGTTGTTAACGGACTAAAGTAACTTCCGTTAAGTTCTGTTAACTTCCGTTAAGGTTTTTATCGTAAATATCTTGCAGCTTCGTTGTGCATTTGAACTTGTTTTTATCATGACATTAGATTAGACTGTAAAATGTAACTTTCAAAACACAAAAAGACCACCATAGCGATAAATATTTCCTTACAATCAGCTCAACAGCGTCAATACGTGCTCTAGAAGCGAGTGAATAAAACGAAATGTAAATTACACGCAAAATGTTAACGGATTAACGGACTTCATTAACTTCCGTTAATTAAAGCTCAAAATAACGGATTAACGTTAACGGAGGTGTGAAGTTTGTTAACGGACTAGTGGTTAACGAAGTTAACATTTTGCATTAACTTGCCCACCTATGACTAGGTCACATCGAGATCAACTACTACGTACTACGCGTGACAAATTAAAATCCAACTGAAATTTGCCTGTACTGCCTAGCGTGTTTGCAGTGGTGTAAAGTAACAAAATACTTTTACTTGAGTAGATTACTTTAGTAGTTTTTTTAGTAACGAGTACTTTTTGAGTTGTTTTTTTTTGTGGCTATTTTAACTTTTACTTGATTACTTTTAGAGAGAAGTAACGCTACTTAAGTAGTATTTTGATTCAGAAAAGTATAAAGTACTGTAATTTTAAATCTGAACTACAAGTTCGTCAGAACGGTCTACTTTTCTACCACCAATTGTTCAATTCGGTTAAGTTAGTCGTCTTTTCCTCCTTTTTCGGCTGGCAACTCTTGCGTCAGAGGTCAGACCACCACAGCGACTGCAGCAATGCCGTTTTTCTCCGTCTGCGGGTATCAGATCAAGTCTGGCGAAACGCAGGTCAAGATGGTCTTAGTTTTATGTTTGTAGTTTGGTGTCTGCTCTTCAGAGATATAAATTTGCCAAAATACGTCCTGTGATTACTAAACGTTTCCATTGCAAAATTCTACAGATTGAGCCACAAATCACACACCTTATATGCATTAAACATTATTGTACGGTAGACTACCGTAACATATTGTGCAACGTAATTACAAAATGGTTTCAATATGACGATCAATTTCGTCCCAATAGAGACCTAGACTATATAAATATGCTATCTACAATAATTTTGTGTGATTTAGTGACGTAATATTTATAAGGCTACTGCCTGCCTTTACATGCAGCGAAATAAATTAAATTCAAAAAATCCACAAAAATTTTGATTAATTAATCCAAAAACAGGTTATCGCAGAATATAATGAAATAGCTATGATGCAAACTTTTGGCTCACCCTGTAGTTACAGTAGATTATTTATTATACGCTGTTAAAAGACCAAGCGCTATGTGGCAGTCATGATGTGAAGGGTCGATCAGTTGTCATATGCCGATTGAATAGTTTAATTTGCTTGAATATTTTCAGAAATACCTGTACTTGAGTAGTTCTAAAACGACTACTTTTTTACTTTTACTCAAGTACTTTTTTGGTCAGTACTTTGTACTTTACTTCAAGTAGTTTTTTGTTTAGTAACAAAACTTTTACTTGATTACAACTTTTGAGTACTTTTACACCACTGTTTGTTTGATTAAAACTTTAAAACACAAAAAAAATTTAGAACCATAAAATCATTTACGATCAAAAAACCGTTAAATGCTACATTAAGTTGCTCGATATAATGCATAAATTTCAGCTAAAATTCAACAATATAACGTGTTATTAATAAGAAGGGTAAAATACAAGGAATCTGCAAAAGATAAAAAAAATTCCGAAAAGAGTTTCTATTTGCATGCGACCAGATATAATTTTCTCCTCTTGGGAAAAAAAATGCGGTTGTCGGAGTCTGTGAGCTCTGATTATTGCGCAAGGACAAGACTTACACTGAAGTGCACAGAACTTCGCGTCTGGTGTCGGCATGTCGCCATGATGAGTTTCGGTAATGTGCTCCCTAAGTTGATTGCTGCCATGCAGTTGCTTGCTTGAAACACAATACACAACAAAAAAATCTGAACTGAGCGCGAGCAAATGTTTTAGTTTAGTGTTTCTTGAGCTAAAAAGAAAGAAAAAGATCTATAGCGTTTTGCTTACGTCTCAATGAAGGAAAAAAACCTCTATATAAGGGTGGTTAAAAGGAAAAATACTCATTTCTTTAACATCCTATCCAGCAATAGTCGTGGTTGCTGCAAATGGCAATCAAAAACACTTTTATACTATACACATTATTTCGAGAGAAAGGGTTTTTGGTAGATTCATGCGTTTCTGTCAGCTGAAAAGCATACGATGCAGTGAAAATCAGCAATTCGTGTACTTACAGTACATGTTATTGAAAAGAAACAGGTCCAACGAATGTGTTGCAAACAACATCATAGCATGCTATTCTAAGCTGCAGACGAAACTTGATTAATAATACAGTGAGAAATACATTTACTTGCCGAAGCAAGCGTAGCTTTTTTTTATGTATAAAATTTATGACAACGTAAACGATTTACCGTTAATTTGTTTCTTCATTTGTGCAGTACGAGTCGGAAACGAAAGTTGTTGAAATATTTCTTGATCTTTTTGCGGTCTTCCTTTTTGACTTCATTGTTCGTTCAGAAGGATTTGTGTCATCGGGGTCGCCAATTATGGTAGGTGAAGAATTGAGGCAAATTGTGGGGGACGGAGCCATGATAATCGTTGCGTTATTTGACTCTTATGTCTTCTTGTTAATTGCACACCAATGCTGTTTTTGTTAGTTATTCTAGTTAAAATTGGTAAGCTGAAATCGCAAAATCAACTGTAAAAGTCTAAAACTCTTAAAATTCTAAAACACTTTAATTCTAAAAAAATTCTAAAACTCTATAAGCTCTGTGAAGTATTTGAACTCTATCTTGCCACGCCCAGAACATTTTATATAATACAGGTTCTATCTCTGCCTGTTTTGTCCTAATGACGTCAAAATTTGGCAAAAAGAAACTAACTTGAGCTCGCGCCCCCACAGATAAAGAAAAAAGATAAAAACCATACGTTTTGGGAATCAAAATCACTCAAACGAGGCAGATATGGAGCAACGCTGACACACCACCAAAACATGACACAAAAACAAGTTGAAGCGTTCGAAATTTGGTTCACTTGGATAAATCATCTGGTACAGTTAGGTATAGCCAGGCCCCCCCCAACTGAAATGCTACCAATGATAAAAATGTCCCAAAAAAGATTATTGTTTCTTCAGTTTAAGTTTCTTTTAGCATTTTCGCGTACAACAGTAGACGTGTACAACAGAAATTAACAATAACATTGATCTAGAGGCCCGGGCCCCCTCAATTTAATTTCTACCAACCAAGTTAAATGGGACCCCTACAATAATGTTTAAATGGCCCTCAATTTAAATGGGCCACTAACAATAATATTGATCCAGGGCAGGCGCGTAGCCAGAAATTTGCAATGGGGGGGCTGTTTGGGGGGTCTGGGGGCTGAGCCCCCAGCCGCCGGAGGCCAATGGGGGTCTGGGGGCGAAGCCCCCAGCCGCTGGAGGCTGGGGGTTTGGGGGCAAAGCCTCCAGCCGCCGGAGGCACGGGGGTCTGGGGGCGGAGCCCCCAGCGCTCGAAAATTTTGCATTTTTTTTGCAAAAAAATAACTTCATTTTAGGGATATTTTGATTACAAAATAATGCTTTTAAAACGTGGCTTAGAAATTGGCAGTGCAAACAAGATTAAACTGGTGGAATAAACGGGCTATTTGGGAGGTGGTTAATGGTAAAATATTAGTTCTCTTGTTTAGATACTGGTAAACTATAAAATCGAATAGTTCAATAAAACTCACACGGAGTAATCTATTTCGTATACAGTTTATAGAGAAAAATAATTGTTGGGCTAATGAAAAGAGATTTGAGAGAAATGATTGGTAATTAACTGATACTGACTAGCCCCCCCCCCCCCCCATTCCTTAGTTTATAGTATATTTGTTGATGACACTTGTTTTTATCACGACATTAGATTAGACTGTAAAATGTAACTTCTTAAACACAAAAAGACCACCATAGCGATAAATATTTCCTTACAATCAGCTCAACAACATCAATACGTGTTCTAGAAGCGAGTGACTAAAACGAAATGTAAATTACACGCAAAATGTTAACGGATTAACGGACTTTATTAACTTCCGTAAATTAAAGCTCAAAATAACGGATTAACGTTAACGGAGGTGTGAAGTTTGTCAACGGACTAGTGGTTAACGAAGCTAACATTTTGCATTAACTTGCCCACCTATGCATTTTTCAATAAAATTTCACCTCAACCTCTCCAGTTTTTATGCCACTAAATAGTTTTGAAAAAAATTAGCTATAGTAAGGGGAATGCTCATTGAACAAATTTTTGAATTGAGAGGGATTGAGTCCCCTGACCGTATACGTATGTACTCCTATAACTGATTGTTTTTATGATAGAGATCCGACCAATGGTCGAGTGGATAGAGCGTCTGCAACTGAAGCAGTAGACTCGGGTTCGATTCCCGGTCGGGTCAAACCAAAGACTATAAAAATTGGTATTCACAGCTTCCCTGCTTGACGTTCAGCAATTAAAGGGACAGTGTGAAGCCCCTATCGTGTGTGGTAGACAGGAGGGCAGGTGGCTGCTTGACTCGAAGACCGAAAGGTCCCTTTGCTGTCTCTTGGCCAAGGCAACTTGGTGAATAAAATGTAATTACAATTACAATAATCTCTAAGGAAAATATTCGACTGAATTGTTATTTACTGCTAAAATATTGCAGAAGGCAATGCACTTTACTTCCCCTACCTGGGCTAAATCACTTACAAAATTTAACCCCAAAATGCAAGGTTTTTAACATGTTTTGGACTTAAGTTGCAAGCAAAAGGAGGACTGAACAACTAAATTTTTTCAATTGATTTTCAAATATTGAAAATCTAGTAGTTTCAAATGACTCTGAATACGTGCGAAATGTGATTCAATGGTAGTAAAATAGCTTTTTTCCAAAAAATTACGAAAAATTGAATTACAGCGCACTTCTTCTCTCAAACACGCCTCTCAATTTAGACGTTTTCGCATTTTAACTATTGGTTTAAGCCATCTCCCTTGAACGAGTTCCTAGTTACGAGCCAACACTAGCCACGGCTTCTGACCTTCCATTCTATGATATGTTTGCCCTAACAAAAAATTCCATTTTCGAAGTTTCTGATGACGTCATTGCATGTGATTTTTGGTTTGAGCCCCCTCCCAGATCAAAAATCCTGGCTGCGCCTATGCTGGTACATGATCTGCGTAATTTCAGCATTTGCACGCGCTAAACATGATCAATTCCTTCACGTCACCGGGCTTTTGTTCATTCGGGATTTTGTCCAATTCGGGATTTTGTCCATTCTGGATTTTGTCCAATTCGGGATTTTGTCCGTTCTGGATTTTGTTCAATTCGGGATTTCGTCCAATTCGGGATTTTATCCGTAAACGCTTGACGATGATTATCTCTGCTTGGTGGCTTCGAACAAGCAGCAAATTCAGTGGGCAAGAATTTGAAGAAATCCACAGAAACATTGGATCTACGGAAACTCCTAAGCAGGTGCGGATTCCTCCAAGCACGAAGTAGTCGTTGCAATGAAAAGTTTGCGGATCGCCCAACAGTTAGCGTCTGACGCTGTCCGGTTACAGGAGGATAAATATGTGCATCATCAACAACAACAACAACCACAATTTTTGGATGAATCAAAAATAATCTGAAACGCATGTTTGTTAGCATTTGATCACATTGCATAATCTGTATATACGTAATAGTTGTTTTTGCCCAATGTCACAAGCTACTTTGAAATTTTAGGGCTGACAACGTATTTTTGAGCTATAATGAAGCAGTAAAAAGCATCAAATTATTTTTGTCTTGCCAGACATTTTGAAATAATTGATGTTCAAATTTTTTTCGGGTTTTCAAAAATTGAAAACAGGAAGTAACAGCTGAGTCTGTTCACGAAGCATTTATTTTTTCACGATTTTCCTAGGTAAGTTTTTCCAAACTAAGATAAAAAATGCCCGTAATTTGATAAAATAATTATTCGTTGGTTATAGCTAATAGCAGGAAGAAATTGGACAATTGGCATTTGTTCAATATTTCAAATAATTCATGTATGACACTGCAATCAAGAACTTGACATGAGACAAATGTCAAATTTCTGCCAACAGTTTGGCTATTTGCTAAATGCAATAAATTGAGGAAAAAGCACAGAAAATAAAACTTGGATTAAAAAAAAGGTAATAAATCGCCACAGAAAGTTGCGAAGCCACTGGCGGCCAGTAAGCAGAGCATATTAGGCATATTGCTGAACGTTACTTCCAATAAATAATTTATAGGTTAAACCACACGGAATTTTTACGTAACTTGAAAAATCTATTTTGAGCCTCCACAAGTTTTACTTTAAGATTAGGAATCGTTCTAGTATACTCAAAAGTGCACTATTTTAAATTGTGGCTCATTAAAATAATCGATTTTTTATTTCAGTTTTTCAATGTTTTAACACTTTTGTTTTATATGCGCTGATACATCATAAAAAAAATAAACAAAAACTACTAACCTCACTTCTTCTTTGGAAAGATTACTTGTCACAATTTCACAAAAAAAATAGTTTTCCATTCAAATTGGATGTTTTCAAATCAACAAAATTAAAACATATTACGGTATTTAATTAGTTTTACATTTTTATGCAAATGAAGATTTATCAGTAAGACTAAAACGCTGTTCTGCATGTTCTTTGTGACTAATATATGTGATTGGATTTATGTTTTATGCTTTAATCTATTTTTGGTAAAAATCTTTTAGTAAATACTATCTTTTTTTCGATCTATATGACATCAGCATATACCCGGAAATGTGTTTTGTCATGATTTTGATGTTTTACTGAATTTCATTTATCCGTTGTTTTGCATCGAAGTTTGAAGTGGGAGTTTGGAACGTGATGATTACGATTTTGTCACACTTTTGAATTGTTGTACGCTAAATTTTCACGGAATTCAACCAATCAAATACAGAACCGGAATAATGACCGGACAATACGTTCTATGGAATCACAGCAACAAGCCCAGTAAACAATTTCTAATTAAAAATTTGGCAAAGACTTTAGTTGCTCGATCGCATTCAATTTGCAATGTCTAATCAAAACGTTGACAACGTCGTTAGAAAATCTACCGCTGATGAAGTGGCGATTGGTTGGTGCTGTATCCGTGTGATGCCACGAAGCCGGAACTTGAACTTTGAAACCTTTGCCCCATCTACAAATCACCTAACCCTTTCGCAAAGTGAAAAAAAAAAGAAATATCTTTAGACCTTGAACCGCAAAACTGATTTTGGATCTTCCGCTAGCTATCAACAAAGGACATTTTTGAAAAACCAAATCGTTGAATAGTAATCTTTGAGTCTTAGCTTTTTTTTCAAGTATTAGGCCAACATAACAAAAATGAACAAGTCAAAAAACTGTTACAAACAGTTGTATGTACTGTAGTTGATTCATTAGAATTAATCTAGAATGAAACACTGCCGAACAGGGCCTCAGAGAGAAAATTTTCCAGGGGTACGAAGGTCAATACCGGGCCCCCAAATCTTATTGGGGCCCCCAAGCCTTATCGGGGCCCATGTCGTTATATCATTTTTTGTCCGATGGGTGTAGATCTTCATTTTAAAATGAGAAAATAGCGATATTCGCAAAAAGTTAGGACCAATGAAAAACACAACTAGACATAAATTGGTTTAAATCTAACTACGGGGTTTGGGGGAGCGCTTTAAGCTCCCCCAGCGGGGTCCGGGGCTGAGCCCCGGAAGCTTTAGCACTTTTTATGTTTCTCGAGGGTAAAACACAGCAATTGATGAACATCCTAGTACTAAACTTGCTTAAATTGACAAGCAGAAAACGTGATATACATGAAAAAAGTATGTGAAGTAGTGGATGGATAATGACATTGATACAACATTATACCATAGGTGGGCAAGTTAATGCAAAACGTTAGCTTCGTTAACCACTAGTCCGTTATCAAACTTCACACCTCCGTTAACGTTAATCCGTTGTTTTCAGCTTTAATCAACGGAAGTTAATAAAGTCCGTTAATTCGTTAATATTTTGCGTGTAATTTACATTTCGTTTTAGTCACTCGCTTCTAGAACACGTATTGACGCTGTTGAGCAGATTGCAAGGAAATATTCATTGCTATGGTTGGTCTTTTTGTGTTTTGGAAGTTACATTTTACAGTCTAATCTAATTTCAAGGTAAAAATAAGTTCAAATGCACTAACGAAGCTGCGATCGGAAAATCTTTGGAAATTGCGAACAGCGATAATTAATAGACCTATAAGGCTGCAACAGATTATTTGTCATAAACAAGAGCTCCTTCCTTCGCTTTCTTCTATAAAACTCGTGCTAATACACAGCAGGTGCTACCAGTGCAAACTGGTATGTGCCGGTACGATCAATGAATGGTGCAAGATATTAACGATAAAAACGTTAACGGAAGTGACCAGAACTTAACGGAAGTTCCTTTAGTCCGTTAACAGAACTTAACGGAAGTTAATTTAGTCCGTTAACATGAAAATACTTTTTAACGGATTAACGAGTTAATGAAAAAGTTAGCTTCGTTATTAACGGATTAACGATTAACGGACTTGTGCCCACCTATGCATTATACAATATAATGACTTTATTATTCAAATCCAAATATTTTACCGATAAAAGTTTTAATAAATCATCTGCAATCATAGACTTCACAAACCCAAATACCTATTAAATTCATACAGATAGAGTGAATACTTAATGATAGTAGCATAGAACGTCAACTTTGACTCCGTTCTCTGAGGTTGAAATGCTTTTGGATCTCTGGAAAAGTGGGCCCTCGTACATTGTTATACCGTAGAATTAGGGCTCTCGAGTCAGAGAAATGTAACAAAACCTTAATTTTATTACAAGTGTATGGCTTTTGATACATTTTCCTCTTTTTTTGTCGAATCAGCCACTATTGGATGCCCTAAAGGCTGTGTAGCAAAAACAGCGACCAATTACCAGTTCTGAATAGGCTGAGTGATATTTTTGCTGTAGGCAAGTTTGATTACGATGTTGTGGTGCGATACGAAAACTTAACGCGGAACCCTGAGCTCTTCTGGGCCCCTTGTGCCCGGGCCCCCCTAGGCCCGGGCCCGGGTACGATGTACCCCCTCAACCCCCCTCTCGCAGGCCCTGCTGCCGAACTGATTTGTCCATTTTGATCCTCCACTCACGAAGAAGCGACGGTTGCGCTTTTGTTTTGGGCGAATTGCATCTCAACCGAATTGCATTCGTTTGTACATTTTGACTTTTGGTAGTAGTACTTTTGCAATAATCTGTCAAGCAAAATATTATTAAAAACAGCGTTAACTTTTGAATAAATATGAACGAGGTTTGCACAAAAAAAGAAAAATTCTGCTAATTGGAAAATGCAAATGAAAATACGTACGCGTTTTTCAACTACGCTTGTGCTCCATTTCGAACAAAATAATAGAGCATCTAATAAAGAAAAATTTCCATTGTTTTGAAATAATTCTAGCTGTTAAGCATGCAACAGCGTCTTATTTCCGGGCAAAGTGCAATTTAGCACCATATATCATCCAATAACTTCCGTTTTTTAACACGATTGTAATTAAAATGAAAGTAGAAAAAAAATTTCCATCTCTTGTGTGCTAAGTTTCTCATGCTTCTTGCAGCACAGTAAATGCACCCATGAAAACGGCAAAAACGCGTCGAAATAATAAAAACGTATCAAACATACTTTCTGATAAACGTTAATCCACGACTTCTGCTTGAATTGTTCCTAATTTTTGCTTAAAAAAGAAAAACGGTTTGAAACAAATTTAGAGCAATTATACCACAATTAAAAAATGTCATTGTAACAAAAATTGCAAATGCATTCGGTTGCGATCGCCACATAAAAAACCCATCCGTAAAATTTCATTTGGCAATTTTGTTTCTGTTTTTGTTAAGATATTTCAAACTTGAAATTGATAAAATAGCAAATAATTTCTAACGGCAGAAATAATAATCTGTTTTGTTTGAACCTTTAAAATAAGTAAAGGTATAGGTATTGCCACATATTTCGCTTAGATTCTAAGCGAAATATGTACTTCTGTACTTCTAAGCCTTATATAGAATTCTAATTAGAATTCTAAATAGAATTCTGTACTTCTAAGCCTTAGAAGTACAGAATTCTATTTTAAGCGTCAATTCAAGAAGATAGGCTTTAACTGAAAACACCGTTAGTAACATGAAAACAACCTTACCGGTTTTATTTCTTCACTCAAAATTTGTTAATTAAGCCAAGACCAGAGAAATTGGTGGGAATATTATATCGCAAAAACGCAAGTCACAAAATATACCACGACCGCAGGCAGCAGCTATTTGCACAGCCGCTTTTAAATTGCCTTACGATAAATTTTCCATTGTTTTTCTTCAAAGTTATACATGCATATTTTTAGACAATAAAACATAATGCCCCAGGAGGTAAAATACAAGAGTTTAACCGCAATTCGATTGTCAAACATTGCTCAAAAGTTCTAATTAAAATGCGGCATGACAACAGAAATCGGCAAAAATAATAAATTAATTACTAACATCGCTTAAAATCGTCGTTGGCCGCGTGACTCGGGATTTGGAAAAATTTCCCTTCGCTCAAAGCCATAATAAAAAAAAAAGTTAAGCTTTAGGCACAAAGCCAAGACAAGACATATAAATAGGCAGCGAGAGAACGAAACGATCATTACTTTTGAGCAATCAAAAGGTTTTAGAAACTGATAGCAAGCAAAATGCATTCGTTCGTTGTCGGATTGGCTTTGTGCCTTTGCTTTGTGGCTTCAGTTCAGTCCCAAGGTAAGGTTTAGAAATTTTCTCGTTTCATCTCTGCTCGTGTTCAAACTGCTGAGCAAATAATAGCACAGCTATAGGATATAACAATATCCTGTCAAATTGTTAATGATGTTCCATAAAAATGGGTATGGCCAAACATATAGCATAAACCTAGAATCCCAGTAAAGTCGACAATAACCTCAAATTATTAATCAAGCAATGCAAAATACGTAATCTTCTAATCTTTAAATGGCTTGCAATACTAAGAAAAACGCTTTTGCGTATGAATATGCGGATACAGGGTGGCCCATAAAATTAAACAATTGGCATTAGTTATTGCTACGCAGTATACAGGTATACAGCAATCACAATATAAATCGATTAAATTTGTGTTTACGTTCGAAGCAGCACATTCTGAAGCGCTTCACATTACATGCTAAGTACCAGAAACTGAAATATGACTTGAAATAAGGTATATACCACCAATAAAAAAATTCTTGTAACACTTTCGAGCGTTAACTGTATACCTATTTATGGGCCATCCTGAATAATAGCCGTGAGAATGCGCTTAAACGCAAAGCGGTTAAACGCAAACCACTAACAATTACCTATTCCTACAGCCTAATTTAACGATTTATTCCAGCTTCCGCCGCAAGTGGCTTTTGCAACTAAGCGCCCCCATGTCAAACTCGCAGCGAACAACAATCTCGTGGCCTGAAAGTTGCAAAGCTTTGCATTTTGGTAAAATTTTATTTTTTATTATTTAGTCTACCGTGATCCTTGTCGGAACAAACAATGTGGCAACTACGGTTGTTGCGTAAGAAGAGATCCTTATTACCAAAACGGGGGAATCTTCTACCGTCGTGCTATTTGTGCTTGTGACGAGCACTTCTACTATCACAGAAGCGAGGATGAATGCAAGCGTAAGTAGTTTATTTTATTTTATTACTACAAAACTAAACTCTTTTTTTACAGAATTTTACAGCAATAATACGTGTACATTTGCCCAAAATTTAAAAACTAATTCAGAGCAATGCCAGCATCGGCATGAAAAAGATTGTGTTTATCATAAGATCTCCTTTTGATGAGTCGATAGACGAAACGGGTTGTACGGAGTTTTGGTTTATTATTTTTAGATTTTGAATTTTACGATCTGTTAATGATTCATTCTGTGTATGAACAACATCTTTTTAGTTCTTGAATTTTCTTCTTTATAATCATCGTAACGCATGTATCTTAATGTAGCTTCTAGTTCACACATTAGTTATCGCTACAACGAAAAGCCACTGCACATTAAAATTTCCTCTAATGTCTAAATATTTTTCGATTTGAAGACTGCCTTTAAATTTTAAAACGCGAGTGTGTAGGTGTAAATTTTTTCAATCATATTATTCTTTTGGAAGGCTTTATTTCACCGGAAATTTTTATCTAGTTTTTTTATTAATTCTGACTCAAATCTAACTCAAACTCAAATGCTTACTTTAAAACTATTCCCAAATTGAACCCTAACCCAAACCCTAACCTAAACCCTAATCTTAACCCCTAAAAAAGCAAATGAAAAAAGCGCGGATGAATATTTCTCATTCTCGTTTTATTCTCTTTAAGTTGAAAATTCTCGGTGAAATAGTCACTATCTATTCTTTTTGTCACAGACGGTTGCTACCAGAACAACTGCCATGAATACGCAAGTTGCACTGCGAAGGGTCGGGGCGATCAATATCCAGGATATGACCAATGGAATATTTACTTGAACGAGTATTATTACTGTACCTGCAACCAAGGATATCGTGGCAACGGACGCGTATGTGACAAAATCGGTGAGAATGTTGGTGTTGTCTTTCTTTCAGCAATTTACACAATTTTCACTCCGCGCCAAAACAGCAAACTGTTTTGTGCTTCCTATCCTACTACAAAAATACAAAAAAAAAATGGAACGCAACAACTTATAGAGTATTAGTTTGTAAAAAATTGTTTTACCTGATACTTTCTAGAAGTGGCCATAAAGCTTTTTCAAAACAAGGGTTTCACTAAATCGCAAACGTATATTGGAAGTTTCTGGTATATGCACCATTTTGTATATTTTTGGACAACAACAAAATATGACCAAGCTAGGGGAAAAGTGTAGTTTCCTATGCTACGTTTTCCAGCACAAATTGATAAAATTTGCGGTTATCGTTGGTTTATTTGGGAGCTTTTGCCGATTAAGCAAAATATTTTCCCTCGTGTTTTTCGATTTTACGCCGTTATCGGTGCCTTTCGTCAACCTCCCATTCTCTGATAAAAAACACTCTGTTTTCAGACCCTTGTGAGACCGCTAACTGCCACCAATACGCAACCTGTCACGCCAAAGCAGTTGGCTCGAGAGACTACCCGCACTACAGCTCATTCAGAGGCTACGTTCAGAACGCTTACTACTGTCAGTGTCAAGAAAACTACTATGGAAACGGAAGACAGTGCACACGTAAGCAATTGTAGCATAATCGAGTACTTAGTTTTACATCATATAAAGAAACCACTTCTGTATTTCAATCAAACACTGAGCACAAGTAAGCAGTATCAGTTGAATAGAGTACAAACTTAAAATCGACACTTGAACATGAGGCTTAGGTCGACTTTTAGTTGCGCTCGATCCTTTGGAAGTCTGTTCCGCTTTTTCGACCCGCTCCACACTCTGTTTCGAAACCATACCACGTTCCGGCGGTAGAATAATAACCATCATCTTCTCAACTGTCCTGACACTGAGCCGCTGAGCGATCGCATCATCAGACAAACTAAACACAAATCGCGGGTATGCTGCATGAAAATAAATTTACAATGAACAAGCATAAACGTTTACGAAATCTGCCATTAACAATTTTTTATCATTTCAGATGGATGTGATGACAACACCTGTCATGCCCGATACGCGACTTGCACTCCAAAAGGACTCGGCCTCGATTATCCTGGTTCAAGCAACAACAGAATATACCGAAATAATTATTACTATTGTCAATGCAACCAAGGATATCAAGGAAATGGAAGACAATGTGATCCATTTGGTAAGTAAATCGATGCTGTGTAGTGCAGGGTTGGATCGATTATTAGTAATCGATACTACATTCTTTGCTTTTCTGTCATCAAGTATCGTAGATGCTAAGCTTTCGATTTTTTTTATCGATTATCGCCTTTTCTGTGCTTTTTGCTTACATGTTATCGATTGGTAGAATCTTTAAACTTCACTTTAGTTCTTGTGAGTCTACCTAAGCTTACATCGTTTCGCTTCTCTTGTGCTATATTGCTCTTTATAATAATCCTAAAAGTGTATTTTTTATATCCTTTGTAGTACGGTAATGATAGTTTTTCTACTCACAAGTTTCATTTAATGGTCAATACAGCAAAAATTTTGGTGCATCCTAATGAAAAATGCAATAAAAATTTTAGTTGTCTCATTTCGGCATCCATTACTGATCTTTGTTTTTTGTTTCTGATATCTTTGCATTTTGTTGCTTTATTCTTTGCTTTTTGTTTCTAAAGTCGACTATCGACAATTCTTTGCTTTTTGTGTGAACTATCGATATCGATTTGTCTTTGCGTTTAAACAGCATCGACTTCCAACCCTGGTGTAGAGTGTATATATTAGTAAACTATACTTACCGGTATGTAAAAGACGAATCAATTTCTCTTTACTCAAGTCATGTCACCAGCATATAAATTGCGTTTTGATTTTGAAGCAAGGAAACATTGAGAATTCCAATGCTCTTCCCGACGAAAACGAATAACGCTTTGGACAAGAATCGACTAAGTCAGAGCAGTCAGAGAGTAGTAACATTTTTTCAATAAATTGTATTGATCGAGCGCCAAAGAAAGGTTCAGGAAAGATTTTTATTTATGACTTAATTTCCTAGACCCATGCGACAATGCTGACTGCCATCGATGGGCAACTTGCCACCACAAGTCGAGAGGATCGAGGACCTATCCTGGCTACAACTCCTACAATGGCTACGAGGACAATGCCTACTACTGCCAATGCAGAAACAACTACTACGGAAATGGAAGGCAGTGCACTCGTGAGTAATAAATGCATTATTGAAAGTGGGGATTGTTATTCAACCTAATTATCATAGACTTTTTTTATAAGAACAATTTCATAAATTCACTAGGCTCATTTTTACTCAAACTTTAAGCTCCAATTAAGTGCAAAGATAGTCTCTGCGAGTAAAACTAATTAAGAACGGGGCCAAATGAAAACAAACAAACAAGTGTAATAAATTAATTATGAATTCTTTATCGCAACCACATAATCAGATTTTTCGTTACGATGCTGTTAACGGAATCATAACCAGTAGACTGCACTGATTTGTTTGCATCTTTCACGATCAAAAAAACTTTTGCTTAGCCAACCTTTTAGCCTAGCAAGAATAAATTTGTGTCAATATATTCTCCTACAAACTTAAAAACAAATCAGGTTGGAAATATTAAGAACAGCTCGCCTCAATCCAAACTTTACTAGTTGTAGGAAAAAATTAAAATGTCATTGTTGACTTTATGTCAAGCAAAATCCTGATTCCGTACATCGCACCCAGCTTTTGATCGACCGTGTTTTTATGGGAGATGAACGAGCTGTCACATTTCATGGTTTTCTTTCACCTTTGTTTTGGTGAAGTCCTAAATCGATGCCAACTCAGATCTTCAACGAAACTGATCAGCTGGAGTAACCCCTACAAAACGTTAGATAAAATCCCTACGAGGCATTATGTGGCATCGTAATTGTTATGCTTACGATGTGTTATGATGTCTAAAAATCATTAAAGCAAAAATTCTAGCCATCCTAACTTTTATGAAGCATTGCATGATACGACCTAAAGTCATTAGTCAACAAAATGTACATCTTTCAACTTTTTTGGAAATGTACAACATCGTAACTGCTAAGAAAACGTGGCAGAATACGTCTCCAAGCATGCAGGAAACTGAACAAACGCTACGGAATCATCCTATGGCATATTCACTCACACCAAAAAAAATATCTGCTATTGCAAAACAGGTTAAAGAACAAACAATAATGTTGATGATTTTCAAACTTTTTACAGTCAAATGTAGTCAACACAACTGCGATCAATATGCTACTTGCATCCCGAAAAACCTTGGACTCGATTATCCTGGGTCTCACAACAACAACATCTACAGAAACAACTACTATTATTGCCAGTGCAATAACGGATATTCTGGAAACGGCAGAAGATGTTCTTTGAGAGGTAATTTTATATGCATCTTATCCCAGTATAAACGTAGAGATGCATTAGACCCAGAATTTAGAATTTCAGCTGTCACCGGAATTTAGCCGAACTACCAAAAAAGCTTCGATAGCAAACGAAATTTTCCGCAATGCTAATTTTTTAGCAGTAAATAAAACACCTCTCAATTTCTAAGAGTAAAGCACCTCTTAATACGTACAATTTAAACATTTACAATTTCGGGCGACTGTTGGCGATCTTTTCAGAAATTAAATTTAAATCAACGTCGTAAAATCCGCCAAAATTAAAACAAACAGAAAAAACTAAACCAATATCGTTTCGGATATTGTCAGTCAAATCCAAATTGATTCTTGCGCTTAATTACGTTAAGGCTGCGCAAACTACAATTGAAAGAAATATCCAAATTCAACCTCTTACTCCGGGTTGAAATCCTAAGTTTATCAGAGTAACTTATAACCGCTCCATCAACAACATAAGCAAACTAGAGCAGTTTGGCAGAAACTTTTTACACTCCATCTTTATTGCCTGGTTTGTCAGATATCTCTTTCTTTTCGTTTCTAGTGACTTCAGACCCATGTCGCAGAGCTAATTGTCACGAATATGCAACCTGCCATACGAAACAGAGAGGATCTACAAACTACTACAATTTCCCACAGTATAGAGGATACGTAAACAACGCCTATTATTGCCGGTGTCGTCAAAACTATTACGGAAACGGCAGAGACTGTACTCGTAAGTACAACTATTACGTGTCATTTATTTAACATTTTTCGAGCGTTTCTAAAAAGTAGGCTTTCGTTGAATTCAAAACGGATAGGCTACAGGTCTTGAATTAGCGTGTATTTGCATTTGAGGATCAAAACAAACACGAGTTCATTATAAGCAATTAAATAATTGAGTATTTTTCGCACTTTTACTAGAATTTTTGATGCTAAATACTCCTTTATTCTCTTTGCCACAAAAAAGCAAAGGAATATGCGCGCCTCGCAAGGCAAATGTCATCGTTCTAAACATGTCATAAAATATTTTATTCTAAATATGTTATAAAACATTTTGTTTCAATGACCCTCTGCTTTGTTCCAGCCCACTGCACTTCCAGCTCATGCCATTCCACGGCGAGGTGCATTCCAAAGGAGTTTGGTTCTACCGACTATCCTACCTATCACCTATACCCAACGTTCACAGACCGATATTATTATTGCGACTGTCCTCGCGGTTACTGGGACGGTACCCGATGTCAAAATAGTAAGTTTTTACTTTAATTTTGATTTGCAAAAAAGCAATACAATTAGCTCGGAATTGCTAACGTACAGTCTACAGTATTTAAGCGACATTTCTTGCATTGGAACGACAGACGCTCGTGTGTCGTGTTCCTTTGTTTTACTCGGCTATTTTTAAACTAAACGTGTGCAAAATTTCAGACTTAGGCTGATAACTCGAGAACGGCTAGGTCTATCTGCATGAAATTTTGAAAGCAGTTCGAGATTAATGAGTTGTATGTTTGTACTACATTTCGAGGCAATTAGTCACAGAGTTGTAAGTCGGGCCGGGCTTTTCATGTCGGGTTCGGGCCTAAAGTTGACAAAAATTCCGGGCTTAATTCGGGCCTGAGACGTGCTTTTTGTCTTGAGCGCACAAAAATATAATCAAAACAACTTGGCAAGATTGCTAAATTTTTCAGACCTAACTTAACTTTCGAGTTTTTTCGGGCATGATTTGGGTTTCAAATTAGTTTTCGGGTTCGAGCCTGAACTAGTCGGCCCGTTTACAACTCTGATTAGTCACGTGACTTCGATTTTAGGACCCGAAAACCGCCCGGAAAGTTGGCGTAAAAAGCGGGTGTAAGTTGTTTTTTTTTTTACCTCAGTAAATGTTTAAAAAACAAGTATTTTGACATTGTTTGGGGCGTATTACATCTCGCCGGAAACCTCCTAAATGGACATCTCGCCGGAAACCTCCTAAATGGACCCTGCAAAGTCAAGTTTTTGAACGGCTTAAGCTAGGGCGCTTGTTTTTTTTTTTTTTCTGAAATCTCGAGATGTTTACGTCGGTCGTTTAAAGGGGTTGCTCCCTAGCTCGCTCCCATCTAGTTCATTTATCTTTAGTGTTTGACCAAATATTAACGAGGTACAAGTATTCCAAATTTATCAAAGGTGTGGGAATTGTGGTTGACTGCTACTACTGCAGTTAATACATTCACTTGGCTGCGTTGTTGAACACCTTACTCCAATACCAGTGTTCGTATGTACTGTATATTTGCACAGACCAGATAAGAGTTCTGCGCAGTAAATTATTACATATGAGAATTCTTACTCTTTTTACATGTTCCAACTCTGACGAGCAAATTTGTGACATTCTTTTAAGAGCGTTCTAAAGTTTCAGCAGCTGTATCGTAGCATTTTTACAACGAAGTGTTTTTTGCGTTTGATCGTAATTTTGTATTGATGCCATAGAATTTCATGCAATGTATTTTAAGGTTATTTTAGCGTCTGGAGCGCTGCTGTCAAACGTTACTGTTTATAGGTGCCTGTCATGCGTGCCATGACGATTACGCACAATGCTTCTACAAACGCTGTGGTAGCACGGACTATCCGTCATATGGAAACGATCGCTTTTACGAGCCTCTCTGCTATTATTGTGCATGCAAAAAATCCTACTTCGGCAATGGAAGGTCATGTCTTCGTAACAGATCTGGCTAAGGTAGGCTAATCGAGTTGTTAAAGCCATGCGTGTTTCAGCTCAGCCTATCCACCTGTCTACTACATACAGTGCTTAGTGCTTGCTAAACCGCATGTGGGATTGTTAGATATCTGAAAAACCACAGTCGTTCATGGACAAAATGATGTACTTTGCACTACACTGCAGCAGCATACACTACTGTATTGTACATTGTATATGCAGGTTATTTATCAGAATATTTTCGCGCAAGATTTACTTTTATCTCAGAGCTGTTGTTCTTTCAATCAACAAGATATAGGTTAACTCAAGCAATGAATTTGAAAATATGGCAATGAATACAGCCATGTCGTCGACACCTACGTAAATTTTTAGAAAATTTTAGGAATTGAATTTTAAGAACGTTGTCTTTGTTGGTTCATTTAACGCAACAATGCAATATTTTTTGCTTACTGTATTCTTTTTAGATTTAGTAACACTGCCACCATCAAAATATGCAAAGCACCACCAGAATCAGTTCAACGCCTTTTATGATTTTATGTTATCATCAATCTGTTTGCTGTAAAATTTCAACAATGAATGCGTTGGATAGATATCGATTATATCTAACCGAGAGTACCTTTTCTCTTCTTTTTATTGTCGTTAAACACCATTTCAGTTATGTTGTCGATGTTAGAAAATAACTGTTTGCACGATAGCAGACTGCCGTAATGTTTCAAAGATTCAAATAAAGCCAATAGAATGAAAGTTGCATGTTTGCTTTATACAAACCGTATAGCAGGAGCGTAGGCAGAATTGTTTTGAAAGGAGCTTATTTTTGGAGGTTCCATGACTAGGTTAAGTTTATGCCTGTAACTGTTAAGTATTGCTAAAAGGTGCAGTTGACCTAGATGACCGCATGGTCTTATCGCTGTTTCCTGCCTGCGTACTTTTAAGCGTATGGTAAAATAAACTTGACTTGAGTACGATAATATGGTACATCGTACATGGCACGCTTGTTGCTAATTTTTGGTACGTACGAAGAACAATCAAAAAGTAATGCATTTTTTGTTACTGATGGAGACACAGTTATGTGCATGCTAAGCACTGAAATTTGACTAAAACGTTGGGATGTATGCACTGATGAGATTTAAATTTTAATGCATGCATTTTCAATTTTTTGTCAAATTTTAATTTTAATAGAATTAAATCTTAATTAATTCTTTTTTACACCTGTATTTAGCTAAGCGAATACTACTCTGGTTGCTACGCCAAAGATTCGCATGAAAGAAAAAACTGTGATCAATTCCTTATGGCTAATAGAAAAACCTGTAAAAAAATAGCAGTATTGTATTTAAAGATTATTGTGATGTGCAAAGATGAGCCTGCTGTCAACTCAAACGGTTAAAAAATAACCTAAGAGAGATCAATTTTAGTAAGTTTGCTCTTCCACTTTCGTCATTGCTAACAAAAGCAACACATCAAAGATAATATACACAAAACAATTTATTGATCAGTTAGCATTTCAGCTCGGAATAGGTCATAATTCCTAAATTCCTAATAGGTCATAATTCGGAATAGGTCATAATAGGTCATTTAGCGTGATAATTCCTGACCCCACTCCAGCATAAAAACCATAGGCACTTGACGGCTTGATTTCTTTTGAACGGCTTTGTTCCACCAAAAACCCTATCACATCCTCCAGCTGAATTGCACCTACTATATAACATTTTCGAAATATGGTGTTAATGAGAAAAATAAGAACAAAAATGCTAAAATGATGCCGATGATGAACAAGTGAAAACTGTTATCAGATTGACTTAGCACTCAAACATTTGAATCCCTGATGTGCCTACCTAAGTGCCATTAGCTTGGCGGATCATATATTTAGAAGTAAATGCGAAAATGCATAAAAAGCTCAATCTCATTAGTATAATATATCTCGACGTTTTAGTCAAATATTACTGCATAGCAAGCATAATCGTGTCTCAAGTAAAAAAATGCATTACTTTTTGGCTACCCGTCGGCTCTCATTATACAGCAGAGTTGTTCAAAAAAACTTTTTTTTCAAATTTAACCCATCACCCCCGCAATTCTTTAGGTTGGTGATAGAAACCACTCATACCAAATATCAGCTCATTCGGTTCACGGGGAGAGGAGGGCATGCAATTTGAAATTTTGAATTTTCGTCAAAAAATATGGATTTTTTGCCCACTTTAGCATTAAGTTTTGCTGTCAAAATACCTGGTACCTAAGCTTTTTTTGATTTAATATTGCTCAAATTACATATCAGACCCAGTCTAAATCAGTTTGTAGTGTTTGTTTTGTAAATTTATTTTCAACAAAATTTCCTGTTTTTTGCTATTTTGACTAAAATATGTTAAGGTGCTCACTACTTTCTAGCACCAATACTGCCCTACAAACCGCTGCATAAAATGGGAAAAAAACTGATTTTTATCTAGAAACCCATTTAACATCCCTCTTCAAGTGCAGGCGATGACATACACAGTAGCGTAGCTAGGGGGGGGCGGGGGGGCTCGAGCCCCCCATTGGCTTGTGAAGTATGCAAAATCGCATGTTTTTTGTGCTTTTGAGGCCGATTTTCTGAGAAAAATGGAAAATAGCCCCCCCATTCGAAAACAGCTCCCCCTCAAACGACTGAATTTGCGAAATTGGACGAAAAATCAGTCTCGATATCGGTAAAGACCTTTTTTTTTTTTTCTTTTTTGGAGATCACCTGATTTTGGGCGGAAAAAACCTTTGAATTTCGGATTTCGGCCGAAAAATCACACTCAATTTTGGTGAAGATCTTCTTTTTTTTTTTTTTGGAGACCACCTAATTTTGGGCGGAAAAAAGCTTTGATTTTCCGAGCTTTCCGAGAAATTTCGTCTCAATTTTCGGACAAAACGTCTAAAACTGCTTCTAGATCAATGAAAATTCAAGTCAAGGTCGTTTGCACACTTCTCACTCTTTCAAAATAGCCCCCCCCCCTTTTCCAAATCCTGGCTACGCGCCTGGACATACACCAAGTTATTGAAACTGTGTTTGACAAGTTCAACTCGTAAGAAATATTATTTATCATTGCAATCATAACTGCTATAATGCGAGTCAACCACCAGCGGTTGATGAAGTTTCAAACAATATTTTCTCGCTGGCCACTATTTCTGTGTAGGTTGTTCTAATTCTTAGCAAGAACAACTTAATGACCGTCCCATTTTTCGATTTTTTGATTTTTCAAGGCTCTGTAAAATATTACAAAGTTGAAAGTTGCAATGATTTATTGCGAAATGTTACAAAGCCTCATGACCAAACGCTAAATTATCTACCAAACTAACCGATTACGTACAGTAATTTGGTTTAGCAAAAATTCAGGAAACACTAGTTTTTGCGTTGTTTAAGAGTTACTGGTTTCGCGATATAATAGCAAAATCAGCTTGAAAACCAACCTCTTGTTTTGTTCTGGTTCTAACTCACGCTTGATAAATGAATGGTAACAGTGTTTTTCCACAAAATTGAAACCGTTCTTAGATTAGATGGTAATTCTAACTACACTTGCACCATCTTGAAACAATTTTACGACCTTGTCGAGTGACCATTTTGAAAAAGCAAATGCAACATTTGTGGCTGAGCGTAATATTATCATAGGTGGGCAAGTTAATGCAAAACGTTAGCTTCGTTAACCACTAGTCCGTTAACAAACTTCACACCTCCGTTAACGTTAATCCGTTATTTTCAGCTTTAATTAACGGAAGTCAATAAAGTCCGTTAATCCGTTAACATTTTACGTGTAATTTACATTTCGCTTTATTCACTCGCTTCTAGAACACGTATTGACGTAGTTGAGCTGATTGTAAGGAAACATTTAGAGCTATGGTGGTCTTTTTGTGTTTTGAAAGTTACATTTTACAGTCTAATCTAATTTCAAGATAAAAACAAGTTCAAATGCAAACGAAGCTGCAAGATATTAACAATAAAAACGTTAACGGAAGTTAACAGAACTTAACGGAAGTTACTTTAGTCCATTAATAGTACTTAACGGAAGTTAATTTAGTCCGTTAACATGAAAAAACTTTTTAACGGATTAACGAGTTAGTGAAAAAGTTAGCTTCGTTATTAACGGATTAACGATTAACGGACTTGTGCCCACCTATGAATATTATTAGTGCGATTGTATTGCGCATCCTAAAAGCAGCCTCTGAAGCCAACAGAGCATTTACCAATATTTGTGACTTGAATGTTAGCAACCTAAACACTATAAACTGTTGGGCAAAACTTTACTCAAGATTGTTCTGTATAATATCGCTGATAGCCGCACATTTGAGAAGCACTGCTACCACTCTGTTATCCTGCACTGTTTGAACAAGAAGATCACGAGAGGTTGGTTATTGGGCTGATTGAACGGGTTGCAAAAATATGTATTTAGTATACCACAGATAAAACATTGAAAACCCTTCAGTCTGTTTTACCTTAAGCTGTTGTCGTTTCAGTAGTTAACAGAGTGAAACAGTAGGGTTTTTAATGGTTATATCTATGATGTGCTCCATACAGGGTGGGCAATAACTCTACACCAAAGCATTTAAAACAGTTCTGATTAACTAACTAACTCAACTGATACATACATATAATGCTTCACTGCAATAGAAAGGAACATGTACTTTACACTCTAAGAACGTGGACATAAGACATGTTCTTCTATAGATTTTACTTTGTTTCACATCACACTCTATGTGAATCTTTGGTGTGCAACTTATGGCCAACCCTGCATATGAACGGGTCTAACTACTACTGCTATTGAGTTCGTCTCAAGCTTGATTAGTAGAGGAGGATGAATGCCCTAAACCAAAACAGAACGTATCGTGCATACGTGTTGGTTTGTCGATTCATCAAAAACATTGACGAGATGTATCTGGCCAGCTCTATCGGCGGGAACTACCCAGGTTAAAATTTAAGCATTATTACCTGAAGAACAGTCAGCCGATACATGAAACTTTGTAACATTTCGCATTGAACTTGAAAAACCAAAAAATGGGACGGTCATTAAGTTGTTCTTGCTAAGAATTAGAACAACCTACACAGAAATAGTGGCCAGCGAGAAAATATTGTTTGAAACTTCATCAACCGCTGGTGGTTGACTCGCATTATAGCAGTTATGATTGCAATGATAAATAATATTTCTTACGAGTTGAACTTGTCAAACACAGTTTCAATAACTTGGTGTATGTCATCGCTTGCACTTGAAGAGGGATGTTAAATGGGTTTCTAAGTAAAAATCAGTTTTTTTCTCATTTTATGCAGCGGTTTGTAGGGCAGTATTGGTGCTAGAAAGTAGTGAGCACCTTAACATATTTTAGTCAAAATAGCAAAAAACAGGAAATTTTGTTGAAAATAAATTTACAAAACAAACACTACAAACTGGTTTAGACTGGGTCTGATATGTAATTTGAGCAATATTAAATCAAAAAAAGCTTAGGTACCAGGTATTTTGACAGCAAAACTTAATGCTAAAGTGGGCAAAAAATCCATATTTTTTGACGAAAATTCAAAATTTCAAATTGCATGCCCTCCTCTCCCCGTGAACCGAATGAGCTGATATTTGGTATGAGTGGTTTCTATCACCAACCTAAAGAATTGCGGGGGTGATGGGTTAAATTTGAAAAAAAGTTTTTTTGAACAACCCCATTATACCAGGTCTATAGCGAAGTAGATAAATAGACTGACCTATTCTTCCGGTTACAGAGTTATAATGCAAGTCAATGTTTCCTATTTTAGTATTTTTAGAGCCTGCTTGCGCTCAAAAAATCAGTGATTTTCCTATAGAAAACAATGGCAAAAGCAAAAATAACTCAGCTTGCTTCCAATAAAATCGCTGATGCACTAACAAAAATTGGCATAATTCCAAGTTACTAACACTACGCAAATAACTATTGTAACCCAGTTATCAAATCCAAAAACTAAAAAGCATACTGTAGTTTATTATACTGCACTTTGCCTTTTTTAACAATTTAACTTAACTAAACATTAACCAAATTATTGTATGAATTTCGAATATGAAGAAACCACAGAAGTATCTGTCAAAGTTTTCATCAAACCACAATTCACATTGTAACAAACCCAAAAACTTTTGTAAAAAATTTGGTGTGGGCTGGACATAAATCTCCGCAAGAGAATTCGGGCACTTTCAGTATTACCAGTAAATACAAGTGCAAACATCTGGCATACTTATGAAGCTTGTGCTATTTCTACGAAAACACAAGCATCTATTCTTCTTGTAAACACTATCAGTAGCATGACCAGGGGGTGTAGTCATGATTTAATGTAACATGCAGTCAAACTTTTGTCATATTTATATTTGGTAAGCTTTAACCGCACCACGTATTAATGAAAATAAGTTAAGAACAGCAGGTGTTTTACAGGCAAGTATTGCCAAGATGAAGTACAAATGAAATCTTGTGAAGAGTTGTCAGACCCATTGTCAGTAAAATTTGCACGCTTTGCTGTTCAGCACACAAAAGCTTTTTTGAAAGATCAGCATAAAATGCGCAACCATTGGTAACATCAATTCAAAAACAACCTAAGAAATGAAACTCAGACCTTCCACACAAGGATGTATCAAGCACTGTAACCTGATAATTAAAATCTTAACTCTGATATTGTTACAGAACGGTATTGCCCAATCCTCTAAGTTTTGGCCCAGAGGAACTCAAGGGTATTCACCGGCTCATTTCCTGTAGCTGTCAACTAAAACCAGAATCCAGAAAAACATAAAATATATTGACAGATAAAATAAAGCAAAATTAGGTCGCAGAATTTAACTGAGATTTACTTTCTTTAACAAAAAAACAAAACAAAATATTTAGCCTCCGACTTGCTTGAACGGAAACTGAAAACTGACCAGAAAATTTTAAATAAAGTCGAAAGGCCAACAACGTTAAAACAGCAAACTAATTATGTGTTGCCAACTTGCCAAAAGAAATATAGCAAGGATTTAGAAAATCAAGCAAATTTGGAAAGAAAGTGCTACGTAGTAAAAAGTCCACTAAAGTTGGCAACAACACAAGATAAGCAATTTGTAAAATACGAAAAGAATGAGTTCGATTCCAGGGCCAGCCAACTAATGAAAAATGATACAAATAAAACAACGTGCGTTAACATAGCAGCCCCTTGAAACGGAATCAACAAGTGAGGTTTCAAAATAAAACAAAAAGTGAAAGCACGTGAAAGTACATTCAAAATAAAAAAACAGTGCTTAATTAATATATACTGTAAGTCGACTGAAAATATTAAGAAACGTGAACGCTGAAGGCCACAAAATTAATAATGAATTTCGATATAACTTGTCTCCAAGGTCCACGTGCAAATTCAAAACCATAAATTCGCAGCGACAACAATACGTAGGTAAACCACTTTCAGTGTTCAATAAAAGTCATATTAAACATTTTAAGCATTTAATTAGTATATATTACGCATATAGTCACGAGCACAATAAAAACACAAACGTTTCAAAAAAAAATTTCAAAACATGACGAAATAATATTCACACAGGAGCAATCTTAGGCAGATCCCACGCGATGTATTCGACCTTGGGAGAATCTGCTGCAGAGGCACCTCTAGCAATCACCGCCACTGTTGCACGCCGTACAATATTCTTCCCTTTACTTTTTTTTTGGGTGCAGGCATTGAATGCGTCCCAGGCGGTAAGCTACCCAACGGGTAAAATCCTCGGCATCACCCACCAACACCAGCTGCCCCGGAACCAGGTTAGAACCCAAGGTCCTTCATTTATTACGACCTTGCTAGGTGGGGAAGTAAGATTTCATCCAGCTGTACCAGAACCGATTAGCCAAAGTGGCATTATACAGAAAATCCTTTCGAAGGTCACCCTCATCGTGAACTCCGCTCAGAGGCGTATGAGGAGACAAATGCTGTCCCAAGCAGAGTTGTAAGTCGGGCCGGGCTTTTCGGGTCGGATTCGGGCCTAAAGTCGACAAACATTTTGGGCTTAATTCGGGCCTGAGACGTACTTTTTATCTTAGATGCACAAAAATATAATCAAAATAATTTTGCGACATTGCCAAACTTCGCAGACTTAACTTAACTTTTGGGTTTTTTAGGGCATGATTTGGGTTTCAAATTAATTTTCGGGTTCGGGCCGGGTTCAGGCTTATATTTTCGGGTTCGGGCCTGAGCTAGTTGGCCTGTTTACAACTCTGGTCCCAAGAAGCACGAGGGAGTAATAGGTAGCAAATCATTTGGCTGATCACTAACCGTGGTCAAGGGTCTGTCGTTAACGATGCGCACGGCATCGACAACAAACGTTTGAAGCTCTATAAGAGCCGGCGTACGACGAGCATTTTCCATAGTTTTATTGAGAGCATTTTTAGAAAGTTTTACCATAATTTCCCAAACTCCCTCTTGACTAGGAGAGTAGGGAGGGATCTTGACCCAATTTATATCTGATTTACGCAGCGAGTTTTGAAATTCGGTAGAACTTAACAATTCTGGTAATCGATCAGCCGCAGCACAAAAGGCGGAGGCGTTGTCGGAGTGGAATGTTTCACTGCCCCACGTAGATTAGCAAAGCGTGAGAAAGCGAGGAGGAAGCTGTTCAAATCAAGACTTGTCACAACTTCCACATGTAAACAGCGGGTACACAAACACGTGAACAACAAGCCCTATGCCTTGCGATTGCTGCGCCCTTCTCGAAAATACTACGGACCAAAATAGTCCAAGCCACAAAATTTAAATGGTTTGTTGCACATTGTTCTTCGACACTCAGGCAGGTCGGCCATGAGCTGTCGCAACGGTTTAGCTTTTAGTATTGAGCATTTTGCGCAATCTGAAAGATGTTTTACGCTTCCGATCCCATGAATTATCCAGAGTCGTTGGCGAGTATTCATTAACGTATAGGAAGGTCCAGCGTGTCCAACTTTAGTGTGCTCAGCTAGACCAATTAATCGCGTCAAGGCATGCCTAGCTGGAAGTATTAGTCGATGTTTAGCGTCAGTTGGGAGATCTGCATTCTCCAACCGACCGTCAATTTCCAACAACATGTCCTGTCCGACGCACGGACGTATAGATTACGTAATGTCTTAAGTTCATTAATGCAACGTTTTTCTTCAGGGTTACTCGCGTTTTTAGTTTCACGTTTAGGAAAAGTTTAATAATCGTCAGGTAAGCCATGACTCAAAACGTTGATCGCGGCCCCGAAAAACTGTGATTGAACGTACTTCTCAGCTTTAATAAATGCCCGATCCAGATACTCTGCATTGAGAGTAGGTTTTACAAATTTAATGCCTTCACTTTTAGCAGTAAAACATTCAGTAAAAGCCGTCAGATAGGCTAGTCCAGTGGTTCCTAAACTTTTTTTTTTTAAATTCACTGCGGACCCCTAGTAATTTTTTTAATGTTTGGCGGCCTTCTCTGCAAGTCTAAAAACTCAGGTACAAAAAGACTGAGCTTCAGCTAGGCCACAGGAGTAGCTAACTATAGTAGTAGTAGCGGCCGATAAACTGAATTTTTCTCTCTGTGACGCCATAAGGGAGTCGGGTAGTGTGATTACAACGATCACAACATAGGAAGCAAAAAATGAATCTCGCAAGCACAGATGACGTACCTCCTTGAATGCACAGGAGTCGGAAGCAAAATTAATAAGCTATGAGCCAAGTAATGTCTATACCAAATTTCTTTCGCAGACCTTCTGAAAGTGCTTCACGGACTCTAAAAGGTCCACGGACCCCACTTTGGGAACCACTGGGCTCAGGCGGCGCGTAGTCAGAAATCCGAAATGAGGGAGGCTAATTTGGGGGTCTGGGGGCGGAGCCCCCAGCGCTCGAAAATTTTGCATTTTTTTGTAAAAATGGCCTAATTTTAGGGCTATTTTAATGAAAAATAATGTTCTTAAAACGTAGCATAGAAATTGGCAGCATAACATGATTCAACTGGTTGCATTAAGGGCTATGTGGGAGGTGGCTACTGATACCATTGTAGTTTTCTTGTTTACATGCTGGTAAATCACAAAATTCTGTTACCAGTATTCAATAAAACTCACACGGAGTAATCTATTTCATTTATATTTTATAAAGAAAAATAATTGGGGGGCTAATGGAAAGATATTTGAGAGAAGTGATGGGTAATTAACTAATACTGAATAGCACCCCCCCTCCCCCCTTATTCCTGAGTTTATAATACATTTGTTGATAAAACCTATGTTTGGCATTTTTACATTAGCGATCAAATTTGATTGCATAATAATTTTTGGCCTTTTTCAAAGTTTTCATTGATTTGTGACTCTTATTTTTGACAAATTAGCCCCCCCCCCCCGAATATATGTTTAAAAGATGCTTTAAATCACTTTTTAATCCATTCCAGCTCAAAAAAAAAAACAGTCTCAGAAGAGCTAAAAACGTGGTATTTTCCTTATTCTGCATTTTGGTTGACAGGCCAATGGGGGGGCTATAGCCCCCCCCCCCCCCGCCCCATCCCCCCCTGATTACGCTACTAACTGGGTTAGTCGTTATTTCAGAGTGTAAAGACTGCCAGCAGATTTAAATATCTTGTCGAGGACGTTTTCGTCAAAATCTGAAGATTCGCTATACAAAGTTCTACAAACTACAGGGTCACACTCGGAAGAGGCATCAACATTTTCCTGCAACAAACATTCTGGTCCTTCTAGCCATAACTTGACTGACTCCGGGTTTTTACAGGCAGTTTCACAAGTGCCCACATCAGCAGGGTTTTGAGTTGTGTTAACATGTACTTTCACGCCTCACTAGGGGCCACACAAAGTATGCAGTCTAGCCTACGTTTAACAAAACGAGCAAGTTTTAAATCCGAATTAGAAATCCAACCAAGCACTTCCATAAAATCCGTCCAAAATGAGTATTACAATTAATACGACGTATTGACTCTCTAGCCTGTGACATCAATTCACAACAGATTTTGCAGCTGCAAGTTCTTTGCGAGCAATCACCAAGTTAGCCTGATGCGTTAACACTTAACACTAATCTAGACTTCCCCAAGACAAAACTGACTGTTGGTTTACCGTCAACTAGAGATGGTGCAGATAACAAAAAATGCATTCGCATGCTGCACTGTGTTCACAAACCTTGTCCGCATGCTTCACCGCACCGCATCCAAACACAACTAAGTTCACGCTGCACCGTGCCGCACCACAAGTTATCTACCCTTTAAATTTCCATTTACATCAGAAAAAAATTAGCTCTCTGGCTTACGACATAAAAAAAAAAGATTTTACGGGTATCATTTTGGAGGGTTTTCAGAAGGGTGGTCCTCTCAAACCATGTCAAAATATTTGTCTTTTAAACATTTGCTGATATAAAAAAAACTAATGCCCTAGCTTGAGCCATTCATAAAATTGATTTCTGGGGAGTCCATTTGGGGGCTGTGGGGGGGGGGTGGTAACCCCAAACTATGTCAAAATATTTGTCACTTAAATATCTACTGATATAAAGAAAAACTATTGCCCTAGCTTGAGCAATTAAAATAAATTTGGGGGGGCCCTTTTTTGGGAGGTTCTGGGGGAGTCGCCCCAAAAAATTTCTGGAGACAAAATTGCATTAGCAGCTCAACAAATTTACACAAAAATTGGATTTCGATGTTTTGTGATTTAGGAGAAGAAGAGCGCAGAATATTTAGAAGGCAAAAAGAAAAAAAAAGAAAAAAACTCGATGCGGCCAAAAGTCTAAGTAGGGATGAAAGGGTATCTTACGACATACAACCATGTAAAATATATTTTGCCGTACTTAAACCGTTTTTGAATAAGACTGCTTTCTACACCGAATTTTTGTGACTCAAAGCCAAGTGACTCATTGCCTTGAATTTTGGCACAAACATATAATTTATGATCTCAAACTGCTGTCAAAATTCCAGTAGCTAGATTAAACCAATCTCGAGTTATTAGTAAAAGTCTGAAACTTTGCACTAGTTAACTTTGAAAATGGCCGCGCTAAAGCTAAGAAACATGTGACGCGAGGTCAGTCGTTCTACTTACAGACATACAGGTTTAATCTGCCTTGCGCGTGCGTTTTATCAGTTTTTCTGCACCATGTTTTGGCAATCAAAATCAATGTATCAGTCTACCTGATAATTCTATGCAACTACTGTACTAATCCTGAACCAGTAGCTCAAATAATGAAATATATCACGTGCTCTACATTAGGGCGGTTCAAAAAATTTTTTTTCTTGAAAACACACCATCACCCCCTAAAATCGTGAGGTTGGCTGAAAAAACACCACAGAAAAAAAATCGGTTCGATTCCTCCAACATCCGCCATGGGAATCGAGTGATTGTTTTTTCTTTAAAATCCGGAAAAATCCGGGGATTCCCCTAATTTAACTTGGTAAATTTCTTAATTTTTATGCTGTTTTAGACTATTTTCTCAAAATTTTTTATAGGGATGTGGTTTCCAACGTTTTGAGTTAGGTAATCTAATAATTGGTGTTACGTCATCAAAATTCTTTAAAATTGAGCATTTTAACACATTTTCGCTTTTTCTTTTATTATTGCACTTGCATATATTTTTCTAAACTACGTCATAGCCGATAAAGTAAGAGATTGTTTCATTGACGTTGAAATCATAAAATCAACCGATATCGAACGTGATAAAAATTTTGCATATTCGGCAATTTTGCAACAGAAAAACTCCTTTGACAAAGCATTAAGGTCACTCTTGCGAAATAATAGTGCTTAATTCATTGCGGCCAGCACGCTTAAAACGAGTAATCTGAAAAAAAGTTTGAAACTTCTAACTCGTTCCGTTCGTCTGGTGAGTGAGTTAAGTGTAGTATTAGACTAAGATGTGGCACCACTACAATTTGAGTGGCAGGAAACTGACTGAACCGGGTGTACCTGTACTATTTTAAGACAGTGGCAGTAGACAAAACTATGCGCACTCAGTTTTTGTCAGGAAAATGCGGTTTCAACAACTATAAACCGACATGGTGCAAGTTAGCTATTGCGCTAAATTATTTGTTTATCCGAAGTTTCAGAATCGCTTAGTAATAGCTAATATGTAATGCTTGCAATAGAAAATTGGTGTGTGTGTGATTTACAACAGCAATTATGGAATCAAGATCGAAAACGTTTGAGCTTGCTTTAATTGGAAAGCCTAAAGATGATGAGTTTTCACCACTACGGTTGCCAATAGACAAAGATGTGTTACGACGACTTTTATTTTACATCAAAGTTCAAAAAATATCGGAGCAAAAGAGTGTCAACCAAACCTCCACTGAAATTATCAATATATGGAAAAAAGTTTCAAGCGGAGCAACACCTGGTTACTAGTGCTTTCAGAGTATCAACACGGTGAAGAAAAAGCTCACCAAACTTCTTATTCACTATCGTTCAGTGGTGAAAGCTCTACTGGAAAAGCCAGAAATGAGCGTAGAGAGACGTTTCTTAAAATTCGAGACACTCTGTTTGACATTTCGAAACCTGACATCAAAGAAAATCTGTGCGCAGAAGATTGCGAATTCATTGTAGACCAACAGACTGATAGAAAGTTTACATTCGGGAGCGTGGACAAAAATGTTCAGCGGCGTTTGCTTCAAAAACGGTCGCGTGAAATCGCCCAGCAGCTAAGAGAGGACAAAGCAGCAAAAGAAATTTGTTTGATTAAAGAGATTGGTACAGGTCCACTTGAAGGCATTTCTAGCAGTGAATCTGATTCTGCAGGAAGTGAAACCAGTCAGGGTTTTATATCGGAAACTGCTGGCGCAAGTCGGCAAGATTTCGTCAAACTTTATGTTCCAAAACGAATAACCACTACCTCTCAAGTTGTTTCAGCAGCAGATAAGCAGTGGTGGGCAGTAACTAGTTACAATTGTAACTAGTTACTGTAACTAGTTACTTTTTTAGTAACTGTAACTGTAACTTCGTTACTTTTTTCAGATGTAACGATATTTGTAACTAGTTACCAGTTCAGAGCCCTAAAAAAAGTTACAGTTACAGTTACTTTTTGTACTGCATACTTTGAAGCAAATTACTGATTTTTTATGAATTCCATGCAAAATAATGGTATTACACTGGCAACACAGGACGCACAGTCGCATGTCTGATCTACCATAATCTTTTATCCATATTTTTTTCACCGTGTTCACTGGACTATACATGAGATTGCTGGTTAAAGTGAAGACAGTAATAGTTTTCCAACTTCGCATTCTGGTGATTGAAACCGTTTGGGGATTCAGAGCTGAGTGTGCCAACTGCACAGCTGTACGTGTACTAGCAATCAGTGTTAGTTTGCAATTTTAATATAATACTACCCTACCATCTAGTGCAGCAGTGGAGAGACTATTTAGTTTGGGTAAAGATATCTTAAAACCAAAACGCTGTGGGCTCAGTGAAGAACACTTTGAAATATTAGCCTTTTTGAAAGGCAATTAACTGATTTCTGTTTTCAAAATTTTTGTAACTATTAGTGCATATTTTTAGATCTAGCTAGTCCTTTTTCCTATGCATTCTTACACAAATGCGACTTTGGAAGTTGATGTATGAAATTTACCGCTTTGACAAAACTAAATTTTTTGACAAAGAAACATCCTTGGTTTGGTCTTAATATACTTTTGAGACAAACAGACGTAATCTGGCAAGTGCCGACAGGCCTGTTTTTAGTCCAAATTTTTAATCACTAAAAGTAACTGTAACTTGTAACTGTAACTGTAACTAGTTACTTATTCAAATTTGTAACTGTAACTGTAACTTAGTTACTTTTTTTGCCAAGTAACTGTAACTTGTAACTAGTTACTTTTAGAAAGTAACTTGCCCACCACTGCAGATAAGCAACGAATTTCAAGCAATGCGTTAAACGATGTCCTGGATGCTATCATCAGACAAAGTGATGGTGATATAAACGAATTTGCTCTGGGCAAAGCAAGTACGTTAAGAGGTCGGAAACAAGCTCGACATTTGGAATTTGAAAATATCAAAGAGACTTTCAAAAACAGTTCTATTGGAGAATTCGTTACAATTTACGGGGATGAAAAGCGTTTTAAAGCAATCAGGAGATGTTCAACAAACTCCGCACCAGAGGTGGGCACTCGGTACTTTTGAAGTACCGACGATAACGGTACAAATACTTTTCCGAAAAAGTACCGACGGTACGATATTAGGTACTTTTTAAAAAAAGTACCGACGATATCGGTACTCGGTACCGCCATTCGGTACTTTTCCAATGATAGATTTAGCCCATTTTTAATATAATTTCGCTATTTTGCTTACTCTGTCTAGAAAGTTAAGCTCCGCCCTATCTTGCCTTTGCTGCAACGGCACAGCCTCTTAATTCTCGGCATCTCTTAAAAGAACTGCCACTGGCAGGGGTTCGATTTCGAGTCGGGTCAAACCAAAGACTTAAAAATAGGTATTCACAGCTTTGCTGCTTGTCGTTCAGCATTAAAGGGATAGTGTGAAGAACAAGCTGGCAGCTGCAATTCACTTGTGCCGTTGGGAAAGGCACTTAGCGGGACTCCCCCTCTTCATGTGGTAGACAGTAAGAGAGATGGCCGTCAACTCATAAGTGAGCTCGTATAGCCTATTGACTCCGTTGCTTTCTCACAATGCGAGGATAAAACTGCAACCAAATAAAATAAATAAAGTGGTAGGAACCTCACTGAGCCGGAATGGCTATGCCCTGCCTGCAGGGAAAGGGTGACGTAGTAAAACGAACTTGCTTGCTTTCACTGAGTTAATCAGCGAAGTTTTTCGATACAAAGAAGCCAACTTTATTCAACAGTAAACTGTAATCGCCCATGTTACATTGGGTTAGGAAAAAAGCAATACCAGTAGTCTAAATTTACCGAACCAGACTGACTTAAAGCAATACAACACTGTTACGTACTGCTTCAGTTTCAGTTAACAGCAAAAAATGAAAAAGACATAATTATCAACGCAACACTTGTTATGTACAAGAGGCTATGAAAAAATCAAGTCACAACCCCTACACAAAAAGAGTTTTGCATTTATTTAAATTTCCTTTCAAAAACACCATCATCTCGAAATGCTCGTCGCCAGTAGCGTAGCCAGGGGGGGGGGGGGCTATAGCCCCCCATTGGCCTGCCGACCAAAATGCAGAATAAGGAAAATACCACCATTTTAGCATTTTTAAGACTGTCTTTTGCACTGGATTAGACTATTTTGAAACGTTTATTGAAGGGGGGAGGGCTAATGAATTGCCGACCAAAGTGCAGAATAAGGAAAAATCATGTTTTTAGCACTTCTAAGACTCTCTTTTGCACTGGATTAGACTAAAAATGCTTTAAAGCATAGTTTGAAAGGTTTATTTAGGGGGGGCTAACGGACTGCCAACCAAAATGCAGTATAGGGAAAATACCACGTTTTTAGCATTTCTAAGACTGTTATTTGCACTGGATTAGACTAAAAAATGCTTTAAAGCATAGTTTGAAACGTTGATTTAGGGGGGGGGGGGGGCTAATGAACTGCCGACTAAAATGCAGAATTAGGAAAATACCACGTTTTTAGCCAGTAGCGTAGCAAGGGGGGGGGGGGCGGGAGGGCTATTAGCCCCCCCCCATTGACATGTCGACCAAAAAGCAGAATCGGAAAAACACTACATTTTTAGCACTTTGAGACTGTTTTATGCACTGGAGTGGACTAGATAGTGATATAAAACATCTTTTGAAACATATGTCCAGGGGGGGGGGGGCTAATTTGGCAAAAATAAAACCACCAAATAAATGAAACCTTTGATAAATGGTAAGAAATAAGCAATCAAATTTGATCGCAAGTGTAAAAATGCAGAACATCATAGGTGTCATCAACAAATATACTATAAACTAAGGAATAGGGGGGAGGGAGGGCTATTCAGTATTTGTTAATTACCAATCATTTCTCTCAAATCTCTTTTTATAAGCCCAACAATTGTTTTTCTCTATAAACTGTATACGAAATAGATTACTCAGTGTAAGTTTTATTAAACTATTCGATTTTATAATTTATCAGCATCTAAACAAGAGAACTACATTTTACCATTAGTCATTTCCCAAATAGCTCTTTTATGCTTCCAGTTTAATCTTGTTTGCACTGCCAATTTCTAAGCTACGTTTTAAAATCATTATTTTATAATCAAAATAGCCCTAAAATGAAGTTATTTTTGCAAAAACATGCAAAATTTTCGAGCGCTGGGGGCTTTGCACCCAGACCCCCGTGCCTCCGGCGGCTGGGGGCTTTGCCCCCAAACCCCCAGCCTCCGGCAGCTGGGGGCTTCGCCCCCAGACCCCATTGGCCTCCGGCGGCTGGGGGCTCCGCCCCCACACCCCCCAAACAGCCCCCCCCATTGCGAATTTCTGGCTACGCGCCTGCTCGTCGCTAAGACTAGCTCTTTTGGGCCTAAGAACATCTTTTCCCAACGAAAAAAGGCGTTCTACCGCCGCACTCGACGGCAGAGGAGTGTTTAACTTTTTGAACACGTTTTTCAAGTTCTTGCAAACAGAAAGGGCAGCTAAAATGTCTTTGTTTGGAGGATCTCTCAAATATAACTCCACCATCTTCGCAACGCTGGTCTTTCGGCGTTTTTGGCTCTCAAAAAGAGAGCCAAAAAAATCTTCATTTGGGTCTTCCACCAACACCTCTTCGCCGCTGCTCTAATGGCTCCTGGATTGTCTTTCAACAACATTCATAAGTCTCATTTCGAGTTGGCTTTCCTTCTCTACAACAGCGACCTCATCATTATTATACAGCCAACTAAGCCAAGATAGGCGAAAGTAAACAAAGCCGATCAACAGTACAAGTTTGCCTTTACCACTACACTGCTGCAGTTACTCAATAAATTGGTGCATGATGGCAGTAAACATTAGAACGCAAATTTTCTCGCACCTACAGTTGGTGTTTTTAAAGACAACCTCCTCATACATCACAGAACCGGTGGTGTTAGTTACTTTTGGTGGATGTTGGATAAAGAAAGACGTGATATTGTTTTTCCATAAAAGTCCATGTCTTTCTACAATGCAGGAAAATTAAAAAACACCAACGGGGGGCGATGTATGTTTAGACCGTCTTTAAAAACCACCAACGGAAAGCGCGAAAAAATTTGGTTTGTAATGTTTACTTATGATGGCAGCAGTGATGGTATTGTCCTGTGGGTGTTTGAAAACTGTTTTTTTAAACACTCGCATTGGTATACTGTACTTTTGGGCCTTGGCTTTATCTTTCAATTTGCTCTTCAGTCTATTCCATTCAGAATTTCCAACCAAAAATAATTCTTTACAATCACCCCAACCTACTAGGCCTATCTATCCACACAAACAACGTCTTTTCTTACCAGCATCGTTCCTTTCATGCTTTATAAAAACGCGGTAAAATTTATGCATCTATTTTGACGGAGTTTTTATTTAAACTCCATTACACAAATTGTACCGAGTAGCGACGATAAAAGTGCGAAAAAAGTATCGACGGTACCGAAAACGGTACAATTTTAAAAAAGTAACGACGGTACCGATAACGGTACTAAAAAAGTACCGCGGTACTGCCCACCTCTGCTCCGCACATAGCTGTTCTTTCAAGTAATGGCAATGATTCCAAACTCTTGGGAACAACTGGTCTCAGGCGTGGTTCTGGCTTGCAACAAGCTGAAGCCATCAAAGAATTGCTTGATGAATGGGACTTCACTGATTCATGTGTGGCAATGTGCTTTGACGCAACAGCTGCCAACACTAGCAGGTTCAGTGGTGTTTGTATGCTTTTGGAAGCAATACTAGATCGATCTCTTTTGTGGATTGCCTGCCGCCACCACATGCTTGAAGTTGTTTCGTCACAAGTTTTCAAATCTATTTTCGGAGACTCTGTTGGTCCAACTGTTGAGCTGTTTCAGCAATTGAAGAATCAATGGCAGAGTGTCGATTTTACCCAATCGACTTATCACTTGAATCAGTCAACAGCAGCATGTCTTCAAGAAGTCGTAAAACAGCTTATACATCGCTTGTCAAGATAAAATCAGACCCATCATACTTTCCAAGAGATGATTACGAAGAACTGCTCAATTTGGCAACATATTACATCGATCAAAAATCATTTTCAAATTTTTCTTTCGTCGCCCTGGAGCTCAACACCGAGCTAGATGGATGTAGTCTTTTATTTACTCTCTAAAATGTAATTGCTTCAAGGACAACTGCAAGTTGAAGAAACTGATTTTGAAAAACTGCAAAGTTTTGGAGATTTTGTTGCTATATTTTATTCGTCTTTTTGATTTCAGTCTTCTTTAGCATCAGAGGCAACATACAATGATCTTGTGTTTTACAAAACAATGATGAAATATCAGAGTTCTTCAAAACTTGGCAATATTGCACACAACGCTGCTAAAGCCATGTCACGCCATTTATGGTACTTGACCTAAGAACTGATACCATTTGCTCTGTGCTCTAAGCAACTTGCATGTGAAAAAAAAGAAGTTTTAGCTCGTAGGATGTTCCAACTCTATCGAGAAAATCAGCACACAGTGCTCGCACCACAAAAACCAGTATTGCCCCACATCACAGAGATAACACGGATATCAGATTTGACGGCAAGATGTTCTGTGCTTTTTTTCAGCGGTTTCGATTCACCATCGATGATGTCCAGTTTCTGCGTCGGGCTCAAAGCCAATGGTGCAAGTTTGATTCATACCAAAGGCTTGAACGATTAGTATTTAACATAAAAGTGACAAAAGACACAGCTGAAAGGGTCATTAAAATACTTGAAGACTATAAAGACGTTCTAACTACCGACAACGAACAACGAAACATGATCTTGCATTACGTCAAAAGCATGAGGCAGAAGTATCCAGATTTTAGAAAGAAAACTCTAAGTCGCTGAAAATCTGGTTTGTTTTATTGTATTGCTTTTCATATAGCGACAAGACGTTGAATTAACTAACACATGCAGTATGAAACTACTGGGCTAAACTTTTTTTATCAATTATTGAAGAAAAACAATGTTTTCAAAACCAAAAATCGAGTTTAGTTCAGTAAATGCAGATTTTTCGTAAAAAATGCTCTAATAGACCGGTTTAGTGGCGCGTCACAATGCCCATTGTCTGGTTCTTACTGCAGATCGTAGTAAAATTCGCCCACTTAATCAATGGTAAAATAATTACATACACGCAACTTCAAACAACCACTGTAGGTTGTGGGGGCCAAAGCTTCGTAATTCCATTTCAGGTTATTTCTGTGGTTAAAAGTCTTTGTAAATGCGTATCAAACTCATTTTAAAAAGGGTACTGTTATGACACAGAGTAGCGTTCTAGACAACTTCACAAGATATACTGTGCAGAAAATCAATTGCTAAACAATCATAAACAGAGCGAAATGTGAAGTCAAGAACAATCTAAGACCAAAAAAAGGTCAACAACGATTTTAGAAATGAGTGAAGGCTACAGCTCTAAATTAACAGCTCATAGTGTAGAAAGGTCAAAGCAAAGTAAATGATTTTGTATTATTTTGTGAATGCAAAATTAAAGTCGCATATACTGGCGTATACGGTTAGCACGGCAGGGCCTGCAGGGGTAAGGTCTAGGAGAGCTAAATCCCCCTACATCCAGTCCCATAGTAATGTCACTTACGATATTTAGTAGAGAAAAGAGCTTTTTGGACAAAAAATTGCTATTGTAATAATTATTTCTTCCTCAAATTACACTCCGCCACGAGGCAGCACAAAACGCCTAAGTAAAACCAAAAGATGACTAAGTAAAACCGAAAAAAAATATTTTGAAATTTTGGACCAAGATGTCAATTAAAGTCACCATTTTTAAACAAACGTATCCAAAATTTTTAAAAGCGGGGCGAATGCGACGCCAAAAAAGCCATTAGATCGATTTATTTGACAATATATTAGCAAACGAGAACGAAATTAGCTAATTTTTGTCTGAAAATAGCGTGGAAACCCCTACTTTCAGTAAAAAAGGCCAAAAATTTGGCAGCGAAATATTCCTTGTTTGAAAAATTTTCTCCTCCCCTCTTTGAAAATTCTGGGTGCACCACTTGGCCGGATTGATGTTTTAGCGGGCACTCCACGAACAACCCAACCTAGTTGCCCTATTCTTAAAAATAAAAATATTACCGGCAGGGATCTACCTCTACTGTAGAATACCTTGGTCGTACTTCAGATATGATGGTTACAGGTCATCACTGAGGAAGTATTTAAAGTTTTTTAAAAACCACTTCTTAAAGCAAAAGTGTCTTTGCCAAAAAAGGGACTAAAACTTAAACAAAAATGATCATTTCTAGGGTAGCGAGGCGCTCCAGTTTCGGACCTGGACTCCTGGCGCTCCAGCTTTGGACCTGGACTCCTGGCGCTCCATGCACGTCCTTTGTGCAGGGCTTTTGGCAGAAATTGAGACTAGTCGAAAAACCTGCAAAAAGTGTGCCCAATAAATAAAATTAGAAAACTTAACAGCTTTCCTTTTCGTCAGAGTTAGGGTCAACTTGCCCAACTCCTTCTCCATCGAAGAACCTGGCTGTTAGCTAGCCACAATGCTTTAGACCTTTGTTCCTGCAGAGGAACAAAAAAAAGTGAACATAAATAATATTGCTTGAAATTCTCCTAGCTTCTTTCGAAAAACTAATCATATAGTGATTAGTTTTGATTATAAAACAAGCTGAGGTGCAGCGTGATTCCCATTTTGAAGCCAAATTGCTATTTTTAGAAAATCGGTAGAATTTGCAACTACTCTTTTCGCTTGTATGATCGCATCCTGGTGCAAAACACCATACCATTTTACACTTTTATCCTATATGCCTATCGCAACTCTGTTCAGAAATATCACATGTCATTAAACAAGCGTAAAAAAACGCTATTTTACGGTGCAAAAGTGCGCTTTTCAAAATGAGTTTAATACGCATTTATAAAGACTTTTAACCCCGGAAATAACCTGAAATGGTATTACGAAGCTTTGGCCCTTCAAATATAAGTAAAATCAAACAAAAAACGCCGCCCACTAACCTACAGTGGTTGTTTGAAGTTGCGTGTATGCAATATTTTACCATTGATTTAAATGGGCGAATTTTACTGCGATCTGCAGTAAGAACCAGACAATAGGCATTGTGACGCGCCCCTAAACCGGTCCATTGTGAAGAATTGCTTGAGAAAATCCCCCTAAACTTGATGATGTCATTGATGAAGTAACACCAAACTATTAGGGTGACCTAACTCAACCGTTGCTAACAATCTTCCTTTAAAAAATTTCGAGAAAATTGTCTAAAACAGCATAAAAACTAAGAAATTTACTTATTTAAATTAGGGGTATCCCCGGATTTTTCCGGATTTTAAAGAAAAAACAATCACTCGATTTCCATGGCGGATGTTGGAGGAATCGAACCGAATTTTTTTCTGTGGTGTTTTTTCAGTCATTCTCACGATTTTAAGGGATGATAGAGTGTTTTCAAGAAAAAAAATTTTTTAAACCGTTCTACTCTGCATGCTGTCACAAGCTACTACACTTTTACGTAACTGTCTTGATAAAAGCAATTTTGCTGCCTCCTAACGTAAGCCTACATATGGGTGTTCAAAAAGCTACTGGATAATGTAGCTTGCTTATCAGCATATCCGTGAACCCTCTAATCCTTGCAAGAACATCTCCCTCAAGCTCACTAACAGACTAACTAGCTCATTTCCACAAAGCAAATTATTTTGTATAGTCATCCAGGTATTAGACCTAGCCAAGGCTTACTTTATTGTTTTAATAACCCAATGTATCGGTATACAGTGGTGGGCAAGTTACTTTCTAAAAGTAACTAGTTACAAGTTACAGTTACTTGGCAAAAAAAGTAACTAAGTTACAGTTACAGTTACAAATTTGAATAAGTAACTAGTTACAGTTACAGTTACAAGTTACAGTTACTTTTAGTGATTAAAAATTTGGACTAAAAACAGGCCTGTCGGCACTTGCCAGATTATGTCTGTTTGTCTCAACAGTATATTAGGACCAAACCAAGGATGTTTCTTTGTCAAAAAATTTAGTTTTGTCAAAGCGGTAAATTTCATGCATCAACTTTCAAAATCGCATTTGTGTAAGAATGCGAAGAAAAAAGGACTAGCTAGATCTAAAAATATGCACTAATAGTTACAAAAATTTTGAAAACAGAAATCAGTTAAATGCCTTTCAAAAAGGCTAACATTTCAAAGTGTTCTTCACTGAGCCCACAGCGTTTTGGTTTTAAGATATCTTTACCCAAACTAAATAGTCTCTCCACTACTGCACTAGATGGTAGGGTAGTATTATATTGAAATTGCAAACTAACACTGATTGCTAGTACACGTACAGCTGTGGCCTACTCAGCCCTGAATCCCCCAAACGGTTTCAATCACCAGAAAGCGAAGTCGGAAAACTATCACTGCCTTCACTTTAACCAGCAACCACATATATAGTCCAGTGAACACAGTAAAGAAAATGTGGATAAAAGGTTATGGTTGATCAGACATGCGACTGTGCGTCCTGTGTTGCCAGTGTAATACAATTATTTTGCATGGAATTCATAAAAAATCTGTAATTTGCTTCCAAGCATCTAGTACAAAAAGTAACTGTAACTGTAACTTTTTTTAGGGCTCTAGACTGGTAACTAGTTACAAATATCGTTACATCTGAAAAAAGTAACGAAGTTACAGTTACAGTTACTAAAAAAGTAACTAGTTACAGTAACTAGTTACAATTGTAACTAGTTACTGCCCACCACTGTCGGTATACCTTTGCCGTTTGCATGTGTGTTTGATTGTAGAATAAATTCTGCTACTTCGTAGATTTAATTAATTTTCATTTTGCATTACTTTGCCCAGAGCTAGACAGCGCTGTTTCGAGCTTTTAGCTCTCATCGGCAGCCCTCAGCTTCTCTAATCAAAGGTATTCCCCAGCTGGACAAGACTCTCGGCCGAACTGGACAAACCTTAATGGCTTGCATTGGTTAGAGAAGCTGAGGGCTGCCGATGAGAGACAAAGCTCGAAACAGCGCTGTCCAGCTCTGTGCATCTTATGACTTGAGCTGCTTTGCGGCTGCAGGGTTGGTGGTAGATCTGCCACCTAACTGCTAGTGGAAGCTGTTGTGATTTCTCAGGAGTCGACCACGAAGGACGTCAAACTTTTCGATTGCATTACTTTGTGGGTTTGCGCTGTTTATCTATAACAGGCTGCAGGTAACAAAAAAATTTGAGTTCTGTTCAGTAGGCTATTCTGTCATTGAAACTTTGTGTAGCTTAGTCTTCCTACTCTACTTCATAGGCCTACAACAAGTCTACATCTGAGATAGGCTATAGACATAGGACCGAAAGCCTAATCCTTGATCCCATAACCTGTTGACAAATAGGCAGCACTGAACTAACTCTGTCACTCTGAAATGCATGCGCATGTGTAGTAAACAGGATGCCGAAACCCGGGGGGGATATATCCCCAATAATTTGACTGTATCCCCCCAATAGTTTGAGTATGGTCTACATCTGCATCCCCCCAATAATTAGACTCTAGTGTGCATCTGAGCGTAGGTGTCCACTTGAAATTGGGGAAAAGAAGTGTTCCATTTTTGGTGAAGACCTTTTTTTTGGTCTTTATACTTAATTTGCTCACTTGAACAAAAACTTGGTCGAGGTTCATCCCTCCCAATGTTGAAAATATGGCAATATTGGGGTAAAATTGATAATTATCCCCCCCAATGCTTAACAAAGATTGGCACCCCTGGTAAAAGAAACTGTTATCTAGCGTTGGGCTTGTACCAATACCAAAGGCCTACTGCATACAGGTTGGGTGCGTGGCTAGGCTTCGTTTTCAGCCTCTGCTCTGATGATTGTTTCCCACCAGTAGCGTTCCTCACAGATTGTTTTCCCACTAGTAGCGATGATTCTTCCTCACTCAAATTTAGTCCGGTTTTTGGCCAAAAAAAGGTCTCCGCCCACCGTTTCTGTGCTCAAACCTTCTGCCCAAGTTACGAAGAGGGGTCCATGCCCATGCTACAACTTTTCATCATGGGCGTCAGCAGAAGGTTTTATACCACAGGCCATGGCCATTGCCCCCCCTGGGTTTTCACACCCTTCTATTAAACCTCCCGATTTTCAAAAATTCTTCCATTTTTAGTAGTTAATACTGGATTTATTCTTATTGGCCCCCCCCCTGAAAAATTTTCTGCCAACGCCCTTGCTTTGCATACTATTTTATGCTAATTATAGTATCCTGGCGACCCAAAGGGAAAGGCATGGCCCAATGCCCCTCCTAAATACTCCCCTGTTTCCCTCAAACCTGTTTCATCTACAATTCTCTGCCTTTGTTCATCTTCTCACCGAACGTCCTAAACCTTTTCTAGTCTAGCCTACCAAAACTAAAATCTTTTTGTTGGTCTCAAGAAATATGTTCAGCCGATCAGAACTAAGTTTGTTGTAGCCAAAATAGCCAATTTTAGGAGGCTCCGAATTCTGAAAAAATGAACTTGAACCATGGATCCTACAATCATGTAATTGTAGAATCCCTGTTTGAACCGAAGGCACCTTTTACTACTTTAGTAACTTGTATTGTCTTCAATTCATATAATAGTTACATCATCACTAACCATTGTTGTTCATAAAGAAACAATCACCAACAATAATGGTAAGAAAATGTAAAAAATTATTGTACGCCGCGCTGCACTGACGCTGTTATGTAAAGCAGATTTCAGTAGCCACGCTGCGCGGCGCGGTGCACCAACAACAGCGGGCGGCCGCGTACGCTGCGCTGTTGCCATCTCTATCGTCAACTAAACAGCGTAAGTATACTACGCAACAAAACGCAAAATTACTAGCGTCACAAAAACCATAAAGCTGAAACTTAACAACCTTATTATGTAAGGTTACTTTTTCTGAAAGACAGTTACGACTTATGAGGAATGCTAAACTCCTGAAACAAATTCATAGTACCTCACCCTTTTTTCCAACAATTTTCTATGTCCACACTTAAAATTTCATCTCATTCAACACCTAGGGCGGCCACTCGCTGCAATATCAATATCAATTTGCCACCAAGAAGGTGGGGCGCAGCCATACCTAGTGGATCGAATTGGCTAGCCAGTTGACTTGACGTTTCACGTTTAGTAGTCGCATTAACAAACTCTTTGCAGTCAACACAAAATTTATTATCCTGCGGATCCCATGCTAAACCAAGCGCTTTTGAATTTGGTAAAGGATCCGAGGAACCCAAATCAACCTGACTAAAATCTGCGCAGCCAAATCGCAATGCGGAACACTACGCAAAATTTCTTTTGCATGAAAGTTAGCTACCCACTTTTGAACTCTAAACCCTCGACTACTGAAAAGTTCAATTCCTTCCAAAGCAATGACTCGAAGGCTCTCTAGAGAGTTACTAGCAAAAAGCATAGCTTCCATGTACCAGTTGCGTTCTATAGCCTTCAAAGTTGATTGACTGTTGCATTAACAGGATTTCCTTCCACCAAATGTTTAATTGCCAGAAGAGCAACAAAGGGACAGTCTATATACAGTATGTCTATAGACATATTTGGGATATTAACTACAGTCCCTTTGTTGCTCTTCTGGCTATTAAACGTTTGGTGGAAGAAAATTCTGTTAATGTTAGTCAATTTTTTATACCACAAGCTTCATAAGTATGCAAAATGTTTGCACCTGTATTTACTAGTAATATTGAAAGTGCCTGGATTCTCTTGCGGAGATTTATGTCCAGCCCACACCAAATTTTTTACAAAACTTGTTGCATTTGGTACAATATGAATTGTGGTTTGACGAAAACTTTGACAGATACTTCTGTGGTTTCTTCATATTCGAAATTCATACAATAATTTGGTTAATGTCTGTTTTGTTAAGTTAAATTGTTGAAACAAGCAAAGTGCAGTATAATAAACTACAGTGTGCTTTTCAGTTTATGGATTTGATAACTAGATTACAATAGTTATTTGCGTAGTGTTAGTAACTTGGAATTATGCCAATTTTTGTTAGTGCATCAGCGATTTTACTGGAAGCAAGCTGAGTTATTTTTGCTTTTGCCATTGTTTTCTATAGGAAAATCACTGATTTTTTGAGCGCAAGCAGTCTCAAAAAAATACTGAAGTAGGAAACAATGACTTGCATTATAACTCTGTAATCGGAAGAATAGGTCAGTCTATTTATCTACTTCGTTATAAACCTGTATAATGAGAGTCGAGGAGTAGTCGAAAAGTAACGCATTTTTTTACTTGAGATACGATTATGCATGCTATGCACTGAAACGTCGAGCCATATTATACTAATGAGATTGAGCGTTTTATGCATTTTCGCATTTAATTTTAAATATAAGATCCGCCAAGCTAACGGCACTCAGGAAGCCACATCAGAGATTCAAATGTTTGAGTGCTAAGTCAATCTGATAACAGTTTTCACTTGTTCATCATCGGCATCACTTTAGCATTTTTGTTCTTATTTTTTTCATTAACACCATATTTCGAAAATGTTATATTATAGGTGCAATGCAGCTGGAGGATGTGATAGGGTTTTTAATGGAATAATGCCGTTCAAAAGAAATCAAGCCGTTAAATGTCCAGTTGGAGGTCCTGGGGCCTGGGCCTGGGCCCAGGGGGCCTGGCCCCCCCCCAATCAAAATACCACAAACGATAAAAAAATTATGACAACATAGCTTAGTGATGTTTAGTTGCAGTTTTTTTCAGTAATTACGCAATTAACCACAATATTAATAACAACGAGGGAGCCCCGGGACCCCTAAGTAACAACCAGAAGGCCCCGGGGCTCTTAACTAACGACCATGAGGCGCCGGGGCCCCTAACTGATAACCAGGGGCCACCAAGATCCCTAACATCACCAGGGGGCCCGGGATCTCAAACTGACAACCAGGAGGCCCCTACTTGACGACCAGGGGGCTCCGGAGCCCCCAACTGACAAATAGGGGACCTCAGCGCCCCTAACTGACAATCAGGGTGCACATAACTGACGACCAGGGGCCCCAAGACCTCCAACTAACAACCAGGGGTCTTCGGGGCCCCTAACCAACAACCAAGGGCTTCAGGCCCCCTAATTGACAACCAAGGGGCCCCGGGACCCTAACTGATAACCTGGGGGCCCCAGGGACCCTAAAAAATAACCGGGGGGCCCTGGGACTCTTAACTAACGACCAAGAAGCCCCGGAGCCCCTAACTGATGACTAGGGACGCTAACAACAACCAGGGGGATCCGGGGTCCCTAACCGACAACCAGGGGACCCTTAATTGACGACTAGGGGGCCCCGGGGTTCCTAACTGACAACCAGGAGGCCCCAGAGCCTCTAACTAACAACCAGGGGGCCTTGGGGCCCCTAACTGACAACCAGGGGGCCTCGAGGTGCCTAACCGACGACCAGGAGGCCCCGGGGGGCCCTTAACTGACAACTAAGGGGCCCTGGGCCCCAGACTGACGACCAAGGGTTCCGGGCCAGGGGTCCCCTAATTCAAATTTTTTACAATTTATATGTAAAACCTGAGAGAAATCTAAGAGTTTTATCGTAAAAGTTGCAACCCCAGGCCCTTGTTAAACGTTATTATGAACTTGATGCTATAAAACAGGCGGTAATACAAACCCCCAATTGAATTACTACCAACGATAAATGTAATGAGAGCACAGCCATTATGCTGTCCTTGTCCGCAATTGCTGTTTCTTTAATTTAGGATTTACGCATACAAAAGTAAGTAATAATTATGACGATCACATGTCCACGTCATAATAATATCATGCAATTCTTGGAGGCTTCAAAAAACTGTCAAGTGACTTGACTCGAGTCCTCTTCGTTTTGGAAAAAATGTTATTTTAATTTTGCGTTGAATGTTGTTTTTTTTTAATGAATAACTTAAAGGTGCGATCTTATCTCGAAATCATAGGCGTAGCCAGGGGGTGGCCAAGGGGGCCCAGGCCCCCTCAATCGAAATGCCACCAATGACAAAAATTTGACAAAAAGCCTTGTTTCTTTATTTTCAGTTTCTTTTTGCAATTTTGCGTACAACTGTACCAGCGTACTACAGTAATTAACAATAAATTATATTGATAACTAGGGGGCCTGGCGCACCCCCTTAATTCAATTTTTTCCAACCAATTTAAACGTATAACCGGGTTGAAATCAAAAGCTTTCGTCCTAAAAGTTACCACCTCCGGCCCTCATCTAAACGTTTTATGAACGTAATACAATAACCAGCGCCGTATTTGCCATATGGTACCGTGGCAGGGCCCCGCGATCAGATAGTAGGACTTTTTAATGTATTTCTTTCAAATGGCTGTGAACACGTGCGAAATGTGATCCAATGGGTTTAACATAGCTTTTTTCCAAAAACTTATAAAAATCGCCCAGCGGCTGGGGGCTTTGCCCCCACACCCCCATAGCCACCTGCGGCTGGGGGCTCCACCCCAAGACCCCCGTCTATGATACGTTTGAGTACACTAGCTTATTCAACACGTCTCCTAAGTTAGACATTTGCACTTTCTAACTATTAGTTTTCCCCCTCTCCCTTTACCAAAATCCTGGTCAAGTGCCAACAGGCTACGGCTTTAAATCTTCCATTCTACGATATCTTTGCCCTACAAAAAGTTCCTTTTTTGAAAACTTCTGATGACGTCATTGCATGTGATTTGTGGTTTGGGCCCCTCCCTATCAAAAATCCTGGCTACGCCTATGGTCTCGACCATGACCTATTACGAGCTGTAATGCTAACTGATCAATAAATTGTTATGTACTTATTATCTTTGATGTGTTGCTTTTGTTCTCTTGTTAGCAATAACGAAAGTTGAAGAGCAAGCTTATTTAAATTGATCTCTCTTAGGTTACTTTTTAAGCGTTTGAGCTGACAGCAGGCTCATCTTTGCACATCACAATAGTCTTAAAATACAACACTGGTATCTTTTTAAATGTTTTTGAAGGTTTCTCTGTCAGCCATAAGGAATTGATCACAGTTTTTTCTTTTATGCGAATCTTTGGCGTGGCAACCGGTGTAGTATTTGCTTAGCTAAACATAGGTGTAAAAAAGCATTAATTAAAATTTAATTCTATTAAAATTGAAGTTTGACTTAAAATTGAAAATGAATGAATTAAAATTTTTTGATCTCATCAGTGCATACATCCCAACGTTTCGGTCAAATTTCAGTGCATTGCATGCATAATTGTGTCTCCATCAGTAGCAAAAAATGCATTACTTTTTGATTGTTCTTCATATGTACCAAAAATAAGCAACAAGCGTGCCATGTACGATGTACCATATTATCGTAATCCTTTTAAAAAGATTCTGCCTACGCTCCTGCAACACGGTTTGTACAAAGCAAACATGCAACTTTTATTATATTTTTTATATTTGAATCTTTGAAACATTGCGACATTCTGCTATCGTGCAAACAGTTCTAACATCGACAACATAACTGAAATAGTGTTTAACGACAATACCTCAAAATGAGAAATAAAAGAAAACAAAAGGTACTCTCGGTTTTGCCGAGTATCAAACAACCCCTTGATAATCGATATCTATCCAACGCAATCATTACTGAATTTTTCAGAAAAACACATTGATGATAACACAAAAACATAAAAGACGTTGTACGGATTCTGGTGGTGCTTTGCATATTTTGATGGTGGCAGTGTTGCTAAATCTAAAAAGAATACAATAAGCAAAAAGTATTGCATCCTTACGTTAAATGAGCCAACAAAGACAACGTTCTTAAAATTCAATTCCTAAAATTTTCTAAAAATTTGCGCAGGTGTCGACGACATGGCTGTATTCATTGCCATATTTTAAAATTCATTGCATGAGTTAACCTATATCTTGTTGATTGAAAGAGCAACAGCTCTGACATAAAAGTAAATCTTGCGCGAAAATATTCTGATAAATAACCAGCATATACAGTGTACAATACACTAGTGTATGCTGCTGCAGTGTAGTGCAAAGTACATCATTTTGTCCATGAACGACTGTGGTTTTTCAGATTTCTGACAATCCCACGTGCGGTCTAGCAAGCACTAAGCACTGTATGTAGTAGACAGGTGAATAGGCTGAGCTAAAACACGCATGGCTTTAACAACTCGATTAGCCTACCTTAGCCGGATCTGTTACGAAGACATGACCTTCCATTGCCGAAGTAGGATTTTTTGCATGCACAATAATAGCAGAGAGGCTCATAAAAGCGATCGTTTCCATATGACGGATAGTCCGTGCTACCACAGCGTTTGTAGAAGCATTGTGCGTAATCGTCATGGCACGCATGACAGGCACCTATAAACAGTAAAGTTTGGTAGCAGCGCTTCAAACGCTAACGTAACCTTGAAATACATTGCATGAAATTCTATGGTATCAATACAAAATTATGATCAAACGTAAAAATACACTTCGTTGTAAAAATGCTACGACACAGCTGCTGAAACTTTAGAGTAATTGGCTTTAAAGACTGTCACAAATTTGCTCGTCAGAGTTGGAACATGTAAAAAGAGTAAGAATTCTCATATGTAATAATTTACTGCGCAGAACTCTTATCTGGTCTGTGCAAATATACACTATACAGTACATCCGAACACTGGTATTGGAGTAAGGTGTTCAACAACGCAGCTAAGTGAATGTATTAACTGCAGTAGTAGCAGTCAACCACAATTCCCACGCCTTTGATGAATTTGGAAGGCTTGTACCTTGTTAATATTTGGTCAAACAATAAAGATAAATGAACTGGGTGGGAGTGTGCTAGGGAGCAACCCCTTTGAACGACCGACGTAAATTTCTGGAGATTTCAAAAAAAACAAGCGCCCTAGCTTAAGCCATTCAAAAGATTGACTTTACAGGGTCCATTTAGGAGGTTTCCGGCGAGATGGAATACTCTCAAACAATGTCAAAATATGTCTTTCCTAAACATTTACTGAGGAAAAAAAACTGACCTAGTTTAAGCGTACAATAAAGTAATGTTTGGGGGTCCATTTGGGGTGGTCCCAGGGGGGTGGTATCCCCAAACGATCTAAAATATCTGCTGATACCAAACACAAAAAAAACTGGCATCCTAGATTGGGGGACGGTACCTCCAAACTATGTCAAAATAACTGTGTAATAAATATCTACTGATATCAAAAAAACAAAAAAAACGGTGCGCTTGGTTAAGCCATTCAAAGAAGTGATTTTGAATAGTCCCCAGGGGGTGGTACACCCAAACTATGTCAAAATATTTGTCTGTCAAATATCTGCTAATATCAACAAAAACCAACGCCCTAGCTTCAGCCGTTAAAAAAATGTTTGGAGACTCATTTTGGGTTGGCTCCGTGGGGGGGAGTGGCCCAAAAAAATTTGACAAAACTTGCGTTTGCAGATCAAAACTTTACACGAAAATCAGATTTTAATGTTTAGTGGTTTAGAAAAAGAGCGTACATGATTTAGGAAGAAAAATAAAACGGGAACAAAAAAGAAAAACCTCACCGCAACCAAAAGTGGGTTGGTAGGGATAAAAAAGCTCTCTTAAAGCATGTAACCGTGTGAAATATTACTCTATCCGCTTTTGAATTAGACCGTTTTTTATGCCAAACTTTCCGGGCTGTTTTCGGGTCCTAAAAATCGAAGTCACGTCACTAATTGCCTCGAAATTTAGTGCAAACATACAACTCATTAATCTCGAACTGCTTTCAAAATTATACAGATAGACCTAGCCGTTTTCGAGTTATAAGCCAAAGTCTGAAATTTTGCACTCGTTAGTTTGAAAATAGCTGAGTAAAACAAAGGAACACGACACACGAGCGTCTGTCGTTCCAATGCAAGAAATGTCGCTTAAATAGACTGTAAGTTAGCAATTCCGAGCTAATTGTATTGATTTTTTGCAAATCAAAATTAAAGTAAAAACTTACTATTTTGACATCGGGTACCGTCCCAGTAACCGCGAGGACAGTCGCAATAATAATATTGGTCTTTGAACGTTGGGTATAGGTGATAGGTAGGATAGTCGGTAGAACCAAACTCCTTTGGAATGCACCTCGCCGTGGAATGGCATGAGCTGGAAGTGCAGTGGGCTGGAACAAAGCAGAGGGTCATTGAAACAAAATGTTTTATAACATATTTAGAATAAAATATTTCATAACATGGTTAGAACGATGACATTTGCCTTGCGAGGCTCGCATATTCCTTTGCTTTTTTGTGGCAAAGAAAATAAAGGAGTATTTAGCATCAAAAATTCTTCTAAAAGTGCGAAAAATACTCAATTGTTTAAGTGGTTATGATGAGCTCGTGCTTGTTTTGATCCTCAAATGCAAATACAAGTCAGATGTAATTTATTAACTCTGTATCTAACCTTAAGTTAATTATCGTCCTAATTCAAGACCTATTTTACTTCGTAGCCTACCTGTTTTGAATTCAACAAAAGCCTACTTTTTCGAAACGCTCGAAAAATGCTAAATAAATGACACGTAATAGTTGTACTTACGAGTACAGTCTCTGCCGTTTCCGTAATAGTTTTGACGACACCGGCAATAATAGGCGTTGTTTACGTATCCTCTATACTGTGGGAAATTGTAGTAGTTTGTAGATCCTCTCTGTTTCGTATGGCAGGTTGCATATTCGTGACAATTAGCTCTGCGACATGGGTCTGAAGTCACTAGAAACAAAAAGAAAGGGATATCTGACAAACCAGGCAATAAAGATACAGTGTAAAAAAGTTTGTGCCAAACTGCTCTAGTTTGCTACGGTTGTCGATGGAGCGGTTATAAGTTACTCTGATAAACTTAGGATTTCAACCCGGAGTAAGAGGTTGATTTTGGATTTTTCTATCAAATGTACTTTACGGAGCCTTTAAACGTAATTAAGCGTGAGATTCAATTTGGATGTGACTGACAATGACGGAAACAATATTGGTTTAGTTTTTTCTGCTTGTTTTAATTTTGGCGAATTTTACGACGTTGAATTAAGCTTATTTCTACAACGCCAACACTCGCCCGAACTACTCCATATTGGGTTGTTTTTCCACACAGTTTAAAACATGTTTTACTCAACGTTTGGTAAATTTTGCCGATAGGTCTAGATAACGCATCATTATAAATTATTTTAACTATTCTAGTTCTAAAGGCTTTTATTCGTTGAGTTTAAAATAGTGATAATAAAGGAGGCACCAAAAATTTTTATCAGCTATAATCGGAATACCCATGGGGTTAAAATTTGGTGTTGTTTAAAAAACACCTACTATAAAATTAAAACCACCAATTACTACTTTGTTTTTTCTTCATTGCCCGCTTTTCCGTGAGGGTTGCGGGAGCCCCAATTATAGTATATTCTGCCAAAATCGTAAATGTTCAAATTGTATTAAGAGGTGTTTTACTTTTAGAAATTGAGAGGTGTTTTATTTACGGCTAAAAAACTAGCATTGCGGAAAATTTCGTTTGCTCTCGAAGCTTTTTTGGTAGTTCGGCTAAATTCCGGTGACTGCTGAAATTCTAAATTCTGGGTCTAATGCATCTCTACTTTTCTACTGGTATAAGATGCATGTAAAATTACCTCTCAAAGAACATCTTCTGCCGTTTCCAAAATATCCGTTATTGCACTGGCAATAATAGTAGTTGTTTCTATAGATGTTGTTGTTGCGAGACCCAGGATAATCGAGTCCAAGGTTTTTCGGGATGCAAGTAGCATATTGATCGCAGTTGTGTTGACTGCATTTGACTGTAAAAAGTTTGAAAATCATCAACATTACTGTTTGCTCTTAAACCTGTTTTGCTATAGCAGAAATTTTTTTGGTGTGATTGAATATGCCATAGGATGATTCCGTAGCGTTTGTTCAGTTTCCTGCATGCTTGGAGACGTATTCTGCAACGTTTTCTTAGCAGTTACGATGTTGTACATTTCCAAAAAAGTTGAAATATATACAGTTTGTTGACTAATGACTTTAGGTCGTATCATACGATGCTTCATAAAAATGAGGATGGCTAGAATTTTTGCTTGAATGATTTTTCAAGACGTAACATATCATAAGCGTAACAATCACGATGCCACATAATGCCTCGTAGGGATTTTATCTAACGTTTTGTAGGGGTTACTCCAGCTGATCAGATTCGTTGAAGATCTGAGCTGCCATCGATCAGGACTTCACCCAAACAAATAAAGGTGAAAGATGTGACAGCTCCTGCAGCTCTCATGAAAACACGGTCGATCAAAAGCTGGGTGCGATGTACGGAATCAGGATTTTGCTTGACATAAAGTCAACAATGCACTTCACTTTTTAATTTTTTCCTAGAACTAGTAAAGTTTGGATTGAGGCGAGCTGTTCTTAATATTTCCAGCCTCATTTGTTTTTAATCTTGTAGGAGAATATATTGACACAAATTTATTCTTGCTTGGCTAAAAGTTTTACTAAGCAAAAGTTTTTTGGTTGTCAAAGATGCAAACAAATCAGTGCAGTCTACTGATTATGATTTCGTTAATAGCATCGTAACGAAAAATCTGATTATGTGGTTGCGATACGGTACTTGTAATAAATTTATTGCAAATGTTGTTTTTGTTTTTTTATTTGACGCCGTTCTTAATTAGATTTACTCGCAGAGACTATTTTTGCTCTTAATTCGTGCTTAAATTTTGAGTAAAAATGAGCCTAGTGAATTTATGAAATTGTTCTTACAAAAAAAGTCTATGATAATTATGTTGAATAACGATCCCTACTTTCGATAATGGATTTATTACTTACGAGTGCACTGTCTTCCATTTCCGTAGTAGTTGTTTCTGCATTGGCAGTAGTAGGCATTGTCCTCGTAGCCATTGTAGGAGTTGTAGCCAGGATAGGTCCTCGATCCTCTCGACTTGTGGTGGCAAGTTGCCCATCGATGGCAGTCAGCATTGTCGCATGGGTCTAGGAAATTAGGTCATAAATAAAAATCTTTCCTGAACCTTTCTTTGGCGCTCGATCAATACAATTTATTGGTTGAACCTCAAATGTTACTGCTTGTGCTGACTGCTGAGACTTAGTCGATTTTTGTCCAAAGCGTTATTCGTTTTCGTCGGGAAGAGCATTGGAATTTCCAATGTTACCACGCATCAAAATCAAAACCCAATTTATATGCTGGTGACATGCCTTGAGTAAAGAAAAATTGATTCGTCTTTTACGTACCGGTAAGTATACTTTACCAATATATACACACTACATCAGGGTTGGAAGTTGATGCTGTTTAAATGCAAAGACACATCGATATCGATAGTTCACACAAAAAGCAAAGAATTGTCGATAGTCGACATTAGAAACAATAAGACTAAAGAAACAAAATGCAAAGATATTAGAAACAAAAAGCAAAGGTCAGTAATGGATGCCGAAATGAGACAACTAAAATTTTTATTGTATGTTTCATTAGGATGCACCACAATTTTTGCTGTATTGACCATTAAATGAAACATGTGAGTGGAAAAACTATCATTACCGTACTATAAAGGATATAAAAAATACACTATTAGGATTATTATAAAGAGCAATATAGCATAAGAGAAACGAAACGATGTAAGCTTACGCAGACTCGACAAAAACAAACGCAAAGTTTAAAGATTCTACCAATCGATAATATGTAAGCAAAAAGCACAGAAAAGGCGATAATCGATAGAAAAAATCGAAAGCTTAGCATCTACGATAATCGATAACAGCTAAGCAAAGAATGTAGTATCGGTTACTAATTATCGATCCAACCCTGCACTACACAGCATTGATTTACTTACCAAATGGATCACATTGTCTTCCATTTCCTTGATATCCTTGGTTGCATTGGCAATAGTAATAGTTATTTCGGTATATTCTGTTGTTGCTTGAACCAGGGTAATCGAGGCCGAGTCCTTTTGGAGTGCAAGTCGCGTATCGGGCATGACAAGTGTTACTGTCACATCCGTCTGAAATGATAAAAAATTATTAATCGTAGATTTCGTAAACATTTATGCTTTTTGATTTTAAATTTATTCGCAGCATACCCGCGATTTGTGTTTAGTTTGTCTGATGACGCAATCGCTCAACGGCCCAGTGTCAGGACAGTTGAGACAATGATGGTTAATATTCCACCGCCGGAACGTGGTATGGTTTCGAAACAGAGTGTGGAGCGGGTCGAAAAAGCGGAACAGACTTCCAAAGGATCGAGCGCGACAAAAAGTCGACCTAAGCCTCGTGGTCAAGCGTCGATGTTAAGTTTGTACTCAATTCAACTGATACTGCTCAGTTTTTGATCGAAATACAGAAGTGGTTCCTTTATCTGATGTAAATCTAAGTACTCGATTATGCTACAGTTGCTTACGTGTGCACTGTCTTCCGTTTCCATAGTAGTTTTCTTGACACTGACAGTAGTAAGCGTTCTGAACGTAGCCTCTGAATGAGCTGTAGTGCGGGTAGTCTCTCGAGCCAACTGCTTTGGCGTGACAGGTTGCGTATTGGTGGCAGTTAGCGGTCTCACAAGGGTCTGAAAACAGGGTGTTTTTTTATCAGAGAATGGGAGGTAGACAAAAGTCACCGATAATCGCGTAAAATTGCAAAATACGTTGGCAAATATTTTGCTTAATCGGCAGAAACTCCCAAGTGCACTGGGAAGAATTGCAAATTTTATCAATTTGTGCTGAACATTTCAATTTACGTAAGTTAGTTTTCCCCTAGCTTGATCATATTCTGTTGTTATCCAAAAGTAGTGCATAAAAAAACTTCCAATATACGTTTGCTATTTAGTAATTTTCCTAGCGCCTATGCTTTGTCGTGGTTATTGGTCGTTTTCATTATACCTTGTTTTGAAAAAAATCTATAGCCACTTGCAGAAAGCATCTGCTAAAACAATTTTTTCCACTCAAATATATGATAAGTTTTTGCATTCCAATTTTTTTTCCTTAATTTTGAATAGGAGAAGCACAAAACAGTTTGCTGTTTTGGGTCGGGGCGTAAATGTGTGGAAATTCCTGAAAAAAAAAAAGATAACAACATTCTCACCGATTTTGTCACATACGCGTCCGTTGCCACGATATCCTTGGTTGCATTGACAATAGTAATAGTTATTTCGGTATATCCTGTTGTTTCTTGAGCCAGGATAATCGAGTCCAAGTCCTTTTGGAGTGCAAGTCGCGTATCGGGCATGACAGTTGTTGTCATCACATCCGTCTGAAATGATAAAAAATTATTAATGGCAGCTTTTGTAAACGTTGATGCTTTTTCGTTGTAAGTTTATTTGCAGCATATCTGCGATTCAGAGTTGTAAACGGGCCGACTAGTTCAGGCCCGAACCCGACCCGAACCCGAAAATATAAGCCCGAACCCGAAAACTAATTTGAAGCCCAAATCTTTCCCAAAAAACCCGAAAGTTAAGTTAGGTCTGAAAAATTTAGCAATCTTGCGAAGTTATTTTGATTATATTTTTGTGTACCCAAGACAAAAAGTGCGTCTCAGGCCCGAATTAAGCCCGAAATTTTTGTCAATTTTAGGCCCGAACCCGGCCTGAACCCGAACCCGACTCGAAAAGCCCGGCCCGACTTACACCTCTGCCGCGATTGCAATTTAGTTTCTGTTGAGAATAACTGATTCGTTCTTTGTAGAGGCTCAGAGCCAGGAGTCAGGACAGTTTAAAAGGTAATGAAAAACGTTTCGCCGCCTGAACGTGATGGTGCGGTCCCAAACCCCGAGTGTGGAGCGGGTCGAAAAAGCGGAACAGACTTCCAAAGGATCGAGCGCGACAAAAAGTCGCCCTAAGCCTCGTGGTCAAGCGTCGATGTTAAGTTTGTACTCAATTCAACTGATACTGCTCAGTTTTTGATCGAAATACAGAAGTGGTTCCTTTATCTGATGTAAATCTAAGTACTCGATTATGCTACAGTTGCTTACGTGTGCACTGTCTTCCGTTTCCATAGTAGTTTTCTTGACACTGACAGTAGTAAGCGTTCTGAACGTAGCCTCTGAATGAGCTGTAGTGCGGGTAGTCTCTCGAGCCAACTGCTTTGGCGTGACAGGTTGCGTATTGGTGGCAGTTAGCGGTCTCACAAGGGTCTGAAAACAGGGTGTTTTTTTATCAGAGTATGGGAGGTCGACAAAAGTCACCGATAACGGCGTAAAATCGAAAAACACTTGGGCAAATATTTTGCTTAATCGGCAAAAGCTCCCAAATAAACCAACAATAACCGCAAATTTTATCAATTTGTGCTGGAAAACTTAGCTTAGGAAACTACACTTTTCCCCTAGCTTGATCATATTCTGTTGTTATCCAAAAATATACAAACATGGTGCACTTGTACACTGTCTTTCCAGTTTCCAGAGTGCTCAATGGACTAGGGGCTAGATCAGTTAACGATGCAGGAAGTTCAGTTAAAAATTAAAATCATTACAAATTTAAAAACCGTACTACAGTTCAGGCCCGGCGCCAGGGCAGCGTGACTGTGGGGGCAGAAATAAATTTTGGGGGGGCACGAGCAGTTTATTTTGTGTGATATCGAGAGGGGCACGGGGACACGAGAAATTTATCCCAGTCTGGATCAGGTGAACAAGGAGAGAAACAAAGATTCAAAAGGATTTTCCGGCCGGAAACAGATGATCTCAAAAAAAATCTTCACTGAAATTGCAAGGGATTTTTCGCCCGAAATTGCAAATCAAGCAGTTTTTCCGGCCGTACACAGGTTATCTCCAAAAAAAACACCAATTTGGGCCTCGATTTGCAATCCAGTAGCCCCGATCCTGTTAATTTCTTCGGGGCACAGTCCTCGCTTGGGGGGGCACAGTTTTCGTTTGGGGGGGCACGGCCCTGGTATGCCCCCCCGTGGCGCCGGGTCTGCTACAGTTTGTGGTGCATACCAGAAACTTCCAATTTACGTTTGCAGTTTAGTGAAATCCTTGCTTTAAAAAACCTTTATGGCCACCTCTAGAAAGGATTAGCTAAAACAATTTTTTCTAACAAATACATAAGTTTTTGCGTTCCATTTTTTTTTTTTTTTTTTTTGATTTTTGTAATAGGAAGGGAAGCACAAAACAGTTTGCTGTTTTGACGCGGAGTGAAAATTGCGTAAATTTCTGAAAGAAAGACAACACCAACATTCTCACCGATTTTGTCACATACGCGTCCGTTGCCACGATATCCTTGGTTGCAGGTACAGTAGTAATACTCGTTTAAGTAAATGTTCCATTGGTCATATCCTGGATATTGATCGCCCCGACCTTTCGCAGTGCAACTTGCGTATTCATGGCAGTTGTTCTGGTAGCAACCGTCTGAGACAAAAAGTATAATAAGATTGAAAAAATTTACACCTATACGCTCGCGTTTTAAAATTTAAAGGCAGCTTTTAAGTCGAAAACTATTTAGACATTAGAGGAAATTTTAATGTGCATTGGTTCTTCGTTGTAGCGATGAGCCGATGTGTGGACTAGAAGCTACATTAAGATACATGCGTTATAAATAAGAAAATTCCAGAACTAAAAAGATGTACTTCATACACAGAATGAATCATTAACAGATCGTAAAATTCAAAATCTAAAAATAATAAACTAAAACTCCGTAGCCTACAATTTGTTTCGTCTTTCGACTCGTCAAAAGGAGATCTTATGATAAACACAATCTTTTTCATGCTGATGCTAGCATTGTTCTGCATTTGTTTTTAAATTTTGGGCAAATGTACACGTAATATTGCTATAAAATTATTTAAAAAAAAAGAGTATAGTTTTGTAGCAATAACAACAAAATAAAATAAACTACATACGCTTGCATTCATCCTCGCTTCTGTGATAGTAGAAGTGCTCGTCACAAGCACAAATAGCACGACGGTAGAAGATTCCCCCGTTTTGGTAATAAGGATCTCTTCTTACGCAACAACCGTAGTTGCCACATTGTTTGTTCCGACAAGGATCACGGTAGACTAAATAATAAAAAGTAAAATTTTGCCAAAATGCAAAGCTCTGAAACTTTCAGGCCACGAGATTGCTGTGCGCTGCGAGTTAAACATCAGGGCGCTTAGTTGCAAAAGCCAGTTGTGGCGGAAGCTGGAATTAATCATTAGACCAGGCTACAGGAATAGGTAATTGTTAATGGTTAGAATATACTAGAAATCAGCTTTGCGTTTAACCGCATACTCACGGCTATTATATGCGTATATTTATATGCAAAAGCGTTTTGCTTTGCGTTGTAAACCATTTAATGATTACAAGATTACTAATTTGCATTGCTTGATTAACCGAATTTGAGGTTATTGTGGACTCTACAAGGATATTAGCAGTATTGGGCATTAACTCGTTAATTTGTTAATAACAAAGTTAAGTTTTTCATTAACGAGTAAAAAGTTAAAAAGCTTTTGTGAGTTAACTTATTAACTTTAACTTTCGTTAAACTACTTTAATGTTTGCGTTAATCCGTGAAATTCTAGGCTAAATCATGCGTCCTATGCCATAATAAGAGAAATAAAAAAATAAAATAAAAAAGGCTTCCACTCTGTCTATCTTCATCAGAATAGTAAATACCATAGTAACAGAAATCAAAATGAGTAATTTTTTTCTCGTATGGAAATGGAATCATTTTATTGGGCATCAACTGCAGGTTAATATTAAATTCAAAAAAAAAAAAACAAATTAAGGAATTAACTTTTAACTTTAACTTGGGTTAGTTTTGTTTTTCAGCTAATTATTTAACTTTAATTTAGTTAAAAGATTGCTTGAAAATTCTCAGCGAATCAACTCTTAACAAAGTTAACGTTTTTCATTAACAATTTTTTTTTTTTTTTTTTTTGTATCTCTTTTTGTGTTTTTCTATTTTGTTTAATGTGTATTCGAGTCTCAATCTATATGGTGAAGCAGCCATGCAAACATTCTGCATGTCCTAACGTATATCGTTTTGCTGCTTTTACCTTTTTCTTGACCCCTGTTTTTATATGTGATGCTTTCAATGGATCCGAGGTTATGAAATAAAACAACTGAACTGAACTGAACTTGCCCAACACTGGATATTAGGTTTAGCTATATGTTTGGCCATTCCCATTTTTATTTAACATCATTGACCGTACTATTAGTTGCACATCAAGTTGAACGCGAACAGAGGCGAAACGAGAAATTTTCTAAACCTTACCTTGGGACTGGACTGCAGCCACAAAGCAAAGGCACAAAGCCAATCCGACAACAAACGAATGCATTTTGTTTGATATCAATTTCTAAAACCTTTTGATTGCTCAAAAAAGTAATGATTGTTTCGTTCTCTCGCTGCCTATTTATGTGTTTTGTCTTGGCTCTGTGCCTAAAACTTAACTTTTTTTTTTATTATGGCTTTGAGCGAAGGGAAATTTTTCGAAATCGGAACATTTGAGTCACGCGACTAACGACGATTTTAAGCGATGTTAGTAATTAATTTATTATTTTTGCCGATTTCTGTTGTCATGCCGCATTTTATTTAGAACTTTTGAGCAATGCTTGACAATCGAATTGCGGTTAAACTCATCAATTTTACCTCCTGGGGCATTATGTTTTATTGCCTAAAAATCTGCACGTATAACTTTGAAGAAAAACAATGGAAATTTTATTGTAAGGTAATTTAAAAGCGGCTGTGCAATTGTGCTGCCTGCGGTCGTGGTAAATTTTATGACTCGCGTTTTGAGGCATATTACTACCACCAATTTCTCTGGTCTTGGTTTAATTAACTAATTTTGAGTGAAGAAATGATACCGGTAAGGTTGTTTTCATTTTACCAAGGGTGTTTTTAGTAAGAGCCTATCTTCTTGAATTGAAGCTTAAAATAGAATTCTGTACATCTAGGCGAAATATGTGGCTATACCCATTTTGTTTTAAACGCTCAAACGAAACAGATTATCTCTGCCATTAGAAATTATTTGCTATTTTTTCAATTTCAAGTTTGAAATATTATGATAAAAACAGAAAAAAAATTGCCGAATGAAATTTTGCGGATAGATTTTTTTGCGTGACGATCGCAATCGAATGCATTTGCAATTTTTTGCAATGACTCTTTTGGGTACGCTATAATTGCTCTAAATTTGTTTTAAACCGTTTTTCTTTTTGAGACAAAAATTGGCAACAATTCAAGCAGATGTCGTGGATTAACGTTTATCCGAAAATATGTTGAATTCTCATACGTTTTATTATTTCAATGCGTTTTTGCAGTCTTCAAGGGTGCATTTAACAGTGCTGCAAAAAGCATGAGAAACTTCGCACACAAGAGTTGGAAATTTTTTCAATTAACGTAATTTTGGTAAGTATCTGTCTACTTTCATTTCAATTAAAATCGTGTTCGGAAACGGAAGTTACTGGATGATATATGCTGCTAGATTGCACTTTGCACGGAAATCAGACACTGTTGCGAACTGCTCAACACCAAAATTGTTTCAAAACAATGGAAATTTCTCTTTGTTTGTGGTTCCTTTACTTTGTTCGAAATGGAGCACAAGCGGAGTTGAAAAACGCGTACTTTATTTTTATTTGTAATTTCCAATTTGGAGATTTTTTAGTTTTTTCCTTTACAAACCTCATTCGTATTTTTTCAAAAAGTTAACGTTGTCTTTAATGAATCTTTTGCTTGACAGATTATTCCAGAAGTACTAGTACCAAAAGCCAAAATGTATAAACGAGTGCAATTCAATTTAAATGCAATTCGTCTAAAATAAAAGCGCAACCGTCGCATCTTTGTGATTAGAGGACCAATGAGTTGGGCAGTGTTTCATTCTGTAGTAAAATTCCAATCAATTAACTTTCAAACAGTTGGTAACAGTTTCTGACTAGTTCATTTTTGTTATGTTGGCCTGAGACTTGAAAAAAAAGCTAAGAGGGAAAGATATTGCTATTCAACGATTTGGGTTTTCAGAATGTCCTTTGTTGACAGCTAATGGAAGATCAAAAATCAGTTTTGCGGTTCAGCTTGATAAGATATTTTTTTTGTTTTTCATTTTGCGGAAGAACTAGGCGACTTATAAAGATAGGGCATTTTACAGTATAGAAGGATTTCGAAGTTCAAGTTCTGGCTTCGTGGCATCACACGGATACAGCACCAACCAATCGCCACTTCATCAGCGGCAGATTTTCCAATGACGTTGTCAACGTTTTGATTAGACATTGCAAATTGAATGCGATCGAGCAACTAAAGCCTTTGCCAAATTTTTCATTAGAAATTGTTTACTGGGCTTGGTGCTGTGATTCCATAGAACGTATTGTCCGGTCATTATTCCGGTTCTGCATTTGATTGGTTGAATTTCGTAAAAATTTAGCGTATAACAATTCAAAAGTGTGACAAAATCATAATCATCACATTTCAAGTTCCCACTTCAAACTTCGATGCAAAACGATGGATAAACGAAATTCAGAAGTACTTCAAATCATGACAAAACACATTTCCGGGTATATGCTGATGTCACATAGATCGAAAAAAAATTAGTATTTACTAAAAGATTTTTACCAAAAATAGATCAAAGCATAAAACATAAATCCGATTGCATTCATTAGTCACAAAGAACATGCAGAACAGCGTTTTAGTCTTACTGATGAATCTTCGTTTGCATAAAAATGTAAAACTAATTACATACCGTAATATATTTTAATTTTGTTGATTCGAAAACATCCAATTTGAATTGAAAAAAATTTTTTTTGTTTAAAAGAAGTGAGGTTAATAGTTTTTTTTTAATTATGTATCAGCTCATATAAAACAAAGTATTAAAACATTGAAAAACTGAAATAAAAAATCGATTTTTTTAATGAACCACAATTAAAAACAGTGCACTTTTGAGTATACTAGAGAGACCCCTAATTTTAAAATAAAATTAGTGGATGTTCGAAGTAGGTTTTTCAAACTACGTAGAAATTCCGTTTGATTTACCTATAAATGATTTTATTGGAAATAACGTTCTGCAATCTGCCGAGTATGCTCGGTTCATATGCTCGGTATGCCGAGTATGCTCGGTTCACTGGCCGCCGGTGGCTTCGCAATTTTCTGGGCGATTATTACTTTTTATTTGATCCAAGTTTTATTTTCTGCGCTTTTTCTTCAGTTTGTTGCATTTAGCAAATAGCCAACAATTAGCAGAAACTTGATATTTGTCACATGTCAAGTTCTTTATTGCAGTGTCATACATGTATTATTTAAAACATTGAACAAATGCCAATTTTCCAGTTTCATCCTGCTATTAGTTTTAACCAACGAATAATTATTTTATCAAATTACGGGCATTTTTCCCTTAGTTTGGAAAAACTTTTCTTGAAAAATCGTGAAAAAATCAAATGCTTCTGAAACAGATTCTGCTGTTACTTCCTGTTTTCAATTTTTGAAAACCAGAAAAAAATTTGTACATCAATTATTTCAAAATGTCTGGCAAGACAAAAATAATTTGATGCTTTTTATTGCTTCATTATAGCTCAAGAATACGTAGTCAGCCCAAAAATCTCAAAGTAGCTTGTGACATTGGGCAAAAACAACTATTACGTATATACAGATTATATACAATGGGATTAAACGCTAACAAACTTGCGTTTCAGATCATTTTTGATTCACCCAAAAATTTTGGCTATTGTTGTTGCACATATTTATTCTCCCGTATCCGGACAGCGTCAGACGCTCACTGTTGGACAATCCGCAAACTTTTCATTGCAACGACTACTTCGTGCTTGGAGGAATCCGCACCTGCTTAGGAGTTTCCGTAGATCCAATGTTTCTGTGGATTTCTTCGAATTCTTGTCCACTGAATTTGCTGCTTGTTCGAAGCCACCAAGCAGAGATAATCATCGTAAAGTGTCTTATCCAAGGACGCAAAAACGTGACCAGGGTGGGGGTTAACACAGATCATGCGATCAGGATCGTCGTTAGAACGACACTTTTACCCATTCAGCCACGCTGCCGACTAATTAAAAACTACGAGCATATTTTCATTGGGATAATGCAGAGCACTCCCAATTCCATAAATGATTCTCCTATTCTATTTTTAACTTGAAGCACTTCTTTTTTTCACCATTTCGTTTGCATGAGTTCGTAATCACAATAGATTATTTATTTTAAAGTCGATGAGGAAATTGTTTCAACGTTAGATTTTTTACAATGGTTTTTTTCCACTTCCATTCGCTAGCAGAGATGGGCAAGAGTATCACCTTTTGGTGGTCTTGAAGATCAAGATCAGATCATCAAAAAAATGTGAGCTTGAAGATCAAAGATCAGATCACCCCAGCGCATTGTGATCTTGAAGATCAAGATCGTGATCTCAATCTTCAAGATCAAGATCGTAAATCATTCTCTAAATTAATAAAATAGAGTTAGGCCAAAGTCATAGGCCTACGCTATCACCCAGCAACTGGTAATTAAATCCAGGTAGCCTATTACTGCTATAGCCTAACCAAGCATCTTAGAGCGCTTATCCTGACTTACACCTGTAGCTGTCAGCAACCTAGCTTTTTAGACTCTCAACTGCCTAGTCATTACCAAAGAAAGTGGCCTAGGCTACTACCGGTACTGGCTCTGTTACCACTACCAGCACTTGTTTTTTCAGTATTAAATCCTGAAGATTTTTCTTATAACAGGTAATCCGTTAATGGTGTGCAAAAAAAGGTGCTATTGTCGATAGGATGCCCCAAGCTTGCAAACATTCCGTTGTAATTAATTTTCTCCTCAAGTTAGCTGGTTAGGTACTGCCGTACTGATTCGTACTTGTCCTGTCTGCACCATGGCAAATGCAGATTACTTCCTACAGTTTATACTCCATTCTGTGTCGGTGCCACGAAATAGCTACAGAATATCACACAACCTGGCCTCGGCGATGCTTACCCTAAGCGACATTTAAAAATGAAAGTGATCTTGATCTTTAACATCAAGATCAACAAAAAATGTGATCTTCCAAGATCAAGATCAGATCTTGAAGATCAAGATCGTGCCCATGTCTGCTCGCGAGGAAGTGATAATCCCATATAACGTTCAATTGTCTTTCACCAAGTCATGTCTGTTTACATAAATTTTAATCAATACTTTCTGTAAAGTTAAAACATAAAGTTCACAATTGCAACGCTATTCTAGTTCAAAATAAAGTGTTGAATAACAAAATGTTATGTTGTTGTTAGTTGTGCTATGTCACAAAGCATAATTATTCACAAGCGCGCTCTGCGGACTACATGGTGCACATCATATTGTGATACGCTTTGCAATAAGAAAAAGAGAACGCTGTGTTTTTCTTGGCTTTGTCAGGAGGTCGTAATCAGAGGTGGACAAAGTAGTCGAAAAATCTACTTAAGTAGAAGTATTGTTACTTACTCAAAAATGCCTTTCAAGTAAAAGTAGAAGTGTGGCGAAGCATTTCCACTTAAGTAAAAGTAGGAAAGTAGTCAAAATTAATTCTACTTAAGTAATAAAAGTAGAAAGTAATTTCGAATTTCACGTGTTTGTTTATTCTTGGAAGGTTTGCTGTTGTGACGCTTACGATCAGTGTTCAAGCAAATCCATACCTACGGTAGCATATCAAAAAATCAAAGTTTTATTATTCTCTTGAAATTACACCAAAGCGTGTTACGAATACGATTTTGTAGGGACTCTGGACTCATCTCCGCGCCTGGACAACACAGCTTGAGAAGAAATGTCGCAGCGATGGCGAATCGTTAGCAACACTGTTCGTTAACCGCTAATCTTTTTCGTATGAACCAGGAGTAATGCGCATGTCTAGTTTGTCTACTGTACCATGCTAATCAGGGTTCGGTATGTTTTTTTTTTTAGTGAGACTGAGTCAACACCTGGTATTTGATGCAACGCAAAAACACACTACCCTAGATGACCTGTAAATGAATCGGCGTAACTATTCAATAAGTTTCGTAGTACTGTACAGTAAAACAAACTCGATACGTACTTATTGTACACGTTGTGAGGTGGAATAATGTTTACTTCGTTATTGTACACGTTGTTAAGTGGAAAAATGGCTAGGTGTTTACTTCTACTTTACATAAAAGTCATTACTACTCAAGTAGCGTTACTTCGAGAGGATTTTACTTGAAGTAAAAGTAGAAGTATCAAAAATGAAAAATACTTAAGTAAGTCGCTCGTTACCGAAAATACTACTTAAGTAGTCTACTTAAGTAGTCTACTTAAGTAGAACTACTTCGTTACTGACCACCTCTGGTCGTAATCAACTTTTGAGAAACTTCGGAGAAACCCAAATTTTTCGAAAGCCGTGTAAAATTTATTGCAAAGCAATATACACTACAGTATGCTGAAATGTGCTGGCTTCAATTGCTTTATTATTTTGTTCCCCTAAAATCGCCAACCAAATCATATCCCCTTAAACGAATCCAACATCACATCAACAATGACATCGTGACTAAATGCAGTTTGTCTGCTGGTAGTGATTTGTGTTTGTGGTTAAACCCGTCCAAAACTCTTGATTAGACGGTTTCATCCGTTTTGAAACTATTTGTTTTTGAGAACAAACGCTATAACGCAAAAATTTCGACAAATGCGTAGTTTCAGATTTCAAGAACCTTATTTTATATTATTTTCATCCCCCGTTATAGTCATAAGCGGCTTTTACCGAATACGCGTATTTACCAGCGGAAATAAGCGTGATATCTTTTTCAATGTAAATGCAAAAAAAGAAAAAGGCAAAATGATTGCAATCAAATGACAAGCGTATTTCTGCTAGAGTGGAGCGGAGTGGCTAATTTTTACACTCCGGCTCCACTCCAAAATTTTTTTAACTGACTCCGGCGCCAATCCGGCTCCGAAATTTTACAACAACGCTCCGCTCCGAAATACTCCGAGACAAAAATACACTTCGACGAAAAATTCGAACCAATTGTCATTTTGCTCAATAGCCTGAGATAAGCCAAGCGTAATCACTTATTCTGATATTCCATTTCCAGAGAGCAAAAATAGTGGCTCATTCCACCACCAACTATCATTACGACTTAAAGACTATTTTAAAGTCAGACTCCGGCTCCTAATAAATTCTTAAAATTGGTACTCCGGCTCCGCTCCGGCTCCGCTCCGGCTCCGGCTGAAAAATGCAAAATCCGGCTCCGACTCCGCTCCGGCTCCGGCTCCAAGCTCCACTCTAATTTCTGCCGCGCAAATACACGTGATCGGTAAAAGCAGCCATAAAATGAACAGCATGAACTTGCTACCAGTTGCGGTGAATTAGCAGTTTTTTCAAGCAAATTTTTCTTGCATTTTTGATCAGTTTTAAAGCCGAAAGCCTAACATTCATGTCAAAACAAAATTTCAAGAATTTGTTCTTGTCTGTCTAAACGCAGAAATATAACATATTACGAAGATCTGCGTCACAAATATACATTTTAGGGCTTAGTTGTTAAAACTTAAATGTTAATGGAGCACATTTTTGTGTGTTTAATTGACTGATTAGTAATTTGGTAATTTCGAGTATTAATTCTGAATACAAAAGGCGACAAACTTATTTAAAAATGCATTTCAGCTTTTTTCTTTTGCAGCAAAATGCAGTTACTGAAGGACATTCATTTTTAAGAATTTTAACTTCATTTAAATTGCGTTTTAAACAATACTGAACTTCAGTATATTTTACTGTGCGAAGCTTTCCCAATTAATCTGAGCTGTTTTTAGTTCAACGCATTCAAAGTTAAATTAAGAAATGCTGACCACAAACTAAAAGCACAAAAAAGTTTAAGAATTGAGAAAATTTCGTGTCACTGTGCTAATTTAAATAACGCCATCGAACATACGAGAGGAATTTGTTTGCCAGAGTAACTTCTCAAAATTTGCATTTAGTGTTATTTAAATAATTCAAATTTTTTAAATTCACAAAATTTCGAGAAAGCTGTTTAAAATTGGATTTGGTGAAATGAAGAAATTTACGTATTTTTGTAAGACTTAAACAAATTTCGGTCAAGATTATTTGAGTGAAAATTGTATGAAAAGCTAAAATGATGTTTTGGACCTTTTTACAAATTACAAATTTGGATCAAAAAGCTAATGTTTTTCTCTTTTTCAGGTTTTCCCTGAACTGCCCACTTTCGCAACCCGTAATGAGGTGAAATAACAACTAAGAGAATCAATAGGCAAATTTTGCTTACCTACACCACGTCCGCTGCTTTCAGAGGTAACCAAACGATTTAATTTAAAGTTGATGGCTTACTACTATCTTATTTGTCATTTTAGGGTAGTTGATATTTGAACACGTTAGAACGGTTAGATGAGTGGTTCTCAACCATTTATGGTTTGTGGCCCCCTTTTAGAGACTCTCAACAGCAGTGGCCCCCTGCTCAGCAATACAATTTCCTGTCTGTATTTCATTCGTAGTGGCTTCAGGTATGCAGTTTTGTAACACTGATTTTTTGCATGAGAAGCGATTGCTTTACAACGTACTGCAGGTTTTATATGTAAGTTTGACACAAATTTACATAAAAATGAATGTAAAACGGTAAATAGTGTTGAAATTAAGCAGAACGTAATTGCTATAAGCAAGTATGGCTGGTCCCTGCTTTCTTCATTCGTGAAGAAGAATAAAAAAAGAACGACAATAGAAAAAACAAAGAAAAGTCAAAGAAATATCAAAGAATTTAATATCGCAGTCAGTTTTATTAATTCAGTTAGTGCGACTTTTGTTCTTGTTCTCATTTGAGGAGGCGTTTGGTATTGGGCTTTGTGTTGGACGGAGCCAGGCGAATATCATTGCGCACATCAAGACGATTTCTGAATTTCTGGTAAACAATTCAGAAAATCCAATTTCGCAAAGGTTAATTATCGTTAATAAATCTTGCGCTCGTGACCCTTGGTTAATGTACCGTGAGCCCCGGTTGAGAACCCCTAGGCTATATATTCTTATGCAAAGCACGACATTAGGTTGCTGGTGTACGTGGTATTGTACACAGTATGCAATTTCTGCATAATCTTTTTCCGGGACGAAGCATCCGCGTGCGAAAAACCGAAACCTAAAACATCATAAATACCATAACAATTTTCTGGGATTTTCTTGCTTTCAAGCCAACTTTTGAGTCAGATTCCAATTCCAGCAGAATTCGATTTATGAGCCTGTGAAATGTGTATTTCTGCTAATTAGTACGAAATATGTCAGGTTTAAGTCAATGCAAGTTGGCGCTTGCTCCACATGACCGTAACCATTGGCTGTAACCAGAGATGAGCACGCGCTACTACAAAAGTAGCGCCGCTACCGCTACTTGCCCAAAAAAGTAGCATCGTTACCGCTACCCGCTACAAGGTAGCACGCTACCGCTACTTTACCATGAAAGTAGCGGCGCTACCCGCTACTTTGAACAACGTGTAATTTATTTTTTGGCAGTGACTTATAAGTAATTGAGCATATATGGGATAAGTAAGAACATAAATTAGATTATCATTGAATGTCTTGTGAATATGTTGCTAAAAAACTATACATTTTTTGAAACCAGTATATTTTGGGTTGGGGCTGACTGTTTTTAAATTTTCACGTACAGTATTTTTAATTTCATTTGTTCTTAACTATAAGTTGGAGTATAAAGTGGCACATCAATTTTTGCTTGGTTAAAAGTTAACTTTTGTTTTAAATTAGATCTTTATAAGCTTATACTGCTAGACATGCCATTAAAATCAACAATGGCAATGTAGAAAAGATTAAGAAAACTCCATTGACTACCTACGAATGCGTTGAATTAGATAGTGCTCTTTAAATATTTTTTCTTGCTAAGGCTAGCTTTGATCCAAATTAGTTTTTAAATTTTGAGCAAAACTGAGTTTCGTGTTCTTATAAAATTATTATTGTTGTTTCAAAAAAAAGTATATAATAAATTATTAACCACGTTTTTGTGATCAAAAAGAGAGCGCGTATATTATTTGGATTGCTCAAATTAAAGCAATGCTTCGTATTTTTCATTAATTATATTTATGTATTATTGAAACAAACACAAACACTTAATCAACCCAAAAACATTGCTATGCAAACAAACAAACAAACAAACAAACAAAATAAAATTGTTTGACAGCAACTACAAATCACAGCCACAGAACTCCGCAAAAATTTTTTCAAAGTTGATTCTTTTGGTTATTTTTTTTTAATTTATTTTGAGAAAGAGAAAAGAACATTTTCGAGGATTTGGAGGCTTCGAGGCTCAGGCCAAGAAGGGACGTCCTCGAGGCCAAGGACATCCTGGAGGACTCCCAACTTCGGTAGATAGCGAAGAACAAGAACGCGAGCAAGAAGTGTTCAGTGAATTAGGTAATTTCAATGATTATGTTGAGGAGAAGGAGGATACTAATTTTTTAGCGGACTGATGGCCAAGCTACTTGTCTTAGTGATAAAAAAATTAAATTATTGAGGTTAGGCTATTCGTAACTTATAAAACTTAAAAAATGTTTTATTTAAATGCGACATCATTACTTGCAACACCAAAATTCATTAAATTAAATAAATTGTGTATAGTACAATGCTTAAATTTTTGTAGAAAACTTTTTTTTATCAATTACAGCAATAATTGCAAAAGGAATATTTTCGAAAATATGACGTCATAAACGATGATGTCATCAATTTTTAGGCTCTTGCTTGTGCGGTCCGTGAAAAACTTGATATCATCTTATCTATAATACCAACACAAACTTAGGGCCGTTTTTGTAATGATTTACTCACATATGACGTCATCAATGCTTTAACTTTTTCACCTTCATAATACTTTAAAAATTTTCACCTTTATAGTACTTTAAAATTTTTCCAATTTTGAAAAAAGTCAATTATGGAAGCAAATATTGTCATTGAAATCAACTCAGCCGAGGATGACAAGCAAAAGGCTGCAATTCGATAAATATTGCAAAATGGGTGTCATATTTTGAATGTAATTTATTGTATGAAAATGCTGATCAAAGTAAACCAAATTCATACAGTATCTTTTAATATGCATGTACTTTCGTCAATAGTAATATCAAGGCTCTACATTAAATATAACAAAAGTTATAGAAGTTGACAACCACTCAAAATGGTAATTTTTTACAATTTTGGTAACATTTTTGCTCCTGCATTGTGATGTCATCATCATATGACGTCAAGATGCATTTAAAGATTGCTCATGTCCCACTTGTTGAGTGACCCAAGTTTAAAAATTCAGGTCCAAGCATAAAAGAAGTGAGAATAAATAAAGTAAAAGTCAACAAAGCTAAAAAATACAGCCAACTTTTGCGGATATGACGTCATTATGACGTAAATGGGCAGGAAAAGTGGGGTGGGGACAACCCTAGCCGGAAACTTCAGACTATACTGAGCATCGCTATGTAGGTAAAAAAAGTATATCTTTCCGGGGCCCGTAAACGCGTTTTTAAACTAGACTACGTAGCCTATATTTCTTATTTGTACCAAACAACCGTCCGACCCGTCTCGATCGCTCAGCGTGACGAAAGACTTGCAAGCAATTAAAAAACAAAATTCTTTGTGTAGTTCTGGTTACATCAGGTGTACCCAAAATCCGGCCCGCACCCATTTTCCATATTCGACCCGCTTCCAGACTTGATGCAGCTTATTTCGAACGAATGATTCCGTTGAGATACCTTACTACACAAAAATTGCCCTAAATTGACTAAAGAATAGTCTTCATCTTTTTTCCTGCCAAGAGTATCTTCGGAATGATCAAAGGGCTTTTTTTGGTTTTCACTTCATCACCATGATCATGTACACTTCGGCGCCTAAGCCTTGATCCCATCTGTTGACCTGCGAGCACCTTCGCTGTGTTTCATTTGGCACTTTACCAAAAAAGCTTCAATACCCTTGAGTTATAGAAAGTCATGAAGTGTCTGGTTTTGTATACGCTTGGATGAATGAAATTTCTGTAGTAAAGGTATAAAGGATAAACCAATCAACTGACCGGTCTTGCATTATTAAGTAGAACGGTATATTGTTACGAAAATTGGCAGCTTAGGGTGTATAGTGCAATCTAGCCTAATTGGCAGTCATCTTTTCTGTTTATGAGATTTGGATGCCGGAGAGTTTTAGTAGTCTGGTGGTGTTTCGTTGCATTTTATTAAGAGATTTCAGCTTCCTTTGTCTACTGTTGGATTCTTGTTTTTCCTGATGTTTCGAAAGCATGTCCATATAATTTAAGGTTGACTGAAAAACTTCCTAATCTTGTGCGTGTGTGTTAACTCATCAAACACTCGATGCTTTGCATATTGTTTCTATTCAAAATACACTATTCAAAAAATAGCCTTTACACGTACAACACGAAAATGAAAAAATACTGCGTTTATGATAAACTCAATCTCAAGCTGAAAAATAAAGCAAATCAAGATAAACAACAATTTTTCTGTAAAAAAAGTCGCAAAAGCATTTGATTATTTGCAGGTTTATAAAAAAAAAAGGTTTGTTTATAGGCGGTAACAAAACTACTGTGTTGGAGTTTTTGGAAATACTATTCGAAAAAGATAAACATTTTGTTCAAGATTACTGCTCAATACTGCAGCTTTGACATTTAAGACTATTCCATAGGCGTAGCCAGAAAGAGCCAGGGGGCCCGCCCCCCCCCAATCGAAATGCCATCAATGATAAAAATGTGCCAAAAAATCCTTGCTTCTTCAGTTTAAGCTTCTTTTAGCATCTTCGCGTACAAAGGTACACGCGAACAACAGCAAATAACCATAATATTGACAACCAAGGGGGCCCGGACCCCCTCAGTTGACTTTTTGCCAACCAACTTAAATGTATAACACTAATTAAGTCAAGAGCTTTTGTCTTAAAAGTTGCTACCTTAGGCCCTCATCTAACCTTTTTATGAACGTAATGCAATTATCAGGGCCGGATTTACCATATGGCACAGTACCGGGGGCCCCACGCTCAGATGTAAGAGTTTTTTTTTGGTCTTCACCTATATTTGATAGGAAGATGTTGCGATAATCCCCAAAGTTCCTGTGACCCCGCGCAATGTAAATCCAGCCACGGAATAATATGAATAGCAGGCGTAACCATCTATTGTACCGTTTTTCAGTAGCATTTCACCTTTACCTTGCCGGTTTTTACGCGACAAAATAGTTTTGAAAAAAATTAGCTGAGAAAAAGCTTATTCAATAAATTATTGAACTTAAATTGATGGGGCCTGGGCCCCCAGGCAGTACATCTTTACTTCTAAAATATTGCAGGAGGCAGCTCATCTTACTTCCGTCTACCTGGGCCACATCACTAACAAAATTTAACACCAAAATGCAAGATTTTAAGTGTGTTTTGGACTTAAATTGCAAGAACAGGAAGATTGAAGAGGTTAATTTTTTCCAATTTGGTTTGAAATGTTAAAAATCTAGTTCTTAAAATGGCTCTAAACACGTGCAAAATGTGATCCAATGGCATTAAAATAGCTTTTTTTGCCAAAAAATTGCAAAAAATCGCCTATAGGGAGCTTTGCCCCAGACCCCGTCTGCGATGCGTTTGAGTTACCCTAGTTCACTCAGCACGTTTCCATACTTCGACATTTGCACTTTCCAACTATTGGTTTAAACCTTCTTCCTTTAGTACAATCCTGTTAAGTGCCAAACCAAGGCCACACCTTCTGATCTTCCATTGTACGATATCTTTGCTTCACAAAAAGTTTCTCTTTTGAAAATTTTTGATGACGTCATTCCATGTGATTTGAGCTCCCCCCTATCAAAAATACTGGCTACGTCTATGGACTATTCCTTTGCTTTGGATTGCGCAACGAAATTTTGGATTTTATATGGAGTCAGAAAAAACATTCTTGTGGTTTTGTTTTTCCAAATTAAAGGTAATTTTTAGTCTTCAAGTTTGTCAAAAGGCTTTGCAAGAAAACCGAGCAAAAAAATTTTTGACCTGAATGCCCCTTAAGATCACCATTACCTTTAAATTGAAAACCAAATTTTCGTGCGTGATTTTTGTAAATAAAACCTGTTTTCCAAAACTTAGAATTTCCCGATTTTGCTATTGTATTATTATGTCATTATTAAAGATCATAGCAAATGATTACGATAAGTAAACCTTTTGAAGGTATAAAACGCAACAACGTAATGAGCTGTTATTGTTAAAGGGGCTCCTTGGGCTGTATGGAAAAAGCTGTGTTTCTTACGCCTCGTTACATATTCATTGTATATAATTGAACCTCATTTGCAATCAATGCAGTTAAACGTTGGAAGCCTACACTTTATACTTTAGCTGTTTGTTAAGGTTGTGCTTGTGCTGTTCAACATTACACTTTCCTTTCGATTGATAGCAAGTGTTTAAGAATTGACTTGGTAGCAACAAGTAACTCTTTGTTAGAATCAATCTTTAGCAAAATTCTTGCATATTATTCAGTTTGAAGTATCAATATAATACACGATAGAATTGCAACAAAGAAAAAATATGAATTTTTACAAATTGCTATAAGGCCATGATACGCCATTGCGATATGTGATTGCCATACGTGGTGAGCTGCTGGGCTTTCAGCTCATCCCAGCCGAAACCTCCGCAGGATGCTTGAGATCTGGAAGGGTGATCTTTTAGAACCTGTAAAGAAAAGCAGCGGCTAAGCCAAAAGCGTGCTGCTTAGACGGGCGTTAGCAAGCGAACTTAAGTCATGCTGAAATTAATGGTATTTTGGCACTTTTTCAAAAAAATTTTGTTTGGATTATACAAAATACAACAACATGCTATTAAGTTTCTTGCAAAATACTATATTTTGCGTTTCTGTTGTCAGCAAAACTAAAGTTAACGAGTTTTAATCAAAAGGGCATTTTGTGCGAGAAACTTGCTTGCATTATCTCTGGGCCTGAGATTGTACAAAAGCTTTGCTTGTCACTATAAAAAAATATCAAGAAAAAATTTCAAATTTTCTAATTAAATCAGACAATTTCTTTCTCAGCATCGACTAACATTGGCTTGAATAATCTCTACAGCAGTTTCGTTGTTTACGGCAGGAGGAATGGCACTGGCAAGGGAAACCAAATCTGAATACTCCACATCTGTACTGGCAAGAATTGCGAGCTGAAATTGAAAAATATATTAAAAATATAAGAAAAAATATATTGAAACTGACTCGTCTGCTTCCACAACGGTAAACTCAAGTTCAATTCCCGCTCGAGGTCTAACCAAATATAACAATTGATATTCTCTCACTGACGTTCAGCATTTGGCCTGGTCTACACTGTGCATATAATCGTGATCGTAAGAGAGTATCCTTAGTTTATTTGAACCATTTGGCAGCTTGTACGCTGATAAGGTGGTAGACCGGGAGTATCGAATTTCTGTTTAAAATAAACTAGAAAAAACGCTCGTATGCGCACGATGGTAGGCCTCGTGTAGACCGAGCTTATGTGGGACATTATGAAATGTTCATCTTAAATGGTAGATGTGGTAAAGTGACGGCTTCGCTTGAAAACCAAACTATCCTTTTACTATTTCCTGCCAAGGTTAATAGGAAGTGGGTGTTATTACAATTGCAATATTTCACTGTGAAAACATACACTGTAAAAGTTTAAGATATTAAGATCTGGAGACATTTTTTCTTGGATTACAATTTTAGTCGGCAAAAAACGTTTTTCCTCCTTTTTAATTCCTTTCGTACAAAAAATAAAACTAATTTGTTTCTTCAGTTAGAAAGAGTTTAAGACTGAAACATAAAACACCTTGCACTCCAAAACCATTAAATTTTTGCTTCAAAAAGATTTAAAGTAATGTGATTGTTTAGGAACAGCTTTTCAAAGAAAAATAGCCAAAGTGGTAGTATGCGTTGTATTCGAGACTTTTGATTTACCATTTGGTCATTGCCAGTCGGTTACAAATATTATGGATTAATGGTTCAATTTGTGATCGCAATCTTTTTAATTCTCCCACCATTTTGGCTCTTTTAAAATTGATTCGTTATTAATAGTTTAATTGAGTTGTTTTTAACGTTTGCGGGCCAGGGTTTTAATGTTTAATCGTTGTTGAGCTTTCTGGTCTAAAGGCTACCAGCGCGAGAGCCTAGAGAAGAGCCACCAAAACAGTGGCCACTTAAAGACTCGAATCCTGTGGGAGAATAGCAGCTTTTTTGCATTGCTTGTTTTAAATAGTCGCCGTTTTGGTGGCTCTTTCCTAAGCTTCCGCGTTGGTAGCGTTTAGGCCAGAAAGAACGCAAACGACCAAACATTGATTCTTGTAACGAGTATAATTCAACGAGTATGCGTAAGTATCTCACCGATGCAAATTCTTCCATTACTAAAATATCCACTTTTGCATCTGCATCGTTTTCCGAAGAAATTCTGGCAGAAAGCATTTGGTCCGCACGTTACACCGTTACATTTACTGGTATCGGCTATTTCTAAATCAAACGTAATAAATGATGAAAAACAACAACAACAACATAATGATGTAGTATAGTCGAAGCACAGCAATTTAACTACTCAATTGTTGTACTTTTCACAGAAAAATAGAGTTTGGGGTAAAATAAGTAAATGCTCCATCATTTGCTAATAAATGGCCTGGGACGGAATTGTAGCGTTATCTCTTACGGTATATTTCTCGTATTTCTCAAGAGTAGTTACCATCAACCTTTCAGTATCTCGTGCTGGCAATATTGACGTAACAGTTGTTTTTATCTATTCTCTGGTTTTACACCAGCGATCACACCAAGACTTATACATTTTCATTAAAGAGCGAGATTCTACAGTATCGGTTACTTACTTTTGCAAAAATGTCCTAACTTCTTAAAACCGTAGTTGCATTTGCACACATATTGATTCCCTCCATGAGAAATGCAGCGGGAGTTCGCTGGACAAGGGTTATTATGAATACAACGGTTGAATGCTAAAGAAATTTAAAACAAAGATTAAAATCGTAAAAAATCTCAAAAAATTGTTCAAATAAAACAGTCATTATTGTCTAAATGTTTTTAAGTCTATAACACTCTGTGCAGACATTTGGCCCATGAGTGATGTTATCACCAAGCCTATGGACATCACCAGGGCATTCTTTCACGTTGTCTTATGTCTTAGAAAAGAGCGTTCACGTCGCGGTCCCTGTCAGGGTTTCTTCTGCAATTTTTACAATGTTACACTACTGTACTTTACGAGTGTAAAAGTTTTTAGAGTGATGGGTCAATTTTGAGCACTTTATAAACATTAAACAGTCTTTAGCGATGCTGCTTGCGTTCATGTCCCGAGAGCAATTAGAAACTAACTCTGCTGTGGTGTTGATGTCGTAGAACTCGTTTCATTAATTAGATATAAATAGCCCTGTAGCATTTTCGTTTGACAGAATGAGAACAACGCTGGAACACTTTGTTTGCAAAAACCTTATACTGTACCTCGGTTTAAAAGGCTAGTTAATATTTGACCCTACCCAGTTACACACGTAGACCTACTTCTTATGAAGATAGCAGAGGTGGAGTCGAGGACACAAGGCTCGAGGCCAAGGACAGCCTTTCCGAGGACAGACACTCTCGAGGCCAAGGACAGGAATGCTCGAGGCCAAGGCCAAGGACCAATGACACAAGCGCAAGTGCTCTCCATAAAAAAAGGTCTTCTCAAAAATTTTTTAGGCGATCTCCACAAGGGCTCCACAAAATTTTAACAATTCAAAAAATAGTGCTGTCTTCGAGCCGAGGACAGGCCAATTTTCGAGGACTTGAGGCCTCGAGGCCAAGGCCAAGGACTTGACCTTCGAGGCCAAGGCCAAGGACTTCAAAATGTGTCCTCGAGGACTCCACCTCTGGAAGATAGGCAGTTTGGAAATATCTTTGCAGGAGCGTTCGTTTCCTACATAGCCGTTCTTGCATGAGGAAGTGTAGCTATCACCTTGCGTGCGACAATCTGCGTGTTTATGACAAAAATTTGACGAACAAGGGTTGCGCTGGGCCAAAAGGAAAGATTTTTTATACTCTTGATAAGTTAATTTCCTGAATAGAATCGAGACTACTGGGTTTTGGTGAGGTGCAATAAGAACAGAGGTAGAAAATTTTGCTCACAACATCTTATGTCTCTATATTTTACGATTTTTGTCTATGCACGTACAGTTTGTCTTATAAAGACAAGCAGTTTGAAAATAACTGTACAATAATAGCGTCCGTTTCCAACATAGCCTTTCCTGCACGAGCAAGTGTAGCTGTTTTTATGTACACGACAATCCGCATGTTTATGACATGGGTTTGAAAAACAAGGATTGCGTGGGGCTCAAAGATTAAAATTATTGGTTTTCTTGTATAGTCTTAATTATATCAAAGCAGTTGCAGTTAATTAGTTAGCTCTGTCTTACCCACTTTTTTTAGTAAGTTAAACGAATTATGAAGCAGCGTTGATGATGTGGTTACGTCTATATGCAGTAAGCCATATCTTGTAGCTTAGTATTGCAAAATCATTTGCGATCCTAATTTGCAAGACTTCCATACGTGTGATAGGTAAAATCCAATCTCCATTTTTGCAAAAAAAAATATTGCCGTAATTTTAAGCATATTATTTTTTTCGTTCTCTACCACGACTTTTAAATTTGTCTGTTAATAAATAAAAGTTAAAATATGCTTTAGTCTTGTTGTTTTATCAGCTGAAGGTAGCATAAAGAACAATTAAATCATACCCAGCTTCATTTTTAACTGAATATATATGCAGCAGTCCTTCATCACAAACTAAGTTACACATAATATATGGAAACAATGCTAAAATACTGGCTGTGACATGCTGAAACCATACCTTCACAGTAAAAACCGTTTCCAGTGTAGCCTGAATTGCAAATGCATCTTCCTCTGTCTTCTAACTGAAAACACCTCGCGTCTTTGTGGCATCTCATGTTACGGCAGGGGTCAATTTCTAATGAACAGTATTACGTTAATTGGTTAATTCCTGTATAAGTGGATAAGCAAATATTAAAGCTCATTAGCTGACTCTAATGCGTGAATTATGGTGCGATTACCATTTCGAAAGTTCGATAGCTAAACTCGACTGAAAAGAGTCGTAATTATTCCATTTTTCAAGGACATAGACAATATGGGTAGCTCTCAATCGAGCCCTGACGAAGGTAGGGAAAACAAAAGACAATCTTCACAAATGAAGAATCAGCACAACCAGTAACTTCCCATGCGGCAATCTACGAGACACATCCTTCAGAAGTGTTAACTTGGACCACACTGCTCCGATTACAATCTAAAAGAAGCAAACCCCACAGCCGTCTAATGGTTGAAGTTGCGACTCGACAAAATGTGGTGACGAGCATACATTAGATTAAATTTTTAAACAATAGCACCAAATTCTATTGCCCCATTTTAATTGCTATGCACGTCCATAGCAAGTGTGGCGGCAGCGAGAAGGGAACCCGCGTTTTTCGCGTTGTTGTGATCCTTAAAGGCTGTGTGCTATTCGTGGCGCGGTTCAGACGAAGTCGGACAAAAATGCTGATTTTTCTTAATTCCTTTTTCCTTGCTTTTGGGTTGTTCTGGAGCTTCGTGAGCTGAATGTGATGGGGTTCCACTGGCTGATCAGCGTGGCGTGATCATGAGTTGTCTTGCGCTGATTGGTCAAGGGAGTTACGAGCTCATAGAGTTAAAGAACAGATTTAATTTTTACAGTCTTTCCAAATTTTCAGTTCAATTGATAACAGGTTATTTTGTTTCTGTTTTGTTGAAGATCATATCAAGTTTAGTTAATACGATTGTTTAAGTGATGATAAAAAAGCTTGTTTTGTTGAACAAGATTGAAGGTTGAGACGCAGGAGCAGCGCGACTTTAGCGAGGTGCGACACAAGCAATCTAATCGTAAGCCACAATGGTTTTTAGTTCGGTGCTTCCAGGAAGTGTTTGATAGTTTCTCAGACCTGCACAATTGGTCATTCACAAACGATAAAATAAAAAATTTTTAGATTTAGAAACAACTAACTACTGTAACAACCATGGATAATCCTACATCTTGTTTCGCCTTTCGACTTGTGATGAGGACATCTTTATTCAAGGTGCTTTTATCTTTATTCAAAACACCTATTGACAAGTCAAAAGACGAAACAGGTTTAATTGTTAAATGTTAAAATTTATGGTTTGTGAATGATTGTTAATCTCAAGCTGCAATATTTTATACGAGACATGATTTTAACTTTTATATTCAAACAGTGAAAACATATCATTTTTCGCGTTTGTTTTATCAAAAGAGATATGGCACTCGCAAATTTCTTACTATAAGAAAAAAATAGCTTAATTTTGAACAAAATAAACGCAATGCGAAATTTTAAATCAGAGCAAATTAAATATCAGCTTAATTTTTACAAGAACAAGTAAAAAAATATCTCAATCACACTTTCATATGCGTTTGATGCCAGCCAGTCCACATACGAAATAATTATCCAGTACGAAATTAATAATGCAAAGATCTCGTCTTACTTTTGCAGTAGGAGCCATGTGCTTGATAACCATCTATGCAGCGACATCTTCCGTTCACACAAACTTTGTTTTTCGCACACACCACTTTCGAGCAGCGGTCGATAGCTATGTAAAAAGTTATGAAAGTTCTTTTGATTCTTATAAGAGGAATGTGAAAATACGTTAATGAAAATACAATCCAATTTCTGTTCACACAAATAGCGTTTTTTTTGCAAGAAACTTTGTATACCTTATTCGCACTTTCTAGAAATTTGTTTATTCGCATCGGTTTTACACAAACATTAGCAAACATTTCGATTTTTGAGGGTAGTGTTTAAAATAGCAAAAGCAGCTTTCTGAAATACATGCAAGATTTAATTTGACTGAGGCTCTGTACCAATCTGCTACTTACGTTGACAATCCAATCCATTTCCACTAAATCCTCTTCGGCAGGCACAAATTGCTTTCCCGTTTCTGTTTCTACAATCCGCAGAGGGGTGGCAGGGATTTGGGCTGCAAGGGTTGGGAGGAGGAAGAGCTGCAAAAAAGCTGGACGTTTTTCTCTTTTATAAATTTAATTACAGATTTGTTTTCTCGAAAGCATTATCCAGCTTCTAACAAGAATATCATTAGGACTCAAATTTGCTGGATAGGAGGATATTAAATCAAAGGTGTATCATAATTATTGTATTTCAGAACAATTCGAAAAGGCCTGCGATTAAATTGAAGAGCATAGAGGGTAGTCGGTAATTTTAAGTGATAAGCAAATAGGCTCCTTACCAGGGTCAAATACTGTAAAAAAAACTGTAAACTGTTTGTTAACATTTAAGCTGCTGTTTCCTTCAAATTCTCTATAAACAGCTGTTAACAAAAACAGTTGTTGTTTTTTTTTCAAAAAATTTTCGAACACGTTTTATACTTTCGCACAAACAAGCTAAAAAATTAGAAAAACGGTTTTTCATGTTTCGAATAGCTGCCGCTAAGATGTCAAGAAAGAGCGGTCTATTATTATCTTATTCCCACGTTTGGCTCTGAGTTTTACTGCCAATGAATTCAAGACTTACAAATATAGATCGGCACAATGTTTGGCGATCATCTGATTTGAACTAAAAATAACAGACACTTTGAATTTTGCACGCGGATACTTGTTAAAATACTGCACCAAAAGTATCTTCTAAACTACGAGAATGAAATCATTTGACTGAAGATATGTACGAATTCGATACTCACGTTGACAATCAAATCCATTTCCAGCGAATCCGCTTTGACAAGTACAAATTGCTTGTCCGTTTCTGTTTGCGCAATCCGCCGAGGGATGGCAAGGACTTGGGCTGCAAGGATTGGGAGGAGGGAGGGCTGCAACAAATGCTAACCGTTTTTCAATTTTATAAATAAAATGAAAGGTTAATAACTTTTTTGTAAGCTTTAATTAGCACGTTATCTTTGAGCTTATATTTTCAAGAATATTGATGTGAACACTGGACAGTGGACATGTTATTGACTATCAAATTATTGCATTTTAGTCCGATTTAAGAAAAATGCAAATAAACCGAAGAAACATGCTGGTGTAAACCCAGCAATTTGAAGTGGTATGTAAATGGGCAATTTAGCAGGGTAATATACGGTAAAAAATACTACAAAATCTTTTTTATGCAACAATTGTAATATCTTTATTTGCCGCAATTTTCTGTTCGATTGACAACGTCTTAGAGCTCTTCATATTTAAAGAACGAAAATTAAACCACATTTAATTAATTCTAAGAGGTAAAAAAAATTATTACAGCTGCGCGTTTCCTTACGTTGGCAATCCAATCCACTGCCAGTAAATCCGCTTCGGCAAGTGCAAATTGCTTCTCCATTTGTATTTCGACAATCTGCCAGAGGGTGACAGGGGTTGGGATTGCAAAGGTCGGGAGGGGGAAGGGCTGAAAAGAAATTGTTCCTGGATTTGAGTATAAAATTTTTTCTACTTACGCATTATCATAGGTTGCTTGATATTGTTCTATATACGTCAAACAGATAAATGCAGCTATACATGTTCCTGCATTCACACTAAAACTCATCTCTACAGCATTCACTGCAGTACATGTTTCATGGCCGCAGTTCACACGAACACATACACATTAATCCAATTATTGAAAAAGGTTAAATCTCATCATAAGAAGCTATGAACTTTTTCATTTGCTAAACAAAACAAAAATAAGTCGATAACGCTGGACGACCTTACTTCTATTTATTTATTTATTTTTACTTCAAACCGATAAAATGAACTTGACAACACTGTTTAAAACTTTATTTTATTTGACTGGTCACTCGGTTATACTGATTATCGAATTTACTATTGTGATCACTAACTACTTACGTTGACAATCCAATCCACTTCCAGTGAATCCGATCCGGCAAGTGCAAATTGCTTCCCCGTTTCGATTCTCACAATCTGCTGATGAATGACAAGGACTAGGATTGCAAGGATCAGGAGGAGGAAGAGCTGAAACACAATTTTAATATGGATGTTTAATCTGAAAACTTTATTTCTCCAAAAATAATTAAAAGTCGGATTTATAAGCTTTTATGCTTTGGCACTTTCATTGCTGATTTCCTTTTCTTTTACTTCCATTGTTTATTTGGCTAAAGTTTCGGTTTCAGGTTGAATTACTGCCTTTATATTGGCTAAAGTTTTATATTGACTAAAGTTTCAGGTTAAATTAGAAAACAATTTACATGATGTTATGATCCCAGCCGCAAATCAAACCTTTGCTTGTTGCTTTCCTCTAAAGCTGTAGGTTACGTTTATTTAGTTTACTACGTTGTGTCTCCCATCAAGTTTTTGTTTTTAAACTAGTGAAAAGTAAACGCTTGATTTTTTAATTAACTCCAATTTGGTATAGATGCATACGTTGACAATCCAATCCATTTCCGGTGAATCCGCTCCGGCAAGTACAAATTGCTTGTTCATCTCGGTTCGTGCAATCAGCAGAGGAGTGGCAGGGGTTCGGAGTACAAGGGTCTGGTGGGGGAAGGGCTGCAATAGATAATAAACTCATTGTATAATTGCACATTGATAAGTCAATCCAATTCCTGAGTTGACTCCTTCGTCAAAAGGACGTGTCCCAAAGCAGTGATTAGATTGGTTGAAAAATGAACAACCTAAACTTAATGTAATCCAAGCTCTTTCAAGTCGATCGATTTTTTTTATCTTTATATGTTTTTTGTTAGTCGAATGGAGCGATGATGCGTCACCTCTATCCGGGTGGGCTGGTGTGCACGAAATCGCAATCAAGCGTAATTGAACTTATTTGTTTTATTACACGGAAATATAGCGAAATTCAGCAAAACTAAATTGAATGAAAAAAAAATTATTCAGCTTCACTTCATTGCCATTTTTTGCAAATAAACTTTTAGATAATTATAGCCCTTTGCCTATTTGCTTTTCTCACTCCCACTTTTTTTGTTTTGATAGAAATATTCGAGACGCTAGAAGGAAAAAGAGAAGATGACTTTGAATTTAATCTTTTTGAGTTCTAAGTTTACACCAGTCCACTCACGTTGACAATCAAATCCATTTCCAGCGAATCCGCTTCGACAAGTACAAATTGCTTGTCCGTTTCTATTTGAACAATCCGCTGAGGGATGGCAAGGGCTTGGGGTGCAAGGATTGGGAGGAGGTAAGGCTGTAACAACATCAAAGTTACTGTAAGCTTTTTGCTTTCGTAACTTAAAACGTAATGTTTTTTCCGATTTAGATTAATTTGTTTTGTACGTTCAGCAAAAATTGTATTATGCTCAGAGTTAACTCAATCGGCACCATGGCGGAGAGGGGCAAAGGCGTCGTTTTTACAACAACTCGGATCGCATGACCTCGGATCAACCAGCACCCTGGTCACGGTAATTCGATAAGTTCCTTGGATAAGACACTTTACGATGATTATCTCTACTTGGTGGTTTCGAACAAGCAGCAAATTACTCGTAAAAAAGTCAAACGTCAATGGGAAAGCGTGGAATATAGTCAGCTTCTAAGCGGTTGAGGAATCGTCCAAAATAAAAGCGCCACCTTCGCTTCCTCGTGATTGGAGGATGAATATGGATCAATTATCAGAATTGACCAGTTTTTGTGTGCCGTGATCGGGAGGGGGAAAAGCTATTATAATATGATTTATTCGTTGCTGTAACGTTTCCAAAGTTTTGGACGATTTGAATTTTTTTGATGTTAATATTGCTGGCACTGTGTCAACTTACGTTGGCAATCCAATCCATTTCCGGTGAATCCCACCTGGCAAGTACAAACTGCTTGTCCATCACTGTTCATACAGCCAGCATCGGGATGGCAGGGACTGGGAGTGCAGGGATCTAGTGGTGGTAGAGCTGGAAAAAATGAATGCTACTATACTTCATTGTAATGATTTCACGTAAACTGAAACAAAACGTTTTGTTTAAAAATTTCTCCATTTTTCAAAAATCGTCAGTTGAGCTTATGAGTTATTGTTACGTAGTTAAAAAAACATGCAGTAGCGTTCTCACTTACGTTGGCAATCCAATCCATTCCCAGTGAATCCGCTTCGGCAAGTACAGATCGCTTCCTCACCGTTGTTCGTGCAATTCGCGGAGGGGTGGCAGGGACTGAGGTTGCAGGGATCAGGTGTTGGTGGTAGAGCTACAAAATAAAATAAACATTGTTGGAATACTTATTATGATTGGACTCAAACTAAAACCTGTCGTTTATCCAAAAACCTTTTTTTCGTTCATTTATCAAAAATCTTTAAATATGCTTAGTTGCTAACAAACTTACTTGTTTATAAAATAAGAAGTAGTGACTTACGTTGACAATCCAATCCATTCCCGGTGAATCCGCTTCGGCAAGTACAAATCGCTTCCCCATCGTTGTTCATGCAATCCGCTGAGGGATGGCAGGGCCTAGGGTTGCAAGGATCTGGAGGGGATAGGGCTGGAAGACAGATCATAATGTGTTTCCTTCAATTGCTTTTGTTTTTATAAAAAATTAAACTAGTGATAATTTGGCGCAAAATCATCATTTAATCTCAGTAACACGTTGAATCCAAAGCATTGTATTCTGTAGCACGTAGTGGTGTGGGTGGTGTAGATAGAGGCTTCGAACTGCCAGTATGGTTAAAAGAATTAACGGAGAAACTCTAACAGATGACAGTATGCCAGAAACTAAACCAGCGCGTTTGATGAAAAACAAAAAGGTGGGAGAAAAGCAAGGGGCTTATGGTAGATTATGACAATCAGTTTGCCAAATTTTGGTTGTACTCACGTTGGCAATCAAATCCATTTCCAGTAAATCCACTTTGACAAGTACAAACTGCTTGTCCATTGCTGTTCATACAATCCGCAGAGGGGTGGCAGAGACTGGGGTTGCATGGGTCAGGAGGAGTCAAATTTCTACTTAAAATGGGTCATGGGTCAAATTTCATGGGTCATGGGTCTTCTTTTTTGCCAAAAAGTTGCATGGGTCAAATTTCTACTTAAAATAAACTAAAAATACGCTTGCCATTTTAGACACAACGTAGACCGGGCCTAAATAGACTTTTTGGCAAAAACTCAACTTAGCAACTTACGATTGCAGATTTGACCATCTCCCTCGAATCCTGGCGCACAATCGCACACCCCATCGATGCAAATGGCGTTATCGCCGCATGTCACATTGTCGCAAGAATCAATAGCTGTTAAAACAAGACTTTTAGGTAAAAGCATTCTGATTTTTTGAGAGCTTTTAATTGATCTTAACCACGTTTCAAGCAAAGATTGAATGTTGCTGGTGAGCATTTGTGTCTAAATACTCAACATCATATTTAGCGCGGCTTCTTCAGGACCATTTCAATTTTAGACCACTTCATCATCTGTACACTGTCTTCAGCCCCAAATGAGAAGAAAGGCCTCATCCAATTAGCCAGGTCAACGCCAGGATAGTGTATTGGTTTTCGTTTTGAACATTTGCACGAACGACGATTTCTACAGTTTTATTGTGGGATGTTCTTCTCGATCATAATAATTATGGTGTTGCCAGTTGCAACTGAATCCCCGCCCATAATTAGTAGGCTTCAAAATTCAGTCACTCACTGCGCCACTGCTTCTACAAGATTGTTACCAGCTAAAGCAATTGTTACCAGCTAAATCCGCTTTGGCAAGTGCAGACAGCCTCTCTGTTACTGCTCATGCAATTTGCAAAGGGATGGCAGGGACTGAGGTTGCAGGGATCGGGGATTTCTAATAAATTCCAAACGTTATGGTCAAACAGTTGTCATTATAGCAACCAACAAGCCAGTGACGCAATAAAATGTGCTGCAACTTAAGACCATATTTAAGGGGGCACAACTTCGTTGACTGTTGAAAAAATGTTTAAAAAATTCGATGTTGGGATGACCAAACATTTCGATTGAAGGTTGCTCCTCTGCTTATGTCTTTGATATAAGCGTTAAGGTTAGAAGGAGAATTAAAGGGCGAAGAGCTAAGAGTTGGAGTTAAAACCGATATAAAGTAGATCAAATGTTTTGTTGCACTAGGGATTTTCATTTCTACTCACGTTCGCAACTGATGAACCCGTTTCCAGTGTATCCATCGTCACACTCGCAGCTGGGTTGGTCGTCTTCTACCTCGCAAGTTGCGAATTGAACGCAAGGGCTGGGAATGCACGGATTAGGTGGCGGAATAACTGCGAGAAAAAATGCATCATTTAGCCAATTCACGTGTATAACATCATTTTGACATTTTCCGGGTTTTGTCGAATTACTTCGCGTAGCCTATATGTTTTCACAGAATTTCTGCAATTGCTACATGAATGATTATTGATTCATGTGATAACGTTTTCGTTTAGTTGCTATTGCCTTTTATCGACATTGTTCACACTATTTGGATTTGCTTTTATTGCTATTCCTGTTTCTTACTACATACTAAACTTGGCAAGAAAAAAGAACTGAAGGTCACAGAACGTCACTTATTTCATGATTTTGCACGAAAATAATTTGGTTTATTTAGAAGTTTTAATTAAATTGAAAACTATAGGAATATCTAAAGCTTTTTACCAGAAAACGAGAACTGCAAGTTTCATAACGTCAGATGTAAATTTTGTTTTGACGTCGTAACTTTACACAAAAAAACAACCGAAATGGAAATAGTGATAACGATTATCAGCTTTCAGCTTTTATTCGGAGTTGCTCCGTCAATAAAAATACCCGGATGCATCGATACAGCATGCACAAAGTTGTTAACGGGCCGACTTGTACAGGCCCGAACCCGAAAAGTGATTTTAAACCAAAGTCAGGCCCAAAAAACCCGAAAGTTAAGTTATGTCTAAAAATGCCTACGGTTATTGCTCGAGTACGGTTAAAATAAAACTATTTACGGCTGATCAATTGTGACGCAATAATCATAATTAAGTAGTAACAATTATATATTGTATTGTGTTGTAACAATCGAAATCGTCATTCAGTTTTGCAAAGTTTTTTTACGCTTTTATAGCACCTCAAAGGCTAAAACAATAGGCAACTACGTATCTCAAGCCCGACATTTTGTCAATCATGAGCCAGAACTCGACCCGACTTAAACTCTGAACATGCAACCGATTCCTCTGAGTAATTCTAGAACCTTTCACGATAGACTTCGTCAATGAGATTAATATCGATGTAAACTGTTCACAAGTGAATTTAAATAATTTTATTGTAAGTTACGTCATAAGTTATTTAACTAAGCCAATTTTTATTTGATGAAAAATAAACAATAATGTAAGTTTCTTACTTTCACAGTTAAATCCGTCACCAGTGTATCCGTTGAGACATGTGCAAACTGCTTCACCAACTCTATTAACGCAGAAAGCAAATGGATGACAAGGGCTAGGAGTGCATGGGTCAACCGGCGAAATAGCTGCAAGAACAAGTAGTACCGGTAAGTAGGAAATGCGTTTATATCTTTTATTTTTATTTTGTATTATTTTAAAATGCTTTTATACCATAGATTTTGACTAACCTTTACGGCTCTGATTTACAGTGCAATAAAAAGTGAGAATCAATCCCAAAGCACCTTAACTGTAGTAGAATGTGGTGACAGTTGATAAGGGTGCATGCACTTTTTACTAGACAATGAAAACCGCGGCAACCTTTTCAACCACCACAGAGCCTTAACCCCCCTCATGAGTTTAATTAACATGCGAAAAATTCTGCTTTGTACACAGAAATACGCGGTACTTCTCAACAAACGAATAAATTAATGGCCAACGCATATCTAGAAAAAGAATTGAAAAAAATGCCAGAAATTGGCTATGAAAGTGACGATGTTACCTGCGACGCACTAAGGTGTTCTGCATTAAAAAATGTTGCAAGGTTCTACATTACATAATTTTATAAAAATCATTTCATTTTTTTACCCACTGTTCTCAAATAATCAAATGGGTGTCCAGACGTTGTTGTCTATACGTAATTTAATAGGTACAATATTGAGAACACCTAATTTTAAACGATTGGCCATGTAAAAAAAAACTCTTCGCAAACGCTTTTAACACGAATAAACCCAGGAGCACATTCACAAGATCCCTGCAAACATACTTCATTTTCTCCGCATGTCACTTCCTCGCATGGGTTGATGTTGATAGCTAGTAAGTACACGAACAATAATGCAAAACTAATCAACGAACAAATGAAGCGGTTGCTAATAATAACGGGTTATTACGTTTTGATGCATCGTTTATGTTCTTAATATGACCGTGCTATGATTTTATTACGGATGCCATGAACCGTGTTTTTATACAGCTTTAAGAAACTAAGCTTGTTGCAAGTGAAGTTTGATGTCTTTTTGTTTGTATTGCTTTGATTTTGAAAATCCTTTTTAAGACTCTCGAGATGATAAGAAGAACGTATTTTTGATCGCTTTATGAAGCAGGGGTGCAGTAGAGTTTCTCATATTTACGGCTTAGCTTAAAGCAACAATATTCATTATAATCCTTTACAACACACAGTAACTTACGTATCAGTACTACAATATTGTATATTGTTAAACATTATATCGATAAAAAGTTTTTAATGCTTACAGGTCACTCTCCCGCTATTTTCTCTTCCAATTTAATTGTTTATATTTCGTCATAATTGGGACTTCGAGCGAGCGCGTAGGACCTTAATTTGTTTTTGTTCGCGAATTTTGAAAGGTGAAGATTGATTTGCTCATAACTTACAAACGGTTAAACCTAGAAAGTTAAAATTTAAACTCAACGTAAAAATTAATGAAAAGCGTCATGTGTGCCAATTTTGGAATCTTAGGTCACGTGATCGTGAATTAAGACGCAAAACAAATGAAAAAATAGCGATTTTTGGGTTAAAAATTTTTTAGTTTGCTTATGATTCAAAAACTCTTGACGTGCTACGCTGAAATTCAGACAAAACACGGGTGTTTAATGAAGGCTTTATGCGTACCGAGTTTGGGGGCACCCGGTCACGTGAACAAAATTTTTCAAGCCGAAAATCGGCAAAAAGGGGGAAGAATTTGAATCGATTTATCTCGGTAAGAACCGATATTGATAAAAAATGCTTTCTGATTTTTGAACACACTTTTAACCACCTTTCTTTGGTTATGTTCATTTATCCCAGCTCAAATACTATTTTTCTTTTTTCTTTTTCTTCCCGAGCTATCTACTTTTAAACCGCTAAACGCACAGTATTCGAACTTCGAGCGATTGTAGATATCACTGTAAACTAGAGTCTGCTTGAAATTGGAGTTGCTACGTTAGGGGGATCCCCTTTAAATAGGTCCTCCGAAATTATAAATTTTTAAACCGTTAGAGCTAGATGGATCAAACTTTAGGAATAGGTAGATATTAAAACTAAACTAAACCTTACAAAAATTGAGGATAAACGATGGGAGGTCCCCCCCAAACAGGCCCTCTAAAATTCAAACTTTTTAACCTTTCGAGCTAGACACATGAAATTTTCAGGGTAGGCAAATATACAGAAAAGATAAAATTCGAAAAAATTTAGAGGTACCAAAATGAGGGGGTGCCCCCAAACGGAGTCGCCAAAGTTCACCGAAATTCAAAATTTTTAACCGTGTAGGTTAGGAACGTGAAATTTTCAGAATTAAGTATATGTAAAAGATAAAATATGATAAAATTTGGAGGTACCACAATATGGGGTCTCTCTCAAACGAAGAAACCAAAATTCAAACTTTTGATTGCTGAAGCTATACACATGAAACTTTCAGGATAGGCAAATATGAATGAAAGACAAAATTTGGGGTACCACTATGGCGGGTTCTCCCCGAACGCGGCCGCCAAAATTAAAATTTGTCTACTCACGCTAGACTCATGAAACTTTCAGGATAGATAAATATAACTAAAAATTATAATATGACAAATTTGGGGGAATCAAAATGGGGGTTCCTCGAACAGGTCCTCCAAAATTCAAACTTTTTAACTATTTAAGCTAGACACATGAAACTTTCAGAATAGTTAAAATATAAAGGAAAGATAAAATGACTAATTTCAGGTGCCACAATTTGGGAGTCCTTTCAAACAAGTCCTACAAAATTTTTAACCGCTCAAGCTAAACAAATGAAATTTTCAAGATAGGTAAAAATATAATATGAAACAATTTGGGGATGCCATACTATCGAGATCCTCCAATTACGTTAACACCTCCTCCCATTAGCTACAAAATGTAAATGAATTATTAAATTTTTTTCTATTCAATGATTGTCAACCTAAAACTATAAGTTTTCGTGTTTCGACCAGTAACTTAAGCCATCTAAATCATTGAATAGAAAAAATTTTAATGATTCTAAATTGCTGCTAATTTTTAGTAAAATGAATTAAATCTATTGGATACGTTAATATAAATCAAAGATTAAAGGTAGCAAAATTTGGAGAGCCATATTGAGGAGACCATGCCAAATGGCCCCCTTCAAATTTTAAAATCTTTACCAAGCACTCCGGCTAGACATTTAAAATTTTAAGAGGACTACTAGGCTAATACAGTACCGTTGCTACCGAGTGTCCAGTGGGAACCGTGCCCCCCCCCTAACGACTGCTTGTGCCCCTCATTTTGGTATGCTCAGAATACTTTTTTGGAACATCACGTAACGACAAGACAACAGACTATAATGGAAAAACGAATAATAACGTCCAAACATAATTCTCGTTTAAAGTTTTCTCCATTCTTTGCAAAATTGCTCGCCACCAACTGCTGTACATAAATGTGACACAATAATCCGTCTTATTAACACGCTTTTACGGATGTGTCGCGAAATAGGGATGTAAGCCAATAGAATCGTTATCGGTATTTTGTTAGTGATTATGTCCTGAAATAATACGTGAAAACAATTTTTAAAAGACCAGCTGTTTTTGGTTTTTTAGAGCGCACTCAAGATTTTTTTTAGGTCGTAGTCAGTTGCGCAACCAGGGTAAGGGGTTTAGGGGGCTTCAGCCCCCTTTACCCAAGTAATTTAGAAAATTTAATCCCAAAGTACAAGCGTTTAAACGTGCTTTGGACTTGACCTTAAGTGTAAGGGAAGCTGAAGGGGCTAGGCTATTTGATTCTTTCAATGACTTCTTAATTTTAATTTACTGTTGTGGTTCATATGGATTTAAAAACGTGCAAAAAGTGATTGAAATGGCGTTAAAATTGCTATTTTTGCCGCAAAATTACAAAAATCACCCATCGGCTTGGGGCTCTGCCCCCACTGCGGTACGGTTCAATAACATCAATTTGTTCAGCACGGGCCTAAATTAGACTATTTTTGTGCAAAAGAAATTACTTTTGGTTTAAGTCCCCTTGCTTGCTCTTAGCAAAATCCTGGTTGCGCTTCTTGTCGCATTCACTGAACACTGCAGACAGAATTTTCTAACGATTGAGCCGCATACGAAACGAGTCGATTAAATGAACCTGCCGGCCTCATACGTCTTTTTTTTGACATGAATACAAATTTTTTAAATAGCGCATAATTTGTAGCCGAAAAATATCAGTTTTTATGTGCAAAAGTTCAGTTTATTTTAGTGCCCCCCCCCCACTTTCGGCTAGTGCCCCCTCACCTTATTTGCTCTGGCAATGGCACTGGACTTATACTAGGAAAGATGAAACGTGCCAAACTTGGGGATGCCATGTTGGACAAATAGCCCTAAAATGGACTTTCAAAACTATAAGTTGAATTCTCACAATGAATTAGTATCACAGAAGAGCAGAAGAGTCAAACTAATATGGGATTACTCCAACATTTAAAACGTTAAAGTACTTGACCTAAATGGCTTTGATAGATTTAAGCTGGATTACCGTTCATACATGTGCTTATGTAAAATTCTTAAAAAAATATTGCAGTGCGTTAGTTAAGGGTTTAGATTTGGTATTTAGGATAGTGCGTCAAATTTCTGGTCAAGATAACGTAGGTTACAAAATTCGAAAATCATATTGATATTTTCAGATCAAAAAGTGTTGTAGTATACTGGAAGGTTGTTTTTGTTGTTATAATTGGAGCAAAGGGTTACTGTCAAAATATTTGTTTTAACAAGGGTTTTGTTTATTACCACAATTTTACCAAATGCGCTGCTATGTGAAAATTGCTACAAACCCCTTTAAAATTAAAAAAGAAAACTAGGCAGAGTTGTAAAATTTTGATAGATATTTTATAGATATTTTTTCTGGACATTTAAGCTTTGAAAGCAGCCAGCCTCAAAACTGATCAAGTTAGTGGAATATTATGAAAATCGAAAGCAAATGTATTTCAGATCTGACTATCAACAACCTTAACTACGCTTTACGCAATTGGAACACTATTTTTTAGGAGAGTAAAGTTCTTTCGCTCAGTAAAGTTAGATACTGTCGCGAAGTTTCAGGATATCCCTTGCGATGTTGCATTCTACTTTTTTTGGTACGTAATGTATTTGAAAATTCATAATCATAGCTTATTACGACACTATGAGTGGTTAAACTTCTATATTAGTTACTGCATTGTCACGATTAAAAGTGAAAAGGGGCACGAGAAATAAGTGTGATATTTACAATTAACTTAATTTCACAATTATACCACTAAAATAACTAACATATTAAATTTTGCGTTACTATATAAAGACCAATAAATCGCTCACAACAGTTTTCCGTAGAAATCGAATTTCAGACACTTCTAAGGTCACTCGAATTTAAATTTTTAATTTGTAATTCCAGGGAATCTCCAATTCAAATTTTTAAACCCATATGGATTACCGAATAGTGTCTCAAACTAACTTGTCTTAAAATGCTGCAGAATCGTAAAAAGAAAACCCACAAATAAACAAAAACAGTTAACGTCTAGTACAGACAGGAAGAATAAATAGTTCCTCCAAATTGTCGAGACTCGAGCAAATAAACTGCATAAATTGCTGGCTAATTAAACGATTTTCACTCACGTTTTGATTTATGATTCGGTAAATTAGCGGTTTCTGTGCCCGAACGAGACATACAAACGCAGTATTTTTCCTTATTTTAGTAATGCAATGGCAATAGTGCCCTCTCAAAAATTATGGACACAAAGCGTGATCGGAAACGTTTCTATGCTACTCAACTTCAGCGTTTAAAAGCTGTAGAATAAAACCTTTTTCTGACTACCTTAATGGTAAGGTGGGGCATGCCTTAAAGACTTCAAGACTTATCTGTTATCTTTTGTCCAAGACAACTCAGCAAGTAATACGATTATTATTATTCAAAAACATTGATTATTCGCAGTATAACTTTAAGCTTGTAAAGACTTCGTGGAATCCGTTTTCGCTTCAATAAGTCAGAGTTCCTCAGATTCCTACAAAGAAATGTCTCAGCGATGGCAACAAACTCTTGGCAACACTACTGTGTGCAATAAGGCCTACCCGACAATTGAACTTAAAAATTTTAGTGACGAATATAATTTCCACTTACGTGTGCAAGTGAAGCCATCTCCGGAAAATCCAATTATGCAAGTACAGACTGCTTCTGAGTTACTCTCCGCGCACACAGCAAAGTCGGAGCAGGGGTTTGGAGAGCAGGGATCTGGAGGTAGGAGTCCTATTGCATCATAAAAAAATAGTATAGACAATTAAATATCTCTTAATTCATGAGATTATCAGCTGATACAAAAGTAAAATTTTCCATAGCATGTTTTATCTAAACGCAACAATGTAACCTTGCTGGTAAACTATAGCAACGTTTTGTAACAGTTATGTTTAAGATTTTTGAAACAAACCAGCAAAACGCAAGGCGTTGTTTATTGAAAATCTTGAAGCATATTTTGGTCAGGTTGATTTACTTTGGATTATTTTTCTACACTAATGTTCACACATCTGCAGTCCTAGCTATTTTGAAGAGGAGTGCTACATAGGCGGTAATACATTGCAAAACGACATGTCTTAGAATGTTGATCATGGTTATCGTTGTACTTCTATGCTCACAATGCAGCTGGAATTTTAAAATTTTTTCAGGCCGGGCAAGAGTGCAAAACCAATGCTAAAGCATTAATTAATTGCCTCTGACTTGGAATCGGAATTTCAACAACCGCACCAGAATTAAAAGCTCAAAAGCCACAACACCAAATCATAATTTACTTTGACACAATCCGTCGTCATCCTCAAAGAATCCGTTTACACACTGGCATGATCCGTTTACGCACTCTGCATCCAGCTGGCATTCCACTCCATCACAAAGGTCAATGACTAAGCAAAAAAGATTTCTTTAACATTCGTGTTCCGTGTTTGCTGATCTCAACTGAACCAAGGTTTCTATATCTTTTTTGAACAGAAATTGAATGATGCTTGTAGAGTGATGGATCTAACCTGCTCTACAAAATGTTTTTGAGCATTGTTGCAACACTACGTTGTAACACTATGAGCCGCATTACAAGAGCGAACTTAAACCCACGTCCAACTAGGGCTAAAATTCAACGTTTATTTTTATCTAAAAACAAACATTTAATAGCGATTTTATCAATTTATCCATACTTGAAACTTTTAAAACAGGACAATATGATCAACTCAAGTTCAATGTCTACAACTTTTTTATCTTATCAAAATTGTCGCAGAGTTTTTGTGACAGTTTTAAATTTTTTCTAAAATCGAGCTTGAATTAAAGTTCGTTCTAGTAATACGGCCCTTTGAATTCCGAATACTGTTTCAAACAAATATCAATAGGATGTCGGCAAGAATCGAACCCGGTTCACAATCAGTAGATTTAAAGTCCAATCACTTCACATCAACCTCTGCACGACGACGGCAACTAAATGACTAAGCAAATTATAAATAGCTGGAGGATCTTCTAAATTTATTCTCGTTAATAAATAGCAATTAAAGTTCATGTTCAACAAGAATGCCATTTAGCTAAGGGCAGTACGCAAAAGAGAATTTCTTTGAAAAATATTTAAAATTCGTCTGAAAATTTGCATTTTTAAGTCCTGGTCGTCATCTAGGCCTACACCAGTCTTACGTAGAAATTTATCGATTACTACCATGAAATCCTGCGAAGAAGTTTTTAATTGATTAAAAATTATGCCTATAGTTTAATGGTGAAATTTTCTTATATCTGACTCACGCAACGTTACTGCTTATTTCTAATGCAACGTGCCAGTACACATCTCGCGAACCGATCTGTCCCATTTCTAAACAAGTTGCTCACTACAATTTGAAGATTTATGTATATCGATGCAATGTATTGTATAAATAACTTTTTCAATTTTTTACGTTTAACTTGTCTCATCCAGTATCGTAGTCGAAGATTGAAGTAAAGATTGAAGATCAAATTGTTATAATCAAGGCCATTTCGTAACAGTTTAGTTTTGGAGTTTTTTTAAAGATATTTTGATCTGTTTGAATGGGATAGATTGTCTTAAATAAGCTCGAAATAGAGTCTCACGAGTTTGTTTTGTTTTCATCTTTTAGTTCTATTTTCCAACTTATTTGCTTTGTTCCTTTTTTGTTGCTGAATTGAATACTTAATATGTTTTGAAAGTTTCGAGGATGAATTTAAATCGGATTTCAATCGTTTCGTGATGGTGATTCCTGGCAACTTCGTACGATCTTTCTGTTGCAGGGTCTAAGCTTTTGAGGGTGTTCTGTTCACAAACTTTTTTGAACAAGTTGCTTTTGCGAATATTTTCGAGATACATAAGATGTACATAGTTATTTCTAACAATATAAAAATAGCAAAACAGCATTTATTTTGCAAAAACCTCTTACAAATTTACTTGAAAACTTTTCAAATCTTAAATCAGAAATAGAATTTTTAAAGTTTTAATAATACGAAACATGTAAAATTGACAATGTCCCGATTTTCGACTATTTTAAAAATTAGATTTTAAAGACAGTAACGTTTATGTAAATATGTACTGTTGCCAATAAATTACCACCAAAAGCCAACTCAATTTAATCTAAAAGTTCAATAGTTGCTCACTCTATGGCTATACTGTTATTGCGTATTTATAATGCTGCGGTGTTGTTTTCTATGTATGTAGAACCGAAAAATATAGTTCTTTGCAAAATTCAATTTTGACTCTACTTTAGGTTCAACTTGATTGCCTTGACATTCTTTACCATAAAAGACTCTCATCGCCTTGTTAGTTTTGAATTACGCAACAAAAGGAACTGCATAAATTGACGTCTTTTTAATTTCTTCGTTTAATAAGTTTGTTTTATGAGACCAGCCTCAACATTTTTTTGCGGTAAAACTTTTTGTCGTTGTTTTTGAACGTTGTTGACAAAATAAGCAAAGTCAAAAACACGGAATGCTTTGTTTGTCAAACGAAAAGTCTTTATTGGAAACGCTCTAATTCGGTTTGCGACCGCCAAGCTACCATTTTTTTTCTTAGGTTTTTTCGTTTGTTTTCCTGGCCTGTTAGTAGCAACTTAAATACGTCATGCGATCCCACACTTTGCATGGCTGTAAAAAAATTGCTATTTTCGGACACAAACTCATTGGCTCACGTTCGCAGCTGACGAAGCCATTTCCAGTGTATCCATCGTCACAAACGCAATTCGGTCCGTTTTCGGCTGTCTCGCAAGATGCAAACGGCGCACAAGGACTTGGGTTACATAAATCAGGAAAAGGGACAGCTGCAAATAAAATAAAATATGGTCATCGTTTCTGCAGAGCGCTCGTGGCGGAACCGCTGCATTGGAGTTCAGCTTTCGGGCTGAGCAAGCGGAACACACTTTACCTTGCTACCATAAAAACATTTAAAAGCAAATTATTCATTTACAGTATGTATATAAATCTGGCATTCTGCATCGTCTTACTACTCCATCGCAAAGCATCTTTTCACATGCTCTACGAGTATTTGTAAATCTTTACGAGTATTTGTAAATCTCGTATTTGTAAATCTTTCACCTTGTTTAATCACTACGATGGGTAACTTACAAAGAGAATCTTAAAATTAAAGTGGTTAAAGATCAAAACTTATTTTTCAAGACAAAAAGACCACTACAAAACGCAAAAATTCAGCATATCATTAGCGATCTCAATGGGATACAGCGAAGTGACCTTTAAAGGTCTCAAGTCAAACAGCCACCCGATGTAATGTTTTCGTTCTTTCTGTCTTAAAGGCCATTCTGGAGCGCCAAGAGTGACAACCTCGCAAGCAGTTGCATACCGTCTTTTTTGCATCAACGATCTAATTTGTACTGTTTTAGCTGCGCTAGAACTATTAAACCGTGCCCAGGCTGTTTGGTTGAGCTTGTCACACAGAAATGCAAATTCGAAGATACACAGTTTGCTATTTAATAAAACAACTCGAAGTCATCAGTAGCATTATGATAGCATAGTTGATTTTACTAACGGATAGTTTAACAATCTTTTTGATTTTGATTTTTAGCCTCGCAAGAAACGTGTTGATTTTTAAGGAATTATAGGCACAGACACTTTCAGGTTCTGACTGAGTTGACATAAAGCTAAAAAAAAGAATGTTCCAGAACCACGCCTTGAAAGGTAAGGAATTGATTTGTGTAGTTGTTTTTTGTGTACGAATATTACGCGACTACACAAACACGGAGCACTTTTTTTAGTGTTCTGTTACCAGTCTTTTTTGAGACTAGACTGCTACGCAGATTAAACTGTTTAGTCAAATCAAAAATCAAATCTAAATCTTTCATTATACTCTCTGTAATACGCCGAAGCGTGTAACGAGTTGGCGGGGCCCATCTCGGGGTCATTGCGCCCGGGCAACACAGCTCCTTTTGAAGAAATGTCGCAGCGGTGGCGAGGCGTTGGCAACCCTGTGTCCGATTTGACCGGCCCGAGATTTGAGCCTCAGACCTCCCGCTCCAGAGACGAACGCGTTACCGCTCGATCAACTGGCCGGTAAAAAACCGTTTAGCCAAGTTATAAGTAGTAATCGTTTTTCTACGGATTTAGGTCAAAGTGGCTAGTAGAATTTTAAATATTTTCATCTCTCTTGGTCCCTTAAAATCCATTACAAGGTTCCTGCACTGGCTCCCAGAATAATAAGGGATAACTTTACCAAGCAGCCACTAGCTTTACTTAATCGCAACCCCAATACACTAAGAGTCGCAAGCACCAACGTGGATTAACTTTTATCCGAGGATTAACAAAAGTTGGGGGAAAAAGTTTATACAAATATACAAATGACCGCCCAATTGCTCTTATCATGACGTAATTCAAGAGTAGCATCTTTGAACTTGCGAGAATTTAAACTGTGTAGGAGATAGAAAATTGATATTTCACAATTCAACTAACGTAAGCAAGTTGTTCCGTTTCCGAAAAATCCGTCGAGGCAGGTGCATATCGCTTCTCCGCGTACCACTTCGCAGAACGCAAACGGATCGCAGAGATTAGGTTCGCACGGATTTTCCAGTAGCTCGTCTTCTTCTGAAAACAAAGGAGGTTTCAACAACCTTAAAGCACTAAAAGTTCACCTTTATAAATTATGCAAGATCTTGTAAAAATATCTAAAAAAGCTTTTAAGCAAAATTAGCCTTTAAAATCGTATCATTAATACTAAACATCAGAGTCGTAGTTTGAACAAAAATTGGCACAATGATATCTTATGTTTTCTTGGCAAGAAAATAATAAATGAATTTTGTGGTCTTCAAGCTGAGTTACTTTTGTCTTCCATTTGGTAGAGCTCCACGCCATCTCTCTTTTACGCTAAACATGGAGCAGGAAAGCTGTGAAAACCAAACTTAGGTTTGTCATGACTTGAAATCAAGCCAAAGGTTATGGATGTATTTACAGTCACTCTACTATTCTACTTGATAGACCAACTTACTGACGCAGCTAGTGAGGCCATCTCCAACGTAAGAGTCTCTACAAGTGCACGTGAATGAACCGTTGACGTCATTTGCACAGACTGCCCGGATGTGGCAAGGAAAAGGCTCCTCGGTACATCTGTTGACTTCTGAAAGTATAGAAACTTGGAAAAGTCCTTTTGACAAAAAAACTTATTCAAGTTTTTATGAATTTTATCCCCAATTTTGGTTTCCATTGTAGGCTAACCCAAGTCAAACTTAGGCTATTATTTTTTTATCTCTACCTGAAATCCCATTACTTAAAAAACAAAAACAAAAAAGTGCGAATAAATACTATTAGCTTCCTTATTATTTCTCCTTCTTGCATGCGATAAATTGTTGACATCATAATATTGACTCGACTCTGTACCTTACAAATGCTGTAATAAATATTTTTCGCTACGCCATAGCATAGACACTAATACTAATCGTAGAAAATATCGACATGATCGTTAGTAATACTATTTGCTTTTAATTTTTGAAGGTATAATAATATACATTGCATTTTGAATTTTATTAGATTGTAAGCGAAAACTAACTAAGAATCGAACTCCATTTACTTGGAATTTAACGCGTGATTGTTAACAACCTACTTTTCCAAAAGTTAACATCGACATAATCGTTAAAAACAGCGAGAAAACAAAAATAAAGAACAAACAAAACTACCTTGAGCTAATGCTTTTGAAACTATCTCGCTCAAGAATACGAATAAGACTAATAAATGAAACTCTTTAAATATTCGCATATTGGATTCGATTTTCGCGTCTACAGTCATATGACCACCACCACTATACAACTTAAGTTTATATAGTGTTCCAATCTACTACACGTCTATTTATGTAGGCAAAATATTCCAGTTTACAACGAATATTGTCTCGATGCTAAATTTGGTGTGTAATAAATTTCTCGCGATAAAACAACGCATTTCATTAGCAGTTTAATGTATTTATAGCTTCCAACTAAAAGCAAAGGAATATATTTGGAAAAAATACATTGCATAACCGCAAAAACTGAAAATTTGAAAGGGCACACAAAAAAATATTTTACACAAAAAAGAATGATACAGATCAATAAGTGCATAATTTATCAGCTATGCAATGGACAACAAACGTACTATACAGCTTTAAATTTAAGAGCACTGTAAGATATCATGTCAGGGACTAAGCTAACATCTTCAACAAACCATTGAGCCCAATTATGGCAAACTGCTAGTCCTGTACACTGATGTAAGCGAAGCAAAAACTACACGGTTATTACATTGTTGCGGTTTGCAATACAGCGTACATCGGAGAGCAATCCGCATTTTTTCGCAAATACGGACAAATGAAGCAGCAAAGCAACTATAAAAACTCAAAAATCTCCCTTCGATTACCGTAGGAGCACGAACGTGGCAATATATTGTTGATACAAATTTTGCCGCGTAAGAATGAGCGTAGGGCGCGAAGCGAAAACTCGCATCAGTTTCTCTATTGTGTTGTGCGTTGTATACGACAGGTCGGTGGTTCCTTTCTACTCAATCTTTTTTTTCTTAAGCACTCTATGCAGTAAACATAATAAGCTCAATTTTGCAACGGGCTCATATTCTTGATAGCGTCGTTTCTTCGTCAAACTTGGGCGTACTTTGCTTAGTTGCGATGCTTCGCTTCCGCTCTAAATGCGTCTTGAGTAACACTTGACGAATAAAATCGTATGCATTCGAGCAGATTCTTTGTTTTTAACAAATTTTACATTGTGTAAGTTGGCGTGCCAAGCGTACTGCATTTCTGTTTCAAATATGAAAAGGATACGTTCGTACTCTCATAATTTTAAGCCCAGCGTAGCTCAACCTTAAAAGTTCGTTAAGATGGGTGTTGCAGGTAAAACCCAATACTGCGCTTAAATGTGCCTGTTTTGAAACGAACAGCTAAGTTTCGAAGAGTTACAGTATTTTCGAATTTCAGGTAGTTGACCGAAATTCCAAATGAAAAACTTTTTCCGATTTCATATGCGAGTAGTCGCGTAGATAATTATGCTTTCAGTTTTAGTTTTCATCGTTTCAACTTCACTTTTGATTTTTTGCCTATAGATCGAGCCACTGGTTGGGTGTTTCAGTCTTTAACTTTTTAAAACCAAGCTAATCAGAAAGAGCTGAAGGTTTGAAATTTAAATAAATTCATATTATTTTTGGAAAAAAAACTCTTTGTCTGAATCGTGTGATGACTGAACCCATTTAATGTTGTACAGTTTTTGATAACGTTGAAATAAATCGTATTCGAAGAGTCGCGAACGGACTTTTACTTAGAAATGTGATCACATTACCAATCGTTTAATGAAAATGATAGCTATTTTTTGCTGAAAACGTCGATAAATGGATCATTAAATGTTCTATTAGGTCTACTTTTTTGCGTGTGATTTTTTGATAAAAATGGATCTGGCAAAGTTGCATTTACTCAACGGCGGTTTTGATCATTATAATTGGGACCTTACTGATGGAAGTAGTTGTCTTAAGTTGGTTTCATACCAATATTGTTATAATTGAAAACTTTAGAAGAGAATCGGTGCTGCGATAAAAAATCGCAGTGAGATCAGTTCCGATTTTGTTTTAAAAAGGTTAGAATATCACTATCGGAATGGAAACAACTTGAGACAGTCATTTTCAGCAGTAAGATAACTTTCATCACAATGAGAACCATTATTGATGCAACTTTGCTACATCCATTTTTATCAAAAAATCGCACGCAAAAAAGTCGCCCGTGTAAATGCGGCTTTACGTTTATAGTCCGATAATCCACAAATTTGAAAAATTTAATTAGTTTGTACTTTGATAGCAAGCGATTAAACTTTTACTTGCATCAATGTATTGCAGATGAAAACTCAAAAAATAATATTTCTAAAGCATTTCCCTACCAGAATTAATTCTCGTTAAGATGTCTAACCACAAAATCAAGGTATATTTTTACTGCTTTGGAGTTTGCTGTTATTGATCGAAAGGCGGTGCTGAATGCCTAGGATCACAATTCATGTTACTGCGGAGATAAATTTTAGACTATCTTTCTTTTTGAGTGAAGCGAAGTGGTAAAGCTATTGTTGAACAACAAATAAATAGAGTTTTGGCAAACGGTGTAGTTTGCAGGAGGCTAATATTTAATCATAAAAATTACAGCTAATGTGATTGCGATTAGTTTATTTCGAACAGTTCATATATTTTGAACAAACGCTTTGTTTATTTCGAACGAACGTTGATAGTGACACCAGCAGAGGGCCGAAACGTTCGAAATCAACAAAATGCATCACATTGGCTGGAATTAATGATTGAAATAAATAGAACTTCTTAGAAGTAAATTCAAGTAGGCCTATAAATAAATGTATTTTCAAAAAAACGATAAAGAGTTTGGTCCCATACAGCTCATTGGGTTGAAAATTGTTTTGCCTTCTTTCTCTGAATTTTGTTCATGCTTTGTTTTTATTATTTTTTACGAAGTGACTTGGTGCACGTAACGTGCGCGGTTAAATAAACAAAGATTCGGGTGACGTCACTCGTTTTGGGTTAGGGCTAGGATTAGGGTCAAGATTAAGGTTAGGGCTTAGGGTTAGTTTTTTGGGCTTTATTACAAAATGTTTGTGCGCACGGAACGTGCGCCAAGCCTTTTCCTATTTTTTAACCATCATCATAGCTTGACATTTACATTCAGTGCCATTAATAACAGCGAAAAGTTCAACCATGGTCAATATCTTTGGTAAAAGAGGTTCAATTTGGAAGTTGATTAAGTTTAATTATTATATCGATCGAAAAGGAAGACACTAAAGGTTTAAAAATTGCTGCTGCTTTTTGCGTGACGTTCGCCGGCTCATATCAACACTTGTGGAGATCCCTTTAAGCGCTATACAACCACAGAAGTTCAAAAGCTTTATAGAACTAAACTGCAGTAACATTAAAAACCCTGCAGTTTGTTTCATCTTCAACTGTACTACGGCAAACTAAAGAATGTCGTGATTTCACTGATGGGCCGTGCTAGGATCTAAGAATGAAACAGTCTATAAGGTTTGTAATGATTTTATCTGTGGCGTCATAAATATATTCATGTTTCTCACTGACGGTTTCGAAATAAGCTCTCCCTACACTTCTTCGAACACGAATAAAAAGTCCGTATAGACTACCAAATCGTTGAAGTGACATTCAAGTCAAGTCTTTCTCTGCAGATCGAAATGTTGAAATCAACCTAAAGTGCATTTTTATCAAAACTGAAGTTTCAACGTCTTGCCGTTTTTAAGATATTGCAGTTTAAAATTAACAATTTTTCTCGTACTTCAGTGTTGCCATTTTTTCGTTATTGCGACAGAATATTATATAACTTTTTAAAAGCTAGTTTACGTTTATTAAATAGCAGCTATTTTTACAGTTTTGAACCTTTTTTTTGTTGATTTTTACAATAACTCTGCCGCAAAACATTTATTGAGAATCAGGAACGTGCACAGTAGCGTGGCAAGGGGGGGGGGGGGCCGGGCTATAGCCCCTTCTCATTGACCTGTCAACCAAAACGCAGAATAAGGAAAATGCAACGTTTTTAGCTCTTCTGAGACTGTTTTTTGTGCTGGAATGGACTAAAAAGTGATTTAAAGCATCTTTTGAAACATATTTTTGGGGGGGGAGGGGGTTAATTTGTCAAAAATAAAAAATCACAAATCAATGAAAACTTTTAAAAATGCCCAAAAATAAACAATCAAATTTGATCGCCAATGTAAAAATGCCAAACATAGGTTTTATCAACAAATGTATTATAACCTTATAAACAAGGGGGGGGGGAGGGGCTATTCAGCATTAGTTAATTACCAATCACTTCTCTCAAATATCTTTCCATTAGCCCCCCCCCAATCATTTTTCTTTATAAAATATAGACGAAATACATTACTCCGGGTGCGTTTTATTGAATAACAGAATTTTGTGATTTACCAGCATGTAAACAAGAAAACTACAATGGTATCATTAGCCACCTCTCAATAGCCCATAAATGCAACCAGTTGAATCATGTTACGCTGCCAATTTCTATTCTACGTTTTAAAAACACCATTTTTTATTAAAATAGCCCTTAAATTAGGCTATTTTTGCCAAAAAATGCCAAATTTTCGAGCGTTGGAGGCGGAGCCCCCAGACCCCCGTGCCTCCGCCGGCTGGGGGTTTTGCCCCCAGACCCACAGCCTCCTGCAACTGGGGGCTTCGCCCCCAGACCCCCGAATTAGCACCCCCCATTGCAAATTTTTGGCTACGCGCCTGAACGTGAAGTAACTTTTTGAAATTTTGTTTGTAATTGGCAACCCTGGCAAAATTTCTGAGGGGAAAAAGCCTTTCCGGGAGGAAATCTAAATTGTTGTATCTCCGAGACGGAAGAACTTAGAAAGCCCAAATTTGGTGAAGTTAGTTTTCAGATCTGTCAAATTTTTTTGAGAGAAAACCGAGCAAAAAATTTTCCTACGTACTGTAAATGCTTTTTTAAGAGGAGGTTTGCCGTAAGAACGTGAATGAAATGTTGGGCTTGAAGCCCGGTTCATCTTACGAATCCCGTCGAGAAAACCAGTCGATAAATTGGTTTCTTTTTCGTTAGTCTGTTAACTTATTATCCACAAGATGCCTGCTATTACTTAATTGTACATTTCATACAAAAAAATATTTTTAATAACAATGATTTGACCATTTATTTTTTAACTTCATCATATTTTCAAAAAGGTTGACTTTGTGTAATCGTTTGCGTGATTTCTGGTCTAATGGCTATCAGCGCAAAAGCGCAGAGAACCAGAGCGGCGACTTCTTAAACAAGAAATGTGAAAAAGTTGTCTTTGTGTAGGACTCTAACCTGCAACCTATGGATTACAGGTCCAGCGCTCCTCCAATAAGTTGAACGAGCGAGGACGGTTTTTCGCATGCTCAATTTTTTATATTTAAACTCAGCAAATTCTGCTATGATGTTTATAATAATTTTATGTTAGTGGGTTGACTTATATACCGGTAAGTCAAAGTTTAACAAAAGTTGTACAAGAGTAACTACGTTCTAAGCAAAACGTGGTGCTTAAGAGAAAAAGAGATGGCAATTTTGAAAAGAATAGAGAAAGCGATGATTCGAGCAATGCATGGTGTGAAGCTAATAGATCGAAGAAGCACCGGAAAATTGATGGGCATGTTGGGATAAAGCAGTCTTTGGATGGGATGGGTACAGCAAGTAGTATGGGGTGAACCGGCAATGTTGTAGTGACCGAGTGAATATAATTTAATATTTGTTCTTGCATAAATGTTTGCGGTATCCAGTTATTCGCACTTATCGCTCTTTGCTATGGGTAGTATTGTGTAATGAACGGATATTGCGAGACAAAAGGAATTTAATTAATGTTGTTTTTGTTCTCGCTTTTCTTTGTTCACTCGCTGTATATATATCGCTGCTTTGCTTTATGTCGTCATAATTGTTATTATTATTAGTTTATTAAATTCTACGTGTGCGTAACGTTGTGAGACTCATCGCGTACGAACTCACTAAAATGTTTTGAGGAATGAAGATAAAACTGTGATAGTAAAAGCTTTGCAATTTCAAGTGTAGGGTAATAGAGGAAGAGGACATGTACAAGCAACATGGATTGTAGAGGATGAAATGAAGAAAAATGGAGTGTTTTAAGAGGATCTATGAGATCGAAGGAAATGGCGAGGCGTAGTGAAGTCGACAGCCGTGCGAAGCCTGGCCAACTCCGTTGACGGGTAAGAACTCGGATCAAAACGGAATTGATAATGATTGAATTTATAATAGGCCTTGTTGCGGTGTCCAAAATTGTGTTGTCTCGTGATACCCATCGAGGTACCTCTTGAAAAATTTTTTACAAATAGATTTTTAATGCCTGATTAATGATTGAAACGTTTTCGGTTGCAACCAGGTGCCGTTTTTAAGATATACCACTTTTACTCAAAAGCGGATGAATATTTCAAAATCATACGCTTGAATAATTTTTTTTACTATTGGTGTTGCCGTGAAATAATCCACAAATTTCAATAAAGATGTTTTTTATCTTTCTTTGAAGGTAAAAATTCAAAATATGATAAATTTAAACTAGATAATTAATCATGGGTAAGTTTTATGCCAAAAAGTTTGCATAATTAAAGTTTTAGCTTGAATTTTTTTGTGGTGAATTTTAAAACATGGAAACATGCTTTGAAGTCACGTGACCGTCGTCACTTGGCAGCTGATCGTTATGAATGCAAAATTTCAAAACAATTTTTCAAGATAAAATACCGGTAACCATTAATGAAGAAATTGTTTCTTGCAAACGGTCGAAAAATAAACGAACTACCTTATGAATTACACCACGTGTTTGTTATGATGATAGCCTAACCACAAAAAGCAGCCTAAAGCAATAACTGCTTTGAAGAATACCGATAGCTTCGAGGAATATCGATAGCCTGCGGTAGTCGGTAGCTGTGGGTTTACCGGTCATCAGTCCATAACGTTTATTCCAATCGAAAAAAACACATCGTCAATTCTGATAAATCATTCAGCTACAATGTTTTAAGACTACAGTAGTTTACTGCGAAGTTTCAACATAAAGCAATAGGCCTACACTTTCGCAAATATTGCAAAATAAGACTTAAATAAACTGTTCTCCTTTTCAGCAATATTATGAGAATCATCTCTTATTTTGGGTTATTTGTTGGTTTAACTCCGGTGATTGTTTCAAGTGCTTAAGTGGTATTTTTAAAATAATTTTTGAGCTCAACTTCAGAATTCTACAATTACTAAATCAAATTTTTCCTTATTTCGTAGAATTTCTTTCACTTTTTTAAAAATTTGTCTACGTTTGGTGTCGCTGTTACTGTTACTAGGGCTACTACACGCTAGCTGGCATTAATCATTACTTAGTTACGGTATGTAAGGCTAGCCTATTAACAATGACATTAATCATTACTTACGGTATGTAAGTCTAGCTTATTAAGAAATTATAAAAAACAGTAACGTCTTGTCTAACCTACAGCAATTTATACGGGTTGGTTTACCCTAATAATTACAAAGAACAACTAGGCCAAAAATAGTTCTACTTTTCATTTTTTCTTTTAAGTGCACTAAATCAAATATGCTTGTGCCAAAAGATGCAAATTTAAACTACTAAGATGAATTCCACCTTTAAAAACTCATCCAAGTACCGAAGCCACAGCAGAAAACCTGCCAAAGGCACATTGTTACTCCCAGACCTATAATTTGGCAAAGTTGGTTTTGAAAATACTGTAGCTTATGCAAGTTTGATGTAGTGTTGCCCCTGCAAAATTTTTTCCCTTATTTCAAAATCTTTTCCCTTGAAGCTATTTAACCTCTAACAATGAAAAAACGGAACAAAAACGTAGCTAATCAATTATTTTTTATAAATTTTGTGTTAAAATTCAAAAATTAGACTTCAATGCCCCTTTAAGTTTTGTATTCGTAACGATCAGCTGCCAAGCGACGACGGTAACGTGACTTCAAAGCATGTTTCCATGTTTTAAAATTCACCACAAAAAAATTCAAGCTAAACACTAAATATGCAAACTTTTTAACAAAAAACTTACCTATAATTAATTAGTTAGTTTAAAATTATAGTATTTTAAATTTTTACCTTCAAAGAAAGATAAAAACTATTCTTGTTGTAGTTTGTGGATTATTTCACGGCAACGCCAATAGTAAAAAAAATTATTCAAGCGTATGATTTTGAAATATTCATCCGCTTTCGAGTAAAAGCGGTATATCTTAAAAACGGCACCTGGTTGCAACCGAAAACGTTTCAATCATTAATCAGGCATTAAAAATCTATTTGTAAAAAATTTTTCAAGAGGTACCTCGATGGGTATCATGAAATCTCTTTTCTAGACGTTTTTTCTGCTAGCGCAACAAGGCCTATAAGAGTTTACTCGGCAGTCGACACTGATTAAGCAGCAACACAGTTTCTATATTCCTACGGCTTATCTGCTTAAACTTCTTCGTAACTTGCGATTAATAAGTCACTTCGCGTAATATCTACGGATGCCAGTCAGTTCGTCATCTAGACACGTAGTCATGGTCACTTTGTCATCTAGGGACTTCTAGCAACAGCAGTCATTAGAGTATTCTACTATCCCGAGAGCTGCCTTGCCCTAACTCCCACTCTGCGGCAAAATCACTGAGACGAAATCACCGTGTGTTGAGATCACATGGTAACCGTTTGGGTTAGGTTTAGGGCTAGGAACTAGATGACGAACTGATTGGCTCCCATTTCTACAAGCTCGATAATACAAATTTCACAACTGCTTGTAATATTATCAACTGAGAGTTTATTTCAAAATTTGATGGATCATTTAAATAAATTTGCGATTAAGTTCATCAGTTGAAAGCCAAGGTCCCTTTTAGTAGGAAATGCAGGTGTGGTGCTTGCTGCAAAACAAAAAGAATCGTGTGAAAATTGACATAAACTGTACTAGAAAATTGACAATAACTTCAATTAAATCCTTGACCCGCCTTTGAAAATCAAGTTTTTGTTTATGATCACACTCCTTAAAGCATTGAAATCTATTCCATATCTTGAGATTATTAGTCAGTGCCACATGCATTTGCCAAAACTGTCTTAGATAGAAAACAGTAAATGTAGCCCACTATTATCTGCCAACATGTCCCCTGCTCACCGAGGGAAATAGTTCTTACTGAACAACGTCAGGCATGAAAACAGTAAATACCAATTTCAACAATTTGCTTTTATCCGAGAGCGAATATTTTTGTTGTCAAAGTTTTTGCAGTCGACGCAATAACCAGCACTTAAATTGGAGAGGGGACGCGTATTCCCAACAAGATTTAGCGTCCCCCCCCCATCGAGATTTGAAGCCCTCCCATCAAAAGTAAAATTCCTAAAGATTTGGACAAAAAAGTGGCCGGCAATCCCAATAAATCCGAAACTCCTCCCAAAGTTAGTCCGATTCCGCCGCAAAGACCTTTTTTTTGTCTTTACCCGAGTATGAGGTAAATTTTCACCAGATTGCTACCGCATTCCGAATGCGCCTGGTCACGGCAGCGAAAGCGTCCCTTCATGCAATATTTTACTGTACAAATGCTAGCAATATTCATTAGTCCATAACGATTGCCAAATGGGATGTTTTTCACAAACAAGAAATCTAAAATCAAAAATATTTATCATGTTTTATCTGATGCCAGTCAAAAGATAAGAAAATAAATACCTTGAACTAAATTGGTAAGTAGTTACACTAGTTATTTCAAAAATGACCTAGAACTGCGATACTTACTACCAGCAGGAGTATTGGTAAGTGTAGGTGGAGTAAGTAGGCAAGCAGTACTTCCAGCTGTACCAATATCCGCAGCTGTACTTGGGAACGAACTTAGCGCTGACGGTGCACTTGTAGGAGCAAGCGTAGTGCGTTTCGAGCTTGGGGAGCATGTTATTCCAGAAGGCATCGAATTCACGCATAACATCACGGATAACTCCACAGATGTGGCTGGCGTAGCAGCTGTACATGTAGCGGATGTAGGTGTACTTCCAGTAGCAGCTTCCGTGGTAATGTCTGAGCATTTCGTGGAACTTGCTGTAGTGAGCGCTCTTAAGCTGAAAAAATAATTAAAACACTGTAAATTCGACCAGTCTGTGGCAACACAACGACGCTGAAACGCCGTTAGTTGTATCAGCGTCGCATTTTACGACGAAAATTGACTGTTTGTTTGATCTAAGTTGATCGTTGCGTTCCAATCATAATAAGACCATAACTAGAAAATTAGTCTACAAACTGAATGGTTGAATGAACTATTTCATTTGATCTATCGATTTTATGATCTCAAACCATCCTTGCAATGTTACTTCCACATGCTAGTTGTTAATCAACTGAAATATCGCAAATATGATAGTCTATTTTCGGCCTCTAGTGATTTTCTATTTTAGGCAGCATTACAACACGTGGCTACTTACAGAGTTAAACTTGCTGAGGAGCTTAGATTTTTGTTCGTCGCGGCTTTGTTCAAGCTTCTTTTTGTACTCGGCAATCTTGATGGTTCTGGTGTTCTTGCAAGCATCGAACTTAGCTTGAAGTTGGGCGATGAGGCTGTTGAAAGCATCCTTGAACTTCTTTTGGGTTTCGCTGTGGGCTCTATCAGCTCTGTAAAGTTGAGTGAAAAGACTGCTGTAGTAGTCGGAGCAAGCTCGGCTGGCTCTGGTGATGAGATCTCTCTTCATTTGAGCGAGGTAAGCGATTTGAACAGAGCTAAGGTATCCGCTGTTAAGAAAATAAGTAACATAGTAAATCCGTTTCTGAAAATATCTCAAGCACGACAAAAACTCACATGAAAATAGATTACAATTTGGGATAAACTTAGCGGCAGAAATGTCCACAAGCAAAAACCAAATTTGGTAGAAATTGTTTAATTTGTGTATAATTTCAAACAAGAGAAGTGATTGTTGATACTTTGACAGCAAGCCCATCAAAAGACTTCAACGAAAAACATACTGAAACCGTTAAACGTGTTGAAATCGCTTTCTTTATTCAAGTAGCGATTAATATTTAGCCTACCATTAAAAGCAGACTAACTACAGTCATTGGTGAAAATTTAGAGCCGCCCAAGCTTAAAACACATTTCTGAATATTTTTCTCAAACGCGTTTTTAATTCACACTTCTTGCTTTTGCCAGCTTTTTTGGTTTTTACTCACTGTTGCATGGGTCTTAGTTTGGCGCCAAAAAGTAGGCTAACTAATCTAGCTCTTGTTTAAGGTGATTTGAAGAAGAGGTTAGATAGAATGATAGCTATTATTGAGAGAGATATTGCGGGGGAAAAAGCTTCCTTGAGCACTGCTCAGCGGTCAAAAATTGTTGTTTTACGAGGTGAAGGATATTCGCAGAGGAAGATCAGTGAAAAGTACTGTGTTAGCCGCAAAGCAGTGCAGACAGCAATCAAAAAATTTAAAAACTGAATTGCAGTTTTACTGACAGGAAAAGATCTGGACGTCCGTAAAAAACTAGCCCTGGAGACGACAGCTGGATGAAAAGGATAGTTAGCAGGTCTTCAACTAGCTTCATAAAGAAAATGCAGAGCGTATTAGCTGCAAAGGGTTGCCAGGTCAGTGCTATAACAGTATCATGATGCCTGCAGTATGATTTTCGCCTACCATCCACCAAGCCTGCTAGAAAACCTTTGCTAACCAGATCAATGAAAGATAAGAGGTTGAAATTTGCTTTGGATCATCGACATTGGACAACTGGGGACTGGTCCAAAGTGCTTTTTAGTAACTAGTCAAGCATTCAGCAGTTTGTGGTTCTTAAATACAATGTTCGTCGACCCATTGGTAAGCGTTTTGATCCCAAATACACAGTCGCAACCATGAAGCACCCCCCCCCCCAGCCAAACAGTACTTAAATTGTAAAATTTTGCATGGGGGGACGCTTTTGCAGCCTTGACCAAACGCATTTGGCAAGCGAAAGTACTTTAGAAAACATTTCGTAATTCCGCCGCCGAAATTCAATCAAGACTAAAAAAAAGTCTTCACCAAAAATTGAGGTGTCATTTTGCCAAAATTAGGTGAAGAATTAGATCTTTTTTGTCTGATCCACCAGCGCTCAAATCTCGATGGGGGACACCTAAATCTCGATGGGTGGACGCTAACTCTCGATGGGGGGGACGCTAACTCTCGATGGGGGGACGCGTTTCCCCTACAATTTAAGTACTGCAACCAAATAATTTAGGGGCCATGTAAAGCAAAGGCATTACAGGATTGTATTTTTTGACCCCTGGAATCGCAATGAATGGAAAAAAAATACCTGGATTTGTTAGAAGACTAATTAAAATTGCGAATAAATATTTACCAAATCAAGATTCTTATGCACAATGGCGCCCCTTGCCACAAAGCAAACGTGGTGACGTCATACCTTAAAAATGAAAACGTGGAAGTCCTTCCATGGCCTGGAAACGGCCCTGACCTCAACCCTATACAAAATTTATGGGAGATTTTAAAAGATAAAATAGCTGAAAAGCAACCTATATGAACAAAACAACTCTGTGAAATGATTAAGTTAGTTTGGGCAATGGAGATAACCCAAGCCTACTGCCAAGCCTTGGTCCAAAGCATGCCTTTCCGAATATAGGCAGTTATCAAAAATAGAGGAGAACACATCAAATATTGAAGCAGTTGGTTGTAAGCAGTACTTAAATTGTAAGGGGGACGCGGGGGTACGCGTCCCCCCATCGAGAGTTAGCGTCCCCCCATCGAGATTTAGCATCCCCCATCGAGATTTAGGCGTCCTCTCATTGAGAGTTAAGCGCTAGATGAGCACAGGAAAAGTAGCCAACCAAGATTAAAAGATTTTACGAATTTCCTGCCGAAAATGGTCGCAAATTGCAGCGAAGATCCTTTTCTTTTTTTTGGTCTTCACCTGATTTCGGCGAAGAATGACTTCAATTTCCTTCGAAGACCTTGTTCTTGTTTTTGATCTTCATTCAATTTCGGCGACGAAAATGCATCATTTCCACTAAACTTTTTGTAAAGTTGGTCATGGCTGCAAAAGCGTCCCCCATGCAAAATTTTGCAATTTAAGTACTGGTTGCAAGCAGGGTGTCGAACCGTTTCAAATAACGGTTCGGGTTCGGGTTTAGCTCCTGCTCAAAATATTCTAGCGGTTCAGGTTTGGTTCGGGTTCACTTGAGCACCAATTTCGAGGTTCAGGTTTGGTTCAGGTTCACTCAAGTAAAATATTACTGGTTCAGGTTCGGTTCGGATTCATTGACTTAAAATTTAACTGTCGTTACTCGTTTCGTCCAGAAAAAAAAAAGGAGAAACTGCTGATCCTGTTGATGATCACCACTGCTCTTATTGTGCGTGTACCAGCGCCAGCGGCATCCGGATATGGAAAACTATATTTTTACTTTTGTTAGGGGTTCAGGTTCGGTTTGGGTGCACTGGAGCACAATTTTGAGGGTTCAGGTTTGGTTCAGGTTCACTGAAGTAAGATTTTGCGGGTTCAGGTTCGGTTCGGGTTCACCAAAATGAAGCGGTTTATTCGGGTTTACGGTTCCGGTTTAGATTTGGTTCGACACCCTGGTTGTAAGTGTTCTGATGGTTTTGTAAATGTACTTGTTCATTTTGCCAATATAAAACCAAATATTGTAAGAATTTCCAGAATTCTTTAAAAAGAGCAGAGTGGCTCTAAACTTTTGGTAATGACTGTATTCGCGTGTGTTCATTGTTCAAATGTTCATATTACAGCTGCTAGTTTATTGTTTTAACATTTTCTACTTCTTTCTCTCGAAATCCATCGAAGACAATCTTGATCGCCAATGCAATAGTTAAGTCGATGTTAAACACAAGCCTTACGCCTTTCATGGCTACATACAATTTACGTAAATCAGAGAATTTTCATGACTCATAAAAATCAACGATATTTCAAGTGTCTTGATTGAGTTTCGATTTCAACTCACCAGGTGTAGTAGTAAGTTCTACGAGTCCAAGCGCAGAGGAAGGCGTGTCTGTCGTTGACAATTCTGATGTATTCAGCCTTGTAACGGAGGAAGTATCCGAGCCAGGTGTTTCTCCAGGAGTTGTACTTGGAGTTGTTGTCTCTGATAATTTGGTCTCTTTGGCTTTCCAATTGGGAGATGAGTCCAGAGATATCTCCGACAACAGCGTCTGCGCAGCGAAACATGAGTATAATCATAGCGGAATCACAACTACTTTTATGGCGTTGTGCCATCCCGCCATGTTAATGACGTACCTGCGTTGCTGGTTTATAGTTGGTAATTTCTAGGTTTCATACAAACTCGATTACTTGCAGACCATTTGTACGAAACGGGTTGTGACAAAAACCTCGTAAACCAGGAAAATGCAGAAGATGGAAAACCTCATATGCATCGATGGAAAGAACAGTCAGTTGAAATGCTTGAAATTGGGACTGAAGGCGATGCTTTTAGGACTCCCGCTTTGATCAAAGTTAAAAACAGTTTGAAGTTATACTCGTATTTGCAAACATTCAAGTCTATCTGTGTACATGCAGATCTCATTTGTGGAACCTTACGACCACGGCAGAAAGAGAATATATGTTTTGAAACTCGAATAATTATTATTGTATTACTTACTGACGTCACAAGTCTTCAAAGTTGTGTAAGAGCAAGGAGTGAACTTGATCTTGAAGGGAGCAAGGCAGTAACGGTCCGTGCAGTAGGTGCTCTTGTAAACCCACCATTGTCCAAGAGATTGACTGCAACGAATATGCTTAGAAATCATAAAACGCTTAGTGCGATGATTCAATAAGTAAGAAAAATGTAGCTGTTTTGTTCAAGCACAAAATGCTATTATTGTGTGTAAATGGGCTAAACTCTCGGTTGTCTACCTTAACTATACATGCTGTTACATCGGTCGTTGATGGAAAAAAAAAAAAACAGCGTAAAAACGTAAGCTGACGGCCACTTTCTGTCATTGAATAAATCGATCAAACGAAGTTGCGAAAATAAATCTCGCCACTATTTAGCTTCAACTGAACGCAGTTATTGTTGATTAATGAAAGGTTTCTTGCGCTAAACTATTTGCACCGAACTCACCAGTGAGCATAGTAAGCTCTCCTGTCGAAGTTGGTGCATCCCAAAGTACACTTGTAGTGGCAAGTATAGAAGGGAATGAGCTTGTTCTTGTAGGAGTAAAGGTGGCTACGGTAGGAGCGGGAGATGTAGTAAATCTTGCTCTTTTGTCTGCTGTAGTAGTAGCTGGCAGAGATGGAAGCCTTCCAGTTGACCCACCAGTCTCCACTGTATCTGTCTGCATTGAGAAAAAATGCAACTCAGGGGCGGATCCAGGATTCTCCGTTAGGGGGGGCGCAATTTTTAAAAAAATGTAAACTATTCTTGTTAGAGGCAGGAGTCGGGGGTCCGGGGGCGGAGCCCCCGGCCGCCGGAGGCAAAGGATAAATCTGGGCTCCGCCCCCAGCCGCCGGAGGCCCGGGGGTTTGGGGGCGGAGCCCCCAGAAGCTAGCGATTTTTTAATATTTTATTCAAAATAATTCATTTTGGTGAACTATTTATCGACTTTTGTACTCTAAAAAATGTAGAAATTCTTGTGAAATTGCACCTTCCCCCTATGCTAGTGGGTGGCTATTGACCGATGAGCGAATTGCGCTTGTTAGTGTTGAAAATTTTCTCGAAAGACAATACTTTTGCGTTGTTTTGTAAAAGTCTGACTGGCCAATGGGGGGCTATAGCCCCCCCCCCCCTAGCTACGCTGCTGGTTAGAGGGGTTGCTGAAACGGAGTCCTAGCCAGCGAAAAGAGGGCGCCCCCTGGGTTTTGGGCGCCCTCTGCCCCTCATCTGCATTTACACTTAGATATCAAGAATAGGCTTACTAATGAACAAGAAGTCGTGCAAGTGAAAACATTTCTGGTTGTTTTAAGTTTTTTTTTTAATAATTGACCTCTAAATGTGTTCTGCGTTTAGGGGGGGCGCGCGCCCCTTACGCCCCCCCTTCCCCCTGGATCCGCCCATGCAACTTTAACGACAGATGACGACGTTTCAGTTTTGATCAGTCCATAATTAATCGCTTTCACGCTTGGCAGATGGTGATAGCTATGACAAGGAATCAGTTGGACCGCCTCGTTCTGACGCTGTAATTCTAGAGAATTTTTTGCGTTTAGTTTATGCTCAAAATGTTTTGGGTTATCATGTTTCTATCTTGTTTGGAAAGTGCTACATTATTTTCCTCAATGTAAGTGTAGAAGCGACTCGGTGATTCGAATGGAATACGGAAAAGCTGGTTATGCGGTCATTGCTGCTCAAGCATTGTTCTGGCGGTGAAGCCAGACAAGCCTTACATTTGCAGTTTACCAAGTTTTCTCAAGCATCATTACGGCAAAATTGCTCAGATTTGCGTTCGGGTAGTTTCAACCAGCTTCAAACCATCTTACAGCCTGTCCATTACTAGCAGGGTGTCGAACCGTTTCAAATAACGGTTCGGGTTCGGGTTTAGCTCCTGCTCAAAATATTCTAGCGGTTCAGGTTTGGTTCGGGTTCACTTGAGCACCATTTTTGAGGTTCAGGTTTGGTTCAGGTTCACTCAAGTAAAATATTACTGGTTCAGGTTCGGTTCGGGTTCATTGACTTAAAATTTAACTGTCGTTACTCGTTTCGTCCAGAAAAAAAAAAGGAGAAACTGCTGATCCTGTTGATGATCACCACTGCTCTTATTGTGCGTGTACCAGCGCCAGCGGCATCCGGATATTTTTACTTTTGTTAGGGGTTCAGGTTCGGTTTGGGTTCACTTGAGCACAATTTTGAGGGTTCAGGTTTGGTTCAGGTTCACTGAAGTAAGATTTTGCGGGTTCAGGTTCGGTTCAGGTTCACCAAAATGAAACGGTTCATTCGGGTTTACGGTTCGGGTTCAGGTTCGGTTCGACACCCTGATTACTAGCGCAATGAATGAAACCGTTATTACTTACAGAAGAGATCTTTCAAAACTTGTCTGTAGTGTTGGTAGTTCTTGTAAGCGAGGGAGCAGTGCAAGGAGTAGAAGTTGCTGTAGTAGGTGTTGATTCGCTTGTCAAGAGCACTTCTGAATTCGGCGATCTTGGAAAGACGAGTGTTCAAGCAAGTTTCGAAACTGAAAGTTGAGAAAAAGTAGCGGCGTTAATTTGCTTGATCAATATCTACACTTGTAAATGGCATGATTTTTTGCATTATTATGTTTATTCAATTTTGCTTGTTTCAGCAAATAATTTCAGCAGTGGATGAAATTGATTAACTGAAAGTTCACTACGGTAACGAAGATATTAACTGATTTTGTGTGATAGCAAACTTTGAATTGCAATTAAACTTGATATTCGATTCAATCTACTGTGACTTAACTGAAAAACTAAAAAATACATAACGCTTCATGAATGGGAACATGAAGCATAGCCATATAAGGGTCGCTATTACAACATTCCGTCTGGGATTAATTCCCATAAAACCACTAATCATTACTCACGACTTGACAATCTTTCCGTGGAATTCGTTGAGGGCGTTGATCTTAGCACTGATGGCAGCGTTGTACTTGTTCCAGAGATTAGCTCTCATATCAGCAAGCTTTTGGCAGTAACTGGAGATTCTGGTGTTTCTGATAGTGATGTATCCAGTGTATCCACAGTGGCTGCAAGAAACACATAATATTTTAACATCAATAACGGCAAATCGAATCTGTGTTGTACACACTTTTTGCACCGAAGCGTGTAACGAGTCGTCGTAAACCATCCATGCGTCATTCGGATGAGCAACGCGGCAGCTTATAGGTCGAGAGATGTCGCAGCGGTGGCGAGTCACTAGCATTACCGCGTTAAATTTGACCTGATCAGAAACCAAACCCTCGATCTATTGTTGTAGAGACGAACGCTCTTGATCAACAGCAAGAAGTAATAGGAAATTTTGTTCGTATGCAGACGTTTTGTTACAAATGAATCTTTTCAAAATGATATGTCATGTTAAGTAACATAATTTTTATTTGATCAAATGAAACAAATTGTGGTGTTTTTTCATGAAATCTTATCACAGTGAACTTACCTGTATCTGTAGGTGTACCATTGGTAAAGGTAGGTCTTGTACCAGTAGTTGAATTGGCCGTGGATGGCGTCAATGGTACGGAAGTAGGCGTCTCTCTTGGCGTACATTTGGCTGCACATCTTGCTACGTTCAGTAGCCAAAAGGTTGCGGACTTCACTGGTGAGAGAAGAGACACTTCTTTCACTCCAGCAGTGGTAGTGGTCTGGCAAAAAAGTGGGTTGATTATCGCTCGAAAAGACGATTTCACTGTATGTTAAAAATAGTTATCCAACAAGTTCAGTGTTCACACACATCGCGTATGTTGCCTGGGATTGCATGAGGGCTTATTTTTCTACACAATTTAGTCATTTTTAATTCAACAGGTCGTTTTGCACATGATGTTATGAACGAAGTATTGCAACTCTGTTTGGAATTTCTCTAGAAGTTGGTTTTGCACTCTTTCATGCGGAAGAAAACCTGCATGGCTCTATGCATATTTGAATTCGCATTTTTTCGGTTCGACGTGCAATGCCTGTTCGTCTTGTGACGAAAACGAACAAAAAATATAGTGAATTTTGATGCTGAGGTAAGACTGAGTTTTGATTGAGGTCAGACCCTTTCTTCATAATTCGTAGGTTTGATAAATTTCGGTTAAGTTACTTCAGGAGTTTGATTCAGAATTGCAATAACAAATTACTGTTGTAGTAAACTTCTGCGTCTTTGGCTATTGCAGCAAACTTTGTTTCGGAAGCTTTCGTCGGAATTGAAAGGTTACGTCATTTAGTTGAACGTATGAATAGCGAGCTCAACTTACTGTAGCAGTAATCGGAGTTGCTGGGGTAGCTCTTCACGATGTTGCTGTAGTACTTGTAGGAACACCAGGTGCTGGGGAAGTAGATGGTGTAGTGGTAGCAAGCACTAGGAGGAAGGACATTGAAGTGGTGTTGGCAGTAGTAGACGTAGGTATAGCTACTGGCACTGTAGTAGGTGTGAGCATTGGCAGCCTAAAATAACGAGATAAAAATCATGAAGACTACAGGGAAAGCCATAAGCGACTCTAGAATGACCAGCGTCTTGCAGTAAATAGTCGATGCATTTTTCCTATTAACAGCCTGCTTGACCAAAAAAAGTGAGCATTTAGTACTGAGTAGGGTAGATTTGGGTTTAGGGCAGATTCGGAAATAATTTGTGATTAAAGCAAACCTAAAAAGTTGAAATGGATATTCACCAACTTTGAGGTTTGGCGTTCAGGAACAAAAAAAGGGTGTAAAACGTTCACAAAGGGTAGTAGATATGTAGTGGATTTTAGGCGCGTAGCAAGAAATTCGCAATGGGGGGGGGGCTGTCTCGAGGGTCTGGGGCTTACAGCTGCTTACAGCTTCGCAAAGCTTACAGCTGCCGGAGGCTGTGGGTCTGGTGGCAAAACCCCCAACCGCCGGGGGTCTGGGGGCTCGGCCCTCAACGCTCAAAAACTTAGCATTGTTTTGTAAAAATAACTTAATTATAGAGCTATTTTTATAAAAAATAATGCTTTTAAAACGTGGTATAGAAATTGGCAGCGTAACTTGATTCAACTGGTTGCAATAATGTGCTATATGGGAAGTGGTTAATGATAACATAGCAGTTCTCTTGTTTACGTGCTGGTAAACCATAAAATCCTATTATTCAACGAAATTCACTCGAAGTAATCTATTTCGTCTATATTTTATAAAGAAAAACAATTGGCCGGTGGGGGGGGCTAATGGAAAGATATTTGAGAGAAATGATTGGCAATTAACTAACACTGAATAGCCCCCTCCTCTCCTTATTCCTAAGTTTATAAATATATTTGTTGATAAACCTATGCTTGGCGGTTTTACTTTAGCGATCAAATTTAATTGTTTGTTTTTGGGCATTTTTTAAAGTTTTCATTGATTTGTGACTTTAATTTTTGACAATTAGCCCCCCTCCTGAAGATATGTTTCAAAAGATGCTTTAAATCACTTTTTAGTCAATTCCAACGCAAAAAAAAACAGTATCAGAAGAGCTAAATACGTGGTATTTTTCTTATTCTGCATTTTGGTTGACAGGCCAGAGTTGTAAACGGGCCGACTAGTTCAGGCCCGAACCCGGCCCGAACCCGAGAATATAAGCCCGAACCCGAAAACTAATTTGAAACCCAAATCATGCTCGAAGAAACCCGAAAGTTAAGTTAGGTCTGAAAAATTTAGCAATGTTGCCAAGTTGTTTTGATTATATTTTTGTGCTCTCAAGACAAAAAGCACGTCTCAGGCCCGAATTAAGCCAGAAATTTTTGTCAACTTTAGGCCCGACTTACAACTTTGTGACAGGCCAATGGGGGGGCTATAGCCCCTCCCGCTTCCCCCTGGCTACGCTACTGGTGGATTCTGATTCTCAAAGTAGTCACTTTTCTGCTTTCTGGTCCAGACTTTGATGAATGAATAAAGTAACCTGAACTTGAAGCTTAATTCAAACGACACTTTATCCGAAAACGACCAGGATAATCAAATCTTTCTTTATGCTCGCTGTAATACGCCGAAGCGTGTAACGAGTTGGCAGTGCCCACCGCGTGATTGCGCCCGGGCAACACAGCTCCTTTCGAAGGAATGTCGCAGCGGTGGCGAGCCGTTGGCAACACTGCGTCCGATTTGACTGGCCCGAGATTTGAGCCTCTAACCTCCCGCTCCAGAAACGAACGCGTTACCGCTCGACCACCCGGCCGCTTCGACCAGGGTAGTTCTCATTTATTTTGCGCTGTACCCAGGGGCGTATTTAGGGGGGGTATTGTGCCATGGCTCACCCCTCCCTTTAGGTCGCCAGGATTGTAAAATTGCATTGAAAAGTAAGCAAAATTGAGGCACGGCCCCCCTCTTTGCAAGTTGGGCATTAGGTTTGATCGCACAAAGGGGATGTTCTGTTCGTTTCTTCTAGGCTTTGGGCTTAAAATTGGAGGAAATTTGAGTGAAGACCTTTTTTTTGCTTTTCACCTAATTTTGGGCGAAAAATCGAACTAAATTTGCGTGGAACAATTTCTGATTCAGATCTTTGTTCTTTTCAAATTTTCTGCCCCCCTCCTTTTCAAAATCGTGCGTACGCTACTGGCTGTACCATACTCTCATCCACAGGAAAGAGCCGGTAACTCTAACCAAGCAATCATACTTACAGCCAAGCAGGCGAGGAGGAGTAAGAAGCACTTCATCTTTGTTTATCGGTCAACTTCCTTGTTGTAGGCAGTCGAGAGAATGATGAAGATCACAACTGCACCCTTATTTGTACTAGTGAAGGTTCGTTAAATCAACATTTCCACTGCATATTGCCCTTCCTTGTTTTTGCAGTTAATGCGTTTATGACAGCACTTTGCTACAAGTGGTTTATGTAACAAGTTCTCCACCACTTTGGTAAATAAATAAATAATTCCATCGTCGTTGCTATACACTACTGCTTTTTAACCTAGTGCGACCGTAAGCACTTGTGCGAATGAAAAAAATTGCAGTGCGGATGAGTGCGGATGAAAATCGTATATGATTATATACAGTACTTAACAATTTAATTGTTTGATTTTTTGTCAAAATTGGAAATCAACTTAATTGGAAAACATTGCTTTGGCAAAGCAAGACAATGTCTTGCAGTGCGTTTCTATTAACATGGTTCATCGCATTATCTTTGAATCGTCTATGTTAGAGGATTCAGATAAATCGGTTTATGAGTAAACAATGCGAAACAATTCGATCAATTAAAGTAATGGAAACGCAGTGATGACCTAGTCTTTATTCAGCTTAATTTGCTTTTGTAACTTTTATCTTTCGCTTGAAAGAAGAAGTAACATTGGAAGACATTTCAATTTGTGACGTAAAGGCAGCTTTGTCCTTTGACAATATAATGTAAATACGGTAATGCATTATTCGGGCTTAATTTTAAAAGTTTGTATCTGCTTCATTCAGCAGTCTGTTTGGTAGCATGCTAGCAAAATAGACTATTTGTCCAGTTACAAATTGATACGGAAACTTCATTAGCCTACAATTTCCTTGATTAGCCTACGCCGGACCTACTTCAATAAATGTCAGCCAGACTCAAAATACTCTCAGTCGCTGGGAATAAAATCCACGAAGGACCCCAGGACTAAAATCAAATCGCGCGTTTCATAAACTTGTCGAAGAAATGAAAGATGATAAGTGTCTCGTTTACCACTCTGAAGTTAGGTGACTCTCTCGAGGAAGAGTAATGGAGAGAGTGTGGAAGTTGCTAGAGGAACTTCTTGTGTGGTTCAATGGACGAGAAGATCATAGAGCTCATTTGATTCAAGATTTGTTTTGGCTTGCCAGGCTAGCTTATCTTGTTGACATATTCGGTTAATTTGCTTAACGTGCTCAACATCGCTCTACATTCACTTCATTTAGGAAAAAGCTTCAAAGTTTGGAAGAAGAAATTTGCAATAACAATCTAAAAACTTGGACAACGCTGCAGACCCTCATGTCTACATGCGAGTGGGAAGAATTAGAGCAGCATTTGGAGCATCGTATCATCAAGGCAGCAAGTTTTCGTGTGCACACTCTGCTTGCTAGCTTTGTAACGTCCTTTCCCGGTCATCAGACAACCAAATTAAAATCAAAGCTGTGGATTTTAAGTTCTTTTGGACAACAGCAGCCCCTTGGGCCTTTGGGTCATATTCTCAAAAACGATTTTTGTCAATAAGCGTTTTTCAGCCGCTGCAAACTTGCTAAATTTTGGGTGAGAGCTCTTAACAGATCGTACAAGGAGCTTGCGATCCAAGTGCTCAACGCTGTTGTGGAAAATCCCATAGTCTACTTGGCTGAAAAAGGGGCTAGTGTGCTAGTTGACTGTCACGAATAATAAATTTGGATGCCTGATATATGATTATTTGCTGTATTTACTGCGTACATGACTGATTTACTACTTTTGCTGCTTTTTTTTATTTAGAATATTCGAGGTATTCTGGATAATTCCTTTCTAGTATTTTCTACTGTCTTCTATTAGTCACTGGAATAATTATTTGTTAACCTGTCTTAATTGCTATATTTAGACTTGAAGTTTGTGACGTCACAATTGTGCTACCGTTGTGTTTTCGTAATCGCGTATATTTTTTCTATTGTGACGTTTCATGGATTGTTCTGGGATATTCGATAACTTTTTCCATAGTATATATTGGCGGGTCGTTTTTCATTGGATTATTCTAATATTCTAAAATTGGATGATTTTTAAGTATTAGTTTCGTAGGCAGTTTAGCCGAGTTTGTGTATCTGGGGTTGGCTCGTATAGCCGTTTAGGAAGAGGTGTAAATGGAGCGATTTTGCGCAGTTAATTGGTTTGTGTTTCAATCTTAAATAGAAGTTTTAATTTAAGATTGTGTGCTGTTTTTGAGATTCAAGAAGCTAAAGGAACTATCAACTGCCATTTCAATTCGTCAATTAACATCTCAGTCGTTCTCTAGTTTCAGCCGACGTGGGCAATTCTAGGGATTAAAGGTTGTACTCTAGCCAAGTATCAACGATCGCGCCATTGACATCAAAACGAAAAGAAGCTGTCTTCTGAACGAGACACTTGATGGCCTAATGCGGGAGGCTTTGGAGCAAAAACCTGTGCCAAACTGGTCTGAAATTTCCTGAAATCTGCAGCAGCAAACGAGCCATTCGTAGCTTGTCCTTGGATATAAATAAAACTTTATACAAAATTTTGTAGTTGTTATTTGAACAATTTTTTCCTCATTTTTTAAGTACCGTTATACAGAAGTTATTTCAATAAAAGCAATCTTATTTGTAGAATAGCAATGGTTTTGCTTGGCATATTATGAGTGTATGTCAAACCTATGTTATTCCACAAATAGGGAAAACAAATAGCTGCAAACCATACCTGAGGTTAGTCAGCGCGGATGAAATTTCGGCGAAAGAAAAAAATGCTAACCGCTTTTTTGGAAGTTGAAAAGCACTGCTATACACTAACTTAAAAAAGCAAACTTGTTTAAAAAAATCGCCGGTGTACGTGCCTGCCCACCCCTTCTGATAGGTCTGCGGGGTATTCAGTGGATTTCTGTTTACTGTGGTGGTGATTTTGCATTGCAGATTTATTTGCAATCTGCATTGGTCAGCCTGCATTCAAACTTCTTCCTAGTTTTCGACACTAAGTGAAGGAACCTGACATAAGGTCTAGATAAACACACTTTTTTTTCTTTGTAAGAGCCAGCAAATTTTGAGTTAAAGCTGGCTGTTCTTTATTTTTTGTCAAGTTTCAGCCTCATTTGTTCTGAAATATTGAGAGCATCGATGCCAATTTTAGCATCTATGTTTGTGAAAATGTTTAATTCCCCAGAATCTGTCTGCTTTTGCAGCATCGTAAATTTCCAAAATTGAAAAAGCGAAAAAACCAGCTGTTTTCAACTTTTGAACAACCTCCCAAAAAATTCTCAGTTGCTCTCCCAGACCGCAGCAGCACTTCGTAATCTCGAAATAGCTGCAATTTTGCTTGAAGACGCAAGAAAATCACAAAAATTTTGTCGTTTTGAATTACGGTAGTACAAAATTTAATTAAATTTAATTTCTTTTGTTGATTTAAAAGTTATTCGTTTTCGTTTTAAATTTGTTTTTGCTTCTAAAGTTACCATTGCTCGAATTTGTTTTTAAATTTTGAGCAAATATGAGCCGCAAGTTCTTATAAAATTTCGTTTAAAAAAGAGTGTAAATTTGATGTCAGAGTGAGCAGACGTACGACTTATAGGGATTGTTTCCTATGCCAGATGCAAAACAACGTTTACGAGTAGTTGGTGACTTCAGTACCACTCGCCAGAGTTGCTTTACATCCGGTTTCGTGTCGTAGTTTCTAAAGTGCGTAATACTTTTTCGACTCCTGTATTGTTTTGTGTCGAGTCCATTTTTACCTGCTGGCCAACAGGCAGCTTTAAAGTCCCAAGATAAAATGGTTTTGAATAATGCTTCAAACTACATCAGCTGTTTTTGGTTTGAGTTTCTGCCACCTTGCAAGGTTGGACTGGCAGCCCAGAAGGTTTATTAACCCCAACGACGGCGGAAGGTTTGATAAGCCTAAAATACACGTCTCTACTCAACTTTTAAGCAAATGTTTTACTTGAAAATGGCCTTTATTTACCCTAAACACGTCATGGATAAAAATTGCTAAAAATCGTTCTCTGGGGTCCACTGAACGCTGAAATGGCGAAGACAGCAACTTTAGGTTCGGCTAACCCCCAGCATTCACGAATTTAGGGGGGTCAAAATGGCCTTTATTTACCCAAAAAAAGGCATAGATAAAAATTGCTCAAAAACGTTCGCTGAAGTCCACTAAACACAGAAACAGGGCCGCAACTAGGGGGGGCAAAAGGGGGCAGCGCCCCCCCAAAAAAATTTAGGCCTCCTAAAATGCTCAGCTTGCCCACCCAAACCCCCCTTTTCCTTGCTGCAGGTTCAAGATGATGGCTTTTTTTTTTTTTGGAAACCAACAAAAAGTTGGAAATAAGTAGAACAATTTGAGGCGAGATGACCTTTTTTTTTAGAAGATCAACAGAGAACTCGGAGAAAAGTAGACCTACCCAAAAAATTTTGCTCCTCCAGAAACAAACTTTGCCCCCCTAAGAACAACGTTCTATTTGCGGCACTGCTCTGAAATGGTGAAGACAGTAACTTTCGGTTCGGCTAACCCCCCGACAGTAAGGAGTTTAGGAGGAAGGCACAAAAATTGCCTTTATTTACCTAGAAGATTGCAAGGATGGGCATTGCTCAAAAACGTCCGTTGGAGTCCACTGAACGCAAAAATGGTGAATACAGTAACTTTAGGTTCGGCTAGCACTTTGCAGTAACAAATTTAAAGGGGGGGGCAAAAAATGACCTTTATTTACCTGGAAGACGGCAAGGGTAAAAATTGCTTAAAAACGTGTATTGGTGTCCACTGAACATATAAATGGTTAAAAGAGTTTCCTTCGGTTCGGGTACTTCCCTGACGGTAATAAATTTAGACAGTAACAAATTTAAAGCTCAAAAAAATTGCCTTTATTTATTCGAAGACGGCAGCGGTAAATACTACTCAAAAACGTTTCTTGGGGTTCCACTGAAAACAAATACAATGGCAATAAATTTTGGTATCCTCTAACCAATACTTAAATTGTAAACTATTGCACGGGGGGACGCTTTTGCAGCCTGGACTGAACTTCAGTGAAGATTACATAATTCCGTCTACTAAATTGAATGAAAACCAAAAAAGAAAGAAGTCTTCGCCGAGAGTGAAGACCAAATAAAAAAGGTCTTTGCCAAAAACTGAAGTGTTTTTTCTTCTAAATCACTATTCGCGCGGAATTTGCGCTATATCCGACCGGACTGTGTAGGTTTTTTCATCTCATCAACCCGCTCTCAAATTTTGATTAGGGGACGCCTAAATCTCGATGGGGTACGCTCAATCTTGATGGGGGGATGCGTCCCCCTCGTCCCCCCTACAATTTAAGTACTACCTCCAACTAATTTCTTGCTCTTACTCCAACAGTCATTGCAGAACAAAATATGGCTTTTACATTATTGTTTTTAAAAAATTCATTTTAAGCTTATGACGTCAACAATCATTAAGTAACGTGATGGTCGATTTTGGCAAAAATGACGTCATGTTTCAGAGACGTTGTTTTTGCAAGCGATTTAGATTTTGCGTATCAGCTTGTTTTTTTAATGCAAGTCATATGTTAGAAAATTGTTGGTAGTCAATCTTCTGGCACAGTGCTCGATGATGTACAAAGTAAAATCAGAGTAAAATACAACTATAGAAATCACAGTAAAAAATTAAAAGCTCAGCAGCCCGTTTCGTCCTAAGGACTCATGAGGTGCTACTGTAATCTTGTTCGAAAAGAATTGCAGTAGCACCTGTTGCGTTCTTAAAACGAAACAGACTATTGTGCTTTTAACCTTTCACTGTGATTTTTATAGTTGAATCATATATTACGTCAACGTGATGACGTCACAAAACCTTCTAATTACGTCATTTAAATTAATTTAATCCAAAACTTTCCATATGATGCATTTATGAAGTGGCTACAAAAACTTCAAATTTGGAACAATTGATCTTACCCTAGCAATTGTGAATTTTTGAGGGTTGTTTGTGAATAAATTTGTTGCAAAAGTTGATTTAGTTAGATGCAAAACGGAAAGGCTTTTTTAATATTTCGTCAATTTAAAATTATTTTTTTATTGGCGAGGATGAATTTGATTTCTCAAATGTTTTAGGGTCGAACAAAACCGTAAAAACGATTAGTCCAGTCTCAAACACTAGTTCGGTACTTTAATTTTAGATTAGTCAAGAGAAGTAAGTACTAATGTTAAGTTTAGATAGCGAGCGGTTGGCCCGTTTTTACAAAAAATCGTACCACTAAAAGATTGGTGATGAAACTTTATCGGCTTCGTTATTTACAGTAATACATAAAAAATTATTCACTTAATTTTTATGGGCCATATCACAGCACAAAAACTGCATTGAATTATCGCATAGACTCAAAGCAACCCATAGAATTTCAAAAAATCTAAATTCTTGAACACTGTGATAAATTATTAAGTCTACGTATTATCAATATTCAACATGCTCTTTCAATTATTAAGTTTTTCGTTTAGTATTTTGAGTCTTACGTTCTCTGAGTCTTTCGTTAATGCGAATTATGGGACTTTTATCAACTTCATTAATTTTAGAGTTAATCGTGATGAGTGCACCGTAGCAAAATTTTGATAAAAATTTTCTGCTTGCAAATATTTTTGGAACAGGTAATCGGAAAAAGTTTGGTTGTTGGAATTACCCTCCTTTTTCTGTGAATAAAAGCATTATAACAAAATGTCACAGTATAAAACCCGTTGCGTTCCCAGTTGTAAAAATTTTGCTGGTTCGAGGAAAAAATATCCACAAACTATCCTTCAGTCGCGGATAAAATCAAGACTATTACAAGGATGTATCCTTGATTTATGCACCGAAATTTGACAGGCCAGACATAAAATCGAGGATAAATTAGAGGATATTGCTTGGGATAAATCAATGATACATCCTTGGTAATTTAGGATAATTCGAGGAACTATCCCTGGCAAAAAAAATCTTTTAAATAATTTGAGGAGCTATCCCTGGCAAAAAAAGATATCTTTATTGATTTAGACTTATTTTTTCCGCGATTTCAGCATAATACATCCTTGATTTATATAGCAGTATATTTTGGTAATCCAAATAATATGCAAGATCAACTAAATATCTTTTGTTGCTTCAAACGAAGTTTATTCAACAATAAATTTACAGTATCAAACGCAGCACACTATTACAGTCATGTTAGGCCAGTCAACACTTGGCGCAAAACCGTCAGCGTAATTTTTGCTTATTTTAACCAAAAACTTTGTACGCCGGTAAGCTAGCTAATAATGCAAAACCCATGGCGCACCGAATTTTTGCTTAAACTAAACACAGAATATGCTCGATTGCTTGCGGTTGTATGCCAAATGCAAACTGAACCGCAAAAGTATCGTGTGCATTAATAGTATAAATACAATTAAAAGAGGACTGAAGCAAATTAACTGGGGCAACCAAACTTATTGGATCGGTGTTGACTCCATCCTTTTTGACCCAGCCGTGCCAACAATATTCTATTTTGAACATGACGTAGGGCATCTCTCTAATTATTATATTTATAGGCAGCCCTAGCTGACGGTGATAACATATGCGACGCCATGTTAGTTCTATCCTAAGGCAAAGCCGTAATTAGACTAAACCACAAAGGCCTTTTAGCCTATATAGATGTTAACCCAATTCGGCCCTGGGGGGGATCGATTAGCTCCCCCCTTTCATTTACTTCGAAATCTTTTTATGAAGCAGTCAAGCCACAATAATCAAATTTCTTGACTTTTCCTAAAATTTACTGCTTCAACTTTTATTTGTAAAACTATTGTCGTATGACTACTAGATTCGGAGTTATTAAACGTTGCTCAAGGACGACCCTGAATTTCTGGCAAAATTTTCGAAAAATTAATTTAATCCTGTTAGTCCCAATTGTTCTGTCGTAATCGATAATTTCACGCTTTTTCGTATAAACACTGGTAACGTAAATAAAGACGTAAATTCAATAATCTCTTGAACGGCTTTTGTTGCGATCAATTTTCAAAAAGAGTTGTGACAATAGATTTTCATTTACTGTTTGCTTGAGGCATTTTAATTTTCATTATGATTTCAAAAGCTCACAGCTAAATTTCTCATACAATTTCGTAAAGTTTTACCAAATTTCAAACTAAGCTTCATTTTTAGCATTTCGCTAATAAATAAGAATTGCGATTTAGTGATACAAACCCATTTATTGATAAAAAAATTAGAGGCCAACATAAGCGCAAACCCGTTTGGATTTTGCCAATATTTTTTTCACGTTGCTAATATACAGCAGTCAAAAATGTCCATAAGTTATCAAATGTGTGGCATGCAGCATGAATTTCGGTAGTCTGTATGTTCGAAATTTGTTTTTAATGACTAAAAAAAAAACCCAAATTATAAATAAATTTTTAGTTTTTGCTAAGAAGCAGTGCCAGTAGAAAGATGTTTGTTTCATTTTTCAAAAAAACTTATGCATGATTTTGACTGCCAAAGGTTTTTTCATGAAGTTCAAGTGATGACATCCACAACAAAAATTTGCTCGAATGTCTTTGCGCGTTACGTAGCAGTACACTGATTACTTCTTTGTGCGCATCCACTTTGGTTTCACTAAATTGCAACTTTTCATTGGCATTTGTGATATTCAATAACGTTGCAAACAGTGGAGAGTTTTTGATAATACTTGTTTCGGAATGATTATTTTCAATTTTTACCTGTTTTATTATTCAAGGTTATTATTGCTGAAAGCTTTGCGTAAAAAATGCCTTTCGAAAAAAATAACCAATAGCTGGAATAAAATATTATCAATTTTTTGTAAAATTAACATCAAACTGAACATATATTGAGTATGTACTTTGTAAAATGTGCTATGTGGTAGATTATACTTGTTACCGCATTTACTAATTGGAACGACCGACGCTCGCGTCGCGTGTTCCTCTGTTTTTACTCGACCATTTTCCACCTAACGAGTGCGAAATTTCAGACTTTTGCTTATAACTCGAGAACAGTTGGGTCTAGCTACATGAAATTTTGATAGCAGTTTGAGATTATTGAGTTGTATTTTTGTACCAAATTTCGAGGCAATAGGTCACGTTACTTTGGTTTTAGAATTCGAACACCGCCCCGCAAGTTTGGCGTAAAAAGCGGTCTCAGTCAAAAACGGCTTAAGTACGGCAAAAAATATTTCATAGGGGTGTATGTCTCAAGATACCCTTTCATCCCAACCAACCCATTGTTGGCCGCGATGAGGTTTATTTCCTTTTTTTTCCTTTTTTTATCCTTTTCTTTCCTTTTTTTCCTTTTTTATCATTTTATTTCCTTTTTTTCTTCCTAATTTTTGTACGCTCTTCTTCTCCTAAACCACAAAACATGGAAATCTAATTTCTGTGTAAAGTTGTTGAGCTGCAAACGCAATTTTTTCTCCCAAAATATTTTGGGGCAACTCCACCGGGAACCCCCCCAAAATGGGGCCCCCCAAAATATCAATTTTTTGAACGGCTCAAGCTAGAGTGCTAGTTCTTTTTGATATCTGTAGATATCTAACCGACAAATATTTTGACATAGTTTGGGGGTGCCACCCCCCGGGGACCCCCCCCAAATGGGGTCCCCTAAATATATTTTTTTAACAGCTCAAGCTAGGGTGCTAGTTTTTTTTGATATCAATAGATATTTAGCAGACAAATATTTTGACATAGTTTGGGAGTGCCACATACCCCGGGGATCCCCCCAAATGGACCCGCAAAAATCTCAATTTTTTGAACGGCTCAAGCTAGAGTTCTACTTTTTTTTGATATCAGAAAATATTTTACAGACAAATATTTTGACATAGTTTGGGGTGCCACCCCCCCCCCCCCCCCCCGGGAACCCCCCAAATGGACCCCCCAAAAATCGATTTTTTGAATAGCGCAACTTAGAGTGCCAGTGTTTTATAATATCAGCAGATATTTAACAGAAAAATATTTTGACATAGTTTGGGGGTGCCACCCCCCCGGGGACCCCCCAAATGGACCCCCCAAAAATCAATTTTTTGAATAGCTCAACTTGGATGCCAGTCTGTTTTGATATCAGCAGATATTTAACAAACAAATATTTTGACATAGTTTGGGGGTGCCAACCCCCCAGGGACCCCCCAAATGGACCCCCAAAAATCAATTTTTTCTATGACTCAGGCTTGGGTGCCAGTGTTTTATGATATTAGGAAATATTTAACTGACAAATATTTTGACTCCACTTTTCTGGAGGTTCCATAATCAGATATTTTTGAATAATTGCTGATTTTACGGTAGACAAAAAGTACTTTTGGGCGTCACAGCATTAGCTACGCGTCGGTCGTTCACAGGGTTTGCTGGCAAACTCCCATCTAGTTTCTTCTTAGATGCTACTACAGGCTTACAGCATGGCGTACTATTGCAGATATGACTGAGTTTCACATTGATTTTTCATTTGCGGTCTATAATGATTGGTGGCGACCGTGGCATGCTAAATTTTTAGAAGTTATGTTGTTTCTATACTTTTTAATTTTGGCTTTTGTGTGTACATATTCACAACCAACAAAAATTATGCTTGTAGATACAAAGAATAAAAATGGAAAGCAAATTCTCCAGCTAACAGACTTTGCAAGTTACGATCCGATTGGCTAACCATTTAGTAGATGAATTTATATTAGATCTTTTTGTGATCATAAATAACAAATATACCTAAATTAACTGATGTCGTTGGCAAATTTTTTAAGTTTCAAATTTACTGCAGCTATCTAACGGCCAGAGATGGAGTCGAGGACACAAGGCTCGAGGCCAAGGCCAAGGACACAAAAAAAATCCGAGGCCAAGGCCAAGGACGGCCTTTCCGAGGACGGACACTCTCGAGGCCAAGGACAGGAATGCTCGAGGCCAAGGACCGAGGACACAAGCGCAAGTGCTCTCCAAAAAAAAAAAAAAAAAGGTCTTCACAAAAATTTTTCAGACGATCTCCACAAAAAAACGTTTTCCAAAAAAATTTTCAAGCGCTTCACAAAATTTTAACAATTCAAAAAATACTGCTGTCCTCGAGCCGAGGACAGGCCAATTTTCGAGGACTTGAGGCCTCGAGGCCAAGGCCAAGGACTTGACCTTCGAGGCCAAGGACTTCAAAATGTGTCCTCGAGGACTTGGCCTAACTCCTACCTCTGCTAACGGCTTTGTCGCCTACAAACAATACCTAACTCCACCTCTGCTAACGGCAAGGCCTAACTCCACCTCTGCTAACGTGTTTGTCTGCAATCGACAAGGCCTAACTCCACCTCTGCTAACGGCTTTGTCGCATACAAACAATACTGCTGTTTCGGGATGTGAGGATACTAGGAGTAGAATAGCTTTGATGATTTTGATCAAAGATGAGAACCGGCACAAATTTCTACCCTTGCGATTCTATCATTTTTTTACTGTTTTTTTTTTTTTTTTTGACTTATTGTACACTAATCCCAGTAAAAACCAAAGTTTGCAACAATTTGTTATAAAGCCACCTATAAAATAAAATCTGAAACATTATCAAGATAAAATCGTTACGTTTGAGAATTTGGCAGTCTTCGAAAAATGATACAAATATTGATAAAAAGAATGGTATATTTCGATCAGTATAACAATTAATTGTAATTACAATGTTGAAAACAATTGTAATTTTTACTTTTTACTTCTGAAATCATTTGTGATAATACACTAGAAAGTAAGCCCTTTGGGTGCTATATAAGAATTACGAAAATCTCGTGACAAGCAATGACCAAATTAATATGTAGGGTTTCTTTCATAAACTTCATAAAAACTACAGAATTTTTGAATTTTTTAGAAAAAATACTCTCCAATATTAGACAACGTAATCTTTTGCAAAGCAAGCAAAAAAAACTAATCCGATGCCAAAATTTATTACAGTACTCCAAATTGTCCAAACTATTATTCTAACAAATGAACCAAGAATGCGAGTATCAAGTTAGACCTGTTTCTTTTTTTTTTTATAACCCAAAAGCCCGTGAAAAATCGTACAAAAATAGTTTGAAAAAATTGACATTCACTACACTCCGTCGGACAGATTTTTAAAATTTTTTTCGTAAGTTCGAAGTAATTGCATTTTTATTTACCAAACTACAGACAGCGAAAAAAACGTTCATTTTTCGAGAAAAGTCTGTCGTTTGCCCACCTGTCTACCACACACGGTGAAAGCTTCACACAGCCCATTTTATTGCTAATATCTAGCTGAAAAGCTGGATGTGAATACAAACTTTTTTCAAGTTTTAGTTCGACCAGACGGGTAATCGAACCCAAATCTACTGTATCAGCAGCAGACGCTTTATCCACTTGACTAATGTTAAAAAATGATTAGATTGGTAAGATAAACGGTGTTGTTATATATACAGAATGCTATGCTGCTCTCTTGATTAGGTTTAGTAAAAACAGCAACAAATGCAATTTTTGCATTGCCAGATCTACCAGACTGAGAATGAAACCCATAGTACGAGTTTTCCAAGTGAAAACTCTAACTATATTATATTAGACTACGAATCTTCAGCATACTAAAAATTACATCAAAATTCAACCAATTTTATTGACGTTTGTTACAGCTGTGTCATAAACATTTACACACAAAGCGTAAATGAGAAAAAATAGTGGTTTGATGCTTGTTCTTATAACTTTTGTACAAAAAATACCATATTTTGTAGTGTTTAGCAAAAAGAACTAGAACAGTAACAAATATTCAGCTTGCAATTAATTCACGCAACAAACTAATAATTTAGATAATTTAGCACAATAGAAATAATCTTTTAATTTAGTCCGTAATTATCTCTGAGTTACTGAATAAAATTCCAGCTGCGACGCCGCGTCACGGCAATCAAACGCTTATTATTAACATTATGCAGATGAAAAGCGAACCGATCGCTTCTGATAGTCCTTAATTTATGTCAAAGTTAAGTGAAGATCAAGATTGCAAATAAAATGACAAAAAGTTTAGACTCTTTGTCAGAAAATTGAGCTTCTCGTGGAGCAAAAACGGATTTTTTATCATTTGTAATTCAGGAGTTATTAACGTTTGAATGTGTTGTGTCGAATCGATCCCCCTGGGCCATTAATCAAAAAATTTTGCCTGGTCCGAATAGGGTTAATATAGGCCTCTATGGGCTAGGCTACTGCATTGAAATGTCACGGTTACCAGCAATAAAATTTTAATTAGAAAGGTTTCTACGTGGGGTTTGAGGTAAAATATTTTTGAAACGGCTTGGTCAAGAAGTATGGAGTCAATTACGCCAAATCTAGTCTAATATAATTACCCTAACTTTAGATACCCCATTGATTTTGCCTTCAGTCCTCTTTCAACATAAAAAAGCGCACGATAGCGTTTTAACTGGACGCAGACGCAAAAACGTACCTAATGAACAAAATGGACGGGATTTTTGCAATTGCACTCATTGAACATATTTTTAAACTTTGAGGCTATTATTCATGTGATGTACTGTTTAAAAAACTAAGGCTTGTTGGATTCAATTTGCAGCAAGATCATATTTTATAGGCATTGATACACGAATTTCGTTTAAAACCACGTTCTACACGGGCAATATTTTTAAAAATCTTGATTATTTTTAGTTTGAACTTTTCGATAGACACTATTAGGCATTAATAGCGTTTATTTTTGGTGTAATGAAGTCACCAAGGACAATGAGGTGTTCTCGATTAAACAGATCAGCGAAATTACTACATTAATTGATGAAGTTAATAAAGACAGCACTTAATTTTCAACATATGGTAGACCTATGAGTAAGAATTAGTCGTGCCGTTTAGGCAGGCCCATTTTACTTTAGGGTTAAAATCGTGAGCATAAGAGTGTGTTCACAGTTGGTTTTAACCGACTGTTGTCTTTTTGAAATAAACTAAAATGCGCTTATTCGCTCACAATTTTACCCCCAGCGTAGACCGGGACCAACAGTTCACCACGTTCTTGGAAGGCAATTTAAGGCTTTTTTGCACAAGTACAAATAGGTTTAGAACATACCATAATTATTGACCAGTGTATAATCCAACATTTGAAAATGAAGTTTATGTTTTTGCATTCACAAATGTCTGAAAAAAGGTCATATAGAACTTAGGTCACATTTGGCTCTTCTGGTATTTTAAGACTAGAATCTTCCAAAAATTCTTTTGGTGCCTAACTCGTCTAACATCTTCGTTTGACTGATTTATTGATTTTTATTTTTAGACTGATGGATTGGTATTTTTGTTCTTGCTACTGCCACGAAGCACTTTCTGTTGAACTAAAACAACCTCACTGTTTCTTGCTTATCTTTTTTTGTAGAATAGAGCACTCATTTGGAAATGGTTTGAAATTTTGTTCTCACCCTTTCCTAACTCACATTCCATTTGTCAATCATTGCTTTTTAGCAATGAATAGTACGTCCGCTAGTTGCTCTTTGGAAATTAAGTCTACTAGATTGTCCTTTGCTCATTTTGCCAGAGTCAACAAAACTCAGCCCGATAGACGACTTTGCCGACTTTAGCTCCAAAATCTGTACTCATTTCTATCTCTATAATGGTTTTGTCACATTTTCAAGCACCCAGCATAATCTATTACATTAGCTCGTCCTAACTTACAGCATAATGTATGTCTTGCCTTACACCTTAACCCCGATGTGATAGAAATAATTTATAACAGGGGTCAGTAACTTATTTTGTGCCATGGGCCAGTTTCAAACAGAAAAAATTTTTTGAGGAGCTGTCCTCAACAAGATACAGTATGTTGCCATTTAGCCAATTCGCAGGAATCTGTTGCTCAATTTCAAGAACCGGTTACAGATACAGTTTCAGCAAAATTCGAGTAGCCCTACTGGGTTTACAGAATTACGATCATCCATCTTGACTTGAAACAGTGAAACAGGATTTTCTCTAAAAAAAGCCTTTTTTTGTGTTTGACGAGTCAAATTTAGTTGGATCTTTTACACAAAACGTCATCCTTTTTTTTATAACTTTTACATGCTCCAGGTTGCAGCTCATTGCAAATTAGTACTCAGAATAGAAATTCGCGACCCTGAAGCAAATTCCTCAAGAACGTGTTCACAAACAATTGCGGATGTATGAAAAATTTGTCAAATAGATATGCATGATAGTAATGAGCTGTGATGCAGTACCATCTGACGCTTTTCCGCCATTTTGTGCCAACCTATCTCTCCTGTTAGTAGGCTTTTGTTTTTGAATTAGAACTGGGTTCTGTTGCATTAGTAGAGTAATCCATTATGTTAGTTGATAATTTGAAAGATACGCATGTAGGAATTACGAGTTGACTACTCAAGCAAACATCCTGCTGTTTGCGCAAATAATGATAATTGAATATTTTCAAATATCTCTGCTTCTTTTAAAAGAACTGCAAATTTACGATCTTCAAATTTAGTTGAGCTAATAAATCTAAGATTTGTCACCATTAAAATTCTCTGCGCTGAGCGACTTGTGCAATGTTTTATCGCAACTTGGTAAACTAGCCAGCGAGCATTTTGAGTGCTGGCAAAAAGTAAATTTATTACATTTTTTTGAGATTCTAAATTTTTTTGATATACTATACACGTACAGTATTAGTTGCTTCGAGACTGTGATACAAATTTAACGCAGTTTTGGTAGTGCGATATAAGACTTCGAAAATTTACTTCATTTTAAAAATTTTGCCATAGCACAATAAACTGTGTGGGACCGGCGTGTTTTGAAATTACTGCAATTGCAATTACATTTTATTCACCAAGTTGCCTTGGCAGAGATACGGTAAAGGGACCTTTTGGTCTCCAAAGCCAAATTGCTGCTTGCCTACCTGTCTACAATACGCGGTGGGGGCTTTACACTGTCCCTTTAATCGCTGAATGTCAAGCAGGAAAGCTGTAAATACTAATTTTTATAGTCTTTGGTTTGAGCCGACCGGGTATCGAACCATTTCAGCGTTCAGTGGACCCCAGAGAACGATTTTTAGCAATTTTTATCCATGACGTGTTTAGGGTAAATAAAGGCCATTTTGACCCCCCCATAAATTGTGGATTTGGGGGTCTTAACCGAACTTTTGGCTTGCAAGTAAAACATTTGCTTAAAGGTTAAGTAGAGACGTGTATTTTAGGCTTATCAAACCTTCCACCGTCGTTGGGGTTAATAAACCTTCTGGGCTGCCGCTTTAGGTCAGTTTCTTTGTAGTTTTTAATTCTAGATCATTCATTCCTGCGTGCGGGTAAAGACTCGGCGTCTTTCTAACCATACCAACGCAGAGTGTCCCTTTTTATGATTGGTGTGCAAATCCATTGTCAGCACGACGCTACGAATACACTTACTTGCTTGCTTGCCACGGAAATAAACGTGAGTTGTTTTCACTTGTAGCGTCATTTATATTACAGAAACTTTTTGCATTAAATTTTGCTTGCTTGATAAAAATAAACTTTAAAGGTAGCCATTAATCACGGAATGGTCTTTTATGCCGAGTTAAGGATGGGATTGGGGTTCAAGTTTATTAGTTACAAATTGTAAATTTTTGAGGAATTTTTATGTCAAAGCGACTAATAATGGTGGAATACACCTGCAATAAAGAATAGCATAAGCCGTAGATTATTGTCAGTTTCTATTAACCTTCATTAACAAAAAAATTAACGAGTCAAGGATGGGACTGGGGCTCAAGTTTATTAGACGCAAATTGTGAAAGAACTTTGTGTCAAAGCGACTAATGGTGGGGTCACCGACGAAGATCAGCATATACCGTAGATTATTATTAGTTTCCACTAATCTTCATTGACAGAAAAATAAATGATTTTGAATGTAATGAAAGATATGCGTCTAAGAATAAACAATGTTCAAGATTAACAGTGTAGAATTGTTCAAGATTAATAAGTTTCTTAACTCTGTCATTTGATGAAGGATAAATTTCTTGTTCAAAAGTCAAAAACTAAATAAACTACCTCGTGAATTAACACATACATGTGGTGCAATATTTTCAACACAAAGATTCTTTACTAATTTACAATTTGCATCTTCACAAACGTTCCTTGTTCAACTCATGCAAAAATGTGGTGTAACTCATGGGGTGGTTCATTAATTTTGTTAATATAATTGTATCTTTTTTTAGTCCTGAAGATGCTGTACGTGTTTATCGAAACGTCAATTATCAAATGCATTTCTGGATTTTGGCTTTACTTTATTTTATTGATTGATTATTGTTCAAAAAATTCTTAAAATTGTTAAGAATTATTATTCAAAAAATTGTTAATTGAATTTGTAGTTTAAGAAAGTAATTGTGTTAGAAATACTTTATGTTTATGACCATTTTTCTAAAAGTTCTTTTAAAATTTCCTACTTGTGGGATTAAAATTAATGCACGTTGATGTTGGTGCATTTGGTCCTCTACGTAGCAATGCATTACATAATCGGTGGCGAAAGCCACCCATCATTATCTGTTTTTTGCGTGTAAATACACACAGCAATACTTGTTCTAAGTTGTGTTGTTTTTTCACATTGCTTGTTTAAAGTATTCGTTGTTCTGGTAGCTCGTCTCGCACTACATGCTAGCCTATTAGCCAAAATACTTACAAACGATTGAATAGTCGCAATACGTTAAAAAGGGTCTTGTGCCTGCCAAATTTTTTCGGTCCTGTTCATCTTCTATCTTAGTCCGCGCAATGATTGCACACCGTATTGAGCTTCTTGCCCCGTGTCTACGTAGGATAATAGAGATTTTTTTATGGCCGTTGGACGGTTGATAAATATCTTTGTTACTCGAAAGTAGCTAGAGTGACGCTAAACCCAACTGTAATTCTTTTACTTAGATAGCCCGATACTTGTTTTCACCTTATTTGTTATTTTACCTTATAGGATTGTAAACTGACCATTCCCCATTACTTGTACATAGAATTCAGGATTTTTTCTAAATAAAAGATGACCCAATTTGATATTGCAACTGTTCGGGCTGAAAGTGCTAATTGGTTCAGTGCCTTTTTAGCAGTTATACTTGGGTGAGCAAAATAAATATTTCATAACGTCAAACTAATTATCCAGCATAAAAATGGGCGACATGTTCTAACCTCGCACTATTCTGATGGCCAACAAGTACTAATTTTTGGTTGTTTTAAACCTGTTTTCGGATTAAGGTCAAATGATTAGAAAAAAAGATTTCAAGTGTTTTTTGGTACCAATTTTTGGACTTTTATCAGCTCGTAATTAATGTTCGAAAAATAGTATGCAATAGGCTTTTTTAGGTTCGGAAACACACTTACCCTATAAAGCGGCTTTGAAGTAGACCCTAAAGTGATTGGTAGTTCTTGAGGCATGAATCTCAAACTTTCATCATTAAACTTTGTCAAACGTTTGAGAAAGAGTTGGTGTTTATATTAGCTATTTTTAATAAAAGAAAATCATAAAAATTGTTGTATCGAATTTATCCCTAAATCCTAATATGCCGCTGAGCTCGCTTCCATTGTAGAAAAGTTGCTTTTTACGGTGTACGGTGTAGAAAAGTTGCTTTTTATACCACAAAATTTCAATTATGGCAGTGAGACTGCTTGAGTGAAAAAAATGAAAATTCAGCTGCTAGCGACATATCGTTTCGAGGTATTTCATTTCAAAGTTTAAGAAACCTCACCAACATTGTTGCCAGTTGGAATTTCATCTGTTCCAAAATAATGTTTAAGGTTTTTTACAACTGGTTTGAAAGCATCTGAACGCAGCATGCAAGGCTTAAGATGAAGTGGTGTTGTGCCAGAAATTTTTTACAAGTTAGCTAGGATGTTCCGTGTCCCATAAAATTAACTGGCAACGCTGTTGGAAAGATTTCCTGAACTTTGAAATATTTCAAAAACGATAAGTTGTAGAAAGCTAAAATTTGATGGAGATATGTTTTAGATAGTTCTTTATCTTTAGCTTCACCCTCTTTAAGTTTGAAAAAACTACATAATTGGCCTATTTTGTTTGTTTTGCCGAAGTGTGAAGTGGTACTTGGCTGTAAATTGTCTAACTTTGCATTTGAAATGATTTGAATAAAATCGTAGTAGAATACTGAGTTTAAAATGGCCAGAATTCGGCATCAGACTTTTAATTTATTCTTGATCAGCACAATAATAGCGAATAGGTACAAAAGCAATAACACGTAGAGTCAGAAAAAGGAATGGTATTAGATTTCCTGTTGAAACACCTGCACGCCTTGTACGTCTTAACTCCTTAATCATCATCTTCTCATTTTTGATCCGATTCTTTCCCCGTCAACGGAGTTGGCCGGACTTCGTATAACCATTGACTTTACCACGCTTTGCCATTTTGTTAGATCACATGGATTCTCTTTTACTAGTCCATTATTTTTCATTTCATCCTCTACATGTTTTTTCCGGGTTTATGTAATTTAACTCATGTCCAGCAAAGTTTGTTATGGCATTATATATTTTTGTGACATTTTTTGCGACTAATTTCAAAATTCTGCCACTCATAGATAGAAAGATATTTACATTTATTTTTCCCGCTATCTGTTGCATTCCTTTCAATGAAAAAATAATTTTTGAATCGCTGGTCCGTGACTGCTCCAGTTAAAATGATTTGGACGTTAGCTTGAATGTTATTTAGTAGGTTTATCACTATCATAGCTCTTACCAGTCTACCACCGTTTACAACCTACCACTATCAGTAGATTTTAAAGCACTAGCCTAGTCCAACTGTTTTTAGACAAGATTTTACTCTTCGCTTAGTGGCTCTGTTCACCTACCAGCCTAGGCCTACTTTTGGTTCTTCCCAAGGACAGCAAATTGCATCTGTTTTTGCTAAAAGTAGCAAATTCAAACCACTGGCATATTTGTACATTTAAAAGGCAATCTACCTCATCAAAGTTACAACAGAAAACTGGCAGAAGCCTATCCTACCATGAGACCTACAATCTGACAAAGTTCTTTTATGACACTTGTGCAAAATTTGAAGCTGTCATGTTGCCACGGACAAATTTTTTCCCGCAAAGACAAAAGCTTTTCCGTTAAAGCTATTTAACATCAAACAATCAATTAACGGGACAAAAACGTCGGTAATCAACTACTTTTCATAAATCTAGAGTTAAAATTCAAAAATTAGACCTCAATGCCCCTTCAAATCTTAAACGCGTCTAAATTTAAATACCGTATATTATGCAGCACAAAAGTTTCAGGTATACGTTTGAAGTTAAACTATGGGGCGCCGTTTGTGTACCCTAATTTGTGCAACGTTTTATTGCATATTTAATTAAATAGTCATTTTAATCAAAGTACAAAAATATATAGTCAAAGTCGAAATAAATATTCAAAAAAACTGCGCGCAAAATAAACCGTTGCAAAAATAAATAGTCAAAAAAACTGCGCACAAAATAAAGCGCTGCAAAAATGCGCTGCTGACTTTTTTGTATATTTGGTAGTGAAGCGTGACAAAGCGCTCTCGGCTGCTCTTGGAGCGCTTTAAAGACCAGCCGAGAGCGCATCAAAGACCAGCCGGAAGCGCTTTGTCACGCTTCTCTACCAAATGTACAAAAAAGTCAGCAGCGTATTTTTGCTACGCTTTATTTTGTGCGCAGTTTTTTTGACTATTTATTTTTGCAACGGTTTATTTTGCGCGCAGTTTTTTTGAATATTTATTTTGATTGTGACTATATATTTTTGTACATTTAATTAAAATGACTATTTAATTAAATATGCAAAAAAACGTTGCACAAATTGGAGTACAAAAACGGCGCTTCATATTAAACTTGCAAACAACTAGAAATATTATTTATTTTGCTTGCAACAACTAGAAGTGTTTTTTTAGCAAAGTGGCGAGAAGTCGTTATATAAACCACTTGTAGCAAAGTGCTGTCGCAAATGCATTAACTGCAAAAACAATCAAGGGCAATATGCAGTGGAAATGTTGATTTAACGAGCTTCAACTGATATAAATAAGCGCGCAGTTGCGATCTTCATCATTCTCTCGACTGCCTACAATAAGGAAGTTGACCGATCAGCAAAGATGAAGTGCTTCTTACTCCTCCTCGCCTGCTTGGCTGTAAGTATAATTGGTTGGTTAGAGTTACCGGCTCTTTCCTGTGGATGAGAGCACGGTGTAGCGGATTATGTTACATCACAAAATCCCAGTTAAAATGGAGAACCCGAGAAAAAAGTAGCCATTTCCAAACCATTAAAAGAGTCGGCGCTCCATCATCACACAAACGGCCACCGCTGATGAGTACCGATTGGTAACTTTTTTGCGACCAGCTGAATGGGCGGTTTTACTATTCAAAATATCGCTGCAACGTATGATTTGTGTGATAAGTAATCAGCTCCATATTGATGAGGAAACAACAAAAGATGGGTGATAAAAATTATAAACTCAACATATTTGATTAAATGCGTTAGCAAAGAACAAGTTTTCGCTTGCTACACATGAAGCGTTTTGCTTCATTAGCTGGTTATAATAAGTGATAACCATATTTCGATGCGCTACCCAGGTCGTTTTCGGATAAATTAATGTTTCAATTAACTAGCAAGTTGCAGGTTACCATGTTCATTTGTCAGAGTCTTGGCCAGAAAGCAGAAAAGTGACCATTTTGGGGCTCCCAATCCACAACGTATCTACTACTGTTTTTGAAGGTTTCCTACTCTTTTGTTTATGGCTGATCGCCTGTTGGTGAAGCTGTAAACATCCACTTTAACGTATAAATGTTCAGTTCATTTGGTCAACCAGGCTGCTAATAGGAAAAATGCATCGACTATTTACTGCAAGACGCTGGTCATTCTAGAGTCGCTTATGGCTTTCCCTGTAGTCTTCATGATTTTTATCTCGTTATTTTAGGCTGCCAATGCTCACAGCTACTACAGTGCCAGTAGCTACACCTACGTCTACTACTGCCAACACCACTTCAATGTCCTTCCTCCTAGTGCTTGCTACCACTACACCATCTACTTCCCCAGCACCTGGTGTTCCTACAAGTACTACAGCAACATCGTGAAGAGCTACCCCAGCAACTCCGATTACTGCTACAGTAAGTTGAGCTTGCTATTCATACGTTCAACTAAATGACGTAACCTTTCAATTCCGACGAAAGCTTCCGAAACAAAGTTTGCTGCAATAGCCAAAGACGCAGAAGTTTACTACAACAGCAATTTGCTATTGCAATTTTGAATCAAACTCCTGAAGTAACTTAGCCGAAATTTATCAAACCTACGAATTATGAAGAAAGGGTCTGATCTCAACCAAAACTCAGTCTTACCTCAGCATCAAAATTCACTATATTTTTTGTTCGTTTTCGTCACAAGACGAACAGGCATTGCACGTCGAACCGAAAAAATGCGAATTCAAATATGCATAGAGCCATGCAGGTTTTCTTCCGCATGAAAGAGTGCAAAACCAACTTCTAGAGAAATTCCACAGAGTTGCAATACTTCGTTCATAACATCATGTGCGAAACGACCTGTTGAATTAAAAATGACTAAATTGTGTAGAAAAATAAGCCCTCATGCAATCCCAGGCAACATACGCGTTGTGCTGGTGCGTAGCCAGAAATTCGAAATGTGGGGTGGGCTGTTTTGGGGGTAACATGATTCAACTGGTTGCATTAATGGACTATGTGGGAAGTGGCTAATGATAACATTGCAGTTCTCTTGTTTACGTGCTGGTAAATATTATTCAATAAAACTCAAACTGAGTAATCTATTACGTCTACATTTTATAAAGAAAAACAATTGGCCAGTGGGGGGGGGCTAATGGAAAGATATTTGAGAAAAGTGATTGGCAATTAACTAACACTGAATAGCCCCCCCTCCCTTATTCCTAAGTTTATAATATATTTTGCTCATAAAACCTTAGTTTGGCGTTTTTACACTAGCGATCAAATTTGATTGTTTATTTTCGGAATTTTTTAAAGTTTTCATCGATTTGTGACTTTACTTTTTGACAATTAGCCACCCTCCTGAATATATGTTGCAAAAGATGCTATAAATTACTTTTTCGTCAATTCCAGCGCAAAAAACAGTCTCAAACGAGCTAAAAACGTGGTTTTTCCTTATTCTGCATTTTGGTTGACAGGTCAATGGGAGAGGGCTATTGCCCTCCCGCTCCCCCCACTCCCCCCCAGCTACGCCACGGGCGATGTGTGTGAACACTGAACTTGTTGGACAACTATTTTTGACACATAGTGAAATCGTCTTTTTGAGCGATTATCAACCCACTTTTTTGCCAGACCACTACCACTGCTGGAGTGAAAGAAGTGTCTCTTCTCTCACCAGTGAAGTCCGCAACCTTTTGGCTACTGAACGTAGCAAGATGTGCAGCCAAATGTACGCCAAGAGAGACGCCTACTTCCGTACCATTGACGCCATCCACGGCCAATTCAACTACTGGTACAAGACCTACCTTTACCAATGGTACACCTACAGATACAGGTAAGTTCACTGTGATAAGATTTCATGAAAAAACACCACAATTTGTTTCATTTGATCAAATAAAAATTATGTTACTTAACATGACATATCATTTTGAAAAGATTCATTTGTAACAAAACGTCTGCATACGAACAAAATTTCCTATTACTTCTTGCTGTTGATCAAGAGCGTTCGTCTCTACAACAATAGATCGAGGGTTTGATTTCTGATCAGGTCAAATTTAACGCGGTAATGCTAGTGACTCGCCACCGCTGCGACATCTCTCGACCTATAAGCTGCCGCGTTGCTCATCCGAATGACGCATGGATGGTTTACGACGACTCGTTACACGCTTCGGTGCAAAAAGTGTGTACAACACAGATTCGATTTGCCGTTATTGATGTTAAAATATTATGTGTTTCTTGCAGCCACTGTGGATACACTGGATACATCACTATCAGAAACACCAGAATCTCCAGTTACTGCCAAAAGCTTGCTGATATGAGAGCTAATCTCTGGAACAAGTACAACGCTGCCATCAGTGCTAAGATCAACGCCCTCAACGAATTCCACGGAAAGATTGTCAAGTCGTGAGTAATGATTAGTGGTTTTATGGGAATTAATCCCAGACGGAATGTTGTAATAGCGACCCTTATGTGGCTATGCTTCATGTTCCCATTCATGAAGCGTTATGTATTTTTTAGTTTTTCAGTTAAGTCACAGTAGATTGAATCGAATATCAAGTTTAATTGCAATTCAAAGTTTGCTATCACACAAAATCAGTTAATATCTTTGTTACCGTAGTGAACCTTCAGTTCAATTTCATCCACTGCTGAAATTATTTGCTGAAACAAGCAAAATTGAATAAACATAATAATGCAAAAAATCATGCCATTTACAAGTGTAGATATTGATCAAGCAAATTAACGCCGCTACTTTTTCTCAACTTTCAGTTTCGAAACTTGCTTGAACACTCGTCTTTCCAAGATCGCCGAATTCAGAAGTGCTCTTGACAAGCGAATCAACACCTACTACAGCAACTTCTACTCCTTGCACTGCTCCCTCGCTTACAAGAACTACCAACACTACAGACAAGTTTTGAAAGATCTCTTCTGTAAGTAATAACGGTTTCGTTCATTGCGCTAGTAATGGACAGGCTGTAAGATGGTTTGAAGCTGGTTGAAACTACCCGAACGCAAATCTGAGCAATTTTGCCGTAATGATGCTTGAGAAAACTTGGTAAACTGCAAATGTAAGGCTTGTCTGGCTTCACCGCAAGAACAATGCTTGAGCAGCAATGACCGCACATCCAGCTTTTCCGTATTCCATTCGAACCACCGAGTCGCTTCTACACTTACATTGAGGAAAATAATGTAGCACTTTCCAAACAAGATAGAAACATGATAACCCAAAACATTTTGAGCATAAACTAAACGCAAAAAATTCTCTAGAATTACAGCGTCAGAACGAGGCGGTCCAACTGATTTCTTGTCATAGCTATCACCATCTGCCAAGCGTGAAAGCGATTAATTATGGACTGATCAAAACTGAAACGTCGTCATCTGTCGTTAAAGTTGCATCTTTTCTCAATGCAGACAGATACAGTGGAGACTGGTGGGTCAACTGGAAGGCTTCCATCTCTGCCAGCTACTACTACAGCAGACAAAAGAGCAAGATTTACTACATCTCCCGCTCCTACCGTAGCCACCTTTACTCCTACAAGAACAAGCTCATTCCCTTCTATACTTGCCACTACAAGTGTACTTTGGGATGCACCAACTTCGACAGGAGAGCTTACTATGCTCACTGGTGAGTTCGGTGCAAATAGTTTAGCGCAAGATACATACCTTTCATTAATCAACAATAACTGCGTTCAGTTGAAGCTAAATAGTGGCGAGATTTATTTTCGCAACTTTGTTTGATCGATTTATTCAATGACAGAAAGTGGCCGTCAGCTTACGTTTTTACGCTGTTTTTTTTTTTTTTCCATCAACGACCGATGTAACAACATGTATAGTTAAGGTAGACAACCGAGAGTTTAGCCCATATACTCACAATAACAGCAATTTGTGCTTGAACAAAACAGCTGCACTTTTCTTACTTATTAAATCATCACACCAAGCGTTTTATGATTTCTAAACGTTTTCGTTGCAGTCAATCTCTTGGACAATGGTGGGTTTACAAGAGCACCTACTGCACGGACCGTTACTGCCTTGCTCCCTTCAAGATCAAGTTCACTCCTTGCTCTTACACAACTTTGAAGACTTGTGACGTCAGTAAGTAATACAATAATAATTATTCGAGTTTCAAAACATATATTCTCTTTCTGCCGTGGTCGTAAGGTTCCACAAATGAGATCTGCATGCACACAGATAGACTTGAATGTTTGCAAATACGAGTATAACTTCAAACTGTTTTTAACTTTGATCAAAGCGGGAGTCCTAAAAGCATCGCCTTCAGTCCCAATTCCAAGCATTTCAACTGACTGTTCTTTCCATCGATGCATATGAGATTTTCCATCTTCTGCATTTTCCTAGTTTACGAGGTTTTGTCGCAACCCGTTTTGGACAAATGGTCTGCAAGTAATCGAGTTTGTATGAAACCTAGAAATTACCAACTATAAACCAGCAACGCAGGTGCGTCATCAATATGGCGGGATGGCACAACACCATAAAAGTAGTTGTGATTCCGCTATGATTATACTCATGTTTCGCTGCGCAGACGCTGTTGTCGGAGATATCTCTGGACTCATCTCCCAATTGGAAAGCCAAAGAGACCAAATTATCAGAGACAACAACTCCAAGTACAACTCCTGGAGAAACACCTGGCTCGGATACTTCCTCCGCTACAAGGCTGAATACATCAGAATTGTCAACGACAGACACGCCTTCCTCTGCGCTTGGACTCGTAGAACTTACTACTACACCTGGTGAGTTGAAATCGAAACTCAATCAAGACACTTGAAATATCGTTGATTTTTATGAGTCATGAAAATTCTCTAATTTACGTAAATTGTATGTAGCCATGAAAGGAGTAAGGCTTGTGTTTGACATCGACTTAACTATTGCATTGGCGATCAAGATTGTCTTCGATGGATTTCGAGAGAAAGAAGTAGAAAATGTTAAAACAATAAACTAGCAGCTGTAATATGAACAATAAACACACGCGAATACAGTCATTACCAAAAGTTTAGAGCCACCCTGCTTTTATTAAAAAGTTCCAGAAATTCTTACAATATTTGGTTTTATATTGGCAAAATGAACAAGTACATTTACAAAACCATCAGAACACTTACAACCAGTAGCTTTTAATATTTGTTGTGTCCTTCCCTGTTTTTGATAACTGCCTCTATTCGGGAAGGCATGCTATGGACCAAGGCTTGGCAATAAGCTTGGATTATCTCCATTGCCCAAACCAACTTAATCATTTTACAGAGGTGATTTGTTGATGTAGATTGCTGTTCAGCAAGTTTTCTCTTTTAAAATCTTCCATAAATTTTTCTGTAGAGTTGACGTCAGGGCTGTTTCTAGGCCATGGGAACACTTCCACGTTTTCATTTTTAAGGTATGGCATCACCACTTTTGCTCTATGGCAAGGGGCGCCATCGTGCATAAGAATCTTGCTTTCATAAAAATTCATATGCATTAGTTTCAATTAGTCTTTTAACGAATCCAGGTATTTTTTTCCATTCATTGTGGTTCCAGGGCCTTTGCTTGACATGACCCCAACTTATTTGGCTGGGGGGGGGGGGTGCTTTATGGTTGCGACAGTGTATGTGGGATCAAAACGCTTTGCAATGGGTCAACGAACATTGTATTTGCGAACCACAAACTGCTGAATGCTTGATTCGTCATTGAAAAGCACTTTGGACCAGTCCCCAGTTGTCCAATGTCGATGATCCACAGCAAATTTCAACCTCTTATCTTTCATTGACTTGGTTAGCAAAGGTTTTCTAGCAGGCTTGCTCGATGGTAGGCAAAAATCATACTGCAAGCATAGTGATACTGTTATGGCACTGACCTGGCAACCCTTTGCAGCTAATAAGCTTAGGGTTGTCAAACGTCCTTGAATCTCAAGAATGGTTCTTGAATTTGCTCTAAAATCTCGCTGTGTTCTTGATCCTTGAAAAATTAACGAATGTCCTTGAAAATTTTCTGGCGTCCTTAAAGTCCTTGAATCTACAAAGTAACACAATCAAACCAATCTTGTTGGTTTTTATAAACTGGGCAATGAGCCTAAAAATCAAAACAACCAAACAGGCGCGTAGCCAGAAATTTGCAATGGGGGAGCTGTTTGGGGGTTTGGAGGCGAAACCCCCAGCCGCCAAAGGCTAGGGGTTTGGAGGCAAAGCTCCCTGCCGACGGAGGCACGGGAGTGTGGGGGTGGAGCCCCCAGCGCTCGAAAATTTGCAAATTTTTGCAAAAATAACTTCATTTTAGGGCTATTTGATTAAAAAATAATGCTTTTAAAACGTGGCTAAGAAACTGGCAGTGCAAACAAGATTAAACTGGTGGCATAAATGGGCTATTTAGGAGGCGGCTAATTGTAAAATGTTAGGTCTTTTGTTTAGATGCTGGTAAGCTATAAAATCGAATAGTTCAATAAAACTCACTCGGAGTAATCTATTTCGTATACAGTTTATAGAGAAAAATAATTAGGAGGGGGCTAATGAAAAGAGATTTGAGAAGAATGATCGGTAATTAACTAATACTGAATAGCCCCCCTCCTATTCCTCAGTTTATAGTATATTTGTTGATGACATCTATGTTTAGCATTTTTACACTTGCGATGAAATTTAGTTACTTATTTCTTACCATTTTTCAAAGTTTTCATTTATTTGTTAGTTTTATTTTTGACAGATTAGCCCCCCCTGAATATATGTTTCAAAAGATGTCTTAAATCACTATTTAGTCCACTCCGGTGCATAAAACAGTCTGAAAAGTGCTAAAAACGTAGTGTTTGGGGGGCTAAAGCCCCCCGCCCCTTTCCCCCTGGCTACGCGACTGCAACCAAATATTCAATGAACAAGGTAGCCCTATTTGGGATATTTATATTCAATGCTAAATGCATCCGCATTGTGTATAACAATAGACTACAATAATGAGTCTATGATGTAATAATTTCAGGGAACAATGGTAAAATTCAGCTGACAATGGGTACAACAAAATAACAACTAATATACCATTGGACAATTGGTAACCGCAAGACAATTTTTGGCACCGATGCAGTGAAGTTGAGGAAAGTTTTAAGAAAAGAATACACGTTGCAGATTGTTATTTGTTAGTTAGTATCGCGACAATTCGGCCCTGATTGAAACATAGCTTTAACTGTCTTTCTCAGGGATACAGCGTGATATGCAGTTCGATCATTGAAGAAACATTTGGTAATTGAGCGATTTAGGGATAAACTTCACTTTTCATGATTTGTAATACTTCTTTTCAACAAACTACGCAGACACACAGCATTACAGCTTTAGTTTTACTGTTTTTACATGCACAATAATTGTACATTATGTTTGTGATAAGAGTTTCTAAAAACTTCGGTCTGCTATGATTGATAATTAATCGTTGGTAACTTTTTTTTTAGTCTTCACCTACTTTTGGAAGAAGATCACCTAAGACTAAATTTTGGCCCGCGAAACTTTTGGAACAGCAAATTTGGCCCGTGACTGAAAAATGTTGGATATCCCTGCAGTAGCGTCCTTGAAAACGTTTCTACCGTTTTGGCAACCCTAAATAAGCTCTGCATGTGCTTTATGAAGCTATAGTTGAAGACCTGCTAACTATCCTTTTTCATCCAGCTATCGTTTCCAAGGCTACTTTTTTATGGACGTCCAGATCTTTTCCTGTCAGTAAAACTGCAATTCAGTTTTTAAATTTTTTGATTGCTGTCTGCACTGCTTTGCGGCTAACTCAGTACTTTTCACTGATCTTCCTCTGCGAATATCCTTCACCACGTAAAACAACAATTTTTGACCGCTGAGCAGTGCTCAAGGAAGCTTTTTCCCCCATAATATCTCTCTGAATAATAGCTATAATTCTATCTAACCTCTTCTTTAAATCATCTTAAAACAAGAGCTAGATTAGTTAGCTTACTTTTTGGCGCCAAACTAAGACCCATGCAACAGTGAGTAAAAACCAAAAAAGCTGGCAAAAGTAAGAAGAGTGAATTAAAAATGCGTTTGAGAAAAATAAGCAAAAATGTGTTTTTAGCTTGGGCGGCTCTAAATTTTCACCAATGACTGTAGTTAGTCTGCTTTTAATGGTAGGCTAAATATTAATCTCTATTTGAATAAAGAAAGCGATTTCAACACGTTTAACGGTTTCAGTATGTTTTTCGTTGAAGTCTTTTGATGGGCTTGCTGTCAAAGTATCAACAATCACTTCTCTTGTTTGAAATTATACACAAATTAAACAATTTCTACCAAATTTGGTTTTTGCTTGTGGGACATTTCTGCCGCTAAGTTTATCCCAAATTGTAATCTATTTTCATGTGAGTTTTTGTCGTGCTTGAGATATTTTCAGAAACGGATTTACTATGTTACTTATTTTCTTAACAGCGGATACCTTAGCTCTGTTCAAATCGCTTACCTCGCTCAAATGAAGAGAGATCTCATCACCAGAGCCAGCCGAGCTTGCTCCGACTACTACAGCAGTCTTTTCACTCAACTTTACAGAGCTGATAGAGCCCACAGCGAAACCCAAAAGAAGTTCAAGGATGCTTTCAACAGCCTCATCGCCCAACTTCAAGCTAAGTTCGATGCTTGCAAGAACACCAGAACCATCAAGATTGCCGAGTACAAAAAGAAGCTTGAACAAAGCCGCGACGAACAAAAATCTAAGCTCCTCAGCAAGTTTAACTCTGTAAGTAGCCACGTGTTGTAATGCTGCCTAAAATAGAAAATCACTAGAGGCCGAAAATAGACTATCATATTTGCGATATTTCAGTTGATTAACAACTAGCATGTGCAAGTAACATTGCAAGGATGGTTTGAGATCATAATATCGATAGATCAAATGAAATAGTTCATTCAACCATTCAGTTTGTAGACTAATTTTCTAGTTATGGTCTTATTGTGATTGGAACGCTACGATCAACTTAGATCAAACAAACAGTCAATTTTCGTCGTAAAATGCGACGCTGAAACAACTAACGGCGTTTCAGCGTTGTTGTGTTGCCACAGACTGGTCGAATTTACAGTGTTTTAATTATTTTTTCAGCTTAAGAGCGCTCACTACAGCAAGTTCCACGAAATGCTCAGACATTACCACGGAAGCTGCTACTGGAAGTACACCTACATCCGCTACATGTACAGCTGCTACGCCAGCCACATCTGTGGAGTTATCCGTGATGTTATGCGTGAATTCGATGCCTTCTGGAATAACATGCTCCCCAAGCTCGAAACGCACTACGCTTGCTCCTACAAGTGCACCGTCAGCGCTAAGTTCGTTCCCAAGTACAGCTGCGGATATTGGTACAGCTGGAAGTACTGCTTGCCTACTTACTCCACCTACACTTACCAATACTTCTGCTGGTAGTAAGTATCGCAGTTCTAGGTCATTTTTGACATATTTAGTTTTAGTTTGGTGTGTGGAATTTTATCTTACCGGTATATTAACCACACAATAGTTCAATTTATTTATTTTACGAGCATCAGACCTATAGTAAATTATATTGTTTGACGAGCATCGGACTTACGGCGATAGTTTTGAATGGTTTTAAATTTCTTGTTAAAAGTGTCGTTTGGCAATCGTTATATACTAATGCTTGAAGCGTCATCTGCAAAACGGCAGGCTCTGGTTCAATTCGCTGTCTGATCAATGGAAATGTATTTTTGAAATTGGAATTCACTGTTTTCATGCTTGACGTTATTCACAAATGAACCTTTCTCAGCGCGAGCAGCGCACATGTGTGCAGATAACATCGGACTGCATTTAGTGTCTTCTAGCTGAGACAGTTTTGGCAATTGCAAGTGGCACCGTTTACTAATCCTACGGTATCCATTAGATTTTAATGCTTTAGGGTGTGAGATTATAAACAAAAACTTGATTTTCAGAGGCAGGTCAAGTATTTAATTGAAGTTATCGTCAATACTGTAGTGCAGTTTATTTTAGTTTTGACACGAATATTTTTGTTTTGCAGCAAGCACCACACCTGCATTTCCTACTAAAAGGGACCTCGGCTTTCAACTGATGAACTCAATTGCAAATTTATTTAAGTATTCCATCACACTTTGAAATAAACTCTCAGTTGACAATTTAACTAACAGTTGTGAAATTTGTATGTTTGAGCTAGTAGATATTACGCTAAGTGATTTAATAATGGCAAGTTACGAAAAAGTTTAGCAGTTAAGCCGGAAGAATATAGAAGCTGTGTTGATGCTTAATCAGTGTCGACTGTCGAGTAAACTCTCATAAAGTCAATCATTATTATTTCCGTTTTGATGCGAGCTTTTACCCGTCAACGGAGTTGGCCGGGCTTCGTATGTTTATGCATCAACTTCAGTACGCCTCGCCATTTCATTCGATCACATGCATCTTCGTTAAGCAGTCCATTTTCTTCAATTCATCCTCTACTTGTTGTTTTTATATTTGCTTCGGTTGTCCTCTTCCTCTATTGCCCCACACTTCAAATTTCAAAGCTTTTACCATCGCATTTTTATCTTCTTTCCTCAAAACATAACACCATAGTACTTTACCTCATACTACTTGCTTTACCCATATTATCCAAAGACTGCTCTATACCCAACATGCCCATCAATTTTTCGGTGTTTTTTCTATCTATTAGCGTTACACCATGCATCGCTCGAATAATCGTTCTTTCTATTCTTCTCAAATTGCCATCTCTTTTTCCCTTAAGCACCACGTTTTGCTTCCAACTGAGTTTCTCTTTTACAAGTTTTGTTAAACTTTGACTTTACGGTACTAGTCAAACCTTCTACTTCAAAATTATCATAAACATAATAGTAGAAGTTGCTCAGTTTAAATATAAAAACTTGAGAATGCGAAAAACTGTCCGCGTTCGTTCAACTTATAGGTAAGGGGTAGTAAACCTGTGATCCATAAGCTGCAGTTTAGAGTTCTGTGAGAAGACAACTTTTTCACATTTTATGTTTTAAGAAGTCGCTGTTCTATTTCTCCAGGCTTTTGCGCGGGTAGCCTATAGACCAAAAACCACTTAAACGATTACACAAAGTCCACCTTTTTGGAAAATATATTATGAAGTTAAAAATAAATGATCAAATCGTTGTTATAAAAAATATTTGTGAGTATGAAATATACAATAGAGTAATAGCGGCGTCTTGGAGATAATAAGTTAACAGACTAACGAAAAAGAAGTCAAATTAGCAACTGGTTTCTCAACGGAAATTCGTAAGATCAACCGGACTTCAAACCCAACATGTTCTTACTGTTCTTATTCAACTTCAAACTCATGCATGTTCTTACGGCGAACCTCCTCTTCAAAGAGCATTCAGGCGGGAAACTTTTTGCTCGGTTTCTCGCAAAAAAAGTTGACAGATCTGAAAACTAACTTCACCAAATTTGAGCTTTCTGCGGCCTTTCGTTTTTGAGATGCAACAATTGGTATTTCCCGTTAGAAACGCTTTCTCCCCTTAGAAATTTTTCCAGGATTGCCAATTACAATTGAAATTTCAAAAAATTACTGCATGTTTCTGATTCTCAATGTTTTGCGGCAGTCAAAATAAAGAAAAGGTCCAGAATTGTAAAAATAGCTGGTTTTCGATGAATATAAGCTAGCTTTCCAAAAGTTTGTCGATTATACTGACACAATACTGACAAAATGGGAACTCTGAAGTAAGAGGAAAATTGTTAATTTTGAACTGCAATATCTTGAAAACGAAAAGACGTAAAAACTTTAGTTTTGATAAAAATGCACTTTAGATTGATTCCAACATTTTGATCAACAGTGAAAAACATGACTTAAATGTCATTTCAACTGCGTGGTAGTCTAAACGAGCTTTTCATTTTTGTTCGAAGAAGTGTAGGGAGAACTTGGCTTGAAACCGTCAGTGAGAAACACGAATATATTTATCACGCCACAGATAAAATCATTGAAAACCTTACAGTCTGTTTCATTCTTAGATGCTACCACGGTCCATAGCGGAATCATTATGCATTCTTTAGTTTGCCGTAATCCCGTTGAAGATGAAACAAACTGTAGGGTTTTTAATGTTAGTTTAGTTATATGAAGCTTTTGAACTGCTGTAGTTTTTAGTGCTTGAAGGGATCTCCACAAGTGTTGATTTCAGCCGGCGAACGTCACACAAAAAGAAGTAGCAATTTTGAAAACCTTTAGTGTCTTCTTTTTCGATCCATAATAATTAAACTTAATCAACTTCCAAATTGAACCTCCTTAACCCAAGATATTGACCATAGTTGAATTTTCTGCCGTTGCTAATAGCACTGAATGCAAATGTCAAGCTGTGATGATGGATCAAAAATAATAAAAACAAAACATAAACAAAATAAATAGAGAAAGAAGGCAAAACAATTTTCTACACAATGAGCAATATGGGACCGAAATCTTTATCGTTTTTTGAAAATATATGTATTTATAGGCCTACTTGAGTTTACGTCTAAAGTTCTATTTATTTTAATTATAAAAATTCCAGCCAATGTGATTGCAATCAGTTTATTCCGAACGTTTCGGCCCTCTGCTGGTGTCACTATCAACGTTCGTTCGAAATAAACAAAACGTTCGAAATAAACTAATCGCAATTACATTTGCTGTAGTTTTTATGATCAAAATATTAGCCTTCTCCAAACTACACCGTTTGATAAAACTCTATTTATTTGTTGTTCAGCAATTGTTTTACCGCTTCGCTTCACTCTAAAAGAAGAGTGTCCAAAATTTATCTCCCAGTAACATGAATTGTGATCCTAGGCATCAAGAGCCATCTCTCGATCAATAACAGCAAACTCCAAAGCAGTAAAAACATATCTAGATTTAGGGTGAGACATCTTAAAGCGAATTAATTCTGGAAGGGAAACGCTTTAGAAATATTATTTTTTGATTTTTCATCTGCAATACATTGATGCCAGTAAAAGTTTAATCGTTTGCGACCAAAGTACAAACTAATTAATTTGTCAAATTTGTAGGTTATTAGACTATAAACGTAGTGCTTATTTTTTGCCAACTAACCAAATAGAACATTTAATGATCCATTTATCGACGTTTTCAGCAAAAAATAGCTATCATTTTCATTAAACGATTGGTAATGTGATCACATTTCTAAGTAAAAATCCGTTTGCGACTATTCGAATGCGATTTATTTCAACGTTATCAAAAACTGTACAACATTAAATGGGTTTAGTCATCACACGATTTAGAAAACAGTTTTTTTTCCAAAAATAATATGAATTTATTTAAATTTCAAACCTTCAGCTCTTTTTGATTAGCTTGGTTTCGAAAAGTTAAAGACTGAAACACCACAACCAGTGGCTCTATAGGCAAAAAATCAAAAGTGAAGTTGAAACGTTGAAAACTAATGCTGAAAGCATAATTATCTACGCGACTACTCGCATATGAAATCGGAAAAAGTTTTTCATTTGGAATTTCGGTCAACTGCCTGAAATTCGAAAATACTGTGACTCTTCAAAACCTAGCTGCTCATTTCTAAACAGACACATTTAAGCCCAATATTGGGTTTTGCTTGCAACTCACATCTTTGCGAACTTTTAAGGTTAAGCTACGTTGGGATTAAAATTGTGAGTGTACGAACGTACCTTTACATATTTGAAACAGAAATGCAGTATACGCTTGGTACGCCGACTTAAGGTGGGTTTACACAGTATCTGTTTTTTGTGTGTCTTTTATACATTCGGAAAACGCATCCGCTTTTTTTACATACGTATATGCAAACAGTATACCCAAATTTTTTTGTCGTCCGGACAAAAGCGCATCCGCAAATTTTACGTACGCATCGAGTAGAGCATGGCTCTACTTTTGTCCGCTTCCGTACGTATCAGTAGGCTAGGCTATACAAGCTAGCATCAATTTCAGTGGTTTTGGCAGAGTTATGGTAGTTCTGAGTTACATTTTGATTCGTAGCTAGTTGCGTCGACCACATATTGGTTACGTTGGGCGTGCCCAGGTGAGAGTAGGCCTACTAACTTCACTCTTCGCCTAATTCTGGAAAAGCGCTGACTCTTAAAATTGCGTAATAGTTCGGTCAACTTTTGTCATTCATCAATGACGCTCTACACTACTGCTAAATCTATTTTGTTGTTCTGCTTCATTCAGATATTTGCAAATAAAATGTACGGAAATTACGGATACTGTGTGCATACAAAACGTGCAAAATTTACGTATCCGTTTTAGTCCGTTTCCGTACTGAAAAGCGTATGAGTTTTACGTAAGTAAAAAACGTATGAAAATGCGCATTGCAGATACTGTGTAAATTTACCTTTACACTATACAAAATATGTTAAAAACAAAGAATCTGCTCGAATGCGTACGATTTTATACGTCTAGTGTCGCACAAGACGCATTTAGAGCGGAAGCGAAGTAACGCAACCACGCAACGTACGTCCAAGTTTGACGAAGAAAGGACGCTATTAAGAATACGAGCCCGTTACAATTATTGAGCTTATTATGTTTATTGTAGTGATGGAGTTCTCGAGACCGGTCTCGGGTCTCGAGACTGTCTCGGGACACATTTTAAAAGTCTCGTCTCGGTCTCGCCTCGGACTTGAACTTCAAGTCTCGATCTCGAATCTTGGTCTCGAAATATGAGAAGTCTCGAGGTTCAAAATCTTGGTTAGGCGTAGGAGTAAAACTTTGAATTTAATTATTTAATGCAAGCAACGCAAACAAAGATTCGATTGACACTCTAGGTCTTAACACCTTTTTAATTGCTTTCTAACAATCTTCTTTATTTATTCATTTCGGTCAATTTTCATTTGTTTCCGTCAACGTTTTTAAACTGAGATCGTGAGAAACAAAGTTTTGCAATAAAACCTCAATTTTTGATAATTGGCTACTCAGTGGGAGATACTTGAGGTTCGAAAAAACTCAGGTAGAGCCGTGGGAGGAAACTGCTCGACCTGTTATTCATTATTTTCTTTGTTATTTACTTATGAAACGTGTGATGTAAAACAGTCTGGAGGGGAAGAAGCCGCTTAAGCGGTATTATTTGATGTTGATCTTTGTTGAAGGTGCTAATTGCCGCTGTCTACATTTTTGCTTTCTGGTAGTGAATGCTCTAAACCTTTTTCTCATTCAGGTTCCTTGCACGTGGACCGAGTTTGAGGTGGTATCATGGCAGTGCGATGAGGTTTGGTCAAGGAAGGTTAATTAGGACAGCTCAGAACTCAAAGTGATTGTTTTCAGTCTCATTCTGTTGAGCAGATCTTTCATAGTATGATACAGTTAAAGGCGATGAATCATCCAGCCAATTCTGGTGGTTTACAGTAGCTAAAATTGAACTATAATTTTTGATATTTTTTGTTTTGATTTTGGGTCTGTGGTTGCAAAGATATTCAACAAATACAAAAAAATATCCCCCCGAAAAAAGTTTTTGTTTTGGCGGAAGAACAAAACTCAGAGTTTCCAAAAACTTTTTTCGGGGAGATATCTTTTTGTATTTGTTGAATATCTTTGCAACCACAGTCCCAAAATCAAAACAAAAAATATCAAAAATTATGGTTCAATTTTAGCTATTGTAAACCACCGGAATTGGCTGGATGATTCACCGTCTTTAAGATTGCAGATTCAGAATGATGAACTTAAGTCTACTTGTTCCAGCATCGGCTTAAAAAGTCTTTCTTTGAGTTTTAGATTAAATCGCTATTTATTTTGTCGTATGCTGGAAGCGATCTTTAATCCTTCGTTCACATGTATTATTGCTTGCTTTGTTTCTGTTGCAGCTGCTAAAGGCATAAATTACAAACAGCCTTTTTTCAGCTGCCGTTTTGAGCACAATTCATTCGTTTCCTTTTAGAATTGTTTCGTTCTTAATCAGTTTTGGTTTTTGCGTTGGAAGAAGGAGCTTTTAATTTTCACAAGAAGGAGAAACCTCGGTTAAATTTGCGATTGCTTTTTTATAATTTGATTGTGGAGTTAGCAGGATTTTATTTGTACTTGAAACTACTACTGTAATTTACGATACTTAATAAAAGAGACAACATCGTTGACCAGTAGCGTAGCCAGAGGGGGGCGGGGGGGGGCTATAGCCCCCCCCATTGGCCTGCCGACCACAATGTAGAATAAAGAAAATACCACGTTTTTAGCACTTTTAAGACTCTTTTTTGCACTGGATTAGACTAAAAACTCCTTTAAAACATAGTTTAAAACGTTTATTTAGGCGTGGGGCTAATGAACTACTGCCAACCAAAATGCAAAATAAGGAAAAAACCACGTTTTTAGCATTTCTAAGACTGTGTGTTTGCACTGGATTAGACTATTTTGAAACGTTTATTTAGGGGGGGGGCTAATGAACTGCCGACCAAAATGCAGAATAAGGAAAACATCAAGTTTTTAGCACTTCTAAGACTCTCTTTCGCACTAGATTAGACTAAAAAATGCTTTAAAGCATAGTTTGAAACTTTTATTTAGGGGGGAGGGCTAATACTCTGCCGACCAAGACGCAGAATAAGGAAAATACGACGTTTTTAGCATTTCTAAAACTGTCTTTTGCACTTGATTAGACTAAAAAATGCTTTAAAGCATAGTTTGAAACGTTTATTTAGGGGGGGGGGGCTAATGAACTGCCGACCAAATGCACAATTAGGAAAATACCACGTATTTAGCCAGTAGCGTAGTCAGGAGCTATAGCCCCCCCCCCCCCCCATTGACATGTCGACCAAAATGCAGAATGGGAAAAACACTACATACATTTTCTGCACTTTTGATACTGTTTTATGTACTGGAGTGGACTAAATAGTGATTTAAGACATCTTTTGAAACATACGTATGTTCGGGGGGGGCTAATTTGCCAAAAATAAAACCAGCAAATAAATGAAAACTTTGATAAATGGTAAGAAATAAGCAATCCAATTTGATTGCAAGTGTAAAAATGCTGAACATAGGTGTCATCAACAAACATACTATAAACTAAGGAATAGGAGGGGGGCTATTCAGTATTTGTTAATTACCAATCATTCCCTCAAATCTCTTTTCATTAGCCTCCCCCAATTATTTTTCTCTATAAACTGTATGCGAAATACATTACTCCGTTTGAGTTTTATTGAACTATTCGATTTTGTAATTTACCAGCATCTACACACGAGAACTAACATTTTACCATTAGCCACCTCCCAAATAGCCCGTTTATGCCACCAGTTTAATCATGTTTGCACTGCCAATTTCTAAGCCACGTTTTAAAAGCATTATATTTTAATCAAAATAGCCCTAAAATGAAGTTATTTTTGCAAAAAATGCAAAATTTTCGAGCCTCCGGCGGCTGGGGGCTCCGACCCCAGACCCCCCAAATAGCCCCCCCCCATTGCGAATTTCTGGCTACGCGCTGTCGTTGACGACTGTTTCGACTCTAGTTTACCAGGGATTGTAGTTTTAGAAAGCATAGCAAGGCTTGGCCGCTCCGCCGGGCTCTTGTGGTTTTCGACCACTACTTTACCGCTGCTTTTTTGTAAATATCAAACATTAGGAGTAACAATTAATTTTTTTCGTTGTGTTTCGTGATTATTTTTGCTTGCAATAATATGCCATTCAAGATTTTTTGACTCTGTTACTAATCTGTAGTTACTGCAAGCTGGACCACTGCGATAGTTTGAACACAGGAACGCATTGCCCAGTCTCAGTTGGCATCGAACTGCAATTTCTCTACTTTGAGCTACGCCGTCACCTCTTCCTGTGCTTGTGATTAGCCCGTGGCCCAAGTTTGTTTTTTGGTTTATGGTTGTTCTACTGTATTGCGATTGGCCGTTTGTTTAAGGAAAAACCATGAAAAGGGTTGTCAATAGTCAATATAAATAAGTTTTGCTTCTAAAATCTCGGGTCTTGAAGTCTCGTCTCGATCTCGAACAAACTCACCGAGTCTCGATCTCGGTCTCAAAAATTTTTTCAAGTCTTGGTCTCGGGTCTTGGACTCGAATTTTTTTCAAGTCTCGGTGTTGGTCTCGCGGTCTCGAGCATCAGGGTCTTGACTACATCACTAGTAGTTAGACGATGCAAAAAGCCAGATTCATAGACATAAATGAATAACTTGCTTTCAAACGTTTTATGTCAGCAAGCCAAAGTGTGTTCCGCTTGCTCAGGTTGAAAACTGAACTCCAACGTAATCATTCCGCCACAAGCACTCTGCAATAACGATGATCATATTTTATTTTGCAGCTGTCCCTTTTCCTGATTTATGCAACCCAAGTCCTTATGCGCCGTTTGCATCTTGCGAGACAGCCGAAGACGGACCGAACTGCGTTTATGACGATAAATTCACTGCAAATGGCTTTATCAGCTGCAAACGTGAGCCAATCAGTTTGTGTCCGAAAATAGCAGTTTTTTGCAGCCAAGTAACGTTTGGGCTCGCACGACGTAATTAAGTTGCAACTAACAAGCCGGGAAAACAAACGAAAAAAAACTTAAAAAAGAACACTGGTAGCCTGGCGGTCACAAAACGAATTTGGGTGTTCCCAAAAGATTTTTGGTCTGAAAAACACAGCATTTCGTATTTCTAACTTATCCAATTTTGTCAAAAACGTTTAAAGATAGCAACAAAAAAGATTTACCACGGAAAAATGTTGAGGCCGCAAGTACCCTAAAGCCAATAGGATCTCATAAAACAAGCTTATTAAATGAAGAAACTAAAGAGACATCAAATTTTTTAACGTTTCGACTTGGCTATGTCCATCATCTTTTTACTAATGATAGACATAGCCGAGTCCGAAACGTTTAAAAATTTTACTATTTTAAATAAGGTTTTACTGTTCTTAAGGAGACGTCAATTTTTGCAGTTCCTTTTGTTGAGTAATTTAAAACTAACAAAGCGGTAAGATTCTATTATGGTGAAGAATGTCACGACAATAAAGTTGAACCCTAAAATAAATAAAAAATCAAATTTTGCAAAGAACAATGTTTTTCGGTTATATATGCATAGAAAATAACACTGCAGCATTATAAATACGCAATAACTGTATAGCTATAGAGTGATTAACTATTGAACTTTTAGATGGAATTGAGTTAATTTTGGGTAGTAATTTATTGGCAAGAGTACATATTTAACCGACAAGTTTGACGTTATTGGCAACAGTACATATTTAACCGACAAGTTTGTCGTTATGATTTCCCGGGAGTCGACCACGAAGGACGTCAAACTTGTCGGTTATGATTTCCGTGGTCACACAAGGGGAACCCTTGTAGTAGGGATAGCCTATGGCTGTCCTTGCTACAAGGGTTCAGCGATTTTTTCACTTGTTTTTTTTTAAGTACCACAAGTGAAAAATCGTTTATTCCCTACAAACCCTCTGCCACTGTGCAAGCCCTTAAGGTTTGTCCAGCTCGGCCAAGAGTCTTGTCTAGCTGGGGAATAACTTTGTTAGAGAAGCTGAGGGCTGCCGATGAGAGCTAAAAGCTTGAAACAGCGCTGTCCAGCTCTGTGCATCTGAGTACATATTTACATAGACGTTGCTGTCTATAAAATCTAATTTTTAAAATAGTCAAAAATTGGGACATTGTCAATTTTACATGTTTCGTATTATTAAAACTTTAAAAATTCTCTTCTGATTTAAAATTTCAAAAGTTTTCACGTAAATTTGAAAGAGGTTTTTGCGAAATAAAGGTATAGTATTTTTTTGCTATTTTAATATTGTTGAAAATAACTATGTATAGCTAGTATTTCTCGAAAATATTCGCAAAAGCAACTCAACCAAAAAGGTTTGTTAAAAGAGCACCCACAAGAGCTTAGACCTTGCAACAGAAAGAATGTATGAAGTTGCCAGGAATTACCATCATGAAACGATTGAAATCCTAATTAAATTCATTCTCGAAACTTTCAAAACATATTAAGTATTCAATTCATAAACAAAAAAGAAACAAAGCAAGTAAGTTGGAAAAAAGACGATCAAAAAGATGAAAACAAAACAAACTCGTGAGACTTTATTTCGAGCTTATTTGAGACAGCCTGTCTTCTTCAAAAAGATCCAAATACCATTAACAAATTTCCAAAATACTAAACTGCCACGAAATGCCCTTGATCATAACAATATCATCTTTGATCTTTACCTCAATCTCATCATTATCATATTTATTTATTTATTTACCAAGTGACATCATATCACAAGAAAAAAAACTGCAACTTCCTCTAGATCTATCACCAAAGCATCGAAATATGCAATTCCTTTAAAACCAAACACACAAACTTGCAGAGTCAAAGCGATATTTAGTCACTTGGTGAGGAGACAGCGAAGGACCGAAAGGTCATCTAAGTCTACTGCCACCTCACCAAGTTAAGGTTAAAAAAAAAACAGCTTCTAGATTTTTTCAGTCAGCTACTTTCTATGATAAAAAACTTTACGCAAAATTAAAACAAAGTGTTGCAAAGATATGTACACTTTGTACAGTGTATACACAAAACTCACAGTCACCATGTAAAGAAAATGCAAGACAACATTAGAATTGTTCTAACTCTAAGCATACTAAAAAATAAAAATGCTGTAACTACAGATTGAATAGAAATAAAATTAATAAAGTTCATAATGCTTATTTATGTTTTATAGAATTTAAAGTGGGCAATTGGAGTGAAAAAAAACCTCCTTGCTTTGTTTTGTATTGTTTGCCAATATGTCATTAGTACTGGTACAATTTCCAATACCAGTATATATCAACCTCAGTCAGTTATTGCAAAATTACTAATAATTCAAGGGCACATCAAAATGAGAGATGACGTATTGTCATAAATGTGTGGTAGATGAATGCACCAAATGCTCCTGTTCTAACCAACATTAAAGAATTTATACAATGCAATCTTCGACTACGATACTGGATGTGTCTAGTTAAATGTAAAAATTGAAGAATATATACAATGCATTGTATCGATTTACATTAATCTTCAAATAGCAGTGTGTAATTTGATTGGAAATGGGACAGATCGGTTCGAGAAGTGTGTACTGGAACGTTGCATTAGAAATAAGCAGTAGCGTTGCGTGAGTCAGATGTAACGAAATTTCACTATTAAACTATAGGCATAATTATTAATCAATCAAAATTTTTTGTCTCTGGATTACATGATAGTGCTCAATAAATTTTTATTTAAGACTGAAGTAAATGACGACCATGGCTAAAAAATGCAAATTTTCAAGATCCTGCAGCCATTTATATTTTGCTTAGTCATTTAGTTGCCGTCGTCGGGTAGGGGTTGATGTGAAGTGATTGGACTTTGAACGTGAACCCAGGTTCGATTATTGCCGACATCCTATTGATATTTGTCTGAAACAGTATTCGGAATTAGAGGCCGCATTACTACAACAAACTTTAACCCAAGCTCAATTTTAGAGAAAATTTAAAACTGTCAAGGGTGTTCGCAGGGAGGATGGGGGTTCAAACCCCCTTCCATTGGTCTGTTGACCAAAATGCACAAAAAAGAAAATGTCACATTTTTAGCGCTTCTGTGCTTGTTTTTTCTGCAACGGCATGGACTCCAGCATGATTTATAGCAACTTTTGAAGCATTTAGAGTTTCTTGGGAGGGGTTATTTGTCAAAGATAGAACTTACAAATCAGTAACAACTTCAAAAAATTGCCAAAATTAGCAAATTTAACCGCAAAAAACGCTTAACATTGGCATTATCAAAAATATGGAGATGGGCTTCAGTATTTGTTAATTAATCAGTATTAGTTAATTATTAATCCACTCAAATCTTGTTCCATTAGCCCCCCTCCCATCCCGAACTGTCTCACTCTATAAACTTCAGAATATAAATGCTTGTGAGTTTTTCCAACTTATGATTTTGTGATTCACCGGCTTGTAAATTAGAGGACTGAAACGTTACCGTAAGCCACCGGCCACATAGCCTATTTATGCAAAAAGTTTGATCAGGTTTGCACTACCAATTTCTATGCCACGTTTTAAAAGCATTACGTTTAATCAAAATAGCTCTAAAATTAAGTTATTTTTGAAAAGTAGATGCAAAACTTTCAAGCGCTGGGGGCTCGGCCCCCAGACCCCCAAACAAAGCCCTCCATTGCGAATTTTTGGCTACGCACCTGGCAACTATGTACTGTTTATAAATATATACGTTTTTGTAGCTTTGTTTTGAGCAATTTTTTTCTTGATCGTTCAATTGCAGACCTTATGATGTTAATTATTGATGTATGCCTAATACTTAATTGTTTTTCGTTTGAAAAGTTTTATTTGCATTGCGCACTGTGTGATTTTGATTCCATCTAGTGACATTGCACTAAGTTATTTATTTGCTAAAGTATAGATGGTGAACAAATTTTTGATGTCACTTTTGAACCCCCTACCCCATTGAAAAATCCTGCTTAAGCCACTGAAAACTGTCAGAGAAACTAGGAGACAATTGACAAGACCAAAAAATTATAAACGTTGATTTTGAATTAATCAAATCGTCCTGTTTTAGAAGTTTTAAGTCTGTGTAAAATCGATTTAAAATTTTTGTTTTTAGATAAAAATACATTTTGAATTTTAGCCCTAGTTGGACTTGAGGTCAAGTTTGCTGTAATGCGGCTTATAGTGTTACAACATAGTGCAGCAACAATGCTCAAAAACATCTTGCAGAGTAGGTTAGACACATTATTCTGCAAGCATCAACCAAATTTCGATTCTAAAAAGCTATGGAAACCTTGGTTCAGTTGAGATTAACAGAAAAGGAACACAAAAATGACAAAAATCTTTTTTTGCTTAATCATTGACCTTTGTGATGGAGTGAAATGCCAGCTGGATGCAGACTGCGTAAACGGATCATGCCAGTGTGTAAACGGATTCTTTGAGGATGACGACGGATTATGTCAAAGTAAATTATGATTTGGCGTTGTGACTTTTGAGCTTTAACTCTGGTACGGTTGATGAAATTCCGATTCCAAGTCATAGGCAATAAATCAATGCTCTAGCTTTGGTTTTGCACTCTTGCCAGCCTGAAAACTTTTTAAAACTCCATCTGCAATTAGAGCATAGAAGTGCAACCATAACCATGATCAACATTCTAAGACATGTTAATAACAATTTAGTTGTGATGTTTTGACGTTTGCTGGCCAGAGCTTTTAATATTTAATAACACACAAACGATTAAATTCTAAGACACGTCGTTGTGGAATGTATTACCGCCTATACACCATCTCTCTTCGGAATAGCTAGGACTGCAGACGTATGAACGTTAGCGTAGAAAAATAATCTAACGTAAATCAAACAGACCGAAATATGCTTCAACATTTTCCACTAACAACGCCGTGCGTTTTTTTGGTTTGTTGCAAAAACCTTAACATAGCTGTTACAAATCGCAAGGTTACATTGTTGCATTTAGATAAAAGCTCTCGTTCGGAAATCAAAAAGTAGATCAACTACGTCATGAGTTAACATATGTATGCAGTGCAACATTTTTGGCACAAAGATTCTTTTCTAATTTACAATTTGCATTTTTACAAACGTTCCTTGATCAACTCAGAAATGTGGTGTAACTCACGGGGTGGTTTCATTTACTTATTGTAAATGTAATTTTGTCTTTTTATAGTCCTGAAGATACTATTAGTGTTTATCGAAACGTCAATTATTAAATGTATTTCTGCATTTTGACTGTACTCGTTTTATTGATTGATTATCATTCAAAGAATTCTCAAAACTGTGAAAGGTTTACACTTGTAACAGTTTGCTTCTGAAATAATTAAATTCAATTGAATTTGTAGTTCAAGGAAGTAATTGTGTTAGAAATAATTTATGTTTATGACCATTTGTCCTAAAGTTTTTCTTAAATTTTGCTACTTCTTGGGTTAAAATTAAAGCACGTTAATGTTGGTGCATTTGGTCCTAAATTTAATGTAGCAATGCATTAATTGGTGGCGTACAGCCACCCATCATTATCTGTTTTTTTGCGTGTAAATACATACCGCAATGCTGGATTTAATTTGAATTATTTTTTTCACATTGCTTGTTTAAATTATTCGTTGGTATGATATCTCGTCTTACACTACATAGTATAGCCTATTAGCCAGAATACTCGCTAACTATTTAATAGTTGCTGTACGTTAAAAAGGGTTGTGTGTCTGTCAAATGTTAATCCGTCATGTTCATCATCTATCTATCTAAGTCCGCCCAATGATTGAACACCATATTAAGCTTCTGGTCCCGTGTCCATGTGGAATAATAGAGATTGTTTTTTGGCCGCTGGACGAATGATAAATATCTTTGTCACTTGGATGTAGCTCGAGTGACGCTAAACCCCGCTGTAATTTTTTTACTTAGATAGCCCAATAATTGTTTTCACCTTGTTTGTTGTTTTACCATAATAGCCTTGTAAAATGACCTTTCCTTATGACTTGCGCATAGAATTCAGGATTTTTTCTAAATAAAACACGAGCAAATTTCATTTTGCAACTGTTCAGGATAAAAGTGTTAATTGGTTCAGTGCCTTCCCTTTTTAGCAATTGGACTTGATTGAGCAAAATAAATATTTCACAACGTCAAACTAATTAAATTAGCCAGCATAAAAATGGGCAACATGTTCTAGCCCCGCACTATTGTGAAGGCCAACAAGTACTAATTTTTGGTCGTTCTAAACCTGTTTTCGGATTAAGCTCAAATGATTAGCAAAAAAAATTTCAAAGTTTTTTGGTACCAATTTTTGGGCTTTTATCAGCACGTAATTAATGTCCGAAAAATAGTAGGAAATAGGCTTTTTTAGGTTCAGAAATGCTCATGCTAAGCGGCTTTTAAATAGATCCCAAAGTGATTCGTAGTTCTTGAAGCATGAATCTCAAACTTCCCGTTATTGAACTTAGTCAAACGTGTGAGAAAGTGTTGGCGTTTAAATTACCTATTTTTAATAAAAAGAAAATCACAAAAGTTGTTGTATCGAATTTATCCTTTTAAACGCTGAATTTTTTTTACAGAAAATAATTTTTACAACCTATCTTTAAACAATTCTGTAAGCTTAACCTTTCTTTAAGCTTAACCCAAACAATGTATATAACATTTGTAGCACATAACTAGGACTATCAAAAAATGTTATAAAATTTGATCACAATCACTACATTTAGGCTCAGAATAAAATGGTTCATTCCATGAATCGCTATCAGCTGCAACCATTTCGAATGCTTAGTTAAGAGTGTAATAATTTTTATCCATTTCCAATCACTAACTTCAATCGCAGATATCAGTAGTAACTTCAATAGCAACCTATAGAACACAATAGTTCATTGGAAATCTGGGGCGACATGACAGAACGTGCTAACGTGCTCGTAAAGGCCATTCTCGCTCGCTAAAAAGCGCTAACGAACAAAAAGTCTTCGTAGACTAACTGCCATTTCTGAGCCGTCTCGCCCAATACACGTTAAAACAGTTCGCTCGAATTTCTTTGCGAGATGTTTGTAACTTGTGTTAGTACGTAATAAATACCCCATTGTGACGTCAGATGCATTTCTACTTCAAAATAATGCGTTCAAGCGTATTGTATGTACTACATTGTTATGGAAAAAGATACTTTAAGCTATGCGTGATTATTCTACGCAAGCAAATTCTTCAACTGATATAATAATAAGTATGTTCGTTTATGTAAAACAAACACTAACGATGATGTGCTGGAGGTGGTAGCTGACTTTGATGACCATTGTGGTCTTTCGCTACCTCCTCGTCAAGTACTTACAAGTGAAAATTGTTTGGGTTATGTTATTTGTTATCGTAGTGCTTGACGAAATATATTTGAACTTGAACTTGAAGTAAATGAACGACAGAAGTTATAATTATATTTTTGGATCAATGTAAAACAAGAACAACTTTTTCCATACTATAATTTTTTAAATAAAGTAAAGCGCCTTTGAGGTTGTTGGTGGGTAAACTCATATGTTAACAGCAACTTTAGGTCTTAAGGTTTCAAAATTTTTCAAAAGTAAGCAAGTCGAAGTACACTCTTCCTTTTTAGAACCGGTAAATCTTGAGTTTAGACTGGCTGTTTTTAATTTTTTGCCAATATTTAGTCTCATTTGTTCTTGATTTTGTAAGAATTTTGAGAGCATCGATGTCAATTTCAGCGGGCATGTTTGAAACACTGTTTAATTTCTATAGCTCTGTCTGCTTAAGACTTAAGTGATGACTTTTTTCTTGCTTTTGCAGCATCGAAAAATTGCAAAAGCAAAAAAGCAAGCGTTTTTCAAGTTGAACAACTGCCGAAAAAATTTCTCAATTGCTTGAGCAGAGCAGCTGAGCTTTATAATCTTGAATAGTTGCAATTTTGCTTGCAAACACAAGAAAATCACTGAAATTTTATCGTTTTGAATCAGCACGAATTTTAGTTTCTTTGATTAGTATGAATTTTTTTTTGGTTTGTTTTTAGTTTGTTTTGCTGCCGAGGCTGGCACTGTTTTTAATTTGTTCTTAAATTTTGAGCAAAAATGAGCCTCGTGTTTTAGAAAATCATTCTTATAAAAGGAGTGTGTAATTATTTTTGTCAACTTGCACTACTTAGCATTTTTTTATCAATCGAAACAGCAAATGGATCTCAATGCAATTCACTTTTTTTTAGCAGTCTAATAGCAAACATGGCGACGATTTGAATTAATTTTCAGCAAAAATTCGCATGAGTTAGAAGTTTTTAACATTTCGCCATTAAATTTCTGAACCAAAAAGATTTCTCGCACGCTTAAAGAGTGCTTCAAGATCCTCTTTAAATTGGCGAGGAAAATGTGACGTTTTTTTACTCAAACTTCTTTCCGCAATCGCTCGAAGAAATTTAGCGAGAAAGAATGACGTACGGATTTCGCAAGGCTTTTCATAGACGTGCAAAAATGACCTCTTACGTTTAGCGAGTATTTCGTTCGTTAGCGCCTCTTAAAAAAAACTCGTTATTAAAGCGAACGAGGAAATTTCTGTCATGTGCCCCCTGGTTTTCTAACGAAAAAATGATATTTAACTTGGGGGATTCCCGCTTTCGATACTGAAGCAATATTGTTTGATACTTGGAAGGTAGCCTTGTCGCAAAATTGCGACAGACGCGCTCAAAGAATCATAGTATGTTACGGACGCTGAGCTTGCTTCCATCTATTACGGTGTAGAAAAGTTGTTTTTTATACTACAAAATTTCAATTGTGGCAGTGAGACCGCTTGAATAAAAAGAATGAAAATTCATTTGTTTACGACATATCGTTTCCGAGGTATTTTATTTCAAAGTTTAAGAAACCTGACCAACATTGTTCCCGGTTGAAATTTCATCTGTTCTAAAATAATTGTTTACGGTTTTTTACAACTGGTTTGAAACAGGGATGTGGAAGCGGAAGCGAAAGCTGGAAGCGGTGGAAGCGGTTAATTTTTCGTGGAAGCGGAAGCGGAAGCACTTTGATGAAAGAGGTTGGAAGCGGAAGCGAAAGTGTTGAAAAGGAGCCGGAAGTGGAAGCAATTTTTTCAAAATCAGGCGCTTCCGGATTTTCAACCTGGCTACAACCGTTGGGGTAAAATGTTACAATAATAATAATAATATAGAATCGACAACAAGGGCATGGTATGAAATATGGACGATGCCAGAATGGAATGGAAGATTTCAAGAATGAAATGGAAGACAATCTTCCATACTTTCATACCAATTTCACACTAGGCTTTGTGCATTGTATTTACAAAAAAATACATACCGATGTCGGGTGGTGATAAATAATATTGTCACGGAAGCATTCAACTTCAATATGTACGGGTAATATTTGTCGACAAATCGTGGTACTTTGGTTGTTTTTGTACTGCGCAAACAGTGCACGTATTGCATCATTGTAAGTACAATGCAATTTGCAGCATTGATGCTTTAGTTGACGACTTTGACAGGTTTGACTTGTTTTTGTTTTTTTTTGAGATTGACAATTTGTCAAGTCCTAAATTTTGTTTTCTTACATCGTCACAAAAACTCGGTATTTGTTATTTCATTCCCGTTGCAACTCAATTTTATTTCTATATTTAGTTTTTCAGCTTACAATAATTCTTTTTGGTGTTAAAGCTTGGTATTTCTATTACCGTAAATGTTCTTCAGCAGTTTGGTTATGACAAATTCTTTTGTTGATATGAGAGCAAACTTGTACGGTAATCATTAGACCATCAGAGCTGAGCACTCGCTACTTGAAAAGTAGCGGCGCTGCCGCTGCCGCTATTTGGCAAAAAAAGCAGCGGCGCTGCCGCTTATCGCTACTCAAAATAAAAAAGTAGCGCCGCTGCCACTGCCGCTACTTGCATGCAAAACAGCGGCCGCTGCCGCTACTTTAAAAAAAAAGTACAAACAACGATGGCATTCAAATACGGTATCTCATGGTGAAATTTCAACTTTATTTACGAAAGTTAATTATTTAAGCCTTTTAGATATTGGTTCAGGTTACAATCGGCATTAGCAGGCTTAAATGGTAAACAAGTAAGCAAATCATCATTCAATTACGTGTCGGCATGCTCTTTTCAAAAAAAACAAGCATTTCAAAATGCTGATTGGTGAAACCAGCGCTTTAGAAATTACTTAGGAAGTTACCCTTGGAAGTTAAATTTGTTATAGCATTTTCTACACAAACAAAAAGCAATAAGAAATATCGACTCAAATAAGTTAAGGTTTTGCCATTACAGCACAATGACATACACTATTCAGCTTCTATACATTTCTGTCCCGGCTCTTATAGCTTTGAAGTAGTCGATCTGTTTATCAAGCTCTCGGTCCTCAACCACCAAAATAATTCTTCGCGTAAAGATCCGAAAGGGAAATTTATCAATCGACCGATTTCCAAAACATTTCTTGGAGTTTTGTAGAAATGGTAGGTGATTCAGGTCCCTGCGATGATTTCGTCCAACTTTGACACAAAAGTAGATCGAGCGTTTAAGATATTGGTGTTTACGAAACCAAAGGAGATACGTAGTAATGAAGTACATGTTAAGCAAATGATGCTCAATGCGATTCATGTTACACTGAGTATTTTTTCTACGAGTATAACTCCATAACTAATTTGTCTTTGAAGCTTATTTATTACCTGGTTCTATTTGTTCGTTTAATTCTCAGCGCACTCTAAATTTAATTCTTAGTTTTACTGTTGACTGTTGTAGCAAAATTTATTTTACTACGCATTGACGTAACTACTCATGCCCGGCGCCACGGGGCATAGGCGTAGCCAGAGGGGGGATCAGGGGGCCCGGGTCCCCTCCAATTGAAATGCTACCTATGATAAAAATGTGACAAAAAAAACTATTATTTCGTCTGTTTTAGTTTCTTCTAGCATTTTTTGCCTACAACAGTAATTAACAATAATATTGACGACCAGGGGACCCGGGCCCTCTAAATTCAATTCTTGCCAGTCAATTAAAATGTATAACCCGGCTGAAATTAAGGGTTTTCGTTATAAAAGTTGCTACCTTGGGCTCTCATCTAACCTTTTCAAAAAGGTAATGCAATAACAGGGCGGGATTTACCATATAGCCCAGTGCCAGGAGCCCTGCGCTCAGATGGTAAGACTTTATTTTTGGTCTACACTAATGTTTGGCAGGAAGGTGTTGCGAAAATCGTTAAAATACCTGGGGCGCCGCGCGATGTAAATCCGGCCCGGGCAATAACATGGTAATTAAGCGGAACCATCTATTGCACGGTTTTCAGTAACAATTCACCTCTATCCACCACGCTAGTTTTTACGCTAAAAAATGCGTTTAAAAAAAAAAATTATCTAGAAGAAATGCTCATTGAACAAATTATTGAATTTAAATTGAGGGGCATGGGGCCTCTTAACCGTACATGTACTTCTACAACTGGTTATTTTCATGTCAAAACAAAAATCTCCAAGGAAAGTCTTCGAGTGGATTATTTACTATTAAAATACTTATAAAAATTTAACCCCAAACTGCAAAATTACAAACGTATTTTCGACCAAATTATAAGTAAAAGGAGAATTGAAACAATTTAATTTTTTTCAGTTGGCTTTCAACTGTTAATAATCTACTTCTTTCAACTGGTTCAGTGCACATGCGAATTGTGATCCAATGGCATTAAAATAGCTTTTTTTCAAAAAAATTTCAAAAAATCGCCCAGCGACTGCGGGCTCCGTCCCCAGATCCCCGTCGGTGATACGTTTGAATAAACTAGTTTACTTACACAAGTCTCCCAATTTAGATATTTTCATTTGTAACTTTTGGTTTAAGCCCTCTCCCTTTAGAAAACTCTCGGTTAAGTGCCAAACCAGGCCACGGCTTCTGATCTTCCATTCTACGATATCTTTGTCCCACAAAAATTCCTCTTTCGAAAATTTGTGATGATTTCATTGAATATGATTTTTGGTTTGCCCCCCCCCCCAATCAAAAATTCTGGCTACGCCTATGCACGGGGCATGGCATTTCAAGCCGTGTCCTCCCAAACCACTGCTTGAGCTCCGCAAGCGAGAGTAAACTTTTGTAGTAGCACAACTAGCAAACTTTTGCCCCAAAACTGGTAACCACAAACGCTTTTATCTATGAAACAGCAAGACAGATCAAGTGAACGTAATCAAGTAGCCTTAGACTTTGCGATGAAGACCTTTTTTTATTTTTTTAGTCTTCACCTCCAAATTTGAGGGCAAAATCCATACCAAAAAAGGATAACACAGGATTTGGAGCAAAATATTCACCAGATCGCTGCCGCATTCCGAATTCGTCTGGTGTCGGCTGCGTAAGCGTCCCCCGCCCAAGTCTTTGTGCTTCCCTCTCCAAAACACACTTTTCTGACTCCGGGCCAGATACTGTACTGTTCTATTTGCAGTGCACGATCTATACTGTGGTCTGTGACCAGATAGCCAACAAATCATCTTCATTTGTTGTGCTTAACGCTAGCATTTTGAGAAAATATCGCGGAAAACCGTCTTTACGATCTGCAAGTTTTTAGCAATTTATCGAACACTAATTATTGCATTTTTGTTAAAGAGATACTGCTCGAAATCGGCTTTATTGAAATCGGTTTTATCAGTTCAAATTGACCCGCTACTAAACCACATTATTTGTTCAACTTCGATTGAGAAAAAATCGAACCATGTGCGATAAAACTCGCTTATACATACAGTATTAGAGCAACAACAAAATGTCACGAAGGTCTTGCATGTTCTACTAAACTGAAATAACGAGGTAACAATAAGAGCAGATTGAAAACAAGAGGAAAGTAAAGACTCCAAACGGTAACGTGTGAAAATGTGAATTGAAAAAATCTCGGAAGGAGTTTCTTAGCAGTAGCGGCAGAAAATTTGCTTAAAAAACAGCGCTGAAGCGCTGCCGCTTTTTCGGCTAAAAAAGCAGCGGCGCTGCCGCTTGTCGCTGGTGACGAAAAAAAGCAGCGGCGCTGCCGCTACCGAAAAAGTAGCGACGCTAGTAGCGCCCGCCGGTGAACAGCGCCGCTGTGCCCATCACTGTAGACCATAGGCGTAACCAGGGGGCCCAGGCCCTCTGCTTCCCCCCCAATTAAAATGCTAAAATGATGACACAAAGCCTAATTATTCAGTTTTTTTAGCATTTTTTGGGCGCAACTATAAAAGCGTACAACAGCAATTAGCAATAACTTAATATTGACGACTAGGGGGTCCGGGCCCTCTCAATTTAAATGTCCAAGCCGGAGAAATTTTGTGGTTTTGTTCTAAAAGGTGCAATCTTAGGCCCTCATCTACAGTAACTTTTTTAAGCAATAATATGTTTTAGGCCCCCAGTTAACTTTTATATTGCAATGACCATAGGTGGGCAAGTTAATGCAAAACGTTAGCTTCGTTAACGACTAGTCCGTTAACAAACTTCACACTTCCGTTAACGTTAATCCGTTAATTTCAGCTTTAATTAACGAAAATTAATAAAGTCCGTTAATTCGTTAACATTTTGCGTGTAATTTACATTTCGTTTTATTTACTCGCTTCTAGAACACGTATTGACGCTGTTGAGCTGATTGTAAGGAATTAGTTATTGCTATGGTGGTCTTTTTGTGTTTTGAAAGATACATTTTACAGTCTAATTTAATTTTAAGATAAAAACAAGCTCAAATGCACAACGAAGCTGCAAGATATTAACGATAAAAACCTTAACGGAAGTTAACAGAACTTAACGGAAGTTACTTTAGTCCGTTAACAGCACTTAACGGAAGTTAATTTAGTCCGTTAACATGAAAACACTTTTTAACGGATTAACGAGTAAATGAAAAAGTAAGCTTCGTTATTAACGGATTAACGGATTAGTGCCCACCTATGGCAATGACATGATTAGTAACTATTTATTGCATCTAATGTACCAACTTGAAATAACTTTAAATTCCACCTTCACCATCTACCAACTTTAAATAACAATCCATCTCCATCTCGTCAGTTTTCACGCGACAAAATGCTTTTGAAAAAAATTTGCTTGGGGAAATGCTGATTTAACAAACTATTGAAGTTGAATCGAGGGTGCTTGGGCTCCAGGTCGTACATACTGTATTCCTGAAACTGGTTATTTTCATGTCAAAACAAAAATCTTCAAAGGCAAATCTTCGAGTGAATGATTTAATGCTAAAAATGTTGCAGAAAGCAATGTACCTTAATTCCCCTGACTAGGCCAAGTCACAAAATTTAACCCCAAAATGAAAGATTTTAAACGTGTTTTGGACTTGACCAGAAGTAAAGGGAGAGATTTGTTCAATTGGCTCTTAAATCTCAAAAATTTTGTTCTTTCATATGGCTCTGAAAACGTGTGAAATGTGATCCAAATGGCATTTAAATAGCCATTTTTCCAAAAACTTACAAAAAATTGCCCAGCGGCTGGGTGCTTCGCCCCCAGACTCCCATAGCCTCCGGCGGCTGATGGCTCCGCCCCCAGGCCCCCTTTGTGACACGTTTGAGTTGCACTAATTTGCTCAACACGTATCCCAATTTCGATACTTTAATAAACCTTTTTAACTTGCGGTTTTAGTCTTTTCTCTTCAGCAAATCCTAGTTACGTGCTAAAGCAGACCCCCAGCTTTTGATCTTTCGTTTTTTGTCCCATTAAAAGTCTCTTTTTGAAAATTTCTGATGACGTCATTGCATGTGATTTACGGATTAGCCCTCCCCCCAATCCAAAATCCTGGCTACGCCTATGCATTAAACCATGTGCAATACGCACAGTAGCGTAGCCAGGGGAGGGGGGGCTGTAGCCCCCCCATTGGCCTGTCAATCAAAATGCAGAATAAGAAAAATACCACGTTTTTAGCTCTTTTGAGACTTTTTTAGCGCTGGAATTGACTAAAAAGTGATCTAAAGCATCTTTTGCAACATATATTCAGGAGGGGGCTAATTGTCGAAAATTAAAGGCACAAATCAGCAAAATTTTTTAAATGCCAAAAATAAACAATCAAATTTGATACCTAGTGTAAAAACGCCAAACATAGGTTTTATCAACAAATATATTAAAAACTCAGGAATAAGGGGAGGGGCTATACAGTGTTAGTTAATTGCCAATCACTTTTCTCAAATATCTATCCATTAACCCCCCCAATTATTTTTCTTTATAGAATATAGACGAAATAGACTACTCCGTGCGAGTTTTATTGAATTATAGGATTTTATCATTGGTGGGCAAGTTAATGCGAAACGTTAGCTTCGTTAACCACTAGTCCGTTAACAAACTTCACACCTCCGCTAACGTTAATCCGTTAATTTCAGCTTTAATTAACGGAAGTTAATAAAGTCCGTTAATCCGTTAACATTTTGCATGTAATTTACATTTCTTTTTATTTACTCGCTTCTAGAACACGTATTGACGCTGTTGAGGTGATTGTAAGGAAATATTTATCGCTATGGTGGTCTTTTTGTGTTTTGGAAGTTATATTTTGCAGTCTAATCTAATTTCAAGATAAAAACAAGCTCAAATGCACAACGAAGCTGCGATCGGAAGACCTTTGGAAATTGTGAACAGCGATGATTAATAGACTTATAAGACTGCAGGCTATCATTTGCCTCAAAAAAGAGCTCCTTTCCTCGCTTTCTTCTATAAAACTTGTGCAAATACGCAGCAAGTGTTACCAGAGCAAACTAATTCATACCGGTCCGATGAATGAATGGTGCAAGATATTTACAATAAAAACCTTAACGGAAGTTAACTGAACTTAACGGAAGTTACTTTAGTCCGTTAACAGCACTTAACGGAAGTTAATTTAGTCCGTTAACATGAAAAAACTTTTTTACGGATTAACGAGTAAATGAAAAAGTAAGCTTCGTTATTAACGGATTAACGATTAACGGACTTGTGCCCACCTATGGATTTTATGATTTACCAGCATGTAAACAAGAGAACTGCAATGTCATCATCATCATTATCATCAAAAATTTCCATATAGCCCATTAATGCAACCAATTGAATCATGTTGCGCTGCCAATTTCTATGCCACGTTTTAAAAGCATTATTTTTCATTAAAATAGCTCTAATATTAAGTTATTTTTGCAAAAAAATGCATAATATTCGAGCGCTAGGGGATCCGCCCCCAGACCCCCGTGCCTACGGCGGCTGGGTGCTTTGCCCCCAGACCCCCACCCTCCGGCAGCTAAGGGCTTCGCCCCCAGACCCCCATTGGCTTCCTCCGGCCTCCTTCCCCCATTGGCCTCCATTCCCCAAAACAGCCCCCCCATTACGAATTTCTGGCTACGCGCCTGAATACGCATACCAGGGGGCACATGACAGAAATTTCCTCGTTCGCTTTAATAACGAGTTTTTTTTAAGAGGCGCTAACGAACGAAATACTCGCTAAACGTAAGAGGTCATTTTTGCACGTCTATGTAAAGCCTTGCGAAATACGTACGTCATTCTTTCTCGCTAAATTTCTTCGAGCGATTGCGGAAAGAAGTTCAAGTAAAAAAACGTCACATTTTCCTCGCCAATTTAAAGAGGATCTTGAAGCACTCTTTAAGCGTGCGAGAAATCTTTTTGGTTTAGAAATTCAATGGCGAAATGTTAAAAACTTCTAACTCATGCGAATTTTTGCTGAAAATTAATTCAAATCGTCGCCATGTTTGCTATTAGACTGCTAAAAAAAAGTGAATTGCATTGAGATCCATTTGCTGTTTCGATTGATAAAAAAATGCTAAGTAGTGCAAGTTGACAAAAATAATTACACACTCCTTTTATAAGAATGATTTTCTAAAACACGAGGCTCATTTTTGCTCAAAATTTAAGAACAAATTAAAAAAACAGTGCCAGCCTCGGGAGCAAAACAAACCAAAAAAAATTCATACTAATCAAAGAAACTAAAATTCGTGCTGATTCAAAACGATAAAATTTCAGTGATTTTCTGTTTGCAAGCAAAATTGCAACTATTCAAGATTATAAAGCTCTGTAGCTCTGCGCAAGCAATTGAGAAATTTTTTCGGCAGTTGTTCAACTTGAAAAACGCTTGCTTTTTTGCTTTCGCAATTTTACGATGCTGCAAAAGCAAGAAAAAAGCCATCACTTAAGTCTTAAGCAGACAGAGCTATAGGTTTCAAACATGCCCGCTGAAATTGACATCGATGCTCTCAAAATTCTTACAAAATCAAGAACAAATGAGACTGAATATTGGCAAAAAATTAAAAACAGCTAGTCTCAACTCAAGAATTACCGGTTCTAAAAAGGAAGAGTGTACTTCGACTTGCTTACTTTTGAAAAATTTTGAAACCTTAAGACCTAAAGTTGCTGTTAACATATGAGTTTACCCACCAACATCCTCAAGGGTGCTTCATTTAAAAAATTATAGTATGGAAAAAGTTGTTCTTGTTTTACATTGATCCAAAAATATCATTAACTTCTGTCGTTCATTTACTAATTGTAATCAGTTGAAGAATTTGCTTGCGTAGAATAATCACGCATAGCTTAAAGTATCTTTTTCCATAACAATGTAGTACATACAATACACTTGAACGCATTTTTTTGAAGTAGAAATGCATCTGACGTCACAATGAGATATTTATTACGTACTAACACAAGTTACAAACATCTCGCAAAGAAATTCGAGCGAACTGTTTTTACGTGTGTTGGGCGAGACGGCTCAGAAATGGCAGTTAGTCTACGAAGATTTTTTGCTCGCAAGCGCTTTTTAGCGAGCGAGAATGGCCTTTACGAGCTCGCTGACACGTTCTGTCATGTCGCCCCAGATTCCGATTGTGGCATCTTAGTATTGTTGACGCACCTTCACGAGCAGTTGCTTACAACATTGCAAAGCAGCAAAATAGCAGAGGTGGAGTCCTCGAGGGCGTCCTTGAGAACACATTTTGAAGTTCTTGGCCTTGGCCTCGAGGCCTCAAGTCCTCGAAAATTGGCCTGTCCTCGGCTCGAGGACAGCACTATTTTTTGAATTGTTAAAATTTTGTGGAGCGCTTGAAAAATTTTTTGGAAAACGTTTTTTTGTGAAGATCGCCTGAAAAATTTTTCTGAAAACCTTTTTTTTTGGAGAGCACTTGCGCTTGTGTCCTTGGCCTCGAGCATTCCTGTCCTTGGCCTCGAGAGTATCTGTCCTCGGAAAGGCTGTCCTTGGCCTAGCCTCGGATTTTTTCTTGAGTCCTTGGCCTTGGCCTCGAGCCTTGTGTCCTCGACTCCACCTCAGCAATATAGACGTTGCATTGCTTCCACTCTACACTTTCTTTAGTATGGAAGTATGGAATGGAATATGGAAGAAAATTTTAGTATGGAATGGAAGACTTTTAGTATAGAATGGAAATGGAATGGACGAAAATTGCCAGAATGGAATATGGAAAAATCGTCTTCCATTCCATGCCATGCCCTGTCGGCAACACTAGTCAAATAAAATAGCTTACAAAGTAAACTTGCCTGCTTTTTTTAAACTAAATACAATTAGCTGTTTCATACTGAGCAGAGATGTGGAAGCGGAAGCTGGAAGCGGTTAAATTTTTGTGTAAGCGGAAGCACTTTGATAAAAAAGATTGGAAGCGGAAGCAAACTTGGAAGCGACTAGCTCGACCCGGAGCCGGAAGCGGAAGCAAAAAATTCCAAACGTGAGGAAGCGGAAGCAAACTCGGAAGCATAAAACTTCAAGAGGAGCTGGAAGCGGAAGCATTAAAAATTTGACTGCTTCCACATCCCTGGTTTGAAAGCATCTGCATGCAACCTGCTACGCTTAGGTTGAATTAGTGTTGAAAAAGGAATATTTTTACAAGTTAGCTAGGATATCCCAATTTCCATCAAATTAACTGACAATTCTGATGGAAAGATTTCCTAAACTTTAAAATAAAATATTTCAAAAACGATGTCGTAGAAAGCAAAAATGTGATGAAAATATGTTTTTGATAGGTCTTTATGTTTAGCTTCACCCTCTTTAAGTTTGAAAAAAGCACAAAATATAAACCAAACCACAAAACTGGCCTATTCTGCTTGTTTTACCGAAGTGTAAATTGGTACTTGGCGGTAAATTGTCTAACTCTACATGGGAAATGATTTGAATAAAAACGTAGTTGAACAATGAGTTTAAAATGGCAGTAGTTTGATATCGGTCCACTTTTAATTTATTCTTTACCACCACAATAATAGCGAATAGATATACTAAAACCATAACACGGAGAATCAGGAAAAGGAATGGTATTAGATTTTCTGTTGGAACACCTTGCATGCCTTGTACGTCTTACCAGGGTGTCGAACCGAACCTGAACCCAAACCGTAAACCCGAATAAACCGTTTCATTTTGGTGAACCCGAACCGAACCTGAACCAGCAAAATCTTACTTCAGTGAACCTGAACCAAACCTGAACCCTCAAAATTGTGCTCAAGTGAACCCAAACCGAACCTGAACCCCAAACAAAAGTAAGAATATATTTTTCCATATCTGGATGCCGCTGGCGTTGGTATACGCACAATAAGAGCAGTGGTGATCATCAACAGGATCAGCAATTTTTCCATTTTTTTTTCTGGACGAAACGAGTAACGACAGTTAAATTTTAAGTCAATGAACCCGAACCGAACCTGAACCGGTAATATTTTACTTGAGTGAACCTGAACCAAACCTGAACCTCGAAAATGGTGCTCAAGTGAACCCGAACCAAACCTGAACCGCTAAAATATTTTGAGCAGGAGCTAAACCTGAACCCGAACCGTTATTTGAAACGGTTCGACACCCTGCTTCTTAATCATCATCATCTCATCATTAATCCGGTTCTTTCCCCGTCAACGGAGTTGGCCGGACTTCGTACAGCCATTGACTTCACCACGCCTTGCCATTTCGTTGCAGCGCATGGATCCTCTTCACCAGTCCATTATTTTTCATTCTTTACATGTTTTTCCCTGTTTAAATTGGTTTGTTACGTCTTAAAGAGGCATTAAATGTTAATTTGAATCAATTAATGTATGTCAAGCAAAACTATATATTGTTGCGACATTTTTTTTGCGACTAATTTCAAAATTCTGCCTCTTCTAGATAGAAAAATATTTACATTTATTTCTCCCGCTATCTGTTGTATTCCTTTCAAAAAAATTTTTTTTGAATCGCTGATCCGTGACTGCTTCTGTTGACATGATTTGGGCGTTAGCTTGAACGACATCTAGTAGGCCCAGGCGCGTAGCCAGGATTTGGAAAAGGGGGGGGCTATTTTGAAAGAGTGAGAAGTGTGCAAACGACCTTGACTCGAATTTTCATTGATCTTGAATCAGTTTCAGACGAATTGTTTCGGAAAGCTCAGAAATTCAAAGGTTTTTTGCGCCTGAACTAAGGTGATCTCCAAAAAAAAAAGGTCTTCACCAAAATTGACACTGATAATTCGTCCAATTTCGCAAAATCAGACGTTTGAGGGGGGCTGTTTTCAAATGGAGGGGGCTATTTTCCATTTTTCACATAAAATCCGCCTCAAAAGCACAAAAAACATGCGATTTTACATACCATTGGGCCATGGCCCCCCCTTTGGGTTGCCAGGATTGCAAAATTGCATAGGTGGGCACTAGTCCGTCAATACGTTAATAACGAAGCTAGCTTTTTCATTAACTCGTTAATCCGTTAAAAAGTGTTTTCATGTTAACGGACTAAATTAACTTCCGTTAAGTGCTGTTAACGGACTAAAGTAACTTCCGTTAAGTTCTGTTAACTTCCGTTAAGGTTTTTATCGTTAATATCTGGCAGCTTCGTTGTGCATTTGAGCTTGTTTTTATCTTGAAATTAGATTAGACTGTAAAATGTAGCTTTCGAAACACAAAAAGACCACCATAGCAATAACTAATCCCTTACAATCACCTCAACAGCGTCAATACGTGTTCTAGAAGCGAGTAAATAAAACGAAATGTAAATTACACGCAAAATGTTAACGGATTAACGGACTTTATTAACTTCCGTTAATTAAAGCTGAAATTAACGGATTAACGTTAACGGAAGTGTGAAGTTTGTTAACGGACTAGTCGTTAACGAAGCTAACGTTTTGCATTAACTTGCCCACTTATGCAAAATTGCATAGAAAAGTGAGCAAAATTGAGGCATGGCCCCCCCTTTGGAAATTGGGCATCAGGCTTTGGGCCCGAAATCACCTGAATTGGGCCAAAAAATGGAACGAAATTTGAGTGAAGACCTTTTTTTTTTATTTTTTGCTCTTCGCCTGATTTTGGGCGAAAAATGGGACGAAATTTGAGTGAAGACCTTTTTTTTTTGTTTTTTTGCTCTTCACCTGATTTTGGGCGAAAAATGGGACGAAATTTGAGTATGACAATTTCAAATTCTGAGCTATGTTCCTCTCAAATTTTCTGAAGTTTCTGGGCCCCCCCCCCCCCTTTTCAAAATCCTGCGTACGCTACTGTTTGCAACCTACCACTATTAGTAAATTTTAAAGAACTAGGCTGGCCTAACTATTTCTAGGCAAGATTTTACTTTTAGAATTGCAACAAACAACTACTAAGTTAAGTTAAATAATCAGTAGACTCTGTTCACCTACCAACCTGGGCCTAGTGTTAGTTTCTTACCAAGCGCAGCAAATCGCGTATGTTTTTGCTAAACGTAGCAAATTTAAACCATTAGGTAGGCCTATATTTTTACATTTGAAAGGCAATTTACCACATCAACTTAAAACAGAAACCTGGCAGAAGCCTATCCTACCCTGAGACCTGCAATCTGACAAAGCTCGTTTATAATTACTTATGCAAATTTGATGCTGTCATGTTGCCACAGCCGAATTTTTCCCGCAGACAAAATCTTTCCCACTAAAGCTATTTAACGTCAAACAATCAAGTAATCGAATGAAAACGTTGGAAATCATCTATTTTTCACGAATCTAGAGTTAAAACTCAAAAGTTAGGCCTCAAAGCTCTTTTAAACCTTAAACGCGTCTAAATTTAAATACTCGTGTATATTATGCAGCACAAAGTTTCAGACATAAGTTTGTGGTTAAACTTGGAAAATACTGTAACTTAAAATATTTGTTTAGCAAAGTGGTCGAGAAGTTGTTACATAAACCACTTGTAGCAAAGTGCTGTCGTAAATGCATTAACTACAAAAACAATCAAGGGCAATATGAAGTGGAAATGTTGATTTAACGAATTTCAACCCGAATAAATAAGCGTGCGGTTGCGATCTTCATCATTCTCTCGACTGCCTACAACAAGGAAGTTGACCGATAAGCAAAGATGAAGTGCTTCTTACTCCTTCTCGCCTGCTTGGCTGTAAGTATGATTGCTTGGTTAGAGTTAACGGCTCTTTCCTGTGAATGAGGACATAATACAGCCCAAAATGTTACATCACAGAATTCCTGCTGGACTGGGGAGCCCGAGAGAAAAGTAGCCATTTCCACACCATTCAAGTACTCGGCGCTCCATCATCACACAAACTGCTGCTGCTGATGGGTACCAATTGGTCGCTTTTTGCGACCTGCTGAATGGGCAGTTTCATTATTCTAAGTATCGCTTCAAAGTATGTTTTGTGCGGTAAGTAACCAGCTCCATATTGATGATGAAACAACAAAAGATTGATGCTGAAACTTTTAACCACACTCAAAGCATTCAATTTTACACACTCGTTGTGCTTCATTAGCTGGATATAATAAATGATAACTGACTTTTCAATGCACTACCCAGACCGTTTTCGGAAAAATTGTCGCTTCAATTAAGATACAGGTTACTTTACTTATTCATCAAGTTCTTGACCAGAAAGCAGAAAAGTAACTACTTTGAGAATATCAATCCACAACATATCTACGTGACCGTTTTACACCCTTTTTTTGTTGCTGAACGCCAAACCACGGCGTTGTGAATATCCATTTCAACGTTTTAGGTTTGTTCTTATCACAAATTAATTCCGAATCAGCCCTTAACCCAAATTTACCCTACTCAGTACTAAATGCTCAATTCTTTTGGTCAACCAAGCTGCTAGTAGGAAAATGCATCCACATATCACTGCAAGATGCTGGTCTTTATTAAGTCAATTATCGCTTTCACTGCAATCTTCACAATTTTTATCTCATTGTTTCAGGCTGCCAATGCTCACAGCTACTACAGTGCCAGTAGCTACACCTACGTCTACTACTGCCAACACCACTTCAATGTCCTCCCTCCTAGTGCTTGCTACCACTACACCATCTACTTCCCCAGCACCTGGTGTTCTTACAAGTACTACAGCAACATCGTGAAGAGCTACCCCAGCAACTCCGATTACTGCTACAGTAAGTTGAGCTCGCTATTCATACGTTCAACTAAATAAAGTAACCTTTCGATTCCAAAGAAAGCTTCCAATACAAAATTTGCTTTAATAGCCGAAGACTCAGAAGTTTACTTCAACAGTATTTTGTCATAGTAATGCTGTATCAAAATCCTTAAATAACCTAACCAAAATTTATCAAACCTACGAATCATAAAGAAAGGGTCTGACTTAACCCAAAAATCACGCATAACTTAGCATCAAAGTTTAAAATACCTTTTGTTCATTTTCGTCACCAGGACGAACAGACATTGCAAGTCGAGCCAAAAAAATGCGAATTCGATTATGCATACAGGCATGCAGGCTTTCTTTCGTGTGCAGCAGTGCAAAACCAACTTTTAAAGAAACTCCAAAAAGAGTTCAAGACTTCGTTTATAACATCATGTGAAAACTGAATTGTTGAATTAAAAATAACTACATTGTGTACAAAAATATGAAGTCAATAAGCCTGTCTGCAATACCAGTGAATACACGCGATGACGTGCTTGAACATTGCACTTGCACGATAACTGTTTTTGAAACACTGTAAAAGCGTCTTTTCGAGCGATTATCAAAACACTGTTTTTGTCAGACCACTACCACTGCTGGAGTGAAAGAAGTGTCTCTTCTCTCACCAGTGAAGTCCGCAACCTTTTGGCTACTGAACGTAGCAAGATGTGCAGCCAAATGTACGCCAAGAGAGACGCCTACTTCCGTACCATTGACGCCATTCACGGCCAATTCAACTACTGGTACAAGACCTACCTTTACCAATGGTACACCTACAGATATAGGTAAGTTCACTGTGATAAGATTTCATGAAAAAACACCACAATTTGTTTTATTTGATCAAACAAAAAGTTACTGAAAATGACATATCATTTTGAAAAGATTTATTTGCAACAAAACGTTTGCATGCAAGCAAAATTTTTTTTGTACTTCTCGCAGTTGACCAACAACGCTCGTCTCTACAACAATAAATAGATCAGGGGTTTGCTTTCTGATCCGGTCAAATCTAAAGTAGTAATGTTAGTGACTCGCCATTGCTGCGACATCTCTCGACCTACAGCGTTGATCATTCCAATGACGACGCATGGATGGGTCACGGCGACTCGTTACACGCTTCGGTGCAAAAAGTGTGCACAATTAAGATTCGATTTGTCGTTACTCGCGTTGCATTTGATGTGATGTTAAAATATTACGAGTTTCTTGCAGCCACTGTGGATACACTGGATACATCACTATCAGAAACACCAGAATCTCTAGTTACTGCCAAAAGCTTGCTGATATGAGAGCTAATCTCTGGAACAAGTACAACGCTGCTATCAGTGCTAAGATCAACGCCCTCAACGAATTCCACGGAAAGATTGTCAAGTCGTGAGTAATGTTTGATGGTTTTTTGGGAATTAATCCCAGACGGAATGTTGTAATAGCGACGAATCTGTGGTTTTGCTTCATGTTCCCATTCATGAAGCGTTATATATTTTTTTAGTTTTTCAGTTAAGTGACAGTAGATTGAATCGAATATCACATTTGATTGCAATTCAAAGTTTGCTATCACACAAAATCAGTTAATATCTTCGTTACCGTAGTGAACCTTCAGTTCAATTTCATCCACTGCTTAAATTATTTGCTGAAACAAGCAAAATTGAATAAACATTATAATGCTAAAAATCATGCCATTTACAAGTGTGAATATTGATCAAGCAAATTAACGCCGCTACTTTTTCTCAACTTTCAGTTTCGAAACTTGCTTGAACACTCGTCTTTCCAAGATCGCCGAATTCAGAAGTGCTCTTGACAAGCGAATCAACACCTACTACAGCAACTTCTACTCCTTGCACTGCTCCCTCGCTTACAAGAACTACCAACACTACAGACAAGTTTTGAAAGATCTCTTCTGTAAGTAATAACGGTTTCATTCATTGCGCTAGTAATGGACAGGCTGCAAGATGGTTTGAAGTTGGTTGAAACTACCCGAACGCAAATCCGAGCAATTTTGCCGTAATGAAGCTTGAGAAAACTTGGTAAACTGCAAATGTAAGGCTTGTCTGGCTTCACTGCCAGAACAATGCTTGAGCAGCACTGACCGCATAATGCAGGTATCATATCCAGCTTTTCTGTGTTCCATTCGAACTATCGAGTCGCTTTCACACTTACACTGAGGAAAATAATGTAGCACTTTCCATACAAGATAGAAACATGATAACCCAAAACATTTTGAGCATAAACCAAACAGAAAAAATTCTCTAGAATTACAGCGTCAGAACGAGGCGGTCAGGGGCGTATTTACGGGGGGGGCATTAGGCCATGGCCCTCCCTTTGGGTCGCCAGGATAGTATATTTAGCATAGAATAGTATGCAAAATTACGGCATGGCCCCCCCTTTTGTAACTTGGGCACAAGGTTTCAGCACACAAACGGTGGGGTAAGACCTTTTTTTTGTTTAGCTTCACCTAACTTTGGGCAGGAAAACGGACTGATTTTGGGTGGAAAAATTTTTACAAATTTTCTGATTTTTTTGCCCCCCTCCCTTTCGAAAATCCTGCGTACGCTACTGGAGGCGGTCCAACTGATTCCTTGTCATAGCTATCACCATCTGCCAAGCGTGAAAGCGATTAATTATTGACTGATCAAAACCGAAACGTCGTCATCTGTCGTTAAAGTTGTATCTTTTCTCAACGCAGACAGATACAGTGGAGACTGGTGGGTCAACTGGAAGGCTTCCATCTCTGCCAGCTACTACTACAGCAGACAAAAGAGCAAGATTTACTACATCTCCCGCTCCTACCGTAGCCACCTTTACTCCTACAAAAACAAGCTCATTCCCTTCTATACTTGCCACTACAAGTGTACTTTGGGATGCACCAACTTTGACAGGAGAGCTTACTATGCTCACTGGTGAGTTCGGTGCAAATAGTTTAGCGCAAGATACATACCTTTCATTAATCAACAATAACTGCGTTCAGTTGAAGCTAAATAGTGGCGAGATTTATTTTCGCACCTTCGTTTGATCGATTTATTCAATGACAGAAAGTGGCCGTCAGCTTACGCTTTTCCGCTGTTTTTTTTTTTTTTCCATCAACGACCGATGTAACAACATGTATAGTTAAGGTAGACAACCGAGAGTTTAGCCCATATACTCACAATAACAGCAATTTGTGCTTGAACAAAACAGCTGCACTTTTCTTACTTATTGAATCATCACACTAAGCGTTTTATGATTTCTAAACGTTTTCGTTGCAGTCAATCTCTTGGACAATGGTGGGTTTACAAGAGCACCTACTGCACGGACCGTTACTGCCTTGCTCCCTTCAAGATCAAGTTCACTCCTTGCTCTTACACAACTTTGAAGACTTGTGACGTCAGTAAGTAATACAATAATAATTATTCGAGTTTCAAAACATATATTCTCTTTCTGCCGTGGTCGTAAGGTTCCACAAATGAGATCTGCATGCACACAGATAGACTTGAATGTTTGCAAATACGAGTATAACTTCAAACTGTTTTAAACTTTGATCAAAGCGGGAGTCCTAAAAGCATCGCTTTCAGTCCCAATTCCAAGCATTCTAACTGACCGCTCCTTCCATCGATGCATATGAGATTTTCCATCTTCTGCATTTTCCTGGTTTACGAGGTTTTGTCGCAACCCGTTTTGGACAAATGGTCTGCAAGTAATCGAGTTTGTATGAAACCTAGAAATTACCAACTATAAACCAGCAACGCAGGTGCGTCATCAATATGGCGGGATGGCACAACACCATAAAAGTAGTTGTGATTCCGCTATGATTATACTCATGTTTCGCTGCGCAGACGCTGTTGTCGGAGATATCTCTGGACTCATCTCCCAATTGGAAAGCCAAAGAGACCAAATTATCAGAGACAACAACTCCAAGTACAACTCCTGGAGAAACACCTGGCTCGGATACTTCCTCCGCTACAAGGCTGAATACATCAGAATTGTCAACGACAGACACGCCTTCCTCTGCGCTTGGACTCGTAGAACTTACTACTACACCTGGTGAGTTGAAATCGAAACTCAATCAAGACACTTGAAATATCGTTGATTTTTATGAGTCATGAAAATTCTCTAATTTACGTAAATTGTATGTAGCCATGAAAGGAGTAAGGCTTGTGTTTGACATCGACTTAACTATTGCATTGGCGATCAAGATTGTCTTCGATGGATTTCGAGAGAAAGAAGTAGAAAATGTTAAAACAATACACTAGCAGCTGTAATATGAACAATAAACACACGCGAATACAGTCATTACCAAAAGTTTAGAGCCACCCTGCTTTTATTAAAAAGTTCCAGAAATTCTTACAATATTTGGTTTTATATTGGCAAAATAAACAAGTACATTTACAAAACCATCAGAACACTTACAACCAGTAGCTTTTAATATTTGTTGTGTCCTTCCCTGTTTTTGATAACTGCCTCTATTCGGGAAGGCATGCTATGGACCAAGGCTTGGCAATAAGCATGGGTTATCTCCATTGCCCAAACCAACTTAATCATTTTACAGAGGTGATTTGTTGATGTAGATTGCTGTTCAGCAAGTTTTCTCTTTTAAAATCTTCCATAAATTTTTCTGTAGGGTTGAGGTCAGGGCTGTTTCTAGGCCATGGGAGCACTTCCACGTTTTCATTTTTAAGGAATGGCATCACCACTTTTGCTCTATGGCAAGGGGCGCCATCGTGCATAAGAATCTTGCTTTCATAAAAATTCATATGCATTAGTTTCAATTAGTCTTTTAACGAATCCAGGTATTTTTTTCCATTCATTGTGGTTCCAGGGCCTTTGCTTGACATGACCCCGAACTTATTTGGCTGGTGGGGGGGTGCTTGATGGTTAGACAGTGTATGTGGGATCAAAACGCTTTGCAATGGGTCTACGAACATTATATTTACGAACCACAAACAGCTGAATGCTTGATTCGTCGTTGAAAAGCACTTTGGACCAGTCCCCAGTTGTCCAATAACGATAATCCACAGCAAATTTCAACCTCTTATCTTTCATTGACTTGGTTAGCAAAGGTTTTCTAGCAGGCTTGCGGGATGGTAGGCGAAAATCGTACTGCAGGCATCGTGATACTGTTATGGCACTGCCCTGGCAACCTTTGCAGCTAATAAGCTCTGCATGTTCTTATGATGCTGGTTATAAACCTGCTAACTATCCTTTTTCATCCAGCTATCGTTTCCAAGGCTAGTTTTTTATGGACGTCCAGATCTTTGCCTGTCAGTAAAACTACGATTCAGTTTTTAAATTTTTTGATTGCTGTCTGCACTGCTTTGCGGCTAACACAGTACTTTTCACTGATCTTCCTCTGCGAATATCCTTCACCACGTAAAACAACAATTTTTGACCGCTGAGCAACGCTCAAGGAAGCTTTTTCCCCGTAATATCTCTCTCAATAATAGCTATCATTCTATCTAACCTCTTCTTTAAATCATCTTAAAACAAGAGCTAGGTTAGTTAGCCTACTTTTTGGCGCCAAACTAAGACCCATGCAACAGTGAGTAAAAACCAAAAAAGCTGGCAAAAGCAAGAAGAGTGAATTAAAAACGCGTTTGAGAAAAATATTCAGAAATGTGTTTTTTGCTAGGGCGGCTCTAAATTTTCAGCAATGACTGTAGCTAGTCTGCTTTTAATGGTAGGCTAAATATTAATCGCTATTTGAATGAAAAAATTGATCTCAACACGTGTAACGGTTTCAATATGTTTTTCGTTGAAGTCTTTTGATGGGCTTGCTGTCAAAGTATCAACAATCACTTCTCTTGTTTGAAATTATACACAAATTAAATAATTTCTACCAAATTTGGTTTTTGCTTGTGGGACATTTCTGCCGCTAAGTTTATCCCAAATTGCAATCAATTTTCATATGAGTTTTTGTCGCGCTTGAGATATTTTCAGAAACGGATTTACTATGTTGTTTACTTTCTTAACAGCGGATACCTTAGCTCTGTTCAAATCGCTTACCTCGCTCAAATGAAGAGAGATCTCATCACCAGAGCCAGCCGAGCTTGCTCCGACTACTACAGCAGTCTTTTCACTCAACTTTACAGAGCTGATAGAGCCCACAGCGAAACCCAAAAGAAGTTCAAGGATGCTTTCAACAGCCTCATCGCCCAACTTCAAGCTAAGTTCGATGCTTGCAAGAACACCAGAACCATCAAGATTGCCGAGTACAAAAAGAAGCTTGAACAAAGCCGCGACGAACAAAAATCTAAGCTTCTCAGCAAGTTTAACTCTGTAAGTAGCCACGTGTTGTAATGCTGCCTAAAATAGAAAATCACTAGAGGCCGAAAATAGACTATCATATTTGCGATATTTCAGTTGATTAACAACCAGGATATGCAAGTAACATTGCAAGGATGGTTTGAGATCATAATATCGATAGATCAAATGAAATAGTTCATTCAACCATTCAGTTTGTAGACTAATTTTCTAGTTATGGTCTTATTGTGATTGGAACGCAACGATCAACTTAGATCAAACAAACAGTCAATTTTCGTCGTAAAATGCGACTCTGAAATAACTAACGGCGTTTCAGCGTTGTTGTGTTGCCACAGACTGGTCGAATTTACAGTGTTTTAATTATTTTTTCAGCTTAAGAGCGCTCACTACAGCAAGTTCCACGAAATGCTCAGACATTACCACGGAAGCTGCTACTGGAAGTACACCTACATCCGCTACATGTACAGCTGCTACGCCAGCCACATCTGTGGAGTTATCCGTGATGTTATGCGTGAATTCGATGCCTTCTGGAATAACATGCTCCCCAAGCTCGAAACGCACTACGCTTGCTCCTACAAGTGCACCGTCAGCGCTAAGTTCGTTCCCAAGTACAGCTGCGGATATTGGTACAGCTGGAAGTACTGCTTGCCTACTTACTCCACCTACACTTACCAATACTCCTGCTGGTAGTAAGTATCGCAGTTCTAGGTCATTTTTGAAATAACTAGGGTTACTACTTACCAATTTAGTTCAAGGTATTTATTTTCTTTACTGGCATTGGACATAACACGATGAATGTTTTTGATTTTAGATTTCTTGTTTGAGAAAAAAAAACCATTTGGCAATCGTTATGGACTAATGAATATCGCCAGCACTTGAACTGTAAAATATTGCATGAAGGGACGCTTTCGCAGCCGTGACCAGATGCAATCGGAATGCGGTAGCAATCTGGTGAAAATTTACCTCATATTCGGGTGAAGACGAAAACAAGGTCTTCGCGGCAGAATCAGACTAACTTCGGCGGGAGTTTCGGATTTATTGGGATTGCCGGCCTTTTTTTGTACAAATTTTCAGGAATTTTACTTTTGATGGGAGGGCTTTGAATCTCGATGGAGGGGACGCTAAATCTTGATGGGGAGACGCGCCCCCTCCAATTTAAGTACTAGTTATTGCGTCGACTGCAAAAACTTTGATTGCAAAAATATTCGCTGTCGGACCAAAGCAAATAATTAAAATTGGTATTAACTGTTTTCATGCCTGACGTTGTTCAGTAAGAAGTATTTCCCTCCGTGAGCAGGGAACAAGTTTGCAAATAGCAGTGAGCTACATTTACTGTTTTCTATTTGAGACAGTTTTGGCAAATGCATGCGGCACTGATTACTTATCCTATGATATCGAATAGATTTCAATGCTTTAGGGTGTGTGATTATAAAAAAAAAAAACTTGATTTTCAGAGGCGGGTCAAGAATTTGATTGAAGTTGTTGTCATTATTCTAGTGTAGTTTGCTTTAGTTTTGACCCGATTCTTTTTGTTTTGCAGCAAGCATCATACCTGCATTTCCTACTAAGAGGGACCTCGGCTTTCAACTGATGCACTCAATCGCACATTTATTCAAATATTTCATCAAATTTTGAAATAAATTCTCAGTTGAAAAACTAATAACAATATTGTGGAATTTTCTTGAATGTACGCGAAGTAGAAGGCAGTTATTAGCAGTTCAAACACATCCACAAAAACAGATTGGATTTTTAAACAGTCTCAGATAAGCCGATTACTTAGCTGCCTAGCTGATACAGAACGTATGCTACTGAATCGGTAAATATGGGTCTGACTGCCATTCGTGTCGAACTTAAGACTTACATCTGGAATTCACACAGTGCCGCAACTAGAGCGTTGTTCTAGGGCGGCTAAATTTTTTTCAAGTAGGGGGCCTTTTTCTACCATACAAGCATGCTGGGCCATAGGCGTAACCAAAATTTTTAATTACGGGGGTCCAAATCACATGCAATGACGTCATCAGAAATTTTTGAAAAAATTTTTGTGAGACAAAGATATTGTAGATTGGAAGATCAGAAACAGTAGCCTGTGTGTTGGCGCATAACCAGGATTTTGCTAAAGGGAGAGAGCTGAACCCCCCCAATAAGTGTAAAATCTGAGACGTGTTGAGTACACTAGTGTAACTCATACGTATCACAGACGGGGTCTGGGAGCGAAGCCCCTAGCCGTTGGGCGATTTTTTGTAATTTGTTGGGGAAATTAGCTATTTTAATGCCATTGGATCACAATTTGCACGTGTTGAGAGCCATTTTAGAAAACTAGATTTTTAACATTTGAAAGTCAATTGAAAAAGTTAAGTTGTTCAGTCCTACTTTAACTTACAATTAAAGTCCAAAATACGTTTAAAATCTTTCATTTTGAGGTTAAATTTTGCATTTGGCCCAGATAGGGAAAAGCAATTTACTTTGCCCCCTGCAATACTTTAGCAGTAAATAATCATCCAATCGAAGATTTTCCCAATTGATATTTGTTTTTGTCATAAAAATAACCATTTGCAGGAGTACATATACGACCAAGAAGCCCAACCCCCCTCAATCCAATTTTAATAATTTGTTTAATGAGCACCCTCAAAAAATCGCTTTTTTAAACAACTTAACCTAGAGTGCCAGTGTTTTTTGATATCAGGAGATATTTTACAGGCAAATATTTTGACATAATTCAGGGGTAGGCTACCACCCTTCGGCGACCCACCAAAGACCAATTTTTTAAACGGCTTAACCTAAGGCGCTAGTTTTTTTGAAATCTGTTGGTATTTTCGTCGGTCGTTCAAAGTGGTTGCTGCTAAGCAAGCTCCTGTCTTGTTACTGCTGTGAGCGAATGCTACAAGAAACTGAAACTGAAGAAACAATAAGCTTTTTGGAACATTTTTGTCACCGGTGGCATTTCCATTGGGGGACCCTGGGACCCAGCCCCACTGGCTACGCCTATGAGCTGAGTAGTTGTTTTTAGAAATGAGAAAGCTTTTAGCAACCTCTGAAGCTGAGTTCAATTCATCGGTTCGTGCGGGTATGGGTTCCAAACCATCCGAGACAAAAGCAGAGGTTATTTTTGCCTTATGGGAATAAATTCAAGTTTGGACGTGAAGGAGGCAGAAGGCTTAAGATAACCAGGGGCAAAAGAAGCATTTTGAGACAAGAAAGTGGAAGAGTATCGGTAGCTTCAGAGGAAGAAGGATTCGGACCGGGGTGAGGATTTCTACTACTTCTCATGATCAACCTATCCATTACTGCCAAATAAGACTCAAAAAAACGCAGAGTACAATAGTTCATACATAACTTTTCGCCAAGGTGAAAGCGACCACGTGCACTCATTGCCAGGGTGTTGAACCGTTTCAAATAACGGTTCGGGTTCAGGTTTAGCTCCTGCTCAAAATATTTTAGCGGTTCAGGTTTGGTTCGGGTTCACCTGAGCACCATTTTCGAGGTTCAGGTTTGGTTCAGGTTCACTCAAGTAAAATATTACCGGTTCAGGTTCGGTTCGGGTTCATTGACTTAAAATTTAACTGCCGTTACTCGTTTCGTCCAGAAAAAAAAAAGGAGAAAATGCTGATCCTGTTGATGATCACCACTGCTCTTATTGTGCGTATACCAGCGCCAGCGACATCCGGATATGGAAAAATAAATTCTTACTTTTGTTTGGGGTTCAGGTTCGGTTTGGGTTCACTTGAGCACAATTTTGAGGGTTCAGGTTTGGTTCAGGTTTACTGAAGTTCACTTTTGCTGGTTCAGGTTCGGTTCGGGTTCACCAAAAAGAAACGGTTTATTCGGGTTTACGGTTCGGGTTCAGGTTCGGTTCGACACCCTGCCTATTGCTAATGCCAGCGTGTTACCGCAAGCGCGCCTAACGTCAAATTTTCTTTTGTAAAATAGACACTATTGCATCACAATAATATTTTGCAAATTTCTTGAAAGTTTTGCTTACTAAACAATTTGTAGCTTGTCAGCTAAATCAAGCAAAGATTGCACTTATGTAATATGCATACAGGGTGCCATCACAATCAATGTACCGATTATAAAAGTTTTTCGAAACGTTATATTTCGCTTCCGTTCAAATCATTAATCAACAGTCTTACAATAGGCTACGTAACAATATTTTTTCCTATTGTCGCTTTGGGGTTTGGGGGGGGGCGAAATTTTTGCTTGGGGGGCGCCGTCCCCCCCTCTTTGTTGCGGTCCTGTATTTACATTATCCTTGCGCTTACACCGGATGCGAAGCGAAGGCTGGCAACCTTCGCGAGCTTTGCTTACGTCACTTGCTCAGAATAGACTAATCAAAAGCAATTTGGTATAAGAAGTTTACCAATCGCTCGCGAAGTTAGTGTGCGACCGGTTGAAACCTTTTGCAACTTGTTGATGACGTCAAATTTTGGTTGCTTCGCGTCCAGTCTAAACGCTCATTTAAACAATCAGCGTTCACGAGGCGGAAAGGAGCTTTGAATGCGGGTGACAGACATGCTACGGCTTAGCTTGGTAACTAAATAAACCGTAACAAATGCAACATGACCAAATTTTAAAGCAACCTGGAGTAGCTTTTAGGTTGGTCAACCAAGCCGGTCGACTGCGTTGGGAAGCGTTCATTTTGACCCGGATGTATTGTAATTACATCTTCATTCACCTAGTTACCTTGGCCATCACATAGCAAAGACCTTTCGATCTTCCGAGTCAAGGTGCCATCTGTCCACCTCACTCGGTGAACGCTTCACACTGACCCTTTCATTGCGAAAAGTCATGCATGAAAGGTGTGAATACCAAGTTTTATGGTCGTTTGTATGACTTTACCAGAAAACAAACCCGAGTAGGTCTACGTTTAAAAATAAATCAAAAGCTTGCGGCGTAATTTCACTTTATTCAAAAATAGCATACGGATGCAATTGCAAAACGTTCACAAGTTAAAAAAATTTTCAGCTTTTAGATCTGGCATTAAGGATGGTTCGTGGCAATACTAACATAAAAAGGCACAACATATGCATTGAGAAGTAAAGGAAAACACTTTGAAAAACGATAATTTCATTCACCAATATGAACTATAGATGATGTACGTAATTGAGGCCACGCAGCCTTCCAGACATACGCTTCAACTTGGCAGACAGACATCGGATTTTAGTCATTCAAATTACTACACAACTTGAGAAAATTTTTTTATTTTGTGGGAAGAAGTAAAAACTTCAAAACTAATAATTATCTAGTCGAAAAATTTTAAGTGTGAAATGAAAAAAGTATTGGAACAAAAAGCTGCATGTTCAACCAATCAAAGGTCAAGTGGACAGAGCATATGTTACTGGAACGGTAGACTTGGGTTCGACTCCCGGTCAAACTAAGACGATAAAAATTGGTATTCATGGCTTTCCTGCTTGACGAGCTACAATTAAGGAAGAATGTAAAGCCTCCACCGTGTGTGGTAAACAGGTGGCAGCTTGACTCGAAGATCGCAAAGGTTCATTCGATGTCACCTGGCCAAGGCAACTTTGTAGATAGATAAGTCATAACAAGTTAGAGCATATCAGCAGGATTTCATGGTGTAGTGCTAGCGCTTATCCGCTTAGTAGTAAAAGATCCAAGCAGTTTCACCAAAGCAAATTACAAAATTATTCATTTTTTATCAGTTTTTTTTATATTTAGTTCTTATACTTTGTTTTGTACTTTCTAAGCTTTCTTTCAGATTCGTCCTTTTGCATAAAATAGCACAGTATAAACGAAGGGCCTGTTAAGGGAGGGCTCATGCAGTAAAAGTCTTTTCCAATATTGAAAGCATCGATTATTATTTCTGCTTCAGTTTTTCTCGGCTGCGTTTAATAGCTTGGTACACGGCTGAAAATGAAAAAGGCCACTCAAAATCGTTGGGTATTTTTCCCGGAACATTGCACTCGAAATAGGAAAGTAGCGGAAACCAAATCTAAATAATAGTATTCATTAACCCTAAGATTAACAATGAAAATGCACATGCTTAAACAACCGCTGTAAAGTTTTAATTGGGTTTAATTTAATCTCTCAAAATGTGACCTCAGGATTGAATCTAGTCGAAACAACTATGCGAAAACGTCAGGAAGCAGCCGGTATTAGAGAATGGCGATGTGCGGTTGAGTGGTTAAACACACCACGCCCTTTGATCATCTAAACTGAACTAGAGAGTGGAGCTGGAGCGAAGTCGGATGTTGCGCTTTTTAGTAGGAGTCCTAGAGTTATTCCGAGCATTTTAGTAACCGGAAATGCAATTTTTAAAGTCATTTTGTGCTTTAGTTTGATGGGGCATCGCACCGCAATTTTTGAATTTTAACTTCAAAATACACAAAAAAAATTATGATTATCAACGTTTTTCTCTCGTTTTTTCATTGTTTAACGTTAAACAACTATCTTCTACGGGAAAAAATTCGGCTGCGGCAACATGACAGCATCAGATGTGCATGCGTGTTGTTTTGCCACGCATCTGCTGTGGCTTTGGCGTAAACGGTGCGTTTTTGAAAGAAAAATTACGCTTATTGGTTTGAATTTTCTTCTTCTAGCACAAACATATTCGATTTGGTGCACTTAGAAATCAACTCTTATTAAAGTAAATTAAGCCCAGTAAGAAAACTCAGTAAACTAGATTAGACTTTACAGCTTTCATAAATCTAATAGCAGACCATTTTACTAAGGGTGGGCTGCAGAGGTCGAGTCGAGGACTCAACGTTCGAGGCCAAACACACAATTTTTTTTTAAATGATAGTCGGCAAATTTTCTGTTATTTTTTAGCGCGAAAGTATTCAAGATAATTGCATTTCGTTAAGTTTTTTATGATAATTCGAAAATGGTAGTTTCTAAAAATAACGAATGTTACTTTGAAGTTTTACGCGTAAGCAGCAACGTTGATTATGGTCCGTAGCGGCATCGTGGTAATGACACAATTAATATGCACAGAGCTGGACAGCGCTGTTTCGAGCTTTTAGCTCTCATCGGCAGCCCTCAGCTTCTCTAACAAAGTTATTCCCCAGCTTTTTTTTTTTTTTTTTGTGGATTTTTGGAAATGTGTGGAGTTTGTGGGATGGTAGTGGGAGTAGTTTTGAGAGCTGCAGACACTTTTTCAAGCATCCACAGCCGCTCTGAGTGAAGGTATTCCCCAGCTGGACAAGACTTTTGGCCGAACTGGACAAACCTTAAGGGCTTGCACAGCGGCAGAGGGTTTGTAGGGAATAAACGATTTTTCACTTGTGGTACTTAAAAAAAACAAGTGAAAAAATTAATGCTTTTAATGCTATAAATGCAATAAAGACACAATTAATGCTGTAACTCGCGACTGGAAATATCTAAAATCTAAACGTCAAAATGGTCAATTTTAAGGCCTTAACTTTGTCGGTTAGGGTCCCAGTGCAAACGTCTACTGATTAATGATTATACATCCCCACCTTTTTAGTAGCTTCTCCAACACAAGCCTTATTGTTTGGTTAAACGACTTCTTTTCACAGAATTTGTTTCTAATACTGTCAGTTTTTAAATATTACACAGCGATTAGCGACTATAATATTGCCACCAAGTATTGCAAAATACTGTAAATTTATGTTTTTGAAATAAATTTAGCAACCGTACCCGGTTATTTGCAAGCTCTAGTCGTGGAAAAAAACGGGGTGCTGGGGGAGAGGGCAAAGTCCCCATGCCTTCGTTGAATAATTTTAGCGATTTTTGTTTTCAGAAAAATTGCAATTTTAGTGACTTAAAGATTACACAATTAGATTTTCGAAGCAATTTGAAAAAAATAAATACCATAAAACTTACATAAGAAAAACTTTAGTTTTCCCACATTATCCCAATCCTAATCTTAGCCAATTTTTCTTGACGTTTCCGGGCACGGAATGTTTCTCTATTAGTTAAAAAATGGCAGGATTGCTACAAATAGCTAATAAAATTGAAATACAATAATCTTTCGATGTATAAGTCGAAGAATTTTAAAATAAGCCTCAAAAATTAAAGAAAAAACTAAAATTTTAAGTGGCATGTTTTGTTAGGCAATCAATTAGACCTCAACGACCCCTTAATTTTTTTATTTAAGCACTTGAAGTCGGTGCGGAGTGTTGTTCCACGATTTCGGATCTAGATTGGTGCCGCAGTTGCTGTGTGAAATTTTGGAATAAATCTGGAGTAAAAAAATAATACACTCCACTTTACTCTATCAGCTAAATTTGATACTGTGATTGCGTTCATGAAGAGTTACCATATTTGGGTATTCATAAAAATATATCAACAATGGGTGTCCGCCAATTGCCGCTTATCATTACCCATTACAAACTCTTCAAGAAAACTCAACCGCCGCACTATTTAATTTGAAAACGAAAAAACAAAAACGTTTATTTTTCGTTTATAATTTTTCAGGTTAAGGGTAGAATTGGAGATTTAAGACAGAAATAAACTAGACTAAAACTTCAAGTTGGGGTCAAATTTTTCGGTGAAATAAAGCCTGGCTAAATCATTAAGTACTGTATGTATGTCGTATGAAAAGCCTATGTTGTTATGTAACCTCGCTATGATGTAATTGAGTAAGGTAAATACGCTTCGGGTATTAGTGAGTTTACGCCAATCAGTTTACGAAATATCGCGAATGAATGTGGGCCCACTAGACAGAACCTATCAGCAAGCTCGTAAAGGCCATTCTCGCTCGTTAAAAGGCGCTAACGAGCAAAAAACTTTGTAAACACACAAACTGCAATTTTTGAGCGGTCTCACCCAACACGCGTTAAAACTGCTGCTCAAATTTCTTTGGGAGATGTTCGTAACCTGCGTCAGTACGCAATCCTTGTAACGTCAAATGTATTTTTACCACGGCGAAAAAATTGGAAAAGGCGGAGATCGTGCTAAAAGGCGGCAAAGTAGGAAAAGACGGTTAGGGTTGATCCTAACCCGCCTTTTAGCACGACTTCCGTTTTTTCCTACTTTTCCGCAATTGGAAAAAGCGGAAATCGTGCTAAAAGACGGTCAGGGTGAGTTAACCCTAATCGCCTTTTCCTACTTTTCCGCGTTTTAGTCATGTCCTAAATTTTTCGACTGATAATAATTATTCAATGAACGACAGACTTTAATCATATTTTTGGATCAATGTTAAAAAAGAACAATTGCTTTCATTCCATAAACTTTTCAAACGACGAATAGCGCCCTTGAGGTTGCTGGTGGGTGAGCATATGTTAACAGAACTTTAGTTTCAAAATTTTTCAAAAGTGAACGAATAATACGAAAAGGCGAAAACCGTGCAAAAAGGCGGAAAAGTAGGATAAAGCGATTGCGGATACGGTTAACCCTCACCTAACCTTAACTCTAACCCGCCTTTTAGCACGATTTTCGCAATAGTAACAGGCGGAATCGTGCTATAAGGCGGGTTTGAGTTAGGTTTAGATTAATTCTAACCCCAACCTCAACCGCCTTTTCCACTTTCCCGCATTTAGCACAATTTCTACCTTTTAGTAATGTCCAAAATGAAGACGAAGTGCACTCTTCTTTTTCAGAGCCAGTGATCCTGAGTTGAGACAGGCTGTTTTTAATTTTTTGCCGATTTTCAGCTCATTTGTTTTGAATTTCTTAAAAATTTTGGGAGCATTGATATTACTTTTAACGGCCACGTTTCCACAAAAATCACTCTTTAATTCCTATTGCTCTGTCTGCTCCAAGTGAAGGCTTTTACTCGATATTTCTTTATCAGTCGAAATAGTAAACGGTTCTCAATGCAATTCGCTTTCTTCTTAGCAGTCTAATAGCAAACATGGCGACGATTTTAATTAATTTTCAGCAAAAGTTCGCTTAGGTTGGAAGCTTTCAACATTTCGACACTAAATTTCTGAACCAAAAGATTTCTCGCGCTTAACGAGTGCTTCAAAATCTTTTTTAAGTTGGCGAAGAAAATAGGACGTTTGTTTACGCGAGTTATTTCTTACAATCGATCCAAGCAACTTAACGAGCGAAAATGACATTTCCGAGCTCTCAGAGCTTCAGATGCACGCGCAAAAATAACCTCTTGCCTTCAGCCCATATTTCATTCGGTAGCGCCTCTTAATAAAAATTCTCGTTATTAATGTGAATGAGGAAATTTCTGTCATGTGGGCCCTGATTCATAAATATCGCATGCCAAAGAAGCTGCAGCGTCACGTGTAAATGACGATGTCGTGTTATTGCTTGTTAATCGAAATTCATAGTATTAGCCCGAAGAGAAATAAAGCAAAGTCCAAGGTCTGCTTGAAAATCAGACAAAAACGCAAACCAAGTAACCAACCGACATTAAAGCAACTCTTCACCGACAAATTCAAAAACTGAATACAGACAGCTTCATTTAGCTTGTGCGCAATAAACATCTCGTTTAATCCCAGTTAAAAATCGTAACATACCATGACTTTCTTTTTTGTTCTCTACTTTAAGAAAAATTAGTTTTGCTTTGTTTAACTGAAAATTTTAATAGCAAAAGTTCAGAAAACTTCAACTTATATTACAAGCATTAGTATCTAAAATTGCCAGTTGAATTAGCCTATTCATAGGATCATACAAGTCCTTGCACTGTGTTAACTCCTCTTTATACTGATGATAAAAGTCAGGTAACTTCAAACCACGAATTCGCGTCCGCGGTGGGTGCTACCCTACACCACGGTTACTCGGAGGTTGAAGCGATCACCCTCTATAGGCGTAGAGACAGCATAAAGTTGTCAAACGAAATCGGATTGCAAGACGTAAAGTCTCTGTGAACTGCTAAATTAGTTCTGCCTACCAAGTAAGGGCAGCCTGGACAAAAGGGTTTGGGTGTTGTTTTTACGACGACCCTGATCGCACGATCTGCGTTCAACCCGCACCCAGTCAGTGGTCAATGGTCACGTTGATGCGTCCTTGGATAAGACGCTTTACAATGATTATCTCAACTCGGTGGCTTCAAACAAGCAGCAAATTTACGTAGGAAGAATTCAAACGCTATTCGGAATCGAGCGTTATTCGAAAACGTTATTAAAAACGATTCAAACGATTCGAAAACGATTCAAACGTTATTCGAAAACACCACCATCGCTTCCTCGAGAGTAGAGGGTGGCTACAGATTAATCAATCAACTTTAGGAAAAATTTTCTTGTTTTATCTCCACATGCGCAAATCATCAAAGGCGTTTGGCTAAACAAAGATAACATTGGTTGGACTCCTATATTTGCTAATAATTTAATTTTTTGATCAGCAAAGCCTAAATTAGATGGATAAACTTTGATCAATATAATGCTTGTTAATCATTTTCTATTTATACTGTACAGTGTTTCTCACTTGGCTGTGCCAATAACATGTCTGGTTGTTTGTTGCATTCTTCAAACAAGGAAACGTAGGCTCACCTTAATTGAGACTTTAAAGCTAAGAACAATTTTTCAGTAGCAAGACTTAGTCTATTTATGAAGTTATATTCTAAAATGTGTAAACATCAACGCCTAGTGGGCGTTTTCCGCCTGGTGTACTATCGTATTTAAGGCTTTCCAAGCTTCGCGGAGGAGGAAGGTAGGTACAGAACTGCCGATACAATGTGGATGCATAATTGCACTTCCGCCAACTCTTTAACTCCATGGAAAAATTTACTTCGGGCTCCGCAATTGATTTTTAACAACTAGTTCGAATTGTAATTCTACCAAGCAAACAAATGACAATTTGTAAAAACTTAAAAGAACATTCAGGTCGGAAATTTTTTTGCTTAATTTTCTCTCAAAAAAAATTGACCGATCTGAAGAGTAACTTCACCAAATTTGAGCTTTCTACTACCTTCCGTTCCTGAGATATAACAAGTTAGATTTCCTCTTAAAACTTTTGCCAGGGTTGCCAATTAGAAACAAAATTTCAAGAAGTCATTGCATGTTCCTAATTCTCAATGAATGTTTTGTGGCAGAGATATTGTATAACAAAAGTACAGATTTAGAACTTAAAAATTAGCTTATTTAAGCCCGCTATCCAAAAATTAATCTTCAGTCACAATACTAACAACATGGCAACACAGAACTAAAAGGAAACTTGTCAATTACGAACTACAATATCTTGAAAACGGGAAGGCGTAAAAACTTCAAATTTGGTGAGAATATATTTTAGGCTTATCCCAACATTTTGGTAAGAGTGAAAAACTTGGCTTGAAAGCCCTTAGGTTTCTTTTTTCACTCAATTTAAATGATTTTACTTACTTACTTTCTGTAATTTTACTTACATAAGTTGATTTAACTTACCCTTATGCGTTTGCTGTGTTTGTATGATCTTGTATTAGCCAACATGTGATAATAGAGAAAGATTCGAGAAGTTATGTAAAAGGCAATAAATCTGAAATATAAGCAACGTCACATTATCGTTTTCGGTGACAATAGGCAAATAGTAAATCTGGGAGAGTTTAACATATTAATAATAAATAAAACAGTTAATTACTGTAGTAAGTAAAACAGACGTTTCAGTCCTCGACTTGTACGATGTTCGATGCAAAACTGTAGAATAATTTCAAAAAAGCTAAGAAACTAACCTCAATAATTGTGTTATTGTCGCCTAATGCGACCCTTGAGCAATGTCGAAACGCGTCGCGATGGCTCAGCGCATATTGTAATAAATTGTTTTCAGTGTATTGCTTATGTTTTTGAATGTAACGTCGTAAAGATGACATAAGATAGTGTCGAAACACATTAGTATCTCTAGGGTTAAGATCCCAAACATCGAAGTAAACCTTTCTAAAAACCTTTTTAAAATGTTTAACCTCAATAAAATCATGAAAAACCTAGTTTTTATTTTGATAAAATTGATTTCAACCCAAGCGGGTCATCATTAGTTAAGCTATTTGAGTAAGAATCTATTTGAATACGATAACTGATCGACAAGTTTGACGTCCTTGAATACTAACTACTAGGGTTCAGCGATTTTTTCACTTGTACCACAAGTGAAAAATCGTTTATTCTCCAGAAAGCCTCTGCCGCTGTGCAATCCCTTAAGGTTTGTCCAGTTCGGCCAAGAGTCTTGTTCAGCTGGGGAATAACTTTGTAAGAGAAGCTGAGGGCTGCCGATGAGAGCTAAGAGCTCGAAACAGCGCTGTCCAGCTCTGTGCATCTTACGATAACTGATGATAGCCTGCTAGGGTTGAAATCAATTTTATTAAAAAATAAATGCTAGGTTTTGAATCATTTTGAGGCTGATTTCTTACCTTTTTCAAAATCAATCACTTTGATGACACTTTTAAAATTAATCAGGTTGATGACACGAGAGCTTAGCTACTGCTTCATTTTTATTATTGTTTTTATCAGGTTTTTGAGGTTGGGGGCAGATTCAGCTTTTTTAACATTTTTCTGACGGAAAACTGTGATCGAGGAAGTAAAATAAAAATTGCCAAGGAAACGGAGTAAAACTATAAAAGGAAACGGAGTAAAATAAAAATTGCCAAGCATAGATATAAGATTAACAACTTAAAACAGAACAGAGCAAACACACAACCAATTATTTTCAACCGATTAATTGTTTGCTTACATCATACTCATTGAATTACAATTCCACCTGAAATTGGCCTAGGAAAAAAAAGTAAATCTACCACTTACACGTCGATAGAATAATGCTCGTGCGCAGCAAGAATAAAAAATAAACCAAACAAATGAAGAACCCAAGCACCGGTGTGGATGAAGTACATTTTCGATGGCGTATCTAGAAATATGTATTTGAAGTAGTGGCATTTGATAATAGCAGTAGTAGCGTAATTTATTTTTGTTTAGAAAGGAAGCGATAAACAGACAAAAAAGTATTTTCATCGAAGAGCATCAAAACGTTATAATTCCTTTCTGGTAAGAGGCTGCAAATGACTATGTAGTCCAGGTACCAAAGTACCTGGCGCGGTCGCCGAGTCTGCAACCACCTCACCAATTTAGAATCAGAAAAATTGTACATTACAAAATAAAAAAAATCTTGAGGCTATCAAATAGGTTTTTAAGTCCCTTAAGGCACTAGACCATTGTGACTGCAAACTACAACCAGATGGAGCTTGAAGAGAAGCAATCTCAATGAATGACCGACGCGTGTTGAACAATGAGATTCTCAAAAAGAAACTTTCGCTTTCCCGTTAAGAAATTAATTAGAAATATCTTCTCGGAAAAGAGGGTTTAGAATTTCAAACATTGTCAACGTATATATTTAATTGACAACATAGTGACTGATCATAATAAAAAAAGCATCCCATTTAAGCTTAAGCCGTTGAACTATGACAAAATATTTGTCTCTCAAACAACTGCTGAAAAAAAAACTAACGCCCTAGCTTGAGCTTTCGAAAAATTGATATTTGGGGGTCTTCGGGATGAGGTACCAGTACTAAAACTGTAAAATTTTGCATGGGGGGACGGTTTTGCAGCCTTGACCAAACACATTCCGAATGCCAAGGTACTTAAGAGGAAATTATGTCATTCCGTCCCCGAAATCGAGTGAAGACCAAAAAGAAAAAAAAAGTCTTCACCGAAAGTTGAAGAAATAAGATCTTCACCGCAATTCGGGACTATATTCGGCCTGAAATTGTGGAATTTATTCATGCTGACAGGCCATGTTTCGCCTGATCATTCAGCGCTCAAATCTCGAAGGGGGACGCTAAATCTCGAAGGGGGCGTTTAAGTACTGAGTGGTACCCTCAAACTATGTCAAAGTATTTGTCTGCTAAATATCTACTGATATCAAAAAACTGGCACCTTATGTTGAGCTGTTTAAAAAATTGATTTTGGGAGGGTCTCGGGCAGAGGTACCCCCAAAGTATGTCAAACTATTTGTCTGTTAAATACCTACTGATATCAAAAAAGCAGGCACCCAAAGTTAAGCCATTCAAAAAATTGATTTTTGTGGGGTCTCCAAAAAGGGATACCACCCTGGAGAACCCCCATTATTTAATAAATAGTGACTATTTATTTATAAACATGCAAGAAAAACCTTTTTATTAATTCATAAAATACAAGAAAAAGTACCGCAAATGTTGGTATACACTTGGTGTCCCATAGTATAGTCTAAAACCGCTCCTCATTTACTTCAAAAAAGCTCGCACTAACATGCTCTCTAAGGAGAACACATATCGTGCAATGCGTATGGCACGCATTCATCTCTCGATATTGCTGTTCAATCAAACCAATACAGCTCGTGATCAACTAAACGGATATAGAACTGCTAGAACTGCGTAGAAAGCAAAACAGTCGATTATTCAAGAGTTTCGATTAAAGTACTTCACCAGCCTGCTGCAACACGAAAAGCATACTACAGCATTTCGAGACTGGTTATAAGCGGAAAGTTTTTCGGAGGATCTCATTCTCTCCTAGATGAGAAGGTTTTTGACGAATGCTGGCGATCATTTCAGATTTATAGTATGATTAATTTAAACCCCCATAATCAAAAATAAAGTCAAATAATAAGAAAACAATTTCAGCTCCAAATAAGGTGTTCATCGGCGATGACCTGCCTCATATTGGGAGCCGTAAATCGATATTTTTTAAGGGCAGCGAGGTCTAATTTTTTTATTTCAACACTAGATATTTAAAAAATAATTGATTATCAAAGTTTTTTGTCCCGTTTATTTATTGTCTGACGTTAAATAGCTTTAATGGGAATGATTTTGACTTTACAGGAAGGAAATTCGGCTGTGTCAATATCAAAACATTAAATTTGCATGCGCGATTTCAAACCGACTTGTCATTTGGTAGATGCTGGGGTTAGGGTCTGTTTTTGCCAGGTTTCTGCTATGGCTTTGGCGAAAAAGATGTTTTTAAAAAATAAAGTTAGGCCTATTGGTTAGAATTTTCTTCTTTTGGCGCCAAGATATTCGGTTTGGTGCACTTGAAAAAAACTTGAAAAATAGGCATAGGCTAGGCTGATCTGATAAAGCTGATGATTTAGGCCTATATCATATAGCTACCTAGTTGTTCTGTGCAATTATTAAAGCTTTATTGCCGGTAAACAAGCACAGTATTGGTAAGCTATCGTACGTAATTAACAGTAAGCTAGTAGAGATTAGAGCTTACAGCTTTTAAAAATCTACTGGTAGGCTAGTAGGCCTAGGAGCTAGGCTTTGCGGCAGGCCTACTGCACATTGATAATGAATAGTGTAAGTCTATTCAACCAAAAACTGTAAGTTAGAAAAAATAAAACAGATTAAGAATATTCATTAGCGCATTCGTGACGTCGTCCGCTACAATTCATCAAGAAAAGTGCCACAAATAAAAAAATTACTGGAATCTATATGTATTTATAATTTTAGTATTTGCAGGCCTAATAATTTTGCCTTTCTAAGATTATCGCCGCATCCACACAAGCGACACCTAGTGGTTGTGCAAAAATTATTCTAAAAATTGACAGAACTGCCACAAATAGCAAAAAACAATGCAAACATCTTATGATGTAGAAGTCGAAAAATTCTGAAATAAGTCTCAAAAACTAAAAAATTACTACTTTGCTATTGTGGCAATAGATGAGGCAAAAATTAGACCTCATTGCCCCTTATTTTCGGATTTTTTGGACGTTGATGAAATATTAGTGATAAGTATTGAATCTTTTACGGTAAAGACATAATTTCAGTCTCCTTCAGAGTGACAACTAACCAGCAAGTAGATGCATTCCAGCTTCACCGTCCTCGCGTCGCTGCACTGCAGCATAATCAGGGTAGTTTTAGTAACTACTTTTAGTAACTACATCTGGAGAAACAACTACGACCTTTTTTTCATTTAAAACAATTAGGATCTTTTTATTTTGGTCTTTCTTTGGTTGAGAATATCGGAGTTAAGTCTTCACAGCCGACTAACCAAATACTTTTACAAGGCTGGTTTCACGGACCGAACGCATAGACACGGACTTCTATGTATACCAGACGTTTTAACGCCAGAACCTGTTTAACGGAAAGTTTAAGACGACAGAACATGCACAAATCGAAAGACTTATCACAACCTCATAGGCTTAGCACTTACATTCTGTAATAAGATGATTGAAGATTGTTAGATAAGCAGTGTGGCCACTGAACATGTAATCACCGCATGTTTGCAGACCAGTGAGCGTCATTCCAAAACCTGTAACTATTTCGGTGGCTCGCACAATCCTCTGCCACTCGGAATTGTATATTGCTGAACAAAATCAAATTCAGACATTACGTTTTCCAGATTACGTCAAAGTTTGGAAATCGAGTTTACCGGCATATTTACGAAGTGTACTCTTTCATTGATCACATGATTTTGCTCTATCTAAGGCTGAAAGTCAAAACAAAACTTTAATTCAAGTATTGTAGAAAAAATAACAAAACAAAGCAACGCGAATCGAGCTCAAGCGCGCGCTTGACCGTTATTACGCCATACAGACAACGCTGTCACATCATTAAAAAAATAGCTTTTTCGTTAGACACAAAAATGAAAATGATACGTTGTTTAGTTTGTGATTGCGTTTTCCATATCAATGTAAATTTAAAATAATCGGATTAACGCCGTAAATACAAGTCAAATTAGAAATACAGTCAAACCTCGGTTATCGAACGCTTCGGTTCTCGACCAAATCGGTTTTCGAACAATAAATTCGAGATTTTTACGTTTCAGACTTCGAACAAAAATTCGGATCACGACCAAACCGAAAGAAGCCGAGCAAACACGAATGCGCCATAATGCTGCACATGTCGGCTTTTTTCACACGATTTTTGGTGTAACTGAGCTGTTGTATTTTTTTTTACTGCTTGATTAGTAATTTCTGCAAATTTTTTCAAAATTTTTCGTATTATACTGCATCTTAACCTTTCATGTTTTTGATGTTTTAAAAATAAAACATAAAAAATGTTTACTTTTTGTTTTTTTTTCATCATCTTAGATAGTAAATCTTTATTAAAATAAAATACAATCTACTTCAACCCATTTTTATTTGTGGTACTACAGTACACAGTACAGTTTGTGGTGTAAAATAGTAAACAAATACTTTACAAAAGTTGTTTTCTAGAGTTGGAACGGATTAAAATTATTTGCATTAATTTTAATGGGAAAAATTGTTTCGGATTTCGAACAAATCACTTTTCGAACAGCCTTCTGGAACGGATTATGTTCGAAAACCGAGGTTTGACTGTACAAGCATATTGAAAAACTTCGATTTTTCTAATTGAATGCACAAAAACCTCATGCTTAAACATTCAATTATAAAAAAATTGTACCTTTGCAATTGAGATGTTTTCCTGGGACGGATAAGGAAGTTACAAACATAGTAACAGAGCGGAGTAAAAATACGGTGCTGGTGATGCTGAAAAACCGTCGCAATAAAATCATCCTAAAAACAAGTAATCTCGTTCAGAAAAAATCAGTACTTCAATAGATAACAACGCAAAACACATGGCGTGCTTTTAATTTTTTTGTAGATGCACACCATTTATTATAGCGGTTAAAGTGAGGAGTAAACATTAGCAATTATACAGTAGGTCAGGCCGGCACAACATACCGCCCGCGAAGCCTTTTATTGCGGCCCTCTAAATGGTTTTAGGTAATATCAAGCATTTTTTAAAATCCATATTTGTCGCTTTGTGACGTAGTGTCTGATCCAAATGTGTGTATGCGTGTAAAGCTGGAATGAGCTTGTTGCCAGCGAAAGGTGTAACATTTCACATAAAACTTTATTTTTGAGATTTGCGTTTAGTGTTGTACCGACCAGTTTGTCAAGCAGTAACGCGTTCCTTTATGGTGCGGGAGATCAAAGGCTCATATCTCGAGCCGGTCAAATCGAAACAGAGTTGCCAACGGCTCGCCACCGCTGCAACATTTCTTTAAAGGGAGCTGTGTTGCCCGGGCGCAATGATGCGAAGAATGATGGGCTCTGCAAACTCGTTACAGCTTCGGCGTAATGCAGCGAGTATAACGAAAAATTTGTGTTTACTCTTGACATATTATTGCCAATGCTTGCAATGTACCGCACATTTCAATAATTTGCTATGATTTGTCCCTGCCGTGAAAAGGTTACTATTTCTAAAAAATTGCCGATAACGGTTACAACCCTAATAAAATATGAGTGAAACAGAATGATAAGTTTTTCCTGCCAATAAGAATCAAAAAACAACAATTAGATGTTTTAGCACGCAGGGTAAGAGGAAACTGTTGCTTTTTACTTTTCAAAATGACTTTTTACTTTTAAAGATTGGTTTTTACTTTTAAAAGACTGCAAAATTACCACTTGAACAGCAGGTCAAATGGTTTTCCAAACAGAAAGACCAAATCTTCAATGGAATACCGTGTATCGATCGTCTACAACAGTACGATTGAAACTAAACTTAGATCTTTTCAAATCAAAGTCCATTTAAGAGCTATTCTAACCAATGTAGCACTACAAGGGTTTAGTATATCGGATACAGACAAATGCAGTTTTTGTAAAATATAACCGGAAACCCAGCTGCATTTGTTTTTTGAATGTAAGATTATTCAGGTTATTTGGAATGATGTAATGAATTGGATATCTTCAAAACTAACAGTACCATTAGGTTTTCGACCGAGTGAAATTTTGTTTGGAGTAGAGGGAGAAAACAATCAAGCCAAACCGATTAATTGTACATTGTTATGAATAAGATTTTATATTTACAAATTTAGAATTTCAAGAAATTTACCATCAGCTACAAATGAAGCATTACTTTACATTCAAACGGTGTGTCTATCTGAAAAAAAATTGGCAAAAAAAATCAGAAATTATATGAAGACAATGGAAAATGGGGTAATCTATGACATCAACAGATATATTGTTTGAAAACAAGCTCATGAATATTATGTTTGTAGTGTATGTTAATTGTTTGCGTTACGTATGTGTAATTGTGTATGTCTTGTTTTTTGTTGTTTTTTTTGGTTTTGTGTGATGTGTATTGTTTAATAACGATAATAAAAAAAAATAGGTCTGTGTTGTTACGGCCCTTGTACTGAAGCGAGTTGTGCAGGCCTGCAGTAGGTTGTAATAAGTTCATGGTGTAATTTCCATCCGTGGACCGTTACAATCAGGAATTAGCATCAATACCATATTCTCAAAATTAAGGACGGTGATCCGGCCATTTTAAATAATGAGGTCAAGGCTACTCCAATGGCAGTGTAACAAAGCAGAATCGCCAATGAAAGAAAAAAATCTTAGATTTTGCTGAAGCATGTCTGCAACTTTTTTTGGGTTGTTGACGTTGTTAAAAGCGGGACAATAAATCAGCGTTTTCACAAAATCAGCAAAAATATGTTAAAATTAACTACTGAATATTTAATACATATTTCAAGTATAGTAATTCTAAAATCGATTCGGTCCCAGCAGGGAAGAGAGACCATTGTCAGTTACTGAAACAAATTAAAAGCAAAAACCGGGCGAAAAAAAGCAGTAACTTCAGCTAAAAATTTTGGACCATAAATGACGATAAAGCGCAAAGTATGGAATGCATGAACAAAAACGCAATGTCAAACAAGTGCAGCAGCAGATCGAATCACGACATGAACAGTATCTGAAGTCAAAAAAGTTTGTTTATCACAATTTCTATGTCCGAATGCAGTTTTAGTTCTGTAGTTTAGGGCTTAGGCGGTTCATCACAAGTGATAAAAAAATCACGTAGTCGAAACTTTGACAAACAAAAATTTTTACCGATATTAACTAATTTTTTTAAATCTCTTTCAAAAATCTTTTTCAAAGTAATTTTAGCCATCAAATTTAGCAAAATAATTAACCACAGTAGATTTGTACTAATTCGTCACCTCAATATTTTTGAAATCGTGATGAATCAGGCAAACGAGCAAAACCTCCGCAAAAATCGAGCACGCTAACATTTGCCTAAAAATTTTTTTTTATTTTAATCATGACCACTCACAGTGAAACTGTTTAGCAGCAAGCATTGGTCAATGATGTTTTGAGTTTTGAATTATCTGTTGCAAAATTTCTTTATGATTCAATTCATTCGATAATTATAAAAAGCTTCACGGGATTGAAAAAGGTGTCAAATTAAGCCCATTTGACGAATTAGGCGAACTGCAATGCACGCAAAATAAAGGATTTCTGCCGGGACCAACGAGAACATGGCAAATTAGGCGAATTCTACTGACTCTATTCACAGTGCTCGCCATATAATGGCAAAACTTGCCACCAGCTCAACTGGCTGAAAACCAGGACAAATTTTATTGGCAAGTAGTAGAATGGTGTATAGAATACAGGTTTTGTGCTTTTACTGCGCAAACTAATCTAAGTTTGACGTAAAGCAGCAGCCGAACAATGTGCATATCAAGTAAATCAACATTTAGTTCTTAATTTTATGTCAGGAAATCGGAGCGCCGTATTAACAGTCGCAGCTAATTAATAATTTACTACAATCCATGAATATCTTTCACCGGCATTATTAACCCAGTCAATTCTGGAAATTGAACGTTACTATGCGAAACAACATTTTACGTCTAAGCAAATAGATACTTATCCAATGCAATAAATATTCTTCAAGTTATAAAATTTCAATCACTACTTACGTTTTGCACTGTACGAGTAGATGACAATTTTATCGTAATACGCAATAAATCATTTCCCGAACTAATCACTTTATCCTAATAAAAGTTAGCAAGCAAAGCAGTACACCCGTTAGCAAGCTGTCTCTACATTATGGATTATTGAAACGATCCCCACGCTAACATTTTGGTCATCTGAATAATTAAACATGCAACAAAAACATACCTATGCTTATGAAAAATGATGATTAAAACAAAGAGAAAACACAACAACAAGCCACATAGCTCGGCTAATTTGAATGCATATGGAATCAAAGGGATATTGTCAAGAAAAATATCAGGTAACGGCGGATACTTCTCTTTATCTGGAACACGCTCGTGGACAAGAACCATAGTATAGGCTGTAATCCAAGATACAACAAAAGCATACAAAAAGCTAACCTGAAATGAAAAAAAAAATTAATAGAGTTATACCCACAAAACCACAAGTTTTCCAGTTGACGTTTGACTTCCCCCGTGTAGCTGTAAGCTAGAAGCTCAACAAGTTGAAATAAAGCGTCTTACCCAAGCAGGCAACAACACGAGCAGGGTGCGAGTAAAACCAGACCATGCATAATACGAGGTCAGGTCGTAAAAACGACGCCTTTACCCTCTTGGCACTTGTTTGGATCTTCAACTTTTCGGCTGTTGTCAACAAAAAGTTGAATATTAAGCGTGATTACGGTAAAAAAACATAGAAATTTCTCCAAGTTTGAGGGTCAAACTGACAAACTTTCAAAGAAGCCAAATCAAATATCTCAATAACAAAGTAATCACAAATTAACAATACTATGTTTTTGGATGTATTAGGCTTTCACAACAAGCTGTTAAAATCAAGTTACACTACTGAGCTGTCATAATAATAAAACGAGCAAAATAAATAGACCGCCGCAGCTGACTGCGAACACACTGACCACCAACATCAAGGTTTGTGGTCAATTGTCGTCGACCCATAATAAAATGCAAAAATTGTACACTTCCGTTTCAGTTTTTTTTTGTTTTAGTTTGTTTTTTTATACTACAACTGTCAAAACACGAAGCAACCACACAAAAACAAAGCTTAAAATCGAGAAAAAGGCACTTTAACCATAAAATTAATGATGGTAATTTATTGTGGCCCAAGAAAAAACAAGCTAAGATCGAGAAAAAAGCACTTTAACCACAAGCTAAATGATGGCAATTTATTGTGGCCCAACCGATATCTTGCCGAGTTTGTTTCCGGTTTGAATTTGAGAAAAAAATGCTGACCCCTAATTTTGGATTTTAAACCTCAGATTTTTTCCTCAATGTTTGCTTATATTTTTTTTGTATCTCAATTATTTTCTTTATATATTCATAATCACATTTCCGATTGGCTCAAAATTGACAAATAGCACACTGCACAATAGTATGAAGCTACTAACTACATACCAACAGCTTTTTATACTCTGGAAGAAAAACACGCTTTTTTGCTTCGTGATGAAATGGGGCAAAACCATTTTCACTGATAAATGAACTGTCACTAAAATGTTCATTTCCACTATCTTCGTCAATCCAACTGAAATTTAATCTGCCATTTCCACGTCTTGATTCACCATTTTCTTGTATACCATCAACTTGCAGTCCTTAGAAAAAAAAAGAAAGTTTAATCAAAAACCAACACTGCACGGTATTTTTATCATTTGAAAAGTATAAAACAAAGCAGAAATGAACCATTTTATCAAAAAAATCACGCCCGATAGAAAAATTTTAGCCAAGATACCGAAGAAAGTTAAATCCAATTAAAAAAAACAAACTGAAAAATTACATGAGAATTTAACGATCTGCTTAAATTAAGGAATATATAGGTATACCTATGCAAGTCAAAATTCAAGGACAGTACCGGTATGTCGAAGTTTTCACTGGAATAATGCACACTGGCATCAATTGACAAAAGTATGTGAGTATTTTTTAGCAATCCATCGGAGAAAAAGATCAATTATTCATAGACTGTAGGTTTAATTCCAGTGGGATGACAAATTTTTGCATTGCTTGTTTTTCATGTGTAGTACTGTACTCGCTTTTTTACTAGCTCTTTCCAAGGCTGCAATGCTGGTAGCTTACAGGCCAAATAGCAAGTAATCAATTATGAAAAAACGCATTTAAACAATAGCAACATAATTAACTTTCAGAGCATGCATAATTAATGCAGAAGATACTACAATTATAAAATTACTTTTGTAGCAAAATGATGTTTCAGATTTGGATTTTTCTTGCAGAAGTTTTAAAGCTTTTCCAAGTTTCTTAATATGGGCAAGTTTATCAAGCTGAAGTGGAGGCAATCGCAAATCCTAAAAAAATTAAAATTTGCTGAGCATGATAGATTTTATTCTATAGCTTAGCGTTAATCTAAACATTGATGTTTAATCGATTAAAAGTATTTAATAAACTAATGTAGTTCAGAGTTTGCTAAAATCACAAACGAACGAGCCAACAAATTTGAGATTGTTAAATAAGTTTAGTAATCAACACTAATGCAATTCTCAGCCATTATATGTGCAATATTAAAAAAGTCATTAAAAGTATGCTACAGCAGGAAAGTCTAGACAATGTAATGCAGTGTGATTAAAAAGCAAAAAAATAAGCAAAATAACAGGTGAACAAGCCTAAAAGTTTCTTTTACTTTTCAAGAAAATCAGATTGGTATTGATTAGGAAGAGTCTATTTTGCCTCTGCTCTAGAGGCACAATAGCATTTCCCTCTGTTAGGATTTGGGTTAGGGTTTTGGTTATGGTTAGGGCTATTTAGGCTCTGGAAGCAAAATTAGGCATTTGGGCTTTTTTGCCTCCAGTGCCAAAATAACAGTGGCTATTTTGCCTCTAGAGGCAAAATCTGAAATAGCCACCGCTTGTTGATTAATTCATTAAAAAGATTACCAGTATATCAGCTATAAATTAAGTTGCACAAAGTCAGTGATACATGGTAGGCCCTGGTATTTTACATTAGACCAGGGCATGGTATGGAATGGAAGATGATTTTCCCATATTCCATACTGGCCATTTTCTTCCATTTCATTTCCATTCCATACTAAAAATCTTCCATTCCATATTCCATTCTATACAAAAATTTTCTTCCACATTCTATTCCATACTTCCATACCAAAAACTTTTAGACTAGAAGCGATGTAACAAATACTTTACGCTTTGCAATGTTGTAAGCAACCACTCGGGAAAGAGCATGTAACAATACAAAGATGCAACGACTGATATCTGGTATTCACATGGTTTAATGCATAGGCGTAGCCAGGATTTTGGATTGGGGGGAGGGCCAAACTGCAGATCACATGCAATGACATCATCAAAAATTTTCGAAAAGAGGGACTTTTTAGGGTACATAGAATGAAAGCTTAAAAGCTGGGGGTTTGGTTTGGCACGTAACCAGGATTTTGCTAAAGAGGAAGGACTAGAATCGCAAGTTAAAAAGTTTTACAAATATATCAAAATTGGGAAACGTGGTGAGCAAATTAGTGCAACGCAAACGTATCACCAACGAGGCCTGGGGGCAAAGCCTCCAGCCACCAAAAACAAAGGGGGTCTAGGGGCACAGCCCACAGTCACTGGGTAATTTTTTGAAAAAAAATAGCTATTTTAATGCCATTTGGATCACATTTCGCATGTTTTTAGAACCATTTGAAAGAACAAAATTTTTGAGATTTGAAAGCCAATGAAAAAATCCATTCCTTTACTTCAGATCAAGTCCAAACCAGATATAAATCTAGCATGGGTTAAAGTTTGTGACTTCACCCTGTATATCTTTGCATATAAGCCGAGTTTAGAACTCCAAAAAAAAGTTGCCAAACTAAGGAGTCTGCTTATATGCAACATAACTCGGATCGCACTCAAGTAAAATGACATTATGCTAACTTAATTGCAACAACTACAACTCAAACCATGCTAAATGTAACGATACCCACGCAAATCACCTTTTTTTTGTTCTTTTCTCCTTTTTTGTCGCGATAAGAGCATCCACGCACACACACTTTTTTCAATCACATGATAATAACAACCTGTGATTGGTTGGTCATACACGTAAAAATAATGGCTATCATTTTCATTTACTATTTTTTGCAACCTTTTGATGTGGTAGGGTGCGTACGTCGGGTTACCATTTGTAGGGTAGGCTTATATGCGAATTTTATGAAATCACCGTTTTGGGGCTGTTTTTCTTGAGTCGGCTTATATGCGAGATAGGCTTATATGCGGGGATATATGGTATGTATGACCAGGGCCCAGGCACGCTCAATTTGAATTCAACAATTTGTTCCATAAGCATTTTCTCCAGCTAGTTTTTTTTCAAAAGTATTTTGTCACAAGAAAACTAGCAAGGTGGAGGTGGATTTTTACTTAAAGTTGGTAGGTGGTGGAGATGGATTATAAAATTATTTAAAGTTGGTACATTGGATGCAATAGATGATTACTAATCATGCTATTGCAATACCAAACCTAACTGAAGGCCTAAAACATATTATTGCATCAAAAAGTTAGATGACGGCATGCGATTGCACCTTTTAGAACAAAACACTGAATTTCTCCTGGCTTGTACATTTAAATTGGTTGGCAAATTTTTAATTGAGGGGGCCCGGGCTCCCTTGTCGTCAATATTAAGTTATTGCTAGTTACTGTTATACGCATATACTGTTGCAATCAAAAAATGCTAAGAAAACTAAAACTGAATAAGCAATAGGTTTTGTGTCATCATTTCTATCAATGGTTGCATTTTAATTGGGGGGTAGGGGCCCTGGGCTCCCTGATAATGCCTATGGTTTAATGATTAACATAGAAGTTTACTTTCACACCAACTCTAAAATTTGGTATATATAACCAAACTTCCAAAAAACATTAACCATGAAAGAAATACCAAGCTTTATTGCCAAAAGCAATTACTATAAGCTTAAAACTTACAAATATAAATAATATTAAGCTGAATCTGGGAATGAAATAGCAAATACGAATTTTCATGACGATGAAAGAAAAACAAACTAACGACTTGGCAAATTGTCAATCTAAAAATAAAAAAACAAGTCAGATCTGTTAAATTTGTCAACTATAACATCAATGCTGCAAAGTGCAACGCACTTGCTATGATGCAATAAGGACACTGTTTGCACAATATACACAACCAAAGTGCCGCAATCTTTCGACATATCATAGGCATAAATATTGAAGTTGAGTACTTCAATATTTATTATTTATCACTACCCGACATCCGTATATGTTTTTCTGTAAATACAAAGCACAAAATCTTGTATGGAATTGGTATAAAAGTACACTATGGAAATTGCCTTCCATTCCATTCTTGAAATCTTCCATTCCATTTCATTCTGGCATCTTCCATATTCCACACTGAAATTTTCATTCCATTCCATTTCAAAATCATACCATGCTCTGCTTTAGACTATACAACATACTGTAGTACTGGGGCAGTAGCTTATTAGAAGCTAACAGCCTGACAGCATTACTTACAATAACTCAAGAATTTTCTTAACTTAACATCTGAGATAAATATTGGTATGGTACCTTTTCAGACAAAGTTAGCAAGACTTCTCCATCTACTCCATGGGTTTCACATAATAGTTGGCAATACTGCTCGAATCCCTGAGAAATCAGCCACTGTTTCACATCCTCACATCTCCATTCAGATATTTGCATCTCAGATCTACGTAATAAACCGACAGTTCAGCAGTTACCGGTGAGTTAGACTTAGCTAAGATTAATCAATTAGGCTATACCAGCACATTTATTCTTATAGTAGCCAACAAACTAAAAGCTAGAGCCAAATACTCAAATTAACAACCATATATACAGTAGGTACCAGTATAAAACCCTACACAAAATACCAGTACTTCCTTCAGCTTTATGAACTACCAGTAGGCCTAGGCTAGGCTAATATGTGCAGAGGAGTAGGTCTCTCCTAAAAAAAAAAAAAAAAGGTCTTCACAAAAATTTTTTAAGCGATCTCCAAAAAAAAAAAAAAAAAGGTCTTCACAAAAATTTTTCAAGCGATCTCCACAACAAAACGTTTTCCAAAAAAATTTTCAAGCGCTTCACAAAATTTTAACAATTCAAAATACTGTTGTCCTCGAGCCGAGGACAGGCCAATTTTGACGTTTAGGTGAGAGGCTGCAGACTCGACGACCGCGCAAGTTCAGCCGTTGGACTTGACATGAGGTCTTTCGCAGCCTCTCACCAGGATATCACTGTTTCTTTTTTTTTTTTTCTTTCTTTTGTGATTCACAGTGTGTAATTGAAAATATGTATGTGTGTTTTCCTAACCAAAAATAAACGTACTACTACTGAAACTAAAAAGAATGGGTCGGAGAATCATGTTATATATTGTTAATTAACCAGTCAGCAGTAGAAGTTACAAGTAAATCACAGATATCGTATATAGTTTCCTTAGCCTAAGCAACTACTACCAGTATGCACCTAAAATGCAAGTAAAAAACTAGTAAGCATTACCATACGCAACTAGAAAACCAGGCAGAACTAATTACTTTTTACCTAGAGTCTCTAAATCTGCTGGACAGAATAAAATCGAATTCGGAAGTGCTAAACGACAGCAGCCTATGGAAAGGAAGAAGCCAAAATTTAACAAATACAGTAGCCTAAGGAAGTAGCCAAAATTTAACAAACCCTTTAATTTTTGGCAGTGGCTATTTTGCCTCTAGAGTCAAAATGGCCCCATGTTATTTTGCCATTTAAGGGCAAAATAGTCCTAACGGCTATTTTGCCGCAAGTGCCAAAATAGCCCTAAGCCTAATGCTAACCCAAGCCTTAACCCCAACTCAAACTCTAACCTTAATCCTAACCCTAATCCCAACCCTAGCCCTAACCCAAACCTTAACCCGAAGAGGAAAAACTCTATTTTGCCTCTAGAGGCAAAACACTAAACAGCCACTTCCTTAAATTTTTTAAAAAGCAGTTAAAAAAAAACTTTACTGAGAGATTACTGATCACACTGCTACGTATTGATCAAGCATTGTAGCATACATACTGTAGTTGTATCCGTACGCATGTGTACATTTGGGAGCTTCGCTACAAACAACTTCTGTTTGCTGTACTGTTTGCTGTACACTGTTTGCTGTACTTCATCATTAAAACGACCGACGCTCACGGCTCGTGTTCCTTTGTTTTTACTCGGCCATTTTCTAACTAATGAGTGGGATGTTTCAGACTTTTGCTTATTACTCGACTGCGGTTAGATCCAGCTACATAAAATTTTGACACCAGTTTTAGATTATTAATTTGCACGTTTATACCAAATTTCGAGGGAATTGATCACGTGACTTCGGTTTTAGGACCCAAAAAACGCCCAAAAGTTTCGCGTATAAAGCGGTCTTATTCAAAAACGGCATGTTTCACACGATTATATATCTTTAAGATACCCTTTCATCTCAACCAACCCACTTTTGGCCGCGGTAAGGTTCTTTTTTTCCTTTTCTTTTCCTTTTTTCCTTTTCTTTTCCTTTCTTTTCCTTTTTTCCTATTTCTTCCTTTTTGGAACGACCGACGCTCGCGTCGCGTGTTCTTTCGTTTTTACTCGGCTATTTTCTAACTAATGAGTACGAAATTTCAGACTTTTGCTTATAACTCGAAAACGGTTGAATCTATCCATAGATCTTACCTATGGTATAGCTGCATGAAATTTTGACAGCGGTTTGACATTAATGAGTTATATGTTTGTACCAAATTTCGAGGCAATAAGTCACGTGACTTTGGTTTTAGGACCCCAAAACCGCCCCGCAAGTTTGGCGTAAAAAGCGGTCTCAGTCAAAAACGGCTTAAGTACCGTAAAAAATATTTCACATGGTTCCCGTATCTTACCGCTATATGTTATGATTGTCAAATTGCGACAAAACTTCACGAAAATGCGTGAATTTAGTAGGATAAGAGACCAAAAAAAATTAAGCTAAAAATATTTATCGTTTACGAGATATGACTATGTTCCCAAATGGGAACAATGGCGCTTTTCGGCACAAACTTTTGAAATCAATTTAAAGTACTGTTCATTTCGATACAAAACAATCAGAACAATCAACTTCATGGTACATTTCCCATCACATGGCAGTGTTTGATCTGCGCAAACACTTGCTGCATTTTGTTGAAAATAAGGTTCAACTGAAATTATTTGGGGGGGTGCAAAGTAAAATTATGGGCAGGAACTTGCCCCACCTGCTCCTCTCACTATGCCCCCAATTTGGTGGGGTTCGTGGTGGGTGGTTTCCAGTGCTCCTTCTAAGCTGAGGGCATGTGTGCCTGCCCACAGCTTTCAGTGACAGTGCACACACATAAATTTACTGCGCACAAACATACTGTTGAACAGACACATTGTTGCACAAGAGTGTCGGCAGGAAATTTTTCAGGGGGGGGGGCCAATAAGAACAAGTCCAGTATTAACTACTAAAGATGGAAGAATTTTTGAAATTCGGGAGGTTTAGGAGAAGTTTGTGAAAATTCAGGGGGGCAATGGCCCTCCCCTTCCCCCCCATGTTGTCGCACGTGCGTTGTAGCACAAGTATTACAAATATTAGTTATTTCAAGAAAAGTGCGCGCACACCCCAAAAACTTCTGCACTTACAGATTACAAAAAATTAGAGGGAACATTGGGGGTACCCACAAACTAATACCGGTACAAAATATTTGTCTGTTGAGTATCTGTGGATATAAAAAGAAAAGGCACCTTAGCTTAAGCCGTTCAAAAATTGATGTTTGGGCGGCCATGTGGGGAGTCTCTGGGAGGGTGGTAGCCCCAAACCAGAGGTGGAGTCGAGGACACAAGGCTCGAGGCCAAGGCCAAGGACACAAAAAAAATCCGAGGCCAAGGCCAAGGACACAAAAAAAATCCGAGGCCAAGGCCAAGGACTGCCTTTCCGAGGACAGACACTCTCGAGGGCAAGGACAGGAATGCTCGAGGCCAAGGCCAAGGACCAAGGACACAAGCGCAAGTGCTCTCCAAAAAAAAAAAAAAAAAAAAAAGGTCTTCACAAAAATTTTTCAAGCAATCTCCACAAAAAAACGTTTTCTAAAAAAGTTTTCAAGCGCTTCACAAAATTTTAACAATTCAAAAACTAGTGCTGTCCTCGAGCCGAGGACAGGCCAATTTTCGAGGACTTGAGGCCTCGAGGCCAAGGACTTGACCTTCGAGGCCAAGGCAAGACCAAGGACTTCAAAATGTGTCCTTGAGGCCAAGGACGTCCTCGAGGACTCCACCTCTGCCCCAAACTATGTCAAAATATATGTCAAACATCTACTGATATAAAATAACTGGCGCCCAAGCTTGAGCCGTTCAATAAATTGATTTTTTGGGTCCCCATTTTTGGGGGAGTTTCCGCTGGAGCGGCCCAAAAAAATTTTGCAAGACTAAACTGCGTTTGCAGTTCAACAATTTTACACTAAAGTTAGATTTCAATGTTTTGTGATTTAGGAGAAAAAGAGTGTACAAGATTTAAGAAGAAAAAAAAGAAAAAAAAAGGAAAAAACCTCATCGCGGCCAAATTGGTTGAGATAAAAGGGTATTTTGAAACATATAACAATGTGAAATATTTTTTGCCGTACCTGAGCCGTTTTTGAATGAGATCACTTTTTACCCCAAACTTTTGGAGCGGTTTTTGGATCCTAAAGCCTAAGTCAGATAATTTATAGCCTCGATATTTGGTACAAACATACAACTCGTTAACTTCAAACTGCTGTCAAAATTTCATGCGGCTAGACCCAACCGTTCTTGAGTAATAAGCAAAAGCCTGAAACTTCGTACTCGTTACTTTGAAAATGCCAAGTAAAAACAAAAAAACACGCGACGCGAGTGTCGGTCGTTCCAATAATGGGCTTTCTAGTACAGCAAAATAAGTAATTCTTTTAGTTTACTCTTATCTAAACAATATGTACAGTAGCGTGACCAAACTACACTGAGTCATAATTCTGAAAATCTATAAGGGGCTGTTCATGTAAGACGTCCGCACTCAGGGGGGGAGGGGGGGTAATATATTTGCGGACATTTGCGGACAAGGGTGGAGGGGGGGTTCTGGAATGCGGACGTCCATATTTCAACTTTTTCCGCGACGGAAAATCGCAGATTCTTTTATTCCGTTTTCGGTTTTCAGGGCCAGTGTGAACCACGCATAAAACGTACAGTCATGTGATTTAAGAGCGCGAAGCGCACACAAAACAAATCACATGACTGTACGTTTTACGTCACCTTGCGCTGTGCTTGCTCCGTGTAAACTTTGTATTAAAACTTAGAATATAATTAAACTTTGTAATTAAACTTATTATATAATTAAACTTTGTATTAAAACTTAGTATATAATTAAACCGTGCAAACTTTGTATTAAAACTTTGTGTGTGTCAGTGTCTAATTAACGCATTTTTGTATCCGCATGGACAAGGGGGAGGGGGGTCAATTTTTTGCAATTTTGTGCGGACGTCTTTTATGAACAGCCCCTACAAAGCTGTCTATTCTGGATTGTTACTCTCTCTTCTCGTAAAACTATATACAGTATAACTTACATGCTGTAAAACCGCCAATGTTTCCAAATGGGAACAAATAAGTTCAAAACTAATTTTTTAACAGTAACTTGAAAATAATTACAAAAACGATTTTGTGAAGTCATGTCTTTATCAAATGTACAAAACATAGTTTTAGCATTTAAAACATTTCTCACCCTTAGTTCTATACCTCACCAAATCGAGCAACCTTAAATCTCCTGTTTTCACCACGTTTCAAAGTCCAATTTTTTTGTAAAATTTCAGCAGAATTGCCAAGCAAAACTAAAGAAATTGATTTCTTAAATTCAAAAAACTATCCCACTTAGTTTTAAATCCTTATATAACTTAGGAGTCACAGAAAATGAAATTTAAAACTATGCTCCCAAATGGGAACATTGGTAAGAAACGGGTTAAGATACCCTTTCATCTCAACCAACCCACTTTTGGCCGCGATGAGGTTATTTTCTTTTTTTTTTTCTTTTCCTTTTTTTCCCTTTTTTTCCTTTTTTTCCTTTTTTTCTTTCTAATTTTTGTACGCTCTTCTTCTCCTAAACCACACAACATCGAAATTTAATTTTTGTGTAAAGTTGTTGAGCTGCAAACGCAATTATTTCTCCAGAAATTTTTTGGGGCAACTCCACCGGGAACCCCCCCAAAATGGGGCCCCAAAAAATTAATTTTTTGAACGGCTCAAGCTAGTGTGCTAGTTTTATTTGATATCAGTAGATATTAAACAGACCAGTATTTTGACATAGTTTGGGGGTGCCACTCCCCCGGGGCTCCCCCAAATAGACCCCCAAAAATTAAGTTTTTGAATGGCTCAACTTAGGGTGCCAGTTTGCTTTGATATCAGCAGATATTTAAGAGACAAATATTTTGACATAGTTTGAGGGTGTAACGTTTGTGTCAGAAGGACGCGTCCCAATGCGATCGACCGCCTCGGTTGAACAACCTATTGAGCCACTCTCCGGGTTGACTTATCAATCCATACATTCAGTTTCACTTCTACTTGTGGCTACGTTGGAGCTGACGCTATATCATCCCCCTCCTATTACGCTGGCGACGGCACTCAATTGACTCCAACCAGCACAACGAAGAGCGCCCACCACTCCAACGTCCTGTCGTGCTCGCCATTGTAACGTTTGTGTCAAAGGGATGCGTCCCAATGCAACCGCATTGGGACGCGTCCTTTTGACACAATTGTTACAACGTTTGTGTCAAAAGGACGCATCCTAATGCAACCGCATTGGGATGCGTCCTTTTGACACAATTGTTACAATGGCGAGCACGACAGGACGTTATAGTGGTGGACGCTCTCCCTTGCGCTGGTTGGAGACAATGGAGTGCCGTCGCCAGCGTAATGGGAGGGGGATGATATAGCATCAGCTCCAACGTAGCCACAAGTAGAAGTGAAACTGAATGTATGGATTGATAAGTCAACCCGGAGAGTGGCTCGATTGGGTTGTTCAACCGAGGCGGTCGACCGCATTGGGACGCGTCCTTCTGACACAAACGTTACAATGGCGAGCACAACAGGACATTGGAGTGGTGGACGCTCTCCCTTGTGCTGGTTGGAGAAAATGGAGTGCCGTCGCCAGCGTAATGGGAGGGGGGTGATATAGCATCAGCTACAACGTAGCCACAAGTAGAAGTGAAACCGAACGTATGGATTAATAAGTCAACCCGGAGAGTGGCTCGATAGGTTGTTCAACCGAGGCGGTCGACCGCATTGGGACGCGTCCTTTTGACACGTACGTTACAGGGGTGTTTCCCCTCCCCCCCGGTAACCCCCAAATGGACCCCCCAGAAATCAATCTTTTGAAGGGGCCAAGCTAGGGTGCCTCTGTTTTATAACAGGAGATATTTAACAGACAAATATTTTGACTCTACTTTTCTGGAGGTTCCATTATCAGATATTTTTCAATAATTGTTGATTTCACGGTAGACAAAAAGTACTTTTGAGCGTCACAACATTAGCTATGCGTTGGTTGTTCACTGGGTTTGCTGGCAAACTCATATCTAGTTTTTTTCCTTTTTTTCTTCCTAAATCTTGTACGCTTTTTTTTTTCCTAAATCACAAAACATCGAAATCAAAGTTCTGCGTGAATTTGTTGAGGTGCAAACGCAATTTTGTCCCCCAAACTTTTTTGGGGCGTTTCCTCAAAGAACCTCCCAAAAACGGGGCCCCAAAAATCCATCTTTTAACGGCTGAAGCTAGAGTGCTATTTTTTTTATATCAGATATTTAACAGACAAATATTTTGATGTAATTTGGGGGTACTACCCCCTGGGGACAGTGGCGTACGCAGGATTTTTCAATGCGGGGGGTTTTCAAAAGTGACATCAAAAATTTGTTTGCGATCTATACTTTGGCAAATAAATAACTTAGTGCAATGTCACTAGATGGAATCAAAGTCACTAATGCTAATGAAACTTTTCAAACAAAAAACAATTAAAGAAGGAGAATCATCCAGCCAGTTCCAGTGGTTTACAATAGCTAAAACTGAACTATAATTTTCGATAGTTTTTGCTTTCATTTTGGGGCTGCGGTTGCAAAGTTATTCAACAAATACAAAAGAATATCCGCCGACAAAAAGTTTTTGGAAACTCTGAGTTTTGTTCCCGCCAAAATTACAGTTCTCTAAACTAGAGATGGCAACAGAGCAGCAAACGCGGCCGCGCGCTGTTGTTGGTGCACCGCGCCGCGCAGCGTGGCAACTAAAATCTGCATTACGTCACAGCATCAGCGCAGCGCCGCGTACAATAATTTTTTTACAATTATTGCTGGTAATTTTCTCTTTACGAACAACAACGGTTAGTCTGGATGTAACTATTATATGAATTGAAAACAATGCATACTACTAAAACAGTAAAAGCTGCCTTCGGTTCAAGTTTATTTTTTTAGAATTCGGAGCATCCTAGAATCGACTATTTTGGCTACAAGAAACTTAGTTTTGATCGGCTGAACGTGTTTTTTCACACCAGCAAAAAGATTTTGGTTTTGGTAGACTAGACTAGGAAAGGTTTAAGACGTTCGGTGAGAAGTTGAAAGAAAGGCAGACAAATGTAGAAGAAACAGGTTTGTGGGAAACAATCATCAGACTAGAGGCACAAAACAAAGCCTAGCGACACATCCACCCTGTACGCAGTAGGCCTTTGGTATTGCTACAAGCCCAAGGCTAGACAACAGTTTCTACTACACATGCGCTTGCATTTCAGAGTGACAGAGTTAGTTCAGTGTAGCCTATTCGACAACAGGTCATGGCATCAGGAATTAGGCTTTTGGTCCTACCGTAATGTCAGTAGCCTATCTCAGATCTGTTAGACGTATGTAATAGATTACGAAGACTAGGCTACACAAATTTCCAATGACAGAATAGCCTACGTAGTGGCAAAATTTATTCCACAATCTAACATACATGCAAACGGCAAAGGTATAATACATTGGGTAGTTTCATACAAGCGTAATAGCTTGTGACAGCATGCAGAGCACGTGATACCTTATAATATTTCATTATTTGAGCTACTGGTTCAAGATTAGTACAGTAGTTGCATGGAATCATCAGGTAGACTGGTAGATTGTTTTTGATTGCCAAAACATGGCGCAGAAAAACTGATAGAAAGCACACACAAGCAGGCGCGTAGCCAGGATTTGAAAAAGGGGGGGGGCTATTTTGAAAGAGTGAGAAGTGTGCATACGACGTTGACTCGAATTTTCATTGACCTTGAATCAGTTTCAGACGGTTTGTCCGAAGTTTGAGACGAAATGTCTCGGAAACATCCGAAATTCAAACGTTTTTTCCGCCCAAATTTAGGTGATCTCCAAAAAAAAAAAAAAAAAAAAAAAAAAAAAAAAAGGTCTTCGCCAAAATTCAGAGTGATTTTTCGGCCGAAATCCGAAATTCAAACGTTTTTTCCGCCCAAAATTAGGTGATCTCCAAAAAAAAAAAAAGGTCTTCGCCAAAATTCACAGTGATTTTTCGGCCGAAATCCGAAATTCAAACGTTTTTTCCGCCCAAAATTAGGTGATCTCCAAAAAAAAAAAAAAAGGTCTTCGCCAAAATTCAGAGTGATTTTTCTCCCAAGTTTCGCAAGTTCAAACGTCTGAGGGGGGGCTCTTTTCCTATGGGGGGGGCTATTTTCCATTTTTCACAGAAAATCGGCCTCAAAAGCACAAAATACATGCGTTTTTGCATACTTCACAAGCCAATGGGGGGGGCTCGAGCCCCCCCCGCCCACCCCTGGCTACGCTACTGCACACAAGGCAGATTAAACCTGAAGGCCTATAATTGAAACGACTGATCTCACATCGCATGTTTTATAGTTTTTACTCGGCCATTTTCAAAGCTAACGAGTGCAAAGTTTGAGACTTTTACTTATAACTCGATAATGGTTTGGTCTAGTTACATGAAATTTTGACTGCAGTTTGAGATTCATAAATTATTTGTTTGTGCCAAATTTCAAGGTAATGAGTCTTGTTACTTCAGGTTTAGGACCCGAAAACTACCCCAAAAGTTTGATGTAAAAAGCGGTCTTATTTAAAAACGGCTTAAGTATGGCAAAAAATATTTCACATGGTTATATGTCGTAAAATACTCTTTCATCCCTACCTACACCTTTAGCCGCATTGAGTTTTTTTTCTTTTTTTATTTTTTGCTTTCTAAATTTTGTGCACTCTTCTTCTCCTAAACCACACAACATCGATATCTAATTTTTGTGTAAATTTGTTGAGCTGCCAATTCAATTTTGTCTCCTAAAATTTTTTAAGGCTTCTCGCCAGAACCCCCCCAAAATGGGGCCCTAAAAACTAATCTTTTTAATTGCTCCAGCTAGGGTGATAGTTTTTTGTTTATATTGGTAGATATTTAAGCAAGAAATAGTTTGACATAGTATGGAGGTACCACCCCCCCCCAGGGGCCCCCAAATGGACTCCCCAGAAATAAGTTTTTTGAACGGCTTAAGCTAGGGCATTATTTTTTTATATCAGCAGATGTTTAAAAAACAAATATTTTTGAAATGGTTTTAGAGAGCAACCTTTTGAAAACTCTCCAAAATAATATCCCTAAAATCAATTTTTTTATATGTCATAGCTAGAGAGCTAATTTTTTTCTGATGTTAGTGGAAATTTAAAGGATATTTAACTTGCGGTGCGGCGCGGTGCAGCATGAACTTTGTTGTGTTTGGATGCGGTGCAGCATGCGGACAAGGTTTGCAGACGCAGCGCAGCATGCGGATGCATTTTTTGTTATCCGCGCCATCTTTACTCTAAACTATTAGGACTACTGTGGTTTTGGCAGGAAGAACAAAACTCAGAGTTTCCAAACAGTTTTTGTCGGGGGATATCTTTTTGTATTTGTTGAATATTTTTGCAACGGCAGCCTCAAAATCAAAACAAAAAATATCAAAAATTATAGTTCAATTTTAGCTATTGTTAACCACCAGAATTGGCTGGATGATTCACCGCCTTGAAGCATACATCTACAGTTAACATCTGCAGCATCATCCGATGTCAAAAGGATGCGTCCCAATTGCAATTAACCGGCTCAAGCGATTGGTTGATTTATAAAGCCATTGATTCCAGATATTTATCACTTGTGGTTAGTTGAATGATTGATTGTAGCGGAAGACGCTACAGGCTTCCTCCCTCTTTCGTTGGAATAAGCTGGGGGACGCTGTGGGTGGGAAGCAATCTTTTACGGTTGTGGAGGAAGGTTGCACGCAACGTCATCATGACAGGTTCACCAATTTTTGCAGCGTCATCCGGTGTCAAAAGGACGCACCCCGATTGCGGTTAATCGGCTCGATTGCGCAGCCTACGAGCTGAATGATTGATTTATAAAGCCATTGATTCCAAATATTTATCCCTTGTGGTTAGTTGAATGATTGATTGTAGCAGACGACGCTACGCATCATAAAGTTTGCAACTGAACGATCATACCTGTCAACTTTCCCGATTTCGTCGGGAAACTCCCGATTTCGAGGATTTCTCTCGATCACCCGATGTTAACAAAAAATCTCCCGATATTAAGATTTAGCTCAAGATTTTTTGAATTTGAAAATTAATCAGTTCTTTAAAAAAATTAATCAATCAATTGTTCGCGAATCTTTTTTTTTTTGTGAAAGGGAAAGAAAACATTTCAACCCTTGCTTCGACTGATTTTATGTTTTTCAAGAGTGTTGATTTGAAAATTGATGTGTGATCTTGCTTTCACACAACGGGTAACATCAATTCCAATTGTTAAGAATTTATGATGTAGCAAATAACATGGCATGCACAAATTGCAGTCCCGGTACGGGTCATTTCAGGTCATTGCAACTATAAAGAGCTGAGCCCTTTTAACAACTATAAAGAGCTGAGCCCTTTTAAAAGCCCTTTTCATTGCAACTATAAAGAACAATAAATAGCTGAGCCCTGTTGGAGAAAGTGTTAGTGATGGTAAGCGCAAGGGAGATGGTCAGCGAGAGTTGCAAGAAGAGGCGGGTAAAAGTTTAAAAAAAGATGTACAGCTGTAAGTGCAAGCAAACTTGGGGAAAAGACTATCTTTTCATATGTAAAAGCCATAAAGAGGATGAATACGCTAAACGTAATTCTTGCAGTATAGACATTAGCGTAGCTGGTAGCTCGAGGAGGAAAAAATGGCGCAACGAAACAGGTCATTTCCGAAAATCGTAAAAAGAGCGTTGCAGCCAAAAAATAACTCAACGGATAAACAGCTTTATGGTAAAAACACCAGAAGAAAGCGATAAACTTATTTATGCGGAAACAAAATTTGCAATATTCGTGGCAGAGTTGGCAACGGATCCGGGGCGGATTCGGATATTTGTGTTTTGTTTTCGGATCCGGATACAGTTTTATTAGAATATGCGGATTCGGATTTGAATTTGGCTCTGCTCCCCAAATACTTTGTGGACAAAATCAGCACTATATACTCCGAAGACCTTGTTACCTTTACCCTAATTTTTTTTTTTTTTTTTTGGTCTTCACCTGAATTTTGGCAGAAAAAACGCCCCAATTTTGAGTGAAGAGCTTTTTTTGTCTACTTTTGGTTTTCGTTTACTGGCACATCCGAAGTGGATCCGGATCTCTTCTTATTAGATCCCGAGCGGTTCAGGATCTTTAAATTTGTGGATCCGGCCACCTCTGGTTCGTGGTAAAGAACAACTTGCCATTTAGCTCACTCAAACCATGCTCAAACACATCCAGCGAAAGAATCTTTTCCATGGAGCTGAAGATTGTAACCGAAAACAAAACCAGTTTGCACAATGACACTGTGTCCGCGCTTTCAAGTTGCAAATTAAATTGCGACAGCAGTACAGTTGGCTTTAAACCTTTCAAAGTAGAGTTGAATGCTGCCGAAAAGGCCACATACATAGGTAATTAAGCCCCCAAGAGTTAGAATCAGGCCTGCAAATAGAAGCAAATGCTTAAGGTAAGGCTGAGGGAGGGGGCGAGATTGGTTAAGAGGGGGCGCTAATTAATATACCACTATACATGTACAACTGATTTTGGATAGGCCGTGGGGCGAAAAATTGTTCTAAGGGGGGCTGTGGGTCAGGTTAAAGTAGACGTGGTTAAATGATATTTCACCTTCATTATTCACTACTGTTTGGAAAGCATCTGCTGCGCTGAATGTAGCATGAGTGCATGACTTTTTAAGCCGTGTGTCAGTGAAGTGTATGAAACAGTACTGGTGTTATCTGTCACGTGGTACCGTATCCAAAATAAAATAACTGCTTAATTTAATTGGTCTGTCTTTTTAGAACTGCTAAAATCTGAAATGGTAATGTCAAAATTTTGGTAATGCGTACCAACATTAAAAAATAACAATAATTATTCAAGCAGTAGAAACATGAGGGAGGTCTGGGGGGCAAATCTTCCCAGCTATTGAATTTGCTGAAAAGAAATCTCCCGATTTCGCACTTTCAAAGTTTGACAGGTGGCCTTGACGGTCTAGGACTTTTAGGCGCGGACGTTTAGTCAGTGGTGGTCATGGACTTGGGGGGGCCCCGGGCAAGGAGACAAAAAATGGGCCCCCCTACAGCAACACCCAATGCTACTGAAATTGTGTAGGATCAGCGTTGCCGGGTTGGTACTTAACACAAGCCCGTCCCCCAAAAAAGTTCTTACTTAACCAATGTAGGCATGCAGCTTGCCATCAGTTTTAGTAAATCTGAGGGTGAGCACAACCAAAAACTCTCACAACTAGCAGATCAGGATCTGAAAAAGTGAAAGTGAAGTGAATATTAGTCAACTGCTCATACTCACTGAACCAAAGAACCATGGCAAGTACCATACATATCTAGCAGTGTCATAACACTGATGAGTTCAACTTATGATGGACTTCCAATTCTTGAAAGTTTAGATTGATGTGTTTTCGGTGTACTATCAAGCATAGATACACCAAATTGATTCATCACGTATCATAGAACTTTGCAAAAGGTTCTTATGTGTTATGCACATACAGTCTATTCTTTCTTATACTTAAATCTCAATAAAAAAAATATTGTAGTTAACACAGCAGTCACCAGGTTAAACTAAGTAGACCTATGATATGGTACCTTGTAAAACAAGACTTTGGCTATGCTACCCGCAGTAGTGGCATACTGGCATTTAAAGAGTGAAAAGCAGCGTCATAACACGTTACTTATTAGGCCTACCCATACATGCTCAATACCATAAAACTAGGCATTTTTTTGTGGAAACTTTCAAGTAGTAAGCAGTAAGCACTTTATTTTACTGTACAGAATGTAGGCTCAGACGTAATGTCATATCTCAACATGACAACAGCCAACACTCAACAGACACTCAAACTGGGTGACATGCAAAAGCTAAATACAAATTTTAAAGTTACAGTACTGTGTAGTAATAACACTTTGAAAACTCAGCTCCTAACTGGCTGCCTTGCAACTTAAAAAGCATACAGGAAAGCACTTGGAGACTTATTATAAGAGCAGTGAATACTTTAATCTTAATAAACACTTAAACTAAGACGGAGGTGCATAATGAATACTAACTGATTCCTACTATACCGAATAAAAGCTAAAATAGTGCAATGGGCAAAGTGAGATAGAAGTCACTACTACACTTTCTAGCTCATCATGAATTAGAGCTAACCATGAACTTACCTCACTGCACCCTCAATTCCATTTTGCATCTTAGCTAGCAATACCGGTACTAGCTTTTCTCAAAAAATAAACTAATATAATAATTTCATACTCATAAAAAACAGAAAGTACAGTAGACTGTAGCAGAGTCTACACTAGATTATTGTAGTCTTAATGAGTTAACATACTGAACATCTGAAATTTAAATGCTTTTGACATAGCACATCTTACTGTGCTTCCCAAAAGCGAAAAAACAAAAAAAACAGCTCTTGCAAGAAACTAAAAATAAGATCAAAAAGGTACTAATAACTAAGACAGAAAATAAAAAGTTAAAAACTGTCAGTGGGGAATACTAAAAAAGTACAACTTTAGATACAACACTGAACATTGGAAAAATTGCACAAGCTCAAGAGATTTAGGCCTATGTCACACGTTGCTCAGCAAAAACAATAATTTTCTGAAATGCAGTTATCTGCTGAGCTGATAGCATCAGTTAAGAACTGTAAATATCTACATCCTTTTCTAAGCGCAGTCTTATATGCAGCGGCTACATGAATATCCTGTAGAGAGCAGCACCACAATAACGATAGGCAACTTTGCTGACTTTATATGTTCTTCACGGCTGTAAATTGCAAAACTGTACTAACAGACTAGAGTTCTTGTACAAGCAAAACTCTAAACATACACACATACTGGTAGGCTCCCATCTCATTCAGCAGTAATGGTGTGAAAGGATTTCTAAACCATATAGGTCGGTAATATTGGTACTAAAATTAAGCAATAAGGCAATAATGGAATAAGCATAAGAATCTTTTAAACCAAACGTTGTTAACTCATAGTCTCACATTGTGGCAAATATAGTTTGTTATGCAAATTCGTACCGGTATTTGTTTAATAAGAATATAGCCTACCGGTTCTAATTAGCTTTATAGATGTTGCTTGCTTTCGTTGTTATATTATTTCGCGCATTACATTATTATTGCGTTGTTATATTATTTCGTTATATTATTTCGTGCTTGCTTTTGTTGTTATATTTCGTGCATGCATATCAACAGGATATTTTCCAAAAGAGTTAAAAACCGCTGAAGTTGTTCCAATTTTCAAAAAAGGCGAAAGAGAGTTATGCAGTAATTATCGCCCTATTTCTATTTTAAATCCTTTTGCCAAACTTTTTGAAAAGTGTCTGCTTGATCAACTAAACAATTATTTTGTGAGCAATAATTTGATTAGTCCAAACCAGTATGGTTTTAAGAAAAATTGCTCAGCAAATGAAGCCGTTTTAGATATTTACAATAAGCTACTTGACAATATGGATAAAAAGCTCATTACATGTTCTATTTTCTTAGATTTAAGAAAAGCATATGATACCATCAATCACACAATACTGATCAAGAAACTAGAAAAGTATGGAATTAGAGGATTACCATTACAGTTACTAGCAAGTTACCTGACTGACCGCCAACGGTATACAATTGTAAATCAATATAAATCCAAGTCAAGAGATGTTATTTGCGGTATTCCTTAGGGCTCAACTCTAGTTCCGGTGTTATTTAATATTTATATCAATGATCTACCACTTGCCTCAAATTCCACAATTCATCTTTTTGCAGATGATACAAACCTTACTCTCTCCCATTCTAATGTTTCAACACTGCAACAAAATATTAATGATGAATTAGTCAATGTAAGCAATTGGTTCAAGGTGAATAAATTATCAATTAACTTTAATAAAACTGAGTTTATGGTAGTGACAACAAAACAAAATAAACCTGAACTCAAAGTATCAATAGATAATAATCCAATCAAGCAATCACTTCACATAAAGTATCTAGGTGTTCTCATAGACGACAATCTAAACTGGAAACAACAAATCAAGGAACAATGTTCAAAGGTAGCAAGGGGATCTTGGGCCCTTAATCAATTAAAACACTTTGTAGATGAGCAAACCTTAAGATCTGTTTACCACTGCCTCATATACTCTCATCTACAATACTGCATAAGTAGTTGGGGGACTGCTTCAAAATCAACATTAGCACCTCTCTTTATTCTGCAAAAAAGAAGTATCAGATTGTTAACTGGAAGTGGATATCGTGAGCATACTAATCCTCTGTTCTATCGAGCTAAATGCTTAAAACTCAAGGATATTTACTCTCTGGAAACTGCAAAGCTAATGTACAAAATTCACAATAATGTATTATCTTTTGCAAATTCAGATAAGTTTAACCTAATAAAAAAACTGCTATACACATAAGACAAGATTGAGCCACAAAAACAACTTCTTTCTTCCAAGAACTAGAACAAGATTAGGGCAAAAGTCTCTATCATTCGCAGGAATTAAAATTTGGAATGAAATTCCAAGCAGTATAAAAGAAGTTTCATTCTACAGATTTCAAAAAGCTGTTAAAGCTCATTTTTTATCAAACTATGAAACCGATAAAAGCTAGAATAACAGCTTTCTATCAGCAATGCAGTAGTAATTACAGGAATCACAGTTGCATATTTATGCTTGAGTTCAACAATAACCTATTTTATTGCTTGAATGGCATGAGATTGGTGCATTCATCTATCACGCATTTATACAATACGTCATCTCTCATTTTGATGTGCCCTTGAATTATTAGTAATTTTGCAGTAACTGACTGAGGTTGATATATACTGGTATTGGAAATTGTACAAGTACTAATGACATATTGGCAAACAATACAAAACAAAGCAAGGAGGTTTTTTTTTTTCACTTCAATTGCCCACTTTAAATTCTATAAAACATAAATAAGCATTATGAACTTCATTAATTTTATTTCTATCCAATCTGTAGTTACAGTATTTTTATTTTTTTATTTTTTAGTATGCTTAGAGTTAGAACAATTCTAATGTTGCCTTGCATTTTCTTTACATGGTGACTGTGAGTTTTGTGTACACACTGAACAAAGTGTACATATCTTTGCAACACTTTGTTTTAATTTTGCGTAAAATTTTTTATCATAGAAAGTAGCAGACTGAGAAAATCTAGAAGCTGTTTTTTTTTAACCTTAACTTGGTGAGGTGGCAGTAGACTTAGATGACCTTTCGGTCCTTCGCTGTCTCCTCACCAAATGACTAAATATCGCATTGACTCTGCAAGTTTGTGTGTTGGTTATAAAGAAATTGCATATTTCGATGCTTTGGTGTTAGACCTAGAGAAAGTTGCAGTTTTTTCTTGTGATATGACGTCACTTGGTAAATAAATAAATATGATGATGATGATGATGATGATGATGATGATATTAAATACCGGTAGGCTATTACTATAACAACGTGACATTGCCGATTAGTCTTATCAGTAGATTTCCACGAGCCATAAAACAAAAAAAACGCAGAACTAGCAGCATAGCATTATTCTCATAGAACACATGTGACTAACATTACCAAGGCTGTTTATGAGATACAGTACCTTGCCTACACTTATATTCATTATGTGATGTTGCCCACTATTTACATTATGTTTTTGCTCAAAAGCACTGTGTCAAAAGGCTAACATACTGCATACTGACAAACCGTTTACTCTTGATCATTTTCTCGACTGACCTACAGCTTGTACCATGTCCTTGAACAGATATCCAGTACCGGTAATCTGCAAATGGTTTGGGATAAGCGTTTTGGACACTTGAAGAGCCACCCTTTGCAAAGTGTCTCTCAACAAAGAGCCCTTTGCAAAAATCCCCCAGTAACGAGCCCTTTGCAAAGTGGGGTCCTGCTAGTCTATGGAGCTCTTTGCAAAGAAATCATCCAAACAGGGCCCTCTGCAAAGGGGCCTTCCTCAAGAAGGCGCCCAGCATTGGGCCTCTTCCATAGCCAAAAAGAGCCTTTTGCAAAGAGACTATTCAAAAAGCCCTCTCATGATCTCAAATGGGTCTTCTTCATAGGACTTCCGCAAAAGGGCCCTCTTCATAGGGCCCCCACAAATGGACCCTCTGTGTGTGCTTTTCATAAACGGCCCTCCACGAAGGGGGCCCTTATTTGCAGAAGAATGTACAAATAAGGGCCCTTGCAAAAATGTCCTTCCAATACGGGCCCTCTGTAAGGCACCCCAAAAGGAGCCTCCAATGGGGCACTCCACAAAGGGCCTTAATGCCGGTACAAATAAAGGTTCTAAAGTAGACGTAAATGTGCTACAAAAATTTGGGGAACATATGTTACTTAACTTTTTGGGGGGGGCCTGTAGCGCGCAAAATCAAGTGGGGGCCCCGGGCAACTGCCCGGCTTGCCCATGCTAATGACCACCACTGCATTTAGTCACGGGACGTTTAGGCGCTGCCAATTATGCGCCGGGACTTTTAGGCACCTGTACTTTAAGCGCCGAGACTTTTATGCGCCAGCAGTAAAAAAAATTTTTTTCCAAAAAAAAATTTTGTTTCCAAAAAGTTTTTTTTTCACAAAAACAAGTTTTTTTCCAAAAAACATTTTTTCTACAAAAAAACGCTTTTTTCAAAAAAAATATTTTTCTTGCAAATGACAGTCTTTTTTTCAAATAAAAACTTTTTTGAAACAAACTTTTTCCAACAAAACAGTTTTACTTTGATTAAAATGTTAATATTTTCGAAGCTTTTCATTAGTTGTTGCATGCGACCTCCAGCCAGGGGTCTCAAATTTTGCAGCGCACGGACACGAGTTGCTTGTGCAATATTGGCACACGCAGCAAGCCGTGTGACGTTTCATGGTTGTTTCGAGTCTACCTCTACCAAACAATACAGTACAAACTTTTTCAGGAGCTAAGGATTCATCTCTCGGCAGATTCCGATTTATAGTCTTTACATCTAGTTGTAAATATAGTAAAAGCATTGTTTAAATCGATGTTTTTAAGCTTAATCTTTACACCTTGTTGTAAATACACTTATAGTAAAAGCAATGTTAAATTCTTGAAGTCAACTTCTTCAGAAATCAGCCTCAAAGCGAAATTTGCGTTTGACTAGAACTCATTTTATTTGTACTTCAAAATTGATTGCTTTTGCTACTTTTGGAGCAGGACAGATCAGCTTAAATTTTGTCCCGGGATACAGCACGATGACGAGTGTAATTTGTTCACACTCACGCTGCGACTTTTCCATGTTTTAACTTGTATGTATATTTTTCTCCCGGATGTACGGTAAAGACCAAAAGCAATCAAAGAAAAAAGTTTAGTTGTTTTAATTGACTTGGTGTTTCACCAAAGCTCCGCTCTTCAACACTTTTAAGTACTTGCTTAAGATCAATGTAAAACCGTTCAAATTATCAATTTTCAAGACCTTTCGAGTTGCTGAAATTTTACCCCCTCGCAATGACTTTTTTTGGTTATGCAGGCAAAATGTAAAAAAAACTAATCTAAGAAATTTTATTTGCAAAAATGAAAAGAAATAAGCGTCTACTTCAAAAAAGCAAAGCACCAAAAAACTCACAAGAACACAAGATTAAGCTTAAAAACATCGATTTAAACATTGCTTTTACTATATTTACAACTAGATGTAAAGACTATAAATCGGAATCTGCCGAGAGATGAACCCTTTGCTCCTGAAAAAGTTTGTGCTGTATTGTTTGGTAGAGGTAGACTCGAAATAACCATGAAACGTCACACGGCTTGCTGCGTGTGCCAATATTGCACAAGCAACTCGTGTCCGTGCGCTACCAAATTTGAGACCGCTGGCTGGAGATCGTATGCGTCTGGATTAGGTAAAAAAAACTTTGCAAACATTAAGTAGAAAACATTTTTTGTTATTGAAAAAAATGCAATAAGAAATCAATTTTTTGTAAAACTTTTTCCGCTCTGCTTTCATCTATCTGCTTTTGAAGCCAGTTTTATCAAAACTTCTATCCCCGCCCTCTGCTGACAAAAAGAATTCTGATACAGCCCAAACGTTATACACAAATTACGCTCTCTCAGCAATCCTTTTCCAGCCAATCACTGCTCAGCTTTTTCCTATAGTCACTCCTTTTTCTGCGCTCTTTATTCTGACGATTCTTCTTGACAAGCAACTAATGAAAAGCTTCGAAAATATTAACATTTTAATCAAACTAAACTGTTTTGTTGGAAAAAGTTTATGTTTCAAAAAAGTTTTTATTTGAAAAAAGACTGTCATTTGAAAGAAAAAAAAATTTTTTGAGAAGAAAAACGTTTTTTTGTAGAAAAAACTATTTTTTGGAAAAAAAACTTTTTTTTGGAAAAAAACTTGTTTTTGTGAAAAAAATTTTTCAAGAAAAATTTTTTTTACATCTGGCGCCTAAAAGTCTCGGCGCATAAAAGTCCCGGCGCCTAATCGGCGGCGCATAAACATTCCGCGCATAAACATTCCGCGCATAAACATTCCGCGCATAAACATTCCGCGCATAAACGTCCGCGCCTAATAGTCACGGTCCGGAAATTCCGGGGTAGTGGGCGGCAACTGCTGTACAATAGCAGCAGCCAATCAGTATGGCTCTAAACAGGGGAAGTGGAGATTAAAGTGACTTCTGCTCCTTGCTGCAGACTGTCTTTGTTTCTGACTTGTCTTTTATTAAAAGTCAAACCAAACAAGCGAAAGCTGAGATGCTACTTCTCGCCCAAGGATAACTGAGTAAAACCATACCATTAAAAGCCTGAGATTGCTCTCGGCTTGAACAAACTTCAGGTCTGAGCTCTGAATTTAGAATGAGCCAAAAGATCCCGACGGGAGTATATAAATAAATGGGTTATTCCATGAGTTAGAGGCGATTACACGTCACACATCAAAGAATTATTCGTCACATTAATTTGGGGGATAAACCGTTCAGACAGTAAACATTATTCGCGAGGGTGATTTCCTTGCTGTCTTAAGCAGTGAGTTAGGTATCAACATGTTTCTAAGAGAATTTGCGACACATTAAAGAAGTTTTGACACTTCAAAGAAAAATAGGTTGCTTTAGGTACGTCCTTGGTTGACCACGGAAAATTGCGATAAAAAATGCCAAAAGCTGGAAAATATAACACGGGGCTTACAAAATATAACAATTGGCAGTAAATTTATATAGATATTAGTGGCGTTTGGACCAACAGGTATGGACGATCAAGAAAAAATTGTTCAAAACAAAAGCTACAAAACCCCATATAATTCTCAACAGTGCAAAGTTGCCAGTCGCATAGCCAGAAATTCGCATTTGGGGGGCTTGAAATTTTGCATTTTTTTTCAAAAATAGCTTAATTTTAGAGATATTTTGATAAAAATAATGCGTTTTAAAACGTGGCAAAGAAATTGGTAGTGCAAACGTGATTAAACTGTTTGCATAAATGGGTTATGTGGGAGGTGGCTAATGCTAAAATTTTAGCTCTCTTGTTTACATGCTGGTAAATCATAAAATCGTATAGTTCAAGAAAACTCACACAGAGTAGTCTATTTTGTCTATATTTTATTGGAAAAAATAAATGGGGGGCGGGGGGAAATGGAAAAAAATTTGAGACAAGTGATTATTAATTAACTAATACTAAGTAGCCCCCGCCCCCTTTTTTCTAAGTTTATAATACTGTATGCTTGTTGATGAAACCTACAGTATGTTGAGCATTTTTACACTAGCGATCTTTCAAAGTTTTCATTGATTTTTGAGTTTTATGTTTGACAAATTAGCCCCCCCTAAATTTGTGTTCCAAAAGATGTTTTGAATCACTTTTTAGTCCATTCCAATGTAAAAAAACAGCCTCAGAAGTGCTAAAAACGTAGTGTTTTTCTTATTCTGCATTTTGGTTGACAGGCCATTGGAGGGCTGTAACTCCCCAGCCTACTCTACTGAAAGTTACTCTGATTCGTAACACGAAATTCCAGATTTTCAATATTACACTTAGTTGCTCACAATGTTGCATTAAATAGCAAAAAAATTATTTACTATAAATATTTCGTATTAATATGAGAGTAAAGAAGGAACTTGCTTGTTTTACGCTATACGACGATATTTCGAATGATATACATCGGATCAATAGAGGTTGGTTTAAACCCCCTGTGTACGCCTTCGGGCATAAGTGAGCTATGTGGGCTGTGGCTAGTAGTAACATTTCAGTCCTTTAATTTACAAGCCGGTAAATCATAATTTGAAAAAACTCACAAACACTTATGTTCTGTAGTTTATAGAGTGAGACAGTTGGGGATGGGGGGGGGCGAATGAAACGAGATTTGAGTGGATTAAAAATTAACTAATACTAAAACCCCATCTCCATATTTTGATGAACCCAATTTTAAGCATTTTTAGCAGTTAAATTTGCTAATTTTGGCAATTTTTTGAGGTTGTTACTGATTTATAAGTCATATCTTGGACAAATTACCCCCCAAAGAAACTCTAAATGTTTCAAAACTTGCTTCAAATTATGTTGGAGTCCATGGCATTGCAAAAGCACAGGCTCAGTAGTGCTAAAACGTTATTTTCTTTATTGTACATTTTAGTCGACCGACCAATGGGGGGGTGATCCCCAAACCTCTCCCCTGCGTACGCCCTTGCCCGGAGACCCCCAAAAATCAATTTTTTGAACGGCTCAAGTTACGGTGCCAGTGTTTTTGATATCAGCAGATATTTAGCAAAAAAATATTTTGACATAATTTGGGGGTGCCACCTCTCGGAAGCTCCCCAAAAACCAATTTTTTTGATCGGTTCAACTTAGGGTGACTGTGTTTTTGTTATCAGTAAATATCTAACAGACAAATTTTTTGACATTTGTAGTTTGGGGGTACTAGGATGCCAGCATTATTTAATATCCGCAGATACTTAACAGACAAATATTTTGATTTAGTTAGGGGGTGCCACTTGCCCTCAGAAACCTCTCAAATGGAGCCCCAAAAATCAATTTTTAAAAGCTCAAGCTAGGGTGCTAGTTTTTTTGATATCAGTAGATATTTAACAGACAAATATTTTGATATAATTTGGGGGTACCACTTCTCGGGGACCCTCTTAAATCGACCCCCTAAAAATCAGTTTTTTGAACTGCTTAACCTAAGGTGCCAGTGTTTTTTGATGTCAGTAGATTCTTAAAAGACAGACATTTTGACATGCGTTGGGGGTTCCACCCCACTCCCCACACATTTCCCCCGGAAACCCCAAAAAATCAATTTTTTGAATGGCTCAAGCTAGGGTGCCGCTTTGTTTTGATATTTGCAGATACTGAACAGACAAAGATTTTGACATAGTTTGGGGGTACCACTCGCTCTCGGAGACCCCTCAAATGGAGCCCCTAACATCAATTTTTTGAACAGCTTAACTTTGGGTGCCATTGTTTTTGGATAACAGTAGATATTTAACAGACAAATATTTTGACATAGTTTGGGGGTGCCCCCCTTTAAAATTTCCCCAAATGGACCCCCCAAAAGTCAGTTTTTTTGAATGGCTTAACTTTGGGAGCTAGTGTTTTGTTATCAGTAGATATTTAACAGACAAATATTTTGACATAGTTTGGGGGTACCACCTGCCCCAGGAGACCCTCAAATAGAATCCCCCAACATCAATTTTTTGAAAGCTCAAACTAGGGCGCTAGTTTTTTGTTTTTTTTTTGAAATCAGTCAAAATTTAACAGACAAATATGTTAATATAATTTGGGGGTACTACCCCCCGGGGACTCCCTCAAATGGACCCCCAAAAATCAATTTTTTGAAAGGCTCAAGTTAGGGCGTTAGTTTTATATATCAGGAGTTGTTTAAGAGACAAACATTTTGACATAGTTCCAAAGGTTTAGGCTTGGACGTCGTCCCAGATAAATTTTTCCATTTCTGGTCATTGGATCAACCGACGCTCGTGTCGCGAGTTCGTTTGTTTTTACTCGGCCATTGTCTAACTAACGAGTGGGAAGTTTCAGACTTTTGCTTATAACTCGAGACCGGTGGTTAGGCTGTACTTAAACTGTAAAATTTTGCATGGGAGGACGCTTTCGCAGTCTTGACCAAACACATTTGGAATGCGAGTTAAACTTAGTAAAATTTAAGCTTCAAGATCTACATACTGATTGAAGACCAAAAAAAACAATCTTCGGCCGGAATTTTGGCTTTATTCAAGCTGGCAGCCGCTTTTTCGTCTGTTCAGTGTTCATCAAAACGCTTATTCTCATTGAAGAGAGCGCTGATATCACGCTGGAGGGGACGCTGCCTCTCGATCGGGGTGTTATCGCACCGACCTCTTTTATTTTTATTATTTGTCCCTGTTTGGCCTCGAACCCCTATTTAAATTTATTTTTGCAGCAACCTGAAAAAGAGTTTGCCCGCAGGTCTTTCGTACTTTACTTCGCCTTGTTTCGCACAACTTTAGATAATTATTTTTTCACGCTTTTTGGACGGTTGCAATTTACTTTAGCACCGAATCACATGATGTTCCTAGTCATTCCGGGATTTCTGGAAACGAAAGTGCTGATAACAACCAAACATGTTTTCAGATTTGTCGTACCATACTCATCAAATGAAGTTCAAATCAAACGAGCCGAAAGTAAATTATCTTTTTCAAAAGTCAAATCATTCATTCGGGATCGTATTTATGAGAAATGGAATCATCATTACATCGCTTATTCTGCCGGTGGCCAATGCAAATTTTTATTCCCAAATGTCCAAAATGTACTTTCCTTTAATCAAAAGAAATTCTTAGACTTCAAACTGCTCAGTGTTGCTTAAATCAGCATCTATCTAGAATAAATTGCCATGACACTGGTTTATGTTCCAAATGCAAAGTTCCGGAAACTGTCCTGTCCCACATTTCTTTTTTGTTTGCCCAAATTATTCACCTGGTGGTATTACTCTAAAAAGTGCTGTGAAAAGATTAAGGTTTGATTTGAAATCTATATTATCAAACAAAGTGGTGTATCTCCATCTTATTTGATCCATTTACTTCTCTTATCGGTTCATTTAAAATGTAATGGCTATCGTGTAATCTTATACTCAGTACCATTTTGTGTAACAATGAAATGTGTGATACGTAATCACTTGCAATGCTCATAAAAATTTATTTATTCTTTTCAGTATAAGTTGCCTTGGATGAGGCAAAGCCAAGCCAAGCGGGCAATAATGCACATCGTCACCCTAACAAAAAATTGTCTAAGTCGTTTTTTTGAGTGTTGAGAAAAACGAAAAAAACTTTCTCATTTTTTAATGAAATAACGTATCGTTACCAAAATTTGACAAAAATACTTCAAAATGATTATATCAACGATGATCTGTGTGATTTTGCTTGAAAACATTCCACTCGATGGCAAAGTGACTTAGGCACAATAAATACAAATTTTTCTGTGACTTAGGCACAATAAATATTAATTTTATCTTGAATAGCATTGCTATTTTTCAGAGGGGGAGTCCTTAACGACGTCCTCAAGAACTCATCTTGAAGTCCTTGGCCTCGATAGTAAAGTTCTTGGTCTTGGCCTTTTTGCCTACAAGTCCTTGAAAATGCCCTGTTTGCGGTCGAGGACAGTACTATTTTTTGATTTGTAAAAAATGGGCCAAGGTCATGACCTTTTTTTTTTTTCTTCATCTTGGAGAACGCGCCAGAGACCTCGCGGTAAATTTAAGAAGAACTTTTTTTGAAAAATACTTGTGTCAAGACGTTGTGTCGTTGGTTCTTGGCCATGGCCTCGAGCATTCCTGTCCTTGGCCTCAAGAGGGTTGGTCCTTGGCCTCGAATTGTTTTGTGTTTTTTGGCCTTGGCCTCGAGCCTTGTGTCTTGGACTCCATTTCTGCTATTATTTCTTTAACATTCCCTTGAATGGTTAAAGATTTGGCCTAACTAGAGCAGAGATGAACTGCAAGGAGGAACAAATTTCAAGCTTGTTTTTTTTGTTGTGTTTTCTTTTATGCAGAAAAATCGTTTCAAGTATTTTTGAGTAGTTGACATCTTCTGAAGACAACTAAATTATAGAAATAAACTAAAATTGGAATTCCTTCTTATGAATGCCATGGAATGCAGCGATTAATTTTTATCCTGCTGTTGACCATAGGCGTAGCCAGAATTTTAGATTGGAGGGGCCCAAACCACAAATCACATGCAATGACGTCATCAGAAATTTTCAAAAGAGAAAACTTTGGGGAACAAAGATATCGTAAAACAAATATATCGTAGATCTTTTTGTGCAACAAAGAAGATGAGAAGCTGTGGCCTGGTTTGCCAAAAGTTTAAAAGTTAAAATGTCTAAATAGGGAGACGTGTTGAGTAAACTAGTATAACTTAATCGTTTCGCAAACGGGGTTTGGGGGCCGAGCCCCCAGCTTCCGGAGGCTATGGAGGTCTGGGGGCGAAGCCCCTAACCGCTGGAAAATTTTAGGAAAAAGAAAGCTATTTTAATGCCATTGGATCACATTACGCACGTGTTCAGAGCCATTTCAAAAAACTTGATTATTAACATTTGAAAGCCAGTTGAAAAAATTAAATTGTTCAATCCTCCTTTTACTCACAACTTAAGTGTATGTGATTTGGCCTAAATAGAGGGAAGTAAGGTTCATTGACTCGTGCTGTATTTTAGTGGTAAATACTAATCCACTCGAAGAAATTCCTTAAAGAGTTTTGTTTTGTCATAAAAATAACCAATTGCAGGAGTGCATGTACAACCAGGGGCAAAGGCGTAGCAAGGATTTTTGATTGGGGGGAACCAAATCACAAGTAATGACGTCTTTAGATGTTTTTGAAAGAGGAACTTTTTGTGGGACAAAGATATTGTACAGTAGATGAGAAGATCAGAAGTCGTGGCCTGTGTGTTTGCACGTACCAGGATTATGCTATAGGGATAAGACTTAAACCAAAAATAAAAAGAGCAAAAGTGTAAATTGGGAGATTGTTGAGTAAACTAGTGTAACCCAAGTCCATTACAGACGGGGTTTGGGAGTGGTGCGGGGGCTAAGCTCCCAGCCGCTGAGCAATTTTTTGTAAAAAAAACTAGCTATTTTAATGCCATTGGATCACAATTCTCAAGTGTTTAGTACCATTTGTAAGAACTAGATTTTTAACATTTGAAAGCCCATTGAAAAATTATATTGTTTAAGCCTTGTTTATTTTTTTAACGTACGTGTCAAAAGGACGCGCCCCAATGCGGTCGACCGGCTTGGTTGAACTACCTACCGTGCTACTCTCCGGGTTGACTTAACAACCAATTGATCCGATTAATCTTTGACTTGTGGCAAGGTTGGAGCTGACGCTACACTTTCAATTTAAACCCAAAACACGTTTTAAATCTTGCATTTTGGGGTTAAAATTTGTTAGTGATAGGGCCCAGGTACGGAAAATTAAGGGACATTGCTTCTTGCAATATTTCAGCAGTAAATAATAATCCACTCGAAGGTTTTCTTTAAAGATTTTTTTTTCATAAAAATAACCAGTTGTTGGAGTACATGTACGAGTAAATGTATACTGAATTTTGAGGGCCCACTATCCCTCAATTCAAATTCAATAATTTGTTTAATGAGCATTTCCCCTAGCTAATTTTTTTTTTTTCAAACGCATTTAGTCGCTTAAAAATGCTAAAAGAAAGTGAAGAAACAATAGTTTTTTTTTGTCACATTTTTATCATTGGTGGCATTTCAATTGGGGTGAACCGTGCCCCCTCGCCCCATTCTGGCTGCGTTTATGCTGTCGACTTTAGTATATAAATTACTGTAATTAAGTTACTTTTACTTTAAAAAGTAACTTAATTACACTTAGAGTTACTCGGGGAAAAAGTTACTAAGTTACCGTGCAGCTACAGTTTTGAAAAACTAACTGGTTACCGTTACAGTTGCGGTTTTAGTTACTTTGATTTACAAAATTTTGATCCTAATAAAACAAGTGCTTGCTGCTCAGCAGGGCATGGTATAAATTGGAATGGAATGGAATGGAACGGAAATTTCGGTATGGAATATGGAAGATGCCAGACTGGAATGGAATGGAAGATTTCAAGAATGGAATGAAAGACAATCTTCCATACTTCCATACCAATTCCATACTAGATTTCGTGCATTGTATCTAGAGAAAAAAACATACTGATGTCGGGTTGTGATAAATAATATTGTCACAGAAGTATTCAACTTCTATATCTTACACATATCATTTGGCGACAAATGGCGGTATTTGGTTGTGTACATTGCGCAAATAGTGTACGTATTGCATCATTGTAAGTAAATTGCAATTTAATTGCTGCATTGATGCTACAGTTGACGACCTTGATAGATTTGGCTGGTTGTTTTTTTTTTTATTTTGAGGCTGACAATTTGCCCAGTCGTAAATTTTGTTTTTTCACATCGTCACTAAAACTCGTATTTGCTATTTCATCCCCGTTTCAGCTTAATTTTATTTAAATTTTTAGTTTTTAAGCTTAGAGTAATTCTTTTTGGTGTTAAAGCTTGGTATTTCTATTACGGTAAATGTTCTTGTTGATGTGAGGCCAAACTTGTACGGTAATCATTAAACCATAGGCATAGCAAGAAGGACGGGCCCTCTGCCTCTCCCCCCAATTGAAAAGCTACATATGATAAAAATGATGACACAAAGCCTATTTATTCAGTTTCTTTTAGCATTTTTGGAGTGCAACTGTACATGCGTACAACGGCAATTAGCAATAGCTTAATATTAATATTGACGACCAGGGGCCAGGGCCCTCCCAATTTAAATTTTTACCAACCAATTTCAATGTACAAGCCGGGAGAAATTCAGTGTTTTTGTTCTGAAAGGTGCAATCACAAGCACTCATCTAACTTGTTTATGCAATAAATGTTTTAGGCCCCCAGCTAACTTTTATATCACAATAACATGATTAGTAACCATTTATGGCATCTAATGTAACAACTTTAAATTACCAACTTTAAATAACAATCCACCTCCATCTCGTCAGTTTTCACGCGACAAAATGCTTTTGAAAAAACCTAGTAAGGGGAAATGCTTATTGAACAAATTATTGAATTTGAATCGAGGGTGCCTGGGCCCACTGTCGTACATAAATTCGTAAAACTGGTTATTTTCATGACAAAACAAAAATCTTCAAAAGCAAATCTTCGAGTCCATTATTTAATGCTAAAAATCTTGCAGAAAGCAATGTACGGTACCTTGATTTCCCTGACTTAGGCCAAGTCACGAAATTTAACCCCAAAATGCAAGATTTTAAACATGTTTTGGACTTGACCTGAAGTAAAGGGAGTGATTTTTTCAATTGGCTTTCAAACATCAAAAATTTTGTTCTTTCAAATGGCTCTGAAAACTTGCGAAGTGTGATCCGAATCCCATTAAAATAGCCATTTTTTTCAAAAAATTACAAAAAATCACACAGCGGCTGGGGGCGGAGCCCCCATGCCCCTTTGTGACATGTTTGAGTTGCACTAATTTGCTCACCACGTCTCCCAATTTTGATATGTTAGTAAAACGTTTCAACTTGCGGTTCTAGTCCTTCCTCTGTAGCAAATTCAGGTTACGATCCAAATCAGACGCCCAGCTTTTGATCTTTCATTCTTTGTCCCATAAAAAGTCCCTCTTTTCAAAACTTCTGATGACGTCATTGCATGATTTGTGGTTTAGCCATCCCCCAATTCAAAATTCAGGCTATGCCTATGCATTAAACCATGTGCAATATGCATACCAGATACCGGTCGTTGCATCTTAGTATTGTTGGCGCACCTTCACGAGCGGTTGCTTAAAACATTGCAAAGGTGCAAAGCAACAAAATATGCGTTCATTGGTTCCAGTCTAAAATTTGTTTGGTGTGGAAGTATGGAATGGAATATGGAAGAAAATTTTAGTATGGAATGGAATATGGAAGAAAATTTTAGTATGGAATGGAAGATTTTTGGTATGTAATGGAAATGGAATGGAAGAAAATTGCCAGTATGGAATATGGAAAAATCGTCTTCCATTCCATTCCATACTATGCCCTGCTGCTCAGGACGGTCATTTTTTTTTGTTTATCCACAAATATGGGGCTTGCGGGTTTTGCAACGCTTAATTGAGCGTGGTAAAAGCGATGGTGTAGTGGTAAGAGCTTCCTTCTTGCAGTTGGTAGACCGGGGTTCGTTTCCTTGTTGAGCAATACCAAAAGATTTTAAAAATTGGTATTCACAGTTTCCCTGCTTGACGTTCAGCATTAAAGGGACCGTGTGAAGATTTAGCATTGGTGTGGTTGACATAGGTGGCAGCGACTTGAAGACCGTATGGTTATTTCACTGTCTTCTGGCCTAGGCAACTTGGCGAATAAATCAGTGAAACTGAAACTGATGTAATCGCGTGATGATGACCAGGTGTGTGCATCTAGCAATCGGCTTGCGCAGCGCATGCAGTTAATAATTACTAAACGTAGTCCGGCATGCGTGTACTGTCACTAAAAAAAAGTAACTGTAACTAGTAACTTTTACAGGTCTAATTTTGTAATTAGGTACCAATTTCGTTACAGTTTCAACAAAGTAACTAAGTTACCGTTACAGCTACTCAAAAAGTAACTGTAGCGGCAACTAGTTACAAAAGTAACTAGTTACTGACCACCTCTGGTCGAGCAGCTGTGCTGTTTTCAAGAAAATCTTTTCTGTTTTCAGAGAATTTGTTCTTTTTTCTAACAGCAAGTGTAGTTTTAAGATGCCTAAGTCAGCATCGACTGACATAGGCTAATCATAAAATTGCCAAAGCCAATGTCAAATGAAATAAACTAATCATGAAATTGCCCAAGGTCCCTCTCTAGACTCAGACATTTTTATTATAACAGCATAAAACGCCCTCTAGTGGCGATTTTTGAAATCTAAAAGTTTACAAGGTGCGCATTTCCATGCTGATCATTTTGGTATGAATAACTCAGTTTGCCCTAAAATTGACTTAGACATATATTTTATTGGGCTGACGACATTTATTCTATTTGAATAAGGTTTAGGCCTATTCGAACAAGGGTTTAGGCCTAGGGCTATGTAAATAGTGATAAGGCTTACCAACATTATGAATGATTCTAACCTCAGGGGTCGAAATTAACTTTTTCAACAACTTGCCCAAAAGGCAAGTGATATCAAATGTCTACTAGCCCGAAAAGATTTCAAATTGCCCGAAAAAAAAAAGGTACCATAAGTTTTGAGTTTAACTTTGGAAAAACATTTCAAAAAGTACTGAATTTGCGAAATAAGCGTAGTCGCGTATCTTACTTCGAGACGTAGGCGTAGTCAGGGGGGGGGGCCCAGGGGGCCCGGGCCCCCCCCAATTAAAATACCACCAATGATAAAAATTACGACAACGTATAGGCTAGCGCTGTTTAGTTGCAGTTTTTTTTCAGCAACTACGCACATAACAGTAATTAACAATAACATTAATGACAATGAGGGAGCCCCGGGGCCCTTAACTAACAACCAGGGGGCAAAAACTAACGACTACGGGGCCCAAACCAACAACTAAGGGGCCCCGGGGCCCCTAACCGATAACCATGGGGCCCCGGGGCCCCTAATTAACAACCAGTGGGCCCAAGAACCCCTAACTAATAACCAGGGGCCTCTAACCAACAACCAGGGGGACCTGGGCCCCTAACTGACAACCAGAGGGCCCCGGGGCCCCCAAATAACGGCCAGGGGGTCCCTAACTAACAACCAGGGGTTTTGGGACCCCTAACTCACAACCAGGGGGCCTCTAACTAACAGCCATGGGGCCCCAGGGCCCCTCACAGACAACCAGGGGCCCCTAACTGACAACTAGGGGGGCCCTAACTGACAACCACGGGGCCCCGGGGCCTCTAATCGACAACCAGGGGGCCCAGGGACCCTAACCGACAACAAGGGGCCCCGAGACCCTAACCGACAACAAGAGGGCCCCTAACTGACAACCAGGGGGCCCTGGGGACCTTGACTGACAACCAGGGGGTCCCTAACTGACAACCAGATGGCCCTAGGGACCTGATTGACAATCAGGGGGGCCCTAACTGACTACCAGGGGGCCCGGGGACCCTAATTGACAACCAGAGGGCCCCGGGGCCTCTAACTGACAACCAGGAAGCCCCAGAGCCCCTGACTGACGACTAAGGGTCCCGGGCCAGGATCCCCTTAATTCAAATTTTTAATAATTTATATGCAAAACCTGGAAGAAATTTAAGAGTTTTTTTCTAAAAGTTGCAACCCCAAGTCTTCGTTTAACGTTATTATGAACTTAATGTAATAACACAGGCGGTAAAGCAAACCTCCCAATTGAAATACTACCAATGATAAATATAACTAGATGGGAATTTGCCAGCAAACCCAGTGAACGACCGACGCATAGCTAATGCTGTGACCAAGGATGGCAGTACGGTACGGTACGTTCAGAATTTGCGTACTACGTACCTTGAACCGTACCGTACTAACGTCCCGTACCCGTACCATTACAAAAAAAGCGTACCGTACCAACGTACCTTTTTGGGGCCCCATTTTGGGGGGGTCCCCGGGGGGGTGGTACCCCCAAATCATGTCAAAATATTTCTCTCTTAAATATCTACTGATATCAAAAAAAACTGGCACCCTAGGTTAAATGGTTAAAAAACTTGCTTTTGGGGGGTCCATTTGGGGGGGTCCCCGGGGGGGTGGTACCCCCAAATTATGTCAAAATATTTGTCTCTCAAATACCTACTGATATCAAAATAAAATGGCACCCTAGGTTAAATCGTTAAAAAATTTATCTTTGGGGGGGTCCATTTGGGGGGTCCCCAAAGGGGTGGTACCCCCAAATTATGTCAAAATATTTGTCTCTCAAATATCTACTGACAACAAAAAAAACTGGCACCCTAGGTTGAGCCGTTCAAAAATTTGATTTTTTTGGGGGGTTCCCGGGGGGGTGGTACCCCCAAACCATGTCAAAATATTTCTCTCTTAAATATCTACTGATATCAAAGAAAAATGGCACCCTAGGTTAAATCGTTAAAAAATTTGTTTTTGGGGGGTCCATTTGGGGGGGTCCCCGGGGGGGTGGTACCCCCAAATTATGTCAAAATATTTGTCTCTCAAATATCTACTGATATCCAAAAAAACTGGCACCCTAGCTTGAGCCGTTCAAAAAATTGATTTTTTGGGGCCCCATTTTGGGGGGGTTCCCGGGGGAGTTGCCCCAAAAAAATTTCAGGAGACACAAATGCGTATGTACCTCAACAACTTCACACAAAAATTAGATTTCTATGTTTTGTGGTTTAGGAGAACTCGAGCGTACAAGATTTAGGAAGAAAAAAAAGGAAAAAAAAGGAAAAAAAAGGAAAAAAAAGGAAAAAAAAGGAAAAAAAAAGGAAAAAAATAAGAAAAAAACCTCATCGCGGCCGAAAGTGGGTTGGTAGGGATGAAAGGATATCTTAAGACATATAACCATGAGAAATATTTTTTGCCGTACTTAAGCCGTTTTTGACTTAGACCGCTTTTTACGCCAAACTTTCGGGGCGGTTTTCGGGTCAATAACCCGAAGTCACGTGACCGATTGCCTCGAAATTTGGTACAAACATACAACTCATTAATCTCAAACTGCTGTCAAAATTTCATGTAGTTAGACCAAACGGTTCTCGAGTTATAAGCAAAAGTCTGAAATCTCGCACTCATTAGTTAGAAAATGGCCGAGTAAAAACAAAGGAACACGCGACGCGAGCGTCGGTCGTTCCAATGAGAGCATAGCCAATAGGTTGTCCTTGTCCGTAATCGCAGTTTCTTTATTTAGAATTTCCGCGTACAAAAGTAAGTAATGATAATGACGACAACGTGTCCACGTCATAATAATGTCATGAAACTCATGTCAAAAAACTGTTAAGTGACTTGACTCAAGTCCTCCACGTTTTGGAAAAAAAGTTGTTTTAATTTTGATTTAAATGTTTTTTTTTATGAAAGAACTTAAAGATGCGATCTTATCTCAAAATCATAGACGTAGCCAGGTGGATCGCCCAGGGGGCCCGGGCCCCTTCAATCGAAATGCCACCAACGACAAAAATTTGGCAAAAAAGTCTTGTTTCTTCATTTTCAGTTTCTTTTAGCTTCTTTGCGTACAACAGTACACGCGCGCAACAGTAATTAACAATAAATGATATTAACAACTAGGGGGGCCCGGCGCACCTCCTTATTTCAATTTTTTCCAACCAATTTAAATGTATAACCAGGGTGAAATCAAGAGTTTGTGTCCTAAAAGTTGCTACCTCAGGCCCTCATCTAAACTTTTTATGGACGTAATGCAATAACCAGCGCAGGATTTACCATATGGCACAGTGCCAGGGCCCCGCCCTCAGATAGTAGGACTTTTTTTGTCTTCACTTATATTTGGCAGGAAAATGCTGCAAAAATCCCCTAAGTGCCAGGGACCTCGCGCAATATAAATCCGGCCCGGAAATAACATGTTTAGTAAGCGTAACCATAAATTGGACCATTTTTCAATAACGCTTCACCTCCACCTCTCCAGTTTTTACGCACAAAATACTTTTTAAAAAATAGCTAGGAAAATGCTCATTGAACAAATTATTGAATATAAATTGAGGGGTCCTGGGTCCCCTGGCCGTTCATGTACTCCTATAAATGGTTAACTTCATGAAAGGAAATTCTTTGAGTGGATTATTATTTACTGCTAAAATATTGCAGTAGACAATGTGCTTTACTTCCCCCAATATGGACCAAATCACTTACAATTAAAATTTTACACCATAATGCAAGATTTTAAACGTGTTTCGGACTTTAATTGCAAGTAAAAGAAGGATTGAACAATCAAATTTTTCAATTGGTTTTCAATGTTAAAAACCTAGTTCTTTCAAATGGCTGTGAACGCGTGCGAAATGTGATCCAATGGGATTAAAATAGCTTTTTTTTTCCAAAAACTTACAAAAATCGCCCACCGGCTGGGGGCTTTGCCCCCAGACCCCCATAGCCACAGACCCCAGTCTGTGATACGTTTGAGTACACTAGCTTTCTCAACACGTCTCCTAAGTTAGACATTTTTGCTTTTTAACTGTTAGTTTTCGCCCTCTCCCTTTACCAAAATCCTGGTTAGGTGACAACAGACCACGACTTCAGATCTTCCATTCCACGATATCTTTGCCCTACAAAAAGTTCCTTTTTTGAAAATTTTTGATGACGTCATTGCATGTGATTTGTGGTTTGGGCCCCCCCCAATCAAAAATCCTGGCTACGTCTATGCTTCGAGAATCAAGTTTTTGCGCGCGATGTTATGTCAGATGTTAATGTGACGTAGGGTAATAATTTAAGTTTTTCCAATCATGGATTACGCAAATAAAATTGATTGTTTAATTGTAATTATTTCAATTATTACATTACGGTTTGTTGCAAGCACATTTTTAATTGCGAATATTTTGGAAACTACACCAGCTAGAAAGCCGAAACTTTTGCAAAAGCTATAGGAGCTAAAAGATCTTAAAAATAATCATAACAAAAAAATTGCAAAATTCTTGATGTCTTCCAGCAGCGCAGCGTAGTACTTGTGATATCGGAAACAGCGGTTTACGTGACAACCGTGGGAAAATTTTTCATAGAACAAAAAAGTAGACTTAAGCTAAACGTGTCTGAATATGAAAAACCCTGCGTGCGATTAAGAAGTGTTAATTGCGATAAATAATGTGCGTACTAGTAAATTAAACAAAGTGTTAATTGTGATGATTACGAGTGTTTATCTAAAATAAAGCAAGCAACAGTTCTCTCTACTTACACTACACATTTTATTGCCAGAAAAGCGAAGCTAAACTGCGTCTCGAAATAATCTTGTTTGTTGTTGTTTGATACGCTCTATTTTGTTAGCTTGCCCGTCGGGCAAGTTAAGCCAAAAAATAACTTGCCCGAAGCGATTTCAGCTTGCCTCGGGCAAGCGGGCAAGCGTTAATTTCGAACCCTGAACCTCAATTATACTGTTGTGATAAATCCTGTTCTCGGTTTTATCAACCAAAGAATGAAGCTGCTACGTCTTGACATACTCTTAAAGTTATTGCTGGATTATTACTCTGATGACGAAATTGAAAAAGCAAAGGATGAGCTTTATAACCATTTTCCTCAAGAATTTCGACTAAACAACTTAAGGAAAAAACTGAGACAAGGTCCTTATAAACCTGAGATGAATATTAAAGATATGGTGGAAGTTTTTCATGCTATTCATACTTCAGAAAAATTTGCTACCCCACTGTTTGTGACAGCCACATCAAATTTTCCATCTCTGGATATAAGTAATATTGATGCTGCTACAATGCATTAAGACATCAATACCGTGAAAAAGGACTTTCAGCAGCACAGAATAGATAAGGAAGTTGAAATATTCGACATTAAAAGTCTCAAATAGGCTATAGTGGATTTAATGCACAGAGGTGGAGTCCTCGAGGACGTCCTTGGCCTCGAGGACGTCCTCGAGGACAGATTTTGAAGTCCTTGGCCTTGGCCTTGGCCTCGAAGGTCAAGTCCTTGGCCTTGGCCTTGGCCTCGAGGCCTCAAGTCCTCGAAAATTGGCCTGTCCTCGGCTCGAGGACAGCACTATTTTTTGGTAAGTTAAAATTTTGTGGAGCGGTTGAAAAATTTTTTGGAAAGCGTTTGTTCGTGGAGATCGCTTGAAAAATTTTTGTGAAGACCTTTTTCTTTTTTTTTTTTTTTTTTTTTTTTTGGAGATGGCCTGAAAAATTTTTGTGAAGACCTTTTTTTTTTTTTTTTTGGAGAGCACTTGCGCGTTGTGTCCTTGGTCCTTGGCCTTGGCCTCGAGCATTCCTGTCCTTGGCCTCGAGAGTGTCTGTCCTCGGAAAGGCTGTCCTTGGCCTTGGCCTTGGCCTCGGATTTTTTTTGTGTCCTTGGCCTTGGCCTTGGCCTCGAGCCTTGTGTCCTCGACTCCACCTCTGTTAATGCAATGATTAAAGAAAAACCCACTTTTACAATTCCTGATGCCCCATTATCTCAACATAATAATGTCTCTTAAGCTGCCAATATTTCACATGTGAACTCATTTCCACTAGCAAGTTATTCTTCTGTTGTGAAGTCCTCGACCAATAAACCAAGGCGAAAAATGAAAGCAATCTTCCAGCTTCCTCAAGTAGGGGTGAACATCTAACTGATCCTAATGATAAAAACTTTAGCTGGCACACTGTTGAAAAAACCAAAAAGAAAAAAGCTTCATTTATAGGTAGAAACAGTCTAAGGAATTGAAAACCATTAAACCTTCTGCAAAGCCGGCAGAAGTTTTCGTCTCTCGGCTTAGTCCTGATACTGATGAGAAAGAGATTAGTGACTTTGCTAAAGCTCAATTTCCTCTTTCATCCCATGTTGAATGCACAAGCTCAAAACAAAATATAACACTTCTCCTTCAAATTTGTCATCTCTGAAACATAGTCGTAGCCAGAGGGGGGCCCAGGGGGTCCGAGCTCAGCCCAATTAAAATACCACTAACGACAAAAAATTATGACAACATAGCCTAGCGATGTTTAGTTGCAGTTTTTTTTTCAGTAATTACTCACATAACAGCAATTAACAATAACATTAATGACAACAAGGAAATCCCAGGGCCCCTAACTAACAACCAAGGAGCCCTTACTAACAACTAAGGGGTCCTGGGGACCTTAACCGACAACCAGGGGGGCCCGGGACCCCTAACTGAAAACCATGGGACCATAACTAAAAACCAGGGGCCCCAGGGCCCCTTACCAACAACCAGGAGGCCCTTAATTGACAAACAGAGGGCCTTGGGGCCATTAACTGATTACCAGGGGCCCCAGTGCCCCTGACTCACAACCAGGGGGTTCTGGGGCCCCTAACCTACAACGAGGGGACCCCTACCGACAACCAGGGGGGCCCCTAACCAACAACCAGGAAGCCCCGGGGCTCTTAACTAACAACCAGAGGGCCTTGGGGCCCTTAACCAACAACCAGGGGGCCCCGGAGTTCCTAACTGACGACTAGAGGGCCCCGGAGCCCCTAACTCACGACCAAGGAGCCCCAGGGCCCCTAACTAACAACCAGGGGACCCCGGGTCCCCTAACCCTAATCGACAACTAGGGGGCTCCACGACCTCCCTAACTGACGACCAGGGGGCCCTGGGCCCCTAATTAATGACCAGGAGGTCTTTGGACCCCTAACCAACAACCAGGTGACTCTGGAGTCCCTAACTGACGACCTGGGGGCTCCGGGGCCCCTAACTCACGACCAGAGAGCCCCAGGGCCCTTAATTCACAACCAGGGGGCCCTGGGCTCCTAACCGACAACCTGGGGGCCCCAGGGCCTTTAACTGGCAACCAGGGGGCCCAGGGCCCCTGACTGACGTCCAAGGTTCCCGGGCCAGGGACCCCTTAATTCAAATTTTTAACAAATAATATGCACAACCTAGCTTTGAGAAATCTAAGAGTTTTGACCTAAAAGTTTCCACCCCAGGCCCTCGTTTAACGTTATTATAAATTTAATGCTGTAATACAGGCGGTAATGCAAACCCCCCAATTGAAATACTACTAATGATAAATATAAAGAGAGTATAGCCAGTATGTTGTCCCTCTCCGGAATTGCAGTTTTTTTTAATTTAGGGTTTAAGCGTACAAAAGTAAGCACTAATATGGACCACATGTCCACGTCATAATAATGTCATGCAATTCTTGGACGTATCAAAAAACTGTCAAGTGACTTGACTCGAGTCCTCCTCGTTTTGGAAAAAAGTTATTTTGATTTTGATTTAAATGTTTTTTTTTTATGAAAGAACTTATTAGGGGAGCGATTTTGTCTCAAAATCATAGGCGTAGTCAATGGGTGGCCGAGAGGACCCGGGCCCCCTTAATCAAAATGCCACCAATGTCAAAAATTTGTCAAAAAAAGCCTTGTTTCTTAATTTTCAATTTCTTTTAGCATCTTTGCGTATACGCGTACACGCGTACAACAGTAATTAACAATAAATAATATTGACGACCAGGGGGCCCGGCGCACCCCCTTAATTCAATTTTTTCCTACCAATTTATACGTATAACCAGGGTGAAATCAAGAGTTTGTGTCCTAAAAGTTGCTACCTCAGGCCCTCATCTAAACTTTTTATGAACTCAAACAATAACCAGCGCCATATTTGCCATATGGCACAGTTCCAGCTAGGCCCCTGCCCTCAGATAGTAGGACTTTTTTTGTCTTCATTTATGTTTGGCGGGAAGATGTTGCAAAAATCCCCTAAGTGCCAGGGGCCCTGCGCAATGTGAATCCGGCCCGGAAATAACATGTTTAGTAAGCGTAACCATCTATTGTACCATTTTTCAATAACGATTCACATCCACGCACCTCGCCAGTTTTACGCACCAAATACTTTTAAAAAACTAGCAAGGAAAAATGCTCATTGAACAAACTACTGAATTTCAATTGAAGGGGCCTGGGCTCTTTGGCTGTACATGTACCCCTATAACTGGTAAACTTCATGACTAAACAAAAATCGCAAAGCACAATCTTCGAGAGGATTATTACTTACTGCTAAAGTATTGCAGGAGGCAATGTGCCTTACTTCCCCCTATAGACCAAATCACTTACAATTAAAATTTTACTATAATGCAAGATTCTAAACGTGTTTTGAGATTTAATTGCAAAAGGAGGATTGAACAACTAAATTTTTTTCGATTGGCTTTCAAATGTTAAAAATCTAGTTCTTTGAAATGGCTCTGAACTCGTGCGAAATGTGATCCAATGGAATTTAAATAGCTTTTTTTTCCAAAAACTCACAAAAATCGCCCAGCGGCTGGTGGCTTTGCCCCCAGACCCCCATAGCCACCATCAGCTGGGAACTGCGCCCCCAGATCCCCGTCTGTGATACGTTTGAGTACACTAGCTTACTCAGCACGTCTCCTAAGTTAGACATTTGTACTTTTTAACGATTACTTTTCGCCCTCTTCCTTTACCAAAATCCTGGTTAAGTGCCATCAGGCTACGGCTTCAGATCTTCCATTCTACGATATCTTTGCCCCACAAAAAGTTTCTGTTTCGAAAATTTCTGATGACGTCATTGCATGCGATTTGTGGTTTGGGCCCCCCCCCCCCCCAATCAAAAATCCTGGCTACGCCTATGCTTTGAAATCCTATTCAAAGAATTTTTAAGTCTCGAAAATTGGCCTGAGGGAGTGCTTGTGAAGAGATTTTATACTGCACCTTTGAATGCTGGGAAGATATCTCATAAGATTTCAGAATCTTCTGCTAACAGTATTAAAGAACATTCAATTGCTCAAGATTTAAAGTTGTTTCCTTCAACTGCAGGGGTTTATCTTGCTCTCTTACTGACATACAAACTCTGTGTAATGCTTTTGATATTATTTTTCCACAAGAAACTTTGTTAGCCAAGCAAAATCTTGAGAAATTGAACTACATAGCTGACACTCATTTAGCTTATGGAAACTATTTTGTAGATTTTGAAGATGGCATGCATACTTGCTGGAAGGCCTTTTGGTGGGACTGCAGTGCTGTGGAATAAATCGTTAAAAGTTTCGACTTTCAAAAATGTGGATGAATCCATAATAGGAATTAAAATACACCAGGAAGATAATCGACAGCTACCTGCAGTATCTTGCCAAATTAAATGATTGATGTGACTGTACAGACTTATGCTGATTAGGAGATTTTAATGCAAGTGATAGTAATTTGTTTGGTCCCCTACTTAATCAATTTTGTGAAGTCAGTGGATACAAATTTACAGACAAGAAGTTTTTACCGCAAGATACTTTCACCTATTTTAGTGAGGCCCATGGATCAACTTCCTGGATTGATCACTGTTTAACCAGTGAATCAGTACATCAAGCAGTTGAATCGATGCAGGTACTGCATGACTACATATCTTCTGATCACTCACCACTTGGAGTAATTATCTGTTGCTCCCAGCTGCCTAAGCTTTGTGAGATCAACTCACATTGCAACACTCAACATAAATAAAGTTGATTGGAATAAGCTTTCACTGGAATTAAAATATGAATACAGTGAAAAGACAAAACAACTGTTGGAAAAAATTTCACTCCCAAGTGATGCAATTTAGTGCCATGATCCTGTTTGTTCCAATGCCGCGAATCTGAGATTAAAGATTTTTATGATGGTATTATTAATGTGCTCCTGACAGCATCTGCTCCTCTAAAGAAAAATTTCAAGTCCCAAAGATTTGGATTGCACGTCCCAGGTTGGAATTCAGATGTCAAAGAAGCTCATTCAATGGCAAGGCATAACTACATAAAATTATTGACAATGGTAAGCCTCGCTCAGGAAACCTGTACCAGCAAATGAGTAATTCCAGAGAGATTTTTAAGTTAAAACTTTGAGCATGCAAGAACATGTCTGAGCAGCGTAGAGACGATGCCTTAGCAACTGCACTACAAACTGACAAATTAACTAAGCTATTTTGGCAAAAAGTCAAACGTACTAAAAAGTCTAGCCCTCTTCTTATTTCAGTCGACAATGCAACTGGGACTATTGATGTTGCAGATCATTGGCGATCTCACTATGAGTCTATATTGAATTCTAGTGCCCAAGCAGGCCTAACTGATAATCTGTTTGCAGTGGTGGGCAAGTTACTTTCTAAAAGTAACTAGTTACAAGTTACAGTTACTTGGCAAAAAAAGTAACTAAGTTACAGTTACAGTTACAAATTTGAAAAAGTAACTAGTTACAGTTACAAGTTACAGTTACTTTTAGTGATTAAAAATTTGGACTAAAAACAGGCCTGTCGGCACTTGCCAGATTACGTCTGTTTGTCTCAAAAGTATATTAAGACCAAACCAAGGATGTTTCTTTGTCAAAAAATTTAGTTTTGTCAAAGCGTTAAATTTCATACATCAACTTCCAAAGTCGCATTTGTGTAAGAATGCAAAGGAAAAAGGACTAGCTAGATCTAAAAATATGCACTAATAGTTACAAAAATTTTGAAAACAGAAATCAGTTAATTGCCTTTCAAAAAGGCTAATATTTCAAAGTGTTCGTCACTGAGCCCACAGCGTTTTGGTTTTAAGATATCTTTACCCAAACTAAATAGTCTCTCCACTGCTGCACTAGATGGTAGGGTAGTATTATATTAAAATTGCAAACTAACACTGATTGCTAGTACACGTACAGCTGTGCAGTTGGCACACTCAGCTCTGAATCCCCAAACGGTTTCAATCACCAGAATGCGAAGTTGGAAAACTATTACTGTCTTCACTTTAACCAGCAATCTCATGTATAGTCCAGTGAACACGGTGAAAAAAATATGGATAAACGATTATGGTAGATCAGACATGCGACTGTGCGTCCTGTGTTGCCAGTGTAATACCATTATTTTGAATGGAATTCATAAAAAATCTGTAATTTGCTTCAAAGCATGCAGTACAAAAAGTAACTGTAACTGTAACTTTTTTTAGGGCTCTGAACTGGTTACTAGTTACAAATATCGTTACATCTGAAAAAAAGTAACGAAGTTACAGTTACAGTTACTAAAAAAGTAACTAGTTACAGTAACTAGTTACAATTGTAACTAGTTACTGCCCACCACTGTCTGTTTGTACAAAATGCTATTGGCAATAGCTCCAGTTTTCATGACATTCCCAATTTGCTATGCACTGTTGACTTAATGCATATTTTGCTGTATAAGCTGCCGCTTGACTCGTCTCCTGGGGCTACTACTATAACTGCTGAACATCTTTGTTATTGTGACCCGAGTATTTGTCTGAATGTTAGTATATTTTTCAATATGTGTCTTTATCATAATTTTGTTCTCTTGGTTGTCTAGATACTATTATTGTGCCTATTGTCAAAAATGCAAACGGTAATTTGCAAGACAGTATTAACTACAGGCCAATCGCACAAAATAGTGTTATCTCTAAGTTGCTTGAGCATTTTATTTGGAGTCGCATTGAAACCTTTCTTCATAAAACTCATAATCAATTTGGGTTTAAAGCACAGCAAAGCACAGGTATGTGTGTTTTTTTGCTAAAACAATGCGTGTCTTCCCAGTGGCGGATCTAGAAAATTTTGGTGGGGGGGGATTTTAAGCACAGCAAACCCTCAAAAATTTGGATGTCTTCACCAAAATTGAGAGTGATTTTTGGGCCGAAATCGGAAATTCGAACGTTTTTTCTGCCCAAAATCGGGTGGTCTCCAAAAAAAAAAAAAAAAGAGGTCTTCACCGAAATCGAGAGTGATTTTTCGGCCGAAACCGTCAGCTTTACACTGGTGGGGGGGGATGCATCCCGAAATGGAGCCTAATTTTTCGAAATAGAGGCTGATTTTTCGGCCGAAATCGTTACTTTTAGGCTGGTGGGGGGGGATGCATCCCCCCCATCCCCCTCCTAAATCCGCCCCTGTGTCTTCCATAGGCGTAGCCAGGATTTTTGATTGGGGGGGCCCAAACCACAAATCACATGCAATGACGTCATCAGAAATTTTCAAAAAAGGAACTTTTTGTGGGGTAAAGTTTTCATAGAATGGAAGATCTGAAGCGGTAGCCTGTTGGCACTTAACCAGGATTTTGGTAAAGGGAGAGGGCGAAATTTTCTGTTAAAAAGCGAAAATGTCTAACTTAGGAGACGTGTAGAAAAAGCTAGTGTACTCAAACGTATCACAGAGTCTGGAGGCGGAGCTTTCAGCCGCCGGTGGCTATTGGGTCTGGGCGATTTTTGTAAGTTTTTGGAAAAAAAAAGCTATTTTAATCCCATCGGATCACATTTCGCAAGTGTTCACAGCCATTTGAAAGAACTAGATTTTTAACATTGAAAACCAATCGAAAAATTTAATTGTTCAATCCTTCTTTTACTTGCAATTAAATCCCAAAACACGTTTAAAATCTTGCATTATGGTGTAAAATTTTAATTGTAAGTGATTTAGTCCATATAGGGGGAAGTAAAGCACATTGCCTACTGCAATATTTTAGCAGTAAATAATAACCCACTTAAAAAATTTCCTTTCATGAAGTTAACCATTTATAGGAGTACATGTACGGCCAGGGGACCCAGGATCCCTCAATTTATATTCAAAAATTTGTTCAATGAGCATTTTCCTAGCTATTTTTTAAAAAGTATTTTGTGCGTAAAAACTGGAGAGGTGGAGGTGAAGCGTTATTGAAAAATGGTCCAATTTATGGTTACGCTTACTAAACATGTTATTTCCGGTCCGTATTTAATTGCGCGGTGCCTCTGGCACTTAGGGGATTTTTGCTACATCTTCCTGCCAAATATAAGTGAAGACCAAAAAAAGTCCTACTATCTGAGGGCGGGGCCCTGGCACTGTGCCATATAGCAAATCCTGCGCTGGTTATTTCATTACGTCCATAAAAAGTTTAGAAGAGCGCCTGAGGTAGCAACTTTTAGGACAAAAACTCTTGATTTCACCCTTGTTCTATGTTTAAATTGGTTGGAAAAAAATTGAAATAAGGAGGTGCGCCGGGCCCCCTAGTCGTCAATATTATTAATTGTTAATTACTGTGGAACGCGTGCACTGTTGTACGCAAAGATGCTGAAAGAAACTGAAAATGAAGAAACAAGACTTTTTTTGTCAAATTTGTGCCATTGGTGGCATTTCGATTGAGAGGGCCCGGGCCCCTTGGGCCACCCCCTGGCATCGCCAATGATTTTGAGATAAAATTGCGCCCTTAAGTTCTATCATTAAAAAAATTCAAAGCAAAATTAAAATAACTTTTTTCCAAAACGTGGAGGACTTGAGTCAAGTCACTTGACAGTTTTTTGAAACGTACAAAAATTGCGTGACATTATTATGACATGGACACGTGGTCGTCATTATTTGTACTTACTTTTGTACGCGTAAATCCTAAATCAAAGAAACTGCGATTACGGACAAGGACAACCTATTGGTTGTGCTCTCATTATGTTTATCATTGGTAGTATTTCAATTGGGAGGTTTGCTTTACCGCCTGTGGTATAGCATTTAGTTCATAATAACGTTAAACGAAGGCTGGGGTAGCAACTTTTAGGACAAAATTCTTAAATTTCTCACAGGTTTTGCATATAAATTGTTAAAATTTGAATGAAAGGGCTCCTGGCCCGGGACCCTTAGTCGTCAGTCAGGGGCTCTGGGGCTCTTTGGTTGTCAGTTAGAGGCCCCGGGGATTCCTGGTTGTCAGTTAGAAGCCCCGGGGCCCCTTGGTCATTAATTAGGGGCTCTGAACCCCCTAGTCGTCTGTTGGTGGCCCTGAGGCCTCCTGGTTGTCAGTTAGGAACCCTGGGGCCCCCTGGTTATCAGTTAGGGACCCTCTGGTTGTCAGTAAGGTCCCTGGGGCCCCCTAGTTGTTAGTTAGGGGCTCCGGGGCCCCCTGGTTGTCAGTTAGGGACCCCCTGGTTGTCAGTCAAGGTCCCTGGGAGCCCTTGTTGTCAGTTAGGGGCCCCCTTGTTGTCGGTTATGGTCCCCGGAGCACCTGGTTTTCAGTTGGGGGCCCTGGCGCGCCCAGGTTGTTGGTTAGAGGCTTTGGGGGCCCCCTGGTTGTTAGTTAGGGACCCCCTAGCTGTCAGTTAGGGGCCCCAGGGCCCCTGGTTGTCTGTTGGGGGACCCAGGGCCCCCTGGTTGTTAGTTAGAGTTCCTGGGGCCCCTGGTTGTCAGTTAGGGGCCCCAGGGGCCCCTGGTTGTTGGTTAGGGGCCGCCTGGTCGTTATTTAGGGGTCCTGGGGCCCTCTGGTTATCAATTAGGGGTTCCGGGCCCCTTGGTTATCAATTAGAAGCCCCGAGGCCCCTGGTTATTAGTTAGGGGCTCTGGGGCCCCTGGTTGTTGGTTAAGAGCCCCCTGGTTGTCAGTTAGGGGCCCTGGGGCATCCCTGGTTGTCGGTTGAGAGCCCCGGAGCCCCCTGGTTGTTAGTTATAGGGGCCCTGGGGCATATCTGGTTGTCGGTTAGGGGCTTTGGAGCCCCTGGTTGTTAGCTATGGCCCCCTAGTCGTTATTCAGGGGCCCTGGGACCCTCTGGTTGTCAGTTAGCGGCCGCGTGGTTGTCGGCTAGGGGCCCAGGGGTCCAGGGGCCTCTGGTTCTTAGTTAGAGGCCCTTGGGCCCATGGTTGTTAGTTAGGGGCCCTGGAGGCATCCCTGGTCATCAGTTAGGGGCCCCGGGGCCCCCTAGTTGTTGGTTTGGGCCCCATAGTCGTTAGTTCAGAGCCCCCTGGTTGTTAGTTAGGGGCCCCGGGGCTCCTTCATCGTCATTAATGTTATTGTTAATTACTGTTATGAGCGTAATTGCTGAATAAAAAAACTGCAACTAAACGTTTTTTTATCGTAATTTTACGTTACCGTAATTTTTATTATTGGTGGTATTTTAATGGGGGGGGCCCGGGCCCCCGGGCCGCCTGGCCCCCCCTCTCCTTGGCTACGACAATGGTGTCTTCCTACATTTACAAAGGCAGCCCTGTATTTAGTATATTTCTTGATGCTTCAAAGGCCTTTGTAAGGTCATTCATTCTCTTTAAAAAGTTAATTAACCGAAATGTTCCATTGTGCTTTGTTCGTCTTTTATATTTTTGGTATAAAAATCAAACAATGAGGGTGAGATAGGGAGCAGAGGTATCCAGATCCTTCAATGTAACTAATGGAGTAAGACAAGGTAGTGTCCTAAGTCCTTTACTATTTTCTGTATATATTGATCATTTGTCATACAGTCTTAACCAAATTGCCACTGGTTATTGTGTGGGAGATGATTGCCTTAATCATTTAATGTATGCAGATGACATCTGTTGCTTTAGCCCTAGTATTGAAGGTGTACAAGAACTTTTTGATATCTGTAGTGATTACGCGCATACTCATGAAATCTCATCTAATGTTAAGAAGACCGTTGGTGTTGTTTTTCCTTCTAAAGAAACTAAAGTGCATTCGACCCCTTCTATTTTTCTTTCGATCACTAAAATTAAATTTTCTGATAAAGTGAGATATTTGGGAATTCTCATAAACCAATACTTGCTGGATGATGACGACATAAAACGCCAAGTGAGAAGGCTATACTCTGCAGCAAATAAATTGCGATCGAGGTTTGTAAAATGTTCAAGTACCATAAAAAATACGTTATTTCGTTCTTACTGTACTCCCCTATATGGTTGTCATTTATGGCACAATTACACGCAATATATTTTTAATTGCATACGTGTTGGCTACAACGATGCTTACAGAATTTTGCATCGCATACCCCGTTTTATGAGTGCCAATAAAGGTCTCGTAGCTGCAGAGAACCCGACATTTCAAGAAATCCTAATTCGCAGAAATGTTTATGGATTTGGGCAAAGATGCTTGAAGTCTCCTAATAATTGGATAAGGTCTCTTATGAATTCGAACAGTTTCAGTTGTCCAAGTATTACAAGTAGGCCTACTACAATCGCACTTTTCTTGTGTAATCTGTAAATAAGTGTGTCGCTTGTACATACATGCCTCTTGTCTTAGTTTGCTTTTGCTTATTTTGTTTCTTTAAACTTATGGACCGTAGTTGTCTGAAATAAAACAGATTATTATTATTATAATCATAAAACGTTGTCAGTTGCCTTGTGGGCTTGGTTTTCTCCACCGTAACCCATGTCTGATTGTGTTTCTTGTTTGGTGCAATATATACGGTAATTTGGTAGTATATAAAAATAAAGTTATTGTTGATCCTAAAAACATTTTTGAAATTCAAACTCATTTTGTTTATTTTTTTCCCATAGTAAAAGTGTTTTGTATTATATAGCAAATTACTATGGTAGATCCATGCTGTTATTGGAACGACCGACGCTCGCGTCGCGTGTTCCGTTGTTTTTACTCGGCCATTTTACAACTAACGAGTGCGAAATTTCAAACTTTTGCTTATAACTCGAGAACGGTTTGGCCTAGCTACATGAAATTTTGATAGCAGTTTGAGATTATTGAGTTGTATGTTTGTACCAAATTTCGAGGCAATAGGTCACGTGACTTGGTTTTAGAACCCGAAAACCGCCCAGAAAGTTTGGCGTAAAAAGCGGTTGAAGTCAAAACCTGCTTAAGTACGGCAAAAAATATTTCATATGGTTGTATGTCTTAAGATATCCTTTCATCCCAACCAACCCACTTTTGGCCGCGATGAGGTTCATTCCTTTTTTTTCCTTTTTTTTCCTTATTTTTCTTCCTAATTTTTGTACGCTCTTCTTCTCCTAAATCACAAGACATCGAAATCTACTTTTTGTGTAAAGTTGTTGAGCTGCAAACGCAATTACTTCTCCCGAAATTTTTTTGGGGCAACTCCACCGGGAACCCCCCAAAATGGGTCCCCAAAAAATCAATTTTTTGAACGGCTCAAGCTAGAGTTCTATTTTTTTTTTGATATCAGTAGATATTTAACAGACAAATATTTCGACATAGTTTGGGGGTGCCACCCCCCCGGGGGCTCCCCCAAATGGACCCCCAAAAATCAGTTTTTTGAACGGATTAAGCTAGAGTGCTAGTTTTTTTTATATCAGTAGATATTTAACAGACAAACATTTCGACATAGTTTGGAGGTGCCACCTTCCCGGGGACCCTCCCAAATGGACCCCCCTAAAAATCAATTTTTTGAATGGCTTAACTTATAGTGCCAATGTTTTATGATATCAGCAGATACTTAACAGGCAAATATTTTGACAAAGTTTGGGGGTGCCACCCTCCCAGGGACCCCTCAAATGTACCACCCTAAAAATCAGTTTTTGAATGGCTTAACTTAGAGTGCCAGTGTTTTACGATATCAGCAGATATTTAACAGAAAAACATTTTGACATAGTTTGGGGGTGCCACCCCCCCGGGGACTCTTCCAATTGGACCCCCCAAAAATCGATTTTTTGAACAGCTTAACTTAGAGTTCCAATGTTTTACGATATAAGCAGATATTTAACAGACAAATATTTTGACATAGTTTGGGGATGCCACCCCCCCGGGGACCCCCCCAAATGGACCCCCCAAAAATCAATTTTTTAAATGGCTCAATTTAGAGTGCCAGTGTTTTACGATATCAGCAGATATTTAACAGACAAACATTTTGACATAGTTTGGGGGTGCCACCCTCCCGGGGACCCCCCAAATGGACCCCCTCAAAAATCGATTTTTTGAACAGCTTAATTTAGAGTGCCAATGTTTAATGATGTCAGCAGCTATTTAACAGACAAATATTTTGACTCTACTTTCCTGGAGGTTCCATAAGCAGATATTTTTGAATAATTGCTGATTTTATGGTAGACAAAAAGTACTTTTGAGCGTCACAGCATTAGCCATGCGTCGGTCGTTCACTGGGTTTGCTGGCAAACTCGCATCTAGTATTATTATATGAAATGCTAAAAATTTTATTTTTGTTTCAATAAGTTTACTTTTGAGCGCTTCTGTAGCGATACCAGGCGTCTGCTGTCGCTGCAGAAGTACTGGCTCTTTTTTAATTTCAACCAAATTTTTTAGAATCCTCAGCATTTTATTTTCATTAAGTTTTGTTATGGTCCTAATAAACCAGTGTTGTTATAAAGCCCCAATATTCAGTATGATAATAAATAAATAAATAAATAAATAAATCTGATTTTGGTTGTCTTGCGATTGGACGTATTTCAGAAAGAAAAGATTTAGCAATTTTTCTGTTGTATTATTTTCTGAAAACTTTGGTTAATTTATGCCGCGTCGATTTTATTTAACCACTCAATAAATTTTGATTCAGTTCATAGAGTCGGCGCGGGGAAGATCTGGACGTTCCTTTAGGACACATTTAACATCTAGTTACAAGTCATTCTGCGACAGGGGGATGCGTCCTACTACAATCTAAGTACGCGGTTAGGTCTATCCAATAAAGAGTCTACGGTTTAGCTACATGAAACTTTGATAGCAGTTTGAGATTAATGAGTAGTATGTTTGTACCAAATTTCGAGGCAACTAGATAAGAGCTTTCTTAGGAGCAATCCCTTTGAAAGACCCCGATTTCAAAAAAAAAGAAACTATAGCGCCCTAGGTTAAGCCGTTCAAAAAGATTGACTTTTAGACGGTCCATTTGGGTAGTCCTGGGGGGTAGTACCCCAAACTATGTCAAAAAATTTGTCTGTTAAACATATCTACTGATATTTTAAAAATGGCATCCTAGCTCTTGTTGTTCAAAAAATTGATTTTTGAAGGGTTTGTTTGGGGGGTCCCCGAGGATATGATACCCCCAAGCAATGTCAAAATATTTGCCTCTTAAACATATAATGATATCAAAAAAACTGGCACTCTAGGTTAAGCCGTTCTAAAACCTGACTTTTGAGGTCTATTTAGAAGAGTTTTCGAGTAGTTTGGTACCTCAAACTACGTTAAAATATTTGTCTTGTACATATGTACCAATATCAAAAAAAACACTGACACTCTAGCTTGAGTCGTTTAAAAAATTGATTTTGGGGTCCGTATTTCGGGGAAGTCCCTAGAGTAGTGGCCAAAAAAATTTTCGGTGGACGAAATTGCGTTTACACCTCAACAACTTTACACAAAATTTAGATTTCGATGTTTTGTGGTTTAAGAGAAGAAGAGCGTACAAGATTAGGAAGGAAAACAAAAAATAAAAGAAAAAAAAACTCATTGCGGCTGAAAGTAGGTTGGTTAGAATGAAGAAGTATCTTAAGACGTACAACCATGTGAAATATTTTTTGCTGTACTCAAAGCCGGTTTTGAATGAGACCGCTTTTTACGCCAAATTTTCTGGGCGGTTTTTGGGTCCTAAAACCTAAGTCACATGATCTTTTGTTTCGAAATTTGGTAAAAATACAACTCAATAATCTGAAATTTTTGAAGCTCAGTTGTTACGCGCCATTAAGTCAGCAGCGTGGCCGAATGGGTAAAGGCGTCGTCTTTACGACGACCCTGATTGAATGAACTGGGTTCATCCTGCATCCTGGTCATGTTGTTGGTCTTCTCTAAGTTTTCTAACTGTCAAGTAACAAGTCTGGAAGCACCTTGGATTAAAAAACCTTCGGGTACGTCGGTGCTTCCTGGCGTGAACAAACTGACCGTGATTTTTGTTTTATGTGTGTTCGTTTTGTGTGTGTTTGTATTGCGAATTAACTGTTTTCTACTCTATACGCCTACTAACCATGTTATTGCTCGGGCCGGATTTACATTGCGCGGGGCCTCCGGCACTTTGGGAATTTCGCAACATCTCGCCAAATACAGGTGAAGACCAAAAAAGTCTTACCATCTGAGCGCGGTGCCCCTTGCACTGTATGATATGGTAAATCCGTCTCTGGTTATTACATTACGTTCAGGAGAAGGTTAGAAGATGGCCTGAGTTAGCAACTTTTAGAAAAAAAACTTAATTTCACCAGGTGATACACTCAAATTGGTTGGAAAAAATTGAATTGAGGGGGCCCCGGCCCCCTGGTTGTCAATAACCTATTCTATAACCCGGTTCAACAATAACCTATTCTATTGCTTGAATGGCATGAGATTGGTGCATTTATCTACCACTTATTTATACAATACGTCATCTCTCATTTTGATGTGCCTTTGAATTATTTGTAATTTTGCAGTAACTGACTGAGGTTGGTATATACTGGTATTGGAAATTGTACCAGTACTAATGACATATTGGCAAACAAAACAAAGCAAGGAATTTTTTTCCACTCCAATTGCCCACTTTAAATTCTATAAAACATAAATAAGCATTATGAACTTTATAAATTTTACTTTCAATCCAATCTGTAGTTACAGTATTTTTTTTTCAATTTTTTAGTATGCTTAGAGTTAAAACAATTCTAATGTTGCCTTGCATTTTCTTTACATGGTGACTGTGAGTTTTGTGTATACACTGTACAAAGTGTACATATCTTTGCAACACTTTGTTTTAGTTTTGCGTAAAATTTTTTATCATAGAAAGTAGCAGACTGAGAAAATCTAGAAGCTGCTTTTTTAACCTTAACTTGGTGAGGTGGCAGTAGACTTAGATGACCTTTCGGTCCTTCGCTGTCTCCTCACCAAGTGACTAAATATCGCTTTGACTCTGCAAGTTTGTGTGTTGGTTTTAAAGGTATTGCATATTTCGATGCTTTGGTGATAGACCTAGAGGAAGTTGCAGTTTTTTGTGATATGACGTCACTTGGTAAATAAATAAATATGATGATGATGATGATGATCCTTGAATAAGACGTTTTACGATGATTATCTCGGCTTGGTGGCTTCGAACAAACAGCAAATTCAGTGGACAAGAATTTAAAGACATCCACAGAAACATTGGATTTATGGAAACTCCAAAGCAGGCGCAGATTCCTCCAATCTCGAAGTAGCCGTATTAATGAAAAATGTGCGGATCGTCCAATAAGTTATAAGTGTCTGACGCTGTTCGGTGACAGGAGGATGAATTAGTGCAACAACAACAGCAGCAACCTTTGAAGTAGTCGTTAACATTTTTCATCTACTTTTTGTTTCGTTTTGCAAAGATAGCGCTGTTTTGTTTTTTGTTCTTGTTCACCTTGGATTTTCCACGTTTTCGTTGATGAAAGTGTGAAACAAGGTTGTTGGAACATCTCAATTGTTGTCACCAGGAATATAAATTAAATGAAGTTTATTAGTTCAACTGGTGGGGCAGAAAACTTTTTTGCCAACGTTTCGATAGGCTATGCTCAAGGCATGTACTACCTATCTTCGTCAGGGCTAGAATGCAGTTCTTCGCTTCCAATTTGTTATAATTTTTGCGTTAACGTGTATGATTCACTTGTGACGTAATTTTTCGCATCTATCGTTGCTTGTTTTTCAACTTTGCATTCTAGCCCTGACGAAGATAGGTAGTACATGCCTTGAGCAATGAGCATAGCCTATCGAAACGTTGGCAAAAAAGTTTTCTGCCCCACCAGTTGAACTAATAAAATTCATTTAAGGTTGTTGGAATTTATGTCACTACGAAGCGAAAACATAACATACGTAAACAGTACGAAAATATTTACGTTCTTTTCGAAGTAAACTTAAATTAAACCCTACAATAACAACATCAACAATTAAGTCATTCTACTGCCGACCGGAGGTTTGTGTTCGGGTAAATGGAAAGCAGTCAAAGCCGTTCCATGTGACCGTTGGACTCCGGCTAGGGTACGTATTGTCACCTCTCCTTTTCATTGTTTACATGAATTGAATCGACAAATGCAGCCAAGCTGAAAAGCGTGCCATGAATGGAAATAGCAAAATCAGTCGTCTGCTATTCGCTGATGATTTGGTTTTGCTTTCTTTCTCAGAATCTGGCCTCCTGCGCGCATTAAATTTTATTTTTATATTTTATCTATTATGTAATTTGCATCAACATACAATTTTACTCAAATCAGCAATAATTAAATCAAAAACAGCATTACAATTGTAGCCATTTTAAAGAAAAAAACACGTAACGTTTTGGCACATATAGGAAAAGCAGCAAAACGAATAACGTTATATTATGCATCAAGTAAAGGTTGTATGGCCGGAGTTATCAATATCATGCATGGCTGCTACACCTCAAAGAAAGCGAAAAAAAAGAAAAAAAGCAACTCAATTTGCAATATTTACAGAGCAAAAAAAAGAGGTACGAGCTTACAAACAAATTAGCACTCACACATGCATACAATCCACTCACACCATTACTCAGCAGTCACCAGGGCCTCAGAGAGAAAATTTTTCGGGGAATACGAAGGTCGATACCGGGCCCCCAAATCTTATTAGGCCCCCCAACCCTTATCAGGGCCCATGCCGTTAAATCATTTTTGTCCGATGGTTGCAGATGTTCATTTAAAAGTGAGGAGATAACGATATTCACATACAGTTAGGACCTATGAAAAACACAACTAGACATAAAATTGGTTTAAATCTAGCCAGGGGGTTTGGGGGAGCGCTGTGATCTCCCCCAGCGGGGTCTGGAGCAGATTCCCGAAAGCTTTAGCACTTTTTATGTTTCTCGAGGGTAACATGCAGCATTTGATCAGCATCGCAGCATCAAACTTGCTTAAATTGACGAGCAAAAAACGTGATAAACATGAAAGAAAGTATGTGAAGCGGGGGGTGATTACATTGACACAATTTTTTACAATATAATGACTTTAATACTGCAAATCCAAATATTTTACTGATAAAAGTTTTAAGAGGTCATCTGCAGTCATCGACTTCACGAACCCAAATTCGTATTAAACTCATACAGATAGAGTGAATTATTTAATGATAGTAGTATAGTATGTCAACTTTGACTCCGCTCTCTGAGGTTGAAATCCTTTTGGATCTCTGGAAATGTGGGCCCTCGTACATTGTTATACCGTAGACTTAGGGCTATCAAGTCAGAGAAATGTAACAAAACGTTAATTTCGGTGCAAGTGTATGATTTTTGATACACTTTCCTCTTTTTTTAATCAAATCGGCCACTATAGGATGTCCTAAAGGCTGTGTAGCAAAAATAGCGACCAATTAATTACCAGTACTAAATAGGCTGTCCGATGTTTTTGCAGTAGATAAGTTTGATTACGGTGTTATGTTGCGATACCAAAACTGAACGCGGAAACCTGAACTCTTCCGGGCCCCTTGAGCCCGGGCCCCTAGGCCCGGGCCCGGGTACGATGTACCCCCTGAACTCCCCTCTCGCAGGCCCTGGCAGTCACCTTCAGTTACACATTCAATTCAGTCACACAATCAGTTCCGTTACTCAGCAGTTGCCTCCAGTCACACACTTACAGTCACACATGATGTTAGACACACAGCCTGCATCAGTTTTAGTTTAGTTGAATACAAACAAATATTTTTTGTTGTTTCTTTCATTTTGTATCTACTGTTAAACATTACTCATTATAAACAGTTTAGGTTCATCATGTTTTGTTTAAGTTGTATTTTTGTCAAATGTTAGTTACAATTAAAATCATGATAAATGCGTTATATAAAATACTTTAATGATCAACACCTAATTAATGCTTAATAGTTAATTGTTTTTGAAATGATTTTACTGTTTTGCAATCTTTAACACGTTAGGGTACATTTTTCCAAATTTTTGGACCTAAGTATTGCATAGACTGCTGACCAATATTTGTTGAACAACTAATTGGAATAATTTGGCTCTTACTTTTTGTAGCTCTGTTGTTACATTGGTTGAGTTGAAAAAAATTTTCAAAAGTTTTTGGTAGTAGCTTATTGTTGAATTTATACATGAAAGTAGCTATTTCTTTGCTTAGAAGTTGGTCAATTGAAAGAAAGGAAAAGATTTAATTGAACCATTTACATTAGGTTGTTTTTTATTTTTTAGTTTGATGTAGTTATTGCAAGTATTTTGCAACTTGGTTTTAATTGCTTTATTACCAAGGAACGTTTTTAACAACAACTGATGGTATGTCAAAACAAAAATTGCACTCGTATTCTGATGATGTTGGTCGTCATGACCAACGAAACGTCAATAAAAACAAAGCTTTTAAGATCAAGCTTGCTGTGACTATGACTTCACCGGAAGAGCGCAAGAGTTAGAGTTATTTTGATGGTATGTCATCCCATCCCGAGCTATACTTCGAAGGAATCTCATTAAGTATTTTTTTAATTTCCCAAAAACTTGTTGCAGACAAAAATAAGGATGATTTAGGTTGGTTTTCTTGGTATTTTAGAGGATTTTGATTTGTATGAGGAATTTTTTCCATTAGTTTCTCTGCTACGATTGAGAAATATTTGTTAAATAGCTTTGCAGATGCATGCGACACTGCCAAAATGAAAATAAGCACGGCCAAAACTAAGATACTTCATCTTTCAAAACACTCTGATCACTGCGTATTGCACTTGAATGAAGCAACACTAAAGCACGTAGAGAAGTTCAAATATCTAGGGATTCATGGGCGTCGGCAAAAGGGGGGGGGGCAGGGGAGGACACGGCTCCCCCTAGATTTTCTCGCACTCTCAAAAACCTTTCAAATTTCAAAATTTTTTCGATTTTTGGTGGCTAATACTGGCTCTATTCTTATTTGCCCTCCCCTGAAAAATTTTTTGCCGACGGCCTTGTTGGGATTGCGTTAATTCACGAGTGATGGATGGCAAGACGAAGAACTGGATACCCGAATTGGCAAGGCTAGTGCAGTAATGCCAGCTTTGCTCTATACGGTTGTCATGAAACGAGAATTGTCAAAAAAAGCATAGCTCTCAATTTTCAAAGCAGTTTTTGTCCCCATTTTCACTTATGGTCATATGAATCTTGGGTAATATCCATAGGTGGGCACTAGTCCGTTAATTGTTAATCCGTTAATAACGAAGCTAACTTTTTCATCAACTCGTTAATCCGTTAAAAAGTTTTTTCATGTTAACGGACAAAATTAACTTCCGTTAAAATGCCCGTTAACTTAACGACAATGGTTCATTAACTTACGTTAAGTTGCGTTAACCTAAGGTTTTCATTGTTAGTTTCTTGTACCACCCATTCATTGTACCGATACAAACCAATTTGCGCTGTTAACACTTGTACGTAATTAGTACGAGTTTTATAGAAGAAAAAGCGAAGGAGCTGCGAGATAAACAAGCGAGCGCGGGATCAAATGAGCAGGGGCAATAAGAAATACTGCAAGTATAATTTTATTCATGCAAGTATAAACTGAGTTAGATCTTAGATGAGTTGAACTGCAATACTGCGATAGACCCATGATGCACCCATGAATAGTGACGATCGGTGAGGGGCATCAGGGTATTCTTTGAATACCCAAAAAAAATCATCTTATCTGTATTTATAAAAGTAATATATCTTTTAAATAGTATTTTATAATTTGGTTATTTTTGCTTTCATGGCTAGTTGGCCCAAGCATAGCGTATTCTGCGTAGCAATTGGCGAAACCTAGTGGCAGGCAGTCAATTATTTGAGTTTTGGCATTGTGGCGCTAAACGTTGGTATGCTGTCGCTGTAGCTTAACTGCGCTGAAAGGTATCAAAGCGAAGTTGTGAAAACCAAAAATGGCGTAGCAAAGTGAAACCATGTAACGCCCCGCCTCTGTATAAACCAATCAAATTTGGTCAAGTGAAGAAACGTCACGATTGACGTCATCCTAGGTTTTCAGATAGCGAGCGTGATTACCTTGCCTTCAGCTGCCTGCGCCTGTGGTAGCGCGATCGACCGTTACAGACCTGTCAATTAAATTAACTACCCTGAAACATCATAATACTTTCTCCATATCAAACAATTGACAGTAAAAGACTTGCAAGGTTTTTTAGCAAAAATAACCTAATATGTGGAAAACTTAAAATTCGTCAAAGTAAATTACAACAGCAATATAACACAACGAATGCTGTGGATAGTTTATTGGGATGTTCCTTCACTCAAAAATTTTTTGAAGAAAAAAACAGCAGTCGTTGCTGCAGGTCGACCCAAATCCGTTGAAAGATCGTTTTCTGCGTTAAAACGTATCAAATCATTTTCTCAAAATAAAATGGAACAAGACAGACTATCGGATTTAGACCTTATATCCATCGAGTCACAATTACTGACAGAAGTCATGGGAACCAAATCTTTTCAGGATTCAGTAATAACATAATTTGCTTCAGCGGAAAAGGGAATGGAATTTACTTTTAAATGACTTTCTTGCATCTGCAGTAATTCTGAAACTTTGCCGATTTTTGTGCTCTGCTTTTTGTAGTAAACAGTTTTGTTTGAATTGCTAATCAAACGGCCAAAGCTGTTTCAGCTTGTACTATTTCTTTGCTTTTTGCTGGCAACTGATCATGGGATGAGGTAAAGGCGTGTTAAAAGTTTTAATCAATTGCTTGAATTGAGTGTAGAAGTTATAGTTTATCTTTTTCATATTTCTACACCTCCACTATACTTATTTCTCTCAACAGCTGAAGCGAGACGAGAAAAATTAACTTCAGCTACGCAACCCTCAATTCGAGCCAAAACTTTTTACTCCCAAACGTGTTTTTGCTACTCCTCCCAGTCAAACTTTGTCTTTCAATTTTTATTTTTAAATGGTACAGTACAAAAACAGTATAAATATCAAATGCCACCTCTACGTATGGACGTAATTCTATATGCGCAGACCGGATGCGCAATTACTTCATGTACGAAAATAAACAACGCAATAAATTTTGAATTGAATACCCAAAACTTTTTGCCACCGATCGTCACTGCCCATGAATAATCTGTTATTGGTGGTAAGATGGAAGTGACTAGCATGGCAGCGTTAGCAAGAAAAGTGGATATGCATAGTTAGTTAGCCTAACCTAAAGCAGAAATGATCTCGACTACAATCGTAGTCTACAATCACTAATTTGTAATCGATTACGCAATTTTCAAATTATCGTACTCAGAAATCAATTACAAACGATCGTAATCTACAAATTGCAAATAATCGAGCCATGGCTGGCTACTACTATAGGCTAGGCTTCCACTGCCAAGCAAAAGCGTGAATGATGATATAAGTGTATAAACTCTATCATGGGAGGGGTACCGTGTACCAACTACAGAACAGAATGCAAGTGCAAGACATGCATGATTGCAATTTTAATAACAGCTTAATAATATTGATTATGCAAAGCAGAATTGCAGGGTAGATTGCAGCAAAAATGCAGGATAGATTCCGACTTTATAAGGGCTGCTACAAAAATTATTTTTAAATTTTGGCGAAGCGATGTAATCGTAATAGCGATGATTAAAGGTGAAATAATCGCAATGGAAAATCGATTGCATGTGTGCGTATTTGTAACCGTAATCGGCGGAATCGATATAATCAAACCAAACACCATTGAAAGAACAAAATGTAGGTACCGGTACTAAAACATAGCTGTAAAAACAGTGTTTATTTTGAGCTAAGTGTTAATGTCATCCAAAAACTTGGAAGTGTTTGCATCCACGGATCGCGGATGGTTTCAAAACGTGAAATCTACGCAGGCCTACACTGTACAGTGATTGGTGATAGGAATAAAACGAGAATGAATGACGAATATTCATTCACAACGTTTTTAGTTACTTTTTTAAGAGTCAAGATTAAGCTTTGGGTAAGGTTGGATCTCGAAACTGTCTAGAAATTGTTTTGCAAGCCATAGCTTAAGTAAGGTAATTTTAGATGCTGTTGTAGCGTGAAAGCACAGAGACTTAGAGTAATAGTGTCGTGGCACTGAGTAAGCAACCGTTTCTATCTAACAGTTTCCATGATGTTTAATCGTTTACGTACCATCTGGCCTAAAGGCTACCAGCACGGAAGCCCAGGGAAGAGCCACCAAAAGGGCGACTACTTAAAAACAAGCAATGCGAAAAAATGGCTCTTCTTGGGCTTCTGCGCTGGTAGCCTTTAGGCAGGGCCACCGAGAGGGGGGAAGCGAGGTGAGACAATGACCCCGGTGCCCATGGAGTTTAGGAGGCCCATCAGGGGGCCCATGGGCTTCAAGGGGTCCTTGGACTTCAGGGGGCGTATGGAAATGACACTGACAAATCAGGTTGTGGAATATCGAGGACCTTTTTTTGGGGGGATCACATCAAAATCCGAAGAAAATTGTGGGATTTTCCTCTTCTTTTTTGAAGTTCACAAAGCTGGAGATGCCCAATATTTGAGCTGACCCCGAGCCTACGTTTGGCTCTCGGCGCCCCTACAAACAATTAACGATCTATCTACTGCTTTTTGTGGCAAATAAAACGCTGCAGCCTCATCAGTCTATTAATTATCGCTGTTCGCAACCTCAAAAGATTTTCGTGTCGCTGCTTTGTTACTGCATATGAGCTTATTATTATCGTGAACGTAGATTAGACTGTAAAATGTAACATTCAAAACACAAAAGACTATCATAGCAATAAATTTTTCCTTAAAATCAGCTCAACAGGTGATTACGCGTGTTCTAAAAGTCAATGAATAAAATGAAATGTAAATTATTCTCAAAATGTTAACGGATTAACGGACTTCATTAACTTCCGTTAATTTCAGCTGAAAATAACGAATTAACTTTAACGGAGGTATGAAGTTTGCTAACGGACTAGTGGTTAACGAAGCTAACGTTTTGCATTAACTTGCCCACCTATGGTAATATTCAAAAGAGTGCGACCACAAGTGCAAGCGTCCGAAATGAGGTTTTTACGATGAATCGAAGGAGTTACACTGTTTAACAAATGCATGGCTCTGAGATTCGAAAATCTCTCAACATCGAGCCGTTACTTCTACGAATTGAAAGAGCTCGGCTTAGATGGTTCGGCCAGGTGAGCAAAATGCCTCAGGAAAGACTCCCCAAACAAGCTTTACTTGCCAAAGCAGAAGGGAGAAGACCATGCAGTTGGGCGACCTGAAACTAAATGGACTAATTACATTGAGGATCTTGGTTGGAATCGCTCAAAACTTCACCCAAGCGAAATGATGGATGTGATGAAAGATCGTGAAGTGTGGTGGCTTAATCTCGAGCTGCTGCCCCCGCAATTAACCCTCACGGAAAAGCGGGCATTGAAGGAAGAAGAAAGAAGAAACAAAATCTTATGTGAAAAAGTTGTGTGCCAAAACCTATAAAAAAAATTGAACTAATGGAACGGGGTAACAAATGAAAATCGAATGGAGGAGAGCAAAATAATTAAAAAATTACCAAAGATTCGGAAAATTCGTGGGAAAAATAAATGTTTTAGCAAAAAAATTTAAAATCGGAATCCGCTCCGAATGCGGTTTTATGTCAAAAACTCAAATCCAGATCTGTGGGAAAATGTAGCCGAACTCCAGCTCCGTGCCAATCTCTGGTGCTACTGGTTGGTGTGGTTACAGTGGTGTGGCGCAATATCCGGCGCAGCTCTACATCAGAGATGTAAACGGAGTCGGATTCCGGATTGAGACTTTCCGGATTTTTTTGCAAAATTTTCTGGTTTCGGATCCGGTTTTAGGATGTTAAATATGCGGTATTTCCGCATCCGTATTTTTCGGATATTGTATTTTCGCATGGAAAAAAATTAGCAAGTGAAATATCCTTGTCAAAAATTTTAAAAAATGTAAGGCTGCTTTTCAAAAATGCTATTAGCACTAGTACCAGGTTTTTATACAGCACCTAGTGGGATAGGCCTAATTGAATGAAAGAAATTACAGGAGCCCCACAAGTTGGCTTTGCGAATCTGGTTTGTCGGTAGCACAGCGTCCTATTAAAAGATTAACTTGAGACAAGTCGGTATCAGCTGTTAGCTTCCAGGTGTTACAGTATTAGCAGTTAGACTAGTAGACCCATCGTGTACCTGGGGTCTTCATCTGTGCAGTGTGTTTAACATGATTGTTTCATTAGCTCATGATTCGTAATGAGCAAAAAAGATAGCTACGTAGGCCTACATCATGTCTTGCAGAAAAGATAAAGTTACCTTTTAAATCTGATATAATGCAGTTTTGATCAACTTCATTGCAGATTGGTAATACCCTGCATTAAGATTGTAAGCTTTATTTTCTTAGGTAAAAATGCATTTACATTACCATCGTTAGCCCCTACCTGCTAACTTAATGCCAAACACTTGCAGCCATTGAAATCGCATCGATAGACAAATTTGAGAGAAGGTTTAGGTTGGGGTTGGTTCTGTGTTCCCTCTAACTTTATGGTTAATCGACGAGTGCCCAAATTTTCTTTAAACAATTGTGCCCAATGCTCTAAGAAGACGTTTATGCACCCTAAATTTCGTACGAATCCAGTATTAAAGTATACCAAATGTCATAATTTCACAAATTTGTCGAATTTTCTAAAGCTATGTTTACTATATTGCCAAAAATTATTTGCCCTTCCTCCAACAAATCGCCGATTCGCTGAAAAAAATCGGCTTAGTGGGAACACTAGGTTGGTTTAGAATTAGAATTTGGGTTACTTTGGGTATAGTTCTTCTGTTCTTGGGGATTAGCTGCATGCAGATGCACTCGCTGTTAGTGTTTGGTCATTAGGTTTGCGTATGATTGCTGACAGCTGGAAATAGACATTACCCACCAACTTGCGGCTTGGCATGCAGCTAGTGCCAGCAACAAAAAACCATAGCCAATCTGATTTGTCTAGCTCAGAGAAATACTGCAACTAAAAAGAGATGAATTTGTCAGCTTTGTTTTGAATCTCTTCCAGTTTGGTTGTATACAGTTGAGTCGAATTTCCAGTAACATGCTGAATGACTATTAATCAGGTTTGCACTACATAATGTATCTGTAGCTTAAATTCTGAATTTATCAATAATATTGATGAGCAGCAGTTACCGGTATGGTATGTGCACTTATATCAATCTATCAGAATAATAGGCTATTCAATATGGTTACAAGCTTACATGTCATAACCATGTTCTGTACGGTAGTTCTTACAGCCAGAATAGCATGGTAACAATTTAATGAATTGCTGTCAGTGTTATAGAAATTAGCGTTCGTTTGCTTGTTTAACAGGTTTAGTGTGGGAAATAACTCTATAGTTTAAGTGCATAGTGAACTACCAGTGCAGTGAAGTCTTAAAAACTAATGTTTATAAACTGCTACCATAGATTTATTTCTGATTTACATTCTTGAATAAATTTTTTTTTAAATATTCACTACATGAATTATGCAGCTTTTTTGTTTAATTTGCTTTTTTATGAATAAATGAAGTAACACTCATGCATCTGCTGCATTGTCAATGTCCCAGATCTGCCAGATTTTTTATACTATAATTTTGTAAAGAGTTACCAGTATCCTGTATTTCTTTGGGGCATTGCATTCAACTGCCAGTACTTTCTTAAGAATGGGCTCTTCAAAGTGCTTGTAATATTAATCTGTTAATGTGGATAACCTGTAGCTAGGGCTTCTTTAGGTTTACTGATGTAATTTGTTTGGGATTAATAAAGCTATATTGTAGAGTTTTATCTTTGTTGGTCATGTATTGTTAGGTTTGTATTGGTACCAAACCACTGGCACATCAAATTTGTAGCTATGATGTGAAAAAGTGGATATACTAAATAAACAATGAACTACATAGATACCGGTAGTATTATTAAATACAGGTGTACATATAATTAAAGTATTTATTAGATAGTAATGAGTGTTTTATATGTTTGTATTTTCTCAAGAACAAGTTAATCTACTTAAAGTACACGTCTTGTATACTAGTATATAGAGTATTCAAGTATCACTTTCTTTATACTAAATCCAAGTATGCAATGAGAGATTTTATTTTTAGTAATGTAGTATATTATAGCTAATATTTTTGGACATTGGGGGACCTTCATGTTTTGATGCGTTTACATTTCCGGATAGATAATAATTTTTCGGATAAGGTTTTGGATTTGGATATTGATGAAAGTTTCGGATAAGGATTCTGAGTCACTAAGTGTGACTCTGTACATCTCTGCTCTACATGACGTTGGAGCTGGAGGCGAGGAGGCTATGCTGTATGCACTGCTGTACGGGTATGCTAGTAAAGCAATGCTAATGATTAGATCGTGACTCGTGACTGAGTTTGGAACTCTACTTGAAACTTGGCCAGAATCGAAAAGTTTGTAGGTTGCTGTCCTAAGCTAATATTTGTTAAGCAGTGATCGGCTGTAGAAATATTTTTGATCGGCCTATCCCAGTCTCAGATCTGTGCTGACTACTGTTGTGTAATGTAGTTTAATGATGAATGATACGCCTATTGAGCGGTAACCAACCCCCTATTAAATTCTGGAAAAGTGTTTTTTTATGCTTCAAAATCTACGATTGTATTTTATCTAGTTTGTTGCTTGTTTTCAGATAATAATAGGTTAATCAATGAGTAATGGGATAGGCTAAGTCTACTGGTTTTATTTATTTTTGTTATTTACCATTGACCTACAGATCTAGGCTACCATCCTGCAATATGCTACATGTTTACACATACGGTTTAGTTCTGTAAAAAACAAAAAAAATTTACAGTAAGTCATTCAAGTAACAACGGACAGACTTATTGAAATACTTAAAACATTCTGGATATTTTGGCACAGACCTAGGCCTACAAACTCTAAAATTGCTGAAGTGTTTTAAAATAGCTGAAAGAATATTCACAAATTTGGTTATTTGACAAAGAATTTTGAGTAAAAGTAACCCAGCATACTAATTTGAGGTTTGTTTAGATATGGTAACATTTACTGAGTAAATATCGGTACTGCAATTAATTACTGTACATACAGTATATAGGCTGCATTGGTAGGTGTATCCTGTATCGGTGTGCATTATTCTGAGGTGTAGTGAACGTTATAGGCCTACCCATATGTATCTGATAGCCTATTGTTTGCAATCTAGCCCTTTTTTCGCTAAGGCCAAGTTATTTTATCTGAATTCAGTGATGGGTAGTAACAAATTACCGGTACTTTGTTAATATTTTGTGGTAATGAGATTGGATACTTTTTCAGAAAAATAACATTTGTGGTGATTTTGTTAGTTTTGTGTATATATTCTGTTTTGAAGTGACTTGGCGCATGAGATGTGCGCGATTCAATAAACAAAGATTCCAGTGACATCACTCGTTTTCAACCATTTTTTTTGATTAGACAATTTTCGGTACAGTTATAGGTTTGGGTTAGGGTTTAGGTTGAGGTTAGGGCTAGGTTTAGGTTTTTTAGGCTTTATTTCAAAATAGCAACTTGCGCCAAACCTGTTCCTAGTATATTAGTAGCGGTAGGCTACTTGTATGAAGCAAAAAGCACATGTGTTCTGTGCAAGCAATATAGCGCACCCAATTGTTTATTAATATTGTTCCAGATTATGGGCATCAAAATTAGGTACTAATCAAAAATTACTTTGTAAATCCAAATGTTACTGTCCAGCAAAAATGCTTGATTGGCAGCTTGTTTTAAACATCTAGCCAATCATAAAAGTTGTTTTTATTCGGTTGAGAATGATGCAGAGTTGTACTATTGGCTGTGTGCCTCTCTGCACGTTAGAATGGTTTACACATACAGTCAACCCTCGATTTAACGTACCTCGATTTAACGGACTTCGGATTTTACCGTTCCGTAAGCATAGACTGCTGTACATGTAATTGTTACAAGCGAAAATCAATAGCCGACGAAACGAGAAATCGTGCTACGTTGTCGCAGAGACATAATGATTCCCCGTTTACTTGCATTGTGACATCACAAGACGTATCAGTCAGCTTGTTCAGCTTGTTTTGCTCATTGAGTTTGAGGTGCACACAATTGTAACAGAGTGAGGAACACTGCGTTTTCGTTTAACGGACTTTTTCCAACAACGGATCGTCGTTGGTCCGCATTTGTCCGTTAAAGCGAGGTTTGACTGTACAATGCCAGTTTTGTCAATGACGATCATTGATAGGCATAGGCGTTAATTTTTTGTTGATTAAAGCAAATTCCAAGGGGGCAAAATGTTTTTGCAAAGTTTATTCAAACTTAATGATTTTGTTTCAGTCCGGAATTTTGCCGTCAAATTCAGGTAAAGAGCAAAAAAAGATTTTCACTGCTAACTGGTTCTATTTCACTCCAATATTTTGCCCCCAAAATTCTAATAAAGACCAAAAACAACAGAGATTTTTGCCGCATTCTGGTTTTATCTCAGTTCGAAATTTCAGATTGGTTGTTGCTAAGTGGGTATTACTTGCTGAAAAATCGACAGGGGCCAGACATATTTTGCCTCCTTCAGTGTCAGACCCGAGGGGCGATGCCCTTTGGAACCCCAAAACCGACACCTATATTGATAGAGCTCATAGGGATGCACCACAATCGCAATAACAACAGAAAATATATTGTAAATTTTTCTAATTCTGCAGTTATCAAGGAGGAGACTTTGGCGATGGTAGTTTGTTACCGGTTTGCTTAATTATAAAAATGCCCAGACTTAACAGTTTATTTATGACAGTTTTGTTTTTTTATAATTGTTTAAAAGACATCAATCTAAATAATCTACAGTATTTAGTATCTGAGGCAGTGTTCCCTCTAACTTTTAGGCTAATCGGCGAGTGCCCACATTTTCTTGAAACAATTATGCCCAATGCTCTAAAAGGATGTTTATGTGCCCTATATTTGTATCAATTCATTATTAAAATATACCTAACGTCATATTTCCACAAATTTGTCGAATTTTCTAAAGCTATGGTTACCATATTTCCAGAAAATATTAGCCCTTGTTCTAGCAAATTGCTGATTTGCCAAAAAAAAACGGCTTAATGGGAACACTGATCTGGGGTTAACATTGTTATCTATGGTCATTGGTTGCCTTGTATCAATTCATTCTTTCATCAAATTTCAAAGCCATGCAAAAATGAAAGGAAGTTATTGTAATACTCTGTTATTCATTCATATGCTAATGGGTAAATTTTTTGTCATAGCAACTATATCAGTTCAAAAAAAGAAAGTATTTTGTCCAAAACTGTTAATTTTGTATAACATTTTGTCTGAAATAAAATTTTTTGGGTAAAAGCTGAAAACTACCGAGTCATTCGAAGTAATATGTGAAAAAATTAAGGTAGTGACTATTTCATCGAAACATTTCATGTTTAAGAATAAAACGAAAATAAGAAATCTTTATTGGTGCTTTTTTCATTTGCTTTTTTTAAGGGTCAAAATTCGGTTTGAGTTAGGGTTTGGTTTGGGTTAGTTTTAGAGTAAGAATTTGAGTTTGAGTTAGATTTTGGTTAGATTTAATAAAAAACTAAATAAAAATTTTTGGTGAAATCATCTTTTTCAAAATTAAACTCATGATAAACACATAAATATACAAAAAGTGGTAAAATCACCAACCACCTCTTCATAAAATGTTATATGAATTTTATTAACTAAAGGGAGTTGATATCGCTAGATTGGGCCAAATTTATCTTGCGCCAAACCCTTTACAACATTTTCTGCCAACAAAAATTTGTTGACCAAAAACTTTTTTACTACTTTGGATTGGTCTTTTGCTGTGAGTAAAATCGTGAGTCTAGGGGCGTAACCTTTAAACAGAAATTCGGTTTGTCGATCTACCACCTTTCTGGACCTTAAATGCCAGTTACTTGAAACAAACTAACCTATGTTCAAACGCTCACGACTTCATGCACACAGGCTCTTAAAAGTTGCATTTTCCAACCAAAATATACCATAAACCACCTAAAAGAAAAGTTTTGTTGCCCAGAGGCCGCATTATTGTTTCAGGCACAGAGTCATCATAGAGTCTTGATTTAGTAGATGTTGTAGATTCATTCTTAATCTACATCTGCTATGTATTAAATTCGTAACTTGCGACTTGGTTCAAAGTAGTCTTTATGTGTCAGTAGTTTTGATGAATCTTGCGTTGCAGACGTAGCTCGTAATAATTTTGTTATGGGATCCAATAATTAACTGATTTTCAAGCCAAGACTTTGTGAAGAAAAAATTCCACTTAAGCACTAACTGGGGGCTTAAAATAGATATTGGAGTAGACAATATCCCAGGAGTGCCAGTTGACACTTAACTGATGGCTCAATGCTAATGATTAGAAATATCTTCTAGAACTGCTGCAAAGGCTGCGATAACTTGACTTCAATAATCTAGATTTTCTTCTTACCGGCTCCCTTTTTGTTACAGAAAACAAAAAGCCTCTGCTCTCTGCAGACATTTAACTCAAAATGTGGCTCGACATTGCAAAGTCTCAGCTTGCAAACTCCCAAAATTTTGTTTACAACTACATCAAATAAAGAGATTTAATGTGATTAATCAAAAATTTCTTGTGTCATTAAACAACAAACAAACAAGTACTTACAACACAACCGGATTAGTCAAGTTTTAACATCTGCAAATTTGTAAATTCAATGCTTGTGCCTTTTTGAATTAAACGATGATTTGAGATAATGAGCCATGATGTTGAGTGTAACTACAACAAATGACAAAACAAGGGTTTGAAGTTTTACTAGGATGGAAAGAAACAGAACAGTGCTCAGTAGACTCAAAACAGTCATGCTGAGAAAAAGAGAAGAGCACTGTAGAAAAAAAATGCTCTTGTTGCAAAGGTTTTTTTTGCAGCCGCACATATTCGACTGATTTGATTGGACTTATTCTTAAAACACATGAACCATAAAGAAAAAAATCACGCTGATTGGACAAATTGGCATATTCTAGAGCAAATGTACCATGAAGAAAAAAAGACAAAACTGTTAGTTTGCAGTCTTACCATTTTGCCACATGATAAACTCGGCTCCGCTGGTAAGTACTATCAAGATAAAAGATTGAAAAAATATTACTGGAATTCTAGACAGGTGGATCAATCACATAGCATTTTTTCGATTTTTTATCTTGATAGGATTTAGACTTGAGAATTACTGTAAGCATGTTATTAAGATTATTATCGTATATTTAGCGACTTATTGGAAACCGAGGGAATGCAACAAATTTTAGAGTTAATAGCAGCATTAAATTTTTATGGCTTGATTTTGCTTCTTGAATTATAAGGTAAGCATGATATTGCTTCAGCGCTCCAGAGACCACTGTAGTCGACTTGTTATGATAAAACTTTGACTGCAGAAACAAAAGACCCAAAGTTCAAAACCTGCTGAGTTTCAAAACAATTCTGAGCTCTTTGTGAGCAGCATTGAACTAAATCAAAAAGGTAGCATAATGAAAGCTATAACTTTATAGTGATGCTTGGATCACGAACAAGATCCAACATTTTTTGTTTTGTATAGCGCTATTAGACATGTTGATACAGACTAATGTCATTTTGGCTGAATTTTTCATTTGAAGTAATTTGTAATAACAAATTACTAATTACTTTTCTTGAGAAGTAATGACTACGGTAATTTTATTGTTTTTTAATGTAGTTTTTTGTGAAGTAGTGTCATTACTTTTATGCAGTAATTTGCCCACCACTCTAAATTCAACATTTTGACTTTTCATCTTTAAAATACTGCCAAATGTTAGTATTTACTACTTACGACACATGCTTGAGGACTTGAAAATTCTCATGCTTGAGTGTGAGTCGCACGTCATTCTTTAATTTTTTTTGTTTTTCAGAATCTTGCCTGTGCCATAGACTTATAGAGTTCTGGGTGTGGCACTTGACAGCATTACCAGATTGAAGTGCTAAAAGAAAAGAAATATTTCTGATTATGCTACCAGTACAAGCTCTGTAAATCATGTTTTATGTACAAGCATGTTACATTCTGTAGAAAACTATTCTCAATTCTGGTATTCATAAATTTAGGCTGTAAAATTTCTAAAGTAGTTTCATATTTAGATGTACATTAAGTCAGAAGTAGTTACTAATGTTGCCAGGTTATCAACGTAGTTGAAAATTTGAAAAATGGCTTCTTTGCCTGTCACCAATGGGTTCTCTGAAATTGTTCCTGATGACCTGAAAAATCCAACAACAGCAAAATCATCTCACACTTCTGAAAAGCTGTTTGAAACTCCGATTTCAACTTTACAAGAATACTGTCGTAAACTTGGAAAAACTCCTCAATATGATTTGACAGCTCTGGAGGGAAAAGGACATCAACCTCTCTTTGTGTACCGATGTATGGTTGGAGACATATCAGCCTCAGGTATTTTTCTTATCTTTAAGCGGACCATTGCAATACATTCGAACTTGTCATTCAATATTCATACTGTACGTTCCATAATACACTTTTACGTGAAATTTTTTTCAACCATTGAATAAGTACAATGAATGTAAACTGCATTTGTGCTAACAGTATTTTTTTTGTTTGTAACTCTCAATGCACTCTTCATATACTCAGATTTTGTTGTGCATTGGCAGACGTCATTTCTACTTCAACATTTCGTACTGGGCTAAAAAAGGATAGGTAAGCTAACTAATGTTTGTGGAACCAGCATCTGTAGACTATTATCATTGACCTAACAGCTTTATAGGAGGCTCTGCTATAATGTACAAGTTGTGTATGTCATGCTGTAAGATTTCAGTTAAAAATAAACCCTAAACTTTAGGGTTGGTAGCTATAATTTATTGCAGTATTTTGGTATCAATTTTTATGTATATAATATTTATAGTGGTAAATTTAATTTCTAAATAACATTAGTACAAAATTATGATCAATATTAGAAAAGCATTCAAGTTAAGTTTTTCTCTGTTGACCAAAATGTTAAGGTAAGCCTGAAATGCATTTTCACCAGATTTGAATTTTCTGCATCTCGCCATTTTCAAGATATTGCAGTTCAAATAAACAATTTTCCTTTTACTTCAGTGTTGCCATTTTTTCATTGTGATAGCAAAGAATATTTTTTGGAAAGTTGGCTTACATTTTATTAACGAGCAGCTACTTTTACAGTTTCGAACCTTTCCTATATTTTGACAACAACTCTGCTGCATAACCCTTATTGAGAATTAGGAACATGCAGTAACTTAAGAAAATTTTGTTTGTAATTGGCAACCCTGCATAGTTTCTAAGGAGAAGTTTAAGCTGTTATATCTCGGGAACGGACGGTCATAGAAAGCTCAAATTTAATGAAGTTGGTCTTCGGAGCTGTCAAATTTTTTGAGAGAAAATTGCGAAAAAAATTCTGACCTGAATGCTCTTTTAAGTATGAATGGCAAATGTGTGAATTTTGTTTCAAGATAATTTTATATAAATTTTCAAAACAAAATTAATTTTTATCAACAAGACCAAAATATGCAAGCATCATCTGTTTTAAAATTAGATTAAAATTATCGTTTATTTTCCAAATGTTGTTGTTGCGCGTATTTATCCTCCTGTTGTCGGACAGCGTCAGATGTTACTGTTGGACGATTGGCACATTTTTCATTTCATTGACTACTTCGTACTTGGACGAATCCACACCACCTGCTTAGGAGTTTCCATAGATCCAATGTTCTTGTGGATTTCTTTGAATTCTTTTCCATTGAATTTGCTGCTTGTTTGAAGCCACCAAGCAGAGATAATCATCGTAAAGTGTTTTATCCAAGAAAGCAACAACGGGGCCAGGGTGGAGGTTGAACCCAGATTACGTGATCAGGGTCGCCGTTAAAACAATGCCTTTACCCATTAGGCCATGCTGCCGACTGTTGTTGCTACCGGTAGTTGTTGAAATTTTTGTTGCTCCAACACAAACAGTAGGCTGCAAATTGTATGTATAGTGCTCAATTTAAATATTGTATAAAATTTTGAACCTGCAGTCTTATTTAACTTATGATTGGTTTTGCTCTAGTCATGTGGTTTAATTGCAAGATGTCTTAATAGTAACGCCACTGTTTTTTTCAGAGGTGGGCAATAACGCTGTACAAAAGTACCATGTTACTGTAACGCGGTACTGTTTTAGTACCATTATTGGTACCATCGGTACTTTTTCAAAAAGGTACCGTTTTGGTACCGTTGTTACTTTTTTAGCACGTTTGACGTGGTACTCGGTACTTTTGTGTGGAATTATAATCATTCAAGCGGAGTTAAAATTGTGGAGAAGCACTTTCAAACCTTGTCCACGTAATAAGGAGTGGTTACTGGACGATTGTGGATGGCTGACAGTTCACCGACGCTGCACTAAGTTGATGTACAGAGCAAATCATAAAAGTTAGCTATGTTGCCTTTTGTCCTTCGCACATTTGTTTGTCATGAAAAGAGAAGACCAGCCTGTCCTCTGTATAAAGTCATTTTGAAGTGGTATTCTAGTTCAAAGAAGATTTTTTGCAGTATATAATTTCGAAAGGTACTGTCGATAAAAGACATGTTCGAAAATCGCATAAAATTGACTCCCTGTTCCTTGTCCGTTAAGTGTCCTCACTGCGTCACTTAGGAAAGGTTGAAATAGCCATGGCAATTTCATTGCAGAATTATGAAGTCCCCAAAAACATGCTTAAGACCATGGGCGTAGCCAGGGGACCCGCCCTGCCCTTCTGAAATGCCACCAACGATATAAATGTGTCAAAAAGCCTATTGATCCTTCAGTTTCAGTTATTTTAGCATTTAAGGCTGATTTACCATATGGTGCAGTGCCAGAGGCCCCATGCTAAGATGGTAAGACTATTTTTGGTCTTCCCATATTTTGCAGGAAGATGCTGTGAAAATCCCCAAAGCACCAGGGGCCACCGCATTGTAAATTCGGCTTGGGCAATAACATGGTTAGTTGACATAACCAATTATAATGCCATTATAACAATTCACCTCTATCTCGCCAGTTTTTACGCACAAAATACTTTTGAAAAAATCAGCTAGGGTAAATGCTCATTGAACAAATTATTGAATTTCAATTGAGGGGGCCTCCTGGTCGCACCTGTGCGCTGCAACTGATTATATCCATGACAATACAAAAATTCAAAGCAAAATCTTCGAGTGGATTAATATTGATGCTGAAATATTGCAGGAGGCAATGTACCTTACTTCCCCTACTTGGGCGAAATCACTTACAAAATTTAACCCCAAAATGCAAGATTTTAATCAGGTTTTGGACTTGAATTGTAAGTAAAAGGAGAAATAAACAATTTAAGTTTTTCGATTGGATTTCAAAGATTAAAGATTTATTTCTTTCAAATGGCTCTAAACACATGCGAAATGTGATCCAATGGCATTAAAAGAGTTTTTCGAAGAATTACAATAAATCGTCCTGTGGCTGAGGGCTCCGCCCCCGGACCCCCGGCTGTGATATGTTTCCGTTACACTAGTTTACTCAACGTGTTCTCCCAATTCAGACATTTTCACTTTTTACTTTTGGTTCAAGCCCACTACTTTTAGCAAATCTTGTTTTAGTGCCTAACACAGGCCACGGCTTCTGATCTTCCATTCTACGATATATTTGTCCCTCAAAAAGTTCCTCTGTAAAAAATTTTTAATGACATCATTGCATCTGATTTGAGCTTTGCCCCCCCCCCCCCCCCCCAATCAAAAATTCTGGCTACGCCTATGTTTGAGATCCTTTCAATTTTCATTTTTATTGGCGACACACTGCTTACTGAGTCCAGGTTAAAAAATTGCACTTTATTCGGTATTGAAACGCTTTAAAAACACGCTTTCAGTATGTTTTTAGGTATCATGGGTCATAAACCAAGTGTAAGGTTTAATATAAATTTACTAAAAATGTGTTAAAAAGCAACGGAATCAAACTTTTAGAGCAATGATGGCGACTGAATTTTCATGCTTTGTAATTAGGGAATGCGGACGTCTGCAATGCAGGAAGCCCCCTGTCAGGAAAATGTCCGCCCAGAACAACCCCCCTTGACTGCAGAGCACGCCTTTTATGAACAGCCTCATATAATATCAGTGAAGTAATTCTTCCATCGGTCAGATAGCCCATGCGGTAACGTGCACGGCTCTGGTGCGTGAAGTCTGGAGTTCAAATCCTGGGTCGGTAAAATCAAACACGAAGTTGCCAACTGCTCGTCACTCTTGCGACTTCTCTTCCAAAAGAGCTGTGTTGCCCAAGCGCAATATTACGGCAAAGAACCCCGCAAACTCGTTACACGTTTGGGCGTAATACAGTGAGTAGAAAAATGGTTTGATTTTTTTTTTTGAAGTAATTGTTTCCGTAGATTCATTCACTGAGCATGTTATAAATACGAGTTACCAGTATGCAAATAAGAGACTCAATCATTGTTCAATGCTTAAAATCACCTAAAATATTGTTTCCAAAATGAACAACATTTTTCTTTTAAAAAGTACCGAATAGAAGTATCTTTTGAAACGTATCGAGTACAGTAGCGTAGGCGGGCGAAACCCCCCCTTTCCCCATTGGCCTGTCGACCAAAATGCAGAAGGAAAATTCCTTGTTTTTAGCACTTCTGAGACTGCTTTTTGCACTGAAATGGCCTAAAAAGTGAGTTTAGGCATCTTTTGAAACATATATTAAGGAAGGGGGGCTAATTGTCAAAAATAAAACTCACAAATCAATAAAAACTTTGAAAAATGGAAAAAAAACAATTAAATTTGATCGCTAGTGTAAAAATGCTGCGCGTCGGTATTATCAACAAATATATTATAAACTCAGAAATAGGGGGTGGGGGGGCTATTCAGTATTAGTTATTTGCTAATCACTTTTCTCAAATATCTTTCCAATTATCTTTCGCTCTAAAATATAAGTTAGACGAAAGAGATTACTCCGTGTGAGTTTATTGATCTATAGGAGTTTATGATTTACCAGCATGTAAGCACGAGAAGTAAAATTTCACCATTAGCCATCTTCCACTTAGCCCATTTGTGCAACCACTTTAATCATGTTTGCTCTGTCAATTTTTATTATTTTTTATCAAAATAGCCCTAAAATTAAGTTATTCTTGCAAAAAAATGCAAAATTTTCGAGCGCTGGGGGTTCAAAACATTTAAAACAGCCCCCCTCATTGCGAATTTCTGGCTACGCGCCTGATCGAGTACTGGTACCGTAAAGCAGCGGTAAAAGTACCGAGAGCCCACCTCTGGTTTCATTAAGCCGACTAAAACATTAGAACCTTTGTAATTTTTTTTTGGGTCATTTTATCAGTAGTAATTATTGCGTTCAACAGGTCAAGGGGGAAGCAAGAAGCAGGCCAAACATGCTGCAGCCAAAGAAGTGCTGAAGCTTCTCACGATAGATCTTTGCCCTAATGTTGAGTTTCCAAAGGAGACAAGTCAAAGTTTGGCAGTTGTGCCAAAGCAACAAATGCCTCAAGAGCCTGATCAAGCCAACCCTGTGGGGTCCTTACAAGAGTTAGTTGTCGCACATGGTTGGAGGTTGCCAGAATACACTCTAGCATCTGAAACAGGTCCTGCTCATAAAAAAGAATTTATTATTTGCTGCACAGTCGAGAATTTTAAAGAATGCGGCTCAGGGTCAGCCAAAAAGCATGCCAAAAGACTTGCTGCTGCAAAAATGTACCACAAAATTATTAGTCTTCCACCTGAGGCGAAAGAAAACATTACAAGTCAAAGTCGTGAAGCTAAAAGCAAAGTGTCGTTTAATATGTTGTTAAATTCTCTTGGAGAAAAATTAAGTGCTATTGAACTTTCGTCAGATGCCAAACTTAATCCATGTCAGGAGTTGTTTAACCTTTCTCAAAAACATAATTTTGAAGTTGTTTACAAAGACATTGGATGCGATGCTGAAAATGGGGATAAGCAATGTCTCTTAGAGTTACTATTACAACCAGTCAGTGTTTTGCATGGTTGTGGCCAGTCTTTTGAAGAAGCGCATAAGCGTGCAGCTCGTAATGCTTTAGAATATATTGCCATTCTCACTCAACATCAGCCTGAGATAAAACCTGAAATATAAGTAATTAGCTACAGTATTAAAACCAGTTAACTATTTAAATAGATGATAGAACTGTTGGGTTTTATAGCTTTTAAATTTTTAATTTTTTAATAGTGTGGTAATCTGCTGTGATATTTTCTCTAACTCTTCGTTATCGAGCGCTTTTTGATGCCCTGATACCAACTTCAAGTTACGGTAAGTAACTATAAACATTTTTGGACAAAGCACTGGCAGGAAATGTGTTTTGAAATTATGCATTCTTTCTAAACTTAAGATAAACAAATTTTTCATCCGCTTGTTAGAGTTTTTCGTCAATGTCCTGGCAGGTTTCTTGCAGTCAGCTGATTTTATCTTCATCCGATCGTATCAGTCCACCTGTACCGTGGGATTGAGAGTAAAGAGTACAGTCTGTTGTAATGTGGTCTGCCGTTTGGTTCTCAAGGCCGCATTCACATGCTGCAGTGTTTGCCATACCCCAGTTTTGTAGAAAAGAACGAAACGTCCTTCACCAGTGCTGTGTGTAAACGATTAAGCGGAACCCATGCCAGGGAAACTTGAATAGCTTTAGCTCCATATTTTAAATTTTTTAAAATTTGAAGAAATTACGAGAGCAATCTAAGCCCTAGCTAGACTAAGTTTAGTCAGTCATCAAAGTAAAAAAAAAAACCCCGAGTCGTTAAAGTAAGTCTTGTGTTCAGCTTTTTAATGTGGACTAAATCACCCCTTAAAATTTTCCTCAAGCCCGCCTGGGCTCAAATACCGGTACGGTCTCGCATTATTTTCGATCGAAAAAGAAATTACTGTACTTCAGAAATTTTGCCCATTTTTAAGTTGGCTCTCGTAGTACGGACTTAAAACTCTTATCAAAAGAGACAATCGAATTTTTTCATGTTTGCATGCATAGATATGATTTTTAATTAAAGCTCTATTTCTACGGAAAAGTAGACGATCTTTTTCACCTTTTTCTTTTGCGTAATCCTGTGGCATTACCCGTTTGTTGAATTTACGATCTTGACTGCTTTTTTATGTTTGCTTATAATTGTGATTATTGCGTCATCGAAATAAAATAGTCCGGCATATTTTATCTAAAACGTTAGTAAAGTATGGATTTGGGGAAGAACCGGGGGGTTCATAACCACAGTGAAGATTCAAACTTTATCATTTTTAGTAAACAAGATACAAGGTATCGATCGAGGAAAGAGATTCTTTGGCATTTGGTGGATCCCCATCTCATTGCAAGACTTTATGGATTGACATTGCAAGGGTTAGAAGGGGAAGATGCAAAAGAATTTCTCAAGGATATGAAGGCGCGTTAAGTTTGACGACTAAAGGGATGGTTAAAAGTATTTAGGGTCGTTTTTTCTTGTAGTTGGTGTTAGCAAGGTTTGTTTGACCAAGAGATTGCCAAAGCTTTACGGTACACGTAAAATTGCCGTAAGTGAACGTTTTCATACTTAACCGTTATATCAAGTGCTATTGAATGTAAAGCAAGAAAGCTGTGCATGTTAATTTTGAAACGTTTGTTTTTATTCAATGTGATCGCTAAAATATGTATTAATGGGATCGCAAAAATGCTGAACTAAGGTTGCAGTTCCACAGTAGGCCACTACACCGACCTATATAACTTTGGCCCCCAAGCAAAGAGACATAAAGAGTTTCTGTGAAGCCTAAGTCTAGTGTTGGTACCAGTACCAAAGATTGCTGTTGTTCGAAAGGAGTCGCTGGTTAAGATATTCATCTTCTTGCAGCAGTGGTTTTTCAACTGTTTTGCGGAGGCCTGGGCCCGCATTACAGAAATCTCCTCGCTCGCATTAATAATGAGTATTTTTGGAAGAGGCGCTACCGAAAGAAATGGTAAATGCAAGAGGTGAATTTTGTACGAGCATACTGTATTGAAAGAGTATTCAAATCAAGTTTTTCACTGTAAACCAAAATGTTGGAAAATCCTTAAAATGCATTCTTACCAAACTTGGACTTTCTACGTCTTGCCGTTTTCAAGATATTGCGGTTCAAAGTTAGCAACTTTCCACTAACTTCAGTGTTCCATTCTGCTAGTATTGTGGCAGAAGATTAACTTTTGGAGGGTTGGCTTGAATTTAGCCTACTTCAAAAGCAGCTAATTTACAATTCTGTCCCTGATACTTTGTTTTGACAACGACATTGCCGAAAACACTTATAGAGAGTTACAAAAACCCAAACAAAATCTTTAAGGAGAAAAACCCTTTCTAAGAGAAATCTCAATTGTAATATCGCAGGAACGGAAGGTCCTAGCAAGCTCAAATTCGGTGACGTTAGTCTTTAGATCTGTCAAAAAGTTATGAAAAACTTGAGTAGAAAGTGTTTTGACCTGAATGCCTTTTTAATCTTTGCGAGCTCGGTTTAACGTCATTCGCGCTCGCTGAGTTACTTGGAGCGATTGTGAAACACAGCCCGAGTGACAAACGTCACATTTTCATTGCCAGCTTTTTCGTTCAGAAATACTAAAAATTAATAAGAATGGTCACCATGTTTGCAATTAAACAGCAAGAAAGATTAAGCAAGTTGGCATTGACAACCATTTGCTGTATCGACTGGTGAAGAAATATGGAGTAGCGCCAGTTGACAAAATAGCAGCACTTCGATTTATTCACTTTCGGAATTTCGAAATTTAATGTTACTGTTAGGTTTATATAAAAAGTTGAAGTATGAAAAAAGCTCTTTTTACAGTGATTCAGAAATAATTAAATTGCTTTCGTTCCTTAATTAATCATTATCAATCGAGAATTTTGCCAACTTAGAATATTAACGCATGGTCTAGTATCTTTTCCATTACAACTAGATAGAGGTTGCTGAGAAGCAAGCCGATTGAACTACCGATACCGACGCATGTTAAATAGTAACTGTTTTTTGGGGGGTTCCCGAGGGGGTGGTACCCCAAACTATGTCAAAATATTTGCTTCTTACACATCTGCTGATACCAAAAAAACTAGCACCCTAGCTTGGGCCGTTCAAAAAATTGGTTTTTGGGGGCCCATATGGAGAGGTTTGCAGGGGGTGGTACCCCCAAACTACAAGATATTTGTATTTTAAATATCCACCGATAAAAAAAAAAAAAAAACGAAACCCGATATAAGGGCGCAGAGACGTAAATTTGCGATCTGTGCTCACATTTTCGTGCTTCGAAAAATAATTATGTAATCAAAAAAACGAACTTGATTAGTGAGTATTTATTTAATTTTTGAAAGAAAGTTTCGTTTCCTGCCTTCAGTGCTCAGTTATCGCACAAAACACTACCGCAATGAGCGAAAAACGAAAGATTTGATTTGATTTTGCTTCGCAGCAGTACAAAAGCCTAATTGTTTGCTAAGTGAATTAAGTCAGGGATGTGGAAGCGGTTAATTTTTTGCGGCACTTTGATGGAAGCGAAAGTGTTGGAAAGGAGCTGGAAGCGGAAGCAATTTTTTCAAAATCAGGCGCTTCCGGATTTTCAAACTCTGAAACTGGCTACAACCGTTGGGGTAAAATGTAGTAAGAATAACTATAATATAGAATCGACAACCTGGGCATGGTATGAAATGGAATGGAGCGGAAATTTCGGTATGGAAGATGCCAGAATGGTATGATTGATTTCAAGAATGGAATGAAAGAATTTCTTCTATACTTCCATATATCTATATTCCATACTAGATTTTGTGTATTGTACTTACAGAAAAATACATACCAATGTCGGGTGATGATAAATAACATTGTCACAGAAGTATTCAACTTCAATATCTACGCGTATTGTTTGTCGACAAATCGCGGTTCTTTCGTTGTTTATATAGCGCAAACAGTGTACACTGTATACGTATTGCATCATTGTAAGTACATTGCAATTTGCAGCATTGATGTTATAGTTGACAACTTTGATAGGTTTGACTAGTTTGTTTTTTTTGAGATCGACAATTTGCCAAGTCCTAGATTTTGTTTTCTCTTACATCGTCTCGAAAACTCGTATTTGCTATTTCATTCCCGTTTCAGCTTATTTTTAGTGTTTCAGCTTGCAATAATTCTTTTTGGTGTTAAAGCTTGGTATTTCTATTGCGGTAATTGTTCTTTTAACAGTTTGATTATGACCAGTACTTAAACTGTAAAATTTTGCATGGGGGGACGCTTTTGCAGCCTTGACCAAAGGTGTTCAGAATGCGAAAGAACTTTAGTGGAAATTATGTCTTTCCGCCCCTGAAATCGAGCGAAGATCAAAAAAAAATTAAAAAAGGTCTTCACCGAAAATCGAAGAGTTTTTGTCCATGAAATTTTGCATGGGGGGACGCTTTTGCAGCTTTGACCAAAGGTGTTCGGAATGCGAAAGTACTTTTGTGGAAATTATGTCTTTCCGTCCCTGAAATCGAGTGAAGATCAAAAAAAAATTAAAAAAAGGTCTTCACCGAAAATTGAAGAGTTTTTGTCCACGAAATTTTGCATGGGGGGACGCTTTTGCAGCTTTGACCAAAGGTGTTCGGAATGCTAAAGTACTTTAGAGGAAATTATGTCTTTCCGCCCTTGAAATCGAGTGAAGATCAAAAAAAAATTAAAAAAAGGTCTTCACCGAAAATTGAAGAATTTTTGTCCACGAAATCAAGTGAAAACCAATAAAAAAATCTTCACGAAAATTGAAGAGGTTTTGTCCGCGAAATCAAGTGAACACCAAAGAAAAAAAAGGTCTTTACCGCAATTTGGGACCAAATTCGGCCGGAATTTGTGGGATTTGTTCGTACTGCCAGGCCCTTTTTTGTCTGTTTAACCAGCGCTCAAACCTCGATGGGGAGACGCTAAGTCTCGATGGGGGGATGCTAAATCTCGATGGGGGAACGCTAACTCTCGATGGGAGGACGCGTTTTCCAGCGTCCCCCTACAATTTAAGTACTGGTTATGACAAATTTTATGGTAGATATGAGAGCAAACCTGTAAGGTAATCATTAAACCATCGGCGTGACCAGGGGTCCAGGCCCAATGCCTTTCCCCTAATTGAAATGCTACCAATGATAAAAATGATGACGCAAAGCCTATTTATTCAGTTTTTTAGCATTTTTTGGGCGCAACAGAACATGCGTACAACAGCAATTAGCAACAACTTAATATTGACAACCAGGGGGCCAGGGCTCTCTCAATTTAAACTTTTGCCAACCAATTTAAATGTCCAAGCCGGGAGAAATTCAGTGTCTTTCTTTTAAAAGGTGCAATCTCGGCCCTCATCTATACCAATTTTATGCAATATGTTTTAGGCCCCCGGTTAACTTTTATATTGCAATAACATGATTAGCAACCATTTATTGCATCTAATGTAGGCCTACCAACTTGAAATAACTTTAAATTCCACCTTCACCATCTACCAACTTTAAATGACAATCCACCTCCATCTGGTCAATTTTCACGTGACAAAATGCTTTTGAAAAGAACTTAGCTAGGGGAAATGCTTATTGAACAAATTATTAAAGTTGAATCGAGGGTGCCTGGGCTCCTGGTCGTACATATTCCTAAAACCGGTTATTTTCATGAAACAAAAAAAAATCTTCGGGCGAATGATTTAATGCTAAAAATGTTGCAAAAAGCAATGTACCTTGATTCCCCTGACCAGGCCAAGTCCATAGGCGTAGCCAGGATTTTTGATTGGGGGGGGCCCAAACCCTCAAAAATTCGGCTGTCTTCACCGAAATTGAGAGTGAATTTTGGGCCGAAATCGGAAATTCGAACGATTTTTCCGCCCAAAATCAGATGATCTCCAAAAAAAAAAAAAAAAAAGGTCTTCACCGAAATTGAGAGTGGTTTTTCGGCCGAAACCGTTAGCTTCACTGTTTAATTTACTGTTTAATTATTTCCAACTGAAATGGTTGGAAAGACTAATTTTGTATCATATTAATGAAGACAATAACGTGCAGGCAAAGCTTTCTGCATCGCAGTATGGATTTCGTGCAGGAGTTTCTACGGAAACTGCCTTGCATGAATTTGTGCGCCGTGTAGAGCATTGCCTTGTTAGAAAAAAGCCGGCTTTGGGTATTTTCCTGGATATTGTCGGCGCCTTTGACAATGTCACCTTCCGTAGCTTTGTTGCGGCTCTGCGAGGGCTGGGCATGTCTAAGGTTCTCACCTCATGGATAGAGAATTTGGTAAGACATCGCACAGTCCGAGTAGAATTATATGGTGATAAAGTTAAAAGGGAGGTAGTGAAGGGGAACCCACAAGGTGGTATCCTGTCCCTTTTCTGTGGAACTGTGTCTTAAACAACCTGTTGCTAGAGTTACGCAGCAGGGGCTTTTATGTTCAAGCCTATGCCGATGATCTAGCAGTGTTGGTCATTGGTGCTGATATGCTTTGGATCAGAGGTATGGCTCAGAAAGCAATAAATATTGCTACAAACTGGGCTTTGGATCAAGAGCTACAGTTTAGCAGCAAGAAAACTGCAATCATACTGTTCACTCACAAACGGAATCCAGATTTGGGTTCCTTGTCAATGAATGGTAAAAAACGAACTTTCCAAGGAAGCAAGGCTGTTGGGTGTTACTTTGGACAGCAAGCTAACCTGGAAACCACATATTACCCGCAAAGCAACTACAGCATTGATGCAATGTAGACAAATTGTAGGTAAAACGTGGGGAATAAAACCATCTATGATGAAATGGATATACACAGCTATGATACGTCCAATCATGTCGTATGCATGTGTGTCCTGGGCAGGCGGTCTCAACAAAAAGTATCTAGTGAGGAAACTCACAAAGGTGCAGAGACTTGCTTGCTTGATGATTTCTTCAGCTTTTCCTGGCCACCCCTACTGGTGCTCTGGAAATATTGCTCAACATAACTCCCATTCAGAAATTTCTATTGGCTGAGGCAGTGCGAGGGTCATACAGAATCTCTGTTAGTGGGCTCTGGCACGTCAACCCAATTGGTTCCTTTGGGAAAACGAAAAGCCATGTTGATGTTTGCAATGAGGCAAGAAGATTCTTACAGCTGCTGCAAATGCCGGCTGACCGAATAAAGAAAACAAAGGTATTCGAAAGAAATTTCGAATGTCAAATTATGGATAAAAAGAATGCTATCAGATTTGAAAGCGTTCTAAATCAGAACACTGTCAAGGTTTACACTGATGGTTCAAAACTAGATGGGAGAGTAGGTGCGAGTTTCTATGCAGAATACCCAAACAACTCCCCAGAACAAGCAGTTTTTCACCTTGGAATTTACAGCACTGTGTTCCAGGCAGAAGTCTTAGCTATTTCAGAAATGGCAAAGAACCTGCTTTGGGAAAAAATGCACATTCAAAATATTGTTGTGCTGGTTGATAGCCAAGCAGCTATCAAAGCACTCATAAAGTGCACAGTAACATCAATTACAGTGCTCAACTGCATTAGAAACCTAAATCAGTTAGGTAAACAAAACCACGTCAGTATTGCCTGGATTCCTGGTCATGCAGGGGTACATGGTAACGAAGTGGCAGACTATCTAGCCAAATCAGGATCTAAATCAAAAATATATGGTCCTGAACCTTTTATTACAGTCCCGTATGCCAGTTGTGTTAGCACGGTTAAGGACTGGTCCACAGATAGATGGAAATCTATGTGGAATAAACGGAAAGACTGCTTTAGGATGAAGGAGTCTGTAGGTTGGACGTCCTCTCGACTAACAATGCGTCTCCTTCACCTTAAGAGGCCTCAATTAAACAAGAGTAGTGCAAGTTTTAACTGGGCACTGCAATCTACAACGGCACAAGAAAACTACAGGTCGTGCTGAGTCTTCTTTGTGTCCAAAATGTAGCCTAGAGGATGAAACACCAAATCATCATGTAAGCAATTGCAAGCTTTACCAAGATATTCGTGTTAAATATTTTGGAATCACCAAAACCACTGTTCACAATGTGGTAACGAAATGCAACATTAGCAAACTGGCCACGTACTTAAAGGAAGCTGGAAGGCTTTCTGAGTTCGACCAGTAACCAAACAAAACAATTACGTAGCAGCTACAGTTGCAATGGGCCCAAATGAGGCCTACGCAATGTGTAGGTGGATTTTACTTAACTTAGTAGATTCGCTAGCACCGCTGCCCATTAATAATAATTACTGTTATGTGCGCAATTACTAAAAAAAAACTGCAACTAAACATCGTCAGACTATGTTGTCATAACTTTTTGTCGTTAGTGGAGTTTTGATTGGGGGGGGCCCGGGCCCCCTGGGCCCCCCCCCCCCTGGCTACGCCTATGGCCAAGTCACAAAATTTAACCACAAAATGCAAGATTTTAAACGTGTTTTGGACTAGACCTGAAGTAAAGGGAGGGATTTGTTCAATTAGCTTTCAAATCTGAAAAATTTTTTTCTTTTCAAATGGCTCTGAAAACGTGCGAAATGTGATCCAAATGGTATTAAAATAGCCATTTTTTCCCAAAAACTAACAAAAAATCGCCCAGCGGCTGAGTGCTTCGCCTTCAGACTCCAATATCCTCCGGCGGCTGGTGGCTCCGCCCCCAGGCCCTGTCTGTGCCACGTTTGAGTTGCACTAATTTGCTTACCACGTCTCCCAATTTTGATATGTTAGTAAAACTTTAAACTTGCGGTTTTAGTCTTTTCCCTTTAGCAAATCCTGGTTACGTGCTAAATCAGACCCCCAGCATTTGATCTTTCATTCTTTGTCCCATACAAACTCTCTCTTTTCGAAAATTTCTGAAGACGTCATTGCATGTGATTTACAGTTTAGCCCTCCCCCCAACCAAAACCCTGGCTACCCCTATGCATTACTCCACGTGCGATATGCATATCAGATAGTCAGATACCGGTTGTTGCATCTTAGTATTGTTGACGCACCTTCACGAGCGATTGCTTACAACATTGCAAAACAGCGAAATAAATGTTGCATTGCTTCCAGTCTAAAATTTCTTTGGTATGGACGTATGGAATGGAATATGAAAGAAAAATTTTGTATGGGATGGAATGGAGGGCTTTTAGTGTAAAATGTAAATAAAATGGAAAAAAAATTGCCAGTATGGAATACGGAAAAATCGTCTTCCATTCCATACCATGCCCTTTCGACAACACAAGTCAAATAAAATAACTTACAAAGTAAACTTGCGTGTTTTTTTTTACTCAATGCAATCAGCTGTTTCATACTGAGCAGGGATGTGGAAGCGGAAGCAAAAAGCTCCAAAGGCGAGGAAGCGAACTCGGAAGCATAAAACTTCAAGAGGAGCTGGAAGCGGAAGCATTAAAAATTTGACTGCTTCCACATCCCTGAATTAAGTACAACAGTTAAATGACTGCGTTTGAAAACAACCGCTGACGTAGTTACGTAAAGCGAATTTGTTCTAGATTAGTGCACGGCAACCTAAAATCAGTTAAAGGGTTGTGCATTGTGCGATAATTGAGAACTGAAGGCAGAAGAAAATTTAAAAACTTCTTCAAAAATTAGACAAAATACTCATTAATCAAGTTCATTTCTTTGATTATATAATTATTTCCGAAGAACGAAAATGTTACCGCAGATTACAGATTTACGTCACTGCGACCTTTTGTCCCTACACCCTTATATCCTGCGCTTTTATGTCGTAGATCGAAAAAAAACGTAGTTCCCTGGCTTTAAGCCATTCTAAAAGTTGATTTTTTGAGGGTCCTTTTGGGGAGTTTCCCGAAAGTATGTCAAAATATTTGTTTCTCAAAATATCTACTGATATCACAAAAAGTTGCGCCCTAGCTTAAGCTGTTTAAAAAATCAATTTTTTTGGGTCCATATGCGTGGCTCCCGAAGGAACGGTACCCCCAAACTATGTCCAAACATTTGTCACTCAAATATCTACTGATATAAAAAAAATCTAGCACCGTAGCTTAAGCCGGTCAAAAAATTGATTTTGGGGGATGGTACCGTACCCCTAAGCTTTGTCAAAACATTTGTCTCTTAAATATCTGCTGATGTAAAAAAAACTGTCGCTCTAGCTTAAGCCGCTGGACGATTTTTTGCAAAACTAGCTCTTTTAATGCTATTGGATCACAATTTGTACGTGTTTAAATCCATTAGAACAACTAGATTTCTAACATTTGAAAGCCAATTAAAAAAATTAAATTGTTCTATCCTCCTTTTACGTACAATTTAAGTCCAAAACATGTTTAAAATTTCGCATTTTAGGGTTAAATTTTTAAGTTTTTGTCCCAGGTAAGAAAAAGTAAGGTACATTGCCTCACATAAGCGTAGCCAGGATTTTTGCTTGGGGGAGAGGGCAAACCACAAATCAAATGCAATGACATCATCAAAAACTTCGAAAGAGGAAATTTTTGTGGGGGCAAAGATATCGTTGAATGGAAGATTAGAAGCTGTGGCCTGGTGTTGGCACGTAACTAGGAACTCGTTCAAGGGAGAGGGCTTTAAACCAATAGTTAAAGTGCGAAAATATCTAAATTGGGAGACGTATGTTGAGTAAACAAGTGCACTGTAATTCAAACGTATCGCAGACGGGGTCTGGGGGCGAAGCCCCCAGCCGTTGGGCGATTTCGTAATTTTTAGGGAAAAAAAGCTATTTTAATACCATTGAATCACATTTCGCACGTGTAGCGTCGTCCGCTACAATCAGTCAACTAACCACAAGCAAGAAATATGTGGAAGCAATAGCTTAATCAGTCAACAGACTATGCGGCACATAGGCTGCGCAGTCGAGCCGGTTAACCGCTATCGGGACTCGTCGTATTGACACCGGATGACGCTGCACACCTATTCAGAGCCATTTGAAAGAACTAGAATTCTAACGTTTGAAAGCCATTTGAAAAAATTAAATTGTTCAGTTCTCCATGTACTTGCAATTTAAGTCCAAAACACATTTAAAATGTTCCATTTTGGGGTTAAATTTTGTAGTGATTTGCCCCAGGTAGGGGAAGCAAAGTACATTGACTTCTGAAATATTTTAGCAGTAAATAACAGTCCAGTCGAATACTTTTCTTAGAGATTTTTGTTTTGTCATGAAAACAACTAGTTATAGGAGTACATATACGGCCAGGGGGCCCAGGCCCTTTCAATTCTAAAATTTGTTCAATGAGCACCCCCCTTACGGTAGCTAATTTTTTTCGAAAGTATTTTGTTGTATGGAAACTGGCGAGGTGGAAGGCTGGAAGCCAATTGTTATTGCAAAATGTACAGTAGTTAGTTACACCTACAACCAGGGCCTCAGAGAGAAATTTTTCCAGGGGGTACGGAGATCGACGCCGGACCCCCAAAAGCGAGTGAAGAACTTACAGATCAATCAAAGAAGGTCTTCACTCAGATTTGGTCCCATTTTTTGCCCAAAGTTAGGTGAAGAGCAAAAAAAAAAGATCTTCACTCAAATTTGGTCCCATATTTTGCCCAAAAGTCAGGGACAGATGAAGAGCAAGGTAGAAAAAAAATTTTGTTTAAAACTTGACGCGACAACCTCAACTCTTCCGGGCCCCCTAAGCCCGGGTACGATGTACCCCCTGAACCCCCCTCTCGCAGGCCCTGCCTACAACCATGTTATTGCCCGAGCCGGATTTACATTGAGTTGGGCCCATGGCACTTTGGGATTTTCGCAATATTTTTCCGCCAAATACAGGTGAAGACCAAAAAAAGTCTTATCTGAGCTCGGGGCCCCTGGCACTGCGCCATATGTTAAATCCGTTCCAGGTTATTGCATTACGTTGTTAAAAAGGTTATATCAGAGCCTCAGTTAGCAACTTTTGGGATAAAAACTCTTTATTTCACTCGGGTTATAAATTGGTTGGCAAAAATTAAATTGAAGGGGCTCGGGCCCCCTGAAACAATATTATTGTTGGGGGCCCAATTAAATAGGTTGGCAGAAATTAAATTAAGGGGGCTCGGGCCCCCTGGATCAATATTATTGTTGGGGGCCCAAATAAATTGGTTGGTAAAACTTAAATTGAGTTGTCCCGGGCCCCCTGAATCAATATTATTGTTAATTACTGTTGTTCGCGAAGATGCTACAAGAAACTGAAGAAACAATAGTCTTTTTTGTTACATTTTTACTATTAGTAGCATTTCAATTGGGGGGGGACTGGCCCCCCCTGGCTTCGCCTATATTGCATCGCGCAATAATTAAGCAGAAAAAAAATCCAGTGGAAGGTTTTCCTTAGAGATTTTTGTTTTGTCACAAAAATAACTAGTTGTAGAAGTAGGTCTACATGTAGGACCAGAAGGCCCAGGCCCCTAAATTCAAATTCAATAGTTTGTTCAATGAGCATTTCTCCTTGACAATTTTTTTCAAAAGTATTTTGTCGCATAAAAACTGGCGAGGTGGAGGTGGATTGTCATCTTAAAATGTACAACAGATGGTTACGCTTACTAACCATGTTATTGCCCGGGATGGATTTACATTGCGCGGAACCCTTGGACATTTGGAGATTTTTACATTTTTCGGTCAAGTATAGGGGAAGACCAAACAAAGTCTTACTATCTAAGCGCGGGGCCCTTCGCACTCTGCCATACTACGGCGAATCCGGCCCTAGCTATTGCATTATGTCCATAAAAACGTTAGATGAGGGCAGGGCCTACAAGAGGGGGGGCAGGGGGCAATGGACTTCAGGAGGCCCATCAAGATCACCCTGAAAAGTGAACAGTGATCGCTGTTGTGCAAGCAACGTGCAGATATCATCATAACATTGGAGAAATGCTCTAACTCAAACAAGGTTTTCAGCAATCAAATAGGTATTCTTTTGTAGGAGGGAGTAGTACTTAAATTATAGGGGGACGCGTCCCCCCCATGGAGAGTTAGCTTCCCCCCATCAAGATTTGAGCGCTGGATGATCAGACGAAAAAAAGCCCGGGCCCCCCCCCCCCCAATCAAAACTCCACTAACGACAAAAAGTTATGACAACATAGCCTGACGATGTTGTCATAACTGATGATGGTCTTCAATGTCGGTGAAGACCTTTTTTTTTTTTTTTTTTTTTTTTTTGGAGAACACCTGATTTTGGGCGGAAAAATCGTTCGAATTTCCGATTTCGGCTGAAAAATCACTCTTAATTTCGGTGAAGACCTTTTTTTTTTTTTGGAGATCACCTGAATTTGGGCGGAAAAATTCGGCCAAAATTCACTCCCAATTTCGGTGAAGACAGCCGAATTTTTGAGGGTTTGGGCCCCCCCAATCAAAAATTCTGGCTACGCCTATGGCCCGGCAGCACGTATAAATCCTACAAACTCCGGCCGAATATAGTCCCAAGTTGCGGTGAAGATCTTTTTTATTTTGGTCTTCACCTGATTGCGAGGGAAAAACACTTCATCTTCGGTGAAGACCTTTTTTTTGGTCTTCATTCAATTTCGGCGACGGAATAACACACTTTTCACTAAAGTACTTTCGCATGCCAAATGCGTTTGGTCAAGGCTGCAAAAGCGTCTCCCATGCAAAATTTTACAACTTAAGTACTGGGGGGAGGACAAGCTAAACATGGCCCTCCGCTGGTTCTGCTTATGGGCCCCCACTGACCCCACGGTTGTGCATAATTATCGTGGTAGTGTCTAACGTCATTGCTAAAACGGTATTTTAAGGTCTAACATTGGCCTTTAACGGTATCAAGTAGGCTAACTAAGGATTGACTCCGCTAGTTTTGCATATGGGCCCCGCAGACTGTTTGATTTCGCGATTATGGATAATTATTGCGGTAGTGTTCAACGCTATTGCTAAAAAGCGTATGTCAAGGTCTAACACTATGGCCTCTAACAGTACTGGTATCAACTATCAAGTAAGTGTACTAACTGTTCAGAGCTGCTTAAAAAATTCCATTAAATTTCAACTTTAAATTTTCGGCATTTATGTAACGTAAATGCCAGCCCCAGTTTGCTAATTTGATGCCTGAGCCTACATTTTTACAGGCAGTCAATGTAGCGTTGATCTATGGAAAAATACATTACCAGCTCTACGTCCTTGTCCTGTATTCAAAGCGAATTCCCGCAGGAGCTTTTGATAGAAAAAAGTGCTTTTTGCATCGTTCTTATGTTACGTCACAAAAGAGACAATTATCTCAAGTAGCCAGTTGCCAGCGCGATTACACTCTCGATAGAAAACTGAAAAATGCTACGCGCAGAATTTAATTAGTACAATTACCTTATAATCAAGGTGTCGAACCGAACCTGAACCCGAACCGTAAACCCGAATGAACCGTTTCATTTTGGTGAACCCGAACCGAACCTGAACCAGCAAAATTTTACTTTAGTGAACCTGACCCAAACCTGAACCCTCAAAATTGTGCTCAAATGAACCTAAACCGAACCTGAACCCCTAACAAAAGTAAGAATATATTTTTCCATATCCGGATGCCGCTGGTGCTGGTACACGCACAATAAGAGCAGTGGTGTAGAGATGGCGCGGATAACAAAAAATGCATCCGCATGCTGCGCTGCGTCCGCAAACTTTGTCCGCATGCTGCACCGCATCGCATTCAAACACAACTAAGTTCACACTGCACCGCGCTGCACCGCAAATTAAATATCCTTTAAATTTCCACAAACACCAGAAAAAAATTAGCTCTCTAGCTTATGACACATAAAAAAATTGATTTTAGGGGTATTATTTTGGAGAGTTTTCAAAAGAGTCGCTCTCTCAAACCATGCCAAAATATTTAATTTTTAAACATCTGCCGGTATAAAAAAAGTAATGCCCTAGGTTGAGCCATTCAAAAAACTAATTTCTGGGGAGGCCATTTGGGAGCCCCAGGGGGAGTGGTACCTCCATACTATGTCAAACTATTTGTTGCTTAAATATCTACCAATAAAAACAAAAAACTATCACCCTAGCTTGAGCAATTAAAAAAATTAGTTTTTTAGGCCCCCATTTTGGGGGGGGTTGGGGAGAAGCCTCAAAAAAATTTAGGAGACAAAATTGCATTAGTAGCCCAACAAATTTACACAAAAATTAGATATCGATGTTGTGTGGATTAGGAGAAGAAGAATGCACAAAATTTAGAAAGCAAAAAATGAAAAAAGAAAAAAACTCAATGTGGCAAAAGTGTAGGTAGGAATGAAAGAGTATCTTACGACATATAACCATGTGAAATATTTTTTGCCGCACTTCAGCCGTTTTTGAATAAGACCGCTTTTTACACCAAACTTTTGAAGTAATTTTCGAGTACAAAACCTGAAGTTACGGGACTCATTGCCTTGAAATTTGGCACACACAAATAACTTATGAATCTCAAACTGTTGTCAAAATTTTATGTAGCTAGACCAAACCATTATCTGTTATTGAGTTATAAGTAAAAGTCTGAAACTTCGCACTCGTTAACTTTGAAAATGGCCGAGTAAAAACTAAAAAACATGCGACGTGAGATCAGTCGTTTCAATTATAGGCTTTCAGGTTTAATCTGGCTTGTGTGTGCTTTCTATCAGTTTTTCTGCACCATGTTTTGGCAATCAAAAACAATCTACCAGTCTACCTGATGATTCCATGCAACTAGTGTAGCCTACTAATCCTGAACCAGTAGCTTAAATAATGAAATATAAGGTATCACGTGCTCTGCATGCTGTCACAAGCTATTAAACTTGTATGAAACTACTCTATGTATTATACCTTTGCGGTTTACTAGTGTGTTGGATTGTGGAATAAATTTTGCTACTACGTAGGCTATTTTGTTATTGGAAATTTGTGTAGCCTAGTCTTCGTACTCTAGGCCTACTACATACAGACATAGGTCTACCAGATCTGAGATAGGCTCCAGACATAGGACCAAAAGCCTAATTCTTGATGCCGTAACCTGTTGACGAATAGGCTACACTGAACTAACTCTGCCAATCTGAAATGCAAGCGCATGTGTAGTAGAAACTGTTGCCTAGCCTTGGGCTAGTACCAATACTATAGGCTTACTGCGTACAGGGAGGGTGTGTCGCCAGGCTTTGTGTTGTGCCTCTACTCTGATGATTGCTTTTAAATATGCAATTTGTTTCTTCTACATTTGTCTGCCTTTGTTTCATCTTCTCACCGACAGGGGTGTCAAACCCCGAAGGAGGGGATGGGGATATATATCCTCCCAATAATTTGATTGTGTCCCCCCCCCAATAATTTGAGTAGTGTCTGTATCTGCATCCCCCCAATAATTTGACTTTGGTGTGCATTTGAGCGCAGGTCTCCACTACAATTTGGAGAACAAATTTTTCCTTCTTTTGGTGAAGATCTTATTTTTTGGTCTTCACTTAATTTGCTCCACTGAAAAAAATCGTGGTCGAGGTTCATCCCCCTTAAGTTGAAAATAGCGCAAAATTGGGGTAAAATTGCAGGTTATCCCCCCCAATGCTCAACAAAGATGGGCACCCCTGCTCACCCAACGTCCTAAACCTTTCCTGGTCTAGCCTACCAAAACCAAAATCTTTTTGTTGGTGTCAAAAAAAACACGTTCAGCTAATCAAAACTAAGTTTCTTGTAGCCAAAATAGCCGATTCTAGGATGCTCCGAATTCTGAAAAAATAAACTTGAACCGAAGGCACCTTTTCCTGTTTTAGTAGCATGCATTGTTTTCAATTCATATAATGCAGTAGCTACATCCAGACTAATCATTGTTGTTCACAAAGAAAAAATCACCAACAATAATTGTAAAAAAATGTAAAAAATTTTTGTACGCGGCGCTGCGCTGATGCTGTGACGTAATGCAGATTTTAGTTGCCACGCTGCGCGGCGCGGTGCACCAACAACAGCGCGGCGCGGTGCACCAACAACAGCGCGCGGCCGCGTACGCTGCGCTGTTGCCATCTCTACAGTGGTGATCGTCAACTGGATCAGCAATTTCTTCTTTTTTTTTTCTGGACGAAACGAGTAACGACAGTTAAATTTTAAGTCAATGAACCCGAACCGAACCTGAACCAGTAATATTTCTTTGAGTGAATCTGAGCCAAACCTGAACCTCGAAAATGGTGCTCAAGTGAACCCGAACCAAACCTGAACCGCTAAAAAATTTTGAGCAGGAGCTAAACCTGAACCCGAACCGTTATTTGAAACGGTTCGACACCCTGCTTATAATCGAAGCAGTGCAAGCAGATAAAACGGTGTGAGCTGTGACTGAACCACACTTTTAAATTAATTGTATGGTCGCCATAAAAACCAACGTCACAAAAAAAACCCCTGTTGTTTAGTAACGTTGATAAAAACGACTCTCTTTTAATCACTCGGCCACGATATGAAAAGACTTTCTAACAATTAAAGAATTTCGTAGCTTCAATCACCAGAGGTGGAGTCCTCGAGGACACATTTTGAAGTCTTTGATCTTGGCCTCAAGTCCTCGAAAATTGCCCTGTCCTCGGCTCAAGGACAGCACTATTTTTTGAACCGTCCAAGTTTTGTTGGAAAGCGCCAGAAACCTCGTAGAAAATTTGCGAAGGCCTTTTTTTGTTTTCCTCAAGTGGAAATCGCCTGAAAAAAATTTTGTGAAGACCTTTTTCGCGTAAAAAAATTTTTTGAAGACTTTTTTTGAGATCACTTGAAAAATTTTTCTCAAGACCTTTTTTTTGGAGAACACTTGCGTCTGTGTCCTTGGTTCTTGGCCTTGGCCTCGAGAGGGTCTGTCCTTGGCCTCGAAATTTTTTGGGGTCCTTGGCCTTGGCCTGTGTCCTCGACTCCACCTCTGTTAATCACACTTATGATTGGTTTAAAACATGTTCAAAATTGCATATTTTAGCTTACAACTCATAGAAATTTTTCAGTGGCAGGATCTTCGCCACCGCACCCCTTGCTGTAATTGTAGCTACTCAGTGTGAAATCGTCTTATTGAAAAGTCTTATTATGCTTAAATGAAAAACCAGGACGTGTGGCTTGTAATGTTGAATTAAAATAAAAAGGGGCCCAATCATAGGCGTAGCGAGGATTTTTGATTGGGGGGGGCCCAAATCACATGCAATGACGTCATCAGCGGTTTTCGAAAAAGGAACTTTTTGTGGGGTAAAGTTATCATAGAATGGAAGATCTGAGGCGGTAGCCTGTTGGCACTTAACCAGGATTTTGGTAAAGGGAGAGGGCGAAAACTAATAGTTAGAAAGTGCAAATGTCTAACTTAGGAGACGTGTTGAGTAAACTAGTGTACTCAAACGTATCACAGACGGGGTCTAGGGGCGGAGCCCCCAGCCGCTGGGCGATTTTTGTAAGTTTTTGGAAAAAAAGCTTTTTTAATCACATTTCGCACGTGTTCACAGCAGTTTGAAAGAACTAGATTTTTGACATTTGAAAGCCAATCGAAAAAATTGGATTGTTTAATCCTCCTTTTACTTGCAATTAAAGTCCAAAACACGTTTAAAATGTTGCATTATTGTGTAAAATTTTAATTGTGATTTAATCTCTGTAAGAATAACTTAGGCTCATTATCTCCTGCAACGTTTTAGAAGTAAATAACAATCCATTGGAAGATTTTCCTTAGAGATTTTTGTTTTGTGATGAAGTTAACTAGTGATAGGAGTGCATGTACGGCCAGGGGGCCCAGACCCCCTCAATTGAAATTAAATAATTTGTTCAATGAGAATTTTCTCTAGCTATTTTTTTCTAGTATTTTGTGCGTAAAAACTGGCAAGGTGGAGGTGACTCGTTATTGAAAAATGGCACAAGAGATGGTTACACTTACTAAACATGTAATTCCCGGGCCGGATTTACATTGCGCGGGGCCCCTAGCACTTAGGGGATTTTTGCATCATCTGCCAAAGATAAGTGAAGACCAAAAAAAGTCCTTCTACCAGTGGCGGATTTAGGGGGGGATGCATCCCCCCCACCAGCCTAAGAGTAACGATTTCGGCCGAAAAATCAGCCTCTATTTCGAAAAATTAGGCTTCATTTCGAAATGCATCTCTCCCCACCAGCCTAAACCTAACGATTTCGGCCGAAAAATCAGTCTCAATTTTGGTGAAGACCTTTTTTTTTTTTTGGAGACCACCTGATTTTGGGCGAAAAAAACGTTTGAATTTCCGATTTCGGCCGAAAAATCACTCATCACTCTGAATTTCGGTGAAGACATCCGAATTTTTGAGGTTTTGTGCTTAAAATCCCCCTCCACCAAAATTTTCTAGATCCGCCACTGTCTTCTACCTGAGCGCGGGACCATGGCATTGTGCCATATGGCAAATTCGGCGCTGGTTATTGCATTACGTTCATAAAAAGTTTAGATGAGAACCTGAAGTAGCAACTTTTAGGATATAAACTCTTGATTTCACCCTGTTTATACGTTTAAATTGGTGGTAAAAATTGAATTAATGAGGTGCGCCGGGCCCCCTGGTCGTCGATATTATTTATTGTTAATTACTGTTGTATACGTGTTCTGTTGTACGCAAAAAATGGTAAAAAAACTGAAAATGAAGAAACAAGGCTTTTTTGTCAAATTTTTGTCATTGGTGGCATTTCGATTGAGGGGGTCCGGGCCCTCTGGGCCACCCCCTGGCTACGCCTATGATTTTGAGGCAAGATCGCGCCCTTAAGTTCTTTCATAAAAAAAAACAACATTTAACGCTAAATTTTTTTTTTCCAAAACGTGGAGGACTCGAGTCAAGTCACTTGACAGTTTTTTATAACCTCCTAGAATTGCATGACATTACTATGACGTGGACACGTGGTCGTCATTATTATTGCTTACTTTTGTACGCGTAAATCCTAAATTAAAGAAACTGCAATTCCAGACAAGGACAACATACTGGCTATGCTCTCATTACTGTATATTTATCACTGGTAGTACATCAATTGGGGGGTTATAGCATTAGGTTCATAATAACGTTAAACGTGGGCCTGGGGTTGCAACTTTTAGCACAAAACTCTTAGATTTCTCAAAGGTTTTGCATGTAAATTTTTAAAACCTTGATGTAAGGGATTCCTTGGTTAACAGTTAGGGGCTTCGGGACCCCCTGGTTGTCAGTTACGGGCTCCTGGTTGTTGGTTAGGGCCCCCGGGCCCCCCCTGGTTGTTAATTAGGGGCCCCGGGACCCCATGGTTGTCGGTTTGAGGCCCCGGGGCTTCCTGGTTGTTAATTAGGGGCCCCGATCCCCCTGGCTATCAGTTACGGGCTCCCTGGTTGTCGGTTAGGGGCCCCGGAGTCCCCTGGTTGTTAGTTAGGGGCCCCGAGGCCCCCTGGTCATCAGTTAGGAGCCCCGGAACCCCCTGGTTGTTACTTAGTAGCCCTGGAGCCCCCTGGTTGTCAGTTAGGGCCACGGAACCCCCTGGTTGTTAGTTAGGGGCTCCGGGGCTCCCTGTTTGTCAGTTAGGGGCTTCGGGGCCCCCTGGTTGTCGGTTAGGGGCCGTGGGGCCCCGTGGTTGTCAGTTAGGGGCCCCGGATCCCCCTGGTCGTTAGTTAGGGGCCCTAGGGCCCTCTGGTTGTCAGTTAGGGGCCCTCTGGTTGTCGTTTAAGGCCCCCTGGTTCTTTGTAAGGGGCCCCGGTGCCACCTGGTTGTTAGTTAGGGGCCCCAGGGCTCCCTCGACATCAGTAATATTATTGTTAATTACTGTTGTGTACGTCATTACTGAAAAAAAAACTTCAAGTAAACATCGCTAAGCTATGTTGTCATAATTTTTTATCATTGGTGGTATTTGAATTGGGGGGGCCCGGGCCCCCCTCTAGCTACGCCTGTGGGCCCAACATTTAAGCTGTCCCCGGGCCCACGTTTGGCTCTCGACGCCCCTAAATGAGGGCCAGTGATAGCAAATTCTAGAACAATAACTTTCAATTTCACCCGGGTTATACAATTGAATTGGTTGACAAAAATTGAATTGATGGGGGCCCGGGGCCCCTGGTCGTCAATATTATTCACAAAATGTTAAAAGAAATGTTGTACGCGAAAAATGCTAAAAGAAACTGAAACTGTAGACTATTTTGTCACATTTTTGTCATAGGCGACATTTCCATTAGAGGGGGTGGTGGATGGCTACGCCTATGGGTAGGGATGAAAGGATATCTTAAGGCATATGACCGTGTGAAATATTTTTTGTCGTACTTAAGCCGTTTTTGAGTGAGACCGATTTTTTACACCCAACTTTCGGGATGTTTTCCGGGTCCTGATATAGAAGTCACGTGACTTTTTGCCTCGGAATTTCGTACAAACATACAACTCATTTATTTCAAACTGCTCTCAAAATTACTTGTAGCTAGACCAGCCAAACCGTTCTTGAGTTTTACGTAAAAGTCAAAAACTTCGGCACTCGGCAAAGTGAAAAACAAAGGAACAAGCGACGCAAATGTCGACCTTTCAAATCACAGCTTGACGTACATATGCTTGAACGCATTTCATCTAATGTCACAATTGATGTATTTAAACCTACTAACGCAAGTTACCCAAGTCTTGCAAAAAATTTCGAGTGAGCATTTTTAACGTTTGTTGGACTAGACCAGGGGTTTTCAACCTGGGGCGATTTGCCCCCCTAGAGGGCCACGGAACTTTAACCAGGGGGTTACAAGCAGAGGTGGAGTCGAGTACACAATGCTTAAAGGCCATGGACAGCCCTTCCGAGAACAGACACTCTCGAGGCCAAGGACACAAACGCAAGTGTTCTCCGAAAAAAAAGTCTTCAAAAAACTTTTTCAGGCGATCTTCGAGGACTCCACCTCTGGTTAGAAGCGTAGCCAATTTTAAGCGCTTGTAGCAAAGGAGTCTTTTTTGTCTGTGACGTCACAAAGCGCACTGAAGACTTGCAGCGTAGTTGCAGCCACTACAAATAGACCAAAAATTTATTGGGTCTCTAGAAGGGGGTCACAAACTATAAAAGGTTAAAAATCACTGGGCTAGGTGGTTCGGGAATAGCATTTTGTCTTAGCAAGTTTTTTGTTCGTTAAATCCTTTTAGCGAGCGAAAATGACCTAAACCGGCTCGCTGAGATGTTCTTTGAGGTTGGCCCTGGTACGTCATTTTGAATGGAACAAGGTGAAATTTGGACATAAGGAAATGGACAGGCGCGTAGCCAGAAAATCGCAATGGTGGGGGGGCTGTTCCGGGACTCATGGCCAAAGAACCACAGAAGCACAATGAATACAACTGGATTTGAAACAATTTTTCCATCGAAATTTAGGTAGACCAAAAAAAAAAGATCTTCACCTAAAATCGTCACGGCTTTAGTGTCCTAATTTAGTGCTAGACCAAACAGAAAGAAAAAAATATTCGTAACCTAGTCTTGGAAATGCCAATGGGAGGGCTATTTGCCATTCCAGCGCAGAAACCAGGCTCAAAAGTGTTAAAAACGTAGTATTTTCCATATTCTACATGCCAATGAGGGGGTTACTGCCCCCCCTGGCTACGCTACTGGAAATGGATAAAAGCGTCATACTCTAAATTTCTGAGCATCTTGTTAAGTCAACGCATTTTTGAAGCCGGTCTCCACTGGCTAGTCACTTGGGAAAATTTAATCAAAATCAAATTATTTAAGAGGTCCATCTACCATGCTCCTTAATCTTAAAAGCATAGGCAAACTTCTGTAATTGTATTTACATTTTATTCACCAAGTTGCCTTGGTCAGGAGACAGCGAAAAGACTTTCGGTCTTCGAGTCAAACTGCCACCTGTTTACCACACACGGAGGAGGCTTCACAGGGAAGTTTTGGACATGTCTATTCAGCACAAGAGCTGAAAGGGCAAACGTTTATTACCTAATTTTCTTTTCAGGGTCTCCTAAATCGTGCTAAATTTCTAAAATGGAATTAAAATCGTTGCTTTTCAAAAAATCACAAATTGCCCTCGGACCCCCTTTGATCTGCCTAAGTTGCCCCATAAGTTTGAGTAGCGCGTCGCAAGTCCAGCCAACTTTTCCAACAACTGGCACACCAAACAAGTTTGAGAACCACTGAGTTGCAGTATAACCGCACGCTTAAGCAAAACGTTGCCTAAATTTTTGCAGGTGTGGCCATATTATTACCCGAATCCGCAAGATCCAACAGATTTAGATCGCTACCCTGTTGAACTAGCGTTGAACAAAATAGAATATTTTCGAAGTCCCAATGAAGAAAGGAAGATAGCAGAAGAGAAAAAAAATCGAGGCAACAAGAAAAAAACGAAAAAGAAAAGTTCAAATGCAAAAAAATCAATTACTTTTGTAAATTTTTTTAAACACATAAGAAAAAGCAAATGGAGTTCCAGCGGGTAGCAGCAGTAAAATTTTGGAATTAGATATAAAAAAGGATAACTTGATGCTATAAGGGTAACTTCGTAAAAATGCGTACCGGCATGCAAACACATACTTCATTTACCATAGGTGGTTATGCGTACGTACAGTAAGAGTAGCTACCAAATTAAACCTTGAAAACGCGATCACATCCGCCAGCTAATCATACAACATAACTATAACATAACGTACAGCGATCGAGAAATGCATGTATTGCGATTGAGAAATATATATGTCAAAATGTTCCAGTCTTTTCTGGGTTTGTTTTTTATTTCTTCCAAAAATAACATGGAAATAGTAACTCGCGGCATAGCGTAAAAAAGCATACAAGCAAAATGCACTTCAGATAACCATAAAAGCGGTGCACAAATAACGAATCAGTGCTTTGTTGCAAAACCTCAAAGAAAAAAGTTTTGCGTCAAGTTTCCCAAATTTTTTTTTCTGAAAAAACTCTGCGTTACGTTTTTACAAATTACTTAAATTTTTCTAACACCTATAAAAATGATTGTCAACAATTTAATGGTGATGCTTTTGACTTTTGCAAGCCAGAGTTTTGATGTTTAATCGTTTTGCGTGCTTCTGGCCTAGAGGCTACCAGCGCGGAAGCCTGGGGAAGAACCACCAGAACGGCGACTACTTAAAACAAGCAATGCGAAAAAGGCTGCTGGTTCGAATCCTGTGGGAGGATAACTTTTTTACATTGCTTGTTTTAAGTAGTCGCCATTCTGGTGGGTCTTCCCTAGGCTTCCGCGCCGGTAGCCTTTACGCCAGAAGCACGCAAAACGATTCAATACCAACAATTTTCTGAAATTTTTTAACAAATATTTCGGCATTTTTTAAAAATCGTACTACAAATATTTTAAATTACTAAATTAATTATTATATTAAATAAATAAAATATTTTGAAAATTAAAAACGGCAGTCTTCTTAACTACAATATTTTTAAATATCTGTACAGCGTAGTTTATAATATACTGTACTGACTTAGACTTGACTAGAACCCAGCTTGAGAAATTCGAACCGAGAAACAAACGATAAATCGAAGTTAGTAGGAAACATAAAGCACCGTAAATGCAAACTCAAAGAGTTTTCATTGAAGACAATGTTTCTAGTCCATGACTGCAAAGCGAAACTCCAGGTACGGTTAACGCATCGATGACGCTAACCTGCTTGCAATCAATGCTAATTATTGCCTCTTCTCAAACCTTCTTTTTTGAGAAGCGGAGGCCATGATTAACTGGAGCGAGAGAAATGCAACAGAACAATTTCACGCATTAAGAAACCCAAACTTTGATTTTTGTCAACTTTCTTGAGGTTAGAAACTAAGTAGAAAAGATTTGTAGTTGAGTGTGGCAACCATCAGATACAGTTTACACTATACAGTAATAACATCTACACTACAGATCATGTATACTAACTTGTGGCATACCGAACATGTGAAAAACGCTGTTTGCGCATCACTTTTGCCTCGAGTTAACTAATAATAATGATCAGAATCAAACATATAATGAGTTGCAAACGCGTTTTCTTCAACTTACAACTCAACGGCGGCTAAAGAAAGGCAAGCACTTATAATTGCAGCTGCAGGGCAATAACTTTGAAACACAGAATATCCCAATGAAGCCTTTGAAAAATCTCAAACTTTTAATGGACTTTGAGGGAAAACAACAGTGCTTGATTGCTTTGACAAGGTTTTACACTACATATGACTAGTTTTACGTGCAATAAATAGTTTTAATAAGTGTGAGCGGAACCTCGTTTGTGTTCCTACAGAACGTGATATATATTCATCTGCACTGTATGCACAAATCATCAATGCTTTACGCAAAAAATATTCTCCTTAACTTATTCAAATACATATCGATTAAGGCACTGTAGTTTTCCAACTGCTCAATGCTCATCGAAATTATTTTTTTAAACAAGCTACATCTCAAAATTGGGGGTAAGCGAATTTGACAATTGAATAGGTCTGGGCAAGGGATATATCGAAACTGTTCGACTGGAACAAAAAATTTTTACCAGTAAAACACCTTAATATTTCAAAACCACTCCGCAACAGCTTGTCTCGCTATTGGACATTTCAAAGATACAAATAATTTACATTTTGAATTGAAAATGCAATGAGAATAATGAACACGAAGAAAAACTTAAATTCAACTGATCCTTCAATTGCCTCTTTCCTAAATCCCACAGCTATTTTGTTTTACTCTAAAATCATTAAAATTACCAAAAAAGCTTCAAAATTCTGGCTAGAAATTTGTCAGTTTCAGCTGGAACCGCAACTGAAGTCCAGATTTCAGTGTCCTTTAAGATTCCATCCAAGCAAAATAAAGATGTTTGAAGACTGCGATGTGTGGCCAACCCTCGTGAAAATTAACAGACAACACCACAAGTAAATGACGATCGAGCACATAAAGCGCACTTACTCTAGTCTATACGACCAGCCACGCAATAAAACATTATGGTTGAGTGACAGTCAGTGGGTGGCAGTGGAGACAATGATTTTAAGTACGGAAAAAGCAAAAAAACTATTTAAAATAACAAAAATCGTTAATTCAAACATAACCTGCAACAATTAAACGTAAACTAAATTTTCAACAAAACTTAACTGAAAACAATGGAAACTACAACGCATGACTACCAGTGATATTTGGTCCTTAAATGATATAAAATCTTTCTAATAGTAGGCCGTGGTGTTACATCGCATTTAGTTCCTACGCAAGGTCCAACTTTTCGAAGCTATCGTAACGCTCAAAAACTTCTATCGTTGAAAAGGTATTGTAATTGGTGGAACTTACAATTATCTCCAAAACTATGTAGTGGACATTAAAAGCATTATCTAACCCACAGAGCGCAATGCTGAGACTTTACACATTCGGGAGTTATACTACGTAGATTCGTCTGTTTTTATTCATTCTGTAGTCGCTTAAAAAAATGTTAGAATTATGTAATATATCAAAACTTGACCTTTACTGTTAAGTTGCTATGTGTAAGACATAGCAAATGAAACAAGATTGTCGGTATTAACCGCCATGAAGTGATCCCATTCGCAACAAAATCTCTTATAGATCCAACGCAACTTATTACTTCCTGGCTACGGTTAATAAGATTTGAAAAATCTGATTTTTTGTACTTGTTCGGCAGTGATAAAAAGTACAGAAATTGAAATTGCTTTCCCTGAATTCACAGTGTATCATCAAATTTTTTAGCAGCAGCGTAAGCCAAGTAAACTGACATGTTAAGAGCAGAATGAAACGTGCGCATAATGAACTACTGTATGTTTAAATTGAATGTGTTTGCTCAAAACGAATGCTGTATATGATAAGTACAAGTATTGTAAACTCAAAACCACCACTCCATATTCGAGCAACGCAGTTAGAATGAAGCGAGAAGCCAGCAAGTCCACATTCATCGCAAACTTTAGAGAATGGCTATGGCTATGGCTAAAATTGTTTGTAAGAGACCAATGCATGATTTGCATTGATGCCACACGAAAAGTATAGTTTTTACTTGCTGAAATAAAACATTTTTGCTTTATTCGTCGTTTTAAGCCAAGTAAAAAGGCGTGAGCGCTCCACTATCGGGATAAAGCAGAACGTGAAATAGTTTGAAAACAACTAAAATGCAATCCATCCACTGAGATTCGTTTGATGCTCGGCTTTATGCGGTGTTGCCAACTATTGTGACAAAGCAATGATGCTATAAACAGCAAAGTTTTGCGGTTGATTCAACGTCTATTTGTCAGCAGGGTTACAAAAACTGCAGTAAAACTTCTCCTGATCCTTGACTTCGTCGTAATTGCACCCGACACAAACGGTATGAAACCATTTGTCACAGGCGTCGCATTGCACCCAATTCAAAATATCATCGGCGTACAACAAGGCCTTGCATTCCAACGATGAGCACTGATCACTAGCTGAAAAATAAAGATTTTCGATCACTAGCTGAAAAATAAGCGGAAAATAATAAACAATTTTCGAAAATGCGTTGTCGAAATACAAACACTTTAGAGCGAGAGTTTTGCTTTCAAATCCCGGCAGCCAAGCCTAAGTGCTAGGGCAACAGCGCGACACATTTCCAGAATGTAAACGCTCTACTGACAATATTTTTATGCTTGCTAAAAATCGGAATTAAATGAACCCTGAAATACAGTTCGATTATCGGAACGACCGACGCTCGCGTGGCGTGTTCCTTTGTTTTTACTCGGCCATTTTCCAACTAATGAGTGCGAAATTTCAGACTTTTGCTTATAACTCGAGAACGGTTAGGTCTAGCTACATAAAATTTTGACAGTAGTTTGAGATTAATGAGTTATATGTTTGTAGTTTGTACCAAATTTCGAGGCAATAGGTCACGTGATTTTGATTTTAGAACCCGAAAACCGCCCGGCAAGTTTGGCGTAAAAAGCGGTCTCAGTCAAAAATGGCTCAAGTACGGCCAAAGAATATTTCGTATGGTTGTATGTCTTAGATACCCTTTCATTCCAACCAACCCACTTTTGGCCGCGATGAGGTTTATTTCTTTTTTTTTTCCTTTTTTTTCTTCCTAATTTTTGTACGCTCCTCTTCTTCTAAACCACAAAACATCGAAATCTAATTTTTGTGTAAAGTTGTTGAGCTGCAAACGCAATTTTTTCTCCCGAAGTTTTTGGGGCAACTCCACCGGGAACCCCCCAAAAATCAATTTTTTGAATGGCTTAAGCAAGAGTGCTACTTTTTTTTGATATCAGTAGATATTTAACAGACAAATATTTTGACATAGTTTGGGGGTGCCACCCCCCCGGGAACCCCCCAAAAATTCATTTTTTGAATGGCTCAACTTAGAGTGCCAGTGTTTTATGATATCAGGAGATATTTAACAGACAAATATTTTGACATAGTTTGGGAGTGCCACCTTTTCGGGGACCCCCCACATAGACCCCCAAAAATCAATTTTTTGAACAGCTCAACTTAGGGTGCCAGTCTGTTATATCAGGAGATATTCAACAGACAAATATTTTGACACAGTTTGGGGGTGCCATCCCCCAATCAAATTTTTGAATGGCTCAAGCTAGGGTGCCAGTTTGTTTTGATATCAGGAGATATTTAACAGACAAATATTTTGACATAGTTTGGTAGTGCCACCCCCAAAAATCAATTTTTTGAACGACTCAAGCTAGGGTGCCAGTGTTTTATGATATCAGCAGATATCTAACAGACAAATATTTTGACAGAGTTTGGGAATGCCACCCCCGCCCCCCAGGGACCCCCCAAAATCAATTTTTTGAACAGCTTAACTTAGGGTGTCAGTTAGTTTTGATATCAGGAGATATTTAACCGACAAATATTTTGAAATAGTATGGGAGTGCCACCCCCCGGGACCCCCCAAAAATCAAATTTTTTAACGGCTCAACTTAGGGTGCCAGTTTGTTTTGATATCAGCAGATATTTATCAGAAAAATATCTTGACATAGTTTGGGGGTGCCACCCCCCGGAGACCCCCCAAAAATCAATTTTTTCTATGGCTCAACTTAGGGTGCCAGTCTGTTATGATATCAGCAGATATTTAACTGACAAATATTTTGACTCTACTTTTCTGGAGGTTCCATAATCAGATATTTTTGAATAATTGCTGATTCTACGGTAGACAAAAAGTACTTTTGAGCGTCACAGCATTAGCTTTGCGTCGGTCGTTCACTGGGTTTGCTGGCAAACTCCCATCTAGTTTATAATATGATTTCGTCTAATAGCGGCTAAACTTATAATGGTATAAATGTCACTGAAATTTGGATATTTTATCCAGTGATGCTCTTCAAATGTTGCAAGAACTGGATCTGTAACCGGCTCTCTAAACTTAGCAATCGGTTCATTCGAGCCAACAGCACAAGATATCTGGAAAGCAATTTTAACTGAATTGCACCTCTGATTTAATCCTACTGTTGTGAACTGAGCTCGAAAATTAAAAATTCCGTAGTTGTCGAATTTACACGCTACATGCAACGCCTTTACCAGCTTTTACATACTATCAAATCGATTCTTTCATTATACTCGCTGTATTACGCCAAAGCATGTAACGAGTTGGCGGGGCCCAACTCTGCGTCATTGCGCCCAGGCAACACAACTTCTTTCGAAGAAATGATGCAGCGGTGGCGAGCTGTTGGCAACACTGTGTCCGATTTGACCGTCCCGAGATTTGAACCTCAGACCTACCGCTCCAGAGACAAATGCGTTACCGCTCGACCAAGTGATGCCAGTGCTTGCTATTATTCTTTATCAACACTCGCAAACTCGAGAAGCCACAGATAACGCTGAACGAAAACTTGATGGTCTTAATTCTAAAGGCACATTCGTAGCAGTTCGGCACGCTAAGAAAACTGAATTGAATACGGTTAAGCTTAAGCTGTAATGTAAATTAAAGGAAATTCGGAAGTTTCAAATATCCAAAACCAAGACGAGAAATGGGCTCACAGTACTTCCTTTGTGGAAGCACAACGACATTTTAAACTAATACATTATTGTATTTTCTTTCTAATTAATTATCGTAAATCTTTAAAATTTGTACCTTTCTAGTGACCTTACTGACTATAGTAATGCATGCAGCAAAACAATTCTGAAATAATATAATGATTATCGTAAATTAAATAATCTTGAACACAAATAACGGCTACTAAACCTCCGTGCAAAAATTTGGGGCAATCAAGATATCATTGTTTATCGTAGTTAGAAACCTAAACATAGAATACTGCAATGGAAAGTATGACTTGTCAGTATTCTTTTACTCTACGATTTCAAAATTTGAAAAGTTTGAATTCTAGGTTATTTTAATATTTTTGTGGTCATTATTCTAAACGTAAGCATGCTTTTAGAGCTCTTATGCTCATTGCTCAAATATGCAGTGTTTTCAATTTTTTAGTGATTTTGGTCGAAATGGTTGAATTTTTGCCCACGCATTAAAATTAAAGGCGGTGAATCATCCAGCCGATTCCGGTGGTTTACAATAGCTTAAATTGAACTTTAATTTTTGATATTTTTTGTTATAATTTTGGGACTGCGATTGCAAAGATATTTAATAAATACAAAAAGATATCCCCCGAAAAAAATTTTTGGAAACTCTGAGTTTTGTTCTTCCTGCCAAAACCACAGTAGGCCTAATAGTTTAGAGATAGTTTATTTCTAAATAGTTTATTTCTAAATAGTTTAGGCCTAACTATCTCTAAACTATTAGGCCTAATATCTTTTTATAATTGTTGAATATCTTAGCAAACGTAGAACCAAAATCAAAACAAAAAATATCAAAAATTGTCGATCAATTTTAGCTACAGTAAACCACCAGAATTAGCTGGATGATTCACCACCTTTAATGCAATGACCATCAAGTCACCAAATGAATACGCCTAGCGACTAGTAGCCCAAAAAACTCACCATCAGCTCCTTCCCCACTGACAGCGCTGGATACAGCTGCCCCTTGAAGTTTAACCTTTTTCTTGTTCTTCTTGGGCGATTTACTGCTGGACGGTTTTCTCTTGCGTGGCTGGTCTGAAGGAGGTGACAACACAGAGGAAGATTGTTTTTGAATATTTTTCACAAGATCATTGCTCACTTGCATATTCGAAGAAGGTGATGTGATGGCTTTTGATGTTTCATCGGCATCTGTGTTACCTGAGAGTATTGCGAGATTATAAGCAAAGGTATGTTAATTACAGGTTTGGAAAGCTTTGAAAATTCAAATATTAATTTAGGATTTGACTCTTATATGAAACTGTTCCCGTTAATCCACTGCGTTTAGTGGGGGCTTATTTAAATAAGCAAGCAACGATGATGATACCACTACCCGTGGTGCTATTCAGCCAGTTCAAATTTAGACAACTGGTTGTTAATATTTGCTTGCAAAATATCTTGCTCTTTTGGTTCCAACAAACCGGCTGCTAAGCTTAGAAAGCCGATTTCAAATCCAGTGCTTGCAAAATTCGAATAGCACCAGTACCACGGAATGTTACTGCAACATTGAAAATTATGAAATCAGTACCATACAGTTACAGCATTAGCACATGCAAAGCTGTATCAATTCTATTTGCTACAGCAATAAATTTCTAAATTACTAGTTTTCAATGCAGAGACAACAAAAAGTTCTAGTTTATACAGTGCATCACAACAACAATGCTTTAAGCTCTCTCTAACAAACAATATGTTGCATATTGCAGCTCCAGGTCAGAACTTTATTGCCTCATATTAAGTTAAAATATAACATACCAGAGGAATCAATTTTCTTCTCAAGCGATTTTTCTTCATTGGTTTTATTGTTCTTCGATTTCATGACTCTAAATCTACGAGAAAAAAATTGACTTGTTATATTGCTGAAGTAGCGAGAATATTTAGGAAGAACTGCAAATGTCGATGTTACACAGAAATATATCATAATACAAACAAACTTAAAAAATAAACACTACTCACAAAAAGGGGGTGTCATTTTGATTGACAGTTGTTCCAGGGCTTGGTCTTTTTTCACTCTTGCAACCAAAAGCCACAAGATCACCATCACGAAGAGCATATTCAACATTTGGTTTAAGCATAACATTGTTTTTAAATGTCCCATTTGTGCTTTTGAGATCTTTTACATATAATGTGTTCTTGTTAATTCTTAAAACAGCATGTTTCCTGAAAAAAAGGAACAGCTTTAAAAGGTACGCTTGATGTACCATACTTAACAAGTAACAACTTAGTTAAGGAAATATCAAATTGCAAGTTGTTGAAACAAAAAACTGTCCAATTTTATTGATCTTGTATTATTCTAACCTAAACCTGTAAACTGTTGAAGAAAATAGAAAACTTAAAGTCACAATTTAGGTCATCCCGAACTATCAACAAAGTGACTATGGATGAATTTGAACCCATGACCACAACAACCAAAGGCATGGACTGGTTTCGAAGTTGTAGCAGTCCTTCTATGCTGGACAGGCATTAAATGACTCTGCCACCATAGCTATGTGGTGAAATGACCATGCTAACATTTACTGTATATAAATGTTAAATGCCATTGTATTGTTTTGAGTAACAGCTGCAAGCTTTAATTAAGTGGCTGAGATATGTTCACTTACAATACATGCCATTAAACTGCTAAAGAAATTTGGTATCAGAATACTATTACTAATTTTTTGAATCTAGATTTTGGGTTTCATTATGTTCAAATTTTTAGAACATTTGTAGCTCTTTTTGCAAGGTGAAAACAAGGAAAAACTACACAAAATGTATAACATAAGGTATAAAAATCAAATGCCAGCCCAGCAGGACAACATTATAAATCACACCGATAAGGCATATCTGATATAGCCAGCTACAAGGATAGAAAAATAAAAACTTTTTCATGCAACTAAAGAAAAAAAATAAAATTTTGATATTACCAGTGTAATCTATTAGTAAATTACATTAATATTTCGACTTGGTACTTACCTTGATAAAAAACAAGGAAGCTTTGGTGCACTGATCAAAAAATCACAAGTTGAATGCCTTCCAAGGATAGCTGATTGCTTATTTTGAGAATTTAAAGTAAAAACTAGCAACCTCCAACTAAATTGATCTTCTTTATTATCCAGATATTTACTGGGCATTTGTATTAAGTCAAAAGCCATTTTGATCAATTAACAATTTTCAAAAATATCAGATAGGCTACCGATAGGCTATAAACTGTAAAATTGGAATCTTGATATTGCCTCTTAAAATCACCATAACATTAACACTATACAGTTATAGATCAGAGATTAATATCCTATGCAGATACTGAAATAAATAAACACCTGTATATACGTTTTGCAATGAAACTAAAAAATCACATGTTGTCAAAATATTTAGATAATATCCCACTGGTAACTAATAATTAAGGCAGTGGCTATTTTGCTTCTAGAGGCAAAATAGTTCTAAATGCGATTTAGCCTCTAGAGACAAAATAGTCCTAAACACTATTTGGCCTCCAAAGGTAAAATAAAAATAGCTCTAAATGCTATTTTGTCTTTAGAGCAGTGGTTCTTTACTTTTCTTATGTTGTTACCCCTAAACTATCTTGATGTATATCAGTTACCCTTTCTAGAAAAACAGCAACTATATAATAGCTTCCAATCCAAAATAAACACACAGAAAAATAAGGTCATTTTTTATTACAAAAGTCATTTTATATACATTTAGGCTGAGTGCAGGAAAGAAAACATCTCATATCATTATCAATCTAAAGCCTGTTTCGATATTTTGTCTTTATGGACACCATTCTGAATTGAACTATGAAGAAAACCCCACTTCACAGCAATAAGTTGAAGAAAATTGAATAAAACTCAAAGCTTTAATGAAAGGATGGGATATTCATTTTAAATACCAGTATCTGCCCAAAGTCTTCCTATATCTTCTCTGGTTAAATCAGTTTTAAGATGTGCATCACCGCGCAGTTGAAGAAATTCTATTTTTGCTGCCAATATCATCATCATAAATAGAGTTTTCTTCAACTGAAAATGGCTTGCTAATCCACAAAAAATTATGTGGCTCAAACTTCCCGGAAAATATTGCTTAATCGCAACATAACAAATGCTCCCCTCACGCTAACTACTAACTGGACTAGACTATCAATTGTTTACGAAACAAAGAATTCAAAGAGACCCTATAATTATGACTAATTTCTAGACACTGTTCTGGTAATTGACTTAGGCCTCCCTAACGCAAAATAGCCTGAAGGTTAGGAAGGCCTACCAGTAAGTAAATGACCACGACAGTGTTTAGAAGGGCAAAATAGCATTTAGTGCTATTTTGCCTCTAGAGTAGTGGTTCTTAACCTGTGAGTAATTACCCCCAAAGGGGTAATTTGGCATTCTAAAATGGGCAATGTCACTTTTTTGAAATCAAAAAGAAATCTTCTAAGGCCAGTGGTAGGGATGTCCATTTCAAAATAACGAATTCTACACAACTGGATCCTATTTTGAACCAGTTCCACTCTTAGGATTCAGTTTAGTTGTGAAGAAAAACTGCCAATGGTAAATTTGTTCAACTGAGTCAGTCAACTGCATTGGGACGCGTCCTTTTGACCCGGATGTTATAATGGCATGATTTTCTCTAGGAGGGCTAAGCCCCCTTGTTGCGAGCCTGTTTCCTTTCCCTGAAAACAACTAGCAATGAAGGTTAAAATGAAAAGGAAAAATTCAGAGAAACTGATGAAGCATTGCAGAATGAGAATATCCAATAATCATGTGATTTATAGTGCTGTAATCCTTGTACTGGCTATACATTTATTAAAAAGGAAACAAAATGTTAAACATTTTGTTTTGTAGTAGTTGAACAGTTAAGTGCTGAATTGATATCAAAATAGTACTGACTGCCATTTCGTAGATTTAGAATTCAGAATTCTGGATTAAAAAGAAAACATTCAGAATTATTCTACAATACATAATTATTCTGAAATGAACATCCCTAGCCAGTAGCTATGGTGTGGGGCTACTAACTAAAAAAAAATTATTTTGCTTCACTATCACCATGCTTCTACAATGTCATAGTTTAATACTAATTAGTCATAACTATAAGGTCTCTTTAAATTCATTTGTTTCATAAACAATTGATAGTCTAGTCCATAAGCGTCACCTATTGGGGGGTCGTGGCCCCATGGGGTCTGACACTGAAGGAGGCGAATTATGTCTGGCCTCCTCGGTTTTTTGGCAAGTAACACCCACTTAACAACAAAAAATTTGAAAGTCCAGACTGAGATAGAACCAGAATGCAGCAAAGACTTTTTTTTGATCTTCAACTGAATTTGAGGGCAAAATTCTGCACTGAAATAAAATTGTTTAAGCTTAACCAAACTTTGCAAAAACATTTTGCCCCTTTGGAATTTGTTGAATCTACAAAAAATCAATGCCTATGGTCTAGTCCAGTTAGTAGTTAGCGTGAGGGGAGCATTTGCTTTGTTGCGATTAAGCGATATTTTCTGGGAAGTTAGAGCCACATAATTTTTGGGTCCAAGACAACTGACCACGAACCAACTGACCTCGAACAAACTGACTGCGAAGAATGCCGATTGGCTGAGAAGGGCGATCCTAAATATATTTTTACTATCCCCAGAGCCATCTTGCCCAAACCCTCACTTTGTGACAAAATCACTGCGACGAAATCAGTGATGAAATTATATAACGAATTCATTGCTTCGCGGTCAGTTTGTTTGTGGTCAGTTTGTTGCAGTCAGTTGACTTGGCTTGTAATTTTTTGTGGATTAGCAAGCCATTTTCAGTTGAAGAAAACTCTATTTATGATGATGATATTGGCAGCAAAAATAGAATTTCTTCAACTGCGCGGTGATGCACATCTTAAAACTGATTTAACCAGAGAAGATATAGGAAGATTTTGGGCTGATACTGGTATTTAAAATGAATATCCCATCCTTTCATTAAAGCTTTGAGTTTTATTCAATTTTCTTCAACTTATTGCTGTGAAGTGGGGTTTTCTTCATAGTTCAATTCAGAATGGTGTCCATAAAGACAAAATATCGAAACAGGCTTTAGATTGATAATGATTTGAGATGTTTTCTTTCCTGCACTCAGCCTAGATTAGAATGCTTAATAACAAAAAAAGCAGCATCAACCTTCCCATTGCAGTAAATGCATTTGTAATAAAAAATGACCTCATATTTCTGTGTGTTTATTTTGGATTGGAAGCTATTATATACTTGCTGTTTTTCTAAAAAAGGTAATTGATATACATCAAAATAGTTTAGGTTTAACAACATAAGAAAGGTAAAGAACCACTGCTCTAGAGGCAAAATAGCGTTTAGGACTATTTTGTCTCTAGAGGCTAAATCACATTTAGGATTATTTTGCCTCTAGAGGCAAAATGGTAGTTAGGACTATTTTGCCGTTAAGCACAGAATAGCCACTTAGTTAACAAATAAATGAAGTAAACTTGCAGTGCTTTGGATCATGTTATGGTCAACTTAGTTTGGATACACTCTGATCAACTAAAAATTTACTAACTGTGGCTAACTACATAGGAAAAGGCTTAGGGCACAACCTATGTGCGCAAACAATTTGTAATAAAACTTAAAAAACCTAATGCTAGCCCTAAGCCTCAGCCTAACCCAAACTCTAACGTTCACCCAAACCTATATTTGTGTCAGACTCAACAATTTATTTATTTATTTGTGTCAGACTCAACAAAGGTCCATGATAACACGAAAACAAAAACACACAAGCAAATTTATCAGGCACAACACAAAGCATAAACACAGAACATGCGTGCTAATTCAGCCAAAATGTAATTTTAGTAATGTAGTGAAAAATCAGAATCAAGAAAACATGCAGAGCCAAAAATTCGTAGAATGTAAGCATTTGGAGAGTGTTTGTATCTTATTATGAAATTTACAGTATGTTTTCTCATCAACAAATAAAAGGTCGAGATGCCGTTATTAACCATAGTTTCATTGATGTATATTCTTTTGGTAAGGTTAAAAAGTATACGATAAGCATTGTTGTAAGCTACACAAAGACGATTTATACTCGATGCAGGATAACAACAACTAAGATTGATGCTGTAGATAGAGGATCAAAAATAACGAAACAAAGTGTTTTTAACATTAACACTAACAGAGCATTTGGAAAACCTAGTACGAAACATTTTAGCTATGCAATACATAGATCTTACTCGAGCTTAGTATCAAGTTCATCAGAAAGAACACTGCTAATTGTAACACCAAGATATTTAACACCATTCACAAATTCAACATGCTGGTCATTCACAGTTAGATTATGATCAGTGGTTTTGAAGAGTTTACAAGGAAAATACATAGCTTTGGTTTTCCTGCAATTGAAGACAATATTGTGCTTTGCAGCAAATTCGACGCAAGTATCAACAAGCCTTTATAAGCCTTTGAAACTAGGAGCAAAGCAGCAAATGTCATCAGCGTACATAAGATTGTTTAAACACTTGTCCCCAATACAGCAATATAATCATCAAAACAAAAATTTCCAAAAACGAGTGATGTCTCCAGAATCTTTGTATATTTAACTGTGCACATTCCGTGCGTCAAGTCACTTTGAATTATATTTTATACCGCTATGTATTTACCAACCACTGTTGTGTTTTTTTCCTATGCCGTATGGTTCTTCTGCACCAAAACTCTAGTTTGATTCTAAACACTTTTTCTGTAAAAATTTTCAATACCTACAGTATTAATGCTGACATGTTGTGTAAAATTTGCCCAGAAATCCTAATTTCAGGTTAAACTTTTGGATGAAGGGACTGGGCAATTAAATTCTTTAACTAGCCTTAACAGTTAACTTTGTAGGCCTATACCCTGATACCTGTACACAGTATACCTTTATGTGCATCGTTTTTACTGTTTCTATACTTTTGTTGGGTGTTGTTGGGTACATTATGAGCCGTCGCTTTTTTTCAAAGCTTTGTCACTCATGTATGAGCATGCGTGCGCTCTCTCCTCTCCAATTTAAGCTGTTCCCCAAATCTAGTCCTAACCCTAATGAGTGCACGCATGAGAGCAACGAGAGCATGCGCACGATCATACACATATCGCAGAGGTTCCGAAAAATAGCAGACGGCTTACAGGCTTAAACTTAACAACATTCCGTTTGTTTAATATGAGCTTCGAGGGGGCAACTGACTCAAAGATTGTCAGATTGCATGGTCATTTTTGATGTCTACAGGTTTGGTTTTTGTGCCTTCACAATTTTTATCTTTCTGTGACTTAGTGCTATAGCTGATAGGCTACAAAATGTGTTGTGGTGTTAGCATTGAACCATTCCGAATAAAAGTTGATTTGATTTGTACTGTAAGTTTAATCACAATGTCATTGTCCTGTGTCTCAGGTCTTGTCATCAACAATACATACCGGTACAAAAGGCTACTCTTCGCTATCTGTACATCTCAATTTTAAAAGTACTGGTAAATAAGCCAATTAGCCTTGCACTCTGCCACAAAACTGTACAGTGTAAGTGCTGAAGTGTAAGCTGACCATAAAAACTTTGCTATCTTTATGTTTACAGTTACTGCCTAAGTCTAAAATTATATACATTACCGAACCGTACAGCGTACAAAATCAGGTAGCACAGGTAATACCCGATAGACAGCAATGTAGGTATGATATTGATATATAGTGGAGTCTTTCGATGTTAAATTGATGCTTGCCACAGCTTTTTATCAAGATGTGCTGCAGGAGTAGGCTACTGCCTAACAGTAACAGCCAAGTAGCCAAATAAAAACGGATAAAAAGTAAAACCAATAGACTACCGGTACTGAACATCAGATATCCTAACCATTCTCACTGCTTTCAAATAATTTTCGCTTTTTTACCAAATTATATCAAAACATCAGATTTTTAGCATAGGACTCACTCAGAACTGCCCAAATCATCAAACCACAGAAATTTCTTTAATACCGGTACATCAGGTCTTACAATCTGAGCTCTGAGGCAGGCCTAACTCTAAAAAAACGAAAACTTCTGAAAAAAACTCTAGAAGTTTGCTTAAATCTACTATCGGTTCTACAGACTATTCAAGTCACTTAGGAAGACCGGGGTGTAGACATAGGCCGTACTTAATAGTGGCGTAACAATATCACACCTGCCAAACCAATCTGCGGAGCACGAAAACTGAAAACCAATGAAATCCCTGAGAGTCTTGTGCGGTAAAATAACTTGTGCGAAGTTATGCGGAGACATAAAAAGCTCAAAAAACGGATTCGCTCATGATTGTAACTTCCCATTCCCACTAATAGGCCTTGTTACGGTGTCCAAAATTGTGTTGTCTCGTGATACCCATCGAGGTACCTCTTGAAAATTTTTTTACAAGTAGAGTTTTAATGCGTGATTAATGATTGATTTGTTTTCCGTTGCAACCAGGTGCCGTTTTTAAGATATACCGATTTTAATCGAAGGCGGATGAATATTTTAAAATCATACGCTTGAATAATTTTTTTACTATTGATGTTGCCGTGAAATAATCCGCGAACTACAACAAGAATATTTTTTATCTTTCTTTAAATGTAAAAATGTAAAATACTATAATTTTGAACTACATAATTAATCATGGGTAAGTTTTTCGGTAAAAAGTTCGCATAATTTAAGTTTTAGCTTGAGTTTTATTGTGTTGAATTTTAAACATGGAAACTTGCTTTGAAGTCACGTGACCGTCATCACTTGGCAGCTGATTGTTATGAATGTAAAGCTTCAAAACAATTTTTTACGATAAAATATCGGTAACCATTAATGAAGAAATTGTTTCTTGCAAAAGGTCGAAAAATAAACGAACTACCTTATGAGTTACACCACGTATTTGTTATGATGATAGTCTACCCACAAAACGCAGCCTAATGCAATAACTGCTTCGAAGATTACCGATAAGCTTCAAAGAATATCGATAGCCTACGGCAGTCGGTAACTGTGGGTATACCGGTCATCAGTCCATAACGTTTTATTCCAATCGAACTAAAGCGCATCATCAATTCTAATAAATCATTCAGCTACAATGTTTTAAGACTACACCAGTTTACTGCGAAGTTTCAACACAAAGCAAAAGGCCTACACTTTCGAAAATATAGCAAACTACTGCTTAAATAAACTGTGCTTCTTCTCAGCAATTTCATGAGAGTCATCTCTTATTTTGGGTTATTTGTTGGTTTAACTCCGGTGACTGTTTCAAGAGCTTAAGTGTGGCAGAACAGACATTCGAGAGTTGATAAGCCAACGAGCTAGGGCTAGGCTAGTTAGTTTCGAGGAGTGAAAGCCTATCAGTATTTCTCAAAGCAGCTATTGTATTCGGCTACTTTTTGTGGGTAAACTATCATCATAACTGACATGTGGTGTAATTCATAAGGTACTTCATTTGGTTTTCGACTTTTAACACGAAATAATTTCGTCATTAGTTTTTAAGGATAGCGGTATATTCAACTATGAAAAATTATTTTCAAGTTTTGTATTCGTAACGATCAGCTGCCAAGCGACAACGGTCACGTGACTTCAAAGCAAGTTTCCATGTTTAAAATTCAACACAATAAAACTCAAGCTAAAACTTAAATTATGCGAACTTTTTACCGAAAAACTTACCCATGATTAATTATGTAGTTCAAAATTATAGTATTTTACATTTTTACATTTAAAGAAAGATAAAAAATATTCTTGTTGTAGTTCGCGGATTATTTCACGGCAACATCAATAGTAAAAAAATTATTCAAGCGTATGATTTTAAAATATTCATCCGCCTTCGATTAAAATCGGTATATCTTAAAAACGGCACCTGGTTGCAACGGAAAACAAATCAATCATTAATCACGCATTAAAACTCTACTTGTAAAAAAATTTTCAAGAGGTACCTCGATGGGTATCACGAGATCTCTTTTCTAAACGTTTTTTCTGCAAGCGTAATAAGGCCTATAAGCATAGTACGAGGAGCTAGTCGTGCAAAACTTACGAAGGGAGTCGCACTCATGCGTTACGGTACGTCACTTTCGTAAGCGAAAAAGCTGCTGTTACATAATTGCTATCCCCTCAGGCTGGCATTGCTGCCCCAACCCTAACTGTAATGCAAGGTTTTGAAGCAAAAAAAAGATAGCTTCGTGCTTATCCTTCCCAATTCCTGCATAGTGCATCACACATTCACAACCCAACCGCGAATCGAACTCGGGTGCGGAGGTTGGTAGCTGAGCATGATACCCAATGAACAATTGCATGTGGGGCCCATGTTGGCTACCCACATGGGCCCCACTTGATTTTGTCTGCGGGACAAAACTGGGCAGCCCATTAATTTAGTGGGCAAACCCACCCACATCGCATGCTTTTACCATTGGGTTTCAACTGAGCAGCCCATTAATTTAATGGGCAAACCTACCCACATACCACGCTTTTACCACTGGAATTTAACTGGGCAGCCCATTAATTCAGAGGGCAAACCCATATACAACCCATGCTCTTACCACTGGGATTTAACTGGGTAGCCCATTAATTTAGTGAGTAAACGCACCCACATCCCATGCTCTTACCGCTTGAATTTAACTGGGCTGCCCATTAATTCTGTGGGAAAACCCACCCGCATCCCATGCTTTAGTACTCGGCATTCCAAGTGGTGTAAAACTGGCGCAACAAAAATCACAATAATTCAAAAACACTACAATCATCAACACTTGAGGGTTTATTTTTACCATCTTACAGTGATTACCGAATTCACGCACAACAACAGTACACGGAAAAGCAAACACATTACAGATCATTTAAACTAAGAGCTGGCATGGAAACGCTTTCAAATCTCCTTCTTTTGGACCGGTTTCCGCCTTGATCTCAGGCAATGGTCAACCATTTCGCCATTTCGATTTCCAAATTGACTTTGCTGCATTTACTGGTTGCTAGATTCTTTGTTACTTACAGCATCTGAAAAAACAACAATGGGCAATGAGAAGCAACTACACAAGTCGCTAGCACGGCCGAGAAGGTAAAGGCGTCGTTTTTACGACGACCTTAATTGCATAATCTGAGTTCAATTTGCACCCTGGTCACGTGGCTGCGTCTTTTGGTAAGACGACTTACGATGATTATCTTTGCTTGGCACCTCTTAAACAAGCAGCAAATTATTTGACTAGAATTGAAGAAATCCTCAGACTTAAGCATTATACATTACCTGGCTGATTTATGTCTGACCTAATCGAGGCGAGATTTGGCTGGTATCGCCAGGCCAGCGGAGGCAACTTTTTTATGTCCGTCAAACAATTAATGCTTGCTGAGAAGAAGATTAGAGTGCTCAGCTTAATGCAACAGAAGATCCTTGTGGAATCCTCAAAAGTTACATCCGCAAGCATCGATTCCTCTGCTTCAGATGTTGCTGCAACAGATGTTAAATGGCTACAAGACTTTTTCGTTCAAAATGCTGTTGATGATTTGAATCTGCTCTCAATTGTTGACGCCAATGTGACATACTTTGTCAGTGGCTACATTGCACGGAGCATTTGTAGGCGCAGAAAATGCTTGGGGTGTAGAACACAATTGCTGGCTCATGAGGAAAGAGAGGAGCGCATCGAAGAGTTCATCCCTGATGAATACATGGCTCTATTCAACGATGCTGACAGAGGTCCCAGTGAACATGCCCACATGGGGACCACATGGGTTTTTGGTTGGCAAATGGGCAACGGGGATTTGCGTGGGCCAATTTGTTGGGGCCCAAGTGGGCTTAGCTTGGGCCTAAATGAACTCCTTTAAAATCATTTTATATGTTTAGTATAAACACCTTTGATTGTTAAAAGCCCAAAAATAATTTTCTCATTTTTGTTGAAGCAAAGCAAAGCAAAAAAATTGAGTCTTTATGATTGTGGGGTGCCCACGGTATTTCCATTCTTAGCCCAATCTTGGGCCATTTTGATGGGGCCCAAGTGGGCTTAGCTTGGGCATAAGTGGACTTTTTCAAAATCATTTTAAGCCTTTAGTATATACTCCGTTGGTTGTTAAAAGCCCAAAAATAATTTTCTCATTTTTGTTGAAGCAAAATAAAACAAAAAAATTGAATCTTTATGATGGTGGGGTGCCCACGCTATTTCCATTCTTAGCCTAATCTTGGGCCATTTTACTGGGGCCCAAGTGGGCCTAGCTTGGGCCTAAATTCGCTCCGTTAAAATTTGTTTTAGCTTTAGTATAAACACCGTTGGTTGATAAAAGCCCAAAATTAACTATTTAGTTTTTGTCGCACCAAAATAAAACAATGAAAATCGAATCTTTTAGGATTAGGGGTGCCCACGTTATTCCCACTCTTTGCCCAGTCGTGGGCCATTTTGATGGGGCCCAAGTGGGCTTAGCTTGGGTCTAAATGGGCTCCGTTAAAATGTTTTTTAGCGTTTAGTATAAACATTGTTGGTTGTTAAAAGTCTAAAAATAACTTTATTTAGAGTTATTGTTGCAACAAAACAAACGATGAAAAATAAACTTTTTGAATTTGGGGTGCCCACGCCATACCCACTCTTTACCCAGTCGTGGGCTATTTTGATGGGGCCCAAGTGGGCTTAGCTTGGGCCTAAATGGGCTCTTTCAAAATCTTTTTTAGCGTTTAGTATTAGCTCTTTTGGTTGTTATAAAACCTAAAAATAATTCTCTAATTTTTGTTGCAACAAAATAAACAAAAAAAATTGAATGTTTATGATGTTAGAGTGCCCACGCTATTTCCACTCTTTGCCCAGTCGTGGGCCATTTTGATGGGGCCCAAATGGGCTTAGCTCGGGCCTAATTGGGCTCCTTCAAAATCTTTTTTTATCGTTTAGTATATGCTCCGTAGGTAGTTTAAAGCCTAAAAATAACTATAAATAAACAAAAAAATTGAAGCTTTTTTGATTTTGGGGTGCCCACGCTATTTCCACTCTTTGCCCAGTCGTGGGCCATTTTGATGGGGCCCAAATGGGCTTAGCTTGGGCCTAAATGGGCTCTTTCAAAATCTTTTTTAGCGTTTAGTATATGCTCCGTTGGTAGTTTAAAGCCTAAAAATACCTTAACTATTTAGTTAATGTCGCAACATAATAAACGAAGAAAATCGAAACTTTTTTGAATTTGGGGTGTGCACGCTATTCCCACTCTTTGCCCAGTCGTGGGCTGTTTTGATGGGGCCCGAATGGGCTTAGCTTGGGCCTAAAAGAGCTCCTTGAAAATCTTTTTCAGCGTTTAGTATATGCTACGTTGGTTGTTATGAAACCTAAAAATAATTTTCTAATTTTTGTTTCAACAAAATAAAACAAAAAAAAATGAATGTTTATGATTTTGGGGTGCCCACGCTATTTCCACTCTTTGCCCACTGCCCAGTCGCGGGCCATTTTGATGGGGCCCCAGTGGGCTTCGCATGGATCTAAATGGGCTCCTTCAAAATCTTTTTTAGCGTTTAGTATAAAAACCATTAATTGTTGTAAGCCTAAAAATAACTATTTAGTTTTAGACGTAACAAAATAAAACGAAGAAAGTTGAAACGTTTTGAATAATGGGTGCCCACGCTATTCACACTCTCAGCCCAGTCTAAACTTTATGTTTTCTGTCACTGTGGTAGTTGTATGGTGTAAAATTTTGATTCTTAAACGTGTATTAATTTTTGTGAATTGAATTTTAGTTGTTACAGAACATAAAAAATGTCAATAACAGTTTAAATTTTGGGACTAAAAAATTGTTTTAAATACTTTAAATTCAACCTCTGATTTAACATTTTTTTATTGAAAAATAATGTCAATGTATTTGAAAATTTATTCATAAAAATTTGTTGAGTATAGAAAAACTATTTTGCGATATTAAAAGGTTTCAGACGGCAAATACATGTTGGAAGTTTCTTTATTCTTTTTACGTGTTTTCGTAACACTATTCTTTTTATTGAAACAATGCACGAGAAAAAAGCGTTGCGAGACATGTTCTGCGCATGTGCAAAAGCGTGAATTTAGAACATTTCACGTGGTGAGTTTGCGTTAGAGCACAAAACTCTTTTATTGCGGTAAAGTATCATGAACAATTAAGTCATCGCGGTTGGTAGTGGTTTTCATTAACCTAAATTAATGGTGACTAAAATAACTGTTCTAGATCGCAAGCAGAGTTAAGGAAATTAGTTTCAAGTTTTCTTACGAAAAGGAGCGGCAAAAGTCTCAAAAACTCAGACTGGCAACAAATATCAGATTAATGATGCAAAATTTTGCGATTTCGTTTTGGTAAATGGAAGTTTTAGTTGCATTATGCAGTTCAACTTTTTGATAGTTAGGTTGTTTTACAATCTTACGGAACGCAAAGGCAAAGAATCATTCAAAAAGTTGTCGATAATATCTGTGTTGCATGGTAAGTTTTTTTCTTATTTGCTTTTGTTCTAGCAGAATGGTGTTGGCTATTCAAATGTTTTTTTTCACAAGATCAAATAAATGACTTTGAAACTGCTAAGGTTTGAACGAAAGCAGTTTAATTTTATGTTGAACCTATTTCGATTTCATCTAGAAATGGTAATTTTGTGCGGTATCTATATTACGAAAAACGACCATGGACCTTTATAGTTTAAACTTGTTTAAGCAAAGCACAGTGTGACTTAAACATCAAAATATTAAATAGTGATTTAACTCGAATTTGTGGGGTAATGTGCGTTCTTTGTCAAAATGTTTATGTTTTTCAACTACCGGTATTGTTTCTAACACATAATAAATTTTGTAAGTCACGATTGACGGTGCAACTGAGATTTCGTTGTTAAACGTCTCTGACTGCTAGTCTTTGGCTCGTAGCCAAGTTGGTCATTGCGAGCTGTATTCTTCAAATCAAAATATAGCCCCAACAGTCCGAGAGATGACGTGACAATGTTTTTGTTGTTGCAGTGCATATTTCAGTAGCGTAGCCAGGGGGCGGGGGGGCTATTTGCCCCCCCATTGGCCTGAAAAGTGTGCAAGATAGCACGTTTTTAGTGCTTTTGAGACCGATTTTTGCTCCAAAAATGAAAACAGCCCCCCCCCCCCAACGGGAATGGGGAGCAGAAGTTGTGAAAGACTACCTGTTATTTGGACCAGAAAAGTGGAGTTTTTTTCTTGAGCGCACCCAAAGTTGGTCAGGAGAAGTGACTGAATTTTGGTTAAGACCTTAGATCACCTGATTTTGACAGAAAAACCGCCTCAATTTGGTTCAAGACTGATGAAAATTTGGGTCAAGTTCGTTTACTGCTGTTTTCACCTCTCAAAAAAGCCCGCTCCCCCTTTGCGAAATCCTGGCTACGCGCCTGGCATGTTTAATGTACCGGTATTGATCTTTTGTCACCTAATAGCGTCAGAAGCTAACTGTTTGATGATGCACAAATCTTTCCTTGCCATAACTACTTCTTGCTCGGAGGAAACTGTAACCTACATGCTTAAATCTGAAGATTTCTTCGAATTCTTGTCCACTGAATTTGCTGCTTGTTTAAAACTGCCTAGCAGAGATAAATCATCGTAATCCGTCTTATCTGAAGACGCAACAACGTGACCAGGGTGCAAGTTAAACTCAGATTATGCAATCAAGGTCGTTGTAAAAACGACGCCTTTACCTTCTCGGCTATGCTAACGACTTGTGTAGTTGCTTCTCATTGCCCATTGTTGCTTTTTCAGATGATGTAAAAAAAGAATCTAGCGACCAGTAAATGCAGCAAAGTCGATTTGGAAACCGAAGTGGTCAAATGGTTGACCATTGCGCTATATCGAGGCGGAAACCGGTCCAAAAGAAGGAGATTCGAAAGCGCTCCCGCGCCAGCTCTTAGTTAAAATGATCTGTAATGTGTTTGCTTTTCCGTGTACTGTTGTTGTGCGTGAATTCGGTTATCACTGTAAGTTGGTAAAAATAAACCCTCAAGTATTGATGAATGTAGTGTTTTTGTATTATTGTGCTTCACGCTGCACCAGTTTTACACTACTTGGAATGTCGAGTACTACAGCATTGGATGCGGGTGGGTTTGCCCACTGAGTTAATGGACTGCCCAGTTAAATCCCAGTAGTATGAGCATGGGATGTGGGTGGGTTTGCCCATTAAATTAATGGGCTGCCCAGTTGAATCCCAGTGGTAGAAGCATAGGATGTAGGTGGGTTTGCCCAGTAAAATAATGGGCTACCCAGTTGAATCCCTGTGGTAAGAGCATGGGATGTGGGTGGGTTTGCCCATTAAATTAATGGGCTGCCCAGTTGAATCCCAGTGGTAAAAGCATGGGATGTAGGTGGGTTTGCCCAGTAAATTAATGGGCTGCCCAGTGAAATCCCAGTGGTAAGAGCATGGGATGTGGGTGGGTTTGCCCATTAAATTAATGGGCTGCCCAGATGGGGCCCAGTTTTATCCCGCGGACAAAATCAAGTGGGCCCACTATAGCCCCAATTGGGCCCCACGTGCAATTGTTCATTGGGGTGGGCTCTCTGCTCCAACCGAGCTATGCTTTGCTGTAACGGCTCTTGCTGTTCAAGCGTACAATGCCATATCGTCCGATGTCAACATAAAAATGAAGCTTTTAACATCTGGCAGTGACCAATGCGCACTCTTCACTAAAGCGCTACGCCTCTTTGCTTCTTCGAGATCTGTTTCCGTTCTGAATCAAGTCTGCTCGAAACAGCATGAAAACTTTGATGTCGTCGTACAGTCCGCCTTCAACTGCTTCGCTAAAAATGAGCTGAAAAGGTTGAACAGCAGAAAAGCAGAACCACCTGCAAAAATGCAGCGAACTGCACGCAAATTAAACAGTAGTACAAGTGTTAAAAAGTCGTGACTTTTATCTATTATATATGGACGTTTTGCCGCTATATTGCTTGTTTAATTTATTGATATTGTTTAATTTAATATGAAACATGATTTTAACTTAATTGTCAATTTATTTGTTGTTGTTCTGTTAGTATCCGGTAAGATCTGCTTTGCATGCTTAAAACTAGACCGCCGTTGTGCAAACAGTGAAAATCAACAATAGCCCTTCACTTGTCTCGCATTTAAAACGCCTTCACATCCCGATACTCTAGAAATCCCTAATATGTTTCCCCATACCTTATACTCCATATTCTTCCATTCCACACAATCGCTACCCCAGTGCAAATTGAACCCGGGTACAATGCTTGGAAGCTAAGCATGATAACCACTACACTGTGCTGCTTGCAACAATGCAATGACAAAATGTCGTATTTAAACCAAATGTATAAGAAAAAGGCAATGGCACGAGCGTGAGTTTTGCATGACTAGATACTATACTGTTATGAATGTGTGGAATGGAAGAATATGGAGTATAGATACAGTACGCAGGAATGGAGAAGGAAATGCATGGACCATTCTTTTTTTGCTTCAAAATCTTGCATTACAGTTAGGGTTGGGGCAGCGGTGCCAGCCTGTGGGATAGCAATTACTTGACAGCAGGTTATTCGCTTATGAAAGCGACGTACCATTACGCTTGAGTGCAGCTCCCTTCATAAGTTTTGCACGACTAGCTTTTCGCAAGCATAGCATTCACTCATATTCCGTTTACGGTTTATGCCAACATTTTTGTAACTTTTTCGATTTTGTTTGAATGAATAAAGTAAACTTTTTTGCATTTTTTTCATGATGATTCAGTAAAATAAAAAAACTAATGCTATGAAACAGTGTAAAACTATTGTTAAGGTGTAAGTGAAATGTGAAAGTGTAAGCAAAAGACGTTTGACGGATACGTTATCGTTACCAAACCGGCAGAGGTGGAGTCGAGGAAACAAGGTTCGAGGCCAAGGCTGAGGCCAAGGACACAAAAAAAATCCAAGGCCAAGGTCAGCCTTTCCGAGGACAGACACTCTCGAGGCCAAGGACAGGAATGCTCGAGGCCAAGGCCAAGAACCAAGGACACAAGCACAAGTACTCTCAAAAAAAAAAGGTCTTCAAAAAAATCTTCAGGCAATCTCCATGGTCCAAACGCCACTAATATCTTTATAAATTTACTGCCAATTATTTGACATTTTTTATTGCAATTTTCCCAGGTCAACCGAGGACGTACCTTAAGCAAACTATTTTTTCTTTGAAGTGTCAAAACTTGTTTAATGTGTCGCAAATTCTCTTAGAAACATGTTGATACCTAACACACTGCTTAAAGGCGGTGAATCATCCAGCCAATTCCAGTGGTATACAATAGCTAAAATTGAAATATAATTTTTGATATTTTTTGTTTTAATTTTGGGACTGCGGTTGCAAAGATATTCAACTAATACAAAAAGATGTCCCCCCGAAAAAAGGTATTGGAAACTCTGAGTTTTGATCTTCCCGCCAAAACCACAGTAGGCCTAATGGTTTAGAAAACTGTGGTAGGCCTAATAGTTTAGAGATAGTTTATTTCTAAATAGTTTATTTCTAAATAGTTTAGGCCTAATAGTTTAATGAGATTACAGTAGGCCTAATAGTTTAAAGAACTGTGGTTTTGGCGGGAAGATCAAAACTCAGAGTTTCCAAAACTTTTTTCGGGGGGACATCTTTTTGTATTTGTAGAATATCTTTGCAAACGCAGCCCCAAAATTAAAACAAAAAATATCAAAAATTATAGTTCAATTTTAGCTCTTGTACACCACCGGAATTGGCTGGATGATTCACCGCCTTTAAGACAGTAAGGAAATCGCCAACACAACTATAATGTTTACTGTCTGAACGTTTTCTCCCCCAAATTAATGTGACGAATAATTCTTTGATGTTTGATGTGTAATCGCCTCTAACCCATGGAATAACTCATTTATTTATATACTCTCGTCGGGTTCTTTCTGGCTCATTCTAAATTCAGAGCTCAGACCTGAAGTTTGTTCAAGCCGAGAGCAATCTCAGGCTTTTATTGGTATGGTTTTACTCAGTTATCCATGGGCGAGAGGTAGCATCTCAACTTTCGCTTGTTTGGTTTGAATCTAATAAAAGACAAATCAGAAACAAAGACAGTCAGCAGCAAGGACCAGAAGTCACTTCAATCTCCACTTTCCCTGTTTAGAGCCATACTGATTGGCTTCTGCTATTGTACAGCAGTTGCTGCCCACTACCCCGGAATTCCCGCCAGAGGCAACGACCTCTTTCGTGATGACCTGACAGCCGCAGTCGTATCAGGGCCATTTTCCAGAGTCCAGCCAAAGCAGGAGCCCTCAGTAGACCAACCTCTGTGGTGACCAGACAGCCACCGTCGTGTCAGGGCCATAGAAAGACCTCCCTCTGTGGTGACCTGAGAGCCATCGTCGCATCAGGGCCACTCCACAAAAAAACGTTTTCCAAAAAATTTTTCGAGCGCTCCACAAAATTTTAAGAATTCAAAAAATAGTGCTGTCCTCGAGCCGAGGACAAGCCAACTTTCGAAGACTTGAGGCCTTGAGGCCAAGGACTTGACCTTCGAGGCCAAGGACTTCAAAATCTGTCCTCGAGGACGTCCTCGAGGCCAAGGACGTCCTCGAGGACTACACCTTTGCAAACCGGTTCATAAATTGATGTGCTTTGTCAGCTGGGTGTTGATAAAATTTAGTTTCAGGACTTGAGGTTGGCACGTGACAGTGAAGTCATTTGCAGAATTTGTGGTAAGACTTCAACCTAACACCCACAAACTATTTATTGTTCAGTGTTAATGTTGTGTTTTTTAAATGATAATAATAACTAGATGGGAGTTTGCCAGCAAACCCAGTGAACGACCGACGCAAAGCTAATGCTATGATGCTCAAAAGTACTTTTTGTCTACCATTCAGCAATTATTCAAAAATATCTGATTATGGAACCTCCAGAAAAGTAGAGTCAAAATATTTGTCAGTTAAATATCTGCTGATATCATAAAACACTGCTGGCACCCTATAGCTTGAGCCGTTCAAAAATTGATTTTTGGGGGTCCATTTGGGGAGTCCCTAGGGGCGTGGCACCCCCAAACTATGTCAAAATATTTGTTTGTTAAATATCTGCTGATATCAAAACAGACTGGCATCCAATTTGAGCTATTCAAAAATTTGATTTTTGGGGGGTCCAATAGGAGGGTCCCCAGGGAGGTGGCACCCCTAAACTATGTCAAAATATTTGTCTGTTAATAAATATCTACTGATGTCATAAAACACTGGCACTCTATAAGCTTGAGCCATTCAAAAAATTGATTTTTGGGGGTCCATTTGGGGGGTCTGGGGAGGGTGGCACCCCCAAACTATGTCAAAATATTTGTCTGTTAAATATCTACTGATATCAAAAAAAGTAGCACCCTAGCTTGAGCCGTTCAAAAAATGGATTTCTTGGGGCTCCATTTTGGAGGGGTTCCCAGTGGAGTTGCCCCAAAAAATTTCGGGAGAAAAAATTGCATTTGCAGCTCAACAACTTTACACAAAAATTAGATTTCGATGTTTTGTGGTTTAAAAGAAGAAGAGCGTACAAAAATTAGGAAGAAAAAAAAGGAAAAAAAAAGGAAAAAAAAGGAAAAAAAAAAGAAATATACCTTATCGCGGCCAAAAGTGGGTTGGTTGGGATGAAAGGGTATCTTGAGACATATAACCCTATGAAAAAATTTTTGCTGTGCTTAAGCTGTTTTTAACTGAGACCACTTTTTACGCCAAACTTGCGGGGCGGTTTTCAGGTTCTAAAATCAAAGTCACGTGACCTATTGCCTCGAAATTATGCACAAACATTCAACTCAGTAATCTCAAACAGCTGTCAAAATTTAATGTAGCTAGACCAAACCGTTCTCGAGTTATAAGCAAAAGTCTGAAATTTCGCACTCGTTAGTTGGAAAATGGCCGAGTAAAAACAAAGGAACACGCGACGCGAGCGTCGGTCGTTCCAGTAACAACGTACACATGGTAGGCTGCGGTACAATTGTACGGTATACTGGTATATACACTAAGTAATACAGTGAAAGTTTAGATACAGTTGCCTATTTTAGTTCTACTGGTTCAGTATTTATCAAAAATACTAGTAAGTTGCTGTATGGGTCGACTTATATTGACTGCCTTTTGTGATCAGTGATAGGCATTTCAGAACAGTTGACTATTCTAGTCTAGACTCTAGAGCAAAGGCGTTGCTAAAAATGGTGGCACCCGAGGCAGGATTTTGTGGTGGCAACTTTTTGGTACCAAAAATAGGTCACCCCCCCCAAGAAAAAGTGTTCGCCAAAAACTAGGTGGTTATTAGTCCAAATGAGGATGGGAACGACCAAACAAAGTGAAAAAAGTAAGGTATTCACCACAAATCAGTGGAGTTACGGTTTCACATCTGACATCATAATAGGGTGTCACCCCAAAATGGTGACACCCGGGGCGCCCCCCCTATTGACGCCACTGTTGTAGAGTTATTCCAAATAAGCTACCAGTACTTGAGTTAAAACCAAATCCAGATTATTATTGAATCGTACCATATTAGATTATAGATATTCTGGTTTCAAATGAGGTGTTAGACAGTTTAATCAAATAAATACCGGCAGTAAATCAGTATAGCAGACTTTAAGCATTGGAAGGATTTATTTCACTGGAAATTTTTATGTACTTTTTTATTAATTCTGACTCAAATCTAACCCAAACTCAAATGCTTAGCCTACTCTAAAACTATGGGGCAGTGGCCCGCCCTGGGTGTCACCAGTTTGGGTTGACACCATTTTATGATACCAAACAAAAAAGAAAACCAGAATAACGCTTAATGTTTCCTGGTAACACTGTTACTGTTAGTAAGACATACCAGTCTGCCAGTGGTGTCGCTAAGGGGAGGGGGGAAAGGGGCAGCGGCTCGCCTTGGGTGTCACCATTTTGGGGTGACACCATTTTATGATACCCTGCAAAAAAGAATACTAGAATATCGTTAATATCACTGGAATCATTTAGCTTACCAGAATGGACAAAAGAATGATTTTAAGCATCTTTTGAAACATTTATTTAGAGGGGGAAGGGGCGCTAATCTGCCAAAAACATACCGTAGCTTACAATTAATACAAATTAGTAAAAACCTTGAAAAATGCCATTTTTGATTGCTTGTTAAAACATAAAGAATATTCGTTTTATTAAAAAAGATATGAGCTCAGAAATAGAGGGTGGGGAGGGGTGTGGCTATTTCATATTAGCTGATTACCAATTCTTTCAACTTCCAAATCATTTCATTAGCCCTTCCTTCCCCAAATTATGTTTCTTTATTAAATATAGACGAATTGGATCACTCTTTGCGAGTTTCATTGAACTATAAGATTTTATGATTTACTAGCTTGTAAATAAGAGAACTGAAATTTTACCATTAGCCATCTTCTACATAGCCATTGCTCATTTATGCAACCCAGTTTAATTGTGCTTTTACACTGCTAATTTGTATGCCACGTTTTAAAAGGATTAATTTTTGTCAAAATATTGACCTAAAATTCAGCTATTTTTGTCAATAAAATACCAGTATACAAAATTTTTGAGTGCTTAGGATGTCAGATGTCTATGCAGTATGACAGATGGAGGCGTTGTTCTCCAACCTCCAGTCTTCGGCAAATAGGGGATGTGCCCCAGATTCCTGAAACACCCACCCTCCGTTGTACATTTCTGGCTGTGCGTCTGAATCTAATCATGTTTTTGCTCTTCTAATTTCTATGCCATGTTTTGAAAGCATTAATTTTTAGATGGTGACTATTTCACCGAAAATTTTCAAGTTAAAAAGAATAAAACAAAAATGAGAAATATCTTTTGATTCTTTTGTTAACCGAAAAACTGAGATTTTATATTTAAGTTTTTTTTATCCAAATAATTTGCTAAACTCCTTTTTCTTTGATAAATTTTTGGATGTTTAGGCTACAGTACACCTTTATGCGGTTGTGGTGAAAGTGATCAAACCATGTGCCATATTTTATTGGCAGTGGCTGCTGTTACGTTATGTAACACTTATTTCGTAGGATAATATTAGGCTACATTATTTGTAACATTTCAGTGGTGAGATATTTTTATGTGAATTTCACCACTTGGCAGCTTGGCTCTTGCGATGTTTATTGAAGCGACAAGACTGCAAGTGCAAGAGCATATTGTATCATAGAACAAGGCAGAAGCCGCAAGGGTAATTATTAAATTAATACCGGTACTTTTTTTAGGATGCATTAGGACTTTAGAATGCATTGCCATTAGGACCAGTCATGACAAACTGACACTTTTTTAGGTTGCTATCAAAAATCAACTCAAATCTAGTATATTTGATTAAAAGTTTAATTGGAATTCAATTAAAATCAACAATGTAGATGCGAATTTATGCGGTAATTATTGCAGTACGGGTACATACTAAAACACCTCCATTGCAAAAAGTGTTAAAGGCTATCAAAATCTTTCATTTTGCCTTTGGATTTGCTATCTCTCAGGGTGGCATCGCTGCCCGAACCAAAACTCTAATGCAAGGTTCTAAAGAAAAAGAACAAAAAAACAACAACTGTGAGGTTTCCTAATCGCGAGACTCGCCACTGCGTATCAAACCCACCTGCAAAAATTGGTAGATGCACACCCTTACCACTACACTACCGGGGAAGCATAAATGACCAATCATCCAAAACTTTCCAACAAACCAAATGCAACCCAAATTCTAAATAAATTCATTCTAAAACATCTCCGTCCTAAAGAAAATTACAGAGTCCAAAAAAAAAGGATCGGTTTGTTATGACGGGTCCTAATGCGTCCTAAAAAAAGTATTAACTACCCTTGCAACTTCTGCATTCTACGATGCAACATGCTCTTGCACTTGCAGTCATGTCACTTCAATAAACATGGCAAGAGCCAAGCTGCCAAGTGGCAAAATTCACATAAAAATATATCACCGTTGAAATGTTACAAATTACATAATCTTATCCTACGAGTGAAGTTTTTTGTAACGTAACAGCAGCCACTGCCTATTTTATTTGAATGCAAAGGCTCTTTGAGCATTACTAGTGATGCTACCCATCAGCTCAGAGAAAGGATATGTGAAGTAGAAACTAACTGTTTCCCTAATATGCATGTTTAGGATTTCTGCACTATACTTCTGAATCACGGTCGTGATAAAGGTTTTATGACTTTGCTGTTGAAATGCATTCAGGAATGTGCTTGTTATTTAAAATCCTCTGTAAAATTAACACCATAGCTCTGTTGTTGTTTTTTTTTTTTACGTATCATTGCACCTTTTATGTTGGGCTTTAATGTGTGTTGTTTTTTTTTTGTTACACTGACCTGCAGCTTACCACTGTGAACTGTAGTGTTGTAGCAATTTAGTAATATTATTTTTCTTCATTGTCAAGCGTATTACAAGTAACATAACTTGATTGGCATGTAGTTTATATTTCAGTGTTTTTTTGTTTTTTTTTACCCTCACAAGTGTCATAAGTTTTTTTTTTGCATCAACAGAAACAGTGACGTAGGCCTACTCTCTTACCATGTAGCAGTTTTCATTATTTATTATGCCAACTTTTTCTCTTCATAGCAACTGATCGTCAGAATTTAATAATTTTGTTCAGTTTTTACCTAAACGTTTGAAAACAAATCTTTTTAAACTCCTAGAAAGAAGTGCTTTTATTCGGCTAAATGTGTATATTACATTCATCGCATTGGTGAATAACCGCAGTGGATATTATTTGTGTACGTTCTTAGACACATTTTTTCTTGATGTATATAATAATCATCTGCGCTTTTTTTGTTTGCTTCTTTAGGGGTTAAGGTAGGGTTTGTGTTGTGGTTTAATTTGGAGATAGTTTTAGAGTAAGCATTTGAGTTTGGGTTAGATTTGAGTCAGAATGAATAAAAAGTAGACAAAAATTTCCGGTGAAATAAAGCCTTCCTAATTTTTATCAAAATAAGCTTAAAATTAAGTTATTTTTAGAAAATAACTCAACTTTTTGAGTGCTGGGGGCTTCGTCCCCAGACCCCTGAAACACCCCTTTCCCTATTGCAGATTTTTGGTTGCGTGTCTGTTATAGGTTACGAGACAATGCTGCTCATACTTTCAAGTTTTAGAATCTTACAATAAGAATTTTTTGAGCTAGTCAAATAACAACCGCTATCGACAGTAATGAAGTAGTACTGCTATCTTTCAAATGTAACCTTTTGCAGATTACTATACGTTATCTGTTATGAAGAGTGAAACCACGAAATTTTGCCCTGGGTGTCACCATCCTTAGTGATGCCACTGAGACATTCACTCATTTTACATATTGAGACACATCAATTATGAAACACTACCATTACTACCAATTCCATATACACTTATCTACTTAATACTGCAATAGTACAGTAGTATGTCAGTTATCATAAGCCAATTTAAAATAATGTCTTTTAAGGTTGGATTTAAAAACATTTCTAAATTCAATACTATGTAGTGTTAATATAATGATTGTTCCATGTTTCAGTCATTTTGGTACAAATACTCATTTGTGAATCAGCATTGGAATTGGAATTGGGTACAAGCATATATTCATCCTGACCAACACCAACCCTAAGGTTAATGCTTGTAGTTGGTTGGTAGGTTTCAAATAAATGTTTGGGTAGCGTAACTGGGGGGGGGAGGGGGGCAGAAAAAATATTTGGGGGGCGCAGATAAATTTTATCCTCATCTTCGGGAGAGAAGACCAAAAAAAGGACCTTATCCTGGTTGTTTACCTTCTTTTGGGACACAAGTCTCGCTTGGGGGGGGGGCACGTTCATTGCTTGGCGAGGCGCAGCAGAATCTATGGTGCAGATTTTGCTTCTTGCCCACAAATTCAGGAATAAAGACCAAAAAAAGGTCTTTGGCACTAAATCTTCGACTGAATCTTGGCATTTGCTCCTGTTTTTTGTCCTGGAACGTATTTTTACTCACGCTGTAGGGGCACAAGCAGTATTTTGGGAGAGCACAGGCCCCGAGATGCACTCCAGTGGCACCGGGCCTGGTGCTTTTTTTGGGGGCACATTTCTCACCTGGGGATCATACTTCTCGCTTGGGGGAGCATAAGCAGTGATTTGGGGAGCACGACCCCAAACTGCCCCCCATGCCGCTGGGCCCAGTTCTGAGTTAACAAATAACACAAGGTGATATTTGGTGATACATAGGCTATATATACAATACATCAGACATACCTTGGGCAGTTTATTTAAACAATCACAGTTTAATCCATCAGGCTGTCAGGTTCAACACTTCATGATTGCAATGCAACACATTTAATGCCTATACAGTAAGTGTTCGCCTCTCAACTAATATCAGTATCTTTGATGTTATAGTTTTATAGATCTCTTATAGTTGTATCGACTGAACTCGATAGTTTCAGTCTGATTTAAACTCACTTGATATATGGGCAAATAGTCGGCAGTTACCTTTCAATCCATCCACAGTAAGTGCTCTTCATTGCAGTTTGGTCATTTATTTTTGGCACATAATTATAGACCTAGTAATATAGGCTATAATGTCTGATAAAAAATGTAGGTCTAAGCTATTCCTTCAAAAGTCAGGAAAAAGATCTTGGTGTGACTATATCAACTGATTATTATTATTATAATAACTGATTTGAAGCCATCAGTTCATGTTGTAGAAGTTGTCAACAGTTCAAGCAAGATGAAATGTGCTTGGTGGTAAATAAGTTACCAGTAATTTGTCATGATGTTGTAGTTTTTTTCACATTCAGGAATGTACAGGCAGTTAGTAAGACCTCAATTACCAATCAGTGGTCTAGTGGATAGAGTGTTTGCTAATGAAGAGGTAGACTCTAGTTCGATTCCTGTTCGGGTCAAACCAAAGACTATAAAAATTGACATTCACAGCTTCCCTGCTTGACGTTCAGCAATAAAAGGGACAGTGTGAAGCCTCCGCCATGTTTAGTAGACAGGTGGGCTGGTGGCAGCTTGACTTGAAGACTGAAAGATCCCTTCGCTGTCTGCTGGCCAAGGCAACTTGGTGAATAAAATGTAATTACAATTACAATCGGAGCAGGTATGCAGTTTCTGTATGAAATCTCAAGTGTTATATTCAACTAATTGAGAAAGTTTATTGTAAACTCCGTACTCTAGAGCAACACATGCATTTGTAATTCGAAAGATAAATCTTATCAAGAACGTTTTTGTCACATTAGGAATTGATGCTCTACAGCAAAGAAGGTCTATTAGTATTTTTGATCTGATGGAAGTGTTCAAGATTGTGCATAATTTATCTCCTCTGCAATTTTCTAATTTCTTTTCATTTGATACTAACAGAATTACTCGTGATCGCTAATCTGCCAATGTAAATTGTCAAAATAATGTTTTCAGTTAAATATTCATAAATATTCTTTTTCTATCAGGGTTGTTAATTTGTGGAATCGTCTTCCTTCTCATATTGTTTGTGCTTCGGTTTTGCAATTAAACAGCATTTTGAATGAATATATAAAACACCATAATCTGTGTTAGGCTGTTACCTAAAATTCTGTATTTCTCATAGGTGGGAACAAATAACATGATTATATCAAAAGTGCAGCACAACAATCTTTTCAAACCGTAAAAGCACAGTGCAAAATGCGCAATTTAATTTTTTTAATTTCTGAAGCACAGTGCAACTTCTGCAATAAACTTTTTGATGCAGTTAAAGCGCAGCACAATTGCGGAACAGCATTTCGTACCAAGTTATAGCGCAATGTAACTTCCGCACTTAAATTTCTCAGCACATTGCAAATACCGCATTTTTTGTGATTTTGAACTGAAAAAGAGTAAATAATTTGCTGAAGAAGGCCAACATTTATCAATATAATGTTCTAAATGGAGCAAAATTAAGTTTAATGTATAGAATTGCCCTTTTACTCGAAAAAAGATATGAAAGCACAGCGCAATTAAAGTACAACAAATTTTGAAGACTTTAGTCCGCATTGCAACTTACGCAATTGCAAAGGTTGTGGAAGTTACGCTTTGCCCACCTCTGATATTGCTGTTAACCTATTATGTGAAGATATTTTATTATTGTATAATTTTTACTCATTTTAAATTTCTTTACCCAACATTAATCTAATTATTCATAATTGAACATAATTATCTTTCATTTTATCTAACAGTAATTATACAATTTTTTTTTCATGTTTCTAATTATTTTGTCATTTGTTTTTTTTCATGTTTCTACAGTACCGTCGACAGGGGTTACTTTGGAACCCATGGGTAACTTTGGACATTTTTCATATTTAGTTGTTTTGAAGTAAATTTTTTTCCAGCAGTAGATTCTTCAGCTTTTGCATTATGAATATATAGTTGAAGTATATATGCTTTGATGTATATATACTACAGCATCACTCGTCATCACCACAGGCTAATTAAACATCATTACTTAAAACAAAAAAAATGTCGAATTTGGTAGCGTGCAAAATTTTGATGTTGGTGCATGTATAAAAGTAGATCCAGATATGAAGGTACATACAGTGTAAGCACTGAAGCTTGGTTTATCTGTATGTGTAAACTAAAGATCGAGTCTTAACAAGAAGTAGGAAATAATGTCACTTTTTACTTTTTGATGATAATTGCATATTTGATGGGGTTACTTTGGACAATTTAGCTAACATTGGGCATTCCCATTATTAAGATTTTTAGATTGTATGTTACTTACATGTGTACTAGAAATTATACAAAACACACTTAATGTAAGCATGTAACTTTATTGTAGGTACAGAAGCCATTATAATGGCTTAAGAAGGGTCAAGAAACGGCAGTGGCTATTTTGGCTCTAGAGGCAAAATAGCCACATGCTTATTTGGCACTGGAGGAAAAGTAGCCCAATTGCAATTTCGCCTCCAGTGTCAAAATAGCCAAACCCTTAACCCTAACAGAGGCAAAGTAGCCACTTCTTAAAGATTGGTATATTGTGAAGTGACAAACTCTACATTCGACATTGAGACAAGTTATGAGCAGTTAGTGAAAATATTTAAAAGTTGTTTTGTTACGCTATTTTGTTCTAGTTTTCAAACACTTTCACTTGACTCTTGTGCATTGGTGTGCATGTGGATGTATAAAGTAGCATAGCCTATCATTTCAGAAGCCAATTCAAAAAATCAACTTGTTTGGAGACTTTTTTAAACTCTTGTTTACCACATAAATTGATAATGCCCAAAACCAATGCCTTTGATTTTGTTGCAAAAAGCTTTATCATTTTGTATAGTACTGATGGTTCGTAACACTCTGAATTTGAAAGTCTAATGCTTTACGGCAATTTACCTTCAAAGCTAATGCTTAAACCAAAATGCTTTACAATAATTTACCTTTGATAGGTGAAATCTAACAAGCAATGAAAGCACATGTCGAAATCTTTAAAAATCAATAGGACAATTTAAGCATCGGAAACCTTTAATCAGGTTATCCAAACGTGTGAATTTTCACAGTCATGACAGAAGCGTAAATACTGAGAAACAAACAAACAATGTGTTTTTTATGTGTACTGAAAAACATAGAAAGCACAAATTAGCTAATCTCAATTACTTGTACTAAATGTAGTATTTTAATCAGTGATGAGTTTTGTTTCCAGGGTGTTATTGTTTACTTTTAACAATAAAACTGCCATGCTTTGAGTTTCTTTAGCTTTTTTTTTAATATTTGTTGTCCAATGTTGTTCCTCTAACTGGGTAATTTCAAACAATTTAGCACATAAGCTAGGAATAGCATTGATTTTTGAAACTGTCCAAACTTGCCTCAGGCACTGGCAACTTTGGACACTGACAAATTTTTTAAAAATTATGGTTTAGTAGCAAGTGATTAGGAAACACTATGGTGAATGCATACCCGAGTTCACTGGTGACACTTTGTGACTAAAAAATATAATTACCGTATTTATTCGAGTATAAGCCGCATTTTTTTGTACCAAAATATCACCCAAAAAGTCAGGTGCGACTTATACACGAATACATGAAGTGCATTATATGCCGTACAAAATTTTTTGAGGTGTTTCCTTGCTATGCATTTCTACGCTGTCTCCTTTCGTATGATCATATCACTTATTGCCTTCTATGCAAGTAGCGTTGCACTTTTAACGCTGCCACCTTTTTTTTACGTTTTAACACGTTTAGTTATCACTTATCCACACAAGTCACGATGGGTTGCATCACTTGCCATCCTCATGGACGCTGATGAGGATGTTCCTGAGGTAAACAGGGCTATTTGAAGACAGTGGCAGCAGTGATGACTTCGCTGGTTTTTAATTTTTTATGAGATTGCAATAAATGAATAACGTTAAAAAAATTTTGTCCTGTTTTTCATGTCAAAAATGGGGGTGCGACTTATACACGCATGCGACTTATACTCGAATAAATACGGTATGTAGTTGGCAGTATTGAATGATTACTAAAACAATCTCAAAATTGTCGAAAGTAACCCCTGTTGACAGTAATACATTTGTGTTATTGCATTACATTAGTCTGAAGAAGCTGTACATTTTATTCCCGGCTGTATGACATTTGTGTTGGTTTTGCTCTTTTACTGCTTTGTTTTTTTGCTATTTTTACTCTTTGGAGTTAAACCTGTTAGTGTAAACATTTTACAAGTTGATATCAGCTAAGGATGTATTTACATAAATTATATAATTATAAAGAATTTTTATTATTATCCTTTTATTGTTTTTTTTAAATTGTTATTATGGGAGCAAAATATTCTTACTCAATGCTTGTTTTATAATGGCACATGATGGAGCTATTATAATCTTAATTTTATTCACAGTCAAATTTAGAAACCCTTAACAGTCTGTTTCACCCTTTCGGGATCATCAGAAGAGAACTTCTAAGCAGCATATGTAAGAACAAATTGATTAGTTACAATAGAAACATAGATTAGGTAGCGGTTATTAACAAAATAATGAGTCTGCCTGGCCTCAAAACATTTGTCAACTAAGCTACTATATATTTATTGGATTATATATTTATTGGACTTATTTGCTTTTTATGGCTTTTTTGTATTGTTCATGTATCAGATATCGGTAATAATATTTTTATTTAAACATTTTTTTCAGTACTAACAGTTAATCCTATAAATTTTTTTACTAGGAAATATTGCTTTGAATTAGAACCATAAATCATCATCATCATCTGATGTTGGATCCGGTATTGTCCCCATCGACGAAGGCCGGATATCGTGTGTCATTGTTTTGACTACGCCTTGCCAATTTGTTCAATCACATGCATCCTCTTTCACCAATCCATTTTTCTTTATCTCATTCTCTACTTGATTTTATAAATATGTTAATATATAAGTTGTAGTTTTATTCTCACAATTAGTCTGCCTATGTTTTTTGCTGTCCTTAATCTCGAATCTATCCCAATGTATTTTCTTGTTTTTCATACATAATTAATGTTGGTGTGAAATTACTTGTAACTTTAATGTTGGATAGTTTATTTTTCACTTTGCACGATTGTCGTTTACCAACTTGTTGTGGATGCTGCTTATGAAAATTTCTGCTTCTGGTACTGCTCGGTCACATTGCTGATGGTCGATTTTATTTTTTACCATGGCAGAATTGTGCTGGATTGGTGCGTTAACTATGATCATTGACAGTCATCCTGCTGAAGAAAAGCTACTTTGAGAAGAAGCTGTTGTAGCTGGAATGGACAGATACTTAAAAGCCAGCTGCCAAAGACATGGGAATTTGTTGGTTGTGCTCTGCTTCTACCATTCCAGGGTATCGATGCTGTTTGGCACGGTTTTTAATGCTACATACTTAGCCATTTTTGCAGCTGGACTAAGAGAAAGATCAGCATTTTTTTCATCACTGGAAGTATTACGATCATGAAGTTGACGTTCCATACCATAAGCTAACAGATCTTCCATTTCATTATCATAAGGCTGATTATTGTGATGTAGTTGTAAACCAGGCATTTCAAATAAAAAATTTTGTGAAGTTCTTCTGGTGGTCTAGGCTAGCTTTGAGAAATCACTCAGGTGCTACTCAAAAGACTAACTTTAGTGGTGGCACTTCGCTAGTTAGAATCAACTAGCTTCAGCAGAGCGCTGCTATCATTAGTGATGGCAAATCGCCATCAACTTCTGATAGCAAAAAAACAGAAAATTGATCCCACACATTGCTGTTGTAGAATAACTAGCGAAAAAAGTTCAAAGCAAGGCTCCGATAACATTCATTGTTACGATAGGCTACATCATACAGGTAGTGTAAAGGTGCACACAAAAACGAAAGAAAGTGGTTCTTCTGAAAATAATTTCTCTGACTTAGCATTGCAGCAAAACATGTTAGAACTTAACACTAAAAAAGATTAAACCAGAAGAAATTTAACACAATAATTAAGCAACTTTCTGTAAACAGCAGGGAATGATAACCCATCGTTTCTATTGAGCACTTGGGGCTTTTCATTAATGTACAACTTTCACTAAAAAGGCGCTTCGAGTAATCATGTTCCACTTTTAAAATATTGACTTCAGACCAATCAATGAGGTGATCATTTTCCATGGAATGCTGGCAAAGTGCTGATTTCTCAGGCCATTGGAATTTTATCGCTGGTTGATGTTCCTTTATTCTAGATTTGAGGTCCCGTTTGGTTTGTCGATGTAAAGGATTGGTCTGAAGTCAAAATTTAAAAAGTGGAACAATATTACTCGAAGTGTCTTTTTAGTGAAAGTTGGTAGGTACATCAATGAAAAGCCCCAAGTGCTCAATAGAAACGATGGGTTATCATTTCCTGCTGTTTACAGAAAGTTGCTTAATTTCGAGGGTTGAATTTCTTCTGGTTTAATCTTTTTTAGTGTTAAGTTCTAACGTGTTTTGCTGCGTTGCTAATTTGGAGATATTATTTTCGTAAGAACCGCTTTCTTTCATTGTTGTACGTACCTTTACACTACCTGTATGACGTAGCCTATTGTAACAGTGAATTTTATCGGAGCCTTGCTTTGAACTTTTTTTGGTAGTTATTCTACAACAGCAATGTGTGGGATCGTTTTTCTGTTTTTTTGCTATCAGAAGTTGATGGCGATTAGCCATCACTACTGATAGCAATGTTCTGCTGAAGCTAGTTGATTCTAACTAGCGAAGTGCCAGCACTAAAGTTAGTCTTTTGAGTAGCACCTGAGTGATTTCTCAAAGCTAGCCTAGACCACCAGAAGAACTTCACAAAATTTTTAGGTTGAATAATGTTGCTGCTGTTAAAAGCTTCATCAACTGTCTCTTGGTCATCACTACGGTATTCTGTTCTTGCTTGAATGCTAATGGATTAGTTTGCAAAATCGTGAAAAAAGCACAAGCACTTCAAGTTTGTTTATGCAAATGATTAATCTTGTTCCAATTTCAAGGACAGTTTAAATCTGGCATAAGAGTTTTAAGCAACCAATTATATAAGTCACAAAACCAATCTTCATTTAGCTAGCTAATATTTCAACTTTCAAATCGAATCTTTTTACTTATTCCGAGTAATTTGAGATTTGATGCTTAAAGTTTCGGTAGGCTATTCTATAATGCCCATCACTAGTTGTTAATGACAGTTCTAAATTAAGATCAATCATTCATTGTAGTTAGCATTATATCGGTATTGTAGGTAGTTGGAAGCCTACTTATTCACTATCAGGTGGGTGTCAAATAGAAAGAAAAAAAAATGCAAATATAGAGCAAGTCACATACGGAACGATTAATCTAAATCATAGATGTTGCTTAAACAAGAATGTATTTATTTGATTGTATCTGTTTAGAATTCACTTTCCTAGAATCAATCTACTCTACTAATAGCTGGTATGTTTCTAAATTGTAGTTTACATGGACTGAACAGCTTCAGTTTTAACCAAGACCAACACGGCAATATTTATGTCATTCAGTTTTCGGGTTTTAGTTCAAGGATACTGTATTAAATATGTCAGAAATTTATGAAAATGGATCTGAAATAACAATCAAAAGTGAAAACCAGAACAGTCTGAAATGTGACTCGATGTCTAACAAAGATTTTGCAGCAAGTTTTTGCCTTGGGCACAATCAGTCTTTGTCTGGTTATAAGATGACTTTGTCTCCTTTAACTTCATCAAAAAGTTATGATAATCTTCAAAGAATGTCAAACATAGCCAGTTCAAATTTTGATTGCATCACACATTCAAACAGTAAGCCAACTGCCATAGTTGTCGATGCTACTTTGAATCAATCCTCTGTAATTTCTCACAGTGCAAAGCCTAGTACAAGTGCTCCTGCATGCAACAGCAAATTGGTTGCTCATCATTTAATCTCTGAAACTCATCAAGATCTTGTTCAAAGGTATATAGTAAGTTCTTGTTGTTTCAGATTTAATGCTTTGTCATTGTCCGTTCTTGAAAATACATGCCACTTCCTAACTAGACCCAAATTTGATTCCTGATTGGATTCCTAACTACATGATTGGACAACCGGTTACCTTTGTTCCCTGTAACTTTTTGGGTAATTAGCAAGTGCTCAAGTTTTCTCAAAACAATTGCGCTCAAAACTAAAAATATATTTATGTGGCCTAAATTTTGCAGCAATCCAGTATTAATGTGCAGTCTAATCCGGTTAATTGCGTATGGTATGATTGCATAATCGCACAAGATCATTAAATCCCAAACCACAATCATTTCTTTGTTCAGAAATAATTCGATTGATCGCTTAGCGTTTTTTATGCATGATCTGCTTAATTGGGATTGAATTGAACGGCATTCTGTTTAATTAAGTGGATTACACAACAAATTTTAGCAACAAAAGCATGACTTTCTGAGGGAAAACCAACTGTTCATTGTGCAAATGAACTTGCCAATTGCCGACGCCATAAAAAAAATCAAAAACCACCACTGATTACAGATGAAAACCAATGCAGCGTGGGATGTGATTGACGTTATTCAAAGACAATGGCGATTCTGAACAAAATCACATGGCTGTCATTTTGCAATCCCTGTCATTAAACAGCATGCAAAATAACATTAAACAGCAATCGCTCAGTATTTCTCAGCAAATGAATATATGTTTAAACCTTAATTAGGATGTTTTTTTTGTTTTGTTTTTGAGAAGGAGTAGGATAATCGCATAGTGCTTGCGTTGAAGCCTGATGTCTAGACGCTTTTTTAGCATTACTCTTGTTGCGGGTCACTTGTACTTAGCACTTTTGCATAAATTCGCTTTATCGCATGAAAGGGTTTGTCAAATTGACTATGCAATCCGGATTCGACTGTATATCAAAACTTATGCTGTCAAAAATTGTTGTCTTTTCTAAATCTGTGCTTATCCTATTGCCAAAAATTATTTGCATTTGATCCAACAAATAGCTGATTCACTGACAAAAATCGGTGTAGTGAAAACACTGCCAGGAACCATAAAAATTGGTATTCACATTTTTCTTGCTTGATCTTTATTAGCTTATATATATTAATCAGACAGTGTGACTGTGAAGTTCTAAACGTATATAGTTAAATAGTTGGCAGCCTGAATCAAATGATGAAAGATCACTGTAATGTTATCTAGCCAGTTGCAATGGCAACTAGATAAATAAAGATGTATATAATTGCTAAATTATTAAAAAATATAATTGCTGCTTTTGCTTAAGGGTAGGGCTAAAACAGAAAAAGTTTGTGATTTATTATAGCAGAAATGTTTTTGCTAGTACAAAAAACAACAACAAAACTTAAGTTACATGGCAGTACTGAGTAGCTGTTTCCTGCATTGAAAAGAAAAGAAAAATCTAAAATACTTATCTGTAAGCTGTTAATAAAAAAACTGTTAGCGGATATTGTCTTTATCCGATGATGATTGGTGCTATATCATTAAACCTTTTTACATGAGGTTTTGCAATGGTGTTCATGAAAAAAATCAAAAACATTTTGCAGTAAAAGATATGGTTGTTATGAAGACTTTTATAAGGAAATTACATTCATAATACAAGCAATTGTGATGCAATAACCATTATTTATGACAAATTGTGAAAAGGTATAGAAATTTTTCATCAACACCATTGCTAAATCTCATTTGAAAAGGTAAAGTTATGGTAGCTTCTTTATAAATTTAGGATTATACTCTAGTCGTTGGCACAGGTAATGGTAGTTGCACAATGTTTAAATTTGAGTCAGGAGAAGCTCACTGATGTGGAAGTTTATTCTACCTGTATCTACTATTTAGAATGTTTCTATTTATATTCACCATTCCATCCAAATGATTTTATTTTTGGTATTTCTAGTCATGATTTGATAATGGACGATTGTTTGGTAAGATCAATCAGTTCTGTGAATGGAGCTCCTACCATCAATCAAACTTCTAGTACTTCAGACTTGCCTTTTATTGATGATAATCTAGAGCCTCATTCCACTGGCTTATTCAATTGTTTATGTTCTTTTGCAAGACGCTGTTGTGTTGTGTAATTACTAAATTAATATGTAGAGGAAGGAATTTAAGGTTGACAGTATATATACCCTTACCAGTAATGTAAGCTTGATATGATTTGTATATCTACTTTATTCTTAATTTAGGCTCACTGTAGAACTGCAAAATTTCTACATTCAAGTTAATGACTGCTTAGCTCCCAGAATTAAGTTGCTGTATATATATTATTAGTGTTTAATCAAAATGAAACGTAGATAGATGGAAAAAGAGCTGAACAGTGATGAAAAAGTCTCAAAACTATTATCACTAACTACTCTTGTTAATAATTTTTTATTTGCTGCTGTAACAAGTCAACTGCTCTCAATAAGAAATATTCTTTTGTGCTTCTAAGTGTGGCTATGATAGAAACAGCATTGTGATGGCTTCCAAACCAAACTAGAGCCTGTAACCCACCAAACTTGCCAAATTTGGTTGTGTATCAATTGAATTGAAGCTTTTATTCAAAATTCAATTGAATTGAAGCTTTTATTCAATTCAAAGTGCACTTACAATAAATACCAGATATTTCAATATCAGATACCGTATTCCTTGCATATTTTTGATGGTGCTTTTGTTGTTCTTGATTGACTGATTAGTGATTATGTGCATCTTAAATTCGACCTTCATGTTATTTGTTTTGTCTTTAAGAAATCACATAATTTTAGTTATCGTATTTTTCGGATCATAAGGTGCACTTAAAATACTAAAAATTTCAAAAACCTGAAGGTGCGCTTCATATATGGATCAGAAGATAGTTTTTTTCTTTTGACAATTTAGAGCTATTGGAGCTTTTTTACAGTTTTTAAAGCATTTAAGTTGCATTTCATTTATATACTCATTTAGTGCACATTATATTTTGATTGCCTTATATAAGAAAATAATAACAATAAAGGTCATTTATTGACAGTGCGCCTTATAGTCAAAGAATATGGTACCTGTTTATATCTAATTATTTGCTGTACTAGTATGATATCACCTCAAACATGGTTGATTAACAGTGTAGTTTTTGTTCATTCAGCCATAAATTACCCTCAGTAATGCTTTTGTGATGGCGATAGCTCCGTGGTAGAGCGTCAGGCTAGTGATCCAAACGTTGCTAACCCCCGATTTGATTCTCAAACTGGCAATGGGTTGTTGTGCCCATGGGAAAGACACTTTACGCATACTTTCCATGAGGCTTAGCAGTCTACCTGTTGTGGTGACACAGCCTGCAAACTGAATCCTGAAAAGTGCTCTGCATAGATGTGGTTAGACAGATGCAAAGTGCCTGGTTCAAATGACTAAGTAATGCGTTTCTTAACCAGTTGTATCATTGCAGCAATACTGCCAAAGCTTCACTTTGTTTAGTTGCATGGTTAGTAGGCGTTTAACCAAATAGTGGTCGAGTAGATAGAGCGTCTGCTACTAAAACGGTTGACTCTGGTTTGATTCCTGTTCTGGTCAAACCAAAGACTATAAAATTGGCATTCACAGCTTCCTTGCTTGATTTTCAGCAATGAGAGGGACAGTGTGAAGCCTCTACCATGTGTGGTAGACAGGTGGGCAGGTGGAAGCTTTATTTGAAGGCCGAAAGATCCCTTCAATGTCTCCTGACCAAGGCAACTTGGTGAATAAAATGTATTACAATGCATTAGCAAATGCTTCATGTTTGAAGCAGCATTTTCTTGTTAAAAATGTTATGTGTCTTTCTCTACCTGTGATTGTGATTTCCTGTTTGCCTTTTTTTCAGTTTGTCATTATAGTTACCAGAAAATAAATTGACAACAGATTAATATTTTTCAAAAATTATCTGGAAAGTGAAAAATACTGCTACAAACAAATTTTGACAACGGGTTAAATCTGCACAGTATTTTCAGACCATAACTTTCACCTAAAACACTTAACATTAAAAAAAAAAAAAATTGAATGGGCATCTTATACCTAGATGTGGCATTGTATGCATCAATTATATATACTTGCCTTTGCTTCATGATTTAAGTTTGAGTGTTATTAGAGTTATTTAGAGCTTTACAAGTTTTTTTTAAAGTTTGCCTTATACCCTGGTTGTGAGAAAACAAAAATAATAGACGATTTTTGTTGATACTGTGCCTTACTGCCTTACAGTCCTAAAAATATGGTATCATCATTTCTTGATTTTGGAAACACTAACAACTAACAATTTCAATCCAATTAAAATAGATTTCTTGATTTTGGAAACACTAACAATCGCAATCTCACTTACAATCTCAAGCTAACAATCTCAATCCAATTTAAAAAGAGCTGGAAATCTTTTCTATAAACCATTCAAAATGCCCAGCTTTGAAGTGGCTCAACAGAAAGCAACTCACAAATATAAAAATTTTAATAAATGCATACTAGGTTTTTTTTGTCGTTTGTTGGTCTTTGACCTAAATTTTTTGTGAATGACCAAATCAAAATAATTGAAAAGATTAATCTAAAATTGCATTTGCAATGATGAAAATGACTGAAAGAAATTCTGAAATGATCAAAAAATTATGTTTAATTTTGGACATCTGACCAAAATTTCTTGGCAGAAAAATAAACCCAGGATTCATGAGTATGGGTATCTTGATAGTGGCCAAATTTGCTACTTTTGCAGCAGATATACAAGTATTTTGGTGGGCATTTCCAGTCACTGCAAGAGTGTTGGTTATGGTATTATGGTAACACATGTGTTTGTACGTTCTTCAAATATGATAAACATTTTCAGCTGCTTTTTATAAGCATTAGAACTGTTTATGTTTTTATCTTTCATAAGCTGTTATTAATATTTAGTAATCATGCATGTCACTTTGTAGACTGCAGCCTAACAGCCACGTAATTTTATTTATTTTTAGAGGACTGTCTTGTTTCATAGTGCCATATAAATTTCATCAGAGCTTATTATACTATATAAAAACAAATCATGCCTAAAAGCTGGTGGGCTGTGACTATTAAGTGCGGATGTTCAGGTGTGGGATGGTTAGGCACTGGGACTATTATGTGCAGACATTTAGGTGTTGGATGATTATGCACCGGGACTATTATGCACCAAATCTCTTAGGCACCAGGACTTTTATGCGCCAGAGCAAACTTCAAATAATTTTTTTTCAAAAATTTAGTTTCGTTTACTGTATTTTTTTTCAACAAAAAATTTTTTTTCCACTGCATGTTTGCAAAGTTTTATTTTCTAAGCCAGACATATGCAATCTGCGGCACATGGGCTCGAGTTGCTTATGTAATCTTAACCCAAGCAGCAAGTCTGTGATGTTTCATGGTCATTTTAAGTCTACCTTTACCATACAATACAGTTACTAAGTTTTTCTGGAGCTGGGGATTCATCTACCAGCAGATTCCTGTTTACAATCGTTACATCTTATTGTAAATATAGTAAAAGTAATGTTTAAATAAATGAATATTTTTAAGTTCAGTCATTAGACCTTGTTGTAAATAACTTATAGTGAAAACAATGTTAAATTCTTGCAGTTAACTTATTCAGACTTGTATAAAGAACTTTTGAAGTTGTACAGGATTGTATACTGCTTCAAATTATTGTTTTTATTTTTGAATTATTTTTTTAGTGTTTGTTGAATTAAACTTCAAAATTGTAACGATTAAACTTGAAAATATCCATTTAAACATTGTTTATACTATATTTAGAACAAAGTGCAACGATCATAAATAGAAATATGCTGGGTGATGAATCTTTAGCCCCTGAAAAACTTTGTAGTGTATTGTTTGGTATATGTAGACTTAAAATAATTGTGAAACGTCATGCAGCTTGCTGAGTGTGCCAAGATTACACAATCAACTCGTGCCCATGTGCTGCAGAATTTAAGATTGCAAGCTGCAGATTGCAACTGGCTTAGAAAATATTGTATTAATTCGAATATAAAGGTGAATTTACACAGTATATATCCGTTTTTCATCCGTTTTCGTCCGTTTTTTTACGTTTTTGCTTCTTGAAAAAGTATGCACTTTTTCATCCGCATTTTTATAAGTCCATATCCGCACTAAGTAGACTGTTGTACATAGATAAAAATTTTGTTCAAAAAATGTGTGAATGAATGATGAGAGCGATATGTCAAAATAGAGCTGTACCCCTTTACAAAAATTTTTTTTCGGAAAACTTTTGTCCAGTATGTGACGGTCTGGTTAGTGCGGATATGGACTTACAAAAATGCGGATGAAAAAGTGCATACTTTTTCGAGAAGAAGAAAAATGCAAAAAAACGATCGAAAACGAACAAAAATAGATACTGTGTAAATTCACCATAAGTCGCATGCATGTATACGTCGTGTCGTAATTATGCTTATAGTTTTGTATTAACTTTTTGCTAGGCTCTAAGTAACCTAATAAACAAATAACCTGCAAATCAAATAAATAAACACTGGTAAACAAATACACTCAAAATAAACTTGTCTCGAACTCTACTGCACTTAGCTACTGTTAATCAACTGGGTGTCAACCTTCCATCACATGAACAATGTGCAAGGAAAGCAGCGAAGCGTATCAATGCAGGTGCATGCTGATTGCGCTGCTCAAACAAGCTGCAACTAGTATGCAAATTACCACAATCTCCCCCTCTAAAAAAATTTGCTTATCACATGAAACAATTAAATGCACAAAATATCACTCATAAGGCACAGCTCCATATCGTATAGCAGGTTTGTGAGTACGTGTAAAACACCTTGGAACATTTTCAGGTGGAACCTCATTATTGACACTTTCAGATGGAATATGATTATTAGCATCTGCATTCGAGTCAACTTAGGACTCAACAACTCTAGAATTGCAGCATAACAGAACATCAGTAGAATCAGAATTGTCACGAGACTTTTCACTCTCAATTGCTGATTCAGAAGCATCATTTTTAACTCGGGGGAGCTACATCAGGAATAGGCACAGTCGTTTCATGCCCATTACTTAAACGAACATGTGCATACAAAGGGTTAAATTTGATTAATTCAGCTTCTTCAACTAAGGACTCATCCTCATTTCGAACATGTTGTTTTACGACTGCAGGGCCAGGCTTAAGCCATGACATCAAAGTGGTTCCATTCACAGAAAGACGAGCATGTATAAACATTCTTTCGTGTGGGATACAATTAATGGAAGTGCAAAGTAACAAACGCACACTATGCAATTAATCATTCAAAGCATGTTCCCAATGAGAGGTTGGCAACTGTCGGGATTTCAATGCTGCTAAAATAGCCTTCCAAATCACTCCATTATACTTTTCACACTGGCCATTTCATCTAGGATTATAGCTGGTTGTGCGGCTAGTTGCAATCCCATGCGAATTTAACCTCTGCTTTAACTTTTCTGACTGAAAAGATGAATAATGATCAGAATGTATATGCAAACACATACTGAAAATAGAAAACAATTGCGTTAAACACATAATAGTAGTTTTAGTTGTCATGTCAGAACAAGGAAAAGCAAAAGGAAATCGCTAGTATTCATCTACGGTTGTCAAAAAATACTAATTTTTGGAAACACTTGGCAAAGGACCTTTTAAATCCATATTTAACCTTTTAAACAGTTGTGTTGCCTTAATCAATGAGCACCATCAGAATGCATCTACAAATTGGGGCTTAATTTCAAAACATGCTTAACAATTTGCAGTCGTTTCTCGAATATCAGCTAAAGAATAAGGCAGATTCTTAGTACGTACACAATGTGCCATTGTGGTCACTCCTGGGTGGCAGAGCACAACAGGTAAATCACATAAATAATTTAAAGTACCAGCACCACAAAATGCATGGCTTAGAGTATCAGCCCCTGCATTTTCTTTGTCAAGACGATAAACAATAGTGAAACAAAACGAAGACAGTTTGATCCTCCATCTCATTATCTTTTTGTTTTTAATTTTGCTTGCATGTCGAGTGTCCAGCATATAAGAAACACTTTTCTGATCTGTTAACAAAGTAAAATGCTGTCCCAACAAGAGATATCGCCACTTACGTAATGCTTCCACAACAGCATGCATTTCCTTTTCAACGGCTGAATGCTTTTGTTCACTTGCAGATAAAGTTCTAGTATGAAAAGCCAGTTGATTGCCAGCAATTTCACAAAGAATCGAAAGAATGTCAAAGGAGAATTGTGTTTAAACGTAATTATTCCTTTTCCCATCATTGTCTGTTGTCTTGTCGTTGAGTGATGTTCCAAAAGCAGTATTTTAGGTAAACCAAAATTGGGGGCACAAGCAGCTGTCAGGGGGGGAGCACGGCCCCCCTGTAGCGACAGCACTGAGCCATAGACAACCAGAATATTTCTCAAAACAATTTGCGGAATGTGAGGTGAAGACCAAAAATAAAAAAAAATAAATTAGGTCTTCACTTCAGGAATCGACAAATTTACGTGGGTTTGGTCAGTCAAATTTTATTATTGCTTTCTGCAAATTTCACTCTTTGTAGATGTTTACAAAAACAACACAAGCGAGTCAAAAGAATTTTTAGGGCGGCCCAACTTTGGGTTGCAACCCATAGGTTGAGAACCATGGAACTAGAATCAGCCTCCTGTTTCGTCGATTTGAAAGGCGTTTTTGGCAGACTCTGGAAAAATGGCAAACCTTGTGACAATAATGGCAGGCAGCTTCCTTAGCAGTGCATGTGTTTCTAGGATGGTTCTGCTGACCACAAAAATAACACGTTTTCAAATGCGAAGCAGCTTAAAGAGAATTAGCTTTGTCGCCATCTGCCAAAGAAACATCCTTCAAAGATGTAGAGCTGCAAACAGTTATTGGTTCTTTAAATGTTTCTGCGTTTTTGTGGGCCATTTCTTGTGCCCGAGCTTGCTCATACGCTTAACGAAAAGTTAGTTCCCTATTGTTAAGCTGTCATTGATGAATTAGAACCGACAGCATATCAGTGGTAAATGCTTCATGCATAAGTTCCAAGCAACATTGTTCTCCAGTTAGCGTTTTTGCAATCGCACTGTTTGCTTAACTTTTCGACCTGCAAAACAAATTGATCAATAATCTCGCTTGCTTGATGCTTGCACATTTGCAACTCGTACCTTGTCGCAATACCATTTCTTGGCTTAACATATAGATCTTTCAGAATCTGGATCGCATTGTCATAATCGTTTATATCAGCTAGGTGTTGGTAAACATAGAATGATATCAAATTGACTAAAATATGCAATTTGAAATGTTGCACATCAGCATTTTGCAATGCATCCAAATAGTGAGTGAAAGTCTTGAACCAGTGGTTGAACTTAGCTGTAGCTTGAGTGGAGCCTGGGTCCACATCTAAATGCTCAGGCTTTTGCTCTCCGTCCATGTCCTTACAATAATGTGGTTAGTTAGATTGTCATAATCATATATATAGTTTTGTATTAACCTTTTATTAGGATCTAACAAACCTAATAAACAAATAACCTTCAAATCAAATAAATAAACACTGGTAAACAAATACACTCAAAATAAACTTGTCTCGAACTCTACTGCACTTAGCTACTGTTAATCAACTGGGTGTCAACCTTCCATCACATGAACAATGTGCAAGGAAAGCAGCGAAGCGTATCAATGCAGGTGCATGCTGATTGCGCTGCTCGAACAAGCTGCAACACTGATTCCAAAATAGTATGCAAATTACCACAATAATTTGACATAAAAAAGAGGAAAAAAATTTTTTAAACATTATTTATTCATTGCAAAAAATTAAAAACATTGAAGTCATCACTGCTGTCACTGTCCTCAAATAGTCCCAGTTTACCTCTGGAACATCCTCATCAGCATCCCATGAGGGTGGCAAGTGATGCAACGTAATGTGACTTGTGTAGATAGGTGATAACTAACGCGATGGTAAAAGCAATAGCATGGAAATATTTCAGAAAAATTTTGTATCGCCTTCTATGCACTTCATATATTCCTGTATAAGTTGCACCCGACTTTTTAGGCGATATTTTGGTACAAAAAAATGTGACTTATCCTCAAATAAATATGGTAAATTTTGCAAACTTGCAGTGGAAAAAAAATTTTTTTGAAGAAACAACTTATTTGAAAAAAAGTGTGTTTTTGCTCTGGTGCCTAATAGTCTCGGTGCATAATAGTCCCAGTTTATAATCAGCAGCACGTAATCATCCTGCGCCCAATATCCATACCTAAAACTCATTGACTGAAAAGCTGAAATACCCTCAAATCAATGAAATTATTCTTGAAATTGTTGATAAGTATCGGCATGTCTGGGGTCTGAAGTAAATATTTAAAGTAATGTTTAACAATGTCTTTCAATGGGCATAAGAGATTGAAAGCTTAGAAAGCTTCAACTGTAAACTTCTAAGATTGCAAAAATTAACAGTTCTTTTCTAGCCTTATTCTGCAGCGACTACAGTCTTTGCATCACGCTGGAGTTAAATGAGAACTGAAGGCAAAGTCAGTGGGGGTATCTTAAGTTCAAGCAATCATATTAGATTGGTTTGGTGTTGCCTCCATCCTCCTTGACCCAGCTATTCCATAGGTATTCTTCTTCAAACACCACTTAGGGGCCTCCCTAATTTCAATTTTAGTGGGAACTCGGACATTTCAATGCAATAGCCTAGTCCACAGATGCCTATGTTGACCTATCTGTAGGTTAGTAGGCCTCTGTGGCTTAGCCTAACTGTAGCATTTCCTTAGAATAGAACTAAGAAGGTGTCACTGATGTTATCAACATCACCATTCTCAATAAAAACTATGATTAGAGAAGCTTCTGTCTGGTTTGAAGCGGTGTTCCCACTAAACTGATTTTTGTCAGTGAATCAGCAATTTGTTAGACTAAAGGCAAATAATTTTTGGTAGTATGATCAACATAGCTTTAGAAAAGTCGACAAATTTGTGGAAATATGACATTTGGTATTCGATACTTTTGATACCAGATTAGTACAAAATATACTGCACACAAACACCTTTTGACAGCTTTGGGCACAAGTATTTCTCAAGAAAACTTGGGTGTTTGCCAATTAGTCAAAAAGTTAAGAGGGAACACTGGTTTGAAGTAGAATATTTATGGAATGGCTGGGTCGAAAAGGATGAGTCTATGCCAATCTAATCTAATGTGACTGGCCTAACTTTAGATACCCCCATTGATTTTGCCTTCAGTCTTCGTTTAACTAAATCTGAAAATCTCAGGCATAGAATTTGATTCATAATTGCAACAAAATACCAAAATCTTGCTTTGTTTTAAATTGGCTTGTTAATACAGTATATGAGTAGGCTTAACTAGTGTTGCGTGGAATTGTTTTTGCTTTGATTGAATATTTTTAGCTTATTTGTGTCACTGAATTTATTTACGAGTTGTGAGCAATCATGTGATGGTTTATTGACTTTGCAAAAATTATTAGCTGCAACCTTAAGCAATCCATGACTGAGTATAGTATGTGGCATAATAAGATTGTTAAAATTCGAAATAATAGTGTGTCAACATAAAAGAGTATGATAACTGCTAACAAAGAACTGAATATTTATTTGCAAAATGTTTACTTAACACAACACTTTCAATTACTTTGTATTGTTATATTCATTTTTGTTTTCTATGCAGTAACTATGTAGCACTTTATGTCTTGACTTCACCACTGCATATTGTTTGCTTGATGTGCCTAGTATTTGTGAAGCCTGAACTTCTTGTGTTTGTTAGAGGAGAGCTGAAACACAATGTCAATAATAATCAGTGTCATCCAATCTTTTTTTTTTACTGTATTCTTCATGTTTAAGAATACTGTTTTGCTACCATCATACACTGTTGCATATGATTTATGTTAATAACTTTTTCTACTGTACTTTGATAGATTAATTAACTAATCTCTAATATTGATATTGCCAAACATACTTTTGCTTTATTGCAAGTGTGTAACCAGCAAGCAGCAGCTCATTGAAGACTTACGCAAGTTGCAAAATGGCATATGAAGCAAAAGCATCTACTAGTAAAGAAGATGAATTTTCAACCTACATGTCTGAGGTATTGAATTTGCATATTTTCAGTATTGTTGGTTGAGTTATTAAGCATGGTTGGTTAAAAAGTTTGGGCAAAGAGCATTTAGTGTTGGTGTTACAGCAACACGAAATTTTTTATCATCAAAGTGATTACTTTTCAGGATTGAAAATTAATGCTTGCCCGCTTGCCTGAGCTGAAATCGCCTCGGGCAAGTTATTCTTCAGCTTTACTTGCCCGACGGGCAAGTTAACAAAATACAACATATGAACCAACATCACCAAGATTATTTTCAGATGCAATTTAGCTCCACTTTTGTTTGCTATAAAATAAAATGCAAGTAAAGAAAGGTTTTCATTTATTTTTAAGTTTTGTAATCATTACAATTAACACTTTGTTTAATCACATGCATATCATTAGTCACAATTAACACTGCTTAATCGCTCACATATTCGATTGATACTCAGATGCCCTTTGCAACTTTTTGGCATAAAATGCTACGTTGTGTTAATCACACTTTCAGACACCCTGTGCTGCATATAGACAACGTCAAGAATTTTACTTTTTTTTTTATTATGATTATTTTAAGCTCTTTTAGGTCCCCCAACTTTTGCAAAAAAATTCCGGCTTTCTGGCTGGTTCAGATTCCAGGATATTTGCGATTGAAAATGTGTTTGAGACAAAACAGTAACGTTGATTAACATCATTGTTAACGTATACAGTATAATAATTAAGTTACGATCAAAAACTCATTTTTGCATAAAGCATGATTGAAAAAAGTTACTTATTACGTCACATTTACATACCAATCATCACATTTACATACTTCATTCTCAAACATACACGTTTTATGTGAATTCAGTGTTTTTTGCCTAGAAGTATGTTTTACAATTTTTTTTCCAAAGTTAAACAACCTTAAAACTTATTTCGCGTATTTGTTTCCGGCAAGTAACCATTTGACATCACTTGCCCGACAAGCAAGTTGTTGAAAAAGTTAATTTCGACCCCTGCTTTTAATTTAAGTAAACTAAAATTGAGTGGATAGAATGTTTCCACATGAAGTATGCATTTCTCAGAACAATATGATGCTAGTCCTACTTGAAATAATTCAGTGGAAATAAAGAAGTTTGTGTTGTAGTGTTGTCGTATGTCTATTTACAACCACTTGAAGTATATACCAACTAAAACTGAAGCTAATAAAAAGATGTAGCAGTTTTGGTTTAGAATTGCTTTGTTTCTTGCCTGTAGATTCTACCTAGGGTGAAACAACAGTCTGTTCTGTAAAGTTTTAAAGGCAGGGTTCAATGTCAAGGTATTGCAGTTAATTAATTGCATGTGATGTAAAAACAAACAAACTTTGTTTCTATACAGTTTAGTATTAGATATACAGCTCATCTAAGCCGGAGAGTTGTCGTGGTTGGCACTGCAATATAAATAGTTAGAAGATTGTGCCTAAAATACTTCAAGTCTGCCTTTTTAAATTTATTCTTTGTCTGTGATGTGCTTAATATTTATTTTGTTTAGATCAAGAAAATTGAAAAGGCTGATGCTGTGCTGACTTCTGCCCAACAAATAGAACGACTCAATCGACCTGGATCAAAATACTTTAACCTTAATCCATTTGACGTATTGCAGGTTTGCAAACTTTAAACATTTTTTATTGTTTGCGGGTATTTTATAAAATTGCCTATGTTTGAGTTGAATTCTGCAGTGTGTAGAAGTAGATGTTCTTTGAAGACTTCTTCATCAGAATGAATTGAGATGGGTAAATGGTGTATATCTAGCATTTTTTGAAGCATGTTATAATATTGTTTTTTTCTTTTTCACACTTTCATTTGTAACTCTGTAGTAGGCTGTTGTTTTATATTTACTACTTGGTACCAGTAATGCTCCAGACCATATAAGACTGTTACTGATAAAAAATAATATACAACATTTTTTTTTTTTTGATAATTCAATTTCTGGTTAGACGTATCAAATATCACCATAATCTAATACATTAAGTTGCAGAGTATCATGCAGGGCGTCATGGCTCAGTTTGTTGAGCATAGGGCTTGTGATTGAAGGATTGCTGACTCTCGGTTTCAATCACCTGGGAATGTGTTATTTTTCCAGATTGTTTTTCTATGAAACCTAATGATCTTGCTATGGTGGTGGGTGGTGGCCCACCTTGACAAAAAACTTCCATACAAAACCTAAAAAGGATGTTCTGTGTGGCTGTGGTTTAAATACATGGTTATGCTTAGGCAGAGAGCCTTATACATCAAGAATTGAAAACGTTTTTAATATTGAAGCATTTTTCAAGGTAACTCCAGAAACTCCACAAAATGAAGTCAAGTCAAAATTTCGAAAATTATCAATTTTAGTCCATCCAGATAAGAATGCCAATGACCAAGACAGAGCTAAGAAGGCTTTTGATGGTGAGATATTGTTCTCTTCCATTGTAGTTGATTTATCTGCAGCATCGAAAAAATTGGGTGATTACGCATTTTGTAATTAAATTAGAAACAAGGCAAGTGTCATAGAGTTTTTGGATTTGTTTTAGCTTGATTTGAAGTTGTTACAAAAATATTTTTTATCCTAACTTGTCCAGCGGATCAATTATTTCAGATGCACTCGTACTACCGTTGTTTTTCTTATGGGCAAAAGGTTCAAAAAATAACTTGTGGCCATGCCCTACAATAATGCATTTGATGTATTCCGTAAAATTACTTCAAGCTGTATCATTATGCAATGATGCACATTAAGTTGTGATGGCATTAATTTAGCTGTGAAGAAAGCTTGGGAAACTCTAAATGACGAAAAAGAAAGAACCGAATGCTTGGGAGTTGTTGAAGATGCTCAAAATAGACTCGACACAAAATTAAAAAACAAAAGAAAACAACTGAAAAAAGAAGGAATGCCAGTCGAAGTACCTGAAGATGACCCTGTGGTTGTAAGTTTATTGCTGTCTAAATCCAAACTTCCGAGTTGAATAGAAAATAGAATACAGTTAGGCTATAGCTGAATCTGCCTCATGTACTACTTGGAATAAATAATTATATTCTGTTGTCATGATGAAGTTTCTACGAGGTTAAATAATAATCAAGCACTTCCTTTACTGGTAACGTGGTGAATAGTTTCAAACTCAAAAAAGAATTGCATAATTTTGATAAGCTAGCTTTGTAAACCACTTATCTAAGTCGTCAGGCTTAAAATTTTAGAAAAGCTCTTTCTAAGGAATTTTTTAGTTTAAAATTATTTACCGCGTTATCATTCTCTAATTGAGGAGTTTGTTGCCTTCTATTGTCTTGAGTGAAGCTGGTTGCTGAGACTGACAATCAAACACCCAAACACTGTTCCGAAGCGAGTGGCGAGCATGTGACCTTGTGCAAAATCTACTCGTTACACACTAATACGGTACATCGGCATTGAATGAAATCGCATCAAATTCCAGCTTTCCTCATTTAAATTGAAATTATTTTGTTTTACCAAAATATTTTTGAGTGTCGAAATAAAATTTAAAACAAGTTGTTGTCAGTAACCACGCTTGGTCTTTTTTTTGTGCATGTGTGTATCTGTGATTTACATAACAGAGTTGTTAACTATCTCGATTTCAGGATGCTGGAAATGCTAATTTTAATTTTGATTGATATTGATCGACTCTTTTTTGCAATTCCTGATTAATTTCCGCATACAGAATATGAATTTTCTTATCACATGGTGTAATTCTGTTTATGCTCTTTCGTTCTTGACCCCTGACGAAGATAAGATATATTAATAGTAGCCTACATGCACAGCATGTATTTGTAATTTCATCTTTATTCACTTATGTTCCCTTGGCCATTTGTAGACTGCGAGGGACCTTTGGTTTGAGTGACCTGCGATCTTTGAGTTAAGCTGCTACATGTCTATTCCATTGCCTATCGAGTCACACGCTTAAATTATTATTGATATTCGGATTTATATCCGGACAATCGAACTGTTAAACTGGATTTCAATAGGTTTGTATTGTTTAGTATGCATCGGAGTTGCACAAGGAAACTTGCAAATTATTTGCCGATCTTGCTCTCGTCCGTAAAGAAATGGAAATGCGAGAAATGAATGAACGCAAACGACAGAGACAGGCTGAAATCGAACAGGAAGAGAAAGTCAAGCTGCAAAAGGAATGGAACAAAAATTTTGAGGTAAATGGGTAAAAAGTGCATTTACAACATGTTCGAAATTTTTGCAAAAACGTCTAAACAAAATGGTTTTAGTCTCTTTTCGAAACCTTTTTCTTTACCTTTAAAACATGCTTCATGCGACTGAGAACAAGGTTGGGTCACTAATAGCACACGAGTAGAAAACTTTTTTTTCCTAGTATTATTTTTGAAACATTGCTTTTATAATCTTTCTGGCTAAAGTAATCTATTGGAAAAAGGGGTAGGGTACTTGACTCGACCAGTAAGCTCAAGTTCGATTCGTGCTGTGTGAAGTTTTAGCTCTTTGTTTGCTTTACATTCCACAAAAAAAGGATCTGACCATGGATTATGAAACCTTTTTCCTGGATTAGGCTGGTGGCAGAAAAAGTCGATTTTTTTATATACTGGCCAAAGCAGCTCCTCAAAAAATTAGTTATAATGGCGGCTTGAACTGCTATCAGTGGTTTTTGTTGAATTTGCGCTAAGACGACTTTAATTTTATTTGATTAGCATGCGCAATATTTCTTATTAACTTTTTTGGGTAAGATGAATGACTCGAATGGTTTGTAAAACATTTACCAGTGACCGAAATATTTTTTGCAGGAAAGTCGAGAAGGCCGCGTTAACAGTTGGCAAGATTTTAAAACTGGCAAGAAGAGGAAAGGAAGCAAGCCCTCGAAAGGTTTCAAGCCCCCAAAAGTGCGCATGGAGCAACGATGACTCATGAAAAGCTGATAATCTTGAAAGAAGTTATCGAACACGAGGGGCTGAGGGCCCACAAAATTCGAGTTTTTTGTTGAAAGATATGAGCAACTGAACTTTGCTGAAAAGTCAACCCTGCGATCTATATAACTCTAATTTACGTATTTACCACATTTCTATGTTAGTGTTACATCTAAGCTGATTTTTTAACTACGAGTCATATCTCGATTAAAAGTGCTACAATATCTTCCCCAACCTCCCCCCCCCCCCTATTCTTGTGTTACTTGCTTGGTCAGCACTTGTTTTACCCTAATTTACCATCAGGGTAGAGGCAGCAATTGTTGAAACCAACAAAGAAAATCATGACGATTTTATGCTTGCTCTTCAGCAGTTGTTTGAATTGCATTAATAAGGCATGTTAAATGGGGTATCTAAGTTCTGTGCTCTTTGTCGCATTATGACCAAGTGTTCTGTCACCCATCAAAAACCGACTAGTGGCTGGGGCGCTGTTGCTTGACTTCAATTTGCGTTCTTCATTAGGAACGGTTGTTGGTGTTCAACCCTAAATCCGGAAACTAAACCCGACTCAAAACGAGGTTCTTTTTGTTTTGAATATTTTTGAGAAACTTTTGTCGCATGTGGCAAAACATGGTGCTTTCAGTATTAGAGAAATATACAAAAAGTATTTTTGTATTAACGCTACTACTGATCACGCTGCCATGAATGAACTTTGCAAAACATGGCTGGAAATTTATTTACTTAGATTTTTACTTATATGTGGTTATGTGACTTAAATGCTAGTATCAGATTCACATTCTGCTAAGTACTTATCTACAAATGTTTTTTTTTCTTTCTGGGCACACTTTTATGCACGTAACACCAGTACGGGCATTCTTTGAATTGAAATTTTGAGTAACATGGGCGTTTTGGTTGATTGTTTAAAAGATAGCCGCCTCACATGCTTTGAATTTTCAAATAACTTATTTGAATCTCACAGTTTAAGGACGCTGTAACGTACTCAAGTTTTTTTTTTAAGTTAAATTATTATGTCAAACCAGTTTACCGAGTTGTGTTTGTACTTCTATTTGAGATTTAGACGGGTAGTTAAGGTTATAATTTATTGCTTCATATGTGACACTACTACTATATTTTCTTGATATTTAAATCGTTTGCTCTATGGTTGACACTAGTGGAAGACCTTTATTTTGCAAAGATTCTTCGGATTGTTTTGTATATTTAAATTTATATTACAGCATTGGCTTTTCAGTTAGAAAATACTCAATGAGAAAATCCTTTAAAAGCGTATTTTTGTTAGCCTGCAATATTTCAAGCTTAATACGTATTGTAACTTTTTAGAAACTCTCTAAATAATGTAAAACATAGGAACTACGTAGCTTACTTAATGGAAATGCTCTGCCTCAATACAGTTTGAAGATTCCAGCAGAAGAAATCAAATTATGACGACAAAAAGGCCTGTTGCTGCTCTGAGAGTTGCTCAGCTGGATACAGTAGAGTTGGATTCAAGTGCAATACGGCTACTCTCAACCCAGCTTCAAGCTTGTTTCAAGCACAAGCTGAACGGCTATGATTTGATGCAAGTAGAGCCGCATTTGCGTGCTGTAATGTACGTTTTATTTCTTTATTCTACTCTGTGGAAAAATGGACAAACAATTGGACAAAAGTTGTTACGGCTAAGGTATGCATCAGACAATTTTTTCCTTAAATGTTGGGAAGGGGGGAGGTGTCCGTCCGTGGCATTATTTCTAACGAGTTCACTTCATTGGGTCAGTCGTACAGAAAAAAGATGACCTTTTTTCACATGTTGATTTTTGATATCACTTTGAGTTGACCATAAAGAAGACCTTTTATTTTTCCAGTGATTCTTTGGTTCGTGTCTAATTTTATTGCTTTTCTGAGCTGCTAAAGCGAATGTATTTTTATAATCTTCCTGTATCGTTTAGTCGCTGCCTGACCTTGATTACACTGCCTGGGTTCAATTCTAGTCGTGATCGGGTTGGTTGGTCGAGCGGTAACGTGTTCGTTCCTGGAGTGGGAGAGGTCTGAGGTTCAAACTTTGGGCTGGTCAAATTGGCACAAGAGTTGCCAACGGCTCACCACCGCTGCGACATTTCTTCGAAAAGAGCCGTGTTGCTCAGGCGCAATGATGCGGAGATAGGCGCTGCAAACTCGTTACACGCTTCGGCGTAATGCAGCGAGTAAAATAAAAGATTTGATATGATTTGATCGCGTTAGTTCTCAACTAAAGATGCATCCGTAGTTGCGAGAGTGCTACAAGGTATGTAAAAGAGCTACGCCCGAGTGGTTGGGTCGTTGGGGTTTACATAACCATTTGGTATTATCGATTGAAAATATTCCTAGAATAGATGATTTATTTTACGTGTATTTGTTTTCAGGTACGGAGTAAATAACAATCTGGATACGCCTTCAAAACGGAGACTACTTTTTGTGCACGGAATGCTGGCTCTAAAATTTTGGTTTGATGCGAGCAGAACAATTGGAAGGCCGTGGTTTCTTAAAAATGATTTTATGCTACGTTTCACAAAACTTTTAGAAGCCTCATATGACTTTCTCTCTCTGTGCAACTTCTTGCTTTTTTTGCGGCAAGGACACTTTCATACGTTATTACTTCGATTGGTGGGTGAGTATTACGCAATAATTTAATATCGGTCGGTGTCGAAGGATCTTCCTTCTGTGCCTGATAAAAACTGCGATTTGAATGTTACATCAATGTTTCTCCCAGTACCACAAGTTAAAAATTTTCCGAAATGATTGTGATATTTCGCTGTGGGTTATTGCAAAAGTTTTAAAAAAATACTCACTCTGTAAAACTGTAGATGTTCTACAGTATTTTTGCTTTGCTATATTTTATCTGTTTTCAATGGTGCGGTATTCTTAAGGAAGTTGTTAGCTATTTTACGCAGGTTTGAGGTCTGTATACGTCGATCCGAACCCTTTGAAGCGCAACATATCGTTCCACATCATGAGTAGAGAGATTCTGTGGCAAGGTTTTGCCGAAACAGGAGTGTTTTTCTTTTCGTTGGTTAATTTTTCGAAATTACGAAGAAAATACTCCGAACTTCTTTTTAATCATGTCAAATCAGGTACTGTGGTGCTGGTTGTATAAAGATTTGATAATGTTCTTGCTTTGGTGTATTTTTATGACACAGTACCGTTATAATTTTTCGGATATAGAACGCTGTACCTAGTTCGAGATATCCCTGACTGTCCCCCAGAGAGCAGCACTGATAATTCCTCTAAATTTATGTTTGCTGTAAAAACTATTCGTTCACTATTATGATGTAATCAACAACATAATTATGCTAATTTTTAATTAAAGTACAGTATAATGTTGCTCAAAAGTGAAGATAAGGGCGCCCGCCCTCCCCCCCATCCATGAGAACCTGCTAAGCTTTACCATTTATAAGCACGTTTTTTAGAACAGTAGAGACACGTTATGAACTTCATTGGTAAGTTACCTAGAAAAACGAGCGGCTGCTAAAATTGCAATGCCTTTTTTGCTCATTACCCATCAGTTGCAAATTCCTAAGACAATCTCTGGTCTGGTGCCTCTTCATTCACTTGCAACTTATAAAACTTTTAATGCGAAAGTTTTTTGGTTTATTGTTGTAAGCATGAAACAACTCTTGTGCCATGTGATCCAATGCTGGCTGTGGATCTAGTTTTTATGAAATGTGAATTTTTATTACGAAGCACTGCCAACTTAAATCTTACGAAACTTCTTACTTTTGCAGATAAAGAAGAAGTTTTTGATAGCTGTGGTTTTTGTAAGCAAATTCCAGTTATGCCATACTTGGGAGCTTGCAAGATTCATGCTTATTGCTACTACTGCGTGTCTACAGCGTTGCAGAAGGACGAAGGCTTAAAGTGTCCGTTGTGTGCAGTCGTAATTGAGGCAATATCGCCTCTGCATTGTAGCAGCATAACTTTGTCTTGAAAAAGCCAATAGCGTTTTGTTTTTTTTGAAGTACCGGTGCCAAGGGCCATGGTTGGACTAGGGGTTCACGACAACTGACCGCCAACTAACCCTATTACTGACGGTCAGTTGGTTCGTGGGTCAGTTGACTTGGTTCGTTGGACTAGGAACATAACTGTCAGCAGCAAGGCCGAGCGGAACTGAGCGCTGATTATTGCGTTAGCAATACAGCGACCCAAATTCGATTACGGCTGCAGGCCACGTGCTTTGACACACTTGCGGGTAGCTGGAGACTCGAAGAGCGCGAGCTCACTTTCCAGTCACCCTCATCTCTCCGTTTTTATTAAGTTCGTTGAGTTGTAAATCCTTAGTTGATTTATTATTATTATTAAAGGCGGTGAATCATCCTGCTAATTCCGGTGGTTTACAATAGCTAAAATTGAACTATAATTTTTGATATTTTTTGTTTTGATTTTGGGGCTGCGTTTGCAAAGACATTCAACAAATACAAAAAGATGTCCCCCCGAAAAAAGTTTTTGGAAACTCTGAGTTTTGATCTTCCCGCCAAAACCACAATCCTCTATACTCTTAGGCCTACTGTAATCTTATTAAACTATTAGGCCTAACTATCTCTAAACTATTAGGCCTAATAGTTTAGAGATAGTTAGGTCTAATTAGGCCTAAACTATTTAGAAATAAACTATTTAGAAATAAACCATCTCTAAACTATTAGACCTACCACAGTTCTCTAAACCATTAGGCCTTACTGTGGTTTTGGCGGGAAGATCAAAACTCAGAGTTTCCAAAAACTTTTTTCGGGGGGACATCTTTTTGTATTTGTTGAATATCGTTGCAACCGCAGTCCCAAAATTAAAACAAAAAATATCAAAAATTATAGTTCAATTTTAGCTATTGTAAACCAGTGGAATTGGCTGGATGATTTACCGCCTTTAATAGTGGCGAAACTGTGATCATGCAAAGCTGTTGTTACGTTTCGCGAAGTCTCAGGTGTAGGTTTAGCATGTCTTACGAGATGATAACATCTGAGAGCGTTTGACTTCAGCGTGAATTTGATGAAGAACTTAGAGCTTGATCGAACTGTGGATTTAGAAGTGTAGCAGCAGCAACTGATCAGCTCAACTCACTATCAGAATAGATTCCAGCTTGGCCTATGTAACAGAGATATTGCTAACTCAGCTTTTTTTACAAATGCGTTGTGGAATTTTAGTCTTTATTGGCCGTGAAACGTGTTCGAGAAAACATTAGTTTCGCGAGTTTAGAAGCCATTAATTGTCCGCTTGTTTTTAAAATTTTGGTTTTATGTTTTCTCGAATTGCAATGATATTTTTAAGCTTAGTGAAGTAGTAAACTACGTAATTTGCTTTAAATTCTGTGCTTGTATGATGCTGATCGAATCGTTAAATACTGAGCTTGCTTATTGTGTAGGTTCACCGCGAATTGCAGTGTTTCTAACTTTAATTGAATATTTACTATTCGCGACATATGTAAAAATTTTGCGGCTGTTGTACTTACCGTGAAGCAATCTTTTCAATCGCTGCATTTGATGTTACATTAAAAATGTATGAGCATTGACGTTTAGCCAGCAAGTCAGTTTAAGGAAACCAGCATATTCAGTTTCACAATTACTTTCCTTTTTGACGTTTAGCATTAAAAGAGATAGTGTGAACTGTAAAACTTTCACAATATGTATCAGACATGTGAACCCTGGAAACTAGGTATGCCGCCTCAAAAACCACTAGTTCCATTTTGGTTAAAGGGCTACTGCAATTTGCCTGGGAATAATGAAAATCTGTACACGGAAGTTGCTCAATGTTCCACTAAAAAATTAATGCCAAATGCATCAAATACTGTACCAGTAAAAATAATACCGTTATTAAGAATTCAATGCCATTCAAACGTTTTTGGTGCTAAGAGTAGTAGCTTTAATTTTTTCTGTCTATGCAATTTTGTTTTAATTTATTATCTCTTTAGAAATTGTAGAGTTTATAATTAGGTGTGTAATAACTAACTGATTGATAAAATGGTGAAAGAAATCAAAACGAGAGGCTTTAAGGAATTTATGGCAACGGTAGAATCCGAAGATTTGAAGGGGAAAGACATCTTTTGCTTTTTCTGCGGCGACAAAGATGAAAACGGCAAAAGCTGGTGTCCCGATTGTGTGATCAGCGAACCAGTAGTTCGAGGATGCTTGAATAAAGTTGGCGATTCTGATATTGTGTTTGTGTACTGTGCTGTTGGGGAACGGGACTATTGGAAAGATAAAACTAACGACTTTCGCTCTCACTCTGCTCTCAAGTTAACTGGCGTTCCTACTTTACTGAAATGGGGAAATCCCAGCCAAAAGCTTGTAGAGGGGCAACTCCTAAAAGAAGATTTAATATCAATGATGTTCGAAGAATGAGAAATGACGATAGTAATTTATAATCTCTTTGTTTACAATGCTGCAATCATGCTTAATTCTTGCTGTGTAGGTCGACGCTATTTCTAGTTTCATCAAACAAACACCATTGTCATTCGAATAATTTTCTATGATTTTTGCAATAACTTTTTCTAAGAAATGTTAATAAATTTTTTCTAAGAAATAAATCGAGGAAGGTGATTTCCGACGTGGAGCTTTCGTTTTACTTGTGCTTTCATACAACCCTTTTTGCTTGGGCTTAATTGCATTTACGGATAATATGGGCGAAGAGGATTTGTTGAGTGTTCACTGTTACGTTCAGTGTTTTTTTCCTGATCTTGTTAGTACCGTAGTACAGTTCTTGTGTATTGAAAAAGCATAAATACGAGAACGCATTGTTTTCTCATACCGTTACTGAAATCATCACTTAGAATAACTTTAAAGATTTTCAAAAAAAGACCATTGCAATCTGCGTTTGTGATTTTCATGTTTTTTTCATTTTTTTCTTGATTTTCAGGTACGGTACTAGTTTTGTTTAGTGCGATATCTTGCTGGTAAAGCGTCTTCATAGAAATTAAAAACTTGATAGTTCTAACAATGGGTGACATTAAAAATGCAGTTCAAGAATCAAAGCCTCATCTTGGAATTCCAGAAGCTGTTTTTGTTGAAGATGTTGACGATTACATGAAAACGAAAGGTTATGCAACTGCAGAAGATGTTTTGAAACAATTGGATGAAAATTATCAAAAATACCGATTAATGGAGGTCAATCTCTCAACTAAAAAACGAAGGCTTAAGCAACAAATACCTGACCTCAAATCCACCCTCGATATTTTGAAGCATCTTCATTCAAAAAAGGTGAATTTGCCGTTTCATTGGCAGACTGAAAAGCTCAAGATATGATACATGCGGGTTGACTACGAGTAGTTTTACGTTTCAAGTTCAGTTAAATAAATTTGATAAAGTCTTATAATAGCCAAAGAATACAAACTCATTTTCCTGTCCATATCTCAAAGGGGGATGAAGCATCCAGCCGATTCCGGTTTAGTTTACAATAGCTGAAATTAAAATAAGTTTAAATTTTTTTCTCATTTTAGGGATGTGGTTGCAAATATATTTAAGTAATACGAAGAGATTTCCCCCTAAAAAGTTTTTGGAAACCTTGAGGTTGTTCTCTCAGCCTGAACTTTGAGGGAAAAAGAGACTAAATAATATTCACCCTTCAAGTAACATTACATGACCTATCCAATTTTGGTAAATCTCCCCTTTTTCTGGCATTTTACATTGGGAGAACAAACTCGGGACTTCTAAATACTTTTTTTCTATATCTCTGAATTTGTTAAATATCTTTGCAACTGCTCCCTCCCCCCCCCAAAAAAAAATCAAAGAATATATATATATATATTTCGATTTTAGCTATTTTAAACTACTGGAATTGGATGGATGTTTCAGCCCCCTTTAAGTGTATTCGACCTACTACAAAGGATTTTATGTTTGGGTACTATTGGTAAAATAAAACACGACTGCAGAGTGCAGAGCAATAAAATTTTATTTCAAATGTAATTAAATAACGATAAAAAATGAATACTGTTCACTATATTTTTACCTAAATTGTTTCAGGATTCTACTGAGCCTATTACGACACAGTTTCTTTTGTCTGGGGCATTGTATGCAAAAGCCAATATTCAACCAACAAAAGATGTTTGCTTATGGTTGGGGGTAAGTAGCATTTTCGTTTGCGGTCTGCACACACTTTGTGAGTGGTGAGTCGGCAGCTTTGATTGTGGTAGTTTTGCACTGGACAGAATTGAAATACTTACGAAATTTTTTACGGATATTCGTAGTTCCGATGTTCTATTTTTTCAGCTTAAATGTATGTTTTGCAAACTTGCGTTCTCCTTCGTGGTCAAAATATAACAAAATTGTGATAATCTGCTCAGTGCTCATCATAAGTCGTTCGTTAATGTTGTATTGCATATTTACAATTTTTGATGACATTTTACAATCTGCTTTTCCCAGTGATGCAAATCTCCCGCATTTCGGCGAAATTCGCCGATTTTTCGACCAAATAGGTTATTTTTATTATTCGTCCAAAACCGGTGAGAAAAATTTAAAGAAGTGGAGGAGAGTTGTGCAGTTGTGAATGAGCGCTCTTCATTTTGAAAGCCACATAAGCTTTGTTTTTGCAATGACAGTTACGATGATAACAACGTCGTTAAGAATTATGGCAATTATTATGACAGCTTCATTGTATTTTCGAAGTTACCACTTCACCGCAAAAGCAGATTTACAACTTAAAGAAAATAGTCGATATAAGAGCAACGCAAGGAAAAAAAAGAATAGCAGATTAAAGGCGGTGAATCATCCAGCCAATTCCGGTGGTTTACAATCGCTAAAATTGAACAATATTTTTTGCTTTGATTTTGGGGCTGCGGTTGCGAAGATATTCAACAAATACAAAAAGATGTCCCCCGAAAAAAATGTTTGGAAACTCTGAGTTTTGTTCTTCCCGCCAAAACCACAGTAGGCCTAATAGTTTAGAGAACTGTGGTTTTGGCGGAAAGAACAAAACTCAGAGTTTCCAAAAACTTTTTTCGGGAGACATCTTTTTGTATTTGTTGAATATCTTTGGAACCGCAGCTCCCAAATCAAAACAAAAAAATTTCAAAAATTATAGTTCTATTTTAGCTATTGTAAACCACCGGAATTGGTTGGATGATTCACCGCCTTCAAGAGCAAAAAACAAAATATTCCATTTTGCTGTGATTTGGTAATAAATGAAACACGTTCGTTTGTGAAATTAAGTTACTCTTTATTGGTAAACTGCGTGTTGGGGGTATGGGCTTCGCCCCCCAAATGTTGATACGCGTGTTTCAAAATCCTCACCGATTTTGTTTTCAGCCGTTTGCTTCACTGTTTTTCAATAAAATGATGCGTTTATTCTTGTAATGGCTTAGCCGCTTAATTCAATCCCTTCAAAGTATCATGATGATTAGGGTCGCTTTTGCATAGTTCAATAGAAAAACTTCGGTAAATTTCTGCCCTCTTGCTGGCAATCAGTTTGCCTCAACCACTCTCAGCTTTAATTGGCTTTAAAATATGCGATCACTGGAATATTTTGTAACAGTGTTCTTTGGTCCTTTATTATGTTCTAGTGTTCTATCAAGCCCTCTGTCAGGCTAAAGCAGCAACCTTTCACTTCTCTTATAAAACATTTTGATGAGTCTGCTTGCGCTCAAAAATCATTGATTTTGCTGTAGCGAACAAAAACAATGGCAAAACTGACTTGTCTTGCAACAGTGTTTACCTAAATTGCAATTCGAACTCCACAGTATAACAGTGAAAGTAAAAATATTGCTAAAATAATTCAACTTTCGGCATCACCCAATTATTTTTTTAAATTAATATGTAGTCGGTTGTATGTATGGTTACCGGTCACTTGTTGAAACATTTTAAAACTGCCAGGATTTGCTGTTTGTTTATATGCAACCTTTTAATTTCAGGCAAACGTCATGCTAACATATCCAATAGAAGAAGCATTGGAATTACTTACAAAGAATCACAACACGGCTGTAAAAAATCTAGCTTCAGTTAATAATGATCTTGCGTTTTTACGGGATCAGTTCACTACCACTGAAGTGAATATGGCTCGAGTGTATAACTGGGACGTAAGACAAAGACGCAAAAATAAAGACAAATCAGACCGGACCAAGTCGGATTGAAAATGCGAACTCCGAAATCTTGTAACCGATTTTAAGTTTAGCAACTCGAGTTACTTGTAACTCTACATCTGGATAAAATACCGTTTCAATTTGTCTTAGTTTGAAAGAGAAATCAAAAACTTTGAAGATCTTAAAAAGCTTTGGTATTTGCTGCTTTATATGTGCACTTGTTTAGCCAGCCAATGTGCGGTAAATCCATAGGTGGGCACAAGTCCGTTAATCGTTAATCCGTTAATAACGAAGCTAACTTTTTCATTAACTCGTTAATCCGTTAAAAAGTTTTTTCATGTTAACGGACTAAATTAACTTCCGTTAAGTTCTGTTAACGGACTAAATTAACTTTCGTTAAGGTTTTTATCGTTAATCTTGCACCATTCATTCATCGTACCGGTATAAACCAGTTTGCACTGGTAACACTTGTTGCGCATTAGCACGAGTTTTATAGAAGAGAGCGAAGAAAGGAGTTCTTTTTGTGGCGAATAATAAGCTACAGCTTCATAGGTCTATTAATTATCGCTGTTCACAACTTCCAAAAATTTTCCGATCGCAGCTTCGTTAGTGCATTTGAACTTATTTCTATCTTGAAATTGGATTAGACTGTAAAATGTGACTTCCAAAACACAAAAAGAACACCACAGCAATAAATATTTCCTCACAATCAGCTCAGCAGCGTCAATACGTGTTATAGAAGCGAGTGAATAAAAAGAAATGTAAATTACACGCAAAATGTTAACGAATTAACGGACTTTATTAACTTCCGTTAATTAAGGCTGAAAATAACGAATTAACGTTAACGGAGGTGTGAAGTTTGTTAACGGACCAGTGGTTAACGAAGCTAACGTTTTGCATTAACTTGCCCACCTATGGGTAAATCTCGGCTCTGTTATTACCAACGCTATGTTGATAGGGCAAGCCTGTAATATTGGTGATAAATTTTCATTTGAGCTGCACAGCAAGTTAGAGGGCTGGCCGAGCCAAAAATTTTCAGAGACCTTCAAGTGCTTAGGACTTCACTTTGTGGTGTAGTGTATGAAGTGTTAAATTTATTTATTGTTACTGTGTTCTATTAAGCTCTAACCAAGGCAGATTTTAAAATGCTGGAGCTACTATAGTAGCAATTCATTTAGAACAATGTACTGAGAAATTAATGATATATAATACCAGCATAAGATACGTCGTTACTCTATGACACCTTTCGAACTTTGGATTGGTCACAATTTTTGTGCTTTTAGTAGAATATAGTTTATAGCCTATCTGTAACGATTTGCTTCCAGAATTCTTTGGTGTTTACCCCAAATCCAATGTATTGACATCAGAGCATGAGCGGCTTTATTCTAATACTGGTACATTATGAGTAGCGAAAAGAGTATCACGATATAATGCATGATATATTTTGTTGAAGTGTTGTGGTGTACGATTTCATTGGAGGGGAAGGGGGAGGAGAATGTAAGTAAACTGTAAAATTAAAATGTCCAATTGGAGCATGTGCTCAGTCAAACATTATTTACAATGCAACAGTGTACGCAGAATTTTTTCATGGGGAAGGGGTTTGAAATCAAATTTTTGCTCAGCGGTGTTAATGACGTCACAACTGGAGGTAATTGGCCCCAGCCGCCGGGAACAGAATTTATTTCGAAATTACTTACTTGTGAGGAGGAAACTCTCGAATCTAATTACAAGTGCGCAGGGCTTGAATGTTAAGTAGGTTTTAAAAAATCGTGGTTTTAATGATCCATTTGATGGTTGAAACTCTTCCGCTCCTTCCGTACGCCATTAATTAGATTGATACAATATAACCGCGTGGCATATGCTTTGTGGTTTTGTGTCAGTCAAATACAATGATTATTTTACAAACGGTACTGTATTATTCTCAATGATATATGTGCTTAACTGCTTATGAAGAATAGCTCTGCTATATTTCTAAAAAACTACTTGTGGCCTCGTGCGAAACATTCGGAAAAAAGATAAAAAATATTGTTTATTCAACAATTTCCCACTGCTTTGCGATAGATACACCGATAGTAAAAAGACTGTTTTTTTGTTTGCAGCGGCAGAAACTGTTTTTTGCGATTCATGGCAGTTTTCATTTAGCGTTATTGCTAGTGTGTTTGTTAAAGTAGCGTATATAGCGACTCGTAGCTGAATTCATTTGAGCAGTTTGTGATGTTACGTTTTGTTGTCAAATTTGCTTTGGAATGGGATCAATTTTAGATTTTCATGTTTGATGAATTTTAGCATCGAAAAAATGGTCAAAAATTAGATGTCAGCAATTAATGAAATAAAGTCAGAAATCAGTAGCGTTTAGTTTCGCCAGCGTTCGGAATTTCGCTGCTCGAAACGCAGGAGGCCTACTAACATTATTTTGGTGGAGGACGCTTTCGAAAAATACTGAAGGTAGAAAAAACTAATAAACGCTCTTTTAATAACTTAGAACGTTGAAGGCCGTAACAAGTTTCAGATTTTTTATAGTAGACCTATATCTCTCGAAAAGGCCGTAATGTTAACTCGGGCCAAACTAAATTATTGGTGGTAGAGGCATCTAATTTCTATGGTTAAAAAATCTTTTCTGACGCTTTTCTTACTGCAGCAGTGCTGGCTCGCAACAGCGGAAGGAATCTTGGAAAAGATTGAAACTTAAAAAACACTATGAGACTGTAAAGCTCGATATGCCTTGTGCTCTTCAATGAACCTCTTTTTGAAGGAGACTGCAAAAGAACACGCAGCACTACAAACAGTGTCCAATCAAAACTTTCATTATACGTCTGCTTTTCAAAGAAATGTGGTAGCAGTTACGAGTAGTTCGCAACGCTGTGTCCGTTTTCTTCAGCCTAGAGTTGAACCTCACTTTCCAGAAGCAAATGCGTCAACCGCTCGACAGCTGGCCGGTGTAAATAAAGCATCAGAACTATAGTAGAAACAACACGTAAACAAGATCGGCATTGTAATTTTTTTCAAAAAATCCATTGCTAAAAATCGTGAAAGTCAACGAACTTTTTGCTGTTCATTGCTTCGCTCAAAAGTAGTATATCTGTATTTACCTTGTTGAGGTAAGTTTATTCCTTTATTATTTTTCTTCAGCGCTGTTCAGCAGAGGTAGAGTCCTCGAGGACACATTTTGAAGTCCTTGGCCTCAAGTCCTCAAAAATTGCCCTGTCCTCGGCTCGAGGACAGCACTTTTTTTTGATTTGTTGAAATTTTGTAGATCTCCTGAAAAAATTTTTTTCAGGCGTTCTTAATTTTAGAAGGCGCTTTTTACTGGAGAACGCCTGAAAAAAATTTTTGAAGACCTTTTTTTTTTTGGAGAACACTTGCGCTTGTGTCCTTGGTCCTTGGCCTCGAGAGGGTCTGTCCTCGGAAAGGCTGTCCTTGACCTTGGATTTTTTTTGTGTCCTTGGCCTTGTCCTCGAGCCTTGTGTCCTCGACTCCACCTCTGCTGCTCAGCTCGCTTCAGCTGCAGCAAAAAGCTGACGAGATTTGGATAGAAATTGAAAAACGAACAAACTTTAGTTGGGTTCAGCTCGAGCAAAGCCAATAAATTTTACAAGTTGCTTTTTACAACGATCCTGATAGCAAGATTTGGTTCAACTCACAGTCTCTCCTTGGTCACGCAGTTGGGTTTTGGAATGAGGCGATTTGCGACAATCATACATGCTTGATGATTAGGTGGAATCGAAAAAGCAAGAAAGGAAGTAAAACTGGAAAAAGGATCAAGATACATCAATCGATAATAATTTAGTTTGAAAACTCCACTTGCGACGAAAGCCGACGATTTAATACGCTCCAAAAAAAAAAAGATTTCAACTTCACTCGGCTTAAGGGGAGAAGCATCCAGCCAGTTTCGGTAGTTTAAAACAGCTAAAATCGAAATATAATTTTTGCATATTTTTTGTTCTCATTTTGGGGCTGCGGTTGTAACGATTCAACAAAACAAAGAGATATTAAATTTTTTTTTTCTTATTCAATGATTGTCAACCTAAAACTATAAGTTTTCGTGTTTCGACCAGTAACTTAGGCCATCTTCACGGCTAGCATTTAGAAGCATAAATCATTCATCTATACAATTTAATATTGTAACATACAGTGCGAATGAGCTGTCGCGACGCGTTTCGACCTTGCTCAAGGGTCTCCTCAGGCGAAAAGAATAACATATTTAAACATGCAATGATATAAAACTGCAACTAAAAATTTGGAAACAAAAATTAGCAGCAATTAAAAATCATTAAACTTTCAAACATGCAATGATATTTAGTTGCAGTTTTATATCATTGCATGTTTAAATATGTGTTATTCTTTTCGCCTGATGAGACCCTTGAGCAAGGTCGAAACGCGTCGCTATAGCTCATTCGCACTGTATATTACAATAATAAATTGTATAGATGAATAACTTATGCTTCTAAATGCCAGCCGTGAAGATGGCTTAAGTTACTGGTCAAAACACAAAAACCTATAGTTTTAGGTTGACAATCATTGAATAAAAAAAATTTAATGATTCTAAATTGCTGCTAATTTTAACAAAGAGATATACCCCTGAAAAAAAAACCCTGAGCTTGTTCTCCTAGTCTGAATTTTCAAAAACAAGAGGGTTTGCCAAAAGTGGATTGGTCATGTGATGTTATTGCAAGGGTAAATGTTATTTAGTCTCTCTTCCCTTAAAGTTCAGGCTGAGAGAACAGATTCAGGGCTTCCAAATCCTTTTTAGAAGGGAAATCTGTATGGATTTGTTAAATATCTTTGCAACTGCAGCTTTAAAAGTCAAAATGAAAGCAAAAAAAAACTCAAAAATTGCAAAAAAATACAAATAAAAGATTTATATATAGATACGAGATAATTAAAATAAAGCAAAAATACGAAAAAAATTACCGAACAGTTTCAACTTATCCTTTGCTTCCGTGAAAGCGATGCACACACAAACTAAGCGATTAGCCTCATCTGATTTTAATGTTGTTTCTGCTGTAACGTTTGTGTCGAAAGGACGCGTCCCAATGCGGTCGACCAGCTCGGTTGAACAAACCTATCGAGCTACTCTCCGGGTTGACTTATCAATCTATACATCCAGTTTCACTTTTACTTGTGGGTACGTTGGAACAGACGCTACATCATCTCCCTCCCTTTACGCTGGCTACGGCACTCCATCGTCTTCAACCATCGCAAGGGAGAGCGTCCACCACTCCAACGTCCTGTTATGCTCGCCATTGTAACGTACGTGTCAAAAGGACGCTTCCCAATGCGGTCGACCGGCTCGGTTGAACAACCTAACGAGCTACTCTCCGGGTTGACTTATCAATCCATTTGTCCAACTAATCTTTTACTTGTGGCTACGTTGGAGCTGACGCTACACTGCCAAGAACTAAAAAAATGCAGAAGAGCTAAAAAATTGCTGAGAAACTTGGACTATCAAGGAGTCAAAATCTGAAACCATTAGTGTACGCAGGATTTTGAAAAGGGGGGGCCAGAAACTTGAGAAAATTTGAGAGGAACATAGATCAGAATTTGAAATTGACACACTCAAATTTCGTCCCATTTTTCGCCCAAAATCAGGTGAAGAGCAAAAAAAAAAGTCTTCACTCAAATTTCGTCCCATTTTTCGCCCAAAATTAGGTGAAGAGCAAAAAAAGGTCTTCACTCAAATTTTGTCCCATTTTTCGCCTGAAATCAGGTGATTTCGAGCCCAAAGCCTGATGCCCAACTTGCAAAGGGGGGGCCATGCCTCAATTTTGCTCACTTTTCTTTGCAATTTTGCAATCCTGGCGACCCAAAGGGGGGGCATGGCCCAATGCCCCCCCCCTAAATACGCCCCTGTCTGAAACTCATTATCAGAATTAAAAATTTTATCCTTTGATCAATTCAAAGCAAATTATAAGCTAAAATTATTGTCAAAATACAAATGACAAATTGTACAAAAATATTTATGAATAAAAATAAACTGGTAGAAACACATAACAAAACTTTCTTAAGCAGTAAGCTCGCCTTGAAATAAAAAGAAAAGGTAACTTATAAGTGGCTGCTCGAACTGTTGATTGTGAGGTCCTTTCTAGAGATGGCAACAGCGCAGCGTACGGGGCCGCGCGCTGTTGTTGGTGGACCGCGCCGCGCAACGTGGCAACTAAAATCTGCATTACGTCACAGCGTCAGCGCAGCGCCGCGTACAATAATTTTTTTACAATTATTGCTGGTGATTTTCTCTTTATGAACAACAATAATTAGTCTGGATGTAACAATTATATAAATTGAAGACAATGCATTCTACTAAAGCAGTAAAAGCTGCCTTCGGTTCATTTTTTTAGAATTTGGAGCATCCCAGAATCGGCTATTTTGGCTACAAGAAACTTAGTTTTGATCGGCTGAACATGTTTTTTGACACCAACAAAAAGATTTTGGTTTTGGTAGGCTAGACTAGGAAAGGTTTAGGACGTTCGGTGAGAAGATGAAACAAAGGCAGACAAATGTAGAAGAAACAAGTTTGTGGGAAACAATCATCAGAGTAGAGGCACAAAACAAAGCCAAGCGACACACCCACCCTGTACGCTGTAGGCCTATGGTATTGGTACAAGTCCAAGGCTAGACAACAGTTTCTACTACATATGCGCTTGCATTTCAGAGTGACAGAGCTAGTTCAGTGTAGCCTATTCGACAACAGGTCATGGCATCAGGAATTAGGCTTTTGGTCCTACCGTAATGTCAGTAGCCTATCTCAGATCTATTAGACGTATGTAGTAGATTACGAAGACTAGGCTACACAAATTTCCAATGACAAAATAGCCTACGTAGTGGCAAAATTTATTCCACAATCTAACATACATGCAAACGGCAAAGGTATAATACATTGGGTAGTTTCATACAAGCGTAATAGCTTGTGACAGCATGCAGAGCACGTGATACCTTATAATATTTCATTATTTGAGCTACTGGTTCAAGATTAGTACAGTAGTTGCATGGAATCATCAGGTAGACTGGTAGATTGTTTTTAATTGCCAAAACATGGTGCAGAAAAACTGATAGAAAGCATACACAAGGCAAATTAAAGCTGAAGGCCTATAATTGAAACGATTGATCTTACGTCGCGTGTTTTTTGGTTTTTACTCGGCCATTTTCAAAGTTAACGAGTGCGAAGTTTCAGACTTTTACTTACAACCCAAAAATGGTTTGGTTTAGCTACATGAAAATTTGACAGCAGTTTGAGATTCATAAGTTATTTGAGTGCGCCAAATTTCAAGGCAATGAAAAAGCGGTCTCATTCAAAAACGGCTTAAGTACGGCAAAAAATAATTCACATGGTTGTATGCAGTACTTAAATTTTAGGGGGAACGTGGGGGGACGTGTCCCCCCATCGAGAGTTAGCATCCCCCCATCGAGATTTGAGCACTGGATGATCAAACGAAAAAGACCTAATCCTTCGCCTAATTTTGGCGGAAAACCGCTTAAATTTTTGGCGAAAACCTTCTTTTTTGGTTTTCACTTAATTTTGGTGAAAAAACACTTCAATTTTCGGTAAAGACCTTTTTTTTTTGGTGTTCATTCATTTTTGGCAGCGGAATTATGTAATCTTCTCTAAAGTACTTTCGCTGGCCAAATGCGTTTGGTCAAGGCTGCAAAAGCGTCCCCCCATGCAAAATTTTACAATACTGGTTATATGTCATAAGATACTCTTTCATCTCTACCTACACTTTTAGCCGCATTGAGTTTTTTTTCTTTTTTTGCTTTCTAAATTTTGTGCACTCTTCTTCCCCTAAACCACGCAACATCGATATCTAATTTTTGTGTAAATTTGTTGAGCTGCAAATGCAATTTTGTCTCCTGAAAGTTTTTGAGGCTTCTCCCCAGAACCCCCCCCAAAATGGGGCCCAAAAAAACTAATTTTTTCAATTGCTCAAGCTAGGGTGATAGTTTTTTGTTTATGTTGGTAGATATTTAAGCAACAAATAGTTTGACATAGTATGGAGGTACCACCCCCCCCAGGTGCCCCCAAATGGACTCCCCAGAAATTAGTTTTTTGAACGGCTCAAGCTAGGGCATTACTTTTTTTTTATATCGGCAGATGTTTAAAAAACAAATATTTTGACATGGTTTGAGAGAGCGACTCTTTTGAAAACTCTCCAAATTAATACCCCTAAAATTAATTTTTTTATATGTCGTAAGCTAGAGAGCTAATTTTTTTCTGATGTTAGTGGAAATTCGAAGAATATTTAACTTGCTGTGCGGCGCGGTGCAGCGAGAACTTAGTTGTGTTTGGATGCGGTGCGGTGCAGCATGCGGACAAGGTTTGTGGATGCAGCGCAGCATGCGGATGCATTTTTTGTTATCCGCGCCATCTCTAGTCCTTTTTAACCTACTGTGGCAATTCAAGTGACTGCTGTTTGAAAAATATTTTGCCAGAGGTGGAGTCCTCGAGGACACATTTTGAAGTCCTTGGCCTTGGCCTCGAGGCCTCAAGTCCTCGAAAATTGGCCTGTCCTCGGCTTGAGGACAGCACTATTTTTTGGAATGTTAAAATTTTGTGGAACGCTTGAAAAATTTTTTGGAAAACGTTTTTTAGTGGAGATCGCTTGAAAAATTTTTGTGAAGACCTTTTTTTTTTTTTTTTTGGAGATCGCCTGAAAAATTTTTGTGAAGACCTTTTTTTTTTTTGGAGATCGCCTGAAAAATTTTTGTGAAGACCTTTTTTTTTTTTATTTTTGGAGAGCACTTGCGCTTTGTGTCCTTGGTCCTTGGCCTTGGCCTCGAGCATTCCTGTCCTTGGCCTCGAGAGTGTCTGTCCTCGGAAAGGCTGTCCTTGGCCTTGGCCTTGGCCTCGGATTTTTTTTGTGTCCTTGGCCTTGGCCTTGGCCTCGAGCCTTGCGTCCTCGACTCCACCTCTGTATTTTGCCTTGTTTTATTTAAAAAAAACTTTACGGTGAAACCATGGTGAAACAACTTTGGCAATTTTTTAGAATTTTTTCGTACCAGTTTTGATTCTCTTCGGCCAGGAAATCATAAGATAATCGCAATTCTTTTTTCCCTTAGACGAGGGAGAAAAGCTTTCCCAACATGACCAAATCGAATGAAAGAGCGTCCAAACCGTTCCAAATGACTGACTACAGCTGTCGAGGCAGTGGCTTCGTCGGTACCTGACCGGCTGATAACCGAAGCAAACCTACACGAAAAATGTGAGTTAAAATTCTTTACATTGAAGTTTGCAATTGCATGATTACATGAACAACTTACTGACCTTCTGACCTTTAGGTCTATACTAATAGCGCAATAATCGCGTAAAACTTACTGGCTTACTAAAAACTGGAATCGTAGTCTAAGATCTAGTCAGCTACGATGTTTCAACATGCAATCAATTTTTCGGGAAAGTTAGCTGTAGTACGCAATAGCCACCATAAGCTTTAGGCTACTTTGCTTATAGCGCTAAAACCTTATCTTGATTCCGAATAGGCCTAACTTTGCTAGCTCTTGCTGGCCAAAACAACATAATAAAATAACTAACCTCTTTGAATTTAAATAATGAAAGTTTTACCTTTAGACTTTCTTATACTGATGAGTTGCAAGAATTGCAATGGGTTCATGTTAGTACCAGGGGCGGCTCGTCTGCAGGTGCTGTGGAGCTGCAGCACCACCTAAAAATTGGCTCAATCCAGCTTGAAACAATTTTTTCATCGTATCTTAATATATTTTCTTCTTAATTCCAGATCAATCTGATAAATTCTTATTTTGTCATGATGTTATTGCAATTTTTGCTTCAAATTTTGAAATTATTTATTGGCAACCTGGTTGCTTTGGTGCTGTGAACCAAAATCAAAAAAAAAGAAACTAAAACAATCGAACCTTGTCCAATATTGGCGTTTGCATGTTGGAAAATAGGAGGTGATTGGTGCTGCATTGAAACAGCTCCAGTCCTAACCATGACGCAGCATGGCAAAAGCGTATCAGATATTTGACAAAATAAAACTGTACCAGCACCTAATGTTATCAAAATATGAAGAAATATAGGCTATTTGATTGAGAAGTTACGTACGGTAGCTATTAGAATAGCCTATATTTGATTGAGAAGTTACATATTTTATTTCATGGATTGCTAGAAAGGAAGAGACTAGGCTGCTAGGCGGTCATCTAGAGAGACATACTGGTAGACCTACTCTGGACTGACAGAGGGAGATTTTGGCCTCAAAGAGTCTAAAGAGAGACTTTTGCCGTAATAGGTCTATTAGCTAAGTAGTTTATTAAGTTGGCTGTAACCTAAGCTACTACAGTTACAGTCTTAGAGGCAGGCCTAGTTGAAACCAGTACTGTATTGTCTTCTAATTACACTCAGTAGTTGACCTGTGAATTGGCAAGTCTGAAATACTTCTATAATGCTTTATTAGTTCATGTTTGATGTAGTAATGAAATGATAAAGCATGCTCTACTTACTGTTGCACTGAATAATATTTTGTTCTAGCAATTCATAAATGGCAAAAGAAGTATTGGTACTGGTAGTGTAGTTGGTACACCTCAAAGATAGAAGGTCATGAGTAGGCCTAGCCTATCCAGTAGTAACTTTAAACTTAATATCAGATGTTGATTGTTTGATAACTCTGCAGTACCAGTAAACCTAGGTATATTGCTAAGTTGGCGTAAGAAACTTTTTATTTATCTTCTGTATATTAGGATTTTTTTATTTGATCTATGTAAGCTTCAGTTTTCTTGCAAGCTATGGCATTAAACAATACAGTTGCATATTTAAAAGGAATCAGGTTTTTGCAATTGACATTAGCAGAAAAGTTACAGATTAAAGCAAAGGGAAGACATTGTCCAGATCTGGTAGTAAAATCTGGTAATGTTGGCACAAGCAATGGTAAACACTACACTAGAAAAATCAATTCGAAAATTTATGAAAAGCATTAATGGTTGACTGGTTGTTTGGAGACGAATGCATTATATTGTTTTCCATGCTTATTATTTGGTGGTGAGTCAACATGGACAAAAGTTGGCATGAAAGATTTAAATCATTTGCAAAGAAATATCAATGCACATGAAAATTCGAAAAGACATGCAAACAATGCAATTGACCTGGCTTACCTTGGATCTACTAACGTACTCACTGAATTAAAAACTGGTTTCCGGATTGCCATAGCACAACATAATGAAAAGGTAGCCAAAAATAGAAATACAATGCCAAAACTCATTAACTTGATCAAGTTGTGTGGAAAATTTGAACTGCCATTGAGAGGACATGATGAATCAACTGGTTCAGCAAATCCTGGTGTATTTCGTGGGTTAGTTGATTTGGTTTGTGAATTTGACTCGGCTTTAAAATGGCATATGGAATCTAATGTTCTTTTCAAGGGAATATCAAAGACCACACAAAATGATATTTTAAATGCAATCCTCCAAGTTTATAAGGAGGAAATTACAAAAGAAATTAAATCTGCAGAGTTTCTTGCTATAATGACTGATGAAACTACAGATATTGCTGAAAAATCACAAGTGGTAGTTACATATCGATATCTGCGTGGAAGCAAACCAGTTGAAAGATTTTGGAGCTTTTTCAATCCAGATGATTTGACTTCTGAAACTTTATCCAATTTACTGCAAAACGAGCTACATCCTTTAATTGGCGAAGATCCTCAGAAACTTGTTGCCCAAACTTTTAAGTTTAAAAGTACAGTCTTATCACTTGTCATTTGACATATTTAACAAGTAAGAGATGCACTCACAGCTTTTAGCCCATAAGTTGTTAAGATTCAGACTGAAGTGGCTTTGAATAATTTGAATCATCTTTTTTGCAGAGGTTGTAAGAATCATAGTTTTTAGTTATTGTAGTGTTTGAATGTTACCTCCATTACTGGTATCTTTTCTTCGTGAAGTACCTATTGAAGATGTTCCACGAGCAGCAATGTGGGATTGGAATTAAGACAAACAATGGAGGTAAACAACACAGATACATTAAGTACCACAATCTACTGTAGAAGCTATGTTGCTGTTTGTAACAAAGTGTCTAGAATTATAGAGAATTTTCAAAATTTTTTTCAGAAATTTACGTTTGTCATTTTATGTTTCTAGAATCACATCACTTATACATGGTTGATGTGTAGATAGTAGTTAATTGCCAAACCTACCTCAGATGGATATGGCAGTGCGTTTGCCATGTTATTTATTTTTATTGCATTAGCTTGATTTATTATTTATTTTTATTTCATCAACTGTAAGTCATATCTGGCAGTACTGCAAAATAACTTACTAAAATTCAGAGTTGTTCTATTAAATTATTACCAAAGTTCAGAGTACGGAATGGTGTCTGGGGGATGGTTATACAGTCTTGTACAATATACATCTAGTTGGTGTTTGTTATTCTTTAGGTGAATTTCTTTGTTCAAGATGAATGAATCTATCTTGGCAGTGCTTATGCGTTTCTGTTCCTTTTGATTCTACAATGGAAGTCGTATTGTCCGTTCTGAGAGTGCTCAATGACGCTTTGATGCCACAAAAAGCCTTGCCAACTGTGCCTGTTGAGAGCCTTGCCAGACCAACAAAATGCTCCGCTCAAGGCGTGGCTCATTTGAATGATAGAGCATATGCAGGGCTTGCATGCATTACATAACACACCAACTGCATGAGTGCATGATGCACGAGAAGAAGAATTATGTCTAGTCTGATGAGTGAGACAATAAACTCGTGTGTAATGAAGTACTGCATGTTGTAGATGTAACATTCATATCTACTGTTCAACAAACTGTTTGTTCTATGTAATGAAGGAAGTAGCCAATTTATCTCTTTACGTTTTTGTGAAAACATTCTTTGATTTTTTTCTAGGTCACTTGTACATGTATATCTATTTCATGTGTGACGTTTATAGAAACAGTGCTATTAATAACTTTACGTTTTTCAATTCGTGGTTGGTTTAATTTACTATTTTATGGGATGTTTAAACTCCCTGCGCCGATGTGATGCTGTGCTATCCCAATAACTTTTGAGCGTCTTTAACGTAGAATTATCTTCATGTAATTTTTTTTTCTTCTGACAAATTGCATTTCTTACTTTGTCAACTTCCAATCAGATTAAATAATGATTGAGCGGAATTTTATTTTATTTGCTTAAAAGCAACGGATTGGATTTTAGCTTCATTAGAAAAAGAATGAATAAGTTCTTGCCCTTAGTGGTATTTGACATTTGCGATTTGTCTTGTCCTTTCTCGTGTGATCGGTATGGTTATCTCTCATTTGAACAATGGCAATTATCATGGCATGAATGATAGTGTTGTTGTTTTTTCTACACACTTTTTTTCTACACCCTCCTTTTATGAATTGAAAGCTTCGACAGCTTAAAATTGCAGTAATTTCACTCAACAAATCCGTCTTGGGACCGTAACATAAACTTGATCGCAACGGCCTGGGTCTCAAAGAGAAATCTTACCGGAAATACGAAGACTGATGTCGGGTCGCTTTACCAAGGCCAGGACCAGAAATTAGGTGAAGACAAAGAAAAAAGCTTCTTCGCTAAGCTTTGGCCTGCACACTAAAATGTTACTAGTTGATTGCTGGAGCAACTACTTTAGTGCGGGTGAACTTATAGGTCCTCCCGGGCCCGGTTATAATGTACCCCCTGAACCCCTCTCTCGCAGGCCCTGCCAATGGCTATTTTTCACAACTCATACCACCTGAACGTATCTTTCCAGACGATACATTTCCAGTCCTATGGGCGATGAAGAAAAACCATTTGCTTCAAATTTGTTTTGCGATCTTCATTAGCCAATTTTTTTTTTTTTTTTTTATTATTAAACAATTCATTAGCCAATTGCCGTAGTATGCAACGCTTTGTTAGCGTTACGACATCGTACGTTTTGTTTGTTTTAAAAAGCTTGAGGCGTCGTAACTATTGCGACGTGTTGCTGACTTGTTGCAACCAATTTGTCTTTGTCTTTGTCTTTCCTGATTTTCTGGTATTTCTGTTTTTGTATGTATGGTATTAAATTTTTGGTGTCGTTATTCTGCGTTGATCATTAATCTTCTCCATGAAGCCGTCAACGATGCGAATTACAGATTGTTCAATCTTCGCATAAGAATACAGATCAATACAAATAGGTAGTGACTATTTCACCGAAAATTTTCAAGTTAAAGAGAATAAAACGAAAATGAGAAATATTCATCCGCGCTTTTTTCATTTGCTTTTTTAGGAATTAAGATTAGGGTTTAGGTTAGGGTTTGGGTTAAGGTTCGATTTGGGAATAGTTTTTGAGTAAGTATTTGAGTTTGGGTTGGATTTGAGCCGGAATTAATAAAAACTAGATAAAAATTTCCGGTGAAATAAAGCCTTCCATACAAATATGGTCAACAGCTGCATTTTTACTTTTTATTGGTTAAAGGGAAAGCATATTTTTAATTTTCTTATAAGATACATGCCCAAGATCGCAAGCCTTGTTTTTATTGTGAGCGCGGTAAGTGTATAACGTATATACATTTAATACTTTTGGTTTCACTTTTGCAGTAAGTGTACATTTAGTTTGAAGAATTACATATTGTTCTTTCTATATTTCACTGCAGTATTGCCAACGCATTATCAGTAGACCTACCACACCAGCATTATTGTATGACTTCATATTACTGGTGTTTTAAATTGCATCGTTTATTGACAGATTTTTGTCTCTCACTTTGCCATAACATGTGTTTGTGATTATGCCAGGATACTGTTATCGGAAGAAAGTGGCGTTTATCTTGGTGTGAAAACATCCTTCATTTTTTCTCGATCGCTTTTTAAGGTTTATTTTATCGAGTAAAGATTATCGCAATTTGCTGCTTTATTTACGTGATGTTTCAAGTTTAGTCATGCTCCAGAAGTGAGTAAGAGTAAAACTGTTAAATTTAAAGTTTCAAAAATAAAGAACTTTCTAATACCTGCGTACGTGTTTTGTATGTAGCTTTAATTAAAGCAAACTTTTAAGAAATAGAGCCTTCTTCCAGATTTTATAGGTAAGTTGTCTAAAGTCATTAGTGGCACAGTATTAGTGTAGTTTTCATGTGGGGGGTCTGGGGGGCGGAGCCCCCCAGATGTTGTTATGAAACTGCGTTTGCAGCACCACCAAGCATTTTGGTCACGAGCCGCCACTGGTTAGTACTCTTCTAGCCCTGCGTCAGAGTAGCGTGACTGGGGGGGGAGGCAGAAAACATATTTAGGGGGGACAGATAACTGTTACCCTCATTTTCGAAAGAGAAGACCAAAGAAAGATCTTCATCCGGGCCCTTTACCTTGTTTCGGGGCACAAGTCTTGCTCGGGGGGCACGTTCCTTGCATGGCGGGGTGCGGGAGCAATCTAATGGTCCGGATCTTTCTTCGTGCCCTCAAATACAGGGGTGAAGGAAAAAAGAAGGTATTCGGCGTGAAATCTTAGGCTCCAGTCTCGAAGTTTTTTGTCCTGGAACAAAATTTTAGTCATGCTGGAGGGGCACAAACCTCGAATTGCTCTCCAGTGGCAACGAGCCCGTTAATTTCTTTCGGGGCACAGTCCTCGCTTGGGGCCTGGGGGCACACTTCGTGCTCGGGGGCATACTTCTTGCTTGCTTGTTTTCGAGGGGGGGGCACGGCCCCGAAATACCCCCCGGGGCGTCAGGCCTGGTACACTTATTTTTTAAGATTTTTTCTCCGTTTTTCATAAATAGGGTTGAATGCCTTTTAACATTGTGAAGGATGCTTGTAACGTCATCCGCTACAGTCAATCAAGAAACCACAAAAAAGAAACTTTTGAAATCAATGGATTAATAATTCGACAGACCATAACAGCTTAAGGAATACGCATTCGAGCCGGATGACCGCAACCGGGATGCGTCCTTTTGACATCAGGTGACCCTGAGTGCTTCAAAACCCTTTAAGTAGTTATGAAGATTTTTTATCGACTTTTTGTTTCGTTTCGCATAGGTGGCGCTGTTGTATTTTTGTTCTTGTTCACTTTAGATTTCCCACGTTTTCGTTGATAGAAGTGAAAGAAGGTTGGATTTTCTGTTGCTGCGAAGCGAAAACCTAACACACATAAACAGTACGAAAATATTTACGTTCTTTTCGACATAAACTTGATTCTGGTAGCAATTATTTTGCCTAAGACGATTGTGCTAGTGCTGAGGCGAAGAAAGCCCACTAGCCTGTAGATTCTACCAGTCTACTGTTCTGAAGAAACTGAGAAAGTTCAAACTTTCTCAAACCAGTTCTAATTCAGTCTGGTGACCTCAACTGAATTGCTGAATAGTTTTTCAATGTCCAAGTGCGAAATTAGTGGGTCAAGCATCTAAATCAAACCGACAAAGTTGCTATTCCTGCCTACAATTGGATTTTCAGCATTTCATCAAAGAAAGAAAGAAAATATTATTGATCTGAGATCTCATCTACTCACTGGGCATTTTTATCTGTCATAATCAGCTTCATCAGCAAAAATAGACTTATCTATTCAAATAGACGGTGTAATTTTAAATATTAAATACCGTAACCGGTTTCTATTGCCAGTTTTTGACAGTGTACCAGTAAGTACGGTGCAACCTTCCAGTAAATTACTTTATATTTAGCCTAATTAAGCTATTACGGTAGCCTGCTTGTTAACTAAAGCTGTGGGAGGTCTGGTGGTAGGTTGGTATCCCATTAATTTTACAGTTTTGTGACTGAGTGAGGTGCATAGCCTACTGGTATAACAAGGAGCCTACCGGTACTCAGCCTATAGTATCAAACTGCCATTGTTAAGTTTGGGTATACTGTACTGATATAGGTTTTAGGCTTGTGATTCTGTTTACCGTGACACACACCTCAAACCTTCACAGTTAAAAAAGAAATAAGGTACGGTAAATTGTGAACATACCGGTACCTACCGGTACTGCATAGAACTAGAGCAGCGGTAGTGTTGGGGACAAAAGTTAACGCATTTAATTTCTATTTTTGCTGGTGTTGCTAGATTAAGCAGTTAAAAGTTTTTTACCAACCATAAAATCATTATCAAGAAGATTTTTCCTCAGCTTTGGAAAACTGGATTTGTGGATTAGAAGACCAATTTTGTTTTGACATCAAGTGTACTGTAAGTAAATTTTCAAACTTCTGAAACTTAGTAGGCTTAGCCTTGTAACTGATAGTTTTAATTTCTGATTCAGTAGGCTTATATGGTATTAGATCTTTTTCTTACCAGTAGTTACCGTAATTTGTTACTGTTGATGGTTGTGTAAGAATAGCTGATACTGGTACATATTCTGCATTAGCATTTCAGATTTTGTATCAAAACAGTTAAGGTTGATATGCTGCACTTGTTCAGCCTGACTTTGAAATATTAGGCTCTTTCTAAAAGTGCCAAGTTGCTATTCACTTTGCAGTTTGGTTTTCACAGTTTTAGGTGATTGTAACACGTTTGTCTGTGTAGCAGGAGGTCTGGGGTTCAAATCTTGGGCCTGTCACATTGAACACAGTGTTGCCAATGGTTCACCATCGTTGCGACATTTTTTCGAAAGAAGCTTTGTTGCCCTGGTTCAATGATGTGGAGATGGGCTCTGCAAACTCGTTGAATGCTTCGGTGTAATACAGCAAGTATAATGAAAGATTTGATTTGCAGATGAAGTACCAGTGCTGTTGTGATAGGCTTACAGTATGCAATGATTTGTTAATAACCCAGAATTAGATATTGGTGTGTAAGGTATTGTTCAATATTGTCAAATATGGAACAAATGAATATGTCCTCTAAGATTGCTACATTGGCCACCTGATAGATTGGTACTTGGTAGTTGCGCACAGTACTGGTATGGCTGCATGCAGTTCTTTTAGGGTACATGAGTGATATGTAATTGCAAAGTGTTATGTTATGTAATTGCCATTGGATCTGTTATTGTAAACTGATGAGAATTTAACAGACTGTACATAAATAGACCTACTGGTATTGGTTTTGTTTCGTAAAATTACATATTGAGATTCAGTATTGGTAGTTCACCAAAAAGCTATCCTAGATTTTCAGTAAAACTACCTACTTAGCCAAACTCGAAACTGTTTTGATATTCAGCAGTTCAGAATTTATACATTTTCTGAAATAAAAAGAAAACTGGAATCACTATTCAAATGTATGATATTATTTCAATGTTTTGATTTTGCAGGTTTTACTGTAATTTTAAGTTTTTTGAGATTTTTAGTTGCAGTTAATAGTTTTTAAATTCAGTTTTACATCCCTTAATTCTTTGTAAGTGGTTGTTTCCTGCAGCCAAAATGACAAGTTATATGGTAAGTATACAGCAGATATGCCATTAATTACAATATACAAAGCAAGGCATAAACCTGATCATCACTGGCACTGAGTTTCGATAGCTCGCATTTTATGACACACGCTTGGGAAGATGATTGTCCAGTGTATCATGGGATTGTACAAAGTACTGATTGAAAGTTGATAGTACCAGTACTCAATTAGTTTTTAAGGTTGATCTAGCAAAAAACGGAATAAGATTTTTTTGTTACATATTGGTAACTAAGTTTTCTTTATCAGGCAAAGATATTTTTTTATTGATGTTCCAGTATTTTTTGAAAATATGGGTCAAAGGTAAGTACTGGTCATTGTTCCCTATAAGCGCAAAAAAGTGCAAAAATTTTCCGGCATTTTCCCTCTAATTTATTATGGCATTTTTTACTTGTGAAGTATGGCGTTTTTGTTTCCTGCCAAAAACCATAGATAGCTGCAGTTCTTGATGCCACACCCCTTTTCCTGAAAAATTGTTTGGAGATTCATGTGAAACCTCAGAATACTTATCCGCCCGGTGACCATTTTTTTTTTTTTTTTGAGAATGCCACAAAAATCACAAAAAAGATACATTTGCCTGAGAGATGACCTTTTTTGTTTTTTGGAGATCGCCATAATTCTTAAAGAAATTTTTCTTTTGCATTTGACTGCTTCAATAGCTACGGCATTTTCACTATGACTTCAGGTTTTTCGTACTATTTCCGGCATTTACGCAGAAGGTCAAAAGTTAGTGGGAACACTGGTACTAGTAAAGCAAGAATCATTTCCAATTTTGCTGGTAAGATAAACATGACATTTGCAATTAATTTGTTGTTTTGCATTTGCTTGTTTTCCATGTATGCCAACAGTACATAACCCAATGTTCATTGTATTTGGGTTGATGTTTTTTAGTTATTGATCTTCAAAACTTCAAAGAATTCAAGTTGGTGGTTATTGCTACTTGTTGGATGCCAGTGTTCCAATGGCTGATGGCAAAGAAGATATGTAAGGAAATTTACAAATCTAATTGCGGTAGTTTGTTTGAAAGTTTGCATTTTGAACATAGTGGCTATGGTGATTCACCATTCTATCATACATGTCTTAAAGAAGTAATCAGTTGTGCAGGGTGATTGGTGAATTGGTATCAACACATTGATTTGTGCTTATCGCATTGATAAAATCTATTATGTTCATGCCAAATATGCATAAATCATGTATGATCATGCGATTACTTGTGATTTGCGGAATTTCTGGTCTGATATGGGAAGTTATTTTATCGTAGTTATCACAATTCTATCCACTTGGTAACTGCTTCTAATGGTATTTTAACTATTCATGTCAGAATAGGTGGAATATGTGGCCTTACCATAAGCTTTCATATCAGTGGTTCGTAAATATCAAATCTTGATGATTCAGAAGTTGTATGTGATATGAGTTTAATGTTTTCAATATAATCACAAAAATTGTTAAGATTGTTTGCTGATCACTGGCAATGCAAAAAGTTGGCAAGTAAGGAACTTGGATGTATTATGCAACAACAGCAACATTGTAAAAGTTCAGTGCGTAGCCTTTTTTTGTTTGTTTGTTTACTGCAGCACTGACAATAAATTGTATAATGACCACCTCTCAGTAGTATGCTACATTTCTGCAGCTTTGTTGTTTTTGGTGGTTGTTAAAAAAAGCATTTTCTGAGATGCATGAGTTCTAAATTGTTGTTTTCCTGCAAGCTAAGTTATCTTTAGGTAGGCTATCAATTGTCTTCAATTGAACTTTTCACTTAAATTCTGTATTTTTATTCACAGACCAATTCCTGCTGTGGGTAAGTTTGGTATGGTAAGGTACTTTTAAGTATAGATTGTCTATTTAAAAGTGCTTTCTTTGTATTTTAGTCTCTAATCATTTTTGATATAGCATATTTAAAATAGTTTTTGCATTTAGTAAATGCTATTTCTTGAGATTATTATTGCGTTACTGTAAGTATTTTATTCAAACATCTTAACTTGAGAACAATGTTTGTCAAAATATAATTATATGTAACATTAACAGTTTTGATCATTTTTGCTAAAATGGCTGATTTCTTAGGGCCATTTACCTACCTAAGATTTTGGTCAGTGACCTTTAACTGAGAAAAAATATACCAGCATCGGATTTGTTTATCATTTGTAATACAGAATCAAATTACAGCTAGCTATATATTTTAGGACTGGGCAAAAGAGAACAATTAGGTATTCTAGAATACTTGTGACTTAAACAACTTCTTTTCTTGAACTACTTCAGTTTTCCATGCGTGGTTTTATTGAAAAATAAAATTGCACAAAGCTAAAAAAAAAAAAAAAAGAAATAAAAACTAATTATCATAGAGTAATTTACCATAAGAATTAATCAAAACTAATAGTTATCTCACTGTTCCCTTGCAAGCTGTGATTACCTTATTGTTGCTGCTTCACCCATAAAAACATTCTTGCACTTAACCTCAAACGCAGTTTCTAGCATTATATACTACTGGTATTAATTTCTTTTTCTTTTAATTATTCTTTATCCTTTCATTATGAGACTGTGCAAGGTGCTAAAGTATGGAGTAGACCATTGAAAAATCAGGGCCTGCGTATGAATTTTTTTTTCTGACTTGACAACTACTTCAAGGCATCTTAAAATTGTTACCACACACCGTGTGTTATTGAAAAGACAAAAAAAAAAAAAAACTACTAAGAGCAAAAATAAACCATTACAGGGTTTATACGGTCAGGGAAAATCAGGGGAAAACATATCTTTTTCGAGATGGTCAGGGAGAGTCAGAGAAAGTCAGGGAATTCAACGAAAAAGTCAGGGAAAAGTTGGAAAAAGTCAGGGAGATTTTTTTGGAAAGTTCTTATCTCCTATGAATCAAGGTCCATTGTTTTTTAAGATACAATCAATCTTTTTTAAGATACAATTACAACAGGTCACCTGTGAAATTCTTATTTCTGCTGCTGAATTGATGTTTCTGTGTATGTATGCATTAGGTGTGCATAGTTCTTTTTGCTGCTGGTTGATTTTATACTGTTCGTCTATATTCTGAAAGTCAGGGAAAAAGTATGTTTTGCAGGATTGGGTCAGGGAAAAACATAGAGATTTTTAACGAAAGTCAGGGAAAACAGGTGCGATTTTGACGAAAGTCAGAGGAATATGTCAGAAAAATTCCGTATAAACCCTGCATTAAAACCCACACGTGTTAGCAGGAAACTTGCCTTGTTTCATAAGGGCAAATTTACACAGTATCCGTTTTTTGTTCGCTTTTGTTTGTTTATGCTTCTTAATAAAAAAAAATATGCGCTTTTTCATCCACATTTTAATATGCCTATATTTGCGCTAACCAGGTTTTCTCATACTAGACAAAAATTTTTGTTAAGGAGTACAGCTCTATTTTGAAATATCGCACCTATTGTTCATACACAAAATTTTTATTGATTTGTAACTGTCTATTTAGCGCAGATATAGACTTTTAAAAATGCGTACAAAAAAGTGAATACTGTTTTTTGGAGAAATGAAAGCAGATAAAAAATGGTCACTGTGTAAATCTGCCTGAAGTTGCCTGCCTCAACAGTGCAAGAGAAACGCTTGCACTTGTGACCAAGGGTCTTGTTACATGCTCACTTCAAATTTACATTGCTGCTTAAGATGCCCATTGTAACAGCATGTGAAAAAAATGCTTGTGTGTATGTTCAAAAGTGTTGTTTTCGGAAAAAAGAATCTGGAATGAAAACATATTGATGTTTGACCAGTAACTTTCTTGATTTTTGGACTTCCTCTTTCGGTTCCAGATATTGGAAAAAATCATGATTTTGGAGTCAAATGTCTTGGGATTCAGATTCCGCAGATTCGAAATTCTAAAATGCCCATCTCTAATATATTTGATGCGTGATCATAGGCGTTGATTTTTTGTTGATTTAGCAAATTCCCAGGTGGCAAAACCTGTGTTCCCTCTAACTTTAACTTTATGATTAATTGGCAAGTGCCCATATTTTCTTTAAACAATTGTGCCCAAAGCTCTAAAAAGGTGTTTCTGTGCCCTAAATTTCATACCAATCGAGTATTAAAGTATACCAAATGTCATATTTCCACAAGTTTGTAGAATTGTATAAAGCTATGTTTACTATATTGCCAAAAATTATTTGCCCTTGCTCCAACAAATCACCGATTCGCTGAAAAATATCTGCTTTGTGGGAACACTGGGCGAAACTTTTTAGCGAAATTTGGTCAAATTGAATAATTTTACTTCAGTCCAAAATTGCAAAATTTTGTCACCAAATTCAGGTGAATACCAAATAATAAAAAAAGGTCTTTGCTACATTCTGGTTTTAATTTCGGTTCACGCATTTACCTTGAGTGCCAAGGGGGCATTACTTGCCAAAAAACCAAGGGGGCGAGACATAGTTTGCCCCCTTCAGTGTCAGACCCGAGGGATGCCGCACCCTCGCCTCCCCAAAATTGACACCAGTGTGTGTGATTGGTAATTGGTTTGTTGCTTCAAGCCAATCATTTAAAATTGTTACTAGTGTGCTTTTCACCTAGTAATCAATACCTGTTGAAGTGTTGAAGCAACTCTGGAATTTGAAATTGACCGCTGTGCATGATATATGTTGTGTCTTGACTCTTTCCATTTGGTGAAAAAAAAAGTTCATCAAATTTGTGTAATGGGCCTGCATTAAAATTGGGTTAATGGCTTTACCTTTGATTAAAATTAAACTTTCTCTAATTTGCACTTATACTCTACATGGTGCACTACAAATTATAATGTTCTAAAACTTATGCTTAAAGTTTATCAAACTACAGTGTTATTCCTAAATTTCAGCTACTCCAACCGTGACAACAAAAAAGGTGGATCCGCCTGGGAAAAAGAAGGTAATAATAGTTATTATTTCGTTTACGATAAAGATCTTTTTGAAACAATTCGTAGCCTACCCTTAGCTAGGGTCCACCCTAGCAAAGCATATACAAAAATTTAGCAAAAATAATTATTTTTAAGGCTTTTGCAATATTTTTCCACCCTCTAGACGTTTTAGTTTGAAGAAAATTGTAAATAATGACGCTGTGATCATGTATCGCTGGAGATCGTGGTGCTACTAATATGGCATGAGTGTTGCTGATTTGATGCGGATGCTATTAATTTGGCGGGGGTTCAAGTATCAGATTTTTCGGCTACTTGTCAGGAGTTGTGGTCGCACTTCAGTTCGTTAGTGATGAAAGAAAAGGTCCTGCTGTACTTCAGTTGGAAAGGGATGAAAGAAAAAGTTAAGTTTGCTGTTGCCTGCTCGTTGAGATCTTAACCTGTCCAAAAAGGCCTAACTCCTGTCTGCCAGTAGCTTAGTAAGCTTGCTACTCCTGACTCATCAGTGCACAGTGTGATAAACCTTTGCAAGGAAACCACAGAAAAGTTAGGTAGGATATAGGTATCCTGTTATAGCAGTAGGTTACCAGTACTAGTGGTTTCATACCATAGCCTATGGTACTGGTTATTATTAATCAGTACACTAGTAGTCTACTTTGACGCCATTCCCAACAACAAACTATAGATCTACATATTAATAATAGCAAAAAGTCACTTCCATAACAAAGCATACATAGGCTATTACCAGTCCCATGTTACCAGCAGTACATCTATAGTTTGTTGTTGGGAATGGCATTAAACTAAACTACTAGTATACCGATTAATAATAACTGGTTCCGTATGCTACAGTATACAACCACTAGTACTGGTAACCTACTGTTATACCAGGATACCTATATCTTACCTAATTTTTCTGTGGTTTCCTTGCAAAGGTTTATCACACTGCACTGCTGAGTCAGGAGTAGCAAGCTTGCTAAGCTACTGGCAGACAGTGGTTAGGCCTTTTTGGACAGGTTAAGATATAACGAGTAGGTAAGAGCAAACTTAACTTTTTCTTTCATCACTAACGAACTGAAGTGCAACCTCAACTCCTGATTGGTAGCCTTGAACTGATCTGATACTTGAACCCCCGCCAAATTAATAGCATCTGCATTAAATCAGTAGCACTCATATCAAATTAGTAGCATGGCGATCTCCAGCGATACATCATCACAGGATCATTATTTTCGATTTTCTTCAAAACTGAAACGTCTAGAGGGTGGACGAATACTGCAAAAGTCTTTACAATTCTTTTTGCTAAATTTTCGTATAAAGCTTTGCTATGGTGTACCCTAGCTTTAAAGTTGGCTGTAATTTACGATATCATCTAATATTGGGTTTGAGATTGCTTGGAGAAAATCTGCTTTAATGTGTCAGGTAAACCTTAATTTTGTTTGGGGTGGAGTCAAGCTCTTTTTTCACTTGAGTCAATAGCCATTAAAAATCTCTGTTGTTTAGTAAAACATCAAAGTTATTTTGTGATAATAAAGTAGTGATGTACTGAGTAATCAATAATTGGTAGAATCAGTGTTTATTTTTTTGTATCTGTATTGGATCGAACAAAATTGTAGGAAATTTCCGATCTGATATCAAATCTTTTAAGCACTTTTGGCTATGAAAATGCTATATATTGTAGTAATTAGTAACCAGCATAAAAACTTCAAAATGATTTAAGCACATAGTAACATAAGATGATCTGCAAAAAAATTAATTTTAAAAACAGGGTTGCCACATCCTGGAAAAGTCCTGGATTTTTTTTGCTGTCCTGGAAAGTCCTTGAAAGCCCTTGAATTTTGTTTGTAAGTCCTGGAAAGTCCTGGAAAATGTTTATATAGAGTTTTCCCGTAATTTACCAGGACAGAATGTGAAGTTGTTTTTTTTTATAGTAACTGGTACGGTACCTTTTGATTGTACATAGCCATTGTTGAAATAATTTGCATTGTGAAGTTCGTTTAAAAAGCTTTATTGTATTGTTTAAAGACGAAGTTTATTTGTATTCTGGCGCACAAACAAAAAATTGCTATCCTAGCTCTAACCCAACCCTAAATCTAACTCAAACTGCAATCCTAGCTCTAACCTAATATTAATGTAAGCACCCATTTCTCTGCTTTTTGCTCTCTTGTTCTTTTGCTGTTCTTACTAGTACGCCAGAGTGCAAATAAGCTCTTCCTCCAATTAGCCAAAATTTGCACTTTGCAATACAGTATGTATAGATTATTGAATATTATTAGGAAGAGTGAATTTATGGACAGTAATTTATTGCAGTGCGATACTGTAGTAGCAGTAGCATAGTGGGCTATTGCCCTTCATTGGCCTATAGACCAAAATGTGCAATAAGAAAAATACGACGTTTATTGCACAATAATTCTGAGGCAGTTTTTTGCAGTAAAATGGATAGTAAAGTAATTTAAAGCCACTTTTGGAACATGATTTTGGGAAGGGCTAGTATTGGTCAAAAATAAAACTAGTTACAACTAACTAACTAAAAATGGTTAAAAATAAACAATCAATTTGATCGCTTGATGCAAAATGCTTAACGTAGGCTTTGTAGAACAATTATAAGGTGTCGATTTAGTATTTGATTCTGTTAATTCCCAATCAATTCTCTCAAATCTCGTTTCATTAGCCCCTCCTCCCAAATTATATCTTTATCTAGCGTTATAAAATGCAGACGATTTGGATTGATATGGTACGTAGGAGTTTTTCAAAGGAGATGCCTATTTGCTCTGTAGCGTGCAAATGAGATAGCTCCCTATAGAGAAAAGAGAGCAAAAGTGGGTGCTCATTTGCTCAAATACTCTTTTATTTTGTAAATTATTAACATTAGTGGTTAGTTGGAGTTTATATTTTGAGTTTGGGTTAGGATTAACGTTAGAGTTGGGTTACAGTTTGGGTTTAGTTTAAGGTTGGGGTTAGAGCTAGGGTAAAATTTTTTTGTTTGCACCCTGGTGTTCAAATAAGCTCTGTTTTTTTCAAATGATAAGATTTAACAGTTCACTGTATGGAAATAAAGCTAGAACTGTTTTACTATTTCCCATCACTAAAGCTCGACTTATCGCTCAGCTGATATATTTTGGCCAATATCAGGGCCAAGCTGGCATATCGTATCAGCTATCTACCGCCGATAAAATATCGGCTTAGCGCAATTACCTTAAACTGTTTATTTTTTAGAGCAAGCACAAGTGTTCTTGCGTTTTACTTGAGTAGTATGACTTGTGTTTGCAGTAGTCTTTCTGTGGAGGAGGATTAGTGAAGCATTTTGTGTCAAGTCATGTGAAAAATATGGACAAAATTTGGTAGTTTATGAGGGATATATCGGTATCGGTCTGAAACAGTCATATCAATCGAGCTCTATCTTTAAACCACATACTTGTAGCCCGTTTATGCATCCAGTTTGATTATGTTTTTGCAGAGCTAATTTCTATGCCACGTTTTAAAAGCAATAATTTTTACCAAACTAGGCCTAAAATTAAATTATTGCAAAATCTTCGAATGCTGTGGGCTTAGCCCCCAGACCCCCAATGGCTTCTGGCGGCTGGGGGTTGCCCCCATACCGAAAAGCACAACCCCTCCGTTGCAAATGTTTGGCTTTGCACTTGGCTGGTGGTCAGTAGTAGGAATGCAAATGCGTTACATCAAAATTTTTCGACAATCATTAGTACAAAGGAGTAGGTGCATGAGAGTAATAGTCAAAATTAAATTTTAAGTCCTGTAAAAAAATTCGTAAACAGTCCTGGAAAATGACCTAAAAAAGTCCTGGAATTTGATTTTGCAGTTTCTGTGGCAACCCTGTAAAAAACATCAGTGGTTGAAGAAGCTCTGAGGTAAAGATGAACAATATCTGCCTACTGGCTCTATTGGGAAGTCTGCATGTTGCTTCAGACTCAAATAAATTGCATTTAATTTGATCAAAAATTCAAAAAGAATTCAGATTTATATAAGATTCTGGAATCAGCAATGTTGCTTGGTGTTGGTCTCTGTATCAGAATCAGGCAAAATTTCTGGTATTGGTATTCGGTATGTTGCTACGTGGATGATATGGTTCTGCTTTACAACGCCTCGGTTACATGTAGTCACAACTTCTAGCTTTGGCGACGAGTTATAAAGTATCATGAAAGCATTGATCCGTTAAGGCATTTAAACTGGACTTGAAGCAACCAATTTGACGTCATCGACAACATGCGAGAGGTTTCAACTGGTCGCAAACTTCGCAAGCAGTTTTTTAACTTCACATAGACAAAGTTGTTCTTGAGTGGTTAGCCTATTTTGAGCAAGTGACGTAAACTACCACACGTGAAGGTTGGCAACCTTAGCTTTGCATCCAGGGTGAATGCACCTTTAAGCTTGCTGAAATTGTATGCATCAAGATCTGTTAAAGTTTTATTGCAGTAGCAATAGAATTGAATTCCATGTTGCAGGTAATCAAAAGGTTGGTTAAAAATGCTAAAACTGGAGAAGTAATCAAGACTGAGATAGTTCGAATCGATGTCAATGGAGAGACCACCATCACTTCGTATCCTGCTGGAACACCCGTCCCTAATTTACAACCTGCAGGTGACGTAACTAGTAGCAAGTAATTGTTTGGATTATGTTGAAACAGAAAGCGCAACAAGTAATTGTTATGTCGTAATGCAGCAAGTAATTGTTTGAATTGTATGAAAACATATAATACAAGGCTGGCTAATGAGGAAATTTTTTTTGAAATTCATTACCCAGTTGAAGCTTTTTGTTTGAACTTAATTGTAGGCAGATTCCAAAGCTACCCATTTGTAAATAATGGCTATTTTTCGTTAGTACATTTTCGTAGATGGTTTAGTGTGGTTTCAGGAACTCTTATCTCTCCAATTTCTTAATTTTTATCAGTTCCATTAAATTTTAGGTAAAAAATCATCTCGGTCTTCTTCAACTACGGATGTGAAGAAGGAAGATTTAGCTAAAGCGGAACTGTAAGTAAGCGTAAGGTTGATTAGAGTTGTGATAATGTGTTTCTTATTTTTTCTTGACTTGAAGATTAGTTTTTATAGTCTACATGAATCAGTATGGATAAACGTATAATAACTAAGTAGGTTTATGATTACATGTGACGTAAAAGTTAGTTGCAAGAAATCTTACAAAATTATAGCGGTCCTGTGTCCTTTCCAAACACCGCAAATTGCACAGTTTTACCGAACATTACTTTACGCTCATAATTAACATAACCAGTGTCCCGTTTTGTGAAGTTTTGTGTTAACTTGCTTTTCACTAAGATGTTTGATACCAGAACGTTTCGACGTAGATGGATCATTTGAAATTTCGTAATTAGAATGTTACAAGAAAATCGAAGTCCATTAACATAGAAAAACGTACGTTAAAAACTGGGTTGAAAAAAAAAACCTGCGTCAAAATCTACAAAGTGGAAAGACTCAATCTATATTAAAAGTTTACCATGTAAGGTAAAAAGGGTAATTGTGAGTTTGCATTGGCAACCGCACGCTTTTGGTGTGCTACTACTGGTTCAGTAATGTTTTTGTTACAGACCCAGAAGTGATGTTGGACCTAGTGTTCCCGTTAATGTTCCTGGTCTGGAAGATTTGTTGGAAAAAGAAAAGCAATTGATCAAAGCTAAGCTGGAAATGGAACAGCAACGAACTGCTGCAAGCGATTCCGGTGCAAAAAAAGTAGGTTGTTTTAGGAAACATGCACCCAATTATTGCTCCATTTTATGTAGTAGTAATTACATTTTATTAACCTAGTAGCTTTGGCCAGGATACAATGAAGGGATCTTTCGGTCTTCGAGTCAAGCTGCCTCTGTCCACCATACGCGGTGGAGGCTTCACACTGCCCCTGTAATTGCTGCACGTCAACCATGGAAGCTGTGAATACCAATTTTTTATAGTCTTTAGTTTGACCCGACCAGAAATCGAACCCGAATCTACCGTTTCAGTAGCTGATGCTCTATCTAATCGACCACTGGTCGGTTATGCTCGTTAGAGAATGGTTGCTTAGTTGCTCGTTTCCCGCATCAGCGTAATGTATCTAAACTGTCTATCTTGTAATGACAATTTTCATTCCAGTTTAGGTCCGTAGTTTAGTTGTCCGTAGTTCAGTTTAACTGGAACCCAAAACTGTCAAAGCTTATTTAAACTGATATATTGTGCCTGGTTTGTAAAAGTTATAAAACAGACTTTTTTTGCAAAAAACACCATGAAACCATTATAGTTTTTGACTTTTTTCAGAATGAAGAAAATTTGGAAGCCGCTTTAATATCGATTGCCAAGCGCAGACACAAGGACCCAAAAGCTCGGCGCCGAGGTCTAGCTGCTAGTACAATGCCTCGTAGGGCTGAAAGTGACGACGACGATGAAGGTAATTTGCGGCGATAAATTTCCTCGGATATTGTCAATGGAAATATGAAATCAATTTTGCAATATAATGCAATATGTACCAGTAATCTATTTTAATACAGAGATATAGTAGTCTTCAATTGTTTGTTTTAATTCAGCTAAAAAACGTATTGATATGCATTCTGCCTTAATGAATTTGGTTGTACCTGTGTTTTAAGATAAAGATGATTACCCGGAGGATACGGATTACCGATCCATTCAAACCCATGCAGACGATGAAGAGGAAAATAAACGAAGGAAGGAAAGACACAGGTAACCACTGTTGCAATACGGGCAATTATTGACGTCACAATATCTTAGCGCAAAATGTCAATCACATAACAACTTTATAATGCTCACAACTGCAATTTGTAGTTTTCTTTTGTTGTTCCCTTTGTAAAATTGACTTGTTCATAGCAGAAGCAATAAGAGTTTCGTAGCAGATAGTGTACACCTGTGTAATAATGTACTCAATGAAAGAACCGGAATACTGGTCCTTGCTGATGATTTCTATGAAGATTTTATTTTTAATAGTACAATATTATATACCTTTCAGTGTTATTGGGTGGCAAATTTATTAGAAGATATTCCGTATTGATTTTCATTACGTTGACTAAAACCTACTCTTCTATATTTTGGTAGGCGGCGTCGTGAGAAAAAACACAGAGAAAAACCAGCTGCATACAGAGACAGAGAGGTAATGCGAAATAATCGATAAAAGCATTTGATATTTTGTAATGTTTGAGTTATACTTTCAATAACTATTCCATGAATATTCACAAATGGCGTTGCTAAATTGTTAGGCAATTTGAAAAAGCTTTGCAATAGTTTGAACACTTTTAAATAAGTCGGTTAGGTTAGTATCTTTGCTGTTTGCTTTGCTCGAGAAACAGTTAAAGGGCTTTGCGGGTTTAGAGTCGAGCTTTCATCTGTTTTCGTGGACTGTGAAGGCTCCATACTCTCTTTTTTTAAAGCAGGGATGCTATGATTTTGTATTAAAAATGTGTTTGTAATTTGATTACACCTTTTTTCACCAAGTTGTCTTGGCCCGAAGACAGCAAAACAAACCTTCAAGATTAGCTGCTGCACACGGTGGAAGTTCACACTGTCCCTTTTTATTGCTTAATGTCAAGCAGGAAGCTATGAATACCAATTTTTATAGTTGGACTCCACCGGGAATCGAATCCGAGTCTACGGTTTTAGTAGCAGAAGTTTTATCCACTTCACTATGTACTACTTGTTACTCAGGCGAACGACAGCGGTATTGATGGTACTTTGGATCAGCGACCATATGATCCTGAAGACGAAGAGCAAGAGTTGCACCCTCTGGAAGAAGCTGAGCTGCTTGCTAAACAGCTGCAAGCTGCCGCTACGTTAAAGCAACGTAAGAAAATGTTAAATATATTGTTTCTGCTGCAATTTTTAAAACTCAAAGCAATGCCAAAAATGAAAAGCATTTCATTATTAACTGAATCAGAAAAAAGTATCTTCCACGTGTAGTCGAACTCATGGTTGCAACCACCAGCTACATAAATCGGGTGTATTAAAGTCGTGGTAGAACTTTTAACGTATTATTGAACTAAACCAAATCACTTTATTTAAAAATTCACTCCCTTAATTTTGCAGTGTAACATCATCAACTAGCACACCTTAACATAAAAAAATGGTTGGAATTCATTGTAATGCTTTTTAGTGTCTTTCATCTGATTGTAAACTATTTCTTTTGAAATCTTTAGTGGCTAACAACTAAATTTTTCTAAAGTAAATATATTTTACTTTTTAAATAAATAATTATTTTGCATTTTAGAAAAAGAAGCGGAGTTGGCAAATCAGCCACCCGAGGTTGCTATGGATGAAGTGCCTTCTCCAAGCGGTGAAAAAGCGCAAATGAGCGAAATTAGTGACGAGGATTTAGAAGACAAGCCAAAGAAAAAGAAGAAAAAACACAAGAAGCAGAAGAAGAAAAAGAAGAAGCGGCGCAGAGGTTCGGATGAGGACAGGTCTGATCTATCAGACAGGGATAGAAGATCAAGATCGAGTACTGGAAACGAGCCTTCTGATATTAAAGCAGGCCTGACAAAAGAAGACATCGATGAAATTCGAAAAAGTAGAAGCAGGTACTGATAAAATAGATTGGTATTTGCGTTTTTATTTAAAACCTTTTAATTGAATGATTTTTTTTCGTTAATGTTTTTATGCTCTTTATACAGTTTTTTAGCAATGTGCAATTTTTTGTTTACCTGTTTGTATATAGCTGTTGTATTAAAAACTTGTTAAATGTTGTTAATTGTTACAATGAGTGATTAAATATTATAGTTGTTGGTGTTTTTTGTTTAATTTTTAGATCAAAAAGTTTTTCATCGCTCAGTTTGTCTTCAATTTCAACAGATTTCAGTGAGTCGTTTGACTTTGCTGAAGTTAACCCAATGGCGGTCGCCGACAATGTAAGTAGTGGTATAATTACCTTTGAAAATGTGGTGAGCATCGTCTTTTGAGTTGCAAGATAAAACCGTTTAATTTCTCTTCCGCTTCATATTCTTCAGACAATTGTACATTTTTATCATATCAGTAATCAACTAATCATTCAATTAAATTTTTGCGCTAAAGCATGTAATTTTCTTTTTTTCTCCTCTAAAATTTTCTTTCAATGCTCTGGCATGCAAAAGTCTCAAAATTTTGTTGGTTGTGTATAAAAATCTACATCATAGTCAATTTAATGACATTATAATTCTTTTTATTTAGGCTCGTGGAGGATTTCGTGGCCGCGGGAATTTTCCGTTCCGAGGTCGTGGAATGTTTCGGGGATTCCCAATGCGAGGTAGGCCTCCTCGCGGGGGATTTCGTGGAGGATGGGCCGGCTTTCCTGGTAAGTTTAGTACAAAAACTTTTATTGCTACCCGGACGCATATTTGGGTTTTAAATCCTTTTTTCTTTGGTCACCTTGTATCGATCTGGCTGACAAAGCTACCTATATTGTAGTTATGTTGCAATGCTTGACAGAAAAACAAGCAAAAGAAGGCAGCGGAGATCAAACACGTACTCACTCACTCTTACCAGTACGCCACAACGCAACACTGTTGAAATCTCTTAACATGACGTGATTTTTATCTCGAGATTGTAACCTTAAGAGTACGGTTTGTAAAAGTGCATCCCGTTTCAAATTTCTCGCATTAGTTGACAAAGACTATCTGTCGTTTGTTTTTGTCCACCAAGTGACTTGCACGCGAATAGTTGACCTGATTGGAACGACCGACGCTGGCTTCCCGTGTTCCTTTATCTTTACTCGGCCATTTTCCAACTAACGAGTGCGAGATTTCAGACTTTTGCTTATAACTCGAGAACGGTTAGGTCTAGCTACATGAAATTTGGCAGTATTTTGAGATTAATGAGTTATTATATGTTTGCACCAAATTTCGCGGCAATAAGTCACTTGACTTTGGTTTTAGAACTCGAAAACCGCCCCGAACTAACGAGTGCGAAATTTCAGACTTTTGCTTATAACTCGAGAACGGTTAGGTCTAGCTACATGAAATTTTGACAGTAGTTTGAGATTAGTGAGTTATATGTTTGTACCAAATTTCGAGGCAATAGGTCACTTGACTTTGGTTTTACAACCCGAAAACCGCCCCGCAAGTTTGGCGTAAAAAGCGGTCTAAGTTAAAAACGGCTTACGTACGGCAAAAAATATTTCATATGGTTGTATGTCTTAAGATACCCTTTCATCCCAACCAACCTACTTTTGGCCGCGATGAGGTTTATTTCTTTTTTTTTTTCCTTTTTTTTCCTAATTTTTGTACGCTCTTCTCCTAAATCACAAAACATGGAAATCTATTTTTTGTGTGAAGTTGTTGAGCTGCAAACGCAATTTTTTCTCCCGAAATTTTTTGGGGCAACTCCACCGGGAACCCCCCAAAATGGGGCCCCCAAAATTCATTTTTTGAACGGCTTAAGCTAGAGTGCTAGTTTTTTATTGCTATCGGTAGATATTTAACAGACAAATATTTTGACATAGTTTGGGGGTGCCACTCCCCTGGGGACCCCCCAAAAAATTAATTTTTTGAATGGCTTAACTTAGAGTGCCTGTGTTTTATGATATCAGCAGATAGTTAACAGACAAATATTTTGACATAGTTTGGGGGTGCCATTCCCCTGGGGACCCCCCAAATGGACCCTCAAAAATCAATTTTTTGAATGGCTCAACTTAGGGTGCCAGTGGTTTATGATATCAGCAGATATTTAACAGACAATTATTTTGACTCTGCTTTTCTGGAGGTTCCATAATCAGATATTTTTGAATAATTGCTGATTTTACGATAGACAAAAAGTACTTTTGAGCTTTACAGCATTAGCTACGCGTCGGTCGTTCACTGGGTTTGCTGGCAAACTCCCATCTAGTCTTTTTGGTCAATGATTTGTTTGACCTTCAAATAAAACGATCAAAAATAGATCGTAATAACTGCTCTATTCTCTCAATTAAATAAATACAGTAAGCTCTACTCTCAAATAGCAAAGACATTTACTACTTTCTGTTGATGGCTATAAATAAGATAAATTTCCGTGAAAGTAGTGCTATAAACCAAGGTCTCTTAATTGTCGAATGAATAAGTAAGTGATACGTAACTTGAAGACGCTTTGTGCAATAATATGATTAATGAACTGGATAAAGTGGCTCTAAATAAAAACATGTAAACCGTCATTACATTATATCATTGCGTAGATCTGGTTCTACAGTAGTAGTATTTTACTGGTCGCTTTTTCACTGCGTTGTGTAACCGCGCATATATCAAAAAACTTGTGTATAAGGCGGATTAAATGTTTATCTGTAAAAATTAGCATTTTGGTGATTTAAGTTAAGTGCAATTTTAAACAGTCAACTGCTCATACAAACAGCTGAAACTTTCGCTTTAAACTTTCTGTCGAAATATTTGCTAATTGAAGGTACACATAGCTTTTGCCATTTGCTATGACAAAATCGTCAATCGGCTCATTGAAGCTTGCATAGCCAAATTGGTTCTTTTTTCTGTCAGTTCAGTTTATAATAAATACATAAAAATATAAAATAGTGATTACAAGAAATGCTGTCAATTTAGTCTTTATTTTTGTGTTGTTGCAATTTGCAGCGTAGTATTTAATTTCGAGGATTTACAAGCCCTTCCCTTCAACCCTGCCGTTTGGCAAGGGATAAATTTCTTGAAAAGAGGTCAAAAAACTCATAGAGTGGTTCATTTATTTTTTTTAACTTGTTTTTGTTGGTAGTCCTCATCATCATGTTAGTATCGTTTCCAATTTTCCAATAAACATGGTGCGTTAATTCGTCCACAACTTAAACTGACAATTTTTAGGCATGTTTCCGCCTGAGGCAATGATGGATCCCATGGGCAACCCTATGTTTATGGGGCCAGGAGGGCCTGGAATGTGGCCCAGAGGACCTTGGCCCATGATGGGGGCTGGAAGGGGTGGATTAAACAATTTCGACGACGGTGGTATTGGTATCTATGTTGAAGAGGACAGTGAGAGCAAGAGAAGTAGAAGTTACAGGTGTGTTACCTCCGTTTAACGAAGGTTCGAAAATGTTTAACACTTGTCCGCTGATACGCATATCTGAATGTTCCGGGAATGATGTTGTGTTCCAAGTTTGAGTTTTTAGTTTCAAGATGTCCATATGTCAAGATTTCTTGAGGTTAGTTGTCTTGTGTCAGGTTGATTGCATCAGGATGTCCTGCATTTTGACAGACTCTCTATGGCAGTGAAAGTTAGATGTTTGTCAATGTTAATTTTACATCCCTGTTTTTCTAGTTCTTATTCGTCATATTCGTCACGCTCTCGTTCGCGACGACGTCGTCGTCATCGTCATTCGAGCAGTCGATCATATTCGTCGTACAGTCGTTCTTCGCGCTCCTATAGTCGCAGCTACTCCCGCTCAAGCAGATCATATTCACGATCTTACTCCAGATCTTCATATTCATCTTACTCGCGCAGCCGGTCTAGATCCAGGTGAATGTTATTGCACCTTTAATCCTTTATTTACATGTTGCTATGGCCAGGAAACACGAGTGATATCTTTTGCTCTTTGAGTCAAGCTGCAGCCATTTTACTGCTGATGGTAGAGGCTTCACAGTCCGCACTATCCTTTTTATTGTTCAACGTCAATCAGAAAAGTTTTCATTTTACCCAACTGAGAAGAGAACTGAGCTTGACGCTATCCTATTAACACCGGACGTTTTACTTCTAGACCAGTAGGCCGAAGTTCGTAGATTATGAATTTGTCAAAAACATTGGCGTTTAAGAAGCTATCCAAGATTTTGACTCATAGTGCCTTCCTTGTAGCATTACGAGACGTAAGTCAGTTGCCGAGTTGATGCAGCTTATTCCTATTGCATATTGCAATCTCCCATGAACCACGAACAAAAAGCTTTTTTACGTTGGTTCAGACTAAGGTTTTAGCCGATTTAGTACCCGGTTAACAAAGAAAATAATTGAATGTTCGTGCTGCTGTAGGTTGTATCCAAGATGTATAACATTCATGTCTTCTTGATTATCGTTGATCATAATATCTTTATGTGTTTAGATCGAAAAGAAGTGGCTACAGCACGAGCAGTCGTTCAAGAAGGTCAGAAAAAATTTTTGAAATAGTAAAATTAGCAGTATTTAAGAAAATAAATGGTGTTTTACTCCTATCGGATGCAGTGATTTACCGTAGTTTCAAGAATGGCATAAACTTGACCTTCAATCTAAACTTTTTACCAGCGTGGAATTGCTGAACAAGACTGGGGAAAATTTGCCAAGAAATCATTCGACAATCTGGACAAACGTACGTTAAACAGAATCATATGGGGCGAAAAAGGATCCTCCAAATGTGTTCGAGTCTGCGGATGTCTAATTTACTAAATATCGTCGTATTGGTTTAGATTAGTACCAGCCAATTAATGCGCGCTTTACAGTGCCCGCACTAAATGGCAGTAGTTGATGGATTCGCATCACTCGTTGACTTTAGACATTTTTTAAAATCTTTTTCAGCAAATTTTTCTTTTAATATTACAATGCAATCTACTTTGTTTCAGCCCACACTTCCGGGATATTTACACGCAAGGTGCTTTGGAGGAGGCGAAGAAGCAAGAGGAGGAAGTTCCATGGTGGGCTGAGTTCGATAAAACGTACGAGATTCAAAAACAAGCTGAAAAAGTGAGTTCGCTTTGAACAGATCTTTGGTGTTTCGACAAACAATGTTCTATTAATGTGAACAAAGGTATGTGACGTGCTGTAAAATTTACGCTACTGAAAAGTGTTTGGTTCAAGAGTCTGTGCCGTGCAGCTGCAAAAGGGCTGTTGGCGGAATTGTCACAGCAAAACGCTTTCAATGTCCGCTACTCCCACAAAAATCTATGTTAGATGGCATTATACTGTTTTAAGCCTTATTGCTGAGAAACTGTTTTGTAAGGATTATGTGGAGATTATGAACTTGAGGATATCCATACACTCTTAAAGACCGAATCTTGCGCGGGGCATTTTTAATCGTTCGATTATATCAGTCCTTTGTAGTTTACTTTGGTTTTATCTTAACTAGCAGTTAGGCATTAAAGCTGCTTTTGGAATATGCAATTGAGAATTCATAATTGTATTTTGTTTGATAGGAGGCGAAACTAAAAACGAAAGCCGAAACATCAAAAGAACAGTCTGAAGCGACGATGGATGACAGTGGCCTAGTGGAGCAGGGAACCACTCTGCAAGGTAGGAACGATGTTGTTATGGTGATGTGTGTTGGCAGTGGTATCGGGTAAATGAAAGCAGGCTACTTCCGGCAATACAAGACTAACGCAAATCTCTCTTCAAGTACAGGGTAAAAACAAGTAATGCATGGAATTTTTGACTGGAAGATAAAACTTTGTTAAAAATTACTAGTACTTTATGAACCTTAGGATTAGAAGGTTGAAACTAAGACAATTTCACCCAAAGAAGTAAAAACTTAATTCTCGTTAATTATCTTCAATGTCCATTGTCGATTGTCCATTGTCGTGTGGGTAGCTTTTATCAGTAATTTAATTTTCAGGCACAAGCTATGACTTCGCTGACATGACTTCTGAAGATATTGACGTTGTGCGGACTGTGATGTCACTGGTGGACAAAGCGACGCATGACCAAGATCCCGAGGTTGAAGACGTCAGGAGATGTGTCTCACAGTTGCTGGAGAAAGTAAAGATTTTAAATTAAAAAAGAGCAAACATGAAGTTTAACCAAAACAATTACATGAACTTGGGTGTTTCGTAGCTGTTGGAGAAGATAAGATAGTTTTAAATATTTCCGCCAATGCTTGCCGAAGTAATGTCTCTTAATGAAAACAATGGAAAGTGGAGATCCTTGATTGAAGCGTCATAAAAGATGTTTGCAGGAGTGCAGCGCATTGCCGTCCGAAACATTGTAGTAGCGATTGAACCTTAATTCGTTGATTATAATTTCTCTACTTGCTTCTCTTAACTCTATTTATATCTATGTCACTTACAATAAGAGTATTTTAATTAAGCCACTCTCGCGATTAAAAAAATAAAGCTCACTCTAAGTTGGACATTAGCTGAGACGTTTTGAGGTACATCAGACTGTAATAATTCAGTAGAAGCGTAACATCTTCAATTGCCCATGTAATGTTTCTTAGCCAGATTTTATAACAGTTAACACTTAATATTGGCACCCTTTATCAGTTTCTAGCGATCCTTTATAAGCATTTAAGCATGTTCATTTGCGTTGCAGGTGTGCGATTCACCAGATTTACAGGTAAGTTGACTAACTGCATTGTTCAATCTTGTGGAGTGAAAATTTTAGAACTTGTTTGGTTTTAATCAGCTGTGAAGAATCGTCATTCTTTGCCTGCATTTCGTCGGTCTACTATCCTATATATTTATTGCTATGTTATTCGGTAGCACAAAGTAGCAGATTTTATGAGGTTTTCGCCCAAAATTATGTGTTAGCTTGGTGAAGATGATTTTAATTTCGAAACAAGCATTTTATGCTGCAAGTTCACTCTGATTTCGAGCAAATATTTTTCTCAGACACCAGAATCGGCCGCGAAAGATATCATCAACAACCTTCTCGACCAAGTGTGTCCTGACGACCCTGACACTCTGGCTAGACGGAACAGATTGGGCTCGAAGATCGTTGAATTCCCGCAGATAGTCGATGATGAGAGCAGCAAGTGAGATATCTATCAATAATGTAATGTAATGTAATTGAAAAGTTGGCCAACTTAATACTGCAAACGCAATAATAGCTGATTTTGAGTAAAAAGACTTAGAAGTGGCTCAGTGACTTTATGGAAGTACAAAGTAGAATAAGTTTAATGAAGATTTTTAATGGATTAAGGAGGTTAAAGGGATATATGTTAGCTTCAGTGAATACGGTAGGCGTTTTAGTATGCTTAAATTTAAAACTCGTTACCAATTATTGTGTGAATTTGGTGTTTTATTGTTGTTTTTTTAATATTTTTAAGGTTGCTTCGTTGGTACACAATCGCTTGTCATGTAACGAAACAAACGCGTGCGCTGCGTCATAGAGCTCTTGCGTCTCAGCAGGATGACAAGGACTCGAGGTCGGAAGAGGAAGACCACAAGAAGAGCGATGAGAAAAGAGGAAGGCGAGGCAGGAGGAGAAGAAGGTATGAGTTAAATTGCATTGACCAGATGACTGAAAATGGCTCTTCAAGTCAAACGGAACAGATGTGTATAACAATTTTGAATTCTTTAGTTTGATCCACTGGCAGGCGAACTAATGTCTCGACTGGTTTACCAATGCAGTTGGTAAGTAGCAGATACTCGATCCACGAGGGTAGGCCAACTGTTTGGTGCATGTTTGTGACATAATCTTCAGAGTAGACTGTTTTTTGCAAACATAAGCATGAGCAACTTCCATGCAATTACTGCAGCTCTTGTAAAGGATACTAGACATGAGTGTTGAACACATGGCGACCAATAGTCTGGAAAATTTTTATTTTTGAATCAACTTGAGAGCCCTCCGATTTCAAATCTTGTTCGCACGTTATGGTTTCATTGCAGGCGACGCAAACATCGTGGTAGAAGTCGCAGCTACAGCCGCTCATCGTACTCGTCGTCGGGCAGCGAGAAGCAACAGAAACTAAATCTAACCGAGGAGCAGCAAAAAAGCTTACAACAAGCTCAACAGCTTCTCATTCTGCAGCAGCAGCAATTGCAGGCTGCTGGAATCCTTCCAAAAAAGTATTGTGATGCAATAAACTTGTAAAACATCAATATTGCTATAATATAATTATGGTTGAATGTGTAACCTTAACGTGTTGATTGTCTATTGGGGTCAAGTAATCTATCCGTAGAGGTGGCACAATCTGACGAAAGGCTTGCAAATAGCATATCCCCAAAAAGGGTACTTAACGTTGGTGTGGTTAGGTGCAGAGTATGTGGTTTATATGCATGGATGAATAAATTGTTTATTTGAACTACCTTGCTGAATCAGCTTACTACTAAAGTTGAAAGTGGTCGTTCGATCGGCGTCTCACTTCTTCGGACCATTGCAGCCGTTAAATTCCGGATGCTCTTCATTACGAATAATAATGAGACTGCTTTCTACCTGAATCTATCCCTGTTTCACTGTTGATGAATATTGATGCCCATCGTTCCGTCACTAATAATGTCAGATCAGCCACTGTTTTTGCTTTTAGATTAACCAACTTTTTTGGTTGTTTTTAGCCTTGCTCTTCCTCTGGCATCGGTTTTTCCTGATATTCTTCCAGTTAGTTCGAGTGCTACGCCTGTACCGGAACCCGAAGTACTGAGTCAGCGTTGGGACAAGGATTTGGTGAGTCACAATTCCTTGTTTTGTCACAATTTTTTGGTATGTCACAATGATATTTTGTGCTGGCTTTAACTTGTTCTTACTTTTTGGTCCAACTCGATAAGGTTAAACCTTGAGAAATTTTCAAAACTTTCGGTATGTCTATTCTTGTTTTTCAATCTCGTTACAGTTCCTTAAAATGGATGTGTGATTTTCCATACATGTTGTGATTAAGTTATATGTGTTTGTTTGAGCCGGGTGATATTATTGCACTTTGTTCTCATTTTTCTTTGAATTTCCTCAACTTTAAGATACATAAAGATTCAGTTTATCAAATTCGAAAACATGGTAGAATTTTTAATTCGAATCTGTAGCGTAAATGCTCCATTTCGAATTTTTACTGGCTTCGGACGCAGTGGCTCAATATTAAGTCGCCTCACCGCTTCCTATGTTTTCTTTCGTGTTTAACAAGTTACTGAAATGTGAGTGTATAAAATCAACTTGTTTCAGGATGCGCTTTTGAAAACAAAAAGCAAGGATGACATCACAAGGAAGCTCATGCAACGAATGAAGGAGAAAAAGGGCGATGATGCGTCTCCTTTCACTAGAACAAAAAGTGTAAGCTATAAAGCCAGTATTGGTAGGCTTAGTTACTATAAAGTTGAAAGCAAATCAGCGAATTTCCATTTTACAGTTACTAGACATTATAGAGCACAGTTTGGGGTAACTGCAGACAAGTACTAAAGATTTTTCTGCTCATAATCTAAAGTTGCCGCTACTTATAAATTTGTTTAATGTTCATCACCAACGCTAGTGATTTGACGATTTATGTTTCCGTGAAATTAGTTAATGTTCGATTCGGTGAACCATTTTAACTTGCAATAACTATTGAAACCGCACTTATCGTTCTCGTCTACTGTGTCAGTTTTGTGATCAATCAAAAAAGCTTTCCACCTTAAACGCTAGATGAAGTGCTCCAGCTTGTACAACATGGCTTTCAAGTATTCCTACTTGCTGGTAATGGGGATATTTTTAACGATGTTGTTATGGAAAGAAGCTTTTCACGTGATGTGTGCAATAATTGTTGAAGTATTTGCAGGGGGATGTCCTTAATCCTGAGAAGGTATTTTCTGGGGCTGGGAGTCTGAAAAGCCGCAAAATCGCCATTTCGTCCATTGACAAGAGCAAGGTTTTTGGTAAGCTCTGGTATTCCGGCAAGCTATGTAGTTGAAAGCACGACGGCTGACTGTGAACCGACTGAGCTTAGTGCTGCTGTAGGCGGTCAGTTAATGTATTTTGTATGTAGTTGTAGTTGAAAGTGATTAATGACATGAACATGCCGTTCTTTTCTCAACAATTTGATTCTCATTATTGAGGAGCTGGAAAATTTTCCTAAAGAGCTCCATTTACGAAGCGTATTTGAAGCATTGTTTACACAGTTGCTTTTATTGCAAAGACATTTTGCTGCGGACAACTTGCCTTTTCACTGGCCGCAACACACTGGTAGTGTTGCCAATGTCGCTGATTGTTTCATCCGTATTGATTGGATTTCGCTATGGTAAAACATAAATCAAAATTGTATTGTTACTTGCAGATGACGTATCAAGCTTGAAGAAAAGTGAAATAGCTGCAGCGCAAGCCAGTATTGAAGAATTAAGCAGCAGGGATCAAGAGAGGTGAACGGACTTACGTTGAAGGTTTTATCCTACTTAGTTTTCTCAATTTTTTCAGCGATGGCACCAGCCTGGTTCAGCGGTGATGAATAAGTTACTTGATTTGAAAAATTACTGTACTTATACTCACTAGGTTTGGGGTTCGATTCCCTGTGGCTGTAAATTCGCATTTGCATACAATGTGTCGAAGCTTGTCTCATCCCGTCCTGTTTCTCATCTTTAGAACAGAAGTTAGATGCTGGTAGTAAGTAGCACGATATATAACCACTCAACGCACACCGCATTTTTGTAAAGCATGTTCGCCAGGTTAAGGATGTCGTCTATGCTCAAATTTCAGACTTCGTGCCCAGGAGCAGCGGGAAAAGCTTGCTGCTTGGTCCGATGAACAGAAGAGTCTGAAGGAAGAAGTGAAGCGGAAAATGCGGGAGGAAATCGAAAAAGCGGAACGAGCAAAGAAAGAACTTATCAAAGAGCAAATGCTTGAAGCGGAAAAGCAAAAGGAAATAATGCGGATTCGGGAAGAAGTATGCATATTTTTTTGTATTATTTTTTGCTTCTTTTTTATGTTGCCGTCTCTTAAACGTTATGTGCTAAAATGCCGTATTATATTTGGTGTATTACGTTTTTGAGAAATTCTGGTAATTGCTGTTGATTTTAAAAGTCGCACAGAGCAACAGGGTTCAATTCTCGGCTGACTCATCGAACCGAAGACTTTACAATTGGGATCCTTAGCTTGTCTGCATGTTGTTCATTGTTTTCGGTCAAATATTTGACCAACTCCAACTTGTTTTTTGATAGCCTTCTTGATAACCAACACATTCTTGTTCGTAGGTCCGTGAGCAGATCAAGCAGGAAATCCGCGATGAAATCGCGAAGCAGCGGAAGCAGGTGCTGGAAGATCCTGAACTAAAGAGTCAGATCATGGAGTTGGAGGCGCTGCGACAGAGCAAGATATCGAAGAGCGAGAGTGGAACAAAGCCTTACATAAAGCCGCTTGAAGAGAGCTTCGTCATGGAACAGGACAAGCACAAAGAAGTGAGGCCTGTGTTTTTGGCCTGGCACTCTTTATTTTTTACTAATTACTGCAACGTGTTATTATCTCGTAAGTTTTTGGTTCGCTGTCGAAACTACAAAATATGATGCCAGAAAAGTGTGCAGAAGCCTTATGCCTCGTAAAATATCGTATCGCATGTCCAAATTGTCCACTTCTTTTGCAAAAGCTCGAAAAAAAGCTGCAGAAAGAGCGAGAAAAAAGTGCCAAAAAGTGAATACTGAATATGCAAAAACGGTTGATGATAGTGATACAACTTAAACTCAGATTTTTTAAGGAAATGGACCAATGGATCGAAAAGCACGGCAAGAAGGCGTCGGAGATGGATGTGGACGAGATGAGGAAGATGCAGATGGTTTACATGCAGCAGTTGCACCATTGGAGCCAGCAACAACAAAAGGTAGGGCCAAGATCTTCGGCAATCCATCCCGAGGCATGTAAGAAAAGTATTGAAATCCTAGCGATTTTTTGTACTCATGACTGTGTTGGCGCTTTGGCGGAACCGATTGCAATCATTACGCCTAGACTTACACAGCTTCTTGAAGAGATGTGGTAGCAAGCAAACATTGACAACGTTGTGTCCTATTTGAACTACCTTGAAATTGCATCCCGTACCAGTGTCGGCTGATCGCCCGTTTTATTGGAGAATCCTTTAAAACTGCTTGATCAATTTGGCCTGATTTTTTTACTGCTCACATTCTGTAAGTTAATCAGTGGAACACCTGCAGTTGCTACCTTTTAGTCTCCCACGACTTCCTTCATTTCACTTGAATGTAGTTTAAAGTTGGTCCAGTCCAAGAAATAATTTGTCAACAAACGTTGAGGTGATGGATGGTGGTGCTACACGAGCCCATTCCGAGACGAGGCAAATTTATTTCATCGCTCAGTAACAGCAAAAAATGGAAATTAATTAGCATTCTTGTAAGTCGACAAGGAAGTTGCGAAAGACCTTACAGTCATAGAGTCAAGCAACCACCCTCTTGTCAGAGAGGCAATTTATGCCAGTATCATTGTTGAATGTTGATTTTCATGAGAGTGCAGAGGAACTCTGAGGGAGCTCTTTAAATCAAAGTCCGAAAGGTCAACTCTCAGCTCCCTGCTATAATTTGTTAACATTGTTTCGTAAACTAGACGACATAATCTGAATCCAATTTTCAGGCTTACATGCAATGGTATTGGCACCAGCAGCAGCATTACAAGCAACATTCCCAACGAGGACCTTTTTACGGCCAGCAAAGTCGAGCTAATGAAGAATCGATGGACTTTCCTCATGATATGGTAAGTTTTTATACTAGTTATTTTCGCCAACTTGCCTGGACTGAGAAACTGAAAAAATCGCTCGATTTAGCTACCACTCAAGAAGATATGGTCTCTCCATTTCCGCGTTTTTATGCTGAAGGTCAAGTATGGAATTCGACCAATTGCGAGTGTCGGACAGTAGATTTGCAAGTATCGATGAACATTTAACACTGAACAGCGTCTGCATCAATGTTCAATAGTTACACAAAACACATGGCCTGTTGTCCTGTTTATTGTAGGCGAACAGTTGATTGCTGAAGGTTGGTCACAGAGTGCAACAGACCATCAACTTAATGCGGTAACACAAACTCTCCTTTTTTTTAGCCGCGACCGTCGAATATGCGCGGGAGCAGTATGGAAGAGGAGATGAGCTCCGACATGAAGCAGGGCTCCACTTTTACTCATGCACCCAGTCAAGATGTGCCTGCGGACGACATGGAGGTATGTGTCCATTTTATTGCAGTTCAAACATTTCCAAACGCGGAGACTTAAAAGTTTGTTTCGACAGAACGGTATCCTTGCCAAACTTATAGAAATAGCTCTGTACGGTGTAATTAACATCATTTCAATGTTGCATTCGGTACATCCACCCTGTCGACTGAGACTGACAGCTTCACATTCTTTAGTAATTTGAACAAGCCTCTTGGCCACGTTGCACGGTTCAAATCGTGTTTCTCAATCCTCATCCACCAACCTATTCGAACTTTTTGTCTTCCTTTCGTTTTGAGGTCTCCCTTGAGCAGTTTTTTGTATGTTTTTGATGTGGAAATTTATTTCAGGGAACCACCCATACAATGCCACCACGTGGTCTGATGAGCGCCCACGCTGGAAACCACAACAGGGCCCCAATGCACCGTGGACCTCGCCCCAATATGCCCAATCGATTCCCCCCGCGGGAACAGTTTAGAGGAACGTTTCCTAACAGTAAGTCAAACCACTGGGTTTGATTATCTGGCAGCTGTTCCGACTATTATCCAACTGATTTGATTGAGGTTGAAATCACTCAAATTTTGATTGTTTCGATTTTTGCGTTTTTCTTGATTCTCCTGTCACTAGAAAGCGGCTGTGCGCTATCACTAGGGCAGGTCTGCACCGACCTAAATGTGATCATATCGTTTTTTTTTTAGTATTTAATGATGCATACTCAAGAAAGTTGTTCTCACTCTTAATAGTTTTTATTGATTTTTTAGTTTTTTCGTGTTATTTTGCTACTTGCTTAACGTCTTCTTCAAGCCTCTTTTTAATGGACGCTGCAAGGTGGCCGGTTGCTAGTTGAATCCAGATCAAGCGACTCCAAGGATCATCATCCAAACAATGCTTTTACTTTTACCACTCTGCCTACGATTCTTTTTACTTTGTTGCTAATTTTTTGTAATTTCTAGATGAAATGATGCCGCGCAGAGGCCCCCCTGATCTCATGATGAATCAACAACGTTTTCCCATTGTAAGTTAAATCTAAGCTGCTTGTTTGCTTTATAAATGAATTAGGATTGACCAGTTATGGTGGTTCTAATGTTCAAGTTGTTATTTTAACAGTACATGGTAGGTTTTTATGTCTATAAGTTTATACAGTGTTAGCCTGTTTGGTGCCGCCGTTGAAAGAGCTTAAATCAAAGACTTTTGCCCTTCACTGCAAACTGATAGGACTTGCAAAGTGTTAGCAACATGGTCTGCTTGTTCGTGTTTTGTTTGTTAGCTAGGGAATCAAACCTGGCCGTTTATTGTCATCAAACCAATTCATTTGGATGAAGATTTAACGTTACACTCGGCGCCGTGTTGAATCAAAGGAATTATCTGTTTTAAAGACAAGTATAGCCAAAATCACGAAAAGAGCATTCATCAAGACACTTCGACTAGTACTTAAAGCCATTGTCAATCTGAAGCCAACACGTTTCGTGTAAAATTATTACCGCTCTGTCCCGTTTTAATTATGTAATTTTCTATGCTCTAGCGCCACCAACAAGAAATGCAGCAGCGCATGCGTCATCCGTTTCAAGAGCACCGGGAATCGAACCAGGGTCCTATTCATCAGTTTCCTCCATCGGAGTTCGACATGCACAGCCAAGAAGATTTTCAGAGAATGAATACACCCGTGTCTGGTAAGCTACCTTTAATAATTTGATTAAGGATTTCATTGGATTTTGCTTTTTTTAAAACTCGTAATGTTGAAGTTGTACACTATCGGCCGGTTGATCGAGGAGTTACGCGCTTGTCTTTGAAGTAGGAGGACCGAGTTTCAAATCTTGATTCAGTCAGATCAGACAGTGTTGCGAACAACTCGCCACCGCTGCGACATTTTCTCGAAAGAAGGTTTGTAGCATGCAAAATGACGCGATCGTGCGTAATATTTACCCAGTTTTTAGGAAACTAATTGCTTTCTGATGTTTGTTTAAAGACTGCCAATGTCCGGACATGGACCCCTGCTAACTCGTTACACGTTTGGCGTAATTCAGTGAGCATAGTAAAGATTTGATTTTTTTGACAGTCTTTAAACAACATCAGAAAACGATTGGTTTTTAAAAACTGTGTAAATATTATGTACGGTTGCGTCGTTCTTTGTTTGATCAGTGCGACTGATGCTTCACCAATGAACAAGCTACTTTTGAAAGAGCCAATTACTGAGTACAGAACTGGTGCGATTAAGATTTTACGCTAGGTTTAAGAAATTATGTTTTCATTTAGGTCTGCATGGGCAGGTTGGAATGAATCGGTTTGAGCGTCCTCCCTTTGAACCTCGAGGTGGGCCCCGATTTGATGGGCGTCCACGCGCTCCATTTGAGGGCCACCGTCTTCCTGCGCAGATTCAACAACGGCCCACTGGGCCATTTGACCAACGCATGCGCCCCCCATTCGACCAGCAGCATCAACAACGTCCCCGCGGCCCGTTTGACCCGCATATGCGCCCCCAGTTTGATCAACGAATGCGGCCACCTTTCGACCCCCGGGTATCTGGGCCTCAGGGCCAGCAGATTCCACCCCTGATGCAAAACCAAGGAATGGAGAACCAGTTCAACCAAGCGGGTCCACCTATGCGTCATGGCATTCCTCAGATCAGTGCGCCAGGACAGCAGCAACAGCAGCAGCAACCTCCTATGATGGTTCCAGTGGACGAAAATGCAATGAAAAACATAGGTAAGTGTGAGAGTTCCGTAATCAGTTTCCCTTTAAATGTCGACAATTAACTGTTCTATATCAGCGACTGCGTTTTAATTGCAACAGTTGTTAATTGCTTAACTTAGTACTATACCTGTAAACTAATTGCAGCTTTTTGATAAAGTCTTTAGTTTCAGTGCCTTTGCTTGCGATGAGGCAATGCCTGAACTTTTTCTTAACTTTCTGAAATCTTTCTACAGGCAGCGACCAGCCACCCCCACCTGGAGTAGACGCAGCTAACAACCAGCCAATTCCAAGGTTAGGAAGTGGCCGCCATTTGAAAACTACAGATTAGGTTATGCGTGTAGTGTATGGAATTGTCATGTTCAAATATCGTTTATGCCTGGTTAATATCTTTGTTGTTCGGTGAAAACACAAATTATAGTTTCTGAGCATCCATTAGCAGTATCGCAATTCACTTCCAATGTTACTATAACTGGATGGATATTGGATATATTGGCTAGTGGAAAGCCTACATTTTGCTTTGAATGGGTTCCAGGTTTCTGGTACGATTGACAAATCAAAGCACAATCTTAACTAAAGTTGCTTCGCTGTTTGTTTTGACATTTCCATGGTAATTTTTGATCTCTTCAGCAACAATTAACTGAAGGCTTTAGAAGGTGTGCTGAATAATAAAATGGAGAATACGAAGCTGGCATATTAGCATGCCATTATTTTTGAAATTCACTGATGGTTTTAATTTGTTTTTAAGTGTGGTGACAGCCCCTCCTGGTGTTGAAGAACTCAAACCCCCAGGTGAGGAAACAAGTCCAGTGGAAGTGCCCAAAGAATCTCCTAAAGTTGAAGAGCAGCCCAAAAAGGAGGGGACGCCGCCCACGAAAGTAAGTTTACGTTTCTTGTGCTTAAATGATGTTTTGCTTTCTTCGAGTGTATGCTCGGATGTCCATTATGGTCGCATGTTGATTCATTTTTTGCTTTTTTTTCGAATGTTTGAAATGTTTGTGGCAAGCACATGCTTCACTACTAATCTTATTTTCAGTTCTATTCCCTCACGAAATTTGTCAGGGCAGTTTGCGAGTACGAGAGAACCAGAGAAATTTTCACTATATCATTTATTCGGGAGAGTGGACGCTGGGCAGCGAGTCCCGCCCATCACTTCACATTGGTATTTTTTCGTCACTTTTTATGACCCGCTGATTGCCGACGTTCTATTCTGCACTGGGATTTGGGTTCCGTTCCGTAGAATAGTGTTGGTAAATTGGATTAGAGTAATGTGTTAACAATGCTTCTTGCAGTCTTCAAAGAAGAAGAAAAAGAAACACCGCAAGCACAAGAAAAGGCGTGAACGTTCCAGCTCGAGTGATGATGACGCCCATGACGCAATTGTAGTAAGGAAGTAGTTTTTTGACATTTTACGAGCGATTTTGGTAGAGATGAAATAAACTAATGGTTCTAGCTTGGCAGCCTTAATTAGAGGCAAAATCGATTCATGTATTCTACACATTACACAGCTCACCAGGAAAGAATGGTAGACTGCCCATCCGATTAGTTGAAAAGAACCATAAACCATTTGGTTTGATGTTTTGTATCTGAGACTCAGAAGAACCATCGTCCATATCATTCTTACGGTCCATACTCCGTATGCTAAACCTTCGTAAAGTTTCTTTATATTCCTACCCATCAGAAATACTTTAGTTACCTCTGGGTAATTTCGTGTAAGTTCCTGGCATAGGTAATGAGGATTTACTATAGAAACTTTTGAATATTAAGCCCTTCTGGGTGATAATTTAATTCACAAACGATTCTTACAAACTAAACTCGGGGAATCATAAGAAAGTATCCTTAATTTTTTAGCGTTTTAAATTAGGTGTGTTGGGACCTCATGATCTTGCTTATATTCTTGGCATTCAGTGTTTGATTATATATATGATCACAGAAACAGCTGGAAGCTCTGCAGGCTGTGGAGGAAGGGGAATTGGTGGAAGTGGAGGAAGGAGAAGTGAAAAGCGACGACGAGAAAAAGCCATCCGCAATCGCCGCCGCCGCTAAACTGCTAAAGCAGGTGAACTTTGTCGCGCCAGCATCTTGGGTGTTTGCGCTTTGTGCTTCAGATTCGTTACAAAATCAGTCGAGTTTCAGAGCTTAATGACTGAAAATGTTAAGCAATTTTCAGTATTTAAACAGAGTCAAAACTTACGCAAACGCGCTTTGGTTTATTAGTCGAAATTTAATTACTCAAAATTTTGAAACCGTTGGTTGCAGTTTTTTATTCCACCAAGATAAAATTGATTTCGACCTCAAGAGCTATTTTGAGTTTTGTTCAAATATAATGTTAATTAATCCAAGACCACTGTTTCTCATTGTGGAGTTCCGAACTGAATTGAGATGCTGAATTGTTCATCGCCGCCGGTTATTAGCAATGCATTACATTAGAAATCCTTGCATTACATTAAACTTACATGGCGTATTATTATATTGTTATCTTCCACCCCATGTCCAAAGTGTACATGCAAGATTAAAAGTTACAGATCTAAATGAATTTTAAGATCAATATAAAATAAATAAATTTTAAGTATTTCTACCGTTAACGTCTGATTTTTTTCGAAGCTTTAGTAGTTGATTCGTTTTTCTGTCAGAATTACAAATCCAAGTTCGTTACAAAACCGTTAAAATTATGCAGTTGGTTTCTCTGCTTGGAGTCGCTCACACAGCCTGTTTTCACGTATACTAGTGCTGTACGACTTTGTTTTCTTGTCAGAGTTGTTTTTATTAAAACTGACATTGTTTTCAGCTTAAAGCCCGAGAGAAAAAGAGGCATAAGAAGCGAAAGAAAAAGCGAAGAGAGACAAGCTCGTCGGAGGAGGAGGAGAAAAAGGAGTGCGTTACTACGTTTGTTTTGTACACTTTGTTGTTAATCGTTTTTAACGTATCTAGTTACCGGTATCTACTACTTTTTTTAATAAACTAAAATCGAAAAAAAGAAATGAGATAGCTGCCAAACTTGTAAGTGTGTAAACAGGGGAAATATGGATTCTCCGTACTCTTGAAAAAGAATACAAACTTGTCTTAACCAGAGACTGAAAAAATTTTTCGAGTTAAACTTGCCTTGCTGGAAATTATTTTTTAATAGAGCTTTTGAGTTGTGTGGAAAAGGCGAATCTGCCTCATAGAAAGAAAACAACACCATTCGTTCGATTCAATATGCTACGTAATATGTATCGTAATAGTTATTGTAATTTACAGGCCGGTAGAGAAGGACCCTCAGTCCGATACTGCCGGACTTCCCCCTCCCCCATTTTTCCACTCTGTGCAACAGGAAGCCTCACGCGAAATGGAAGGTGGGTTGAGTTAGTTAGGCAAAAAAATTTAGACAATGACCATTATCTTTGCTGCGAGTGATCGATAAGTAGGTAGCCGGCTCCAGTGCTACCTGAAGTTCACAAAGATGTGTGCTCAATTTCCTCTGTCATTTGCTTACTAAGGCGACAAATTAAGATTTTTGTTTTGATGGCCTTTTTTTTTTTTTTTTTATGTTTCATTTGCTTGAAGTGCTCACTAGATCATACTTTTGCGTATTTAGCACACCACCCTGAAATGACTGTTGCTCATATGGAACCTCTGGAACACGGGAGGATGCACGGAGGACCCCAGGCTATGAAACATCCCGTCGAAGAACAGCGCTTTCCTTCGGAATATCGAGGCACTCCATACACGTCGCATATCCAGCAGGGGCCGGAGCGTTATAGCTTGCCCCCAAACCCACAAGGTGCAGGCGAACCTCATTTAGGGGGTAACCAACACCCACCGGAACGAAATGATCATTTCACACACTATATTGGTCCAGGTGGGGATCACACTCTGGGGCAGAACCCGGTCCCAGATGAAAAACGTCCCCCCTCTCCACTGCCGGTTGTCATCCCGGACGATCCTCGAGAAATGGAGATGTGGGCGAGGAGGATGACAGAGAAGTATTCGGAGACGAAGCCACCACAGCAGCATCCAGGCAAGCCAGAATTCCAAGGACGGAAAGTGGAGAAAATTCCTTCTCTGATGGACAAGTACATTCCGGAGCCAGAGCCGAGACGCATCGCAGCCCTAAGCACGACATTACGTGGAGCCAGGCGTGGTGGTAGGTGTTGTTACAACTTCTAGAGAAAACGGTCAATTACCTCCAGGCGGAGGGGTAGTCTAACCGTCAAAAAACATCATATAAGACTCGCAAAAAAGTAGCTAAACGTCGTAGTTAACGATGATTTTCTTAAATTGGTGTTTGGGGTACGAATATGTGAGAAAATAATGAACAAGAAGGGATTAGTTGAAAATGTCAAGAGGAAAATAGAGTTTAGGATTCCGTGATTGCTAAAACCGTCATGCAATGTCACGAATTTGTGTTTCGATTTTTGACAACATTCTGTTCATACGAGACAATTCTTTTTTTGTCAATAATATCTTTTAAAACGGGTTATTTTCTGTGCGTGATTGCACTTATGTGGATGTTGTTTTTTCAGAATTCCCACCCGGTCGTCAGCACCCTGACGATGATCGAGTTGCAATTGGGAAGCGAAAAGCAGAGGTTTGTGATACTTTTTTACAGCCTTGGTTTGGTTCTAGCTTTTAATTGGGAATTGTTTGTAGTAAACTGGAATAAATACTGGGCGTATTGGACTCTTGGAGATTAAGGTGGTTCGAAAATACGCTTTTAAAAAACTGACCGCCTAGTATTGTGCAAATGCATAAAAAAACGCCACTTAAACAACAATATTCAGCTCGATCGGTTGAGAATCTTAGCTTTGTGGAGGTTATCAACTAGATTTTCTAAGTGCTAGCAAAACCAGAAACACGAATATGTTTTTTAAATTTTACATCGCAGAGATGCATGTGGTTTATAGGGGATGGAGAGCGCTTTTTGCTGTTAATTCCACGGCCAAGTTTTTTTTTTTTGATAAATTGACGTACAGATAGGGTCTGTGACTAGTCATCAGCATATCACGTGTTGAATCCTGTATTGTCCCCGTCGACGGAGTTGGCAGGATTTCGTGTGGTCATTGTCTTTACCACGCCTTGCCATTTCGTTCGATCACATGCATCCTCTTTCACCAGTCCATTTTTCTTCATCTCATTCACTACTTGCTTCTTCCACGTTTGTTTCGGTCTTCCTCTTTCTAGTACTTGATGATTTTGCTACTTGTATGTTTCTATTGTTTCAGCGCGGGCGTGGCAGAGGAAGGAAGCGAAAACGAGGAATGCCGCGGAATTACCACGATTGGGACCAACCGGTAGATGATGGCCTGGTAGGTTAGCCCGGCAATGCAGTATCTGTTCTACCCTTAAATAGTCTCCTGACCAAGCCGACTTGGTGGATAAGGATGTCATTTTCATAAAGTCCGTATTTGCGAATTTACTGTTTTTCAATTTTCCAAAATTTTTATTCAATTGTTTGTACAATGTTCGTTTTCTCCCTGCTCAGTGGGTCGTAAGTGGCAACCAATGGATAGTTGGGTACCCACTATCCATCAACGGTGACCGCCAGTATGCTGATGGGATGTTAGTGCCCTTTTTTTTGTGTTGTTAAAAAATGGTCACTTTTGTCCTGCAGGTTCTCCAATCTAACCGCGGTTCTATGATGTAACAGTGCCGCTGCACCGTGCTTTCATCCACAGAAAAAAGCCGCTATATCGTTGAGAAATTGTCAAATCATGTTTTTTGCTGCAGATCTACTACTACAGTGGCAGTGATAGCTCTGGTTGGGGCTCGGACAAAAACTTTGATGATTTGCTGGCGAAGAAGAAGCGTGAAACCATGCAGAAGCCTGAACAAGACAAGCTGGTTGCGAACTTTACCTCCCCGCCCAGACCCATCCATGTAACTAACACGAGGTGAGGTTTGAATATCTGGTAGACATTAGGTCGTGTTGGACATTTTCGCAGCTTTGTTGATGATGATCGAGTCTCCACATACCGTCTTTCCATAGTTCCACTGTTTCCTTTGCTACGCTGTTTGTTGCATCCACACAAATCTTGGATGGTGCAAACTTGTGAGAGTAGAGGACAGGTCAGTAGGTGTTCTTGTTCATCGGTATCTTCTGAACTTCCGCATTTGCACATAGCGGTAAGTGCTCTTTGTTCCCACGAGTCCAGTGCTGAGTCTATTGAGGCATAACAGTTTTTCCAGGGGCTTGGTGTCCTGATGCCTAGGATTCCACTGGTTCAATAGAGAGTCTTCACGGGGGTGAACGTTGAAGCTGTTTCTTCCAAAGTTGCAGACGTGCTTGTTTTGTGTAGACTTCTATTGTTGCAAGGCTGTTATAATATGGTGGTCAATTAATCAAACACAATAGTCCTATCTAAAGTTCACAACGTTGTTTCTGACTGTAAGTCCTCATCAGCATCTCTTAAGATCTTGAACAGTCATGTGTTCGCTTTGTTAAAGCGTGTAATGAGTTATTGGGAACCATCGCCGCGTCATTGTACTGGAGCTACCTGCTACACACTAGCACACGACTACACAACTCCTTTCACAGAAATGTCACGGCGGTGATAGCCCGTAGTAAAATTATGTCCTGTCTGACTGAAATCTCCGCTCAGGCGGCAAGTTCGTTTAAAACGCTACCTAGTGGTCGATGCGGGAACAGCATGAGCCGAATAATTTTTGTTTTCAGGCGCCCGTCTCCCGGTCCTCGCGAGGCTGCTTGGGATCGCCATGACGTAATTGGAGAACCTCAAGGAATTCCTGTGATTGGTGGAGTGAAACCACAGCCAATACCATCGCTGGCCAACCGTGGGGGACAGTCGAGGGGAGAGTACGAGCACATGGGCAGAATGCCCCCCAGGGATGATGAATTCAAGATTCAGCCCCCCGATTTTTGGGGAATTCCAAACGAGCAGCAAGCCATGCTAAGAAACACGTCGCAGTGGGACCCACAAACTGTCGCTGGAGGCGCTAGAGAACCACCACGTGGTGGAATAGCATGGCCGAGGCCCAATTTGCGATAAAGTTTGCCAAACGAACTAGAAACTGGACCAACTGCCTGATGTTTTGCAAAGCATGTTCGGTTTTTTTCGGACTAAAAATAATCATGCTTTTTGTTTTAGTTTTGAGTTGAAAACTATTGTAACTTGTACATTTTTTGTGTTAATTTGATTTTGTTACCGTTTAATATTGAATCATCTTTGGCTCCTATAAATCTTGGTTTCATAACAAATGGATTATTGAGCTAACGATTTCCCAATTATTGAGCTTTTAAACTGCAAATATGTAAATTACCAATTTGTCGACATCGTACAGTTGAAAAAGTTGAATAAAAACACTCCGTGATCAACCCAAGTTTCATGTATTAGTCAATAACTCAGCCAAAGCAGAGTTCAACCACTTGACAATATTGTGATTTTGGAAAACTTTTTGCGTTTTCACATGTCTGCTTTTTATACCCGACGTTTGGTTGAGGTGCCTGCTTGTTGCCGAGTCGTGCCAAAAGTTTGGTGTGATTTTAGGAGTTGCATCTCACCACTGCGGCAAGTTGGTAACAACAGTTTATATGTTGGTGACGTTCTGGTGGCACATCAACTGTATGGTTGGTGTGGTTCTTTGATAGTTTGATACTTTTTTATTGGTATGGCTCAACAGCAAGCGAGCGCCTGAAACTGCAATAAAGCTATGGCTTGCCTTTTTCTAATAATTTTTGACGATATTTTCTATCTCGATCCACCGTTTGACGACTTGCGATATTTGTTCCATGGGTCTGTTCATCATGTGGGTAGAGCTTTGAAATCGAAGATCTGGGTTTGGTTCTTGGTAAGTTCATAGGTGGGCACAAGTCCGTTAATAACGAAGCTAACTTTTTCATTAACGCGTTAATCCGTTAAAAAAGTTTGTTTATGTTAACGGACTAAATTAACTTCCGTTAAGTTCTGCTAACTTCCGTTAAGTTCTGCTAACTTCCGTTAAGGTTTTTATCGTTAATATCTTGCACCCTTGATTCATGTGCCGGTACAAACCAATTTGCACTGGTAACACTTGCTGCGTATTAGCACGAGTTTTATAGAAGAAAGCAAAGAAAGGAGCTCTTTTTGTAGCAAGTAATAAGCTGCAGCCTCATAGGTCTATTGGTTATCGCTATTCACAATTTCCAAAGGTTTTCCGATCGCAGCTTCGTAAGTGCATTTGAACTTATTTTGTCTTGGAATTAGATTAGCCTGTAAAATGTAACTTCCAAAACACAAAACGAACACCATAGAAATAAATACAGTATTTCTTTACAATCAGCTCAACAGCATCAATACGTGATCTAGAAGCAAGTGAATAAAAGAAATGTAAGTTGCACGCAAAATGTTAAGGAATTAATGGACTTTATTAACTTCCGTTAATTAAAGCTAAAAATAACAGATTAACGTTAACGGAGGTGTGAAGTTTGTTAACGGACGAGTGGTTAACGAAGCTAACGTTTTGCATTAACTAGCCCACCTATGCTTGAGTCAAATCAAAGACCAAAATTTGCTACTCGCAGCTTCCGCTGCTTGACATTTTGGCTTCATAGCATGAAGCGAAATGTGAAGCATTCACCGCGTATGGTAGACAACTAGACATGTGACAGCTTGACTTCGAAAAAGTAATTCCTCTCAGTTCAGAGCACTCCACGAACAAGAAAGCAAATTTCTATTTTAGTCTGGCCTGTTCCAAATTTTATCGATACTCTGGTGCGCCTTAGAGCGGCTGAATGTTAAGGATACAAGCAAAAAAGTCGATACCGCTCAGCTGGGTCTAGAAAGTCAAGTTTAGACATCACATGAGGATAAAACACGTTATCCTTCATGAACACTAGAACAACTAAAAGGTAGAAATTGACCTGCACTGCTTAAAATACCAATCAATACTGATTTTTAAAACTAGGTGCATAGTAACTTCGGTTCATTTGGCGTTTGGTACGTTTTTGCGAAACGAAATCCACTCTTGAACGACCTCTCTTCGGTAAGTTCCAAAGTTTGATATGAAACTTGCAGAGTACCAGGACATGGGAGACCACAACACCATCACTAGGTAAATATTTGTTATACAAATTGCAGTATTTTATGGTAAGATTTTTTAGCTAGTTGTTGCGAACAATCAGTTTGATTATGACGTTTCCTCAATTAAAGTAATCAAGTAAAAATGACGAATATTTTGCCATTGGAAATTTTATCCAAGGTGAGAGGATGTAAATTATTTTGGGAAACGAATAAAAATAACTTTTTTTGGTTCAAATACTCAATAGGCTGACTTTTATACAGCACAATTTGTTCCGAAATAAGCCGCCCAGGATAAAACAAAAGCAAAGCACCCAATTATTGAATCAGTTATGGTTAAGCTGAAAAATATCGTTGCATTTTACTCGCATTTTAAAATTTTCCTTGGCATTGATCGGTGAAATATTTGTTGATTTATCTGGGTAAATCATATTCAGTTGGATTAAGCCAAATCTGTAAGCAAATGCTTATGGAGGCAAACTTTTAAGTAAACATTATTGAAACGAAATAAATGTTTGTCGGCTAAAAGATAACATTTTTTCCTGATGATTACTTCATCTTATAGCATTCCTAATGAATGCATCCGGCGTTTTGAGTTCTCAAGCGCCTCTGGGTGTCCGATGTCGATTTTCGTACTAGGTCTACGTGGTCTGGTGGTTGGTTTCTTAATAGTAAAGAAACTCTACTTACGTACTCTTTTACCAGGGATGGTTTTACTTTTATGATTTTTTCATTTTCAGGTTATAATTTGTCAATAATATTGTCAATTACATTCTCATTCTACAAGCTATCTAGTGCGAATCTTTGGGGATCAGGCGTTGTGAAGAGGAGAGAGATAAGCCTGATCTTTGTCAGCGTATAGTAGAGGAAGTTAAATGGGGAATAACTTTAGTAGAGAAGTGGAGATAAGCCGCGATATGGGAGCGAGCGGAGAAGGTGGGATTATAATTTATAGTACCGGTAGTTTTTTCGTAAGTGGCAAAGTCACCTAGTCAACAGTTTACCGTTAGCCGCTGCCCGCTAGGTAAAAGTTTTGTTGTTGGCGATGAACGTGTTCTCATGGAGCTGAGGCCAAGTTGCGTCTTTGCCAGGTTATTGCGTATGTGGATGTTCTTCATAGCAATTATCTTTGCTTGATAGCTTTCTACGACTAGCAAATTAATGAAGTGTAAAATCAATCAAACATCTTCAAAAATCTTTAACTGTTTTGCGGGAGCGAATCTTTTCAAGGGACTCCACAATACTCGCCCTATTAAGAATGAAAATTTGATGTGGTCGATTGTGCCGCAAACAGGTGACGAAATGGCGGAACCATTCAGCTCACCTGCAACACCTGGGTTGCATAACTCATTATCATTTTGTTGAGGAGGAAAGTTGTCAGCAACACTGTGTTCGATTTGAGAATTGAACCCTGGACCCTTGATCGTTTCAAAACGAGAACGTTAAACACTCGGCCGCTACCTCCACACATTTAGCAAGGTTATACTCTTACAGGAGAGAGGAGGAAGGAGAAAAAATGGGAGTCTTTTTACGACGGGGAGAGGAAGAAAATGTGCGAGGGGGCACGAGGTGATGAGGTGAATCAGCTTCGGGCTGAACAGGAGAAATCGAAAAAGAGTTGCCTTAATTTTGAAAACCAAGTCCAAGATACGAAGGTAGGATGGAGGTTTTCTTTATTGCCCGTTACTTGGTGCGAGTTGCGAGCGAAAATTGATTGATTGATTCATATTTATCCTTCACTTACGAGGAAGCGAAGGTGGCGCTTTTATTTTGGACGAATTCTCACCTGCTTAGAACTTGACATTTTCCAAGTTTTCCGGTTAATATTTGACGTCTTCCCGCGTAAATTTGCTGCTTGTTTGAAGCCACCAAGCAGAGGTGATCATCGCTAGGCGCCTTATTCAAGGGCGCTACAACGTGGCCAGGGTGCGGGTTGAACCCAGATCATGTGATCGGGACCGTCGTAATAACGATGCCTAAACGCTGTCGACAAAATAAAATCATAACTACGAAAAAGTGTCACATCACCCTCACTTTTCAGCAAATCGATAGCCGAGAATGAAGCTATTCTCAATTACAAAGATCTCAAAGATTCTAAGCTTTTTTATAAAAACGCGAACAGTGATAACGACTGAGTATAAATGTGTACACCTGCCACTGGAAATAAAGATTGCAAAATCACGGACACTTCAAGATTTTTAGCATTTTCTGGAGATTCTAATTCATTAGACTAAATTTTTGCCTTGATGGTCTGATTTCCTCCACTGTTACTGATTCTGCAAAGCCATGCGAATAGGTTGGTAAAAAAAATTCTTCCGTACTCCAGATAACTTAATGTTTATCCTGTTTATTATTACTAAGATGTTCTTAAAGATCGTAAGAATTATTTTGATTCTTATGTTTTAAAAATTTATCTTTTTTTAATAAAGTCAATGTGCTTGGTTTTATTCAATTTTGTCAACATATCGCACGTTTCAGGTATCGGTAAGGAAAGTGAGGAGTGGCAGTAAAAAGCAAAATCAAGTCATTCGACAGGATGTTGTCATGGCGAGCAACATTGATAAAGTTAAGGAAGATACCAGACAAGCCGAGAAGAAGGTACAAAAGAATCAAAGAACTATTTGTTCCACAAACTCTGCATTTGATCAATTCTGTCCACCCTATAAAACCCTTTAAAAAGGCCCAGCTTCATATATATTCTTGGAGTTAGAAGACACTTATTCTATAGCTATAAGCATTGGTGGGCACAAGTTCGTTAGTCGTTAATCCGTGAATAACGAAGCTAACTTTTTCTTGAACTCGTTAATCCGTTAAAAAGTTTTTTCATATTAACGGACTAAATTAACTTCCGTTAAGTTCTGTTAACAAACTAAAGTAACTTCCGTTAAGTTCTGTTAACTTCCGTTAAGGTTTTTATTGTTAATATCTTGCACCATTCATTCATCGTACCGGTAAAACCAGTTTGCACTGGTAGCACTTGTTGCGTATTAGCACGAGTTTTATAGAAAGCAAAGAAAGGAGCTCTTTTTGTGGCGAATAATAAGCTGCAGCTTCATAGGTCTATTGATTATCCCTGTTTGCAATTTCCAAAGGTTTTCCAATCGCAGCTTCGTTAGTGCATTTGAACTTATTTTGTCTTGGAATTAGATTAGACTTTAAAATGTAATTTCCAAAACACAAAACGAACACCATAGCAATAAATATTTCTTTGCAATCAGCTCAACAGCATCAATACGTGTTCTAGAAGCGAGTGAATAAAACGAAATGTAAATTACACGCAAAATGTTAACGAATTAGCGGACTTTATTAACTTCCGTTAATTAAAGCTGAAAATAACGGATTAAAGTTAAGGGAGGTGTGAAGTTTGTTAACGGACTAGTGGTTAACGAAGCTAACGTTTTGCATTAACTTGCCCACCTATGGCTATAAGTTACTGGTATTTTTTTTTTTTTTTTCTGTAAGATCATTGTTGCCGCCATTGTTATTTGGACTTTTAGTCATTTTTTACTTAAAGCTTGAGCAACTTCTGTTTTGATTATACCTTTTTGAAGTTGATAATTTATTTTTGAGTAAAGTCAAACTTATTGATTTTGTTAAATTTTATCAACATTTTGTTTGTTTCAGGTATCGGTTGAAAACGTGAGGGGTGGCGATAAAGAGCACGTTCAAATTATTCAGGGGGTTGTCGTCATGGCGGACAATATCGAAAAAGTGGAGGAGGATGTAAGACGAACCGATAATGAGGTACAAAAAAAACACAGTTATTTATTCAACAAAACTCCACAATTTATCAATCCTCTCGATCAAAAACTTGTTCGTATAAACGCTTTGATGCTATTATAACCCTGTAATATAAGTTTTTATTACTGCAAGATCGCTGTTGCTTTTTGTTTATTCTCTCTATTTATTCGAGTTTTGTCTGATTTATTTGATGATTTGATCCGTATGGTCCCATTTGTTCCGCCTTTACTGATTTTGCAAAGTCATGTAAATACGTTCGTAGAAAAAATTACTTTGGTACTTACTTTTACATTATTAATATCGATATATCCATCCTGTTACTTGTTTTTTCATTACTAAGATTTTTTTTTAAGATCCCAAGACTGAACTACAACTTAGCTTTACGACTGGAATGATTAGGAAAGGTTGCAATTTGAGCAACTATTACTTTGATTATGTTTTAAAAATTGATCTTATTTTAATAAAGACAAGGTGTTTAATTTTACTAAATTCTGTTAACATATAGCACGCTTCAGGTATCGGCAAGGAAAGTGAAGAGTGGCGGTAAAGAGCAAGATCAAGATCAGAAGGCCGTTGTTTTGGTGGACAATATTGAAAAGGTTGAACAGGATGCGAGACAAGCCGAGAATAAGGTACAAAAAAATAAAAGATTATTTATTCCACAAAACTACGCATTTATCTATTCCGCGATAAAAGTTCTGTTTTTACTGATGAAAACGAAACTTAAAAGCAAAACTTGCACGTGAAAGCAAAGTTTAAACTTTTCGTTTGCCATCAAGCCACAATATAGTTTTCATTGTGATGATAACTTTAACAAGTGCTTGCTAATCAGTCCTTTTTGAAGATTTGGTACTAAGGGGGAGATATTTTAGAACTATAACAAAAGCAGCGATGATATGGCCAAATTTCAGTTGCTTCGCCACATAACGTTAAGTTGGAAGCAAATCTTGTTAAAACCAAAAAACAAGGTTTTTGTGGTTTTGAATTCTGTGTTCGAGCGAAAATCAGGAAGTCTTCTCCGCTTTTGAATCTCATATTTGGACTATAGCATCACTTAATGGCTTAAAAAAAATGGGTAACAAGCTCTTTAGGGTAAAAAAGTCCACCCTGAACCCTTTCAAAAAGATCCTGATGCGAATTAAGTCTTTAGAGTTAGAGGACGCTATGCGATTACCTCAGCAGAAGTGTTTTGTTTTTTTCTGTAAGATCATTGTTGTCGCTACTGCTATTCCGGACTTTTGGTAGTTTTTTTACTTGAAGCTTGAGCAACTCTTATTTCGATTACATCTTTTTAAAGTTGATAAATCTATTTTTTGATAAGGTCAAAGGTTTAAAGTTTTCAAAATTTTATCACGATTCTGCTTATTTAGGTATTGGGTGAAAAAGTGAGGGATGGTGATAACGAGCACGTTCAAGGCTTTCAGGAGGTTGTTGTCGTGGCGAACAAAATCGATAGAGCTGAGAAGGATGCAAAACAAATTGAGAATAAGGTGCGAAAAAAAACAGGTTATTTATTTTTTCCCCAAACTCCCAAATTTAACAACCCCACAATAAAATTTGTTTGTAATGACACTCAGATGCTAAGATAATCCTTAACATAGGCGTAGCAGGGGGGTAGGGCCTCCCAATTGAAATGTCACCGATGACAAAAATGTGGCAAAAGCGTATTGTTTCTTTATTTTCAGTTTGTTTCAGCAATTTTTGCCTACAACAGTAATTACCAACCATATTGACGATCAGAGGCTTCGGCCCCCTCAGTTTAATTTTTGCCAACCAATTTAAATGTTTAACCTGGGAGAAATTGAGAGTTTTCATCTTAAAACTTGCTATTTCAGGCCCTCATCAACCTTTTTGTGAACGTAATGCAATAACTAGGGCCGTATTTACCATAATATGGCACAGTACCAGCAAAGGGCCCCGCGCTCAGATGGTGAGACTTTTTTTGGTCTTCACCTATATTTGGCAGAAAGATGATGCGAAAATTTCCAAAGTGCCGAGGGCTCCGCGCAATATAAATACGGCCCAGGCTATAACATGGTTAGTAGATGTATCATGCATTGTACTGCTTTGCTCAATAGGTTTCCAAAATTCACACATTTACACTTTTTACTTTGGTTTAAGGCCTCTCCTTATAGCAAAATCCTGATTATGTGCCAAACACAGGCCATGGCTTCTGATCTTCCTATCCACAATATCCTTGTCCCACAAAAAAGTTACTTTTTCGAAAATCTGTGATGACGTCATTGCATGGGATTTGTGTTTGCCCCCCCAATCAAAAATTCTGGCTCCGCCTATGATCCTGTAATAGTACTTTTTATAACTGTAAACTCACTGTTGCTCCTAATTTTTTCTTTGCATTTATTTGAATTTAGTCGGTTGGTTTGTTTTTGATAGATCAGCAAGAAAGTTTCGTGTTAACCAATTTCAAACTTAATTTCATTTTCTTTCACATACGTTATTTCATAATTTTCAGCGAAAATCAGTGATGGGCGCTAACAACATGAACGATTTAGTCAAGGAGAAAGTTGCCATGAGTGACAAAAAGAAAAGCGAAAATTCACACGCTCTGGTGGAGGAGGTGAGATGTTCTTTTATACTTTTTAAACACGTTTATACTTTTGAAATACTTTTTAAACACGACTCTATTCACTACTTCGGTGCGGCCTAACTTTCAAAACCCTCTATCATTGGAGTAAGTTTTTTGCTATGTGGCCGTATTAATGATCGGGGGCGGGGCACAAAATTGTTGAGGGACATCCTATATCGTGTTTATCGTACAGGTCATGTTTTGGCATTCGAGAAAACTTAACAAACTGTTGTTGTTTTGTAGAAAAAAATGTTTATAAATGAATATTATGGCATGCCAAATAACTATCACATGGTTTGTGTCAAAGTTTGGAAAATTTGCCAAAACGATTACTTGAACCATACATACAGAAACCATCACACAAAAACTCAATTTGTTAGAAAATGACTTAGGCAAATATCTTAGCAGGTTGACGATATACAGATCATCCAACACCTTTTGAAGCAAAACCCAAGATCTGCAGCAGTGTAGATAAGATTCCAGGCCAAAATCTTGTTTGTGATGCCGTTTGTTTGCATTTATAATTTGATCATTTCCTCATCAGGTTGTTTAGGTTGCTATTTTGTTTAGGTTGCAACAAACGAACATGCTCATCCTACCTCTCCTCTTATCAGTATACCGCCCAGCAAAAAAAGCGATGCCAAAGTTATCAACGAACTCAGATACGATCTGTATTTGTCGTCTTGCAAGATCGAGGGTCTGCAACGTGAGTCGAGCAAATTGCGTTCCGAGTTGGAGAGATGTACGAAGACGAGCGATGACGAGAAGTGCGCGGCGGCAGCGAAGAGTAGCTTCGAATTGCTTGAAGTTCAATCGAAAGTCAGAGACGCAGCCAGAAAACAAATTGCTAAGCACGTCCAGTCGAAGATGGAAGCCGAAAAATGGGCCAATCAATACAAAATCGATCTTGGCAAGGAACAATTGGCGAGACAATTTGCAGAAGCGAAGGCTTTTCGACTGGAAAAACAGTTGGAAAAGTGCCGAAAAGAGGCCCTGGAGGAAGAGAGCAAAAATAAACTGCTCGAGGAATGTCTGGCTCGTGAACGCTTACGATCCGCTACTATGAGAACAGAAATTCATAATGAGTGGAAGCGAAGCAACGAACTACGAGACGAGCTTTATGAGCGATTCAGCGATATCGAAAAGCTTCAGGGCGTGATAGGAGATGAGGCGGATCGTAGAATAACGGCTGAGAGAAATGCTGTAAGTCTGAAACGGCAACTTGAAGAAGAAATCGATTATCGAAAATTGGTTGAAAAGATACTTGCCAAAGAAAAGTATCGAGCGAATAGTTTAGACGTAGAGCTTCAAAACATACTGATGCACGATTACGGAAACTTTGAGAAATTTATGGTTGCACGAGGAGCCAAACTGGTTGAGGAAAAACGCAGTTCGGAGCAAACAAAAAGTTGTGAATTGGTAAAGCGCATAGCTAGAAAACTTGCTACTAATGCGAATGAAAATCAAGCTTTAGAAGTTTCGTCGGAAGAAGCCAAAAGCAAAAATGAAGCGGTGCTGCTAACGGATCCGCACACCGAGTCTAATGGAATGGATAAAAAACTTGAGGGAGCCGTCGTCGCCAAAAAAGATGTCACATCAAACATTGAATCGGCAATTTTGATGGAAGAAAACGCAGGAAATGCAATCGAAGGCAGACGGAATCACGCAATTTCCTTGATTTCGTCGCGCGTAAAGCAGTTGTTTTTGCTCCTTAGGAGAAACAACCAAAATGATTTTTCTGAGAGCTTTTGCGTGAAAATGGAAAGAGGTGCATTAAAGCTGCAAGCTGCACTCACCAACCAAATTAAGAAACAGAAAAAACAGCACAAGCAAGTGGAAACTACACGAAAGATGCTGATGAAGGAAAAAAAGAAAAATCAGTTTCAAAGACATTCTCCAAAGGACAAAAAAACTGGAGGTTTAGTGCGTTCATGTGGAAACAAGATGGAAAAGCTCAAGCGAGGGAATCACGCACTTGAGTTGGAAAAGTGCTTGAGGAAGGAAGCTGAAAGCAAACACGAACACGAAGCTGCAAAAAGCATGAATTTGGAAATCCTATTGCAGAAAGAAAAAACATTGTCCGAGAAACTAAACAGTCTTCTTGAAACAGAAGTTCAACAAAAAGTTAATTGGGAGAAGAAATTCATAAATCTTAGAGGAGATGTGGATAAATTGAAGGATGAGCTGACAGAGAAGTGCTGCACAATTAATGACTTGAAAATTGAAGTGGAACATTTGAAAGGGTTAGTAGATAGCGAGAGAGCAACGAAGGAAGAAATCAACGTGAAATTTTTGGATGAGCAAAAAAGAGTAGCTTATCTAAATTGTTTGATAGAAAAAGATGAAGTGAAACTTCGAGATCTGCACTATCAACAGATGGAAAGTTTGCACAAGACCGAATTAATGTTGGAGGAGGAAAGTGAAAAGCGAGCAAATGCTGAAGCCACAGTGGCGAAATTGATCCACAAGCTAGTGAAGGAGGAATGTTTGATAAGTGACCTGGAGGATTATGTTATTGGGTTGAGTCGGCGCTCGGACGAGATTAGACTTCAACTTGAAGTCGAAATCGAGAAAAAGGAAACTGTACAGAATGAACTGATCAAGTTGCAACAAGAAATCGAAAAAATAACCAAAGAATTGACAAGAGGAGAAGAAACTGACAGCATAATAGAGTTGAGTGGAGAAGAAAACAGGAAAGAAAACTTTGCTGAAAATAAGAGAAATTTGCCAGAGCTGAAACACAAACAAATCGAAACTTCAGATTTTCCATTGGAAAAACAAAATAGCAGTTTACCAGAACTGAAAGACAAACAAATCGAAACTTCAGAAGATTTGCTATTGGAAGAACAGCAAAAGACTAGTAATTTGAAGTTGATGGTTGAGGAGGAAATTGCAAAGCGACAGAAAGTTGAGAACAAAGTTCTGGATTTGGAGGCCATGATTGAGAGTGATGAGAATACTCAAATGGAGATAAAAGTCTTGAAGGATCTTTGTCAGGAGGAAGCCCAGTTACGGAGAGATCTGCAGGCTGATGCTTTGAACAAAAATTTAAGGATAGAGCAATTGAAGATGAAAATAAAGATACTCGATGCTGAGAAAAAGGACGTTCTAGAAAACGTACACATGATGGGAGCTTGCCATCAACATGGACATTTCAAAGAACAAACTGCTAACCACATGGAAGCAGTTGTTATGGAGGAGATTAAAAAAAGAAACGAAACGGATAAAAAAGTTAAGCAACTCGAAATTCTGCTCGAGGCCAAACAACGAAAAGCTGATAATGAGATGTCAAATGACCTTCTTCTAAAGGGAATTACGAAGAAATATTTTGAAGGGGATTATTTGGACAAAAAGTTCAAAACTATGCTTGCGGAGGAAATTAGGGAAACAGAATTCGCTGGAAAACAAACAAGCGAAATGACACTGAGGGAGCAGGCAAAGGAGGACCGAAATGGTGCAGAATGTGGAGCAGATAACGTGGATGATTTAAACGCAGCAGGTGACAGAATGGAAATCAACTGTGATGGAAAACCGAGTATAAATGTCAGAGAATTGTCGCTGAAAGAACATAAAGGAAATTCAACAACAGATCTTTTAGTGCAACAAGCGCAGCAAATCGAAAATAACTCGCAACAAATGCTGGCGGAGGAAATAAAGCGAACAAAAGTTGACGAAAACCTTTTGGAATTGGAGATGACGGGTGTGGATGATAAGCTTGACAATGTGACCGAGACCAAAGTTTTGAGGGATCTTTATGAAAAGGAGGCCAAATTGAGAGAAGACCTTGAAGCAGATGGTTCGGAACAGAAACTCATGATTGAACAATTGATCATGAAAATAGCGTGTCTTGAAACCGAAAAGAAACAAGCCTTTGAGAGCTCAAACAAACCACAAAATCAATACTTATTGCAAACTGCGGGTGATGATGAATTACTTGCAATGCTTGCGGAGGAGATTGAGAAACGAATCGATGCTGAAAAGAAAGTCGACAATTTAAAGAAGCTGATCGACTCCATGGAAAAGAAACTAGCCTTGCCAGAACAAAATACAAAGCTGGGACGTTTCAAAATCTTCGAAATTCTGCTCAAAAATGAACTTGAAAGAGGAAAGAATGTCGAGAGAAACGATGGCGAAGTGGCAATGATGCTCAAACTTGATGATAATGCATCAGGATATTTTAAGAGAAACATCGGAGTCAACAATTGCGTTGAAGATAACCAAGAAACACGTACCCAGAAAGAAGATAGAGGAACCGAAACTTGGGAAGATTTCGCAGTGCTGACGGAGGAAATTGAAAAAAGAAAGAAAGCTGAGAAGAAAGTCTTGGAATTACAAATGATAATGGATGATGATGAGAAAATTGATACTGCAATGGAAATAAAAGTTTGGAGGGATGCTTGTGAAGAGGAGGCCAAGCTGAGGAGGGATCTTGAAGCAGATGGGTTGAAGAAAAAATTACAGATCGAACAACTCAAAATGAAACTGAAAGTTTTCGAAGCAGAGAAAGCAGATTTTAAAGCGAATATGCACAAGGCGGGAGCTTGCATTGCTCACGAGCACGAATCAGCGAACAGCACTGCTTGCCGAGGAGATTAAAAGAAGAAACAAACTGGAAAATAAAGTTCAGGAATTGGAAATTCAGCTGGGGGCAAAAGAAAAGAAAATCAATGATGAAGAGGCGATAAACGTTTTCAAGAGTGTTGATGAAGAAGAATCCCTGTTGAATTATTTTGAAAATAATTTGGTCCAGAATGAGTTTTGGACATAAAGAAAAAAACCGTCACAAAGTTTCATGTAAATCCCGATGCTAATTAGTTGGTTGAGGTTTAAGAGCATGCTGGTAATCTAAAGAGAAATGTTTTCTGATACGAATCAAACTCACATAACGTCAATGGAAAATGCTTTAAAGTTTCCGCTTTTAATGGAGCTCTCAAGCCATCAGTATATTTTGGTGCCAACAGCTTAGTTTTGCCATAAAGCTCTATCAAAGGATCGGGATGTTTTGGTGTTTTTCTTGAGTAAGGACTGTAAGGACGCCTAATCTTTCATTCATCGTTTTGTGACGAGCATCAATGCGACCCGCAACTGTACGGGAAAACAAGTTTCTGACGTCATTTGGAATTACTCTCGGCCAACAAGTGTCTAAACAGTGAACATCTATAATAATGCTGTGCTTTGCGTGAGCCAAGCTATCGTCAGTGGTATATCCAGCACAAAACTAACCTCTAAACTTTGAGTGAAGTGAAAGCGAGTTGAAGAGTGAGATGTTTCAAGCCAAACATGTTTTTTTTCCTGACTTGTACTTGCAGAATAAGATGAGAAAAATAGAGATGCCTACGATGTTGGAATGCACGACAACCCTTTTTGCCACGAGAGGCGCTACAAGTATCATAGAAAGGCTTTGAGTAGTGATTTAGAATATTTTGTTTCATTTTATAAATATGGTATTATTTTGTGTCCATATTAATCTGTATTTACAATAAAATTGCATGAAAAAATGAATTCATTTACTCATTTACCAGTATTTGTTTATTTATAAGAGCAGTGGGATCAATATTTGCGTATTTTCCCTAAGTACGTTATACATAGTACTTAAATTGTAGGGGGACGCGTCCCCCATCGAGAGTTAGCGTCGCCCCATCAAGATTCAGCGTCCCCCCATCGAGATTTGAGCTTTGGATGATCAGGGGAAAAAGACCTACAAAATCCGGTACGAATATAGCACCAAATTCCGCGGGAAAAGTGATGGAGAAGGAAAAACACTTCAACCGTCGGCAAAGACCTTTTTTTTCGGTCTTCACCTAATTTTGGAAACACTTCAGTTTTCGGCGAAGACCTTTTTCTTTTTTGGTCTTTGTTCAATTTCGTCGACGGAATTACGAAAACTTTACTAAGGTTTGGTCAAGGCTGCAAAACCGTCCCCCCATGCAAACTTTTGTACTGGTTTTACAGTTACTTACAAAGAGATATGTTCCGGTGATGGTGAGACGTCGGCAACACTGAGCCAATTTTGACCGGTCAGGAAATTAGTAAAACTCCTTAATTTTTTTTTACCAATTCATGGAAAAACTCGGAAACTATGTTGACTCTGGCAAGTGAAATTAAATTATTTTTCAGCAGGCGCGTATTATCCGGAGTTTGCTAAGGGAGGATTCCTAAAGCTAAAATTTGTCTGGGTCTCACAGACGGAAGACACAGGCTACGGGCGTCTATAGCGGAGTACACAATCACTGGGCAATTTTTGTGATTTTTCGGAAAAAAAGCAGCGTAACACGTATTCGCGCGTTTGCAGAACCATTTGAAAGAACTAATAATTGCTCATTTTCGGAAGCTATTTGATAGAATTACGAAGTCCAAAAAGTCGTTTAATCCCGGTTAGGCGGGCTTTTTCATATTAAAGCAGAGGCGTACAAAATCCGGCCCGCCGTCCAGTTTGAGACCTACAATAAAATTTTATCGCGGTTCGGATTTCGGACACTTCCATACTTTACAATGATAGCCTTTATTAATTCTGCTTAGTGGCTTCGAACAGATAGCACATTCAGGGGATAAAAATTCGAAGAAATCCACAGGAACGTCGGATCACTGGAAACTCCTAAGCAGGTGCGGATTCCTAGTAACGCAAGGAAAAGTCTGCGGATCGTCCAATTGTTAACTTGGGGACATATGCACCAAAGTAGGTTTACTTTGATCCGCGAATGATCAATTTTCTAACTTCTGAACTATTGAAATTATTAGATTAAAATAAAATTGAATTTGTAATTCATAGAATTTATCCTTGAATTACACATTAATTAAAGTAAATTGCCCCGCCATTTGTCCAAAGTTTTTCCTGTAAAATTTTGTTACTCTACAGATCAAAGTTAATCGACGTTGATGCATACGGCTCTTAGCGTTTGACGCTGTCCGCAGGTAGGAAGATAAATATGCAAGTAGTACTGCACTCCAATCAGACCCTGGCGTAACCTTTCTAGTTTCTGAGCGTGCGCAGCGCCACAACCTCCAATACCTCGACAATAACTTTTTTGAAGTTTTTAATTGGCTAAAATCATAGGTGGGCACAAGTCCGTTAATCGTTAATCCGTTAATAACGAAGCTAACTTTTTCATTAACTCGTTAATCCGTTAAAAAGTTTTTTCATGTTAACGGACTAAATTAACTTCCGTTAAGTGCTGTTAACGGACTAAAGTAACTCCGTTAAGTTCTGTTAACTTCCGTTAAGGTTTTTATCGTTAATATCTTGCAGCTTTGTTGTGCATTTGAACTTGTTTTTATCTTGAAATTAGATTAGACTGTAAAATGTAACTTTCAAAACACAAAAAGACCACCATAGCAATAAATATTTCCTTACAATCAGCTCAACAGCGTCAATACGTGTTCAAGAAGCGAGTGAATAAAACGAAATGTAAATTACACGCAAAATGTTAACGGATTAACGGACTTTATTAACTTCCGTTAATTAAAGCTGAAAATAACGGATTAACGTTAACTTAGGTGTGAAGTTTGTTAACGGACTAGTGGTTAACGAAGCTAACGTTTTGCATTAACTTGCCCACCTATGGCTAAAATCCGATTGTCCAATTCGAAATTTTTTAAAAATCAAGTTAAAATATTTTGATGTTTGTTTTCGTCGATTGCACAATTAATAAATTTAAAGAAAAAAAAGTGTTCATCTAAATGATTAAAATATGCTGTTGAGAGAATTTTGAGTTTATGGAAATTATAAAATGTCTAGAAATAAGGCTACAATCAGGGCATGGTATGGAATGGAAGACGATTTTTCCATATTCCATACTGGCAATTTTCTTCCAGTCCATTTCCAATCCATGCTAAGACTCTTCCATTCCATATTCCATTCCATACTAAAATTTTCTTTCATATTCCATTCGATACTTCCATACCAAGATAAGCTTAGACCGAAAGCTACGCGTAATTTGAATAGTACTTTTGCAATGTTGAGCCTGCCTTTGCAAGTAGTCCCCCGCGAAGGTAAGCACTATGGTACAATGCATCTCTAAAAGTTAGTCATATCAATGTCAAAACCAAGAACGTTTGCATCGTTTTCAATTCAAAGTATTCTAAGCCGAAGCGAGTGTTTCTAAAACCAAGGATCGGGATACACAGTAGGCCACTAAGCGTTTACGGATATAGTGGCGCAACTATGTGGGCAAAAAGGGCTTCATCCCCCCCTAGCAAAGCCACTTAAAAAATATTTAACCCTAAACTAAAAGCTTTTAAACGTGTTTTTGAATTGGCCTGTAAGTAAAAGTAGGGCTGAATGGACTGGGCAATTTAATTTTCTAATGGCTTCTAGATCTTAGCAATTTAATTCCTTTACTTAGCTTTAAAAACATGCGAAATATGATCCAAATAGCGTTGAAGTAGCTATAAATCAAAAAATTCGCCCAGCGACAGCTGCTTCTCCCCCAGACCCCTATCTATGAGATGATTGAGTTGCACCACTTTGCTCAGCTCGCCATCTAATCGAGGCATTTTTCAAACAAAAAGTTTTTAAAGCACCTCCTTTAGCAAAACCTAGGTTGCACGCCCGTTTATGAGGGTGTTGGAGAGTAGAAATGTAGACCAAAAACATCGTTTATTTCATTTTTGAAAGACCAGCTGTTTTTGTTTTTTAGAGCACACCCAAGGTTGTTTAGGTCGCAGTCACTGCTGCAGACAGACTTTTCAAGTGATTATGGGCCGGAAACGAAAAGAGCTAAGAAACGCTACCGGACTTACATGTCTCTTTTTTAAACATGATTACAGAATTTTGAAATCGCGCATAATTTGCAGGGGTGCAAGATCAGTTTTAATATGCAAAAGTTCAGTCTATTTTTGTGCCCCTCACTTCGTTTGCTGTGGCAACGGCACTAGACAAATTGGCATTCTCAAAACAAAAACTAAATCAGTCAGCATCAATGCAGCTGCAAATTGCAATGAATATATGGTATCATTTGATGATGCAATGCCTACACTGTTTGCGCAATGTTCATGGCCCAATTACCCTATTAATTTGTCGACAGATTATTAGCTGCTAAACCATAGGTGGCGGAACCGGGGGGGCCGAGGGGGCCCCGGCCCCCCCCCCCCCACTTTTTTTCAGGGGGGGCCTGGGGGGGTCCTAATTTACGTAATTTTTTTCTAAAATAACATTGCTGAAAAATATTTTTGCTACTTAATATCATAGATGTCGAAACCAGAAGGCGGAGAATGCAGACTCACACTTTCTAACCGGGTGGGAAGGCATTGGACTATATGCATTGACTTTGAAGACGACTCAAAATAATTTTTGTAGCGTAATTTCTCCTCTTTAGCTTAACACGGGATCGATTCCATTCCAAATTGTGATCGTACCCTGGCCCGGGCCTAGGGGGGGCCCGGAAGAGTTCAGGTTTTTGCGTTAAGTTTTGTTATTGCACCAGAACACCGTAATCAAACTTGCCTACAGCAAAAACAGCAGTCAGCCTATTCGCTATTGGTAATTGGTCTCTGTTTTTGCTACACAGCCTTTAGGGCATCCAATAGTGGCCGATTTGATTAAAAAAAGAGGAAAATGTACCAAAAGCCATACACTTGCACCGAAATTAACGTTTTGTTACATTTCTCTGACTTAAGAGCCTTAAATCTACGGTACAACAATGTGCGAGGGCCCAAATTTCCAGAGATCCAAAAGCATTTCAACCTCAGAGAGCGGAGTCAAAGTTGACATATTATACTACTATCATTAAGTAACTCACTCTGTCGGTATGAATTTAATAGGTATTTGGGTTTGTGAAGTCTATGATTGCAGATGAGTTCTTAAAGCTTTTATCAGTAAAATATTTGGATTTGCAATATTAAAGTCATTATATTGTACAATATAGTGTCAATGTCATCATCCCCCACTTCACATACTTTCTTTCATGTATATCACGTTTATGCTTGTCAATTTAAGCAAGTTTGGTGCTGGGATGTTGATCAAATGCTGTATTTTACCCTCGAGAAACATAAAAAGTGCTAAAGCTTCCGGGGCTCCGCCCCGGACCCCGCTGGGGGAGCACATAGCGCTCCTCCAGACCCCCAAGCTGGATTTAAATCAATTTTATGTTTAGTTGTGTTTTTCATAGGTCTTAACTGTATGCGAATATCGTTATCCCCTCACTTAAATGAAAATCTACAGTTCTACACCCATCGGACAAAAAATGATTTAACGGCATGGGCCCCGATAAGGTTAGGGGGGCCCAATAAGATTTGGGGGCCCGGTATTGACCTTTGCACCCCCTGGAAATATACCATAATATGATAAGCTGAGTTTATTTTTAAGTCCAGCGCACAAGCTAGTGGAATCGCAGTCGCAAAATTAACAGTGATCAATTACTGGGGATTTTGGCAAATCTTTGTTAAGCTATACGTTACTACAAAAAATTAAGTTCTCATAGATTTAACCAAGACTGTGGACTCATGAAGTGCAGGAGTTGGAAGTTTAAAAAATATCGGGAGTTTAAAAGCCTGCAATGTAATATGTAAACCAAGGGAAAAAATTGGTCAGTATATCCTATACATTTCAAGAAAAAAATTGAGGCAAGGCCCTAGCTTATCAGGCATCCTCCTTTTTATCGGGCTATATGCCGAGTTTAATGTGTACATTTGCAGTGTGTTTACTAACTAATAACTATGTAGCATTTTTGCTGTAACTAAAATTGCGACTGTTTTATTATGAATATTGGATAGGCCTAATATTATTGCAATGGTTTTTGATGATTAATTAAATTACGGCTTGGAATAACATTTATGGGCGCACTTTTTAAAACGAACTGCGTTGTTCCGGTAACCGTTAGCGACATGCTGTATTTGCAGCAGCTAGTGCTAAAACAACGAAAATCACTGTAAGGTTACAACTGCGCGTTATGCGCTGTAGGTGAAAAAACTGAATAGACTTTGGGCCCCCCCACTTTCAAAATGGTTCCGCCATCGCTGTGCTAAACGCTTCCTCTTGTTTTTAGTTACTTACAACTATCCGTAAATATTTTTCTGTAAATGCAATGAGCAAAATCTAGTATGGAATTGGTATGGAAGCATGGAAGATTGTGTTCCGTTCCATTCTTGAAATCTCCATTCCATTCCATTCTGGCATCTTCCTTATCCCATACCGAAATTACTGTTCCATTCCAATCCATCTTCCATTCCATACAATGCCCTGGCTATAATTGGCGTAACCTAACCAGTGGCGCCGCCAGAAAAAAACATTGAGGGGGAGATGACGTCATGTTTTATGACGTCATTAGAAGTAGCGACAAACAAATGAATTGTAAGCTATAGACAATATCCAGAGTCTTATAGGCACAATCAAACCTTTGATTAACAGCCTAAGCTAAGACATACTGTTTCGGAATCGACGTTCGTCTTTTATTCCTCGTCAGTACAGCTAGGACTACAGGTATGAACATGAACGTAGAAAGGCAACGAATCGCAAATTAACCAGATCAGACACAATTTTTTTTCTCCAAAATATATAGCAGTCACAATATTACAAGAGATAATTATAATAGTTCAATTCAAAATAATTTCCAATAACATGCCTTAGACAACTGTTTCGCCCAAGCTCAGGGCTCATCCGCAAGGCTAGCAAGGCCAAAAGGACAAATATCACCAGTGATAAAATCTTCAAAACATACATCTTGATCAATTTATCAATCAATGAATAAATCTTTGCCGATTATGTTTATAGCCTAACACATAAATCTTTACCCATGAATCAGTCAATTTCAGCCAAAATACGCAAATTTTAACTGAAAAATCTTTACCAAATGAATCTATATGCTATAAATCAAATCTTTACCGATTAACGCACAAATCGGTAATCAAATCGTTACCGATTAGAGTCACTAGTTCTAGTTTGGAGCCGTCTCGGCCCTGTTAGAGACTTAGCCATTTTAGGCGAGCTACGAGAAGTGCAGAGAGTATTGATTGCCATTCATTTCTAAAGACTGCTAGCCTAGTTTAACTCTAGTCTGAATTTTGAGACTAGTTTTAGGCCTTTCCGCCTACAGGTCTGGAGACGTAGCCATTTAAGGCGAGCAATGAGGAAAGTAGAGAGTTAGCTAGCATATCGTTCTTCTGAGAGATGTGAGGTAAGATTTGTACTTCAGCTGATAAAGATTTGATTCACAGCATATAATTTCATTGGAACGACAGACGCTCGCGTCGCTTGTTCTTTAGTTTTTACTCAGCCATTTTCCAACTAACGAGCGCGAAGTTTCAGACTTTAGCTTGTAACTCAAGCACGGTTAAGTCCAGCTACATGAAATTTTGACAGTAGTTTGAGATTAATGAGTTATATGTTTGTACACAATTTCGAGGCAATAGGTCCCGTGGCTTTGGTTTTAGAACCCGAAAACCGCCCCGCAAGTTTGGCGTAAAAAGCGGTTGAAGTCAAAAACGGCTTAAGTACGGCAAAAAATATTTCATAGGGTTGGATGTCTTAAGATACCTTTTCATCCCAACCTACCCACTTTTGGCCGCGATGAGGTTTTTTTCCTTTTTTTTTCTTCCTAATTTTTGTACGCTCTTCTTCTCCTAAACCACAAAACATCGAAATCTAATTTTTGTGTGAAGTTGTTGAGCTACAAACGCAATTTTTTCTCCCGAAATTTTTTTGGGCAACTCCACCAGGAACCCCCCAAAATGGGGCCCCAAAAAATCAATTTTTTGAACGGCTCAACTTGGGGTGCCAGTTTGTTTTGATATCAGCAGATATTTAACAGACAAATATTTTGACATAGTTTGGGGGTGTCACCCCCTTCCGGGAACCCCCCCAAAATCAATTTTTTGAATGGCTCAACTTAGGGTGCCAGTTTGTTTTGATATCAGGAGATATTTAACAGACAAATATTTTGATATAGCTTGGGTGTGCCACCCCCCTGGGAACCCCCCAAAAATCAATTTTTTGAATGGCTTAACTTAGGGTGCTAGTCTGTTTTGATATCAGCAGATATTTAACAGACAAATATTTTGATATAGTTTGGGGGTGCCACCCCCCCGGGGACCCCCTCAAATGGACCCAAAAAAATCAACTTTTTGAACGTCTCGAGCTAGGATGCCAGCGTTTTATGATATCAGGAGATATTTAACAGACAAATATTTTGACTCTACTTTTCTGGAGGTTCCTTAATCAGATATTTTTGAATAATTACTGATTTCACGATAGACAAAAAGTACTTTTGAGCTTTACAGCATTTTAGTCTGTAGCGTCAGCTCCAACGTACCCACAAGTGAAAGATTAATTGGATCAATGGAATAATAAGGCAACCCGGATAATAGCTCGATAGGTTGTTCAACCGAGCCGGTCGACCGCATTGGGACGCGTTCATTTGACACCTACGGTACAATGGCGTGCATGCCAGGACATTGGAGTGGTGGACGCTCTCCCTTGCGCTGGTTGGAGACGTGGATGAGCCGTCGCCAGCGTAAAGGGAGGGGGATGATGTAGCGTCAGCTCCAACGTACCCACAAGTGAAAGATTAATTGGATCAATAGAATAATAAGGCAACCCGGAGAGTAGCTCGATAGGTTGTTCAACCGAGCCGGTCGGCCGCATTGGGACGCGTCCATTAGACACCTACGTTACAAGTCCATTCCAGTGCATACAGCAGTCTCAAAAGTGCTAAAAGCGTATTTTTTTCTTATTCTGCATTTTGGTCGACATACCAATGGGGGGCTATAGCCCCCCCTGGCTACACTACTGCATATAACAACGGTTTCATACACTGCATAAAAAAAGATATACAGTTTGTGATTTGCGATTTTATTTATTTGATTATTGGTAAACTTGCTCTAATAATTTCAAAATTTGCATCTTTTTTTGTTCTTGATGATGTAATTATAAATTGTGCTGGCGTTTTAACGTTTAATAAAAAAAAAAAAAATTGCAATTTTTATCCTCCTATCCTGAATTGAGGGGGCAAGAGCTTTAAACATCTAGTTTTTTCAAATGGCTCTAAAACGTCTAAAGTGTGATCCAATGGCATTAAAATAAGTATTTTTCCAAAAAATTGCTCAGCGGCTGGGGATTCGAACTCAAACCCCCATAATCTCCTGCGACTGGGGGCTCCGCCTTCAGACCCCCGACTGTGATCCGTTTGAGTAATTCTAGTTTGCTCCCAAGACCCTCTCGAGGCCAAGGACAAGAATGCTCGAGGCCTAAAAAAGGTCTTTACAAAGATTTTTTAGGCGATCTCAAAAAAAAAAGGTCTTCACAAAAATCTTTTAGGCGATCTCCAAAAAAGCACGTCTTCCAAAAAATTTTTCAGGCGCTCCACAAAATTTTAACCATTCAAAAAATAGTGCTGTCTTCGAGCCGAGGCCAATTTTCGAGGACTTAAGGCTTCGAGGCCAAGGACTTCAAAATAAGTCCTCGAGGCCAAGGACGTCCTCGAGGACTCCACCTTTGCTTTTAAGGTATAGTCATAACCAACTGATCATATTTCTCCGTTGTGTATAGTTATCAGTCAATGGATAGATTAAAAACGTATTGTGATTTCCCGGAACGTAAATCGTAAATGTAATTCAAGTGCTTCTTGCCAATAAAAACGATCCAAAGCAAAACCGAATATTTGCGTAAAAATGGTGTAAATAAATACGTTGCAACACACAAAATTAGTTGATGGAAAACATAATTCACTTTATTAAGAACAATGTACTAAGAAAATTAATAATAAGCTATGGTCAGTATCCAGAGTCTTATAGGCACAATCAAACCTTTGATTAACAGCTTAAGACAAACCTAAAAAAATCTAAAAAGCCTAAAAACAGATCAATCAAATCTAAAAAAATCAAACTGTGTTATGATCTGGTTAATTTGCGATTCGTTGACTTTCTACGCTCATGTGTAGTCCTAGCTATACTGACGAGGAATAAAAGACGAACGTCGATTCCGAAACAATATGTCTTGGTACATCACAATTCCACTTTATTAGGATCGTAACACAATTTCACTTTATTAGGAACAACGTACTAAGAAAATTAATAATAATTAAGCTATTGACACTCGACAGTATCCAGAGTCTTATAGGCACAATCAAACCTTTGATTAACAGCCTAGGACATACTGTTTCGGAAGCAACATTTGTCTTTTATTCCTCGTCATAGGTCTACAGGTATGAACGTGAGCGTAGAAAGGCAACGAATCGCAAATTAACCAGATCGTGACACAATTTTTTTTCTCCGAAATATTAAGTAGTCACAATATTACAAGAGATAATTATAATAGTTCAATTCAAAATAATTTCCAATAGCATGCCTTAGACTGCTGTTTCGCCCAAGCTCAGGGCTCATCCGCAAGGCTAGCAAGGCCAAAAGGACAAATATCACCTGTAATGAAATCTTCAAAGCATTCATCTTGACCAATTTATCAATCAATGAATAAATCTTTGCCGATTATGTTTATAGCCTAATACATAAATCTTTACCCATGAATCAGTCAATTTCAGCCAAAATACGTAAATTTTAACTAAAAAATCTTTACACAACTAAATGGGAGTTTGCCAGCAAACCCAGTGAACGACCGACGCATAGCTAATTGGAACGACCGACGCTCGCGTCGCGTGTTCCTTTGTTTTTACTCAGCCATTTTCTAACTAATGAGTGCGAGATTTCAAACTTTTGCTTATAACTCGAGAACCGTTTGGTCTAACTACATGAAATTTTGACAGCAGTTTGAGATTAATGAGTTTTATGTTTGTACCAAATTTCGAGGCAATCGGTCACGTGACTTCGGGTTTATGACCCGAAAACCGTCCCGAAAGTTTGGCGTAAATAGCAGTCTAAGTCAAAAACGGCTTAAGTACGGCAAAAAATATTTCTCATGGTTATATGTCTTAAGATATCCTTTCATCCCTACCAACCCACTTTCGGCCGCGATGAGGTTTTTTTCTTATTTTTTCCTTTTTTTTTTTCCTTTTTTTTCCTTTTTTTTCTTCCTAAATCTTGTACGCTCGAGTTCTCCTGAACCACAAAACATAGAAATCTAATTTTTGTGTGAAGTTGTTGAGGTACATACGCAATTGTGTCTCCTAAAATTTTTTTGGGGCAACTCCCCCGGGAACCCCCCCAAAATGGGGCCCCAAAAAATCAATTTTTTGAACGGCTCAAGCTAGGGTGCCAGTTTTTTTGGATATCAGTAGATATTTGAGAGACAAATATTTTGACATAATTTGGGGGTACCACCCCCCCGGGGACCCCCCAAATGGACCCCCCAAAAACAAATTTTTTTAACCATATAACCTAGGGTGCCATTTTATTTTGATATCAGTAGATATTTAAGAGAGAAATATTTAGACATGGTTTGGGGGTACCACCCCCCCGGGAACCCCCCCAAAATGGGGCCCCAAAAAATCAAATTTTTGAACGGCTCAAGCTAGGGTGCCAGTTTTTTTTGATATCAGTAGATATTTGAGAGACAAATATTTTGACATAATTTGGGGGTACCACCCCCCCGGGGACCCCCCAAATGGACCCCCCAAAAACAAATTTTTTTAACCATATAACCTAGGGTGCCATTTTATTTTGATATCAGTAGATATTTAAGAGAGAAATATTTAGACATGGTTTGGGGGTACCACCCCCCCGGGAACCCCCCCAAAATGGGGCCCCAAAAAATCAAATTTTTGAACGGCTCAAGCTAGGGTGCCAGTTTTTTTTGATATCAGTAGATATTTGAGAGACAAATATTTTGACATAATTTGGGGGTACCACCCCCCCGGGAACCCCCCCAAAAAATCAAATTTTTGAACGGCTCAACCTAGGGTGCCAGTTTTTTTTGTTGTCAGTAGATATTTGAGAGACAAATATTTTGACATAATTTGGGGGTACCACCCCTTCGGGGACCCCCCCAAAAATAAATTTTTTAACGATTTAACCTAGGGTGCCATTTTTCTTTGATATCAGTAGATATTTAAGAGAGAAATATTTTGACATAATTTGGGGGTACCACCCCCCCGGGGACCCCCCCAAATGGACCCCCCAAAAGCAAGTTTTTTAACCATTTAACCTAGGGTGCCATTTTTTTTTGATATCAGTAGATATTTAAGAGAAAAATATTTTGACATGATTTGGGGGTACCACCCCCCCGGGGACCCCCCCAAATGGCCCCCCAAACATCAATTTTTTTATTAGATTAATGTAGGGCGCCAGTTTTTTTGGATATCAGTCAATATTTAAGAGACAAATATTTTGACATAATTTGGGGGTACCACCCCCCCGGATACCCCCCAAAAATCAATTTTTGAACTGCTTAACTTAGAGTTCCAGTGTTTTATGATATCAGTAGATATTTACCAGACAAATATTTTGACATACTTTGGGGGTGCCACCCCTCGGGGACCACCCAAATGAACCCCCCGAAAATCAATTTTTTGAACGGTTCAACTTAGGGTGCCAGTTTGTTTTGATATCAGGAGATATTTAACAGACAAATATTTTGACATAGTTTGGGGGTGCCACCTCCCCAGGCACCCGGCCCCCAAATGGACCCCCAAAAAATCAATTTTTTAAACGGCTCAACTTAGGGTGCCAGTGTTTTATGATATCAGCAGAGATTTAACAGACAAATATTTTGGTGTAGTTTGGGGGTGCCACCTCCCCAAGGACCCCCAAATGGATCCCCAAAAATTAGTTTTTTGAATGGCCCAAGCTAGGGGGCAAGTGTTTTATGATATCAGGAGATATTTAACAGACAAATATTTTGACTCTACTTTTCCGGAAGTTCCTTAATCAGATATTTTTGAATAATTGCTGATGGTAGACAAAAAGTACTTTTGAGCGTCACAGCATTAGCTACGCGTCGGTCGTTCACTGGGTTTGCTGGCAAACTCCCATCTAGTTAGTGATTTAAAACATCTTTTTAAAGATAGATTCAGGGGGGCTAATTTGTCAAAAATACAACTCACAAATAAATGAAAACTTTGAAAAATGGCCCAAAATAAGCAATCAAATTTGATTGCTATTGTGAAAATGCTAAACATAGGTGTCATCAACAAATATACTATAAACTTAGAAATAGGGAGGGGGCTATCCAGTGTTAGTTAATCACCAATCATTCCTTTCAAATCTTTCATTAGCCCCCCCAATTATTTTTCTGTATATAAACTATAGACGAAATACTGTAGATTACTCCATGTAAGTTTTATTGAACTACACGAGTTTATGATTTACCAGCATCTAAATAAGAGAACTAAAATTTTACCATTAGCTACCTCCCAAACAGCCCGTTTATGCAACCAGTTCAGTCATGTTTACACTGCCAATTTCTATGTCACGTTTTAAAAGCACTATATTGTTTTATCAAAATAGCCTTAAAATTAAGTTATTTTTGCCAAAAAATGCAAAATTTTTGAGCGCTGGGCGCTCCGCCCCCAGACCCCCAAAACAGCCTACCCCATTGCAAATTCCTGGCTACGCGCCTGGTTATATGTTGCAATGGATGAATAAAAAAACTCTCACCGGTACTTCTTGATATCATAGCAGTCTATTATAAGTCATGTTTCAACTTTTTTTTTTTGTAATGTGCATCTTTTTTGTTTCGTTAACCTTAAAAAATAAGCTGAAAATGCTTTACGATGATTATCTCTGCTTGGTGGCTTCGAACAAGCAGCAAATTTGCGAGGAAAGAAGTCAAACGTCAATCGGAAAGCTTGGAAAATGGTCAACTCCTAAGCTGAAAGCTGGTGCTGATTCGTTCAAAGGATAGCGCCACCATCGCTGTCTAGTAATAGGAGGATAAAGATGCATCAATTAATGGAATGTGCTGTCGTTTTAACGTTTACCACGTTTTGATGGCTTTTGAATTGAAGTTCAAGCTGGAAGTATGGCTTTTGAATTGAAGTTCAAGCGGGAAGTGGCTAGTGTCTTACCGTACGTTACCTAACGCTCACAAAGAGAATAAGAGAGCAAGAAGAGAGCGCTATTTTGCTCATTTAGTCTTTCTTATTTTTTAAATTATCGTTAGGATTTGGGTTAGATTTTGAGGTTAGGTTAGGATTAACGTTAGGGTTAGAGCTAGGGATTATACATAGCATGATTCATTCTCATTTAAGCTACTGCATACCGGTAACGGGTAAGCAGCTGGGGAAGTGCTTCCAAAACAACTTTAAATTCATTAGATATATTCCAAAAACGAGCAGTAGGAATCATAACACACAGCAATAGCAGAGCTCACACCCAACCCTTATTTCACAAATTACAGATAGCCTACTTAAACTGCATGATTTGTATACACTTGAAATAGCTAAATTAATGCACAGACTTCACAACAATTCATTGAACATTTGCAATTTAACCAGAGATACATACAAATTACTTAGTGATACCCACTCATATCATACAAGAAGAATAGAAAGTAAAATAACCGATCAGTGGTCGAGTGGATAGAGCGCCTGCTACTGAAGCGGTAGACTCTGGTTCGATTCCCGGTCGGGTCAAACCAAAGACTCTAAAAATTGGTATTCACAGCTTTCCTGCTTGACGTTCAGCATTAAAAAGGACAGTGTGAAGCCTCTGCCATGTGTGGTAGACAGGTGGGCAGGTGGCAGCTTGACTCGAAGACCGAAAGGTCCCTTTGCTGTCTCCTGGCCTAGGCAACTTGGTGAATAAAATGTAATTACAATAAAAACTATTTCATACCTCTGGTTGAAACAACACATTCCAGCAATCACAAAATTCATTAATAATATACCGGTATACAGTACTGTATAGGCTACCCAATACCGGTATAGGGCCCAAAATATGGAACCAAATACCACTAAATGTTAAAAACAGGAAACACTTCTAATTTAAAAATGAACTGAAAAGGACGATGATACGTACCGTATCTGATTTAGTGATTATAACGTGTGATTCTTGGAAAGAATACCGTACCACTAATTGATCGTTAAGATAAATTAGAGTAGAAATAGAAAAGCTTTCAAATAATATCAAAACTTTGAACAAATTGGGGGGGAGGTCCTTTTTCTAATACACCATGACAAAAAATCATTTGGAAAAGTAAAATTGAATGTATGTAAATTATGAGGTCAAAAAATTAAATTTTTCCTGTTGGCTACTGTACCAGGAAAGTACAATTCTCAAATTTGATCGTGACATGTTTGTGCTGTAAATAGACTTGCTTGATTCATTTGGTTGGGCTGCATATGCTATCGTTACTGCATTATTGTGTTTGTGACAACTGACTTCGATGACTACAGACTACAATCGTCTTTTCGCTAGTTAATAATAAAGTAAATTGAATTGGTCTGTCGGTTAGAGTTTTGGTTAGGTTTAGGGTTGGGGTTAGGGTTCAGGGCTAGGATAGTGATTTCTTGTTCTTTTGTACTGTAACACCAGCCCCTGCCTAAAAGTTACAGAAACGATTAGGCCTACTAGACGTGTAATGTGCAAGTAAAAGACAAAAAGAAAGTTATTTCATGATGTAGTGCAGTAGCAAGCAAAGAAGGTCAGAGGTGATAAGCAGGTGTCAGTCTGTTGTTTTTGTTGGATTGTGGACTATGCTACAATGGTAGGTTAGGCTATTAGTACCGGTAGTGTACTTTTGAGTGTCAATTTCAGTTTATAATTAATACAGTGTAAACACTAATTTAATGTTGCAGTCATTAGGTCATCTAAGTCAGCTGTCGCAAAATCAGTAGTGCAGTAAAGATAACAATTAAGAAGGCTTTATTTTACCGAAAATTTTTATATATTTTTTTATTAATTCTGACTTGAATCTAACCCAAACTCAAATGCTTTCTCTAAAACTATCCTCAAATCAAACCCTAACCCAAACTCTAATTTAAACCCTAATTTTAACCCCTAAAACAGCTAATGAAAAAAGCGCGGATGAATATTTCTCGTTTTCATTTTATTCCCTTTAACTTGAAAATTTTTGGTGAAATAGTCACTTCCTAACAATCAACATAGGCCAATGCAATGCAGCAAAACAAAATAAGAAAGTGTATTTACAATGCAGTGCAAACATGTCACTTTCTGACTTTCACTTCCAGTCATGTTCCTGTCCAATCTAAAAGTGTAAAAAGGCATTCAGGTCAAGCTTTTCAATCTTGACCAAAATGTTGGTATAATTCTGTAAGTCTAAAAAAATGCATTTTCACCAAACTCGAAGCTTTTATGCTTTTTCATTTTCAAGATAAGAGATATTGCAGTTCAAAATTAGCGGTTTTCCTGTTACTGTCTTATTTCAGTGTTACCAATGAACAGTTTGATCATTTTGTCAGTATTGTGTCAAAAGATTAACTTTTGCAGTTTTAAAAAGCTGGCTTACATTTATTTAAAAGCAGCTTATTATATAGTTGTGAACCTTCATTTTGTTTTACAATAACTCTGCCGCTAAGCATTCAGCATTTATTGAGAATCAAAAATATGCAGCAGTGCAACACTGAGTAATTTTTGGAAATTTTATAATTGGTAACGCTGGCAAAATTCCAAAGGAAAAACAAAAACGATTTTCAGTTTCTAACGGCAAATCTAATTGATTAATTGTTGTATGTCTGGAATGAAAGGTCGTAGAAAGCTCAAATTTGGTGAAGTTAGGTTTCAGATCTGTCAAATTTTTGAAACTAAACATTGAACAGATGAAAAAATCGTGTATAAAATTTTCTACCTAAATGTTGTTTTTTAGCTTTTGAACTTAAAACCAATTAATCAGTTGGCAGCATGACCAAGAGGGTAAAGGAATCATTTTTTGACATCTCTGATCGTGTGATCTTATCTCAGTTCAACCTGCACCCTGGTCAAGTTGTTGTCAGGTTGTGTCCTTGGATAAGAAGACACTGTATGATGATTACCGGTATCTCTGCTTGGTGGTTTCGAACAAGTAGCAAATTCAGTAGACAAGAATTGGAAGGAATCTGGAAAATTGGATCTCTGGAATATCCTAAGCTGGGGCGGATTTCTCCTATCATGAAGTAGTATCGCAATAGAAAGTGTGTGGATCATCCAATCGTTAGCGTCTGACACTGCCCGATGACAGGAGGATAAAAATGCACTACAACAATCAAATAGCTTAACTTTGCAACAATTTAAAAAATGAAGACTGGAAGAGGTTTAAAATGTTCTCTGTTAGTTTAAAATGTCAAAAGAGGTTTAAAATGTTAAAACTCATTATGGTCAATGCATTACAGTATATTAGACTGTTAGATTTAGATTATTGATAATTTCATACTCATAGCTGATAATTCATTTCAAATAAGAGAATAAAACAAAATTGAAGTCAAAGAGAATAAAACAAAAATGTTCACATTTTTTGAATTTGCTTTTTGAGGTTGAAGATAGGGTTAATTTTGAGGTTAGTTTTAGAGTAAGAATTAGAATTGGAAAGATTTAGGTCAAATCATTAAAAAGTATATACCGGTACTGTAGACAAAAAATTTCCTGTGAAATAGTCTCTTCCTTTTTGATAAATAATTTGCTGTATGCTTTGCGAGTCCTAATACCAATTAAGCACAGATCGAGATAGAGCTATGTAAGAGTTGCTAGCCAAAATCTTTTAACTAGGACGATTGACAATGGAGAAATGATAATATTTATTACTTGCTCACAAGCCTCTTGTTTATAAAAGTCCTTGACTTATACCTATTTCAGATCTAAATTTGATGGTTGAATGATTATAGAATGCTATATAGTTTACCAGTTTGGTAGTGCATGGTTGTGTGCACCCTGTTTATTGGTGTAATTTGACAATGACAAACACAGTTTTAAGTAAGAAAAATCTTACCTGGTTTTGAATATCATTGTTGAATGCAGTACGCTAGTCAATACTTTTTGCTTTTAATAATTGTACTGTTGTGTCATTGAAATCAATTACAGTTCCAGTATTTCTTTAGTTGTTTTTTAAGGTTCACGAAATATTTTTCTTTTTGCAGTATTAATTCCCAATCCTGGGTTAATATTATTGCGTTAACATGTCCATTATTGTGTAGATTATCTTTTAAGTATCATACCAATGCTATGCCAATTTATTGCAACCAATAATTTTTCAGCTAGTAATTTTCAATTTATATGTAGTGTACTAGGCTATGTAAGAAGGATTGCTAGTTTATGGAGCTTGACTTTACTTTTTATTTAATTTTGTTACCCAGTGGAAATAGTGATACCAACACAATAAGATGTCACGCTTGATTATTAAAAATCTTCCTAAGAAGATCAAAACAGAAAGATTGCAAGAAACATTTTCTCAATATGGTACAGTTACAGATGTGAAGTTAATGTTCACTAAATCTGGCAAGTTTCGCAAATTTGCTTTCATTGGGTTTCAATTTGACAGTGACGCTGAAAAAGCTAGAAAAGCTGTTCACAACACATTGATACTAAACCAAAAGGTTATTATTGAAACTTGCCGAGATTTTGGAATGAAAGAAAAGGTGAACAGTAAACATGTTACAGAAAAAACTGTTAGTAAAGCGATTGCAAAACAAGATAATGACTCCAATGATAACGTTAAATCAGATATTGCTTTTCTGTCGCTAAAAAAGAAAACTGGTTTTGTCGATGATGATGGGGAACCAAGTCACAATGATAACTCTGAAACAGAACAAACTAAATTTTCAATACAGATGCGAGGCTGTCCTTTCACTGTTACCAATCAGCAAGTTGCTGAGTTTTTTCATCCAATCAAACCGACTGGTATTAACATTTTAAATGGGAAAAACAATAAGCCATCAGGAATGGCAATAGTAGATTTTGCAAGTGATAAAGATCAAACTGAAGCACTAAATCGTAAAGGTGATTACATGGGAAAACGCTACATTGAGTTGAAGAAATTTATTCATTACGATAAGCTTTCACAACACCAAAATAAGTTGAATTCAAAGAAAAATTGGATGGATAAAATTGTAAAAAACCATGAAGACTGCGAAATTGAAGATATTTCTGAATCTGGAAGACTTTACATCAGAAACTTGCCATTTGCTTGTACTGAAGATGATTTAACTAAATTGTTTGAAAAGTTTGGCCAACTCAGTGAAGTCAATGTACCTATTGATCCTTCCACAAAGAAGTGTGTTGGATATGGTTTTATTACGTATATGTTTCCTGAACATGGTGTGATTGCTTTTAATGAGCTTGATGGCACAGTTTTTCAAGGAAGAATGTTGCATATTTTGCCTGCAAAAAATCAGATCGAGAAGGAGAAAATAGCTGAATCAGATGCAAAATCTTCATACAAGAAAGCAAAGTCTGCTGCAGATAAAAAGGCTAGCCAGAGCTCACATAATTGGAATGCTTTGTTTATGGGCACCAATGCTGTGGCAGAAGCTATTTCAGAAAAATATGGGATTGACAAAAATGAAATAGTTGATTCAAGTAGCAAACATAGTGCTGCTGTTCGAATGGCATTAGGTGAAACACATATTGTAAAAGAAACACGTGACTTTTTGGTTGACAATGGCATTTCATTGGATGCTTTTAGTCAACCAAATGCAGAACGAAGCAAAACTGTTATTCTTGCCAAGAATCTCCCTGTTGGTGCTACTAGTTCAGGACTTCGTGATTTGTTTGAACAATATGCTAAGCTTGGTCGAGTCGTATTAGCCCCAGCTGGAGTGACAGCTGTGATTGAGTGCTTGGAGCCAGCAGAGGCTCGCAATGCTTTCACTAAACTTGCATATAGAAAGTATCATCATGCACCCCTTTATCTTGAATGGGCTCCTGTTGGGACATTTAAAAAAGAGTTATCAGTACCTGTTGTTGTTAAATCAAATTACGATTCTAATGAGGTTTCATCATCTGAAAAATTGCCAGAGAAAGCTTCTGATACTAATCTTAGTTCTGGCTTTACTCTCTTTGTCAAAAATCTCAATTTTGAAACAACTGATGAGAGTTTAAGAGAACATTTTGAAAAATGTGGTGATTTGCTGCTTTGTATGATCAGTAAAAAGAAAACACACAAAAGTAATTCTTTGCTGTCTATGGGGTATGGTTTTGTTACATATAAAAATCCTACTGAAGGGAAACATGCATTGAGAACTTTGCAACACTCAATGTTAGATGGTTTCAAACTTGAATTGAAAATTTCAGAGCGTAAGCAACATTTAAAAGTTCAAAGCCGCAAAAAACAGGAAACTAAAGAACAAAAAACTTCTAAAATTTTAGTGCGAAATATCCCTTTTCAGGCTAATACTGCTGAAATAACAAGCTTGTTTAAATCATTTGGTCAATTAAAAACAGTAAGACTTCCAAAAAAGCTAACAGCTACATTAGGTCAAACTGGTGATCACAGAGGATTTGCTTTTGTTGATTTTGTAACAAAAGAAGATGCAAAAAATGCTTTTAATGCATTGTGTCATTCTACTCATTTATATGGTAGACGATTGGTGTTAGAATGGGCCAACACTGAGGACAATTCTGTGGAGGATTTACGTCGCAAAACTTCAAGTCAATTTCATAACTTGAAAGCTAAGAAAAAACGATATTCTAAACTAGCAGATGTAGTTGCTGCCGCTGATGTGGACAACTACAGTAGTTAGATTTCATCATAATGTCACCAAGGCCAAGTTTTAAAGAAATTGTTAATTCATTACTAAATATGACACCATATTCGCCTAGATATTATTTTTCTTTTTCTGCTGTTATCAACTTTCAACAGGTTAGTATTCAGTCATAATGGGAACAAGGCACTGCACGGTATATTGTCCTTATATATGTGCTTGAAATTCTATAATTTTTGCATTATCATTGCTGCTAGAATTGTTGTACTTGTAGTACTGTGCCTAAGTTTGGAAGAAAACCTAATTTGGTAATGGTATTTCATTGTTTGCATTTTTGGTGCTGTGGTGATGACCTGCTAATATTTGATTGAATCACTTTTGTGTGTTAAAAATGTTTTCAAGAGCAACAGTGTGGAAAATGAAAAAGGTCTTGATATACTTGAAAATTGCAAATTACAAAAGTTGAATTGTGTTTTTGTTTTGAATTTAAACCTCATATTGTTTTAAGCAACTATCATCAATTTATTATTTTCCTTCCTGTGTGATTTCTGTTTATAAATAGCTGGATTTACTTTATTTCTGCAGCAATCTTTTCATTTTATCTCTCCATCAATCTTAATATGTGGTTTGTTGCTTAGGTACTGCTAATAAATTTGACGTTTATGAAATGAGCAATTTTTAAGACCTTTTTTGAAAAGCATAAATCCTTGCTTGATTGGTCTTTTTCGGCATATCACACTCACAACATCTGGTACTGATAATTGTTAATTTAGTTGACGCTCCACTCAAGATCAGTCAAATGCAGTAATTGAAACCTCTTATATTTTGCCGACTTAAAAAGCAAAACTTTGCAAAACATGATTTGGTGCTAATGCAGCTCCACAGTGGGGCATCCTTGAAGTCACGCACCAAATTATGTTTTCTCAAAATTCATATCTTTCAATCACTGTTATTGATTTGATTCAAATCCTCAAAATTATGGTATGTTACAAAACTTACAATTATGATCAATAAGTACTACTTTTTAAAGCTTTTTGATATTATCTGGAAGCATTATTTCTTTTGCTGTTTTAAACAAGTGCGCGTTGACCCAAAGCATCAGTGAATTATATATATATATATATACAGTTTTAACCCATCCTTGCTGTAAGGCTATGGGCATTATCACCGAGGTGATAAAATATCAATGTGCCATTGCAGACATAAGACACGACAAATTAGATCAACATTAAAATACACGCTCAAAAGAATTTCGAGCAAATCTAGCAATGTCTGTCATTTCGCTTTTCAATACAGATGTGTAGAGAGTTTGATATGGGCGTCCCTTCTTTTTTTGTTTTTCGTTGCTAAATGTTATTTGCTTGATAAGCGCGTTATTTGGCCTTCGTATAATGTGTGCCAAATATTTCTTTTGTTGTGTTTTGATAAAATCGGATAAATCGGTTGTTTTGCAAATTGCCTTCAGTAAACAGTGACAAAGTCGAAAACGACTTGGCTTATGCCCAACAAAAGTGCTGATTTATTGATAAAAAATTAACTTAATGGTTGTGTTTATGTATTGGTAGGAAGGAGAAAATCAATAAATGAACAAGATGGTATATCATGACTTTCGGAATACTCTGTATTTTATCTATCTAGTGATGTATTGATGAATCGGAATCGGTGTTTTTTTGGATATCAGATCGGACGACAATATATGAAATTTCGATCCGATACTGATTCTTTTTTAAAACCGTTTGGCAATGAAAATTTATGCAGTAATTAGTAGGGCGAGTTAAAATTGCATCTAAACAATAAGCAGTAACAGGCTAAAAGTTTTTGTAATCAATTGAGCCTAAACTTCTTGAACAACATGTTAAATTCTTATTTAAATTATATGTCGAACATAATTTTTTTCATGACAAGCATTAATAAACCTGAGTATAGTTAGAATACTAACTGTAATAGTTGTACGTACATGCTAACAAAACCTAACTAGCGACTCAACTTTTCGTGGTTGGTCGATGAATATAGCTGACAATATTGTTATATTAAACATTTGAAAATATTTAACCTGCTAATCTTTCTCGAAACACCATCACTGATCATTTTACAAATGAAGTTTGCTTTAATCTTGTTTCTCAAATAGCAACAATTTGTTAAAAATGTCAATTTCAGTATGTGTATTTTTTATCTTTTGGTTAATTAGATACATTGTATTTAGCACTATAAAAATGAATATTTCAAAGTCCTTGTTGTTAAAATTTTGTAATTTCAAGCTACTAAAAATGATCGAGAAATATCAAAGCAAAAAAACACATGCTACATAACCAAAGAATGCCATCTAGTGGCATATTTGAGTCAAAATTGCATCTAAACAATACGCAGTAACAGGCTAAAAGTTTTTGTAATCAATTGAGCCTAAACTTCTTGAATAACATGTCAAATTTTTATCTAAATTATATGTCGAAGATAATTTTTTTTCATTTTTTTCGCAAATTTAAGAAAAAATTGTAAGGGTAAAAGGTGACTGAATCTCACCCCTTTACAGTGGCAGAACAAAGTTGAATTTTGAGGTGTAAGTACTTTGAGAAAACCCCTTTCCACTCACAAAAAATTTTTTTTGAAAACAGTGTCTGACGGGGTAATTTTTTCACCACAAGATGGCATGTTTTTTTCAATTTTGCGGCTGGTGCATACTTTGAAGTAAAATAACTTTTTTTAAAAGCAGTGTTTTCTTTCCAAATTGGTAAAGTTGCTGTCCAGTAGGTAGGGAACTACCATGCTAAAAATGAAAGCAATGCTATGCTTCATATGAGAGATGGAGGTGCTCAAACTTGACCAAGATTTTGTTGTTGGGTCAAAATGTGAACACTTAGGCACCCTTATTTCTATCATGCCATAAGTTTGTGCCATTTTGACACTTGTTGTGTGAAATATAGCTGAAAGTTGATCAACTGACCAAAAAGCAGCCTTTTATTGTTTTCATATTTAGAGAAATGCCATTTTGAAAATGACCAAGCCCTCGCCATCGCGAGAGGATAGCAAATTAAAAATCGCCATATTTTCAAAAGTATAAGAGATATTGAGCTAAAACTTTCAGTGTGAAGGTCAATCATGCCATACAACATTATAACACATTTTGAACAAATTTGAAGCGGGTCAAGCTGGAGGGTACAGGACGCTTGGCATGGAATGACCCAGCCAACATATAAACTTGCAAAGTTTGATCAATTTTTTTCAGCTAAAGGAACAAATATAGTGCATATCGGTAATTATTGACGTCACAAAATAAGGTACCAAACAGGCAAGAGCGTCATGCTCAAATAAATTGCATTCATTTTGTTCAAATTTGATCAATGGAATTCAGATTTATATCGAATATCAGAATCGGTAATCAAATAGGGAATCAGGAATTTTGCTTGGTATATATTGGAATTGGGTAAATTCTTGGTAACGGTACATCACTAGTTTTATCACTACTGGAGCTATCTTACTTTATTCGAAACATGCTTTAGCATTTGTTGATGTGGTCTTGATGAATATGACCGTAGGCGTCGATTTTAGGGGAGCCGGGGGGCGGTGCCCCCTTGGGTCTGACAATAAAGGGGGCGAAATATGTCTGGCCCCCTCGTTTTTTTTGGCAAGTAATATCCACTTGGCAACAAGAAATCCGAAATTACGGACTGAGGTAGAACGAGAATGCGGCGAAGACCTTTTTTTTTGGTCTTCACCTGAATTTGAGGGCAAAATTTCGAAATGAAATAGAATTATTAAGTTTAACCAAACTTCGCGAAAACATTTCGCCCCCTCGGAATTTGCTTAATTAACAAAAAATCGATGCCTATGAATATGACTGACTGATTTGGCAAGATTTTTTAAGCGTTTGCGTTACAGATATTAGTAGTAGTATTGTTTGCTGGCTTTCGAATTTTTCAATCATGTTACCTGCTAATTTTGGTTCTTTTTAAAACTTCTGAAACATATGGTTGGTACATATGATTATGATTGCAAAAAGAACAAAACGATTTGAAACATTTTGTAAATGGAATTGAAAGGAATTTTATAAATAGAATGCAAAAGATAAAATTGACTTTTAACCATTGTTTTAATTCAAAATGAAACAACTTATTAGGTTCATTGTCAGGTTGAAGTTATTGTACGATTTGTTCCGTATTGATATAATTTTTCTGTTTTTAATAAATTTGTGTGTTATTTTGCCTGAAATTTGGCTATAGATTTTTCCTGTATTTCTATAAATATGTCTGAAAAAACTGAACTAAGCCTAAGCCAGTTTACATGTCGAGTAATGTTGAGCTTCACGTTGATTTTTTAAATTTATTTTTGACGTTTGTGCACTGCCCTTAAAATGTGGTTAATTTAGGTTTCTTCAGTCTACACTAGTAATGTAATATTAGCAAGCTTAACTAAACATGTCACCTAGAAGTTTCCAACTTCCAAAAAACTTGCCACTTCTTTTAGTGGGCAAGAATGTTTTAATGCCGGGATCATCAAAGCGAATAAGAAGTAAGCTTTGTTTTATAACAGTCAAAAATTCAACATTGTCAAATGTCACTATTTTCTTAATTAAATTAACAGTGAAAACCGCTTTTATAAGGATGATGATTTTATAGAGATTTTTTAAGTAATTCGTTGAACAAAAATCTGATGGTGATTGATTCCACAAATTCAGCAGTATGAAGTGTGCTCTAGTTTGTTACTTTGTATAATTCTTTTCAAACCTTTTTTGCATTTTGATAAAATCTTTTTTGTTATCATTTGGTTGGTTATTGGTTGTTTGCTCATCATACCCCTTATAATATCTTTTATCGCTGTACTTTAATTTCAATTAAATCTCTCATTATATGGGTACTCAATGCCGAAGCGTGTAACGAGTTTGTGGGCCCATCTCTGCGTCATTGCGCCCAGGCAACACAGCTCCTTTCGAAGAAATGTTGCAGCGGCGGCGAACGATTGCCCAAGATTCGAACCTCGGACCTCCCGTTCCCAAGACGAGCGTGTTACCTCTCGACCAACTGGCCGGTTCCTTAAATTTCAAATCTTACTGAATATGTGATCAGATACGATTCTAGGCCAGAGACTTTTAAACTGCTTCAATGCTCAAGAAAAAGGCCCAATGAAATTGTGTGGTTCGAGGTACCGTTTCACTTCTAACACGCCATGTCTGTTTTAGTCTAAACCGAGCTGTTTAGAAAAATGTAGTTCAGTTGAGATTTACAGAAATGAGGGTGGCGATAGCTCATTTGGTTGGTTGTCGAGGTCAAAAGGTTGCTGACTCCTGGTTTGATTCTAAAATTGAAACTTTTACGACTTCGTTGTGCTCTTGGGAAAGACACTTATGCTCATTCTCTTTGGGACCTGGCAGTCGTTGTGGTCTAGCCTGATGAAAGACTTGCGAGCAGAATTCCAAAACAGGGTGTTCTGCGCTGGTGTGGTGAGACAGACTCAGTTTGCTTGATTCAAACGCACGAACGAGCAAAAAAAAAAAAAAAATTAGATGTAAACACTTTTAGTATTCCTGCGGCAATCATAACTTTTCAATCCTTTTTCATTAACGTTTAGTTGACACTCCTCGCAACATCAGCTTGGTGAAAGAGCATCTTCTACACACCGCATCCTTGCGCAATACTATTATTGGAATTGTGCCTGATACTGAGGATCCTTTGCATGAAGGTGAGAGCAAAAAATTCATCCAAACAGCAGTTTACAGCTATAAAATTTATATAAAAAAATGGACTGTCTTCATTTTTAAAAGTTGTAGTTTTTTTAATGTCAATTTTTTTCAAATTCGAGGGCACTATTAATCAAGGCAAAAATTTGTTTGCGTTATTTACCTAGCGTGATTTTCTGAGAATTAATTTTTCACACAGTGTTTTCATTTTGCTTAAACATCTTTGTTGGCTGTACACACCGATGTTTTCTCGCCTTGAACAATGAACATGATACTTCTAGCTTCTGGTTGTGTTGTAAAAGAAAAACCATAAAAAATAAAATTCTAATTCCCAATTTTTGCGCTCGGTCCAGTATTGCAAGAAGTGTTACGAGCCGTTTCACCTGCAGAGCGCATAAATTTACGTGCTTGAGAATTCTATTCCAGACCTCTTGCAGAAAATTTGTTGGAAGTATCTGTCTTTTTATTTGCCTTTTTTTCATCAGTCTTTTCCTGAGATGGCCTCGCTTTACCATACATAAAAAATCTTAGTCCATGCAGTTGCACATGAAAAACCTAAAAAACTTTTAACTGACTTCAAGACACTGACTGCGCTTGCACTTGGTTTTCAAAGCTGTCTGCACGCAAAAAACAATGTCCAACATATGAAACGGTTCCGTTGACAGTAACTTAAAATTAACATATTATGTATAGTCGTGGGCCCGAGGCTTTTGCTAAGAGGTAAGAACTTTGAACTTATGCTACAATTGGCTTGTGGCTATGATGCTGTCACGTCACAATTGCAGATGAAATCCCGGACAACGTCCATCCCATCGGAACAGCAGCGATTGTGGTCCAAGTCACCGGTACAAACTGGCCACGTCCTCATTACACTCTTCTTGCGCACGGTTTGTGCAGGTTTCGGGTTGACCGAGTACTCCGAGACTCACCTTTTCTTAATGCCAAGGTAAGTTTTCTGCGAGTAGCAATTAAGACAATCATTCTGCGACAATTTAATATAGTGCGTTTTACTGCTCAATTGTACAGTTTTCTTGTCAAACTTTTGCCAAATCGAAACTTTACGATATTAAACTTTTTCGATATTGTGAGTTTTGTATATCTGAAAAAAGATGTAGTGGAGCGATCGAAGCTAAACACAGCCATGCTTTTTTGTTTTTTGAGTAATTGGAACTCTTCCTGAAACCTCTGTCATGTCAAATGTAAATGGATTCTCTTGCATGGCTGTTTCAGTTTCGGTATTTTTTATTTCTGCGTGTTGTCACTTTTAGTGAACAGTGAAGTATTTTGTACAGTTTCAGTTAGGCGCATTTTCAATTTTATGTACTGCTTTGATTTCCATTTAAGTACCGGTACCTGTTCTTGAAGAAACACGGCTGCACGACATCCTTTCATCGATTTCAATATTTTTAGGTCACGCAATTAGGAAAGTTTCCTACGGATCCTGATGATTTGGATGATACTGATGTTGCTGATTTGGCCACGAAACTGCGCAAAGAGGCTCTAGTTTTAATCAACTCTTTAAACATGTCTGCCCCTGTGGTATCGCGAATGAGATCCCTACTTGAAAGGTTGCCTGACCACACACTCCCGGATGTTGTTGCCGCTATTGTGAGATCGACGCCGGACGAAAAACTAAAGGCACTGTCATCGTTTATTGCAATATTTATTTAGATGCACTTAAAAGATATCTTGTTAGTTTTTAACACAACTGTTAGCTCCTTCAACCGTCCATTTCGCCTTTGCGATTTTGCATTATCGTCTGAAAATGTTATAGCAGATCAAATACTTGTGCTATGTCGGAGTTTTACCAGTAATACAGCCATATCGTTAGTGATCACGCGGTAATTGTGAAGATTGGATATATTTGCAAGTTGCTAACATTAGCTGTTGCTAACGCATTATATATATTTTTTTTTTTTGAAGCTTCGCTGTTTGAAAAGTTGAAGTTGAACGATTTGCTTAACATATACAGCACGTACAGCAGTGCAATGACTTGCTGCTTGTTGCGTTTTCCAAGTTTTGCAAAATTAATATTCAGTGTCTAGATTACTGGTACGTTGTAAACCAAGCTTTCACGAAAACGCACTAGCAAGTAATTTTTTTTTTCGTTGCGAGTACTTTTAGCCTGTTTATGAATTTGTTCTTGTCAGTTAAATGACAGTTTTGTAGAATTTTTATGCATTATTTGAAGTGTTTGTATCTTCATTTTTAGATTCTTGACGCCATGGACTTAGAAGAAAGATTACGACGCACGCTCCCGCTGATAATCCGACAGCTGGAGAGTATTAAGCTTGTGAAAGGCAACGGTAAGACGAAACTCTCTGTTTAAACGTAAAGTTTGATGTTTTCTACAATTTTTAGACGTTATAGAAAATTGGGTTACGTTAAACTGGATAAAAAAACTAAAAACTACTGAAAACTATTTTCCAATCGATTACAAAAACTTTCGCTTAGTTAGTAAAGCTAACGCCGGTTGTTTTGGAAAGTATTAACAATTAGTTCAATACGTTTACATGAACTAGCAGGCATACCCCCGTAGTAACGCAGTACTTGATATTAGCTCGACTCTTTTCTGTGATGTGTAAAAGCGTATATTTTACTTTTTATGAGAGTGGTACAAGAACTTTGCTTATGTTTATTGTTTATGTCGATAATTTTTAATTTTTGCATAGTATGGTTGTTTCGTTAGATCCACGTGACAATCGATCAAACTCGGATCAAGACGGGCTGCAGGACGTGATTATTATCGGGGGCAAAGATGAGGAGAAAAAAGATAAAAATCGGAAAGAAAATCGCTTCCGCATAATGCCTGTGCGTGAGTCGCGAAAAGAAAACAATAACGAGGAAGGTAGGTTTGATAGCTTTCTGAAGATTTTCTTGTCAGATCCCTTCGCTGTCTCTTGGCCAAGGCAACTTGGTGAATACTATGTAATTACAATTGCTTTTTTTAATTAATTCAATATGTTGTTTGAAATGTGACTGGCCACATCAGTAGTTTCAGCGCTCACCTCTGGAACGGTAGGTTAGAGGTTCAATTTTTATGTTCGCCGATCATATAAACAGGCTGTCCACGGTTATTTTTTTGTCATTTTTTTAACCTCTGTCATTTTTTTGAACAATTTTTATTCATTTTTTTCAAGCTATTTTTACGGTTTTCAAGTTTTTGTGAAGAACGTTAACTTTGTGAATTGAAAACCACTGTTTGTGATTTATGAATTGAAAACCATTCTTTGTGATTTATTATTTTTGTGCCACTGTGTATGAATTGAAAACCATTGTTTGTGATTTATTATTTTTCTTTTGGGAGGGATTAAATCATAGCTTTGTGTGAGGAAAATAAGAGAAGCTTTAAGTAGCTGTATTCACCAAGTTGCCTTGGCCGAGAGACAGCGAAGGGACCTGACAATATCGGTAACTTTTTTTAATTGGCGTTATTATTATGTTTCGACAAAGGCAACGCCTCCCCGCTTGTAATAATAAGGCTGAAATTTTACCATTAGCCACCGCCCTCGTAGCTCAATTACGCAGCCAGTTTAATCATCTTTTCACACTGTTAGTTTTAATTCCACACTTCAAAAGCATTAATTTTCACTAAAATATGCCTAAAATTAAGTTAATTTTGCAAAATAATTGCTAAATCTTTAAGCGCTGGTGGCTCCGCCCCCAGACCCCTTGCCTGCGGCGGCTGGCTGCAACTCTGTCCTCAGACCCCAAGCTAACTGCCAGTGTATAAAAATTTATTTCGAGATAACACATGGTGACAGGTTGCATTTAAAGCGATTAAACTGAAAGTGAAAATCGTATGAAAATGTTTGCTAAAATATTATGCAGTATCTTGAGCAGACACATCCCCTGCAAAAATTTCTGAATCCGCCCCTGAACTGTATTTTTTTACAATGTCAATTTCTAATATAAGGTGTGATAAGTTACCAGAACATTTCATCTTCTATTAAACGTAGCTTCCAAGTTTTTAACGCCAAATTTCGCTATGACGGTATTCCGTTCATAAATCTTTGTCAGAGTTTAAACGTGTAACTTGAAAAAAGATAACTTCCAAATACTGGTCAGCAAAATGGTTATATTAAAGGGAGTTCTTTCGACTAAAATCATAATAGAGTTAATAAAATATGAAATATTTTCCGTTGTGGAATGTACAAAAAATACTACAGGCTGCAGAACCACGTTACCTGCATTGTGCCACAAAAGGCAACTTTAGTTACTTCTACCAAGCTCCAAGAATTATAAGATTTTGTGCGTATTGTTGAATTAATGTGACATTATAGATAACTTTTTCGATCATGGACTAGGTAAAAGTTTACTTGTTTGGTTGCAGTTATTTCATATTGTTACCTTAACAATCATTAACGTTTATTCTTTGTGGCATATTCTTCATTTTTCACCGCGATTATCTCATGCACTACTTCAGCTGGAATGCTGAAATTTTTTGCAAAAGCTAGAAGAGTGAAAAATGTTTATAAGAGATACTGCTCGAAATCGCTTTTATTGAAGAAATGAGATACTGCTCAAAATCGGTTTATTGAAGAAATGAGAACTACTTGAGGTAAAAAAGAGATGCCCAAACCTTGTTCCACAAGTTCCCTTTATTCGCGAAAATTTGATTTAATCCATTTAACTCCCCCATTGGCAACTCTGCATTTCGCAATTTAGTGGCATCGCAAAAGGCACAATTTTTCAAAAATTTCTCACAAATTTAGAAACGCAATTACCAATTGGTAGCAGTGAGTAGCCTGTAAACCACTTGGTCCTTGGGCATAAGTATTATAGTAGGCGGGGTCCTATAATGGGATAACTCGGTTTAGAACTAAAATAACGATGATATAATATTACTTCAGCTATCGAGCGCATAAATTGACCAAAGTTTATAGTTCTGCAAGCGAGAGTATAAACTGTGGTTACGCTGAAGTACAAACTTTTATCAATTTATGTGCTCGATAGCTGAAGTAATATTATCATCGTTATTTCAGTTCTAAACTGAGTTATTCCATTACAGGACCTTGCCTGCTAAAATACTTATGCCCTAATAGCTACAAGTCTATAACCAAATCTGAAAATTTGGCTACTGTTACTGGAACCTGTAGCGTAGACCTAGGCCAGTAGTACTGGTCTGCAGCATGCCTTTTGTAATGTCACAAAATTGCAAAATGTAAGGCTGCCAATAGTCCGGAGTCAAACAGATTAAATCGTATTTTCGCAAACAAGGTTAATTGTGGAAAATGGTTCGAGGCACCTCTTTATTATCTTAAGTAGTTCTCATTTCTTCAATAAAACTAATTTTGACCTGTGTTTTTAAGAATAAAATTGAAAAAGATTGCAAAATTGTCCACGTTGTTTTCTTGCGACACAGGATGGAAGTAAGAGGAATGGTAAAAAAGAGCCGTATAGAACCTGGCAAAGAGGCGTGGATTAGGCACCACTGCTCTTATATGTTGGTAAAATTCATGTTGGGGGATCTGGGGGGGCTTCGCCCCCCAGACGTTGATATGCGTTTTTTAAAATCCTTGCAGATTTTGTTTTAATTCGTTTGTATCTTTGGCTTTAATTGGTTTGAAAACGTTATCTTCGTTTACTAGATAGTTTTTGTGTGATTAGCGTAGATACAAGCTACTCTGTTTAAGTAGCTGATTGCGAAATCTCTAATATTAGCCTGAATTAATGAAAAGTTTTTTCATTTTTTTCGCTATTTTTGTCATTTTTTTTCTCCATTTTTTTCTGTAAATTGCTGTCATTTTTTTTCATTTCTTAGTTCAAAGGTGAGTGGACAGCCTGATAAACGATGGATCCCGCCAATTATATTAACTTACTTGTAAAATCACATTTTTTTTTTCATGCAATTTTATTTTAAATATAAGTAAAGAACACAAAATATATTTATAAAATATAAAAAATCTAACTAAACACTTTATCGCTGGTTCCCCTCTCCTGACTCGAAGTGACCCTCTCCTGATCCTCTCCTGACTCGAAGTTAGGTCAGTTAGTCCGGCATATTGTGGGCACTTCTATTATTCTTGTCTTACTACTGTAGCAGCTTAGAAAAAAGGCTAGTTTAGCTTGTAATAACATCCAACTCTTCCGCTCGTTTTTACTTCGTCAATCATTACTTCCGAATATTTTTTTTTTGGATTGGATATCTTATCAACGGTAGTGTAGCTTATGGGATAAATGTTCAAGCACTTTTGTCGGGTAAAAATATTTACAAACTGCATTTTGTAAAAATATTACGGGTAAAAATATTTACAAACACCATATTGGCTACTGTAACCTTATTGCTCTTTCGACTGCTTCTCAGTTTGAAGAAGCTCTATTTTCCTTTGAAATTCTTCAATCTCAAATTTTTTCTCGTAACTATCCGTTTCAAGATCTCTCCTTAGCGTAGCCTCCTCTTCATAAAGATTTCTCGAAACTTTGGTCACTGCCAGAAGATCCAGCCTATCGTCCTCAAATGCTATCTTTAGTTCGGAAAGGTCTTGCTCGGCTTTCTCTCGCTTTTCTATTTTCTCTGCAAGCTTTTATTACCAATTATTTGCCATCTGATAGTCTTGCAGTTGGAGGACCTCTAAAGAAGAAGTTTTTTCATCTTCTTTCTGTACCAGATCTTCACTGTTTGTGCATGTGTTGTCACCATTTGGTCCAGTAAGTTCTTCATCTTGGTTTTGCAACTCTATCATTTTGCTCGGGGTTTCCTCAAGAAACATTTGCCGTTTTAGATTTCCCTCATGTCCAAACTCATTCTGGACCAAATCATCTTCAAAATAATTCAACATGGAATCCTCTTCATCAACCCTCTTGAAAACGTTTATCGCCTCTTTGTCATTACTTTTCTTTTCTTTTGTGCCCAGCAACATTTCCAATTCCTGAACTTTGTTTTCCAGTTTATTTCTTCTTTTAATCTCCTTGGCAAGGAGTGCTTGCACGTTATTCGCTGATTCGTGCTCGTGAGCAATGCAAGCTCCCGCCTTGTGCATATTCGCTTTGAAATCTGCTTTCTCTGCATCAAAAACTTTCAGTTTCATTTTGAGTTGTTCGATCTGTAATTTTTTCCTCAACCGATCTGCTTCCAGATCCCTCCTCAGCTTGGCCTCCTCTTCACAAGCATCCCTCCAAACTTTTATTTCCATCGCAGTATCAATTTTCTCATCATCATCCATTATCATTTGTAATTCCAAGACTTTCTTCTCAGCTTTCTTTCTTTTTTCAATTTCCTCTGTCAGCGACGCAAAATCTTCCGAAGTTTCGGTTCCTCTATCTTCTTTCTGGGGACGTGTTTCTTGGTTATCTTGAAAGCAATTGTTGACTCCGATGTTTCTCTTAAAATATCCTGATGCATTATCCTCAAGTTTGAGCATCATTGCCACTTCGCCATCGTTTCTCTCGACATTCTTTCCTCTTTCAAGTTCATTTTTGAGCAGAATTTCGAAGATTTGGAACGTCCCAGCTTTGTATTTTGTTCTGGCGAGGCTAGTTTTTTTTCCATGGAGTCGATCAGCTTCTTTAAATCGTCGACTTTCTTTTCAGCATTGATTCGTTTCTCAATCTTCTCCGCAAGCATTGCAAGTAATTCATCATATACCCGCAGTTTGCCAAAAGTATTGATTTTGTGCTTTGTTTGAGCTCTCAAAGGCTTGTTTCTTGTCAGTTTCAAGACACTTTATTTTCATGATCAATTCTTCAATCATGAGTTTTTGTTCCGAGCTATCTGCTTCGAGATCTTTTCTCAATTTGGCCTCCTTTTCATAAAGATCCCTCAAAACTTTGGTCTCAATCACAATGTCAAGCTTATCATCCACACCAGTCATCTCCAATTCCAGGAGGTTTTTCTCGACCTTCGTTCGCTTTTCTGTTTCCTCCGCCAGCAGTTGTTGGAATTTATTTTCGATTTGCTGCGCTTGTTGCACTAAAAGATCTGTTGTTGAAGTTCGTTTATCTTTTTTAAGCGACAATTCTCTGACGTTTGTACTCGGTTTTCCATCACAGTTGATTTCCATTCCGTCACCTGCTGCGTTTAAATCATCCACGTTATCTGCTCCACATTCTGCACCATTTCGGTCCTCCTTTGTCTGCTCCCTCAGTGTCATTTCGCTTGTTTGTTTTCCAGCGAATTCTGTTTCCGTAATTTCCTCCGCAAGCATAGTTTTGAACTTTTTGTCCAAATAATCCCCTTCAAAATATTTCTTCGTAATTCCCTGTTAAAGAAGGTCAATTGACATCTCATCATCAGCTTTCCGTTGTTTGGCGTCGAGCAGAATTTCCAGTTGCTTAACTTTTTTCTCCATTTGGTTTCTTTTTTCAATTTCCTCCATAACAACTGCTTCCATGTGGTTAGCAGTTTGTTCTTTGAAATGCCCATGTTGATGGCAAGCTCCCATCATGTGTACGTTTTCTAGAACGTCCTTTTTCTGTGCGTCAAGTATCTTTATTTTCATCTTCAATTGCTCTATCCTTAAATTTTTGTTCAAAGCATCAGCCTGCAGATCTCTCCGTAACTGGGCTTCCTCCTGACAAAGATCTTTCAAGACTTTTATCTCCATTTGAGTATTCTCATCACTCTCAATCATGGCCTCCAAATCCAGAACTTTGTTCTCAACTTTCTGTCGCTTTGCAATTTCCTCCTCAACCATTAAATCCAAATCGCTAGTCTTTTGCTGTTCTTCCGATAATAAATCTTCTAAAGTTTCGGTTTGTTTGTCTTTCAGCTTTGACAAGTTTCTCTTATTTTCAGCATAGTTTTCTTCCTTGCATATATCTCCATTCAACTCGACTATGCTGTCAGTTTCTTATGCACTTATCAATTCTTCGGTTATTGTTTCTATTTCTTGTTGCAAATTGATCAGTTCATTCTCAGCAGTTTCCTTTTTCTCGATTTCGACTTCAAGTTGAGGTCTAATCTTGTCCGAGCGCCGACTCAACCCAATAACATAATCCTCCTGGTCACTTATCAAACATTCTTCTTTCACTAGCTTGTGGATGTATTTCGCCACTGTGGCTTCAGCATTTGCTCGCTTTTCAGTTTCCTCCTCCAACATTTTTTCAGTCGTCCGCAAACTTTCCACCTGTTGATAGTGCAGATCTCGAAGTTTGATTCCATCTTTTTCTATCAAACAGTTTAGATAAGTTACTCTTTTTTGCTCATCCACATATTTCACGTTGATTTCTTCCTTCGTTGCTCTCTCGCTTTCTACTAATCCCTTCAAATGTTCCACTTCAATTTTCAAGTCATTAATTCTGCTGCACTTCTCTGTCAGCTTATCCTTGAGTTTAGCCACATCTCCACTGAGATTTATGAATCTCTTCTCCCAATTAACTTTTTCTTGAACTTTTGTTTCAAGAAGACTGTTTAGTTTTTCTGACAATGTTTTTTCTTCGTACAACAGGCTTTCCAAATTGATGCTTTTTGCAGTTTCGTGTTTGCTTTCAGCTTCCTTCCTCAAGCACTTTTCCAACTCAAGTGCGTGTTTGGCTTGCTTGAGCTTTTCCATCTTGTTTCCACCTGAACGCACTAAACCTCCAGTTGTTTTGCCCTTTGGAGAATGTCTTTGAAACTGATTTTTCTTTTTTTCCTTCATCAGCATCTTTCGTGTAGTTTCCACTTGCTTGTGCTGTTTTTTCTGTTTCCTAATTTGGTTGGTCAGTGCAGCTTGCAACTTTAATGCACTTCGTTCTATTTTCACGCAAAAGCTCTCAGAAAAATTATTTTGGTTGTTTCTCCTAAGGAGCAGAACCAACTGCTGTACGCGCAACGAAATCAATGAAATCGCGCGATTCCGTCTGCCTTCGATTGCATTTCCTTCTTTTTCTTCAATCAAAATCGCCGATTCAATGTTTGATTTATCATCTTTTTTGGCGACGACGGCTCCCTCAAGTTTTTTATCCAATCCATTTGACTTGGTGTGCAGACCCGTTTGCAGCACCGTTTCATTTTTGCTTTTGTCTTCTTCCGACGAAACTTCTGAAGTTTGATTTTTATTGGTATTAGTAGCAAGTTTTCCAGCTATGCGTTTTACCAATGCACAACTTTTTGTTTGCTCTAAACTGCGTTTTTCCTTAACCAGTTTGGCTTCTCGTGCAACCATAAATTTGACAAAGTCTCCATAATCGTGCAGTATGTTATGAAGCTCTATGTCTACACTATCCGCTCGATATTTTTGTTTGGCAAGTATCTTTTCAACGAATTTTCGATAATCGATTTCTTCTTCAAGTTGCCGTTTCAGACTTACAGCATTCCTTTCAGCCGTTATTCTGCGATCCGCCTCATCTCCAACCACGCCCTGAAGCTTTTCGATATCGCTGAATCGCTCATAAAGCTCGTCTCGTAGTTCGTTGCTTCGCTTCCACTCATTACGAATTTCTGTTCTCTTAGTTGTGGATCGTAAGCGTTCACGAGCCAGACATTTATTTTTGCTCTCTTCCTCCAGGGCCTCTTTTCGGCACTTTTCCAACTGTTTTTCCAGTCGAAAAGCCTTCGCTTCAGCAAATTGTCTCGCTAATTGTTCCTTGCCAAGATCGATTTTGTATTGATTAGCCCATTTCTCGGCTTCCATCTTCGACTGGACGTGCTTTGCAATTTGTTTTCTGGCTGCGTCTCTGACTTTCGCTTGAACTTCAATTAATTGGAACTTGCTCTTCGCTGCCGCCGCGCACTTCTCATCATCGCTCGTCTTCGTACATCTCTCCAACTCGAAACGCAGTTTGCTCGACTCCCGTTGGAGATCCTCGATTTTGCACGACGACAAATACAGCTCGTATCTGAGTTGGTTGATAACTTTGGTATCGCTTTTCTTGGTGCGCGGTTTCCTGATAAGAGGAGAGGCAAGATGAGCATGTTCGTTTGTTCCAACCTAAACAAGATGGAAACCTGAACTACGTCATCACTCAAGAATAAATTCCAAACACAAACAAAAAGCATGGAATATTTGGTACAAATTCTCCTGCGAGATTTTGCTTCAAAAGTTGTTGGACAAGCGTTTTATGTTTTCACTTTATCTTTATTAGCGCTGTTTTTTACTGGTAAGGCTTAACATGAAACATTTCTTTATTTTTGACCCGTTGTATGACTTGATACTATTTGGAAATGTAACAAATAATAAATGTCACATATGCAGCTAGTGGAAGGTTTTCCCATCGGGATTTGGGGAGAATTCAAAGTATGGCTGTGATTTTGTGGCTTAAGCCACTGCACTGACTGGGGATGTGCTGCTGATTTCCTTTGCAACTGGGATTTAATGAAACGCGGGTTGGTTAAATGCGTTTCTTGATATGGTTGCTGGCGTTAATCTGCACAGGATATGACACAGATGTTGGGAAATATTTGCTTGTTAATCCCTGTTAAACACTTCTATTCACAATCTTAGTTTTATTATTTGTTGTGTGATTTTTTCCAAAACTTGTTTAACTGAAAAGAGGTTAATTCCTAAACAAGGTTGTCACTTGCAAGGGGCTTAATTTAGACGGCACTGAGTCGAAATCAATAAACAAGTAGCATACAAAAAAAAAAAAAGAAAACCTCACCTCTTTCTCCTGAGAGTTTGGATTTTGGTTTTCCCTTTCGTCACTCATTGCAATTTCTTCGTTGCTCAAATCGTTAAAGTTGGTGATTATCATCTCTGACTTCTGTTAAGGAAGTGGAAAATAAATGGAACAAAAGTCAATTAGCATGGGTTAAGTTTAACCAATAAGTCTCTCTTAATAGAATAAAAGACGAGACAATCCAAATTGAGGTAAACAGAGCAACAAATAATTTGTTGCTGAGCCAAAAAAAAAGTAAAATTGACGTGAAGTTGTCGATTTTACGACGACCCGGATCGCATGATCTGGGTTCTTCCCGCATTCTAGTCACGTTGTTGCGGCCTTTGATAAGACGCTTTATGATGATTATCTCTGCTAGGTGGCTTTGAACAAGCACCAAATTCAGTGGACAAGAATTCGAAGAAATCCAGAGGAACATTGGATCACTGGAAACTTTAATCTTCCCAATCACGAAGTAGCCGTTGCAATGAAAAGTATTCGAATTGTCCGTATTATTAGCGTCTTACGCTATGCGGTCACAGGAGGATAAATGTGCAATACAACAACACGACTTCAAGACTAGGCAATTGTGACAAAAGTGGTGAAAAACTTTTTCAATAATAGTCATTTAAGCTACAGTATTTGTTTTAGCATTGCTGCGGTGTTTAAACTCTTCGTATGCATTAGTAGGCACTTGCCCGCAACATCATTAAATAAACAACACTATTGTGGCTTTATGGCCAAATGGAAATTTAAACTTTGCTTTTATTTGCGAGTTTTGTTTTCAAAGGTCTTTTTTGTGAGTACTTTTAATCTCTGATTAATGAAATGCGAAGTTTTGTGGAATAATTAGTCCTTTATTTCGCACCTTTTTCTCGGCTTGTCTCGCATCCTCCTCAACCTTCTGAATATTGTTCGCCACGACAGCGGCCTCCTGATCTTGATCCTGTCCTTTACTACCACTCCTCACGTTCCTTGCCCATACCTGAAACGTGCGATATGTTGACAGAATTTGAAAAATCAAACACATTGAAACTTAACTAAAAACATAAATATTCAATTTTTAAAAAGTGCATGACCAAATTAAGAGCTGTTCAAGGTGCAGATTATCCTGATCATTCTTTTGCGAAGCCAAGTTTCGTTTGATTCTTGGAATCGTCATCGACTATTTGGAAAGGTATAAATGTGCTGCATTGCTTTACGTGGCGTAGAGTTTCGTTTTCATCAGTAAAAACAATTTAACCATGAAATTAGTAAAATACGGAGTTTTGTGGAATAATTAATCCTTTGTTTGTTTTGTACCTTATTCTCGGCTGGTCTTGCATCCTCCTCAACCTTCTCAATATTGTCCACCATGACAACGGCCTTCATACCTTGATTTTGCCCTTTACCGCCACTCCTCACTTTTCTTCCCAATACCTGAAACGTGCGATATGTTGCCAGAATTTTGAAAATCACACGCATTGAAACTTTATTAACAACTTAAATGGTCAACTTTTAAAAAATGTATGATTGGAATCAAGAGTAGCTGAGTCTGGAGTTTACCGTGGTCATTATTTTGTAAAGCTAAGCTTTAATTGATTCTAGCAATCACGAAAACAAACTCCTCCAAATTTTGTCTTTCCAAATCATTTGTAAAGTTGGGTTTAATTGGGAATAAAGCGAACATAAAGTGTACAGCAATATATATCAGCGCATTTTTTTATGTGCTTGTAAAACCTATAGATCAATAGCTACTTAAATAAAATATATAATTTAAAAAATGAATTTCAACGTCCGAAATGGTTTCCAAGGCTCTTTGGAAAACACTGCCCCCACGCTGAAAACTAAAACTATAAAACATCAATATTGTAAGCTATTGACTCAGCATGCAGATTGATATGAAAAGACAAACCGATTACACTGATGATCCCTGGTCAGGCGAGATCGGTTTTACGTCTCCTATTCTTGCTGTTATGCCGAAACTCTCACCTAAACGAAACTCTTACCAAATGGCGGCCAATGAAGAAAACCACCCTCCTACCTTCGAATCTTGAGCTTGGTTTTCCAAATCAAGGCCGTCCTTTTTCAATTTCTCCTGTTCAGCTTGAAGCTGCTTCACCTCATCACCTCGTGCCTCCTTGCACATTTTCTTCCTCTCCCCCTCATAAAAAGACTCCCATTTTTTCGCCATCCTTCCTTCTCCTGTAAGAGTAAAACGTTGCTCAATTTGTGGAGGTACCACCAGAATGACTTTTGTTCTCGTTTTTGCAACAAAAAAAAAGATCTGTGGTTCTATTTTCAAACCAGTCAAATCGAGCACAGTGTTGCTGACAGAGCTGGAGGTATTTCTCGTAGCAAACTATACAACACAGGTGCTCCAGTAACATCAGATGGTTTCTCCTATACAAACCATAAATACGGCGTAATAGATACGACGATCTTGTTCGTCTTGCATGTCAATAAAATAAATACATATTGTACATTCCTGTACGTAACGCTGGGAATCGGTCGCTTTAAAGTTTGTCAGCCTTTTCATTAAAGGCAGAAGAATATAATTCATTTGATGAAAGGGTTCAATAATAATGGATTGCAGTATCTTAAAAAGTTAGCAAATTGGCACCTTACTTTCTGCGGAGGTTTTTCTCGATTGATTGCGTTTTCATCCTCCCACTCGAGAAAATGGCTGTGGCGCTGGGTTTAGAATGTATTTGCATTCGCTTAGTATTTGCCATTTGTCACGTTTTCGGCTGATATGACTTTATTTGCTGCTTGTTCAAAGTTATCAAGCAGATACAAATTGCTAAAAAGGGCTTATCCACGGACACAACCACGTGACCGGCCGGACGTGAGTTGAATGCATAGGTTGTTTTCGTTTGGCCTGTAACGCCTCATACCTCTCCGCCACGCGTAAAACAAACAAAAGAAATACCGATATTAATAGTCATCCCACCTTCTCTGCTCGCTCCAATTTCGCGGCTCATCTCCGCTTCTCTACAAAGGTTATTCCCCATTTAACTTCCTGTACTATACGCTGACATAGATCAGGCTTATCTCTCTCCTTTTCTCAATGCCTGATCCCAAAAGTTTCGCTCTAGATAGCTTGTAAAATGGGAATGTGATTGACAATATTATTGACAATAGAGCTCGACCGATATATCGGTCAGTCGATATATATCGGCCGATATATCGTATCGGTGTTTACCACCGATAAAATATTGGCTTAGAACAATTACCTTAAACTGTTTATTTTTGAGAGCAAGCACAACTGCTCTTGCCTATGATTGCCAAGTCGTTGTATTTTTTGTTTGTTTTTTCATTGAATAATACTGGAGTGTGGCTTGTGTTTGCAATAGTCTTTCTTTGGATGGGGATTAGTGAAGCTTTTAGTGTCAAATTAGTTGAAAAATAGTGACAAAGCTTCGTAGCTAATAAGTTAATATATCGGTTATCGATATCGGTATCGGCCTAAAAATTTCCGAAATATCGATATCGGTATCGGCCTGAAAAAGTCATATCGGTCGAGCTCTAATTGACAATTTTAACCTAAAAAAAGTTAAAAAAAAAGCTTGATCAAAATTGAAAGCTAAGTGCAACAGTTAATTATTTGCTAAATGTTTATCTGTTCCTATAACCCTTTGCCTTTAAAAAACCACCAACTCCCTATAAGTTTTACGATTATGAAAATCGACATCAGATTTCCAGAGTCATTGAAGGATTCAAAAAGACAGGATGCATTTTTTTTTGGGGATGGTATTAGATGAAGCAATAACTGAGAGAAATAATCTTCGTCTTACGATGACTGGTTTTTAACGTGTATGATTTCTTTTCACTAACGTTAGTTGAAATGTTTGTCATCATTAAATATGGGTTGCTAAATTTGGTTTATTCCAACTTAAATTTAGTTTACCCAAGATAAATCAATAAATATTTTACCCATACCAACTTCAATGATGCGGAAAAACTGCAATTAAGTTGCAACAATAATTGCGTAATTCAACTGCCTAAATAATTGGGTGTTTTGCTTTGCTTTTATTCTACGCGGTTATTTCCGAACAAATTGTACCGGACAAAAGTCAGTCTATTGGGTATCGTAACCACAAGAAGTTGTTTTTTATTCGTTTCCCATAATAATTTACATCCTCTCACCTTGGATAAAATTTCCAATGGCAAAAAAATTATTTTTTTCACTCTATTACCTTAATTGAGATTACGTCACAATTATACTAAGTGTTAGTAACAATTACGTTAAAACTCATATAGTTTTTTCATGTATGCTTGATAAATTTTAGACTGGTTAATTTGTTCTCATAATTTTATCATGTACATTTTAATTCCTGTTTATACAAACGACTTTTACCCCGAGGTGGTTTTGGTATTCAAGTACCGGTACCCGTATTGGGCAAAGTACCCAAATTGAATGAACTGATGTTCCAAAAAAGCAACCTTTGGTATGTTTTTGCACTGCAAACTTGTTTCATAAACTTGGATACTTAACCAAGAAGAACTAGTTTTAAACTGGATGTTGTTGGGATATCGGTTTGGAAAGTTATCGGTACTTAACCGGGCGCCTCCAAAATTGTCATGACCCCAAAATGGGGCTTATAGATCTATCTAGTTTAGCTTTAATGAATGTCGCCATTTTGTCCTAAATGTTGATAAATAGCTTGTTCATTTTTTAATGTCCCATATTATTGCAATGCCTTGTTTTATAACATACCGGAATTTTTATTGCACAAATTGACAAAAGTTTTATATACCTACTGTTGTGAGATTCATTTTTGGACTTCGTGGTTATGCTTTGCGTATGCTACCATATTTGAAAAGCCTTCATTTTTACCAGTTAAGATTTGTATTGAATTCAAAAGTGCTTTGCTCACACAAAAGTGTCCGCATGGTTATGCTCCTACATATTGGAAAAATTGAATCAACTCTCGTTCTGTTTCGGCAAGATACAGTTTGCGTGTTAATGATAATAATTGGCTGCTTCAAACGATAACTAGCTTAACCTTTGCTAGATCCCAATCTATGTTTTCGTATGGGTCACCCAAGGTATGGAATTCGTTGCCACTATATCTGCGTGAAATTGAAACTTTGTCCCTTTTCAAGAAACATTTAACAGTCTATTATTTCAATTTAGAATTTGAGGATGTCACCATTGTTTGATGCCAGTATTTTGCTGGTTAGTGCTGTAGAATTAGTACCTCTGTTGTGTATTAACTTTATTTCTGTAAAATTATCTGTAAAGCTATAGGAATGTTACTACGGCCCCTTAGTCAGATGCATTGACACTTGTTGGTGTTATCGCAAGGGGGATATAAACAGTGGTGTAAAAAGTAATCGAAAATTGTAATCAAGTAAAAGGTTTGTTACTGACAAAAAACTACTTGAAGTAAAGTACAAAGTACTGACAAAAAGTACTTGTAAAAGTAAAAAAGTAGTCATTTTAAAAGTACTCAAGTGCAAGTATTTCTGAAACTATTCAAGCAAAATAAACATACCATTCAATCGACATATGACAACTGGTCGATTACCTTCACATCACTGACACTAGCGCTTGGTCTTCTAACCCCTCACTATCTCAAGAAGTCATGAATTATTAATGGTTGCAAGTTTTTTTGTTATTATATTCAAGACTATATTAATTAAAAAGAACAACAACAGCAAGACTTCAAGATCTGAAAATCTTGCCGCGCAGAATTTTTACATGGAATCATTTCGTAATATCTTTGCTGAAATACTCATTCACTGTCGTTGTTAAATTAATATGCTAAATAATCGAAACACTGTGGACGTGCTTTATCGGTGTATAATCTACTGTATCTACAGGGTGGGGCAAACTAACGCACCATAGCTAATTCAGTATATTTTGCGTTAAAATTTTTTTGAAATGATAAAAATTATTGCGAATTTCTTGAATTAAATTTATTTCACGTGTGAAGGCAGGCAGAAGCCTGAAGAACATACGTCACTAAATCACACAAAATTATTTTTCATAGTCCATTTTGATAGTTCTGGGACGACATTAATCATTATATTTTAAACATTTTGGAATTACTTTTGCACAATACTTACAGTACTGTACAATAATGCCTGTTGCATATATGGTTTGTGATTTTTGGCTCACTCTGTAGAATTTAGCTTTATAAACGTTTAATAATCGTTGGACAAATTTTTGGCAAATTCTCGTATATCTCTGTTTACTTCTTTCATGGTTTACTTTCAGTAGAGTAAATATCTATGCCAGTATGCGGCCGCGGCAAAGGGCAAAGACCAAGCAACGTGAAACTAAAAGCATCTTGAACTGCCATCCGCCAGAATGGACGAGATACGTAGTCGCACGCGTAGAAAAAAGGCATTGGTCTAATCTCTGACGCAAGAGTCGCCAGCCGAAGAAGGAACAAAAGACAACTAACTTTACTAAATTGAACAATTGCCGATAGAAAAGTCGACTGTTCTGACGAACTTGTGGTTCAAATTTAAAATTATAGTTCTTTGTACTTTTTTAAATCAAAATACTACTTAAGTAGCGTTACTTCACACTGAAATTAAGCAAGTAAAAGTAGCCACAAAAAATACTCAAAAAGTACTCGTCACCGGAAAAAACTACTTGAATAATCGACCCAAGTAAAAATATTTCGTTAGTTTACACCTCTGGATATAAATTGCAATAATTGTTATTGTTATTGCATGTCTACTGTTTGCTGTTACTGAATGTCTTATCCTCTTGTGATGTACGAATTTTGACTTTATTTTATCGCCGGCTGTTTTGAAAAGAATGAACAAAAGTTTTGACATGTCGGAAAATTACCGGAAAACGTTGATGAACTTTTATCCCGGTTGGCGAACTAAAACTGAGATTTTCACGCTTAGTTGCTTATGGTGCCTTTAGATGAAGACAGTAAACGTGTTTTCGAGCCAAGCCTCCCCGTGACCTCACGCGGTGCGAGCTTCACTTTGCCCCTTGCTATTCCACTGCTTGACTGGATGCGAAGAAGCTGTGAATTACAAGTTTTACTTCTATGGTTTAATCTGACTGGGAACTGAACGCAGACCTGTCGATTTAAAAACATGCCTGCCATTAACGGTTTCGACTTTCTGAAATGCTTGCATTTGTTTTATGATTTGATATTATGTGATAAATGTTTGCATTTACGATATTTGTTTTATGACTTTATTCCAGACGAGCTTCAAATTCTAGAAAAAAAGATCAACTCTGCAGGAATGCCCAATGAAGTCCTCAAGGTAAGTGATTTGTATGTTTTGGTAGCTGCAAACTACTTTTATTCGCAGCTACTAACAAAAATTATTAGCAGGTATCAAAGAAATTATTCGCGGCTACCTCTGTTGTACTGCCTCATGCCTATGAGCCTTTACGTGCAACCATGTTTGGCTCTTCTCTCTTGACCTGTGGTCCATATCTTAGGGTGCGGCCCGATGTAAGGTCTTGCAGAGTTCTTTTGCTTCCCCATTCTTGCTCAGAAAAGGTGGGGTAGCACTACCACCGAGCCTCTGTTATCATGAATTCTTTGCAGGTAGCGAACAGGGAGATGAAACGATTGAAGAAGCTCCCTAGCGCTTTGCCTGATCACTCGCTAACGCGAAATTATCTCGAACTTCTAACGGAGTTGCCTTGGACCCATGAAACAGAAGATAGGTATGGGATGTAAAGTACGCGACATGAATTAAATTTCAATTATGGTTTTTGGTTGCTTGATACCGAAACAATATTGCTGATCGCATGCATCTTTTCTTAATGTCACGAGGTAGCGACGGTGTTATACAGTACTGCTTTTGGGGGCGAATACAAAATCATGCTCGGAACTTGATTTTCTAATTTTTTGTTTGATACTTGAGTTTTTTCTGGCTGAGTTTGCTGTATTTTCGAGCTCACCAAACAACGATAATTGCGGTAAAGGCCCCTTTCCAACGGCGCAACAGAATCGGAGCCTAGATCATGCGATCAAAGTTGTTTTGATTTTCGATAACAACTAAAACTATTCCTAAATTAAGAATGTTGGGTACTGATGGCGACCAGAAAATAATCTCAAACAAAATATTACCAAAATTTAAGTCTTAGCTGTAACATTTTCTGCTGGTTAAAGATTTCTTTCCTGTTTACGTTTTATTGTTTTAGGTTAGATTTGGATAAAGCGAAATCAGACCTGGACGAAGACCATTATTCCATGGATAAACTAAAACGGAGAGTGCTTGAATATTTGGCTGTGCGCCAACTGCAAAGTGACGTCACAAACAACGAACAAACTATGAAAGGACCAATACTATGCTTTGTTGGACCTCCAGGCGTAGGCAAGACCAGTGTGGGCCGGTCCATCGCAAGAACTCTGGGACGGAAATTTCACCGAATTTCTCTGGGTATGTAATAGCTTATGTTAACCTTATTTTAATAATAATTTAATTGTGATGTTTTGACGTTTGCAGGCCAGAGTTTTAATGTATAATCGTTTGCGTGCTTCTGGTCTAAAGACTACCAGCGCGAAAGCTTAGGGAAGAGCCACCAGAACGGCGACTACTTAAAAACAAAGCAATGCGAAAAAGTTATCCTCTCACATGGTCCACTGCTCTACCACTTGAGCTAGAGAGGATGTCTTCTCGCATGCTTAATTTTGGCTGTTTAAACTCAGCAACTTGTTTTTACTATGATGTTGATTATAATTTAAATGTGATGTTTTGACGCTTGCAGGCCAGAGATGTAATGTTTAATCGTTTGCGTACTTTTGACCTAAAGGCTACCGGCGCGGAAGCCTAAGAAAGAGCCACCAGAACGGATTTTCGCATTGCTTGTTTTTAAGTAGTCGCCGTTCTGGTGACTCTTCCCTAGTCTTCCGCGATGTTAGCCTTTAGGCCAGAAGCACGCAAACGATTAAACATTAATGTTATTTGTCGGCAGCGTGGCCGAGAGGACAAAGGCGTCGTTTTTACGACGATCCTGATTGCATGATTTGGGTTCAACCCGCACCTTGGTCACGTTGTTACGTCATTGGATAGCACGCATAATTATCTCTGCTTGGTGGCTTCGAACAAGTGGCGAATTCAGTGGACACGAATTCGAAGAAATCCGAAACTCTTGAACAGGTGCGGATTCCTCCAATCACGAAATAGTAATCGCTATGAAAAGTGTGCGGATCGTCCCATAGTTAACTTCAGACGCTGTCGGCGACAGGAGGATAAATATGCAATGCAACAACAGTCAACAGGTGTTGAAAGCATGATGATACGCGTTTGTTTATTTACTTCTCTTCTAATGCAAATATAAATTACCGATGAAAAGATTTTATAACTATTATGAAGTCAGTCAGCTAAAAGCATTTAGTCTGTAAAGTCAAAACGGTTGTTATTGTATTCTTTTCTGGTAAGCCAATACCAGCTTTGCAATTGCACACCAAGTGTTGACCGAAGTTTTTAGCTTGCCTATGTCAATTGCTTGTTTTAGGGAGTAAGAAAAGACGATAAAAATCCCCCTATGATTTCATAAATGTAATGTTTGCAGCTAAATCTTGTTTAAGAAAAAATATTTTCACGTACGAAATAACCCAAAGTTGATTAATTACGGTAGTACAGTCACTTCCTTTACTGTATTTGTATCCTCACAAATTTGTTCTATTTTTTTAATTATTACGAAAGCGTTTTGTAACAAATCTCGTTTTTGTAAGATAGTGATGTTTTAGGGGGAGTATGTGACCAGTCAGACATTCGCGGTCATCGGCGCACCTACGTTGGCAGCATGCCAGGAAGGATCATAAGCGGACTGAAGACTGTCGGAGTTCGGAACCCGGTGTTTCTACTTGACGAAGTTGACAAATTAGGTAGAAAATCCACTATTTTGCTTGTAAATATGGAAAAAGTAAGCTCTAAGGTTGAAATGTGCATACAGTTTGACTAACACTAAACATGGCCACTTTACAGTACACATAAGCGAATGCATGGAAAGACTTTAATATTTTGTCTGGAAAACCACACACCAAACATCTTTTACTGCGAAGACTAGTTTAAACAAAATCGCATTAACACGTGGCTAATGAATTCATTAGATGGTTCGATTGTAATTCGTTATCACTATATTACAACAAAAGCTACTCGCTCAAGTACTCTATTGCTCACTGTGCTTTTGTGCAAATTAGACTTGACGTATGCACCGGTGCAGTGGTAGACGTATGCAACAGATATACCAGAGGTTTGTTGCCGATTAAAAACAGTGTTAGTGTTAATTATTTTGTTACATTATTTTGATCAAGAATACTCTGCGCTGCCTTCATTCGCCTTTTTAAACGTGTAGCGGGCATATTTGTGGAGCTGCCGCTAGGGATGCGTGGTTGGAGAGAGAGAGTTTTATTGAAAATCATAGTTTTGAATGTTTTACAGGTAAGGGTTTGCAAGGCGACCCAGGGGCAGCACTACTAGAAGTATTGGATCCGGAGCAGAACCACACGTTTGTTGACCACTACCTGAATGTGCCCTTTGACCTCTCGTCTGTGCTGTTCATTGCTACCGCGAACAACGCCAGCAAAATACCAGCTGCTCTGTTGGACAGAATGGAAGTCATTGAGGTTGGTTGCTATGGCATTGAACTTTGCCTTAAAAAAGATTAGATTTCTGATGTGCTTGCGGTGTTGAGGATTGACGTGGTCCATATCCGCGTCAGCGCCACGTGACACATGTCCGCACCTCCTTTTCAATGCTGGCTATGAAAAGTATTTCTTTTTCTCTGTTGTTTTACGTAATTGTCATTGTAATTACATCTTTATTTTTAAGTTCCTTGGCAGGAGACAGCGAAAGCACTTTTTGGTCTTCGAGTGAAGCTACCATCTGTCTACCACTCACGGTGGAGGCTTCACACTGTCCCTTTTATAGCTGAACTTCAAGCAGGGAAGCTATGAATGGCAGTAAATTAACAGTGTTGAGGAATAACAAACCGCTTGACTTGTTTAGGCGTAACATTCTAGCGGTTAACACTGAACAGCTGTAGTTAAAACTGTGTTCGATTCTACGACCCCACGAAACTGCTGGCCAGATAAGTACTGCTGCTTGCGGAGAAGATAAAGCTAGGTTGAAGAAGGAAAACATACGAGAACGCTCATGAAACCAAACGATGATAAGAAATAGCCGAATCGAAATTGCATTTAAAGGTACCCGGCTACACCCAGGAAGAGAAGTTGACAATCGGTCGACGTCATTTGCTTCCGAAGCAATTGAAGGCTCACGGCCTCCCTGTCACCAACAATAACGAGCAAAAAGTAAGGATTGACGTCTCTGATCTTGCACTGAAGGCTACAATCAGCAACTACACCAGGGAGGCAGGTGTACGGGAACTGGACAGAAAACTCGGAGCTCTCTGCAGAGCAGTGGCGCTCAACGTAAGTTGACCGTACTTGAAAAATTGCTCCTTTGTGTTTCGAAAAGCAATAAACGTACAGATCGCATAGGAATATATTTCTTAAATATGTCACTTATCCTTCCTCTAGTCTGAACTGTCGGCAGCGTGGCCGAGAGGGCAAAAGCATCGTTTTTACGACGATCATGATCGCATAATCTGGGTTCAATCCGCACCCTGGTCACGTTGTCGCGTTTTTGGATAAGACGCTTTACGATGATTATCTCTGCTTGGTGGCTTCAAACAAACTGGAAATTCAGTGGACGAGAATTCGAAGAAATTCACAGGAACATTGGATCATTGGAAAGTCCTAAGCAGGTGCGGATTCCTCCAATTACGAAGTAGTTACCGCTATGAAAAGTGTGCGGATCGTCCCATAGTTAGCGTCTGACACTATTCGGTGACAGGACGATAACTATTTTAAGTATACAACAACAACAAGCCTTGAAAATATGATGAGTACTTTTGCGGGAATTGAGATTCAAATTGATCTCTGGTGCAAAGCAAAGGCAGATGAGTAGATAATGTTCCCCTCAGCAAACGAAGTTAGCACTAGCTTTTGGCTTGGTAGAATAGCTAGTGTGTATGTTAATGCAAAAATCCATCATGTTTAGGTGGCAAAACAGCAGGGAAGAAGCCCCGGTGAGAAAATTGCAATTAACATCGATGAAACAGACTTGACAGATATATTAGGTAACTTATGTAGCTACGTTTAAAGGCCAAAATGTCTTTCACAACGAGCGGACTTGAGCGCTACATTTTTTGTTTTTGTTGCTTGTTGTCTTGTTTTTTATTATAGTTACTCGGCGCTGATATGTACTGACTTCCACCGGCTAAGCTAATTGTGATGAAACAAACGTAACACTCCATTCACGTGTATAGCAGGCCTAATTTACGCCAACAAAGAGGTTGGTCTGAGATCAAAAACGGTGCTTCCAACAGCTTGGCGCCACTGCGACGCGCCCGTTCTTCATCTTGGGCAAAATAGTGAAGCCACCCATTCAACGTGCCGTAAAGCGCACAATGGATACCAATCGGTGGTCGCCGCCATTGTGGTAGTGGAGTGCCTAATCTGTGAGTTTCGTGGAAACGGCCTCTGTTACTATAAGTTTTCCAGTCCAGCTGAGGACTCCGTGGTGTAGCATTTCCGTTGCACCATGCCCTCATCCACAAGAAAGAGTCTGGCATCAACTCCATTCAACTAACCTTTCTTCCTAGCTCTAGCGTAGCGGCTCCAAGGTTTTCCTCGACTTCGTTAGATTCAGCAAAATACAGTAACCTTGAATGAGATGTAATATTTTATGCCTTGCTTTGTAATTTGACTTGATCTTCGTGCTTGTTGTTATCCATGTTTAAATCATAAAAATCTTGTTGTAATTATAAAGGACAAATTACGGTTTAGGACCACAAAGATACGATCGCGAAAACGCCCAACACCTCACAAGACCTGGGGTTGCCGCTGGGCTGGCCTGGACCCAAACAGGAGGGGAGATACTCTACGTCGAAGCCTCTCGGATGCGATCTGGGTCCGAAGGTGGGGCAGGAAGTGGTCACATGACCCTTACTGGCCAGTTGGGTGACGTCATGAAAGAATCTGCCCAGCTAGCTGTTAGTTGGTTGCGTAGCAATGCTGATCAGCTGGGAATAAGCGATGGAGGTAAGCAACAATAAATTTTATTTAGAAAAGAATTACCATAAAAAAATAATGATAAAAAAAATAATGCCAAAGATGTTGTCAACATATTCTATTTTTAAACGGCGTATAATTATTCTTAACATTATTCTTAAAATGGTTAATACGTATAACTATTCTTAGTATTATTCAAACAAAATTGATTCTATTAAGATTAAGAATGAAAGCAAAAGTTGGTAATGAGTCCACAATCCACATCCTCAAATTTACGGTGTTCTCTCCATTTTTGGAGGAATCGGGCACAAGACTACTTCGAAAACTAATTCAACATTTTGTAAGATTTAGAGTTGTGACAGTTATTCATCCAAACGTCTCCTTAAATAGAGTATTTCAAAAATAATGGCTATTCTTATGTTACGAAGATCTTTTTCATTTGTTCTAAACTCTTCAAAATAACAAATTCGGTTTGTGTTGTAATACGGTATCCATTGTTTGCAGACAAAAGCATTATCGAAGGCACTGACCTGCATCTTCATTTTCCTGCCGGAGCCGTTGGAAAAGATGGTCCGTCTGCTGGTGTTACCATTGTAACGGCACTGGTGTCTTTATTTACCGGGAAACTGGTTCGTTCTGACCTTGCCATGACTGGTGAAATCACCCTGCGTGGACTGGTGCTGCCGGTAAGGGCATTGTTTTCTTACTCTTGATAAAGATCTGGGGAAAGGCCATAAGTAGCTTCGAGCTGGAGAGGTATAAACTGTAACTGACCATTTTTTTATCCGGTGTTATTTCTGACAATGGATGCGGACTGATTCGTTACATTTTTCCGAAAACAACAGATAATACGTTATCAGCTAAATGGATCTAGCTGAACTTGTTAGCTTAAAAAAATTTCTAGCCTCGTACATCTTTTGACGACTCGTTGACTTCGTTGTTTTATTTTCGGTCAAGGACATCCTGCTCCATCAGCCTTGTTGGCAATGTTTTTAAAAATAGCGAGTTTAATACAATGAAAGTCGTTTCTAATTTCTTACGATTTCGGACACCAATCATCAGTTTACCCCTCAAATTCGTAAACAAAGCTGTATGGATGAATATGTCAATCCCGTAGTCATTTCGTTTAAAACTTTTAATTTGGTTACTTTTATCATTAGAACGTTTTCAGTAATAGGGTTGACTAATGACGACATTAAAGAAATTTTATTTCTCTCATTCATTTCTTTGGTAATTAAAACACCCACGTTTTACACCATCCATGGTTTTGATCATTTTTTAAACGACTGATCCACCATTAACATGAGACACGTGTTTAGGTCGGTGGGATTAAGGAGAAAGTGCTTGCTGCGCATCGTGCGGGGATGAAGAGAGTTGTTTTGCCAAGTCGGAACAAACGCGATGTGGAAGCGGACATTCCCGATGGCGTTCAGCGCTCACTCTCGATTCGATTCGCTGAGAGTCTGGAGGATGTTTTAGCGGAAGCCTTTGACACTGACGGCGGCGAGCCTCTCCTCAGTGTACCTAACCCTCACGCTGATGAGCTCAAAAGCTTGCGAAGCAAACTGTGAAAGCGTGCTGTTTTCGACTTTTACTATGCAATTGATTTTTAATTTACAATTTTTGTTTCCTGACAGTTTTGGGGTAAAACAGTGCAATTATTTCTCTGTGGGCCATACTCGAGTCCATTTCAGCCCAGAGAAAAATTGAGCGAAAATTTTCTTAATATTGTAAGATAGTATGAAAACAATTTAACCTGCTTTTATACCTTAAAATAAAATTTTCACCATCTATTGTAGATTGTGCTACGTTCCAAACTTGTTGCTAGCTTACTTAGTTTTCTAATCTCCTTTTCAATGCTTATGTTTTCGTTAGAATCGCTCTTGAATTTTTAATATTACATTGAATTTTCATTCAAGTCTCCCTTGAGCTTAAGTTGCCTCCCGTAATTTTACATTGTCTTTAGCACTTTTGGTTTTTTATGACTTTGACATGGCTAATAGCATGAAATCAGCAAACGATTTAGCTTCACAAAAGTTGCCACAACGTATGAATGTGTACAATAAAACAGCAATAAACTTTGGTGGACCTTGCAATTTTTTCAAGTGCTTTTGGGAATTTTATTTTATCGTAAATGGTACACAGTGTTTGCTTGTATTACCAAATCTTTGTACCGTAGTTTACGGAATGTTCTAGTTTCTAGGTCAACCCCTCCTCGGCTGTGAAATTTTCTAGCTGACCGTTTTTGAAGTACCAGTGAGTGATATGGTAATTTGGTGAAACATATTATATCAAAGACTTTCAGGAGGATATATAATAATAACTTGACACCAGCGGTGTTGAAAAGAGCCGTTTCATAAACAATTATAGTAAACAATATTGTGCTAGGTGAAGGTCTCGAATTGATCAACAATAGATGGGATCAGCCATAAAATAGGACGTCACACTCATCAACTCCGTTAAAAATTTTAATTATTAATTACGTTTCGTGATTATTATTAATTTTAGCCAGCTTGATTATTCCGCACAGCTATTTTGTTTTGGCAGTGTGGTTCAGCCAAATAAAAGATTGAGGTTTATGAGGTAACAAACGATTTATTGCTTCTGATTGGTTGCTGTACTCGTACAATTAATGTTTGCATTCTTCTTTATGTGCTATCTTAAAATTGCGAAGACCCCAAGCTACTATTGAACTATTAATATTGTTTTTACTGCGTAGTTTTGCTATTTCCAACACTGGCATCACTGAATTGACTCGTTGAAAAATTTGAGCGCTTCTGCCGACGACATCCTTTGACCTCTTTCCCCTACCGCCGAATGCATTGCCGGCATGCGTTTTGTAACACTGCACAGCTGTTGATTGTTGCGAGTACTCAACCTCTTCGAAACAAAACCTATTGTAGTAGTTCTTAAACGAAATGTTTAACACGGCCCCAGACTAGCTCTGCTTTACAACATACATCTTTTGCTACTTTGTTATATAGTAGGTTTATCATTTTTGAGCGTGGTTAGTTTATTGTGAAGCTGAAGTTGCTGTTTTGTAATTTTTCTTTAACTCTACTCATCTTGCTTCTGCCACTGCAATAAGCTGAACAAAGTTGAAGAGAAACTATAAAAGAATAAACTAACTGTAGCTATGCTACGCTCTGCTTGACCAAACGTAATAACCTCGCCTTAGTGACCGAGTTGTTAGGGGGCAGCATTGCTAGTGATGGAAAAACAGCATGAAAAAATATTCAGATATCAGGTTACCATCTTTGGTCTTTGATGCTTTCGTGCTGTCAGGCCAATGTGGTTTTTGTTGTTTTTGTTTGTTATTATTGTTTATTGCGAGAATTAAAATAAATTCAAATCAAGGAACAACTTTTTGAGAGTTTATCTGTATTATTGTCGTACACGCTCGCAATGAACTTGTGAAAGTATTTAGAAATATCGTAACCGTTTTCACGTTTGTAATTAAATTTTCATATACCGGTATCAAGATTATTAAAATGCCATTGCCACTGCTTGTATTGTTAAACGAATGCTGCGCTTCAGAAATTTGTAATAGTTTATTGAAAGAAAGTTTAGCATTCTGTTTAATGTTAGTTTATCATTGAATGTACATTTATAAGAAGTGCAGCATTTTTAGAAAATAATTTTGACTCTCTTTAATGTTAGCTTGCCAAAACTGTACATTTGAAGAAGTACTGCACTTTGAAGATAAATTTTTGAAGTCCCTCAAAGACTAGCTTGTTTTTAAATGTACAGTTTAGGACTAATGCAGGGATGCCGAACCCGTGGCCCGCGAAGCTGTTTTGTGTGGCCCGCAAGGTCTTTTTGCGCGGTTGATTTCCTCGTGGAAAGGCTTACTTGGCATTTTCTGGCAAATAAAAAGGTCTAAACCAAAACCTTCTTCTGTTTGGTTTTCCCGAAATCAGTTCGGATTTGCGGCGAAGACCTTTTTTTTGTCTTCACCTCAGGGGCGTCGCCAGCTTCGCGAGATCGGGGGGGCAAAAGCAAAATCAGGAGGGCAAAGCTGAAAACCAGCGTTGAACTTGACCCAAACTTTCATTATTCCTGAATTGGATTAAGGCGAAGTTTCAGTGTAAATCAGGTGATCTCCAAAAAAAAAGGTCTTCGCCGAAATCCGAAGGCTTTTTCTGGCCGAAATCACAAATTCAAACGGTTTTTCCAGCCAAAAACAGCAATTTTTTTCTCCCAAAAAAATACCGTGGGGGGCAAGAAATAAATCGGGGGGGGGGGCAGTGCCCCCCCGCTGGCGACGCGCCTGCTTCACCTACTTTTTGGGACAGATACCCGAAATACTGGCCAAAGTGAGCACTGATTTTGTACAACAAACTTGCAATTACTTGGAGTTTAATCTTGGTAAAAATGCATGTGGCCCGCTATAACTTTTCTCCCGTACATGTCGCCCGTACCAGTAAAAAGGTTGGGCAGCCCTAGACTACTACATTATCATAGGTGGAGTCCTCGAGGCGATCCTTGGCCTTGAGAACACAATTTGAAGTCCTTGGCCTCGAAGCCTACAAGTCCTCAAAAATGCCGTGTTCTCTACTCGAGGACAGCACTATTTTTTGATTTGTTTAAAATAGGCCAAGGTCATCATCATTTTTTTCGTCTTGGAGCACGTCAGAGATCTCGTTTAAGACGTTTATTTATTATTTTTTTTGGAGAACGCCTGAAATTTGCAGAAAATTTGGTATTTTTTTGAGCGAAGAGTTTATTTGTTTTTGGAGAACGCCTGAATTTCGCGGAAAGTTTACGATTTGTTTGAACAAAGACACTTTTTCGGAGAACTATTGCACGTTGTCTCCTTGAGCCTAGGCCGCGAGCATTCCTGTCCTAGGCTTCGAAAGGGTCTGTCCTCGGATTTTTTTTTTGTGTCTTTGGCCTCGAGCCTTATGTCCTCCACCCCACCTCTGTCCATTATTGAAAAAAGTTCACCTCTAATGTTAGTCGTATCAGATTTATGTTTATAGGTGTACTGCCCTTTAAAAAAACTACTTTCACACCCCGTGTAATGTTTGCTTGTTTTTATGGAACATTTTAAGAATGCAGGCTACTACGTTTTCGAAAGCAGTTTCACAGCTGTGTTTTATAGGTAATTATAACTCTTGAAACCTCTGTCATTTCATATTTAAATGGATTCTCTTGCATGGCTGTTTCAGTTTCGGTACTTTTCGTTTCTGCGTGTTGTCGCTTTTAGTGAACAGTGAAGTATTTCTATAGTTTCAGCTGGGCACATTTTGTATGTAATGTAGTGCTTTGGTTGTTAATGAAGTATTCGTTGTTGAAGAAACACGGCTGCAAGACATCCTTTTATCGATTCCAATATTTTTAGGTCGCGCAATTAGGGAAGCTTCTACGGATCCTGATAATTTGGATGATATTAATGTTGCTGATTTGGCCACAAAACTGTGTAAAGAGGCTCAAGTTTTAATCAACTTCTTAAACATGTCTGCCCCTGTGGTATCGCGAATGAGATCCCTGCTTGCAAGGTTGCCTGACCACACACTCCCGGATGTTGTTACTGCTGTTGTGAGATCGAACCCGGAGGAAAAACCAAAGGTACTGCCATCGTTTATTGCAATATTTTATTTAGATGCACTTAAAAGATATCTTGTTAGTTTTTAACTCAACTGATAGCTCTTTGAATCGTCCATTTCGCTTGTGCGATTTTGCATTATCGTCTGCAAATCTTACAGCAGATCAAATACTCGTGCTATTTCGGAATGTTACCAGAAATACAGGCATATCGTGAGTGATCACGCGGTAATTGTGAAGATTAGATATATTTGCAAGTTGCTAACATTAGCTGTTGGTAACACATTATAACTAATATATCTTTTTTGAAGCTTCGCTGCTTGAAAAGTTGAACGATTTGTTTAACATACAGTACCTACAGTATAGTCCAATGACTCATTGCTTGTTGCGTTTTCAAGTTTTGCAAAATTAATATTCAGTATCTATAGATTACTGGTACATCATAAACCGAGCTTTTATAAAAACGCACCAGCAAGCAATGTTTTTATTATGTTGCGAGTTCTTTTACCTGTTTATGAATTTGTTCTTGACAGTTAAATGATGGTTTTTGTAGAATTCTTTAGGCATTATTTGAAGTATTATTTTTTATTATCTGATATCTTCTCTTTTAGATTCTTGACGCCATGGACTTAGAAGAAAGATTACGACGCACGCTCCCGCTAATAATCCGGCAGCTGGAGAGTATTAAGCTTGTGAAAGGCAACGGTAAGACGAAACTCTCTGTTTAAACGTAAAATTTGATGTTTTCTACAATTTTTAGACATTATAGAAAATCGGTTACATTAACTTGGTTAAAGAAACTAAAGACTTCTAAAAACTATTTTCCAGTTAATTACAAAATCTTCCCCTAAGTTAGTAAAGCTAACGCCGGTTGTTTTGGAAAATATCAACAATTAGTTCAATACGTCTACATGAACTTGCAGGCATACCCCGCCTATATGAACTTGCCCGTAGTAACACAGTACTTGATATTAACGTGAGTCTTAACTGTGATGTGTGAAAACGTATATTTTACTTTTAATGAGAGTACAGCAAGACTTGTTTTTTTGTCTGTAAAATTAATTTTGATTATTAAACTTTGCCTATGGTTTTCATTCATGTCGATAATTTTTTGTTTTTGCATATCATGATTGTTTCGTTAGATCCACGTTACAATCAATAAAACTTGGATCAAGACGGACTGCAGGATGTGATTATTATCGGGGGCAAAGATTAGGAGAAAAAAGACAAATCGCTTCCGCATAATGCCTTTGCGTGAGTCGAGAAAAGAAAACAATGACGAGGAAGGTAGGTTTAATAGCTTTCTAAAAACATTTTCTAGTCAGGTCCCTTTTGGCCTAGGTAACTTGGTGAATACAATGCAATTACAATTTCCTTTTTAATACATTCAACATGTTGTGTAAAATGTGACAGGCCACATTGGTAGTTTCAGCGCTCCCTTCTGGAACGTAGGTTAGGGGCTCAGTTATTATGTTAGCCGATCATATAAACGATGGATCCCGCCGATCATAATTCACTTAGTTGTAAAAGCACATTTTTTTCATGCAATTTTTTATTGTAAATACAAGTAAAATACACAAAATGTATTTATGAAATATACTAAAATATAAAAAAAATACAAGTAAAAGACCTAATCGCTGATACCCCTCTCCTGACTCGAAGTGAGGTCATTTAGTCCGGCATATTGCGGGCACCTCTATTGTTCTTACTGCTATAACAGGTCAGAAAAAAGGCGAGTTTAGCTTGTAATAACATCCTACTCATCAACTTGGTTTTCACTTCGTCAATCATCAATTCCGAATATTTTTTGTATTGGATGTGCTATCAACATTCAACAGTAGTGTAGCTTACGGGATAAATGTTCTGGCACTTTTGTCGGGTTAAATAATTTGCAAATTGCCAAAGCACACTGGGCTGATTCGAACCAAAAGACGTTCTTCGTTGTTTTGCTCTTAACAGCTACGTGTTTTACCAACTGATCAACAACGGGATTTACATTAACTTTAAGAAACAGGTTTTTGCTTTTTCCAACTAATGTGACTTATTAAAGAAAGTCTGAAGCCCAAAAATGGCTGCTGTAACCGTTTTGCTCTCTCGATTGCTTCTCAGTTCGAAGAAGCTCTATTTTCCTTTTAAATTCTTCAATCTTAAATTTTTTTTTCGTAACTATTCTTTTCAAGATCTCTCCTTAATGTAGCCTTGGTCTCAAAACTTTGGATTTCTCAAAACTTTGGTCTCCGCCAGACGGTCCAGCTTATCGTCCTCAAACGCTATCTTTAGTTCAGAAAGTAGTTTCTCGGCTTTCTCTCGCTTTTCTATTTCCTCTGCAAGCTTTTGTTGCCAATTATTTGCCTTCTAATCGTCTTGCAATTGAAAAACCTCTGAAGAAGTAGTTCTTTCATTTTTTTTCTGTACCAGATCTTCACTTTTTGTACTTGTCTTGTCAACATTCGTTCCAGTAAATTCTTCTTCTTTGTTTTGCTACTCTACAATTTTGCTTGGGGTTCTCAAGAAACATTTGCCGTTTTAGATTTCCCTCATGTCCAAACTCATTCTCGACCAAATCATCTTCAAAATAATTCAACATGGAATCCTCTTCATCAACACTCTTGAAAACGTTTATCGCCTCTTCGTCATTGCTTTTCTTTGCTTTTGCGCCCAGCAACATTTCCAATTCCTGAACTCTATTTTCCAGTTTGTTTCTTCTTTTATTCTCCTCGGCAAGCAGTGCTTGCACGTTGTTCGCTGATTCGTTCTCGTGAGCAATGCAAGCTCCCGCCTTGTGCATATTCGCTTTGAAATCTGCTTTCTCTGCATCAAAAACTTTCAGTTTCATTTTGAGTTGTTCGATTTGTAATTTTTTCTTCAACCCATCTGCTTCCAGATCCCTCCTCAGCTTGGCCTCCTCTTCACAAGCATCCCTCCAAACTTTTATTTCCATTGCAGTATCAATCTTTTCATCATCATCTATTATCATTTGTAATTCCAACACTTTCTTCTCAGCTTTCTTTCTTTTTTCAATTTCCTCCGTCAGCACTGCGAAATCTTCCAAAGTTTCAGTTTCTCTATCTTTTTTCTGGGGACGTGTTTCTTGGTTATCTTCAACGCAATTGTTGATTCCAATGTTTCTCTTAAAATATCCTGATGCATTATCCTCAAGTTTGAGCATCATTGCCACTTCGCCATCGTTTCTCTCGACATTCTTTCCTCTTTCAAGTTCATTTTTGAGCAGAATTTCGAAGATTTTGAAACGTCCCAGCTTTGCATTTTGTTCTGGCGAGGCTATTTTGTTTTCCATGGAATCAAGCAGCTTCTTTAAATCGTCGACTTTCTTTTCAGCATCGATTCGTTTCTCAATTTCTTCTGCAAGCATTGCAAGTAATTCATCATTACCCGTAGTTTGCCAAAAGTATTGATTTTGTGGTTTGTTTGAGCTGTCAATGGCTTGTTTCTTGTCAGTTTCAAGACACTCTATTTTCATGATCAATTCTTCGATCATGAGTTTCTTTTCTGAACCATCTGCTTCAAGATCTTTTCTCAATTCGGCCTCCTTTTCATAAAGATCCCTCAAAACTTTGGTCTCAGTCGCAATGTCAAGTGTATCATCCACAACCGACATTTTCAATTCCGAAAGGTTTTTCTCGACCTTCGTTCGCTTTTCTATTTCCTCCGCCAGCATTTGTTGCGAGTTATTTTCGATTTGCTGCTCAGGTATGAGAATGTCGCTAGTTGAATTTCCTTTATCTTCTTTCAGCGGCATTTCTGTGACATTTGTACTCGGTTTTCCATCACAGTTGATTTCCATTCCGTCACCTGCTGCGTTTAAACCATCCACGCTATCTGCTCCACATTCTGCACCATTTCGGTCCTCCTTTGCCTGCTCCCTCAATGTCATTTCGTTTTCTGTTTTTCCAGCGAATCCTGTTTCCCTAATTTCCTCCGCAAGCATCGTTTTGAACTTATGGTCCAAATAATGTTCTTCAAAATATTTCTTCGTAATTCGCTCTTGAAGAAGGTCGTTTGATATCTCATCAATAGCTTTCCGTTGTTTGGCGTCGAGCAAAATTTCCAGTTCTTTAACTTTTTTCTCCGTTTCGTTTCTTTTTTCAATTTCCTCCATAACAACTGCTTCCATGTGGTTAGCAGTTTGTTCTTTGAAATGTCCATGTTGATGGCAAGCTCCCATCATGTGTACGTTTTCTAGAACGTCTTTTTTCTCAGCATCAAGCATCTTTATTTTCATCTTCAATTGCTCTATCCTTAAATTTTTGTTCAAAGCATCAGCCTGCAGATCTCTTCGTAACTGGGTTTCCTCCTGACAAAGATCCTTCAAGACTTTTATCTCCATTTGAGTATTCTCATGACTCTCAGTCATGGCCTTCAAATCCAGAACTTTGTTCTCAACTTTCTGTCGCTTTGCAATTTCCTCCTCAACCATCAACTTCAAATTAATAGTCTTTTGCTGTTCTTCCAATAGCAAATCTTGTAATGTTTCGGTTTGTTTGTTTTTCAGTTCTGGTAAACTGCTGTTTTTATTTTCCAATGGAAAATCTGAAGTTTCGGTTTGTTTGTCTTTCAGCTCTGGCAAATTTCTCTTATTTTCAGCAAAGTTTTCTTTCCTGTTTTCTTCTTCACTCAACTCTACTGTGCTGTCAGTTTCTTCTCCACTTGTCAATTCTTTGGTTATTTTTTCAATTTCTTGTTGCAAATTGATCAGTTCATTCTCGGCAGTTTCCTTTTTCTCGATTTCGACTTCAAGTTGAAGTCTAATCTCGTTCGAGCGCCGACTCAACCCAATAACATCATCCTCCAGGTCACTTATCAAACTTTCTTCTTTCGCGAGCTTGTCGATGAATTTCGCCACTGTGGCTTCAGCATTTGCTCGCTTTTCACTTTCTTCCTCCAACATTTTTTCAGTCGTGTGCAAATTTCCGACCTCTTGATTGTACAGATCTCGAAGTTTCACTTCATCTTTTTCTATCAAACAATTTAGATAAGCTACTCGTTTTTGCTCATCCAAAAATTTCTTGTTGATTTCTTCCTTCGTTGCTCTCTCGCTTTCTACTAATCCTTTCAAGTGTTCCACTTCAACTTTCAAGTCATTATTCCTGCTGCGCTTCTCTGTCAGCTCATCGTTGAGTTTCTCCACATCGCCTTTGAGATTTATGAATTTCTTCTCCCAATTAACTTTTTCTTGAACTTCTGTTTCCAGAAGACTGTTTAGTTTCTCGGACAACGTTTTTTCTTCCTGCAACAAGATTTCCAAATTGATGTTTTTTGCAGTTTCGTGTTCGTGTTTACTTTCAGCCTTCTTCCTCAAGCACTTTTCCAACTCAAGTGCGTGTTTCACTTGCTTGAGCTTTTCCATCTTGTTTCCACATGAACGCACTAAACCTTCAGTTTTTTTGCCCCATGCAGAATTTCGTCGAAACTGATTTTTCTTTTTTTTCTTCATCAGCATCTTTCGTGCAATTTCCACTTGCTTGGGCTCTTTTTTCTGTTTCTTAATTTGATTGGTCAGCGCAGCTTGCAACTTTAATGCACCTCGTTCTATTTTCACGCAAAAGCTCTCTGAAAAATCATTTTGGTTGTTTCTCCTAAGGAACAGAACCAACTGCTTTACGCGCGACGAAATCAATGAAATCGCGCGATTCCGTCTGCCTTCGATTGCATTTCCTTCTTTTTCATGAATCAAAATCGCCGATTCAATGTTTGATTTGACATCTTTTTTGGCGGCGACGGCTCCCTCAAGTTTTTTTACCAATCCATTAGACTCGTAGTGCTGACCCGTGTGCAGCACCGCTTCATTTTCGCTTTTAGCTTCTTCCGATGAAACTTCTGAAGCGTGATTTTCATTGGCATTAGTAGCAAGTTTTCCAGCTATGCGTTTTACCAATGCACAACTTTTTGTTTGCTCCAAACTGCGTTTTTCCTTAACCAGTTTGGCTCCTCGTGCAACCATAAATTTCTTAAAATCTCCATAATCGTGCAGTATGTTATGAAGCTCTATGTCTACACTATCCGCTCGATACTTTTCTTTGGCTAGTATCTTTTCAACGAATTTTCGATAATTGATTTCCTCTTCAAGTTGCCGTTTCAAACTTACGGCATTTCGCTCAGCCGTTATTCTACGATCCGCCTCATCTCCTATCACGCCCTGAAGCTTTTCGATATCGCTGAATCGCTCATAAAGCTCGTCTCGTAGTTCGTTGCTTCGCTTCCACTCATTATGAATTTCTGTTCTCATAGTTGCGGATCGTAAGCGTTCACGAGCCAGACATTCGTCGAGCAGTTTATTTTTGCTCTCTTCCTCCAGCGCCTCTTTTCGGCACTTTTCCAACTGTTTTTCCAGTCGAAAAGCCTTCGCTTCTGCAAATTGTCTCGCCAATTGTTCGTTGCCAAGATCGATTTTGCATTGATTGGCCAATTTCTCGGCTTCCATCTTCGACTGGACGTGCTTAGCGATTTGTTTTCTGGCTGCGTCTCTGACTTTCGCTTGAACTTCAATTAATTGGAACTTGCTCTTCGCTGCGGCCGCGCACTTCTCATCATCGCTCGTCTTCTTACATCTCTCCAACTCGGAACGCAATTTGCTTGACTCCCATTGGAGACCCTCGATTTTGCACGACGACAAATACAGATTGTATCTGAGTTCGTTGATAACTTTGGTATCGCTCTTTTTGCTAGGCGGTTTACCGATAAGAGGAGAGGCAAGATGAGCATGTTCGATTGTTCCAACCTAAACAAGATAGAAACCTAAACAACCTCATCACTCAAGAATGAATTGTAAATAGAAGCAAAAAGCGTGGAATAATCAGAATAAGTTCTCCTGCCGAGATTTTGCTTTAGAAGTTGTTGGACATGCGTTTCATTTTTTTTTCACTTTATGTTTAATAGTGTTGCTTTCTACTGGTAAGGTTTAACATGAACCATTTCTTTGATTTTCTTTAAAATTTGGAAATGCCAATGGGGGTAGGGGGGCTGTTTTCTATTCCAGTGCAGAAATTGGTCTAAAAAGTGCTACAAACGTGGTATTTTCCATATTCTGCATGCCAAGAGGCGCAGGCTGTAGCCCCCCTCTCTGTCAGGAACATTGGATCACCGGAAACTTCGAAGCAGGTGCGGATTCCTGCCAATCACGAAGTACTCTTTGCAACGAAAAGTGAGCGGATTGTCAAATAATTGGCGTCTGACACTATGTGGTGACAGGAGGATAAATATACACTACAACAACAAGTCAAGACTAGGCAATTGTGGCCAAAGTGATGAAAACCTTTTCAATAGTAATCACTTAAGCTACAGTATTTGTATTAGCATTGCTGCGTTGTTTAAACTCTTCGTATGCATTAGTAGGCACTTGCCAGCAGCATCATCAAATGAACGACACTATTGTGGCTTTGTGGCAAATGGGAATATAAACTGCTTTTTTAGGCGATTTTTGTTTTCAAGGGTCTTTTTCGTGAGTACTTTTAATCTCTGATTGATGAAATGCGAAGTTTTGTGGAATAATTAGTCCTTTATTTCGCACCTCCTTCTCGGCTTGTCTCGCATCCTCCTCAACCTTCTGAATATTGTTCGCCATAACAGCGGCCTCCTGATCTTGCTCCTGCCCTTTACCGCCACTCATCACTTTTCTTGACGATACCTAAAACGTGCGATATGTTGACAGAATTTTAAAAAAATCAAACACATTGAAACTTTACTAAAAACATAAATATTCAATTTTTGAAAAGTGCATGACCGAATTAAGAGTTGTTCAAGGTGCAGATTATCCTGATCATTATTCTGTAAAGCCAAGTTTCGTTTGATTCTTGCAATCGTCATCGACTATTTGGAAAGGTGTAAATGTGCTGCATTGCTTTACGTGGCGTAGAGTTTCGTTTTGATCAGTAAAAACAATATTTTAACCATGAAATTAATGAAATACGGAGTTTTGTGGAATAACTAATCCTTTGTTTCTTTCTCACCTTATTCTCGGCTGGTCTTGCATTTTCCTCAACCTTCTCAATATTGTCCGCCATGACAACGGCCTTTATACCTTGATTTTGCCCTTTACCGCCATTCCTCACTTTCTTTGCCGATACCTAAAATGTGCGATATTTTAACAGAACTTTTGAAAATCACACACATTGAAACTTGATAAAAAATTAGAACATCAATTTTTAAAAAATGTATGATTAAAATAAGAGTTGCCTAGTTCTGCGTTTTCCGTGGTCATTATTTTGTTAAGCTAAGTTTTAATTGATTCTTGCAGTCCTGAAAACGAACTCCTTCAAACTTTGTCTTTTAAGGTGCGTTTAGATCGAAAGCACCGCAACGTGAAGAAGAAGTGTGCTGTGAATTATTTGCAAAGGTGCTGCTTTGCGTGTCGAAAAGTTTTCGTTGTCATGAGTAAAATCAATATTGTAACCGCAGAATTAATAAACGCAGAGTTTCGTGGAATAAATTATTTGTATATATATTTTTTGTACCGTTTTCTCGGCTTGTCTTTCATTTTTCTCAGCATCGTCCACCATTACGACAGCCTTCTGGCCTTGATCCTGTTCTTTATTATCGCCACTTCTCGCTTTTCCTCCCGATTTCTAAAACATAAAGCGTTCAATTTGACAAAATTTTAACATATTAAAAGCTTGTTTTGACGTTTGCTGGCCAGACCTTTTAATAGTTAATCGTTCGCGCGCTATCTGGCCTAAAGGCTACCACAGCGCAAAAGCCTAGGAAAGCGTTATCAGAACGGCGACTACTTAAAAATAAGCAATGCAAAAAAGTTGTCTTCCCGCAGGAATCGAACTTGCAGCCTGGACCGGTGATCCAAAGGCTGCAGGTTCACTTCTTGTGGGAAGACAAGTTTTTCGCATCGCTTGTTTTTTAATAGTCGCGGTTCTGGTGACGCTTTCCTAGGCTTTTGTGCTGTGGTAGCCTTTAGGCCAGATAGCACGCAAACGATTAAATATTAAAAGCCGTTAAATAGGAATTAAGTATAACTAAGATTAAATTAAATTAAGAGTTGCGTAAGCTACGCAATGTTTAAGAACATTTTAAAGAAAATAGAGCGAACATAAAGTGTACAGCAACATCAGAGCATTTTTTTATGAGGGAATTTGCGTGTTCTGGCAGAATCAGCAAAGTCGGCAAGAATCGAACTATTAATCTCATAAATCAGGATCTGACTTTGGCCGCTTCGTTCAACCCAGCCAACAATCGTTTTAGTCAAAGATACCAAACTTCCTGCAGCTTGCGGAAAATTTGATATGAAATGCTAAAATTTTTGAAAGTGCTTCTACTTTAGTACCGTTTGTCCCAGTGGCAGGTGTACACAATCTCCATTCAATTTCGAAATTCCAGTTTTCAACATTTTGTTTGTGTTTTTGCCGAAATCAATCCACACCTAAACAAAACAAAAAGTTTACCGCAGAATCAAAATATGATATTCCATCATAAGTGTAACTTTTGTTTTTTACCCAAGTTACTTGTTCCATGGCTGTCTGGCAAGCTATCGGAGGAAAACAATACTCAACGTAATTCATATTGAACTATTTTACGCGCTATCGCAAAAAAGTTAATAAAATTTGAAGCTGTGTAGTTAATATACTAAAATGTGTGATTTGAAAAGTTAAGTTTTATTGTCCGAAACGGTATGGCTTCTGGCAAAACACTGAACCAACAATGAAAACCAAAAGTATAAAACTTCAATATTGTAAGCTGTTGACTCAGCATGCAGAGTGGTATGAAAAGACAAACCGGTTACACTGATGATCCCTGATCAGACGAGATCGATTATTCCTGCTGTTACACTGACGGATATTAATTTTCTCTCACATTTCTCGTTATTATGAAGTTTTAGAATCTTCGAGATCTCAGTAACCAAGCTTGGATTCTCTGTATATGAGTTAGCAAAAGGAGTGTTGGCGTGACATTTTTCAAAATTTTATTTTCCTCCGCAACTTTCACCAAATGGCAGCCAATGAAAAAAGCCACCCCCCTACCTTCGAATCCTGAGCTTGGTTTTCCAAATCAATGCAATCCTTTTTCGATTTCTCCTGTTCAGCCCAAAGCTGCTTCACCTCATCACCTCGTGCCCCCTCGCACATTTTCTTCCTCTCCCCTTCATAAAAAGACTCCCTTATTTTCTCCATCCTTCCCTCCCCTGTAAGAGTAAAACGTTACTCAATTTGTGATGATACCACCAGAATGATTTATGTTGTTCGTTGTGCAACAAAAAAATCTGCGGTTCTATTTTCAAACCAGTCAAATCGAGCGCAGTGTTACTGAAAAAGCTACAGGTATTTCTTGTAGCAAACTATACAACAGAGGTGCTCCAATAACATTAGATGGTTTCACCTACTAACCATCAGGGCATGATATGGATTGAAATAGAGGACGGTTTTTCCATATTCCATACTGGCAATTTTCTTCCATTCCATTTCCATTCCACACCAAAAATCTTCCATTCCATATTAAAATTTTCTTCCATATTCCGTTCCATACTAAAATTTTCTTCCATATTCTATTTTATACTTCCATACCAAAGAAATTTTAGACTGGAAGCAATGCAACGTATATTTTGTTGCTTTGCAATGTTGTAAGCAACCATTCGTGAAGGTGTGCCAACAATACTAAGATGCCACGACCGGTATCTGTGGAATACAACAACAGTTTAGCATTTCCGACAAGTTTGACGTCGTTCGTGGTCGACTCCTGGGAAATCATAACGACTTCCACTGGCAGTTAGGTGGCCAGATCAACCACCAACCCTGCAGCTACAAAGCAGCTCGAGTCATAAGATGCACAGAGCTGGACAGCGCTGTTTCGAGCTTGTAGCTCTCATCGGCAGCCCTCAGCTTCTCTAACAAAGTTATTCCCCAGCTGGACTAGACTCTTGGCCAAACTGGACAAACCTTAAGGGCTTGCACAGCGGCAGAGGTTTTGTAGGGAATAAACGATTTTTCACTTGTGGTACTTAAAAAAACAAGTGAAAAAATCACTAAACCCTTGTAGTAAGGACAGCCATAGGCCATCCCTACTACAAGGGTTCCCCTTGTGTGACCACGGAAATCATAATCGACAAGTTTGACGTCCTTCGTGGTCGACTCCTGGGAAAATTCGGCCAAGAGTCTTGTCCAGCTGGGGAATAACTTTGTTAGAGAAGCTGAGGGCTGCCGATGAGAGCTAAAAGCTCGAAACAGCGCTGTCCAGCTCTGTGCATCTTATGACTCGAATTTAGCATTTATTTGTACCTTTTAGTAAAGCTTTAAAAGACTATACTAATGACTCTGAAAATAAACAGGAATAAATACTCATACTTAAGAAACATAATAGATATGCGAACACTCGTCAATAAACTTATACTATACTTAACGTGTCTTCTAAAACAACTGTGTGATCTGATAATCTAGTACGGTACTGAACTGTGAAAAGCGAACAAACGTAAAGGTGAACAAGACAGAAGTGGATTACGGTTACCAGAAACTAATTAAATGACGTGACATATACAATGCGTACAAAATAAAACAAAAGACTGGGTTCAAATCTTATCAAAATCTGGTATGCAAATTGCACATGGTTTAATGCATAGGCGTAGCTTGGATTTTGAATTGCGGGGAGGGCTAAACCGAAAATCATGCAATGACGTCTTCAGAAGTTGTTGAAAAGAGGGACTTTTTATGGGAAAAAGAATGAAAGATCAAAAGCTGGGCGTCTGATTTGGCTCGTAACCTAGATTTGCTATAAAAGAAGGACTAGAACCGCAAGTTAAAAATTTTTCTATCCTATCAAAATTGAGAGACGTGGTGAGCAAATTAGTACAACTCAAACATGTCACAGAGGAGGCATGGGGGCGGAGCTACCAGCCGCTGGGCGATTTTTTGTAAGTTTTATGAAAAAAATGGCTATTTTAATGGGATTCGGATCACATTTCGCACATTTTCAGAGCCATTTAAAAGAACAAAATTTTTGATGTTTGAAAGCCAATTGAAAAAATCACTCCCTTTACTTCAGGTCAAGTCCAAAATACGTTTAAAATCTTGCATTTTGGGGTTAAATTTTGTGGCTTGGCCCAAGTCAGGGAAATCAAGGTACATTGCTTTCTGTAACATTTTTAGCATTAAATAATGCTCTCAAAGATTTGCCTTAGAAGATTTTTGTTTTGTCATGAAAATAACCAGTTTTAAGAATACATGTACGATCAGGGGCCCAGGCACCCTCGATTCAAATTCAATAATTTGTTCAATGAGCATTTCCCCAAACTAGGTAGTAGGTTTTTTCAAAAACATTTTGTCTCGTGAAAACTGACGAAATGGAGGTGAATTGTTATTTGAAGTTGGTAATTTAAAGTTATTTGAAGTTGGTACATTAGATGCCATAAATGGTTACTAATCATGTTATTGTAATATAAAAGTTAGCTGAGGCCTAAAACAGATTATTGCATAAACAAGTTAGATGAGAGCCTGAGACTGAATTGCACCTTTTAGAACAAAAAGACTGAATGCACCTTTTAGAACAAAAACACTGAATTTCTCCCGGCTTGTACATTTAAATTGATTGGTAAAATTTAAATTGAGAGGGCATGGGCCCCCTGGTCGTCAATATAAGGTATTGCTAATTGCCGTTGTAGGCATGTACTGTTGCATTCCAAAAATGCAATAAGAAACTGAATAAATAGGCTTTGTGTCATCATTTTCATCATTGGTAGCATTTCAATTGAGGGGAGAGGCACAGGGCCCGGTCCTTCTGGATATGCCTATGGTTTAATGATTACCGTACAAGTTTGCCCTCACATCAACTAGAATATTTACCGTAATAGAAACACCGAACTTCAACACCAAAAAGAATTACTATAAGCTTAAAAATTAAAAATATACATAAAATTAAGCTGAAACGGGGATAAAATACAAATACGAGTTTTTGTGACGATGTAAGAAAACAAAATTTACGACTGGGCAAATCATCAGCCTCAAAATAAAAAAACGAGTCAAATCAATCAAAATCGTCAACTGTAACATCAATGCTGCAATTAAATTGCTATTTACTTACAATGATGCAATACGTACACTGTTTGCGCAATGTACAAAACCAAAGTACTGCGATTTGCCGACAATAATATGCGTAGATATTGAAGTTGAATACTTCTGTGACAATATTATTATCACGACCCGACATCGGTATGTAGTTTTCTGTAAATACAATGCACGAAATCTAGTATGGAATTGATATGGAAGTATGGAAGATTGTCTTCCATTCCATTCTTGAAATCTTCCATTCCATTCCATTCTGGCATCTTCCATATTCCATACCGAAATTTCCGTTCCATTCCATACCATGCCCTGCTAACCATACATACGGCGTAATAGATACGACGATCTTGTTAGTCTTTCATGTCGATAAAATAAATGCATATTGTACTGTTCTGTCTGTAACGCTGAGAAACGGTAGCTTTAAAGTTTGCCAGCCTTTTAATTGAAGGCAGAAGAATATAATTCATTTGATGAAAGGGTTCAATAATAATGGATTGCAGTACCTTAAAAAGTTAGCAAAATTGGCACCTCGCTTACTGCGGAGGTTTTTCTCGATTGATTGCGTTTTCATCTTCCCGCTGCGAGAAAACGGCTGTGGCGCTGGGTTTGGAATGTATTTGCATTCGCTTAGTATTTGCCATATGTCATATGTCAAGTTTTCGGCTGATATGACTTTATTCCAGTTAATTTGCTGCTGCTTCGAAGTTATCAAGCAGATACAATTGCTAAAAAGGATTTATCCACGGACACAACAACGTGACCGGCCGGACGTTAGTTGAATGCATAGGTTGTTTTCGTTTGACCGGTAACGCCTCATACCTCTCGCTCCACGCATGAAACAAACAAAAAAAAAACAAAACCGATATTAATATTAATCCCACCTTCTCCGCTCGCTCCATTTTCGCGGCTCATCTCCGCTTCTCTACTAAGGTTATTCCCCATTTAACTTCCTCTACTATACGCTGACAAAGATCAGGCTTATCTCTCTTCTCAATGCCTGATCCCAAAAGATTCGCACCAGAAAGCTTGTAGAATAAGAATGTAATTGACAATATTGTTGACAATTATAACCTAGAAAATTAAAAAAAGCTTGATCAAAAATTAAAAGCTAAATGGGATAGTTAACTATTGCTAAACGTTTATCTGTTCTTATAACTCTTGCCTTCTGTAATTAAAAAAACAATAGCTTCCTATAAATTTTACGATTATGAAAACCGGCATCAGATTTCCAGAGGCATTGAAGGACTCAAAACACCGAACGCATTTACTTGGGATGGTATAAGATGAAGCAATAACTGAAAGAAATTCTATTTATGTTTTCGGATGACTGGTATCTTACGTTTATGATTTCATTTCACTAACGTTGGTTGAAATGTTTGTCATCATTAAATATGTGCTTCTTAATTTGGTTCATTTCAACTTAAATTTAGTTTACCCAGGCTAAATCAACAAATATTTCACCCTTTACAACTAGAATGTTAAGAAAAAATTGCAATTAAGTTGCCGCAATAACTGCATGCTTCAACTGTTTAAATAATTGGTTGTTTTGCTTTGCTTTTATTCTGCGCGGTTATTTCCGAACAAATTGTACCGAACAAAAGTCAGTCTATTGGGTATCGGAACCAAAAGAAGTTATTTTTTATTCGTTTCCAAAAATAATTTACATCCTCTCACCTTGGATAAAATTTCCAATGGCAAAAAAATTATTTTTTTCACTCTATTACCTTAATTGAGATTACGTCACAATTATACTAAGTGTTAGTAACAATTACGTTAAAACTCATGTAGTTTTTTCATGTATGCTTGATAAATTTTAGACTTGGTTAATTTGTTTTCATCATTTTATCATTTGCATTTAACTCTTGTTTATGTATTTTACCCCTTATACTTTTACCCCGTTGTGGTTTTGGTGTTCAAGTACCGGTACCCGTATTGGTAAAATTATCCAAATTGAATGAACTGATGTTCCGAAAAAGCAACCTTTGGTATGTTTTTGCTCTGCAAACTTTTTTTTTCAACTTTATGGTTTGAAAAAAAATTTAAGGTTTATGGTTTGACCTGACGGGGAACTTAACGCAGACCTATCGATTTAAAAACATACGCTTAACCCACCTGCCATTAACAGTTTCGACTTTCTGAAATGCTGACATTTTTTTATGGCATGATTTTATTTCCGGCGAGCTTCAAAATTTAGAAACAAAGATCAGCTCTGCTGGAATGCCCAATGACGTCCTCAAGGTAAATGATTGGTCGGCCTATTTATATTATTGGTAAGTCCTCAAGATTGTTTTTGTATTTTTTGGAATTACTTTTATTCGCAACTACACTACCAACAAAAATTATTAGCAGGTATCAAAAAATTATTCGCAGCTACCTCTGTTGTTCTGCCTCATAACCTATGAGCGTCTACGTGGAACTATTGTTTGGCTCTTCTTTGTCTTTGACCTGTGGTCCAGATCTTAGGATGCGGTCCAATTGTAAGATCTTGCAGAGTTCCTTTGCGCTCCCATTTCTCGGAAAGGATAGCAAGAACACCGAGCCCTTGTTATCTTGAATTGTTTGCAGGTAGCGAACAGGTAGATGAAACGATTAAAAAGCTCCCGAGCGCTTTGCCTGATCACTCGCTCACGCGAAATTATCTCGAACTTCTAGTGGAGTTGCTTTGGCTCCATGAAACAAAAGACAGGTATGGGGTGTAAAGTACGCGACATGAATTAAATTTTAATTTTTCGGAAAAAATTTTTTTTTAATGTTTCGTTTGCTACTTGACTTTTTTCAAGCTAAATTTGCTGTATTTTCAACTCAACAAAGCTCACCAAACAACGATAGTTGCGGTAAAGGCCCCTGTCTATCGACTCAGCCGAACTGGAGCTGGAACTAGTCTTCACAGTAAAAAATGTTTGGTGTGTGGTTTTCCAGACACAAACTCTAAAGTCTAAACAATTCAGCAAAACTGGTACAAAGTTTAGAATTTTAGAAAGGTTTACTTCGATGTTTGGGATCTTAAACTGGAGATACTAACATGTTTTGCCGCAGTCTTAAGTCATCTTCATGGCGTTTCATTTAAAAACGTAAGCAACGCACTGAAAACAATTTAATGCAATGTGCGATGAGCTATCCCGACGCGTTTCGACCTTGCTCTTGGGTCTCATCAGGCGACAATCACACAATATATACATCACTAAAACAAAATATACACACTGTGCGATTGAATTAAATAAAATTTAGGTAAAAAAATATTACAGTATATTCACCTGTTCAGTCTAAAGTTCAGCAAAACGGCTACTAAGTTAAACATTTTGGAAAAATTTACTTCGATGTTTGAGGTCCCAAACATCGAAGTAAAGCTTTCTAAAATGTTTAACATTGTAGCTGTTTTGCTGAATTGCTTAAGCTTCCCTACATAGTGTTGCCCAGCATTTACATTCAACTAGAGCTCTCCCTGTACATTTCCATGTACTGTTAAAGTAGGGCTACCATACGTCCTCTTTTAAGAGGATTTGTCCTCTTTTTTTGTTTAAAATGAATTGTCCTCCGAGGACTCTCAAAAAGTAGCCAAGTGTCCTCTTTTTCAATGCTCAGAACTTAAAGGCGGGGATCGAAGAACAAACCAACCAAAAACTATATCCTTCCGTCCACACTCGCGTTCGATTCCCGCCGACCCAAATCCTACCGGACTGACAGAAGACCTTTTTTTGTGAGATCACCATTTTCGAAGGGCAAAATCAGCGCAAAAACTGAAAGCTTTTTTTTTTGAGATCACCATTATTGAATGCAAAATTAGCGTAAAAACCGAAAACGTTTTTTTTGGAGATCACCATTTTCGAGGAGCAAAATTGGTGCAAAAACAAGTGGTCTCCAAAAAAAAGTCTTCAGTCAGTCTAGTTGACGGTACCTTCCGCGAGTTAGTTCGTTTCGGCATCGTTTTTCAGAACTGTCCTCTTTTTGGTCAATGAAAATATGGTACCCCTATGTTAAAGTGGATTTTGAAATAAAAAGGTGATACCCAATCCAATGCTGATTCTTCTTATTTAATAGCAGTTTTGGAATTTCATGGAGTTGAATGTGTCACGTCAGTGATTTTCAGACATAGTTAAGTTACTAAATACTATTCGTAAAAGTAGCGTTTGGTTATTACAGCACTTTGTGAGAAATACATTTGTTTGGTATTTTTTGCATTACTATACAGTAGCTTGCCAGGTAAAGATTATTATTATTTTTTTGCAGATTGTAAGATAAACGTAAATATAAAGACAGGCTTTGCTGCTTATGTGAATTCAGTGCTCTTCCATATGGTGATGTTATGGAGACTTGGTCGGGATTCCCGCTGATCATATACTACCGTGCAAGTGTACAACACCAAAGTATAATTGATTGTTGAAGCTGATTAGACTCAACTGAAATAAACTACTACTACTACTACTACTACTCAATCTTACTACAAATTTTTATTATGTTTTCAAGTTTTGCTGTATGATTGGAATCGATTAATATAAGAGATAATTTTATGGTGGGAATTGATTATTATGAAGGACAATTAACTTATCACATTGTATTGGCAATTTACTAGTCACAATCAACCACAAATCTTAATACATGACAAGAAAACGATGTACTGAGGAAAAAGAATTGAATGGCAAACAGATAGTTTTTATAATATCAACTTCGGAAGAGTCTATTATTGCTGCCTAGCAACATCGGAAAATTTGGGTCACAACGGTCGGAGTGTTTACTTTGTAAATTCGAGATTTGGAAGCACCAATTTTTTCAAAAGTTTCATGTTCTTCGACGTGATTTCAATTCGTACTGTATTAAAATTTTTCTCGCAATTGGGATTGCAAATGTTCAAAAACTGTGTCCGATGATCGTTTGAAACCTGGTTATGTTGACCCAGTTCAACTGCCAGAAACTTTGACTCGCTCGCAAACGCGGAAGACTGCGAATCAAATATGATTGTTGATTTGAGCTCTGATGGTTTTATTTTGTGGGATGTTTTCTGTTGAATAATTCTTTTCTATTTTTTGTGTTGAACCGCTTGCGTTTCTGTGGAGGAGCCAGTGGCAACTCTCTTATCGATAATGACGTCACTGATACGATTGTCTGAATTGTGTTTTTAGTGTTATGATTCTCATTGTAGACTAACAGGTGGAAGCAAGCATACGTATGCTTTTTTTATCTGCAGAATCAAGTATAGAGCCGCTTTTGCTTGTACTATAAAGCCCATTCGTGTTGTATATTCGTTTCAGTAAGCAAATGAAAGCGCTAAAAAACTTCCCAAAAATGCAGTGAAAAACTGCTAAAAATACGCGTATAAATCGTTCTATTTCACAGCAATAGCTTATTTATATAAACTACAATTTAGTTTGTCTGTTTAAAGTGTCCTTATTTGCAGCACCCCCAACTTTTCAAGTCACAAGCCACCACTGTATACTATTAATATTGTTTCTACTGCGTAGTTTTGCTATTTCCAACACTGGCATCACTGCTTTAACTCGTTGAAAAATCTGAGCGCTTCTGCCGATAACATCCTTTGGCCCTTTTCTCCTACTACTGAAAGCGTTGCCGGCATGCGTTTTGTAACTCTGCGCAACTGTTAATTGTTGTGAGTACTCAACTTCTTCAAAACAAAACCTATTGTTGTTCTTACGAAATGTTTAACACGGCCCCAGATTTTCTTCGAAACAACTAGCTCTGCTCGGCATCATACGCTTTGAGCTATCATGACTTCGCTTCGATGGCCACAGCCGCCTCTTGTTTTCCGTTGCGGGATCAAACGAAAGAATTGTTGCCGCGTTTGTGGTCAGTGGTCATTCACTGCAGTCTTTTTTAGTCTTTCAGTTTTTTTAGTCTGTTTTCTTTTAGTCTTTTTTCCATCTTGTAGTTCTTTTCCAGACTTTTGGATGTTACTATCTGTTAAGTTTTCGTGGGGTTTCCTTATCCTCGGCAAGTGTCGGGTAGTGCTGTACCACCATCAGACCCTCACGGTGTAATAGTACATATATGGTAGGTTTATCATTTTTGCTCGTGTTGAGCGTGGTTAGTTTGTTGTGAAGATTAACTTGATGTTTTGTAATTTCTTTTCAACTCCACTCATCTTGCCTCTGCTACTGCAATAAGCGAAGCAGAGTTGAAGAGAAACTATTAAAAGAATAAAATCACTTCGTTATGCTCTGCTCGACCAAACGTAATAAACTCGCCTTTAGAGTGTCCTAGTTGTTAGGGAGCGGCATTGCAAGCCTGGTGATGGAAAAACAGCATGAAAAAATTCAGAAATCTGGTTACCGCTTGTGATCTCTGATACTTTACAGCTGTCAGGCCAATGTGATTTTTGTTGCTTTTGTTTGTTATTATCGTTTATTGCTGGAACCAAAATAAATTCAAAACATGAAACAACTTTTTGAGAACTTGGTCTGCATTATTGTCGCACACGCTTTGAATGAAATAGTGAAAGTTTAGAAATATCGTAAACTTTTTCAAGTTTCCAATCGTATGTCAAGATTATTAAAATGTCATTGGCACTGATTGTAGAGTTAAACGAAGGCTGCACTTCAGAAATTTGTAATAGTACATCGAAAGAAAGTTCTGCATCCTCTTTGATGTTAGTTTATCATTTAATGTACATTTATTAGAAGTGCCGCATTTTAGAAAGTAGTTTTCACCCTCTTTAATGCTAGCTTGTCAAAGATGCAGCTTTGAAGAAGTAATCCACTTCAAAGGAAAAATTTTATTCCCCAATTAAGGCTAGCTTGTTTTTAAAGAAACGTTTAAAGAAGTACTACATTTTAGAAAACAATTTTTACCCCCGTTTAAGCTTGTTGTTCGAGTTACTAGCTTGTTTTTAAAGAAACATTTAAAAAAGTACTACATTTAAGAAAACAATTTTACCCCCCTTTAATGTCAGCTTGTTTTTGGAGTTGCATTTAAAGAAGTACTACAATTTGGAAAACAAACTTCACACCTTTGGTGTCAACTTGTTTTTAAAGATACTTTTACACTTTTAACCCCCCTTTAATGTTAGCTTGTTTTGAAGATAAGTTTAAAGGAGTACTGCATCTTAGAAAGCAACTTTCACCCCCCTTTAATGTCAGCTTGTTTTTAAAGAAACATTTATGGAAGTACTGCATTTAAGAATAAAGAATTTTCACACCCCCTTTAATGTTAGGTTGTTTTTGAAAGTACATTTAAAGAAGTACTACATTTTTAAAAACAATTTTTACACCCCCTTTAATGTTGGCTTGTTTCTGAAGATACATTTAAAAAAGTACTCAATCTTAAAAAACAATTTTTACACCCCGTTTAATGTTAGTCTGGTTTTAAAAATACATTTAAAGATGTACTACATTTTATAAAGCAATTTTTGCTCTCCCTTTAATGTTTGCTTGCTTTTGGGGGTACACTTTAAGCAGTACTTCATTTTATAAAGCAACTTTTACACCTCCTTTAATGTTAGTTGTTTTTGAAGGTACAGTTAAAATTGTACTACATTTTAAAAAACAATTTTTACACCTCCTTTAATGTTAGCTTGCTTTTGAAGGTACGTTTAAAAAAAAGTGCTACATTTTGGAAAACATTTTTCACACCCCCTTTAATGTCAGCTTGTTTTGAAATATACATACAAAGGAGTACTACATTATAGAAAACCATTTTCAAACCCCGTTTATTATTTGCTTGTTTTTAAATAAATGTTTAAAAGGAACACTACATTTTTTTAATTTTATTCAACCACTTTAATATAAGCCTTTTATTCTATTTATGTTTCAACGATTACTAAACTTTAAAAAGCAATTTTTAAGCCACCTTTAATAGTAGCTTGTTTTTTAATATACGCACAAAGAGATATTGCAATTTTAAAAGAAAATTTTAAACTCACTTTACTCTTAGTTTGGCAAAACAACAGATCTTCAGCTAAAGAAAAATTAAAGTTGGAAAATTTTTACGTCGGTTTTCACTTTAATAACCATTAAATGTATTATTAGAACAGTATTGGGTTGCCAGCTACAGAACACTTCTACATGTTTTTGAAGTTAGTTTGTTACTGATTGTGCAATGTGCACTCAAGAGAAGTGCCGGTGCTACATTTCTGGTGAAAGTTTGAAGCAATTAACAGAAGAAATTTTGGCTAGTCAAAGACTGTAAAACAAAATCAACTCTGCAGTTGAGAAAGTTGTTCAAATCCAGTTTAGTATTGAATATTTACTCATCTATTATAAGTTGCACAGTTCAAGAAATGCATTGCGACCGAAAATTTTTGCCAAACATTAATTTTTTTATTACCCTTTAACGTTCCTTTGTCTTTGCATGTGCTAATTAAAGATCCAAATTTGAAAAAGCAGGATTTAAAATTTGTGTCATATTTAATCACAATTCCTGTTGGAGTGCAGCTATATAAGAAGGCTTGGATCTAAAAGTCGCAGTCAAATTGGATATCTGTCGGTTACGGAAAAAACATTACAATTACTTGCATATTTTGTGGAATAGAAAATTGTTTTTTGTAGTCTTTGGCTGCTGTTTTTTTGAGATATTTTTTGTCTTTGGCTCCGTGGTATTTTGAGAAATATGAAAGAAATACCACAATCATGTATTTTTTTACATTTTTGCCTTTATTAAAAGTTTTGGTTGGCGTTTGGTCCCACAAATATAACCGAAAGAAAACTTCAATAACTAATAGAAAAGCAACCAATTATTTTGCATTAAGTTCTGTAAAAGTAATACTCACAAAGTTTTCGGAAGGAAAATAAAAGTAAATGAAATTCGAAGAGGCTTATAGCAAGCTGGTGCACGCCGAAGGCTTTGCCAAATCATGAAAAAATATTTAATCCCCTTCAGTTTCTATTGATTGAAGTCATCCGCTTTAGTAAAATTTCAGTACTGAATTTAGGGTCTTATAACAAAAGTCGCATGACCTATCCCATTTTTTATTGAGGCATAATATTTCTCATCAACGAATTGGTTACACTCAATTAGAAATATTTTTATAAATCCTCCAAGCAAAAACAATAGCCGTGCAACAAATTCAAAGCACTAACTATCCAATGAAGAAAAGAAATTCCAAAGAGAAAGTATTGAAAAAAGCACTCAAACTCAAGTCTGCTGAATGGAAATCTAGCGAGATATTAGGACTTGTGAAGGTCGGCACTTGGCGAAATATCGTAGGCGTACGAGCGTACCCTTGTTCATATTTTAAAAATTTTGGCGGACACATTGATACGCTTGTAAAACAGCACACCGGAGTACCTAACTTTTGGTTTAAACAAGGGAGTGACTATTTCACCAAAAAATTTTAATTTAAAGAGAGAAAAATGAGAACGAGAAATATTCATTCCATAAATTTTTGTTCTTTAAGAATTTAGATTAAAGGGTTTGAGTTAGGGTTAGATTTGCGGTTGGTTTTAGAATAAAGATTTTAATTTAGGTTAGATTCGAGTCAGAATTATCAAAAACCTGGACTAAAATTTCCGGTGAAGAAAAGCCTTCCCATAAACAAAGAATACGGGCATGCTTTTGCACCAAATAGATAGGACCATAAAATCGAGACTGAAGAACTTGAGCTCATTTCAAGGTTTTATTTTGCTCCTTGAATTTCGTCTAAAGTCGAACTTCAAGTTTATTACGATCTTGTAATACGGCCCAGAAAAACTTAAATAAAGTTTCGTTTATAATCTTAAATAAATAGTATACATAAATTAACGCAACGATCGGTCATAACGTTATCGAGTTCTTTCAGTCTTCATCGCTTGGTGTCGCACAGTTCTGGAATCAGATATCTCTCCCTCTTTCCGCAACAAAAGCCTATCGTGTCTAGGTGAAGTACGGTTTGGAGTTTTCAGGTTTTTCCAAAAACAAAATGATGAAATTTTTGCCACCAAGACCAAAGCATTTTGCCAAACGAATTCTTGGACTTTATTGGTTGTTTGTTCGGAGTAAAATTAAAAATTTTTTGGTTTGGTTTTTGTTTTTCATTTGCGTCTACAATGTTGCTGTTTTGGATATGAACTTTGTAAAAATCAGTTTTTTGAGATAGGTGTCTTTTGCTTCGTCTTTTTGCTTTTGGCTTTCTTGAGCATTTCTTTCCTTTTTTTCTCCTTTTTTTACATCTGCGCTTTTTGGACTTAACCAATTTTTTATCGCTAGTTGTCATCAAAACATTAGAGGTATTGGGTGTAGTGTCATCAAAGGCTTCAACTTCTGCCTTGCAGGTGTGGATGTCCAGCTCTCTTGTGCAGTTTTGGCAAATGATTTCACAGCACCAGTGGAATTTGCAGTGACAATTTTCCACTCTTTTCACTCGTTTTGTGTCATAACCCCTTCCGCAGCAAAGATGTTCACAGCTGTCCTCTCCCTTGGAGGTTTTATTGCACTCTCTCCCACCAGTACCAAGCGATCCTGTAAGGAATAAACATACAGTAAGTGTAATAAACCAAATTCAAAATTTTTGGCAACACTAAGGTTAACTATAACATTTTTTTGCAAATAACATATGGTTGAAAATTAGCCATCATAATTACTGTGTTAATAATTTGCAAAAATTTAAACTGCAGTTAGAGTTCTAAAATTAAAAAAAAAAATTTAAACTGTAGTTAGAGTTAACGTGAATTTAAGTTAAAAGTTTTCACGAGGTTCGGAAAAAATCCTGGTTAATTTTTACCGCAACAATTTTGAAGTGCTGCAAAATTTAAAGTCGTGTTAAAAAGTCAAATTATTTACGAATATTCAAAATTTAGCCGAAAATAAATTTTCGAGATAAGCATTTTTTCAAATTTAATGTCGAAAGTACATTTGCAAATTACTAATTTTTAGTAAGGGAAAAATATAGTTCGAATGTAATTGAGTTTTGTCAAATTTTTACAAAATCGAGGTAAAAACAATGGGCAACTGCAATATCAAATTATTTGCCAAAAAAGGAAAATTAAAGTTATTTAAGTGCAAAATTATCTGAACTAATTTTTTTGATTATCTTGCAAAAATAAAGTAGATAAAAATATTCAAAAAATTCAAATAGAGATCTGACACCATTTCAAAATTTGTGATATTGCAACATTTAATTGCAGATCGACCCGTTCATAGCATGAAATCATTAAGGCCAACGGTAAATGCTGATAATAGAAGCAGAAAAAGTTGTTTTATTGCACCCGGAGCTGATTTTATTGCAAAAATTTACTTCAGAGGACAAATGGTTTTTGGATATGCTTATGAATTACAATTTTATGCTAGTGTATCCATAAAGCCTACGGTCGGGGCCGTAGTTAAGAAAATCTGCACTTGGCTTACAATCGTATCGTGTGCGGATGAACTTTATTTCTCTTTTCGTTTTGAACCAAAACTAGCTACGCCGACGCGCTGACATTCTAGTGTATACCACCTTGCGCCAAAACAAAATTGCAGAAAATAAACAAAGAAAGCGCTTGTAAGCTTGCAATTGTAACAATTGTTCACCAAATGTATAGTGGGTTTAGAAAGTTAACGAATAGCCAGAATCAGGTTATCACTTCACCTGTCTCTAAATTCTTGCCGCAATAATTGGGAGACGACTCTAAATAGACCAAATGATCCCTCTTTAGTCTTTTCCTACTAGCCGACGAAGGCATTAGTGATCCATCTTGTCTGACACTGACTCTGGCAGCCTTGTTGAACTGCCCTTTCAAAAAATCCCCGGTCTTCCTAAAGTCATCCAATTCATCCCAGCATGTGCGGGTCGGGCAGGATGTTGTCTGACCGTGGCATTTGCATTTTCTTTTTATAAATTTCTTCACCGCCTAAAAAACAAACACGTTTTTTAAGCAAAGGTCTTGTAGGCGTATAATCGCAAGCCAACCAGCGTATTATTTATTTGTTTTAACTAAATACTGCGTGTACCCTGGTGAGGCCGCGGCCAGACCCGAATTTTAGGAAGTCACAGCGAAGAGTATTTCTAAAAGATGTTGGTTTTACGTCAAAAATTGACCTACGTGCGAAATTTGACCAGAGATGACCTAACATGACCAAATCAAACAGTTTACATGTCACTAAATTAGTTCAAAAGAACCTCGCTAACAGTATAAACTCTTTGATTTTCACGGTTATTTTGTAATTAGCACATATTCGTTATGACTCAACAATAAGCAGACACCGGGACCAAAAGCCTGGATTGAAAAGCGGTAATGCTACATTAAGACCACGGAACCGACTCCTACGCCGAAGTTTCGAGGCCTTCTTCCCATTAGAATTTGGATGAATTTATTGCCGATGGAGAATTGCAGTTTGCCAATAATGACGTTTCCCACGCTACGACAAAAACTCACGTAGGTAAAAGAATTTAATAAACTTTATTTACACGCATTGATAAGTCAACAAAAAGTAATCGTTTTGAAAAGCAAGCTTTAGAAGACGTTTTTTAATGTCTGCTTTTTAGTAAATTACTCTATGACGTCATTGAAATTATGTGAACATAAACAGCCCAGAGCTAAACATCGAGCGGCCACACGCGCATGAAGTTCCATCGTTTGTTCCGGCCTTTACACTATTACTTTTGATCAAAGAAAATTAGGCTTACTCATAACAATTCCGCTGCGTTGTCTACTTAAAATCACTATTCTTTTGTCACTAGAGAGCGCTAAACATCAAAGTGCCTCATTTTCCAACGATTCGTAAAGATCACAAGGATAATTTTGTTTAGTTAATGTGTAAATTTGTCTGGGCGGCTTTTTTTCTTTGTTTTAGATCGCTTTTATAATAGTTCAATTTTCCTTTTAAGGATTTTATGAAAATAATACAAATTTCGGTCAAAAAACTTTTTTTTCAACTTCATAAATGACAAGAACAATGGGTTTCTTTCCTGAATAATTTTAACGTTTTTATAGGGAATTCAAATTCCATTAATAACAAGAACATTACTTTGGCTAATTTTTTAATTAATAATCATATTCTAGCTCTGAAAGTTTTATTTAGGTTTTAGGTAATATATCGTGAGGTAATTTAGGGAAAACTATTTTGGTTATCAGGTTTGTTAGACAAAAATCTTACTGGACATGTTTAATTCTAATATTAATATAATTTGAGAAAAATTATCTCATAAATTTGAAAAAGCAAAACGCATTTTCCGTTTATCGAAATAAAAACTCAAAAATCAACTTCAAATGCATGGCTAAAATGCTTGCAAGAAATTGACCAAAATTTTGAGAATATTTTCATATTTTTTCACCAAGTACCTATCCAGAATTCATAGAGTTAGCCATATCCTTCGAATTGGTCTGCACTTAGCCAAGACCGCTGTCAGATGGGACAGTTAGAGCTCAGACAGGCCAAAAAAAAAAGACTGAGCCCGACTAGGAAAAACAATTTTTCGTAAGTGCCGCCGTAGCTGTAAATGGCATTTACGGACATGTTCCTGAGCAGCTCGTCTGGTTACAGATCTGCGCTTGGCCTACAATCGCATGCGTACTAGCGTATCTCTTGCTGATGTTAATCTTATTTTACACGGTAGGGGGCTTTTTGTCCCTCCTCGTTCTTTTCGAGATAAATCCTTTCAGAAGAAAGGTTTTTATTTTGAATTAACTTGACTTTGAGTCAAATTTATGAAAAAATAACTCCCGAAAATTTCAAGTTGCTAAGATAACGGAAAGTTTTCCAATTTTGAGGTTTTCTGAAGTCTCTTCCCAAAATCTGAGCATTTTTTTCCAATATTGAACTTAAATGACATCAAAAGACGTTTTTGTGACGTAGCTTACTTGACTTAGGCATTTTGTGATTCAGAATTAAAAAATAAACCTATGTACAAAATTTGAGCCGCCTGTTTCGTTATTGAAAAAATGACGTCATTTTCAAAAATATGGCACTGACGTCACTATGATAACGTCATCACATCAAAACCAGTTTTTCTAGAACATTTTGGTGAACACTAACCAACTCGCATACTAATTTTGGTGCTGCCATGAGTTTTGGTTTAAGAGTTAGATTCGGGGGCATTTTTGCCCCGCACTCGTGTAAAATGGATTGGCCAAGTTGGCTATCTTTTTGCATACCGTGCTTCATATTTTCGAATAAATAAAAATAAGTAAATAAGTGCAGTCGGTCGAAGAGGCTTCAAGCAGAACATATCCGCTTGAACTGTACACGGTTTTATCTTATCTGTAATTCTGGAGGCTTTTCCTAGCGCATTTCTAAATTGCTGTAAAGTTTAAAAACACCACTTCATTTATCATCTTTCTGTGCTATAACAAGCAAGGCTAACTTCATATTTTAAGCCTGTATGTAAAGTTAGTTTAGCTTGTTGTAGCATAGTAAGATGATAAGTGGAGTGGTGTTTTTAAAGCTTGCAGCAATATGGTTACTGAGAGTTACCTCTCTACCGAAACTACATTTTCAAATATTTTGCTGCTCAACAGCTTCATTTAATCCTCCTTATGTCGATTTCACCGTTAAACAAAGCAGATCAAAGAAAGCAAACAGAATTGATGAATTTTGAGTAATCCTTACCATGACAAGCCATATTTTCAAACCGTATCATTTAAATTTGAAACCTACGCAAATTAACTTTTCACTAAGATCTGAACCTATCAAAAATTGTCACATGCATAGCTCGGTCACACGACTTCTAATCAAGTAATTAGTGAAAATAACAAGGTGGGTTATGTGAATATAAACATGTTTTGTGCTCCAAGTGTGTTCCTAGTCAAGGGTATCCGGTAAGAACAAAACAGTACCATTTGACGAATGCATAAATTATGACATCGGTTCCCCAAATTTAAACTGTCAATTGAAGGTGTACTTGTGTCGCAGTTGACACTATGCTGTTATCTCTTTACGTGCAATGTGCTGTTATGCTAGCTTATTAACTTCCCCCAGGAGCTCTAATTACAATATAATCCGCATATAATAACAAACCCAACGTAGCATCTATTTGCTTTCACAAGTGAAATAGTTTCACAAAGTTTACTGGATGTTTTTGTTGTGAAAAGTTTTAACTTCTGCAAATTTCAAATACTTATATGTTCACACCATTCGATTGTTTGTTTTTAATTAATTTATTCATTCATTTATTTTTTCGAATTTACGTTAAAAAGATAGAGTACGTAGAGCTGTTAAGGAGAGAATTATATAAACACATATTAATAATAAATTGTGTTCATTGAACAATATTGCTAAAAATTAGACGAAATTGAGTACAGGGTTATTCGCTAATGCTGAAAGGTCCGCATAATCGTAATCTTAAAAAGATTTTTACATTTTTGTTTTAGTGCTTAAATCTTGGCGATAATCGGGGGTGGACTGAAATTCTCACACTAAAGTATAGATAAAAAAAAAAGATTTAGGGCTAGCAATAAGCATTCGTATTAAATCATTTACATCATTCCACTTTTTCTCAAATAATGGATTTAGCAAAAAAAGTAAATACATTGATAGCCCTTCAACGTGTGCCTGCGGGCTTTCATAAGCAAAGAAATCCCTCGTCGCAGACTGATACATTTCCATTAAAAAACCATTATCTTTTTGATATGAAAATTATACTATACGATACCCGGCAATAATTGTAAACACGTAGTGCTACACTGCAACAAATCTTCGGATTCATGTTTAATACTCCAGACTACCATTTTACTAATCAGAACTATCGTTTATGAAAATTATTATTAAAATAACTCTTTACCGCCTTTTCTTAGAGAATGAAAGACCTCAAGCTCAATTTCAGGACCAGGCAAATTGACCCGCATAGGCGTAGCCAGAATTTTTGATTGGGCTGGGATAAGCCTCAAATCACATTCAATGACGTAATCAGAAGTCTTTGAAAAGAGGGACTTTTTGTGGGGCAAAAGATACCGTATAATGGGGGATCAAAAGGCGGGGCCCGGGTGGGCATGTATCCAGGATTTTGCTATGAGGACTTAAACCAAAAGTTAAAAAGTTTTCCAACAACATCTAAAATGGGACACGTGGCGAGCACACTTGTGTACTCATACGTATCACAGACGGGGGTCTGGGGACGGAGTCTCCAGCTGCCGGAGGCTATGGGCCATGGGGGTCTAACAACGAAGCATCTATAGCGGCTAGGCAATTTTCTGTAATTTTTTGAAAAAAAATAGCTGTTTTAATGCCATTGGATCACATTTTTCACGCTTTTAGAGCCATTTAAAACAGCTAAATTTTTAAGATTTGAAAGCCAATCGAAAAAATCGAATTGTTCAGTTTTTACTTTACTTATAAGTTAAGCCCAAAACACTTTAAAATGTTGCATTTTTGGTTAAATTTTGTAAGAGACTAGGCCTAGGTGGAGCGAAGCATGGTACATTGCCTCCTGCAATATTCTTAAGCAGTAAATAACAATTCCCTTGAAGATTTGCCTTAGAGATGTTTGTTTTGTCATGAAAATAACCAGTTGTAGAAATAACTATAAATGTATTGTACACAGTACTTAAATTGTACAATTTAGCATGGGAGGACGCTTTTGCAGCCTTGACTAAACCTTAGCAAAGATTACGTATTTCCGTCGACGAAATTGAATCAAGACCAAAAATGAAAAATGTCTTCGCCGAAAGTCTACGTGCTTTTTCGCCAAAATTAAGTCAAGACCAAAAAAAAAGAAAGGTCTTCGCCGAAAACTGAAGTGTTTTTTCGCCTAAGTTAGGTGAAGACCAAAAAAAAGGTCTTCGCCGACGGTTGAAGTGTTTTTCCTTCTGAATCACTTTTCCTGCGGAATTCGGTGCTATATTCGACCGGATTTTGTAGGTCTTTTCCCCTGATCATCCTGCGCTCAAATTTCGATGGGCACCTAAATCTTGATGGGGGGACGCTCAATCTCGATGGGGGGACGCTAACTTTCGATGGGGGGACGCGTCCCCTCCCGTCCCCCTACAATTTAAGTACTGCATGTACGACTAGCACGCCCACGCCACCTCAATTCAAATTCAATAATTTGTTTAAAAAGTATTTCCCCTAGCTAATTTTTTTTTTCATAAGTATTTTATCGCGTAAAAACTGGCGAGGTGGAGATGGATTGTTATTGAAAGTTGATGCAATATATGGTCACTAATCGTGTTATTGCATTACATTCATAAAAAAGTTAGATGATGGTCTGAAGTTACAACTTTTAGGACAAAAATCCTGAAGTTCTCCCGGTTTGTATATTTGAATTGGTCGGCAAAAAATAGAATGGAGAGGGCCCGATCTCCCTGATTGTCAATATTAATATTGTTAATTACTGTTGTACGCCTGTACTGCTGTTGTACGCGAAAGTGTTCAAAAAAAAACAAAAGTGAAGAAACAATTAGGCTTTGGTGTCATTATTTTTATCATTGGTGGCATTTCAATTAGGGGCTCGGGCCTCCTGGCTTCGCCTATGTTGACCACAGTATTGTAAACGAGTTGCCTCTGCTGCGACATCACGTTGATATGTGAGTTTTTGCAGTATGAAGGCCTCCCGCCTAGGACCTGCCACCCCTGTCTTAATACAATCTTGGTATGTATCTTGGTGGAGAATTACAGTTTAGTGCCACACATCATCAAAAAAGCGGGTAATGTCTTCAGTGTTAGGTGAATGTCAATCAGACGTTGAAGTAATACTTTTGAGCGTCTTATCTCCTTGACAAGAATAAAACTTTGACCTATACTAATTTGTTAGCATTAATTAACACATTAGTTACGTCAACCAAAAGCGTAATTTTCCACACTAAGGCACTAATGTAAATAGAAAACTGAAATATTTCAAACATTGATCATCAGTTTTACAAGCTAACTTCATTAAGTTACTGTATATTTCCTGGATTAACATGCGAAGAACTTACTCAAAAGCTAATCAAGGCAATACACAGTAATTTGGTAAGGTTGTCTTGTAAATTTGAATGATCTTATTCAGTTTTTCAATGACAACTTGGAAAAGATATAAGCGAAATGGCCGATTCTTTAACGGTTTTGTGATCAAACAAGTGTGGGCTGCTTTTGATACATTTGAAATGAAAGCCATTAGAATAAATTTTCTCCTAAGATTATTAATTAAATTTTATTGCTGAAAAGTCTTTGATTTGGTGACTTCTCTACAAGCTATATTTTATTTGAAGATTTCTCTATTTTGTTTGCTAATTTATTTATGAATATGAATCAGAAAGTCGCGGTATATGACGCGAAAATTTCTTAACTATTTAACTACAATTAAAGTCATTTCAGTGGTAAATAGGAAGACAATAAATCGAATAGGAAGCAAAAAAGCAAATTTTTACAATACAATTCTTTTTATGCACATTTTCGAGTCCATTGCTGCCATAAGCTATTTGTGGAAAAACCTTTTCATTTACGGAGTCATACGATAACAGCGATATAACGTAATTCAAACAGAAATTTTTGTCATAATTATTTCAAAAACACTCGAAATTTGGAGACCCCAATAATTTTAGCCAAATAACAGCATTTAGGTAGATACATATTCACATAAATATTTGGTGAAAATCAAAACAAAACTAGCTTTAAAATATCCCTCATTTTATTTAAGTAAAAGTGTTACCACATCTACAGGAAACGAGCTCAAACTTTAATTTTTACATCACAAAAATGAACTTATGACGACACTTATTTGAAGATACAGATAGTGGAAATTTCCTTCAATAAATAATTTTCAGAAATTGAATGGTATAAAAGCGAAAGCCGACAATTAAAAGCCCTATAAATCCATTAAACTGAGAAATCAATGATTTGATTAAATGTTTAGTTATTGATGGAAACAGCTACGGTTATGACAACACAATGTTGCCACGCTTTAGCGAGACACATTTTAATTATTTGCTAATTAGAGTAGAGTATAAAAAATCAGTTTTTAAATAGGTCAGTACTCAATCGTGACAAAGGTTTTATTCAGAAGTCTAAATTTGCGATTTGTGCAAACAATAACATTGAAAGCACTGGAATGATTGGAATGCTGGTGACGTTCAAATTACGCATCACGTAGAATTGAGAGTTTTGCATATTATCAAAAATAATTTTTTCAAAACCAATTTTAAAATGTTTTGAATGCGTAATTTACTTTGCTTTTTCGTATGTACAGTATAAATCAGGATCACCAACTGTTCGAATGTGTAACGCAGATAGCAGACGGTGCTGCTGTTGAGGGTAGGCTCGGTCTAAGGACTTATACTGGCAAGATAGGCTCTCGCATGTTTAGTTGGTATGCCGCACCAAAAATCGGTCGGAAATTAGAACGAAACTCGGTGAAAACCTTTTTTGTTCTTCACTTAATTTCGGTAAAAAATTGGAATAAACTCCTCAACCTATACTCACAAGTTTGCGGATCTACCTAAAACGAAACTTCTGGAGCCTACTTGCCTATTTGCTTAGGACGGCAGAGCAGAGGGTTGAGCGGCTATCCGGGGGGTGCGTAGCAGAATTGCAAGTCGGGCCAGGCTTTTCGGGCCGGGTTCCGGATTAAGATTTACAAAATTTTGATCAAAACTATTATTTGAACACATTTATCATTATTGCATCGTAATTTGTCAACAAGTAGTTTTATTTGGTCACAGGAAACTAAAGTTATGCCAAAACCTGTCAGGACACTATACTGTGAAAAAGTTGGCACCCGCGCGAAGAAAGGAGCAATTAACCCTATACGTTTATTAAGCAAATGTAACTTAACTTTCGGGCTTTTTTTGGCCTGTTTTGGGCTTCAAGCATTTTTCGAGTTTGGACCTGAACTACTCAGCCCGTCGCTTGCAACTCTGGTTGCAGACTCGTTGTTCAGGCGAGCATACACAAAATGCTCAACCTATCCGTTATTGCCATTTGCTGCTGAGTGAAAATTTTCCCAGCGCAGCTGAGCCTCGTCTAGTCTTTTTGTGACTGCGGGCCTGGCGTCTGCCCGTCGCAGCGGATCATCTCGACAAAACACTCCGCAACGAAACAAAGAACGGATACTCTGCGTGGCTCTGCTAGTCTGCTAGGTGCAATCAAAAAAATAATCCAGAGCAATTTGTCAATTGGTCACATGCGTAAATAAACTGTCTGTTAACCTTTTTCATATGTCCCCTTTTGAGCTACTTTTTGGCACTTTTATTTTTTCATTTTTTCGTCAAAAAAAAAAACAAAGCTTAGGGCTTGGACACCTCAACAGAAAAACTGTTGTGTCCTAAGTTTAGTAAAAACATCGACCCAGGCAAGTGCACTGCCGATCTTATAGATGTATAACTAGATCTTATAGCATGTCCATTTTTTGTTCGTTCTTTGAAAAATGAAAAGGAACCAAGAACCACGGCAGAATTTTAAAAAAGTGGCAGAAAAGTGCACATGAATAAGATAATAATGACATAATGGCCGGTTCAAGAATCGAACCAGCCCCCTTTCGAGACAACACCGCGTAACCAATTTTTCGGGCAAGTTGATTACTGTTAACTGTTGACAAACAAGCAACCTACAAGTGTCCGCAACAAGTCGCTCTAAGACTGGACTTCCGATCGAACCTCAAATCTACCATATAGATGTACAGACGTTCCATCTGCAGTATTTCGGTCATCATTTTTGATCACCAGAACAAAATAAGGACTTACCCGTCGACCAACGCGGTTATTATGACGATTCATGCTCGCACGGGCGTCGTGCTGATCCGTTTCACTCGCATCAATGAAATTCTCAGCAAACTTCATCCCGTATTTGACGTCATCACTACATCCTCCCCATAAGAAATCACCTGTTATGTAGCAATTTCTTTAAATAACACGCCTAATTTCAGTCTTGACTACGGTGGCGGTGAAACCACGAAGCTTTCCGAGTTTAGGCCCACAATGCCCCTGAAGTTCGAAAATTTACATCGTCTCTTTTAATGCTATACGTTAAGAAGGTTAAAGTAGTAAATTTAAAATCGTTGGTTTGACCTGACTTGGGATCGAAATTGAGTCTACCGTAGCGGCATCAAAAACATTCCTGGACCACTAATGTGTTTTAGGTTGACTGCTGAATATTTAGTGCTTTTCACAATATTTTGGTAGAGTCGAAAAGTTTACAAAACTTTTTTTAGAACTGTGATTGGCTGAAAAGTTGGGATGGCTGACCAATGCAACATGCAAGAGTTTGCACCTTTTTCCAAATTGCAAAAGGCTAGCTCTTTTACGCCCAAATGCGATACAAAAAGTGTCAACTTGTTTTGCCAACTTATTGTTTTCGAACGGCTGTAAGACTAATAGGAACAAGACAATTGCTTACGTATTTATGCACAGACATGAAGGATTTCTTGAAAACTAATGAGAGCTTTGCTGGACTAAAACATCAACATGTATTAATTTGAACCAAAACTTACCAGTGTCACTTTGTCCTCTCTTCCTCTTATCGCATGAACAATCTTCCAAGTCTCCACGACTACACGCTTGCGTCACGGCATACGTCACTCCAGCTGACGTAATAGCGTGCACAAAGGCGGCTTCACGGCTTCCTGAGCGATACACAGTCAAAATCAGGTGCGGCTTTTCTAGAACGTTAAATTAAAACGCTTGAAGCTGATTGGTCAAAATATTGCTTTAATAACCAATTACTACGCTAAATTTCTAAGCTTCAGATTCAAATCAACTTTCTGATTTGCTCGAATTGTGTAACGAGTTGGCGGTGCCCATCTCCGCATTATCAAACCCTGGCTACACAGCAGCACGTAGCACGAAGCAAACTTCAGTCGTAGCGATGCTTTGGTAGCACTGTGTTCAATTTAAGCGGCCTGGAATGAAACTACAAACCTCCCTCTGATACGAGGCAAATGTGTAATTTTTTTTATCATCAGATCTCTATATCAATCAAACCCAAATCAATAAAACAACAGGACAAAAGGTAAAGCTTTGTGATAGAATCAGGAGTTCCAAGTTGACGAATTGAGCTTTGTACGATTTTGCACCCCAGCACTATCCCAACAGCGTATATGTGTCAAAAATTGATGTCTGCAGAATTACTTTAGAAAGAATCCGCCAATGAGCCGGACACAAAGTGTAATAACCAGATGGTGGCGCATTTTCCAGGTGTTTTCGTCCAATTGGCATTTTATAATCAACATAAATAGAAAAATATTTGGAGAAAAAGCTAACTTTGTCGTTGAATATTTTAACTACTACATAGAAAACATTATTATAATTATTTTGGATTAGGTTTTAATCAAAATTGTTTGCGATAAAAACCAAATAAACAAGAAAGAAGCATCCTAAAGATATGTAACAGTATCAAAACTTCGCGCTTCCCAGCAAAATTAAGTAAACATAAAGAAAATTAACACGAATTCCGCCCGTGGGATTCGGCTAAGCTAGGCGGTGTAATGTAACACGTAAACAGACACATTCAAACTGAGATTTTTCGAGCTATAGTTTGCGCAATCCTCGCGCAAAGTTGCTATCTGATTTGCAAGGAAATTTTCTGAGCTTGTAATCAGATTTTCGAAATTTTTTGATATCGATTTTCATTCAAATTCTTTAACAATATTCTCAAAAATTTGTTGATAACGTTTTGTTTAGCTTATCCAAAAAAATTAATACACTGCAACTAACATTTAGAATTTTTAAGTTTGAACGAGCATTTTGAACAGCTGCCTTCAATTATTTTGTGCACTTTAGCAAAATCAACGTTTAGGTTTGATTCTAAAAGCGGTCTTCAGAGCAAACGTAATTTATCCTGACATGTAAAACAGATTTTCGTACTTTTAGAACAATATATTAAAACTCGATATAAGCAAGTTGAAATGCCTCAAAAATGAGAAAATTAAAAAAACAACTTTTTGGTAATCAAATTAAAATCAAATCAAATCTTTCAATATACTTGTTGTATTACGCAAGAGCATATGACGAGTTTGCGGAGCCCATTTTCGTGTCATTGCGCCCGGGCAATACAGCTCCTTTTGAAGAAATGCTGCAGCGGTGGCGAGCCGTTTACAACATTGTGTCCAATTTAACCGACCCGAGATTTGAACCTCCGATCTCCCGCTCCAGAGACGAAAGCGTTACCGCTCGACCAACTCGACCAGTTGGTATTGTACTGAGCTGTAACTGCTTATTGCAAACCGATAACAAAATAGACTATCTTGCTGCGTTGGGGGGTTGATAATAATAGCGCATTCGCATCGAATTGACGTACACCAAGCTTCCAAAGTTAAAAAACATTACTGAATGGTGCAATACGAGGTGCTGCATGCTGAAAAAATGACCTCATTCACAAGAAAGTGCACTCAACGCTTGACAATATTTGTCGATCGATGGATCAAGCAGATAGAACTTCTGCTACTGAAACAGGGAATAGAATAAGTTCGGTTCCAGGCCGGGTCAAGCAAAAGACTATAAAAAGTTGGGTTCACAGCTTCCCTGCTTGGCGTTTAGCATTAAAAGGGAGAGTGTGAAGCCTCAATCGAGTGTAGAGAACAGGTGGTCAGGTGACAGCTTGACTACCGAAAGGTCCCTTTGCTGTAGCCTGGCCAAGGCAATTTGGTAGATAGAGATCCAATTACAGTATAGTTTTATTTGCTTATAGTATCGCACTTCACAATATCTTGTTGTAAATTCCCATTTTTGAAAAAAAAATGTAAAATACACAATAAACAACCGACATTATTTTCACCTTTTTGTGCAATACCTCCGAACGCACCGTTCCCTCTACTTGCAGTGGAACAATTCCATCGATTGTGACGAAACTGATGTTGGCATTCAACAATGCTACGATGAGCCCCATCTCTAATACTTGACATAATTCGAGGGTCTCTGACAATACGTTTTTATTACTGAACGAAGTGTAAAAAAATTTGAGTTACAAGTAATACATAATTTTTCGTTTGACTGACCATCTAACAAAATTTTTTAACTTGCAATAATTTTTCTTTAATTCAGTTATTATTTTACGTAGTTTTATTTAGTTTGTCGTGAACTTGAAAAACATAATTGCAAAATTATTTTACTGTATTGATATTAGAATGATTCAAAACGAACGACTGCGAAATGGTTTCGAATTCTTGGCTAATTCCTGGCAAGAAAAACATGATCGGTGGAGACCAAGTTGTCAAAGCCATCCATCAAAAATCGTCAAAATTTTGGTTAAAAAATTCAGATAAATGATGTCATTAGAATTGGTGGTCAAAGGAATCATGATGACGTAGTAGTTCGTCATTTATTGTATGGACATCAAATTCAAAGATCTAGTAAAAACATTTGTAGAACCTTTCGCCTGATTTTTGGTCAGATGACGTGATGAAATGCACTACACTTATTTTCCTTAAAAAGAAAAATTATGTAAAAACTCGTGGCTTATTTTTGCTCAAAATTGCAGAACAAATTAAGAACAAAGCCAGCATCAGCATGAAAAAAATAATTGACAACGTTTTGGCAAGTAATGCATTTGTAAGTAATAATCAGGAGAGTTTTCTAGGTCTTTTCTGTCCGCCATTGTTGATTTGTTTCAGAATATCTATGATCAATATAGCAAAAGACAATTTCCAATTAGGCAAGAGTAAATTTGCGTCCCTTTACTCTCCTATAAAGTTATGAACAAATTATTAAAAAATCTGGATGAAAATTCGCGAACACTTATACCCCAGTCACACTGAGCCCGAATGAGCACGAATCAGACCGAATTGGTCGGAATGCAAATTCGGCTAGATTCGGGCTCATTCGGGGTGGCGATTTCGAATGCAATACGAATTCACTTCGAATGTACTACGAATTCACTTCGAATGACAACGAATATACGCTTACTGCCAAAATGACGTCATATATATAAATATTCTCTGTAAGGTGCTGCACTGGTTTGTAGTGGTTTCGTTCCATACGAAATGGATTTGTATGACAAAGCAATCGTTCTGCAGCTTTTTGCATTTTTTGAAGAGTTGATCAAAAAAGAAAGTGAAAAAGCGGTAAAACCGAGGCAAGCTAATAAGAAAGAAAAAAGCAAAGAAAGCCTAACAACAGTGGCATCGCTAGGAGGGGGGCGGAGGGGGCGGCCCGCCCCGGGTGTCACCATTTTTGGGTGACACCACATTATGAAGCGACCGAAAAGGGGTGACACCCTTGAAATCCCGCCCCGGGTGCCACCATCCCTAGCAACGCAACTGCCTAACAAGTATCAAACTCGTCCTTGGCTGTTAGCAGAAAGAAGACAATTACATGGCATTTTCAACGTTTGATGAATGAACTTCGGATAGAAGACCGTCAAGCGTTTTTTAACTTTTTCTAGAATGGAACCCGCCGGATTTGATGAATTAGTACAAAGAGTCAGTCCTAGAATAACAAAAACCGATGCACATATGAGAAAGGCTCTTTCCCTAGGCTTGAAAATTGCTATAACAGTGAGGTATCTAGCTTCAGGAGAAAAATATCCCAGTCTCATGTACAGTTTTCGAGTGGCAAGAAATACCATTTGTCTTCTAGTGCCGAAAGTTTGCGAAGCTATTGTGGAAGAATCCGTTTTCTGCGCTATTGCACAAAAATTTGGCACTTCTTCAAATAAATAAGATTATTGAGTTATAAAAAAATGTTGTAATAAAATAGTGCAATAGAAGCTAGTCGCTGCTTAAAATGCTAAAGATATACAGCATGTTAATCAAAAAAATTACGTAATCAAGCGGTTGCGATGTAATTTTTGCTTCGAATGAGCCCGAATCCACTTCGAATAAGCCCGAATCCACTTCGAATGCAGTACAAATTTTTTTCCACTACGAATCAGCCCGAATGCAATACGAACGTTACGAATGCACTTCGAATGCACTTCGAATCAGCGCGAATGCACTACGAATCACGATTCGTACTACATTCGGGCTGATTCAGGCTCAGTGTGACTGGGGTATTAAGAACCGCCAGCCTCAACTCAAAATTTAGTGGTTCTTATGACAAAAAGTGTAATGTTTATGAAATAATCACCATACATTATTGCTGTTCACAAAATTGCACAAAATAATGTAATTCTCGCGATAATGCTATATGTCCTCTCACTTGCATGCAAAGTTTCAAAAATGCAAATACAATTGTATGCAGCGAAGAAAAAATATCGATGGGATCTTTTAGTTATTGATTCCAACCAAAAGTTCAAAGTTGGTTTTTGGTCATTTCATGACGTAATGTTTATTGTTTTAACCTGATTACGACCGCTATCAAAGAACTCTATAAAGCAATTTATAGTGTGATTATTGTCGTATTTTTCTCATGATAAAATCATATCAAAATAAAATTTTACAAAGTGCTATAATTGCTTTGACTTCAATATAGGATAATATGTATGTCTTAAAGGATAATATCCATTGAATAAGTGATTACTCATTAGGGTCCACTTTGAAACAATAAATGACGCAAAGCTTAAAAATCGTCAAAAATTCCAAAAAATTACGTTGTTCTGTTTTTGGAAAGTAAACGAAGGAATTGGATTTAAACTGGGTTAGAAGAAAATTCTCAATTGCAAGATCGATTGATTATTGAAGTGAGCATACTGAGAATTGAACCTACGTCGAAAAAGTACCAGATGACGTTTTAATGGAAACGCTTCATAGGAGGTGGACCAAATAGCTTTTTTACAAAATCATTCAACAGTTTGTTCAAATAAGCTACTTAAACTCAAATGGTATTACGCGAAATTTGACATGAAAGAGTCTAGCAGTTTTAACCAACGAGCCAACCGAAATCGTTTAGGTCAAACTTTAAAGAGTTTTGCGTCGTTTATTTGTCTTCAAGTTTCAGTTCGTGTCAAACTCAATCTTATAGATCCGCTTTTAAAAATCGGATCTATGCAAACATCACCATACTTCTTTTAACTTTATAAATACCTCCTTTAATTAATTACTTACTTTTCGCATTGGTGTTTTTGCAGAGGAACTAGTGGCATCTGATCGCACATATGGCGGCCAAATGGGGAGGACATCGCAATGTTGCCGATGACTCTAAAAATTATTGGAAACATTAGCCAATAAAAATATTGATATACTGCTAAAAATGTCTTGATGTTGTATGAGCTGTAATTTGGGGTACTAACACTATTGAGGTCTTAGATCACTTGCTTAGTAATTATGACGCAGCACTAACAAATAAGTTTCATGCAACTCACGCATAACTTTCATGAAAAAAAGGAGCAGACAGCCTATGTAGATCCATCTGAGCGATTACATGGGACTTAGCATTTGCTTCCGCCCCTATGGCTGACTGATTTGAGTATATCACAAAAATCTGAGTGAATGGAGATGTTAAAATAACCCGCCGGTGTTAGCCAAAAATTTTCCTCTCGGTTACTGTAAATCTTTAAAAAATCAGGAGGTAATTGAAAAGTTTTGTGTAGTTAAGTAGAACGATCACATGATAATCATGGAATACACTTCGATGATATTAGCTTTATTTAAACGGTTGTTTAACAAAGGCTTTAATATACCACGTCCTTAAGCCCAGCAATAAGGTTTGATTTATGGGCTTGTTTGTACAGACGACAGCTAAATTTCCAGATTGAACAAAGTTTGCAAAATATTGTAAGTCAATAAAAAATTCATTCGAAATATGATCATATTTCAATAATACATAATGTTTGCCATAATTTAGACTCGACATGCAAACAGTTAAAATGACAATTTAAACCAAATTTCCCACACAAAATTAACTTTATCAATGCAATTACCAGCTCTGTCATACAATCCATATTTAAAAAGACAAGTTTTTTTTATTCACGCAAAAAATCCATCATTTTGCAAATTATTAGGCTTATATTAGAAAGACCACAATTTTAAAAAGCGATGTGTTTACTTAGGCAATGAGAGGTCACAAAGGAAGTGAGGAATTGGGAAGGAAAGTTCAAGGCTAACCAAATATATTCAACAGTCGAAGACACTTTTTGTAAGACTTTTACCATATTTTTTTAGCTTGTAGGATCTACAGTACTTTAAAGATTGCGATCCGAATCTAAATATCCATCGCATAAACATTTAGGGTTAGTTAAAGGAGGAAAGCAAGCTTCACCACATATATTGCTTGCAGATTCGTTACTTATCAAATGTTCTAAATCCTGAAATTGAGTCATCCTACAAATCCTAAAAAAACATGAAATCCACGTTGATTAAAATCGCTTCTTGTAGGTCATTTTGCGAGTTCGAGTTATTGCGAGAGCGTTGAAATGCTATCTAGCTCCAAAATTTTTTTTTGGTTGGCACACAATTCTTTTCCTCACATTTAATTGTGCTAGAGCGTAATATTCAGTGCTACCAGCAGGAAAAAGAATCGAAACCCTGGGAACCAATGAGTAGACTTTCTTGCTTTCAAAGAGAGATTTAATACAAGCTATTGGTTAGTTCGGTAACCGTGATCACTCAAACCGACAATCTAAAGTACCAAACCCACAGTCTACCCCTAAAACCGACAGTCTAGAGTTTTACAATACATGCCCAATGCCCAACTTCTGGTAAAGATATTTACTTAATTGAAAAAATTAAAGAGAGTTTGAAATATGGAATGTAAACAATGTCTTTAGATCAATACTCTTGAACAAAATGAATTTAAACAAAGAAATCAGAGCACACAAAAACCCTTCTAAGCTAATATCGTAATTTGCGGTGTGACCTGGCGCTTTAGAACAACCAGCTGTCTTATAGATGACTAGCCTTTAGGACAATTTAAACAAAAATTCTTAAAAACAAAGTTTTTTATGTATTAAAAAAGTTTTTTACCTCATGCCTCTGAGATTTTTAACAAACTAAGATCTACGCAGAAAATCACAGAATGGCTTGGAAAAAAGAAAATAAAAGAACAAAAAAACACTCTTCAAAAATCAGAAACGACAAGAGAAAACAGATACTCCTTGTTGGTTAATCCATTTGCCGATTCCGGTATACTTCTTGTTATACACTTTTTGTACATTATTTGGCGTCATAATCAAAGGTTGTAGAATTGGGTTAGATTGTGACAGCTATACGGACAGTCAATTTGTAGGTAAGTAGTCGTCAAGTTTTGTTGAATTTTTGCGTTCGTGGATAAAAAAAACAACAAACGGAATCGAAAGACAAAACCAAAAACGGTGGTACAAAGGGAAAATATGCGCGATGCCGCTCGCGAGTCAGCAACAAGCTAACGACTATAGCTTTAAAATTCCTTGATTGCAAAAACTTACCAGTCAACAAGACAATGGCGATCGAAAATTGAAAGTGAGCGGATTAACTGTCGGGGCCAGAAATCCAACCCTAATCCTGGATTTGGTGACTAATGGATGTAAAATCTAACTAACTTCGAACTTCAATTTTGCCACAAAACTCTGATAAGTCGACAATTTAAAGCACTGTGACTTCACTGCGTCACGTTAGCTTGAAATGAAGCGAACTAAGAGGTTACCACTTACAAAAGGTCACATTTTGTCCCAAAGAAATACTAACCAAAATTCTACTCAAAAGGCTCATATCTACCTGCCAACACAATTTTTTAAACTAAGTTACAATAATCAAAATTCTCGAATTTAGCCGAGGTAACTACGAACAAAGCATATAGACCAATTGCCTGAAGCACATAATATAATTACTATTAGACTTAATTCAAACCACTGCCTTTGAAAAAGGAAAACAAAGAATAAGCCGTTACTAAAGATGGAATCAAAAAGTATGCAGTGAGACAAGAAAAGAAATCGCTTTCTTCTTGAACTAATTAAAACCATTCTGCAAATGCAATAGTCAATAATGATCTCATACCTCTTATTTTGAGCATCTACATTCTCTTAAATCCAGTTTCTAAAAAACTATCTTCCGCGTCTGCACGAACTTTCTCAACGCTTAGTGCAATGCGGCAAAAAAGGAAACATTGGTTTGATTTTGCGAATCTCCTCAAGCTACATACATGGCTGACTGCTTTATGATTCCATCTTCTGTCGACAGAGTCTTTGTGCAGCTGCAGTTTTCCTTTACTCTGATGCTGGCACATTCGTATAAGGAATATAGGCTCATCCCTCCGATGGATATCAATTTTTAAAAAAATCTGTTCAAAAAAAAAAAAAAGAAAAGAAACTTTCAGGAAATTCCTCCGCGAATTACAGCCACATCAGAGTACTCATGACTGACGTGCAGATGAAAAAGAATCTACACGAGTTCAACTTTATGCAGCAAAACCTGGTCGATTTTGGTTCATACCACAGATTTCGGTTTTTCTCTTAGAAGAAGTCTCTGTATCCCACAACTCAACTTTACATCTAAGCCACGCGGTCTACTGGGTCTTTCACTTTTAATGTATACAGACTAAATGTTTGGCTTTCAATAATTGTTTCATGTGTAAAATTTATGTGACAACTAGAATTTTCATTTTGCAACAGAACTGCAATATCTCTTAATTTTCAACTTCAAGTAACAGCTATCGAAGCTTGCAGCTTCTTACAACGATATTCATCGCAGACATGCTTAAACTGCAGAACGTGATCAATCTGCTTTAATCTGTTCACTGTTACTAATCGCTTAATATGGTGTAAAGAAATAGCAGATTAAAATTTTATCTGCTTTTTTTCAATCAAACTTTTCCGAAGTACTACCTGCTGTTATATCTCCACGCTTCGAACAAAAAGCGTGTAAAAAAACATCCCTAATCCACTTTAATCTCAAAAACAAGCGGATATTTGCAACTCCCATGACGTAGAATTCATCTAGCACTAAGTAACCAACCTTGAAACGTTCATGTGTTTGATTCTCATTCAAGGATCTTATCAACAATCATTGCTTTGGCTGTCTGAATTTTTTTATGGCACTTTCAAATAAGTTTGCAGATTCGAAACAAAATAGCTATCGCTGGCTTTATGCTGGCTTAGTACGTGTAATTAGCAAACTTAACATGAGCGCAAAATTTTTCCCCAAATTTTTGACGTAGATGGGTAATTGGAGAGAATTTTAAAACTTAAATGTTACAAACTAATTATTATACCTGGCACTGAAATTTCTCATATTTTTGTACGGTATAGGCATTAGGTGCATATTATCTTAATTTTATTGCGAAAAAATAAAAACAATCAAATCAAACTATACTTACAGCCAGGAGCCAAGAATTAGCTTGGCTTGTAATAAAATGACGATGAATATCAGTAATGCATTCATAATATACATTAAATAGTATCCAAAAATTTGCCCGCGATAATTCCTTGCTTTCTCAACTTATATTGCTTTTGTTTTTTTGTTTCTTCTTATATCTTAATTCTCATGTTTATTACAACATTTTCAAGGAAATCAGGAAAATTAAAACAAATAATATATTGCAACACTAGCTGTAAGATAGGTATTTTTAAATATCTATGAAATTTTTAATAAAGAATAGCGTGATATTGCGAATAAAGAATTTGTTTAAAGCAGCAATTGTATCCCATATTGTCACTATATTTTGTAAGAAAGTTTTGCTAAACGTTTTCCAACCAGCACTGAAACTCCAATTACACAAATTTTTTGTATGAATTAATACTGTAATTTCAAAGCAAACAAAATTTGAATTAAAAAAAAAACAATTATTTTCTAAAGAAAAAAGTTGAAAGCTTGCTGGAAACTTTTAAGGAAAAGCCCCGTAAAAATGGAAAAATATATAAATAAACACGTAGCCTAGCTCATCTTTCAGTATATAAAATACAACCACTACTCCACATGAAATACCTAATTTCTGTCGTTTAATCATAGCTTGTTCAAAAGCAGAAAAAACATTGGTCTAAATTTATACAGTTCTCATACCCCAGTGAAGTTTAATTGATCTTTATAGGGGCTCCACATCAATTCTTGTAATTAATCAAACAATTGCTGAAAAACCTTAGCTAACTTTTAAGTTTACCGCTAGCGGAGCAAATAGTTTTGTGTCCTGAGTTATATATCAGAGCGCAAATCACCTTTTTTCTTTGGTTCCCAGACTGATACGTCATAATAGCTCTGATTGTTTACCTCAGCATTGGGGATTTGACGTAATCATTGCCTACCTGAGAAAAAGCATTTCGCTGTTCGGTTTTCAATGATCAAGAATTTTAGTGGACTTCCAAAAATCATAAATTTTTGTTACACTCTCTGTATTATGTCCAAGCGAGTAATGAGAGGAGGGGTCCTTTATTGTTTATTTGCATTATATGAGAAATCAAAATTGCTTTGCATAAACAAGCCTCTAAATTTGCCTAAACATGCCTTATCTTTGAAAAGTATATCATAATTTTGTATTTGTGTTGATGATTTTGTATTGACAGTGAGTATTGGTTCTGTAATCCAGTTTTTGCATACTCGTTGCATCACGCCACGCGTGTAACGAGTTGTGGATCCATCTCCGCGTCATTGCGCTTTGGAAAACGGGAGTTTGCAGGGGTGGCGAGCCGTTGGCAACATTTTATAGAATTGACAGCTCCGAAATCAAACTCTAGACCTCTGGTTCCAAAGAAATCCACATGTATCACTTATCAAAGCGGCCGCTAATCTGGCATACAAACAGCCCACTTTATAAAACACAATAGAAATATGTCAAATGAACTTCTTGAATAATTTAATCAAAAACAATACAGCCAAAATACTGTAGAACATATTTATTGAAACGTTTCGGTTAATTTTTTTAAACCGTTGTCCATCTTACACATATAGAATCATTGTTTGAATCATCCTTTAAATAAAATTCTATTTGAATTAAAATTGACAATGATTTAAAGAAATTAACCGAAAGGTTTCAGTAAATATGTTCTACAGTATTTTGGCAGTATTTTTTATTATTAAACTATAGGAATAATATTACAACTATTTTAATGCACAAGACCGTTTATGAAAGAAACGGATTTTTAGAGATTGAAATCGTGATCGAAAGAATCGATAAGCGATAATTGTAGCGCAGTAAAAGTCGCTTTGTTTTCTTTCTACGGCTACGTGTAATAACGGTACAGTAAATTTAGTGAAAATTTTACTTTGATTTGATCATAGATCCTGTAAACAACGAGTGATTTGAGAACTCAAAATGAAAGCTTGTTGAAAAACGGAATAGAACGAGGGCTAATATGAAAACTAACTATGAACAGAAATTGTAAAATGCAGGATTGATTTTGATTCTTTTGAAAATACTCAAAAATGAACGTTTCAACCAATCTCAAGCATTTAGAATTGCTTTGAAAACTTCTACTCAAAACGAAAATAACTAACTTAGCATGAATTTAAATTTTTTAAAGTAAAATAAACATTGAGCAGAAATTCAAAAAAAAATCTTAACAAGCAGTTCTTTAGCGGCATTTAGTGTCAATACTTTTCGACTTGTCTTTCCGCATTTTGAATCGTCACAAAAATTCTTGTTTTCGGTTAAATCATTAAATTAATTGCTTCAAAAATGTATGTAACAGAATTGATAATTTCAGACCACGATTATTCAGCAAAAAACACACAATTACCTCATAGCACTATTATTTTCATATTTATGCATAGGATTAAAATACAATTATCTAGCTCACTAAAATATGAAAACCAATCTAAAATTGTTGCAAATGTAGCAAAACTGAATAGAAATTGAGCATGGGTCTGCAGTTACATGCATTGCATAGGTATAAATAGAAAGGAATAAACAGCAAAAAAATCTTTGTGATCAGAATCGTCAATCAAAAGCAAATATTGCACACCAATTAAAAAATCTACACGATTTATTAGCTATGCATTCATAGTTCAGACAAAAAATCATGAATTTCATCAAAACCACAAACTAAGAGCAATGATATCAACAATATACTTTACAGCAGTTTTTGCACTGCAGTGCTATATTGTCAGTTGGTCACTTTTTGATTTTGTTGGCAGGGACAACTTTTTTTGTTACTTTGCTCTACTGATGAGTGTAAAAGGTGAACCCGGGACATCTATTCCAGAAAACTTCACACTAATCTTGTAAGTTCCCGGTGCTTTTGTTCTGTAGGAGACTTTGCAAATTCCCTTCTCAACCTCATTGCAAATCAGCTCCACTTTACTTGATCCTTCCATTGTTATCTCTAATTTTCCAGGACCTGAAATGCGTAATATGAATAAAAATGCAAAACCCGAAAAAATTAAAGTTTTACAAAGTAGTATAAAAAGAAATTAAGCCAATGAAATATCCGAGTCCGATTTTATTGCTTTAAAAATTAAATTTCAATTATGTTGCTTCAAAAGGCAACGAATATTCACTCCTCCAAATGACCGATGTTCAAGGCATTTCTGAGTTTTAGGCCAGTAAAAAAGGTAAATGAGGGCATGAAACTTGCCCGACTTTCAAGCATCGGATACATGCCATTGCTTTATGACGTTTTATCTTTCATGAAGGTGAACATACCGTACCTTGTCAAGTTTTGGTAAGTACGCTAATTGGCTTTGTTGATTTGCTTCTGGTAAGTTCAAAAATTATTGCCACAAACCTGCATTCTGGGTGTCCACGAAAAACTCCGTGTTTTTCTTAGCGACCGCATGTTGACGACCTTTACCAAAAACCTTGACTTTGGCAACGTCAAACTGATCCTCCGCAATTTGAATGTGAAAAGGGCTGTTCTCCACATGCTCTCCATTCTTAAATACATTAACCACATGTTCTCCTGATTCTTTCGGTGTAAAACTGATACCTGGAGTAAATTAAGAGATTTGTGCGATACGTTCAAACAAAAAGAAATTGATACCAGTACTGATTTTGTATGATGGTTTACCAAATTGTACACCTGTACAGTATTGACCACAACCAAATGCTGTAACATAACCTCTCAATGTCACAGAACAGAAATTTTAAAGTTCTTCAAATTCTATCCAAGTCTTTGCCTTTTAGAATTTCAGTAAATATTACCTCTTATGCAATATTTTTCACGATAATCGTGATTTTCAAGATCACAAATTTTGCGTTTAAGTGCATAGCAATACTGAAGTCATTAAAGTTTAACCTACTGCACAAACTACAAAATACAGTGGTGACAATATTATTACGCTTTTTTGTTAACTTTTATCTCACCAGCACTTTCGTTTGATTGTTTCTTTATGATTCCTTTTGCTTCTTTGCCGGACGGAGACTTGATCAGAACAGAAAGTAGCGAAAGATCAGGTTCATCCACGATAAAGAGGGGGATTTCAGCTGATGAAAAAGGTTGTTTTTCTTTATGCATAACACCTGACATCGTATTCTCATTTTCTAGATGGAGGATATCGGGCTTGCATGTTTTGTGAGTCGATGTTTTCGGTGCGTTTGCTTCAAGCATAACGGTGGCGGGTCTAACATCTTCCACTGAGTTGTTGGTTTTAAGCTTGTTGTCTTCGGGTGTGGTGCAAGTTTTGATTGCAGTGATTTTGCGCGCAACGTTTTCGGTCTTAATGGTTTTAGGCGAGATGTCTTTAGCTGAGTCGGTTTTGTACACGTTGCTTTTGAGTGTTTTGGTCGTGGTGGTTTTGGGTGCGTTGTTTTTGTTCGTGATGGTTTTGGTCGCGTTGTCTTCGGTCTTGGTGATTTTGAGCGCGTTATCTTCGGTCGTGACAATTTTGTTCGAGGTAGTTTTGAGCTCGGTATCTTTAGGCGTTGTGAGATCGGAAACTGAGTTTTCTGAGCTTGATAAGTTGGAGGAAGCCGTTTCTATTGTAGTGGTGTCAAGCTTGGGAAATACAGTTCCAGTTACTTTGCACTCAAGGTTTTTCGAAATTTGACAGCTCTTTTCTAGAGTTTTTGGCCTTAAGCTTTCAAATTTAGAAAATTTACTATCCTCATTTTTATGGTTTTGGAGATCATCGACTTTGGATTTCAATGTTTCAGATGCAAGGGGCGCAGGAGAAGCGATTTCGGAAATGGGATGATCGGAAACGGATGATGACTTTGGGGACATATCAGTTATCGCGTCGGAGTTGACCATTTGAGGAGGAGTAATGTCAGCTTGAGAAGATGCATCACGAAACAAGCTGATATCAGAAGGCTCGTACAATATTGTGAAAGTTGAGTCCTGAAATAAAACGCATTCATCACTGCATATCAATATCAAGCGGCGGTGATAGATCAGTGATAGAGCGTAGAGATAGTCATTGTAAAACTGCTCTCTCTCGGTTCGATTCTCGAACTAGCAATTCGTTGTTGTGTTTTTGGGAAAGACACTTGGCGTTTTACGTCGGGGCAGAGCTGTCTATACGCGTCGTGGCGGCCCATGCAACCTGATGGAAGACTTGCAAGCAGAATCCAAAAAAGGAAACCCAGAGTTCTTGCTGGTTTATACGCGTGAATGGATGCATGAATTGATATCAAAAAATACAAATCAATGAAACAAATAGGCACGTATAATGCACGTGTAATTTAGGCAAAGAATCACCTCTAAAGCTTTAAAAATTGAAAAAAGTACTTCATTACCTTGTTTTCGATGATTTGGAAATGTTTTGCTCTCACATTTTTGGAGAAGTTCTTATTTTGGTCGTCTATGGGTTTATGAAATGATTTTTTCCCTTGAGGGCCGTTATCAGTTCTGATTGGGGGTATTGTGATGTTATACCCATTCTAAAAAGTCAAACGTAAGAAAATCTAAACCTGCGGGTTATTATGCGACTCACCGCAAGGATTACGACGTCGTCAGCTCTTTAAAACAAACAAAACTTATACCATGTCATAACGCTTACGAAACGTTGCGCAAGACAGCTTATGGAGTAAAGGCAGTAAGGCAATTACTGTATCTATTACTTTCTTGATTTAGATCTGCAGTATATAGGAGGTATATTTCAACAGAGCAACTTTTGATGTTGCTATCTCTTCGTATAATACCACTATAGGACATTGATCTAGCCAGGATTTTTGATTGGTAGGGGCCCAAACCGCAAATTACTGGCAATGACGTCATCAGAAATTTTCGAAAGGAGGGACTTTTTATGAGACAAAGATACCTTAGAATGGCAGATCAGAAGAGGGTGCCTGATAAGCGAGTAACCAGGATTTTGCTGAAGGAGGAGGACTTAAGCCGGAAGTTAAAATGTTTTCAAAAAAATATGTTAATTTGGGAGACATGGCAAGCAAGCTGATGTAACTCAAACGTCTTACATACGGGGGAATTGGGCAATTTTTTGTAATTTTTTGGAAAAAATAGCTATTTTAGTGCCATTTGGATCACATTTCGCATGTTTTTAGAGTCATTTCAAAAACTAAATTTTTAAGATTTGAAAATCACTTAAAAATTTCCTCCCTTTACTTACAATTTGAGTTCAAAACACGTTTAAAACCTTGCATTTTGGGTTAAATTTTGCGAGTGACTTGGTCCAGTTGGGTAAACTAAGATACATTGCCTTTGCAATATTTTTAGTTGTATAAAAGTTCACTTGAAGATTTGTCTAGGAGATTTTTGTTTTGTCATGAAAATAACCAGTATCAGAATTACACGCACGACCAGAGGGTTCAGGTACCTGAATTCAAATTCAATAAATTGTTTAATAAGCACTTCCATAGGTCCAAGCTAAATTTTTTGTTTTCAGTATTTTGTGGCTTAAAAAGTGGCGTGGTGAAGGTGGATGGGTATTTAAAGTTGGTGCAATATAGTAGATGGTTACTCATCATGTTATTGTATCAAGTTTATGAAAAGGTTAGATGATGGCCTGAGGTTGCAACTTTTCGAAAAAAAAACCTTGAATTTCTCCCGGTTTGTACATTTAAATTGGTAGTCAAAAATTTCAACTGAGGGGGCCCGGGCCCTTTAGTCGCCAATGTTAATATTATTTTTAATGATTGTTGTACTCATGTACTGTTGTTCGCGAAAACGCTAAAAAAAACTGAAACCGAAGAAGCAATAGTCTTTGGTGTCATCATTTTTATCGTTGGTGATATTTCATTTGGGGTAGGGGGCAGACCCTTGCCACCCCCTGGCTATGCCTGTTATAGGAGTCAGTGGTTTTCTGTAATTATCTCAATAAATTTAGAATCAGGGATTCATTTATTTTTCATAGTAATGTTATTGACACATTGCTGGTGCAAGAAAAGCTGTTGGCCGAACTATTTGTTCATAAGCAGAAAATAAAATCACTAAAAAACCTAAAAACGTAACAGCGCCTCTTTTGCCGAAACAAGGCTTCTAAAGTTTCACGTGATCGAATTTTAAACATATTAAAAGACAAAAGTACTAAAACACAATAAAAACTAATAAATAAGCAAATCGCTTTGAAAGTAGTAATACATCAAAAGTATGTTATTACTTTTGAGGATGAAGGGAAATTTTTGAAGGTGAAAGCTGATGAACGATCACATATTATTTGCAACACTAATTGCGCTCCGTCTATTGTAACATGTTGATTTATTAAGAGTAACATGGCGACTTACTTGTTTTTGGTGTTTGCCATTTACTAGCCGGACTACAACCGGAAAGGGACTGTTAGTTAGATGCTTTCCGTTCTTCTTCACACTAACAAAATGTTTGCCAGACTCGCGTTGAACGAAAGAGATACCTGCAATGGAAATGCACAAATACCTGCATTATAACTTCTTCCTTTCTTAATTGTCACTTTTTTAGGAGTTTTGGGGCAATAGCTCGAAATTGAATTGAAATTGAGATGTTATACTACGCTGTTTTTTACCGCCTTCTTTATATTGTTAAACGAAAAGCTAATTACTTTTTTCGCAAAAGTAACCTTTACAATAAAAGCTCTAATGGCTGCGTTTGATTATTTTGTGTCTGGAATTATTGCAGTAGTTCAATAGTAGTTCGATACTGTGGGAATATGGTGGTTCCATTGAATTACTGCCAATACGCTTATTCAAACAAAATGAGATGGGACTTGAATTAGTCGAAAGAAGAGTAAACTTAGCTCAATAACTTAACATTTTACTTTTACTGTATGTTATACTTTTAAAACCACCAATTCCTTTGAGACAATCTGAGGACAAATGGATACCCTGTAAATATCATGTTTAGATTGGCGCCAATTAAATTTTTTATGCCCAATTTTCTGGTTATCATTTTGCTCTTTCTCAAAGCAGAACTAAAAAATAAATGAAATAAAAATAAAGAAGTTAAATCGAGAATTTCGGAACGGAAAAGGGTGCCAGAATAGTAAGGCGGGTGAGGTGTTCACAGTCACTTGGGGTGATAACACTTACTGCCTCTCGAATTTTTTCATCTTTCTTAATTTTGCTCTAGCTATAGCAATACCTTTACAGCTAACTAATAATCCTGGAACTAGCACATAGAACCAAAATAATATTATATAATAAAAATTTTTAAAAATAGAAATTAAAGAAGGCGGCCGTAATTTTCTTCATATAGCTGTAACTACCCTAACTCCAACTTATTTTTAAAAACGCGTATTCGCACAATAACGAAAACGCTACCACAACTTATTTTCAATTGGTTTGGTCATACACTGATTGGAGACCAAACTTTGACATACCCACATTTCCATTGGGGAGGCTCTTCAAGGTGCACTTCTGTACCGCCCCTGACGGAGTTGCCACCGAGGCGTCGAGTTTGGCGACGTCGACCTCATCCAAATGAAAGACGTCACTTAAGGCTGACGAGGAGTAGCGGTGCTCATCAGTGTAATCTGAATGACAAATGAGTGAATTCTACTGAAGCTGAATTTGTTTTGAAACTGAGCAGATCTCAAAAAGCATAAGTGTCTCTTACATTGATACAAAAGAAAAAAAGCGCAAAAACCATTTCAAGTAATTATTATATAACTGTTGTAATTATTATTAATGATCGTGCAAAATTATGCAACGAATACTTTACTTCAAAATGCAAACTCAGTCAATCACCCTCACAATATCGTGTGTATCGCCAATTATCATGTCCTTTTTTTGCCGCATTACATTCGAAATTTATCGAACAAGTCGCAAAAATACGCATCAGAACTAAACTTCTTACCGCTTTCAATTTGAAAATTTCTGCGTAAAGTTGACATTTTTTGAATTTCAGTTTTGTAATATTTGGATGTGGTTGAATCTCGAAAGAAAATTGTTTCGTTCTCCTGCTTTTTCATGCCATCCGCTTTTCCGTTTCCTTTTTCAGTTTCTTTTGATTCTTTAGACAGATTCTTCTCTGAAGCAGGACTTCGTACATAGAATATGTGCTTCTGCGTAGATGGTTGAGCATCCACGGTGTTTCCAGCTGAAAAAAAATTAAAACCATCTCACTAACCACGAAACAAACTCAAATACTTCGCTTAGATGTACTGTATTGAAGCTCAGAGCTGGACAGCGCTTTTTCGAGCTTTTAGTTCTGATCAGCAGCCCTCAGCATTGTTAACGTAAAGCGGGTCGCAAAAGGCAACCTGTTGATGCTCATCAGCAGTGGTCTTTTGCGCGATGATAAGCCGCTACAAGGTATCTTTATTGGCTGATGAGTCATGTATGTCTTGCAATTTGATACAAGGAACATTGATTATGTCTTTGAAACAAATAAGCTGGCAATTTCATCTTGATGATGCTTACTCTTTTTTCAGCAAATTTTGGTTTGCTTCACTTTAATTACTTTCGGGTAGGACCATGGGAAGGTGTTTGCTTTCCTCCCCAGGGCACCATGGATGAAGTTAAGTCGACTGAGAACAGGTATCGGTCGCTTTTACTCCTGTATGAACAAATAGGGATTGACCAATGGTGCGACATACGAATGTGGAGCAAAAAACAGACAGTGGAACACATCTTGCTATTCTGCAGGCTTCCGACTGATGGACTCCGAAACCTGGATCAAGCACGCTGACTAACCTGTCCGATGGATATTCTCCATGATACGATTAATGAAGTTGGCATCTATTGCGTCTCCCAGATTGAGGTTTTCAGAATTGCTCAAGAACGCTTCAAGAGCTTGGAATGTTTGGGCTCGTGAAATTAACCCTTCTATGACAAAAAAAAGCAAGACTGACAAAATAAAATTTAACAATAAATAAACATAATTAATTTAACAGCTCTAGAAAAAGTTCAGTATTTGCAATAAACTTTCACATTTACGGACAATTTTCGGGTCAATTGGAAGTTATGTGGCTAATTGACTAGATTTGCGTGGCACGATGCCCCTCCCCCTAAATACAATACTGTTTAATTCAGTATAGGGTAGTTTTCCACCACCAAATGACCATCCCTACTACAGGCTCCAAAAGCAAAAACTTACCAGTTTCCAATGGCGGTAGTAGCTGTACTTTCGAGAACTGCGATAAATAAGTAAACACGCTTCTTTCGTCAACAACCTGATTGACGAGCTCTTCGGGCCTTACCAACTAACAAAGCAAGCTACTTTTAGAGTGATCAAGAATGTCGTAGGAGTTACGATACCGGTATACAGTGTTTTTTTTTAAGGCGATTTCAGGAACCGAAACAGTCTCTCAAAATTGTCCATCGGTCGCTCAAAATCTGCTTCTACAATAATATAAACACAAGTAAGTACGCTCTGGAACAACAGGAAAAAATATTTCTAAACTACCTGTCAAAGTTGTGTTTTACTTTATAAAGTCCCATCGCGCCAGTTCCCAGCTAGTAGTCTGCTGGATTACGGCAAAATGAGAGAAAATCATCACAATTCGACTTTTGAAATCATCACAAACGACTTTTGTGAAAGTCATTTGTTACTATTTCACGTCAGTCATTTTCACTAAATCACTGTCTTCTCTAGACCATTGCTAGAGACTACTGTGGAACTTGGTATGACTTCCTATCAAGCCAAGTAGACATTCGTTTCTTAACTTTACTAAAAGTGAAAATGTTTGCTGATAACTAAACCAGTGCCGTCGCTACGGAGGGCCAGGGGGCCGTGCCCCCCTAACGACTGCTTGTGCCCCCCAGCATTTTGGTTTACTCAGAATACTTTTTTGAGCATCACGTAACGACAAGACAACCGGCAATAATGGAAAAAGGAATAATAATGTTCAAAGATAATTTTCGTTTAAAGTTTTTTCGATTTTTGGCAAAATCGCCGGCCACTAACTGATGTACATAAATGTGACCCAATAATCCGCTTTATTAACACGCCTTTACGGATGTGGTGCGAAATAGAGATGCATGCCAACAGAATCGTAACGGTACTTTGTTAGTGATTTTGACCTGAAACAATACGTGAAAACATTTTTTTAAAAGACCACTAAATTGTTGATAGTCAATCTTCTGAAACAGTGCTCGATAATATACAAAGTAAAATCAGAGCAAATACAACTATATAAAGTCACAGTAAAAGGACAGATAAATCACAACAGTCTGTTTCATCTCAAGGACTCATCAGGTGCTACTGTAATCTGTAAAAAAAATTATAAACTAAAACGTCAGAATCTCTAAAAGTTAAAATTGCGTAATAATGAAGAACCTGCCAAACTGAAATCCGAAGCTTGGCAGATTCTTCATTATAACGCAATTTTAGCTTTTACAGATTTTGACGTTTTAGTGTATAATTTTGTTACAGATTACAGTAGCACCTGATGAGTCCTTAGAACGAAACAGACTGTTGTGCTTTTAACCTCTAACTATGATTTTATATAGTTTTAAAAGACCAAACGTTTTTTTTAGAGCACACTTAAGGTTTATTTTAGGTCGCTGCCAGTCACGCAACCACGGGAAAGGGGCTAAGGGGGCATCAGTCCCCTTAGCCAAGTCATTTAGCAAAAATAACGAAAAAAAACAACTGTTTAAACGTGTTTTGGACTTGACCTTAAGTATAAGGGGGCTCAAGAGGCTAGACAATTTAATGATTTCAATGACTTCTGAATTTTAGCAATTTACTGTAATTATTCGTATGGTTTAAAAACATGTGAAATGTGATTAAAATGGCGTTAAAATTCCTATTTTTGCCGCAAAAGCGCAAAAATTACCCAGCGGCTGGGGGCTCTGCCTCCATGCCCTCTCTGTGATACGCTTGGTTGCATCGGTTTGTTCAGCACGGGACTTAAAATAGAGAATTTTTGGGCAAAAAACATTTACTTTTAGTTCAAGCTAGGAAAACCCTGGTTACGCTTCATTATTTTAGTCAGTGTTTGGGGAATGTAGTTACTTTTTACGTGGAGGGTTTAATAGATTTAGCACGTTTGTACAAATTGGGTTTAGTAAACGTTTTTAAAGAGTTGTTGGAGACGAGGCCGTGGAGTTTCGTGGTTAGTCTACAGAGCAGAGTAGCCTGGTAGTAAGTCTACATTGCTAAAAAATTTGCGGTCTTCCAAAATTGTTTAGCTGTTCCTCAAGCCTAACCTTAAAAAAAAATTAATTCAAGATTAGGGTTTGAGGTAGGGTTAGATTTGAGCCTAGTTTTAGAGTAACGATTTGAGTTCAAGTTAGATTTTGAGACAGAATTAATATTAAACCACAGACAGAAATTTCTGATAAAATAAATCCTTCCTTTATAAGTTTGGCAAATACAGTAAGCGTACAACATAAAATAATTCTTAGCCTTTTAGGTCTTATTAAAAAAATCTGTCTTTGCCTGACTTCTCTACATTATTTTGCTAATCGGGTACGTAACCCCTTTTAAATCTCTATAGTTCTTTAGCTAGTCAAGTCTTACTTATTCAGCGAGTTACTTAACAACCTTTATCTCTCTCTTTTTAGCCCTCTTTTTCGTAGGGCTTTTGTGGGGCAGCAGCTAAAGATCGAGCCTCCACATTTCATTCACAGTCTCCCATCAAACTTTTCATTTCGCTTGGGTGAGGCTCTAGAATCAATTACTGCAAAATACTGTAGATAGTAATTGTTCTCCGTTTGTGCGAATAATTATTCTGTAGCCGCATTGATTCTACGCTCGAGTTTGTTTTTATTGCGCTAAAAATAATAGAACTCTTTCACGTATGTTTAGTTGGTGCGTATTACAATATCAGATCGTGAATAACACTTTATCTGTTAACTCATACGTTAATGCGACAGTGGGCCGAAAATTATCAATCACTGTGATATGTGTGCGTTGCAATAAGGATGCATATAAATCTGATTTTTACTCGTATCAATCATCTTCGCGACGAAAAAAAGATTTTATTTTGAAGATGCAACATGCAGGGCATGGTATGGAATGGAATGGAAAGGAAATTTCGGTATGGAATATGGAAGATGCCGAAATGGAATGGAATGAAAGATTTCAAGAATGGAATGGAAGGCAATCTTCCATACTTCCATACCAATTCCACACTAGATTTCGCACATGGCATTTACAGGAAAATTTTTATGGATAGTGAAAACTAAAAATATGTGGAAACTTTTAGCAGCTAATCATGTGCGACAAATTAATAGGGTAATATAGTCATGAGCATTGCGCAAACAGTGTAGGCATTGCATCATCAGATCATAGAATATGTTCATTGTAATTTGCAGCTGCATTGATGCTGACAGGTCTAACATTTATTTTGAGAATGACAATTTGCCAAGTGACAAAACTTTTTCATCGTAACAAAGATTTGTAGTTACTTTTCTCTCCTCGATTGAGCTTAATTGTTTCTTGTTGCTTTTTTTGTTGTGCGTTTAAGCTTTTTTTGATATGTTTTTACAATGTTTTTGGCTGTTTGGCTCTGCCAAATTTCAAAGTTGGTGTGATTACAAACTAGTAATCATTAAACCACGAGCGAATGGGTAAATCTACAGTCTGTTTACAGGGTGTATAGTATTTTCGCGTACAACAGTAATAATTAACAATAATATTAATATTGACGACCAGGGGGCCCCCTTAATTCAAATTCTTGCCAATCAATTTAAACGTATAACCCGGGAGAAATTCAGGTTTTTGTCCTAAAATTTGCAATCTCAGACCCCTATCTAACCATTTTATGAACGTAATGCACTGACATGATTAGTAACCATCTATTGCACCAACTGCAAATAAAAATAGCCCTGCACCTCGTCAGTTTTTATGCGAATAAATATTTAAAAAATATTAGCTGGGGAGGGATGCTCATTGAATAAATTATTAAACTTGAACGGAGGGGCCTGAGTCCCCTGGTTGTACATGTACTCCTAAAACTGGTTATTTTCAAGACAAAATCTACAAGGCAAATTTTCGAGTGAATTATTATTTACTTCTAAAATTTTTTTGGAGGCAGTGTACCTTGCTTCCCCCTAACTGGGCCAAGTCACTTACGAAATTTAACCCAAAAATGCAAGATTTTAAACGTGTTTTGGGCTTGACATGTAAGTAAAGGCAGGACTAAACAATTGGAACTTTTTAATTGGCTTTCGAATCTTAAGAATGTGGTTCTTCCAAATGGCTCTAAAAACGCGCAAAATGTGATCCAAATGGCATTAATAATAATAGAGCTATTTTTTCCAAAGCATTACGTAAGATCGCTCAGCGGCTGGGAGCTTTGCTCCCAAATCTCCATAGTCTCCTGCATAGGCGTAGCCAGGATTTTTGATTGGGGGGGCCCCAAACCCTCAAAAATTCGGCTGTCTTCACCGAAATTGAGAGTGAATTTTGGGCCGAAATCGGAAATTCGAACGATTTTTCCGCCCAAAATCAGGTGATCTCCAAAAAATAAAAAAGGTCTTTACCGAAATTGAGAGTGGTTTTTCGGCCGAAACCGTTAGCTTTACTGTTACTTTACTGTTTAATTACTGTTATGTGCGCAATTACTGAAAAAAAACTGCAACTAAACATCGTCAGGCTATGTTGTCATAACTTTTTGTCGTTAGTGGAGTTTTGATTGGGGGGGGCCCGGGCCCCCTGGCCCCCCCCTGGCTACGCCTATGGTCTCCTGCGGCTAGGGATTCTGCCTCTAAAACCCCGTCTGCGACACGTTTTAGCTACACTAGTCAGCTCACCAACGCCTCCTAATTTAGACATTTTGGGAAAACTTCATAACTTTTGGTTAAAGGTCTCCTCCTTTAACAAAATCATGGTTATGTGCCACACTCACAGGCCTCGGCTTCTGACCTTCCATTGTATGGTATCTCTGTCCCATTAAAATTCCACCCTTTGAAAATAGTTGGTGTCGTCATTGCATGTGATTTTCGTTCCCCCCCCCCCAATCAAAAATCTTGGCTACGTCTACGGTTGATATATTTATGCTAAGTGAATTTTTATGGTATGTCATCGCGACAGCGCTTCGAATATAGGATGAGATATATTGTACCACACTGCTTACCTTAGTGAGCGACTACTTGCAGAAGTACGCTTAACGTTGCAAAAGTGCAAAACAAATTACGCGTTGCTTCCGGTCTAAACTTACCTTGGTATGGAAGTATGAATGGAATACGGAACAACAAAAATTTAGTATGGAATGGAATATGTAATGGAAGATTCTTAGTATGGAATGGAAATGGATTGAAAAAAAACTGCCAGTATGGAATATGGAAAAATCGTCTTCCATTCCATACCATGCTCTGGCAATATGGGCTGCATTAGGGTGTCCTTATTTTGGCATTTCGAAAAGTTTCACCTATGAACCTTTCAAATGGTTCCATTTCATGAAAAAATGATATGAATGAAATTTTAAAGTTTTAAAATGAAGTTTTGAGGTGGCACAAAGTCTTTTAAGTTTGGATGGGTATTTTTAATTCCTGGGCAGGAATACCATCATTATGAACAGCAGAGTTTTATAATTTCATTGTGACATTATTAACACGCATAACAACAGCGTTTATTAAAATCTTCTCAGAGTTAACTTAGGAACTGCAGTGACGTATCGGTTATGACACACAGTAATTATGTGCAATTATTTTAGTGCTTGTATCATCAACCTGTTTTTCAAAAAAAGCAGCTTCTTTACCACCTAAGATGACTATTGGCTAGTCGTCTGTGATATCTTACAGAGGATTTAATTTTGCTTGGTCTGTTTGATCGCAACGTAGGTTTGAGTACAAAATGTGAAATGGTAAAAGTTTCAGAGAATGTCGTGGAAGAAGAATTATTGCCACAAATTCTAGTGGATATGACTAACGCAAAAAACAAAACAGTTGTTGAGTGTGTCAACGAAAACAGTAGAAGGTTGATATGTCTGACCAATCAATTCAAAATTCTGCACAGAGATGCAAGCAAGGTCTTTAATTGATGCCTCTTTTCCAAGCCTATCCCATTGCTTCTAATCGAGACCCAACTTCTCCTGTTGAAAATTGCTTTAAATTTTTTTTGATTATAATTTTTTGAACTTTGATTACCGAGCACTTTTTTGCTTTGGACGTGCTCTGCCCCTCCTCCAAGAATCACTTAATCTTAGCGCCATTGGCTCAAAATCAGTGATCAGCCGGTTAAAGAAGAAACCCTCTTGGTGATCATATTGCTTATCTACAAAAGAAAACATTCTATTCTTGCGCGAACCATTAATTACATGCCTCCCAGTTCCCAATGGACTTCAATCAAGTTTACAGTATCATCTTCCATACCTAACTGCGGTTGCCCTAGCTCATCACAGCATCATGAATATGCCAAGAATCGATGACTCTCCCTCCTTTAGACGCGTATTTATGGGCTGATAGATCTGTCTCTTTCCTCATTAGACGGTTAGTACTGGAGTGTATGCCATATTATCCAAATGCATTACCTTTCACTCTTTATCTCCGCTGGACCAGTTGCATCCAGTTTCACAGCTGAAACTCATCCCCTGGAGCACGGGCTTGTCTGGTGTAACAACCACAAGACGACTTGCTACTTTCAGTAAGTCCTTTTAAGGACTCCCAATCGTTTCTTTTCCTACTTTCAAAGGTCCCCTGATATCTCTGGCCAAGACCGCTCGAAAATGTCTGGTTTCATGTCTCCTCACTTTCCAAAAGTGCCATTTTAAACTTCCAATCAGTCCCCGGTCATGCTGGTATCCCTTGAAATAAGCATGCTGATTCTCTTCCCAAAGCTGGAACCTCCCTGGCTACTGCGATGGTCCCTTATTCCTCTCCCCAGCTATTGCCAAAACTCGTTACATACAGTGTCACAAATGGAGACGTCACATTTCGACATTCCCCCTCTCATCTCAACTGTCCCATTTCTTCAGTTTCTCCGTTGGAATTGTTCCTCTCATGCCCCATATGCTTTGAGCTTTCCGCCTTCGCTTCCAAGGTCAAAGCCTCTTACAACTGTCGTAAGTCAGTCGTAAGGAAAACTCTTCCTGCAGCGCTTGTGGACAGTTTCCATAGGACCCTAATCATCTTTTTCTTGACTGTCTCGCCTCTGAGCCTTTACGCAAATCTATCTTTGGCTCTGCAGTCTGCACTCTGGCGTGAGGCCGAACTGTTGGGTCTTTGCAAAATCCCGTTGCTTCTCCATCCCTCGGAAGGGGTTGGGAGGCGCCACCCCTCAATCAGGCCGATTCAAAAATAAAAACAATGCATTGTGCTTTACAGATTTCTGAAAATTACCAGGCCATTGTTCGGAATATGAAAAAAATCTACTCTTATGCAGCAATAACTTTCTGTAAACATTACTATTGTACTGATTAAAAAACTTCCTATATGCATAAATTGGTTTTGTTAAGCCAACTTTAAGATCACTGCGCCACCTCTAAACATCAAAATTTTGCAAAACTTTGTATGAGGCAGTTTTTGGTGCAATGGAAACTTTTGAGAGGGTCAGACTCACAAAAACGTGTATTTTAAAATTTGACCCCAAAAAAGGGACACCCTAGGCGCAACCTGTATTTATCGTTCATGTCTTCTACTGCTTTCTTCGAAAAACTAACAGCCCTACAATAGGTAAAATTCAGAAATGATTATATGATAACACAGTAAAGTTCAGAAACTGATAGCTAACACGCTTCTAAATAATGACATCAAAGCAATGCTAAAATTCAGAAATACTCATGAAAATTCAACTTTGAAGAATAAATAACGGTTAATTGAGTGTAAATTAAAATGTTTACCTGAGTTATTCCCAACTTTTCTTCGGCCTCGAGCATTGCTTTTCTTGTGTTTTCTAATCTGTTTTGGGGATTCCAAACACTCCAGCCAGGGCACAACCCTGTCGAGCACAACGCATTCGCTCTTATTGGTAAGTGATTAATCAGTTAGTGCTTAAGTTACGCACGTTTTTAATATATACGAGGAGTTTTCGAATCTAATGTTTTATCGTTTTCGCTGTATTATGCCCAAGTGCGAACGAGTTTGCGGGGCCCATGTCCGCGTCATTGAGCCCGGGCAACACAGCTCCTTTCAAAGAAATGTCGCAGCGATGGCGAGGTGTTAGCAACACTGAGTCCGATTTATCCGACCCAAATTTGAACCTCAGACTTCCAGCTCGTTACCGTTTGACCAACTGGCCGATACGAGGAGTTTTAAATATTTTAATTTTTAATCGTAGGAGTTTTTAATATTCAATCTGCACCAAAACCCTGGCCGTGGTATAGCCAGTGGCGGATTTAGGGGGGGGATGCATCCCCCCCCACCAGCCTAAATTTCGAATAATTCGGCTCCATTTCGGGATGCATCCCCCCCCACCAGCCCAAACTTTACCGAATCCGGCCGAAAACTTACTCTCAATTTCGGTGAAGACCTTTTTTTTTTTTTTTTTTTTTGGAGACCACCTGATTTTGGGCGAAAAAAACGTTTGAATTTCCGATTTCGGCCGAAAAATCACTCTCAATTTCTGTGAAGACTTTTTTTTTTGGAGAACACCTGATTTTGGGCGAAAAAAACGTTTGAATTTCTGATTTCGGCCGAAAAATCACTCTCAATTTCGGTGAAGGCATCCGAATTTTTGAAGTTTTGTGCTTACAATCCCCCCCACCAAAATTTTCTAGATCCGCCACTGGGTATAGCCTGATGATATACTCTTTACTTTAAACAAACCATTATTAAATGATTATTTCGTTGGTGTTTATTAGCGAATCACTTAAGAGATAAATTATAAATATTAAATTAAAATTGATATGTCTATGAATCTCTCAAGGTGTTTCACAATCGTATCTAACCTTATTTTTTAATACAAGATTTACGATCAGTTTAATTTACCTGGTTTTATGCTGTCAACAAGCGCACTCAACGCCCTACCGTCATTCCAGGAGGTATTGAAATTGTGAATAGAGATCTGTGGAAGCTTGGATTGAATCCATTCCAACAAGACCTGCTGAGGATCATTTTTCAACTCCGTTTCATTTGGTTTTATGTTAGTGATAGAATAAAAGTGGATAAGTCTCCAAACCAGCTCCAAAATTTGTTTCAAATTCCCTCTGACAATAGATTTGTTGTCTGCAAAAATGAAAATAGTAATTTTGCTTACTTGGCAGTCCAAAACTATCTCAAAAAGTTTGAAAATTGAACGTTTTTTGTACTCTCATACCTCAGCATTGCACTTAGACGTCTGACAAGATATAGCAAAATGGGGGTCCATTTCCGCAATATCGCTCCAAAGAAACCTTAGTTAGATCTTGGGCAAAATACCTTTTACAGCAGGTTGTCGCAGCGGTCTTCTTCTGTTTGATTGCCAAGAAAGTCATCAGGTTTGTGATGAATAACTGAATTGTCACAGCGCGCGGCGGTCAACTTGACGACCACGAAATCGAACCCAAAACATCTTTTTAAGTTGTTCGATTAACTTTTTAAATGCTCGGCTAACTGGCCAGTGACCGCAAAACATATTGCATATTGATTACATAATGCATAACACTTAATGCAAAATGCATATGCTTGTTTCTTATAAAAATTGGCTTACCGATGCTATCAACGTCGATGCCTTGCTTTTCTATCAGTTTGAGAGCTAGTGAAACGTTTCGAAGTTTTAGCTTTTTGAACACTGGATATTTGTAATAGTATTTTACTTTTGCATTCGACAATAACTGGATTAAATCAATCAGTCTGATTCCACTCGAAAAATCTCGATCTAACCGAATTATTTGCTTATGAATTTGACTCAAATGCTTGTTGCACCAGCTTGTAAAAACTCGAATTTGCACAACTTCCCAACCCTCAAATTCACTGCCGTTCTGTTCTTGGCGCATCAAAGTCATTACTTTGCAACTTCTAATCAGATCTTGCAAAATATAAACGATTCCAAGCAGATTACAGCAGAATAATTCGAAACATCATTCGTTTTCACGATTACAATGTCATGACCTCCGAGCATCAAGTTTTGCTGACGCATGCGCACGAAAGCTTTCTGTATGATTTGTGAGTTGCTGTAACGAATTAGTGAATAGCACAAAGCATCAGATTTTGTCTCTCAAGGTTCCGTTCCCTAAGCCGTTGCCCACTTTGTTAATTGGTATGCACGTACAGTAGTTTGCTACAGTAAAAATTGCCTTTCGTTATAATCTCAAAAAATCGTGTTCACTCGTAGTTTTAAAGTTGGTGTACACAGGGCACTGGTTAATGCTGCAGAAGATATTCATGATAGTGTAACTTCAAACTTCGAATCCTAGTCTCCACGAGTTATAAAAATCTAAAAGTTAACAATCATCAATACAAGTGCGAGATAGGTGAAAATATTGGGAATGTAATGAACACTACAGCGCAGATAATACGACTTGAAATACGATATAAGCGGTAGCGACAAGATGCGCCAATTACCTAGAAACAAACTCATGCACAATCAAAAACAAGCAGAATTATTTGCTTCGCTGACTTGTTACTATTTCAAAACCTGTTACAGTAACAAAGCAGAGAAATGCTACAGTAATTTAATTTGTAGCTTACTACTCACCTTAATTTCAATAAATTTTTTTATTGAAAAAAAAGACTGAAGCTTAAGGTTTTAAATACAGGTAATCAAATCACAAAAGTGTCAATTATTGGTTTGAACAATCCAACCGTTAGAAGGCAGTAAGTCGCTAGGCTTCTATTGTCGCAAATGGTATATACAAATACACTATACAGTAACAGCAACCTAATAAAATTATATACACCATAAATCAAAAAAACATAAGCACAAATATCAACAAAACTGTTTGTCTACTTCTATAAAAACAAATAACACAAAACTGACAGCACAGTAGAAATTAGTCTTAATGGAAAAGTTAGGAACCTTTACAGTAATTATATTTAGGTAAACGAAAACGTGCAAAAAAACTTCGTCGAACTTAAAACACCAGAAAAATACACGAGGCAACGCGCTAATAGGTAAGCAAAATGAACACCAAGGCAGACTACAATATAGGGGCTAATACTAAGCGAATTGTACATGTACATTAGGTAATAAACAAGAAAAAATTTTAAGTTGTGCAATGAACAAAAATCCTTGAGTATATGGATTTCATAGTAAAAATTCAGACCAGTTTCGCTTTCAAACGTAGAATCTTTGAGCACCATGGCAACGATGACGTCACTGGACGACCTTTCCCAATCTAACAACAGTTTCGTGTTCATCAGCGGATGGATACACCTCAGTCAATATGGTGGCCGCTATTCGGTTGCGAAGGGTATTGGCAGCCTGGAAGGAACACATCAGAAATTGGGTAAAATGTATCTTCAACAAGTGCTTCATGATCAGAAAAAAAAACAAAAAATTTAGTATTCTAGAATCTTTTACGAGATTTAGAATTAGGCTGGGTAAAACTTTTGTAATCTAACAACGTCAAATTTAGCCAGCGGTAGGGTGGGACAGCAGGGATGTGTTGCAGACATCCTGAAGGTGGAAAATTTTCAGATTACAACGTCAAGTTGAAGACAAATCAGGTGAAGATTACAAAAAGGTTCTCAGTGCTGTTGACAAACATCACGGAGTGGCAAAACAAAAAGGGCAACAGGCTTTTTAAGGTGGGCACTGGACAGCGGTCTTTTAGGGGGGAAAAGCACAAACAGACGGAAACAACTTAACTAATTGAAAAACCCATTAAAAAGACTCTGGACTCCTGGTAAACTCAGTTACTCACCGGCTGCAGTCAAAACGTCACATATATGCAGCTGTCTTCAAACTTAATTGGCAGCTTAAATGCTGAACAAAATTTCTCAGGTAAAATATGCACATTTTTGTTTCCTTTTTTCCATGAAATAGCGACTGAAATTAGCAGGCATTGCATCCTGCACTACACAAACAAATAAAGATGTCTTACTCAAACTTAACTTTCATTAGATATCTAGTGATGATATACAAAAATAAAACCTACCGTCTGAGGGCGCTTTTTGGGCAGCTCCACTTCTTTATCGGTTTCATAAAGAGGCCCACAACTCATGGGCCGGACCCTGACTTTAGGGGTGGAAGGGGTAGGGGAGGTGAGGAAGGCCGATTGTGTTCTATTCCGCTGGGTGGCAGCAGACTTGCAAATACCTACCAAAAATTTTTAAATTGTACGTAATTACAGTAAAACAAATTTTAATAGAAACCAGGAGTGAAACTCCTGAAACGACAGACAATACCATTACGATCCTTCGGCATAGGCTACAGCCAACCAAATATGACATCATTCAGAAAAAGTGTTACAAAGTCCTCTGGATCTCATCAGTTGGATCAAGAAAAGGATTTTGACAACCGGGTTGAACGAACCTCCTTTACACCGGTCTAGACAGGAGATCGGTCTAGACCTTTCTTGGCGGGACAAACCAAGTGCACCAGCCAAGTCTTTCTACTCTGCTGCCATTAATTGAGCGAAACATTAATAAACGGCCGTTGTCAACAAACGTAGGCATCGCATTATCAAGAAAATGAATGCGAAAATTTCCCCATTTTTGTTGATGAATAAAATAAAACTCACTTATGGTAGCACTAGTAGGTCGACTGGAAGCAACGAAACCGCCTTCTCGTTCGGTATCGAGCACCTGAGCCTGGAGGTTGTCAACTCGGTCAAACGCGTCGAGCTTGAGTGTGCGCTCCAGAGAGAGCTGCGCGTGCATCTGTTTCAGACTCCTGAAAATATTCACACAAATTTTGCTTGTAGGTGGCACAGTGGGACCGGCCAGGTGTAGAGCGGTAACGCGTTCGTCTCTGGAACGAGAGATCTGAGGTCAAATTGGACACAACGTTGCCAACGGCTCGCCGCCGCTGCGACACTTTTCGGAAGAAGCTGGGTTGCCCGGGCGCAATGACGCGGAGGTAGGCTCGCCAACTTGTTACACGCTTCGGCGTAATATAACGAGTAAGATTTGATTTTGATTGATTTTGTGGCGCAGTGGGACAAAATTGTCGATGATTCCCAAGGCTGAGAATTTGACCCCCCATCGTTGCAATTTTCACAAGTGCAGATGATTACATGTCAGAAATTGGCAAATGCCGGTATTAAATTTGTGCTGCTAAAATGCCTTCACCAATTAACTGGCCTAGTGAAAGAAAGTCTGCTGTTGAATAGGAAGACCTTGGTTCAATTCCGTCAGGTCAAGCCCAAAGTTTCGATTTACTCTAAGTATTTTCTGCTTGACATTAAACGGGCCGGTGTGGAGTTTGAATCGGGAGAGGTAAACATGTGGCAGCTCGACTCAAAGATCGAAAGTGCTTTCGCTGTCTCATGAACTAAGCGACTTGGCAAATAACAACATCAGTAAGACCCTACTGTTGAGCCCCACACAAAGCAAACACACCTTTGTATTCTGGTCTGGTTGTTCTGTTCAATCTTGTTGTGTCGTTCCATGTCAGTAGTGAGAGTGCGGAGACGCTTGTCTTTCTCCTGCAACTCAATCATCATCCTCTCCATATCACGTTGACGGGCTTGCACGATTTGGCGTCTAAATTTTAACCACATCAGTCAACGTAATACGGACAAGGCCTCAGAGAGAATTTTTTCAGTGGTTACCAAGACTGATAATAATTGCAATTGTGTTCCACCAGAAATTACATAAAGACCCCAAAAAAGGGTCTATGCCGGAATGTGGCCTGAATGAGGGTAAAGGCCAAATTAAAGAAATAAGAGCATCACTACCTTATTGAGAAGTTTTACAGAACACATAGTGCGAGTACTTTTAGGGCCTTCAGGTTCCCCTAGGCCCGGGTACGATGTACCCGTCTCGTACGATGTACCTCGTCTCGTACGATGTACCCCGTCTCGGGTACGATGTACCCCGTCTGGCAACAGCAGCCTGTTCCAAATGATTTAAATTGGTGTATTAATTGTTGCTTGAAATTGCCAGAATAGTTTTAGCCTAAATAATAACGAAGCTTTAAGATCTACGCATATTGCTTTTGCCCGGAAAAATGACCACGGGTTCAACGAAATATAACGTAAGTGTTGTGCAATAGCACGAAATGCTCTACCTATTTCTTTGTTCTTCTCTTTCTTTATATTCCCTTTCTTTTTGTAGTTTCTTGTCTCGTTCAATTTGTTCGAAGGTCTTCTTCAGTTTATCATTCGATCCTTCCAGGGATTTCCGTGCGGATTGCAACTCCTCAAATCGTAATTCCGCTTCTTCCTTCGAAATTAGGGTCTTTGTCAAACAATCGCGGCGGGTTCTAAAATGAAAGTTATCAACAATGCAACTCAAAAAATTATACCAGTATTCAAAAATTCTCACAATAGGAACTCATTGTACTATCACAAAAGTTTAAACTTAGTGAAAATGGATTAGTGGTAAATTCGATGTTTTGCGAGATGGAAACAACATTCTTCAGAAGCATTTCTTTCATTTCCTACTTTCCTCGCAGCAAATTAAAATACAATAAAACCACACTGCCAGAGACGTGAACGTAAAATACAAATTCCAGAAATGACCAGACTACAACCAAATCGCAGACATGGAACCTCATACCGTCGATGATAACAATTAACAATATTATAACGTCACAAAACCACACTCACTTGTTGACCTCCTGGTTCAACTTCTCGATGGTAACTTTGTGCCTACCGGTGCTGGTCGACTGCTTCCAGTGGTGAAGTGCCTGCAGTTTGATGAAGAGCTTGTTCAGGTTGAACTGATCCTCTTGAAGATCTTGGACTTGCTGCTCCTGAACAGAACCGCAGCGGTTGAGAAAAATAGGAGTACCGGATGAAGTATCTGTTACAGAAACGATAGACTTGGGTTCGATTCCCAGTCGGACTGAAGCAAAGCCTCGAAAATTGGTAACATAGCTTTTATACATGATGCTGAGTATAACAAAAGGTTGGTGTAGGAGCCCCTACCCGTTTACTGTGTGTGGTGGACAAATGGCAGCTTAACTTAAAGACTGAAAGATTTCTGCTCTGTCTCCTGGCCAAAGCAACTAGGTGTTTAACACGGAAATCGTAATACTGCACTACTTGAAAAAGCAGATTTATACAGGCTGTCAACATGAAATTTACTAAAAAAAGTTGGACACCGCAACTTATTTTTGAAAACAATTCCTGACAATTACAATTTACTGTTGAATATCTGGCTTGGAATAGTACCTGAATCAAATTCAAACTTCGTAATAACAATAATTAAACCGTCAATGACGTAATTTTGCACTAATTTTCGGCGTAGACGTAAATGACACAATTTACAGCTAAGATGCGCTAAATAAGTTAGATGAAGGTGGTGGTAACCTTAATTATAGCCACAAGGCATTTGTTGTAATTTAAAGCTTAACTAAACTTAACCGACTGCTTGAGAGATTAGACCAGCATTAGTGCAGCAAATAAAAACTTTTCAAGCACAGCAATATACTTCAGATGTAATCAAACAAGATTTTAGTTGTCTATAACGAGATACAATACCGAGAAACGAGTTTGCAAAGCAATAAATTTTGCAAGTTCTATTCAAAGCAAGGTATAGTCACACAAGGCGTGAACTGTTAGTTTTGGAGCTTTTCGAGCGCTTCTGTAGCGATACCAGACGCCCGCTGTCGCTGTAGAAGTCCAAGCTTTTTTAAAGTTAAACTATACCCTCAAATTTCATCACAGCATTTCGTATATCTCAGTGTTTTTCAATTAATTTCGTTATGGTGCTCCTAAACCACCGTTGCTATAAAACACCAGAATCTGCAAATAATAATATATCAAATCTTTCATTATACTCGCTGTTTTACGCCAAAACGTGTAACGAGTTTGCAGGGCCCATCTCCGGGTCATTACGCATGGGCAACACAGCTCCTTTCGAAGAAATGTTGCAGCGGTGGCGAGCCGTTGGCAACACTGTAGTCCGATCAGACCGGTAGGAGATTTGAACCTCAGACGTGGCGCTCAGGGAGACGAACGTGTTACCGCTCGATAAATAAAACCAACACATCCCTTACCAGGGGTCTTCGGCAAGCGAGAAGTTGGCATAAAAACCAAGAGACAAACCAGGAAACAAAACCACAAGTATAGTCATCGAGTAATTTAGAAAAAAACAAAAGTTTTGAGATAACCCAAGTACTAGAAAAACAAAGCAATCACAATCTTTAACTGCAGTAAGTTTGGAAAATGAAAATAAGAATATGCTTCGAGGACAGTTCTCTCACTAATCTGAGAGGGTTTCCAAACCCACTCATAAGATCACAACAGGAGGTAAGCAGCTGGTCAGATCGAGCAACAGCACAGAGTATGGAAAAAGGAGAGCTATAGTTGAAAAAACTGACTGAATTTATTTTAAGTATTGAAGTAGCGGAACAAAGAAAACGATACAATATAAACAAAACTTTGAAATAGCTTATTCACTATCATGTATCTGTTTTAACGCTAATTACTTTTAAATTATATTCATAGCTAGAATTGCAAAGTGGTATCGCAGATTTTCATTTCTTTTGAAGTACGGTAAAAAAAATTAGGCTAATTATCTAATTGTAGTCAATAAGCGCGATTAGGTTGTGTGGTTTATTTACTGCTAATGGAGCAACGTGGCAGCTACACTTTGTCGTTCGACAACCAGTACACCGAGGAAATGCTGAAGACGTTTCTGGCATGCCAATCTTGCAGGAGTGTAAACACCAAAACCAAGCAGCTTCAATGCGGGCACACAATATGTCAGAAGTGTGCTATAATGAGCAGTAAAAAGCAAGGAGGTCAGTTGGGGTAAAAATTAAAATTGTTTCAGACCAAATCAAATAATTTTGACGTAAAAAAGGACTGCAAGAAAATCAATGGGGGTGTCTAAAGCTAGGGCAATCGCATTGAATTAGATTGGGGTTGATTCCATCCTTCTTGACCCAACCATTTTCAGAGATATTCTACTTTATACATTATGTAGGGGCCTCCCTAATCATAATATTTATTGGCAATCCTGCGTTGATAACATCGGCGACGGACGCCATCTTAGTTCTATCCTAACGCAACACCGCAATTAGGCTATAAGTCACAGAGGCTTTTTAAACACTACATAGGTAAATATAAGCCTCTGTAGGCTAGCTAACTGCATTGAAACGTGAGGGTTGACAATAAAAATTATAGTAAGGAGGCTTCTGCATCGCGTTTGAAGTCAAATATCTCTGGAATGGCTGGGTCAAGAAGGATGGAATCAACGCCAATCTAATCTAATACGACTGCCCCAACATTACATACCCCCATTGATTATGCTTTTAGTCCTCTTTTAATAGATGCACATAGCTTTGCGTACTAGAATTGACAGACAGACAGAAATAATTTATATGCCGAGTTGACAAATGATAACATCAAAAATGACACATAAAACAATCTCAACAGGAGACTAGGAAAAGTGGCCAATATTTCAGGTTTTCAAGTCAAGCAACCACCAAAAAGTAGGGTGTGTGTAAAAAGAATTTCGCCCGAATGTGTTGTTATTTGTTTCTTTCTTTTTTCATAGTTTTTTTTAAATTTTGGTCCAAGTTTCTTCTGTTTTTCAATTTTTTCAAAACTAAACAACAGTCAAGTTTTAATAAACTAGACAATATACGTAAAGCACTTTTTAAAACGGTTAGGTAACAACACAGTACTTGCAGGGCATATTATGATAAAATAAATTTGTTAGGTGACAAAATAGCAGGTCTTGCTTGAATTATTTTAGACAATAAAATATTGCAAAGTAGACTATAATCCCGGTTTATACTATCGGTCCAAATGCCTAGGTTTTTTGAATTTTTCATGCGTTTCTAGTTCAAATCAAAAACTTTATTATACTCGCTGTAATACGCCAAAGCGTGCAAGGAGTTTACGGGCCCTTCTCCGCATCATTGCGCCCGGGCAACACAGCTCTTTTTAAAAAACGCAGTAGCGGTGGCGAGCCGTTGACAACATTGCGTCCGATTTGACCGGCTCGAGATTTGAACCTCAGACCTCCCGCTCCAGAGACAAACGCGTTAGTTAGTTTTATTATTTTGCTTTCCAGACAAATGGTTGCTTCGATGTTCAACATGCAGGGGAGTAACAACGTGCTACGACGAGGGAATGAGTGCTTTGAGGGATATTAAGACGGTGCAGAAACTCGTGGAGAAGACCAGACCTGCGTTCGACTCGCTACTTTTCAATGATACCCCCAGGAGGAGGGAGGAGAACTTGTCGGTCAATATTGTGTCCAGTAGCCGAGAAAAACAAGAAATTCGTAAAGTTTTAGAAACAGCAAAAAGGAAAATGCAATTATGTCATGACCAGGTGAATCTTACACCAAGACCTTAGACGTTAAAAATGACACCTGTAAATACCATTAGCCATGCATTTTTTCATAACGTTATTTCCATGGCTTCCAGTTAAGAAAATTGTATATGCTTTGGCGCTAGTTTCTAGCTATAACTAAACAAATGTAACACAAAAAAAAATGCTAAAACTTACATTTTTTTCCTGATGAATATCGGAAATTGACTATCAAGCAATTTTAAATAGCAAAGTATTTACATCTATATCTTTTGTCTAATCATTATAAAGACACGACGTAATTTACCAAAATTATAAGCTGTTATCCTACACGCTACGAAATTTCAAGAGATATAACGTAATTTAAGGTTATTTAACTGTATGTCAAATAGGTAATCAAATGGGTTTGAAAGACTAATTTTGAACAAATTAAATTATTCTGATTAAGTAAACAGTGCATGTAAAGGTAAAACGTGATACGTAGAACATAATTACAGCATGAATTGTTATACATTATGCTGATCATAATACAAAGTTTGGCGGCAACCCCGGTTGCTTTCGAAACCAACTGTACGTGTGGTATTTGTCATATCATGTTTACAATTGGGGGTTTACTATTGGGATCTCATTTACCAAGCTTTAAGTGTAATTGTACAGACGATCTGACCAATATTTGTACAAAATAAGTCAGAAAAAATACAAACTCATGGTTGTTTAATTCCACAAAACTCCAGTCATTCATATATAATTAATGTATGAGATTATAAACCACGCACTTTGGGCTGTTTACTTGTCAATACTTCTGGGTATTCAAGTTTTCACAGATTGACATTGAAACGACTTTACCAGATGGAATGTGAATATAGTCGGAAATATTTGTTTGACTATAAGTTTTTTTGTTGAAATTGGACTTGCCGGAAATTTTTAGATTAGTTTTGTTGTTACTAGAATTGATTTTTTCCTAGTTTTAAAAGTAAAACTCAATTTTTGACGTACATTTGCTTTCATTTTGCAGCGCAAACTCGTTCACACCCACGAGAAAAGAGTTCAGAGCGCAAAAATAAAGTTGGAGAAGCAGATCAGGGATTCGGTCGACGCTTTTATTTGTGCGATTCGAACCCATCAGGACCAACTCCTAGACGAACTCAACCAACTATTCAGAGAAGATTTCCAACCAATAGAAGTAAATTAAATGGTTATTATGATGTAGCAAAAGATAATATGATGTAATGAAAGTGGAAAATAACGTTTCGTTAGAGCGGGTATCTCATTTATGGGTGAAACAGACTGTTGAGAGTTGAGTTTCAATGCATATTCAAATATTAATTAATGGCTTTATTCTTGTGGTAACGTTTCGTGACGGAAATAAATCAACATTTTCTGAAGAAAGAACTTAAATGTACAGCCGTTCGGAAAAATCTTTCTTGAAAAAGTCAAAATATAAACTTGTAAATCCTTGTAAACTTAGAACAGTTCTACCGACAAAATAGAAGACTTTTTCAGCTATTTTGAAGGAAATCACTCTCGCCAATTACTAGCTAGCTAACAGGTTTCCTAATTCCCAGCGATTGAAAAGCCTCCTTTGCACCTAACAACATGTATGGGAGTCATGGTATCCAAGCACCCAAAACAGACAGAAATGGCGTCCAAAGATGTTTGCAGACTTGCATGCTGCACCCACATTTCATTTACGGTATTGTTTTGTGGAAGCTTTTTATATTTTTTCAAATATATTATCTCTGCCGGAGGTACGATGAAACAGACTTTAGAAGAGTTTAAATTTTTAATTAGACCTATGGTCTGGTTAAAAAAATTGCTTTTTTTTCCAGGAAGCAATAGACTGCTTGGAAATGCAAATGCAGAGTATGAAGTTGGTGACGGAGTGTTGCTCCGTGGCTGGGCGGATCCTGAAGGGGGGAGGCGCCCCCATGGACATGAATAACTTCAAAAAGATGGTGCGCCAAACCATGGGAAAGTCAAAGGCAGGAAAGATACCAAATGCAATACAAAAAGCTTACAAGCCTAGGGTAAGTATATTTCTACCAAGTTCCAAATTGAATAATGAAGTGATAACTAAAGATTAAAAATTCTATTGAACCGTGTAATCGTGTTTTTTGGTTAGGGCCTTACACAAAAAGCAAATGCATCTGATTTTTCGAGACATAGTCATAAACCTTAAAATACCACTTACTTTTATAAATCTATATCCCCATTAATTAGAAAATTAGTGTTAGGGGCAGCGGCGTCGCTAAGGATGGTGATACCCGGAGTGGAAGTTTGTGGTGCCACCTTGCATAATGTTTATTTTAGGGTTTTTAATTTTTAAAGATACCGATACCACTTCATTACTGTAGATAGCGGTTGTTATTTGGCTAGCTCAACAACTTCTCATTGTAATATTTTAAAAGTTGGAAGTATGAGCAGCACACGTCTAGCATCAGACGCGTAACCAGAAATCTGCAATAGGGGGAGGGATGTTTCGGGGGTCTGGTGGCGGAGACCCCAGCACTCAAAAAAAATTACAATCTAAATTCAAGCCTAATTCGATAAAAATTATTAAAAATAACAGAGGCGTTGTTAGGGATGGTGACACCCGGGGCGAGAGTGCGTGGTGTCACCCTTTATGTGTGACGCATTGTTTTTGATGTCACCCTTTAGGTTATGAGACACTTTATCAAAATTATGTCCAAAAGTAAGTGAAGACAAAAAAAACAAAAACGGAGTGGTTTTCGGTGAAGACCAAAAAAAGGTCTTCACCGAAAAAGGAGTGGGTTTTCGGTCCTAATGTGGATGGAGACCCAATCAACTGTAATACAAAGTCTTCATCACAAAGTAGTGGAGTTATGTTTTCGCATTATAAAATGGTGTCACCCCAAAATGGTGACACCCGGGGCAAGCCCCTCCCCCCCAGTTCCCCCCTAGCGACGCCACTGGTCAGGGGTCTTTCAATAGATATATCGACGTCAGCATGGGTATTGAAAAGGGAGCCAGCAATCATTCAACTATGATATTCAACAATGTTCACACTTAAACAGAGTACACTGACCATATGTTTCAGGTCTTTTACAAATCCAATGAAGACCAATATGATGAGATGGCCGAAAGAATCGGAAAGCTCATAGTGAGAAAGGAGAAGAAGCAGCAAATGAAAACGAGGGAAGTGGAACAAAAGAAAACCAGAGAAATTGTTGTGCAAAAACAAGAATACAGGGAAAAGAGGCAAACAGCATATGTTGAGGAAGAACCAATATATGACATCGTACCGCAGGATATGGCTACCAGAGTAAGACAAGACAAACATTTATTTTATAAACCATTGACGGTCATTTTTTAACCGCATTCTTCTGATTTTGTACAGTTCTAACTTGAAAAATTGTTCTTTTGTTTTACGTCACTACATTCTTTTAATTGATCATTATTTTCTTAAACTGCTAACCCACGCAATTTGTAAGATGATGCCCAATAGAACCGGATCTCAAAAGAAGTAAACAATCCGAGAAAGTATTGTCTGGACCAGGAGGCAATCGGAATTACAGCAAAATTGTTGTTTCATTTACTGAAACAAAGCCAACCAGTCGCCCTACTACGGCGCCCAAAAATTCAATCCCGATCAAATAAAACGTTGCATTTTTTTTTCTTTGAGTGGAATTCGCTTTTTCACGGAATTTTAACGAAATAAGCTATTTTTACAAAAATTTTTCTTGGATTAACGTTTTATAACTTTTTATTTTAGTACAATCAAGCACATTTCGATGATTATGGCGAACCGGAAGACTTTTACGACGAAATTCCGTTCTTTAGTGATGACGTGTTCCATACCAGTCGCACGGGATCAGAGGCACCCAGTATTATCGCCGGCTTTGTGTCGCAAACACAAAACCAAAACACGAGCAGCTACATTCCCCCTGCGCCAAGCCTCGCATCGGCCTCAGTGCCCCACGGTCATCTATCAACACCATCTTCGATACTTCCAGCGCCCCCAGTGTCCATGACACAAGCTACCCCTCAAACCTCCGGATTCATTTCAGCACCCATTCCACTCCCTCCCCCAGCACCCATGGTGGCAACGGTTCAAAACCCATATATGACACCTGTCAATATTCCCCCACCGCCCCCATTACCCTCGACCGCGTCACAAATTCCCAATAACTTATCTGTTATTCCTCCGCCTCCTCCCGCCCCCATTCCAGCCCCAGTTCCCCAACCCGAGTTAGCAAGTTCCAATAGCTACCCAAATAGTTATACTCCCCCAGCCCCTGTTACTAAAAACAACCATGGCACCCCTTTATCCCCCCAAACCCCATCCCTCCCACCCCCGAGTTCGAACCCCTGTGACCTGATTAGTGAGGCCACAGTTGCATTATTTGCGCGGAGGAAGGCGATTAACGGTGACGATTCCGATTCGGAGCAATCGGTTAGCGATTTATCAATATTGGAAGAGTGATATTCGATAACAATATTTATCGCAGAGGAAATGAAATACCGCAGAACAAAAACAATTACCAACGCAATAAGACGTCTTGTTTCTGTACAAGTCAAGAAAACTGAAAACAACCATAATTATTTTTTTGCTGCCCGGGAGGCCGAGTCATGTTTCGTCCTTGTATTTATTGCTGCATAAAGCATGTAGTCTTTGAAAGTCTAAACTTTACGAAATTGTTTATTTAATTTGAATCGTTGCTATGATTTATTTGTTTGTAAACTAACCATAAAATGGTTACGTTGGTGCTGGTTTAACTCAATACAATTTGTACTGCACTCAGTTAAATTTTGTAAATATCATCCAGCGTGATTTTAGGGGGACAGTTAGTTGCCAACTTCAATCAAAGTTTGTGATTGTAACAGTTTATTGCAGAGTTTAATCCGGATATTAACGACAATTAATCGTTTATTTTCAGGCAGATACTTCCAATTAGTTTTTTTTTTCGGACAGACATTTGCTACAGTTAAACGCTTAGTTTTAGGGGGAATGGTATGATAGTTATAATCACTTGATTTCCAGATTTGCAGAACTCTTATTTTTAGGCAAAAGTGCTGACGTCATAATATCCTACGACCTCAGTAGTCTGAGGTATTCTAGTATATAAACCTGACAAATAGGTTTAAACAAAATAAAACAATAACAACAACAACAGCAGCAACTGTAAATAAAATTAAAAACTGTGTTCTGCATGGCTGTGCTAATTCTCCACTCCCTCCTCCCCAAAACTCGCCAACCCCAAACAGTAAGTTCCGTAAGTTACTCCCAGAGTTACAATTACCTAACCAACAGCGGTGGATTTGGTACCAGCCATAGTTATAAAAAAAGAAGACGCAAATTGCCTCATTCAAACACTTCAACTAACCTTTTGTGAAATGGTGAGTAGTCTTTCCTCGGCTGTTGAAGTTGGTGTTTCATTTTTCAACTTTCCGAGCGCTTTCATAGCCTCTGTTCTCGCTTCTGAGATAAGCGATCTGACGTCATCGTGTATGGAGAGGTGGCAGAGAGCCAGGCGAGATTTCATTTGGAAACAAACCTCGAACAAGTTCTGAACCAGCTCCTGTCACGAAACAATATGAAATTAAAATGCAATAAGCGCTCCTTATGAAGTTCAACAGCTGAAGCTGTGGCGTTACAACAAAACTATTCGTAATTTGCCTTTTTCAGCAGCGACGGAACAAAAGTCAGAAGAAACGCAAGACAAATTTTCAACTCTGGTATTTTTCATGCATTTGCAGAATGAACAGCACAAACACAAGCGCACTCTCACAACATGGCAGTTTATACAGCAAGTATCAAACATACGGCTCTATCTAGTGTTTGTAATCTGAATGGGTTAGGCTATTGGGTATAGCTTTTGAGCATAATTACGCCATTATGACGACACAAATAAAGGATAATAACCAGATTGCCTAGTCATTATCTCTAATGAATTGATAATGATATGAATCGACAAAAGCGTCAATTAAAAGTGAATTGAAATATGCAAGTTCAGTTCCGAGAATCCAACAATTTTGAAATCTAACAAACAACAAAACCATTCGCATCCGCTGTCGATCATGTCCGTGAGCATGGTATATGTAGAGTAGGGCAATGACTAAAAATTTTTTTGCAGAATTTTAAATTGCCTGGTATGGCATGAGATGAGCTTTTTGCTATGTATGAAAGATTTCAAAACATTTTTTGAAAATTTTGCAAAAAGGTCCTCCACAAACCCATTTTTCTTTGCCAACTTGCCCGAAAATTTGAGTTTTCTGGTTTGTGGTGCACAACAGCGATAATTTGCAAGATTAAAAACATGTTAGGTAAATGGGCCTTATGACTACACACAGTGTGAAAAAAATTTGAACGTAATCGAAGAATAAAGTCAAAAGTTACGAGTAATAAAGTGCTAAACTTGTGAAATGCTGCCTCTAGCGGCAGAAATGCAAAAAGTTGGTTTATAATAGTGTGAAATTAATGTCAAATTGTATTTTTAATGGCGAGGAAGCAATTAAAGCAAGCATTTCAGTAAAATTTTGTCATTTAAAAGCAATATACATGATTTTTTGTGTTTAGGTTGACATACTTTTAACTTGCTTAAGCCTATAATAGTTTCAAATTCCAATTTTGAAAAGTAAAACTCTTAAAGTTGAATTGTTTTTGATTATGTCATTGCAATCGTCTTCACAAAAGTTTACTGTAAAAGTAAAACCGTGATTTTTCAAATTTGTACACAAAAGTACGTCAAATATATTCAAACTGTCAATGATATTACGACAGATGTTGTGAACTGCCGTACTACATTGTTTTTCTTCCTCACAATAACACATCTTGAATTATATCCAAAATTTCACCGTTGGTAGCTAATCTAATCAAAAGCATAAATTTTTCTTTGTTGGAAAGCACAACGATTTATAATATTTGAAATACGCAGATTAGCAACCCAAGTAGATCCATATCAAAGCGAGGTCAAGCAACATCCCTTTAAATTTGTTCTCCCCCCCGCTCTTGAAAATTTAGTTAGAATACGAAGCAGCGCGCAACCAAAAGCAAAAAAGAGAAGTTTAAACTTTGTTGCTAGCAGAACTTAAAAACACTTGTTTCAGCATTTACTGGCATACAGCAGAGTTAAATTTTGGCACAAAAAAGCGTTAAAAATTGTTGCCATAAAGTTTCAAACCACCGCTCAGCAACTAAAAGATTTGTTACAAAATTATCGTTGAATAGAACCCCACCTCCAACTCTTCGAGAAAATTGCATTGCACAATGAGCTTTCTTTTGAATGATGTTAAAATCATGATAATTGTTTTAGCTTCTGGTGACGAAAGGATCACTCTAAGATATATTTTTCTCAAGGTCGTAGCCAAAGGGGAACCGGCTGGGCCACGACCCTTCCCCGGAAATGCTTTAGCCTCCTTGGCAAAGGCGCAACTATAGTAGTTCACGCCAAAGGGGCCAAGCTTCACCATATATTTGCTACATTTTTCTATTATATTTGACGGAAAAAACAAAAGGTTTTTACGATAAATTTGATGCTTTTTTTCTGCCTGATGAGGGAGAAAACCAAACCAAAAAAGGTCTTCACCAAAAATTGAATGCTTTTATTCGTGCCATTTTTATTTTTAGGCGAAGACTTTTCCATTTTCGTCGTTTGCTTTTTTACAGAAATTTGTTGCACCAAAAAAAAAAACAAAAAACAAAAAATAAACTTTTAACAAAAATTTTCATTCTTTTCCATATTTCCGCATAAAAGATAAAGCTACAAGTGTACAAATACCTGTTATATGTTGCAAACCTCCTTTAATAATGACTCTGAGGTTTGTCGCTAGCCACATGTCTGAACCCAAGCAGTCGTCTTTTTAAAGCAATTGTTGAACTTGATTTCTTGAAAGACAATTTTACAGCATTTAGCAATTCCACCACCAACACCAATTGCTACTGTTTAGCATATATGATTACGTCTTATTTAAATTTTGAAAATACTTCGAGTTTATTTTTCAAAATCTCATTATTAGAACAGTAATGTTTTCTTCTATAATGGCAACATTTTACGAAATACTTGCTATATACAAATCCTTACCATAAAAAAGAGTATTTGACATCAATTTCACACTATAATAAGCGAACTATAGTACTTTCTGTATTTCTGCTGCTAGAGGCAGCATTTCACAAGTTTAGCACTTTATTGTTTATAACTTTTGACCGTATTACTCGATTTCGTTCAAATTATTTTCAAACTGTGTGTAGTCATAAGACCCATGCACCTAAAATATTTTTAATCTTGCAAATTATCGCTGTCGCAAACCACAAACCAGAAAACCCAAATTTTTGGGCAAGTGGGGACACAAAAATGGGTTTGTGGGGGACCTGTTTGTAAAATTTTCAAAAAATGTTTTGAAATCTTTCATACATAACGAAAAACTCATCCAATGCTATGGCAGGCTATTTTTTTTTCTGTAATCATTACCCTAATGTAGAGTCGACAATGATGCCTGCTACAATCTACAGCAATAAAATTGACAACCAGTTTTCGAAAAAAATGAGTACAACTGACACCAAACGGTCTGTATAATGCGACCAAGGGATCTCATCAACGATGACCGCTGTGGTAAAAGAGAGCCAACTGCCCACTATTTAAATGATGGGGAACAACCCACTTCTCTTGCAGGTTCTCCATCGCCTGGCTGGGGTTGTATCGTGTGATATTCTGTTGCACTATACTCTCGTTTACAGGAAAAAGCCAGATGATCCAACCAAACAATAAGATTGCGAATTTATTAATTAACAATAACTGTAAAACGAATTCGACCAACCTGGTAATCTCTTCTGACTTCCTCCCTGATGTCCTGGTCCATCACCATGATTTGCTCCCTCATCTCCGCAACCTTGGCCCGCAGTGCGGTGATTTCAAGAATCAACTCATGGCTGCGATCCGCCAACTGAAACTGAAACAAAACAAATCCGACAGTTTAAAGAACAGAACTTATAAACTCGAAGACGAAGCTGGTTAACGCTGTGTAGATCTGTTACCCTGCATTGGCATTCTGCAACAGCTACCAGAGTATATTCATCCAGTGTTTCCCTTTTTACGTAGGTGGCCGAATTTTCTCATTTATTTACGTACTAAGATGAACGACTGGTCAAACGCATTGTTCGAAGCGCATAGAAAAATCTAACTAGCCAGGCTACCAAAACTTTTTATGATCTAGCGCAATCAAAATTGGTCTCAACTGCAGATAAAAACTGAGAGCAAGCAGTTGTACCTGAGCTTTTACGGAGTCGTCAGCAAGTCCACTCCCCTGTTGTGACTCCGCTGCCTTCATTTCCAGCTCCTTCACGTACAGCAAGTGGTGATGATGACGTAACAAGCTCTCGTAATAGATAGAGTAATTTTCGTAATTCTCTCGCTCCCTGAAAATAAGCGTAATGTACATTTATCATGATTTGTTACAACTGCATATAACCACTAAACTTCTTTTTGGAGCTATACATTTGAGGCAGACCAGTCAACTTACAAGCAATAAAAAGAAAGACCAGATGTCTCGGCTTTTCTCTGAGGTAATCGAAAAACTTACCTTTTCATGACGTCACTAGCAAGGATGCTCAGACACTCGTTGAGATGCTTCTTTGCAAAGGTTATGCTGCCATTCTCTGAGTCGTAGTCCGACAGGAGCCTGAAAACATTTTCCATAATGTTACTTCTTCTGTTCTTCAAAAATCCTATTGCACATAATACCAAAGAGTTAGAACGAAACGTGTTACAAGACGGGGCCTATCATGACGAAGATGAGTCCGGTTACGTTGTCCTTTAGTAAGACTGGCGAATTTGTCCCTAAGAAGACACCCCGAAATATTCAAGAACAAATCTCACGTTATTCTTTGTCCTAAACCTTTACTTTACCTAGATGTTTGTATCCAGACTCCCTGCATTCACCAACTAACTTAAATCAACTTCTAGTTTTGCTTACTTTCGCGTAAAATCTTCAATAAAATGGGGCCTGCTGACGACAAAATTTTCCCTCATCGCACCTCCCGGACCCTGATGTTGCCGCCAAAGGTCAGCAGGGAGCGCTGTTTCGTCACGTGATCTCTCAGCGAGGGCCAGAGTGTATTCTCTTCCAATTCGATGACGTGTTTCGGAAACCATTTTCATCTCACAGAGTTCAAGAAGTTTCACCAACTAAAAGCATCAAAACGTTCAAAAGACAAAGCAAATTGGGTTTGGCTTTTAGACCATTTGGCGGTCTTTGGTCCGAATCTTCAATCAATGACTAAAAAAAATATTAGCCATTTTGGTCAAAATGTCAAAAAAAAAAAAAAAAAAAAAAAAACGCATCGCAGACCAAGTGGTTAAGACCAATAACGTAATCAAATCTTTCATTATGCTCGCTGTATTACGCCAAAGCGTATGAGTTTGCGGAGGCCATCTCCGCATCATTGAGCCCGGGCAACACAGCTCCTTTCGAAGAAATGTTGCAGCAGTGGCGAGCCGTTAGCAACGCTGCGTCCGATTTGAGCGATCCGAGATTTGAAACTCAGACCTCCCTCTCTAGAGACGAACGCGTTACTGCTTGACCAACTGGCAGGTTAAAACAATATTGTGAACTTTAGCATTTCATTTTATTCAGGTCATCGCCGTTTAATCACCCAAAACTCGCTACTAACTCCTTTGTGCCTAACGATATACAACAGAAAAGGTCATGGAGGAGTTACCGAAGCGGGTCCACTTTACAAACAGGGTCTGCAGTAATGGGTTTCCAAATCCCAACCTTCTTCATTTGCTGGTTAGGTGGATGGTTTTGCTTTCACTACATGGCAAACGGTCTTCGATGTGGTTATTATGTAAATACGTACCAGTCTAGCTCTAAGGGTGAGCTCTGGGGCTTTGGGAGGGGGAGGTAGAGGAATGTCGTCACACGCAATCTCGTCGTACATGTTTACGTTGCCCATCTGACGAGCGATTGCTGAGTAAATTGGAAGCAAAACCTCCGATCGAAACACGTGGTTCATTTCACTAAATAAGAGTTTTTAAAAAATTAAAGTGATTCGTAAAACGTATTTCAGCTGAGTAGAGGAAACATCAACGCTTACAAATCAGAACAAAATTAAACTTATTGGCAGTTCAAGATAAACAACTTGAGGTGAAACAGATTGTTTGTGCTTCGATTTGAATAGAAAATGTGAACTTATCAAAAGCAACGAAACTAAAAAAGAAGTATTGAGTTAATATAACACGAATTCTAGGAATGAGCAAAAATCGTAATCTAATTAGAATTTAAAATAATACCTTATTCCAATTAATTTCAAGATTGTAAACTAAGCTTAGGTATCAAAACTTTGCATTATCGCTGTGCGGAATCAACCAAAGGACATCGCCATTGTTGATTTTTTATGACAGGAGGATAAAGGAGAATCAGTTAACAATCAATCAACTGTTATTAAGATCGAATTTTAGCAATGTCATGACAATTTTTTTTTTAAATATTTTATTCCATTTTTTTTTAGATTTGTGGTACTGCGTGATATGCTATAGATTTGAGACAAATTACCGATAAAGAGCAGGAGTGTTAATAGACTGTAGATGCAACTTAAGCTTTCCCCAGTTGAGCTTGAAAAGTTCTAGCTGCTTCCAAAGTCTTAAAAACGTCTTCATCAACCTGGAAATTATTCCTTATAAGAAAATGCAATGCACTACCAAATTAAATAGTAAAACAAGAATAACTCGACTCCATTTTGACAACACACTAGCAAACGCAGTTACTACATGAACACGAGAACTTTACAGAAGTGCAAACTGTTAAGAAGACCACTTTTATTGACAAAAGATCGTCCGACATTTGGAGTAGGGCAGCTGTATCTCAGTGGCAACTGGACACTGCCTGTAAACGAAAGCAGCCACAAATTTTGCCCAGAATAAAAATTTTAAACACAGTTTGAAATCAGTGAATTTAGTATCAAAAGCAACGCTATAGTGCAAAGGATTTTATCGAAACAGCAAAGAATCTTGCAGTTTTTAAGACAATCTGACAAACGCCCATTTGTTTCCTCGCGATAAGATTACACACTGACCCTTTTAATACTAAACGTTAAACAGAAAAGCCTTGAATATAAACGCTACATTTTGTGGCTTAAGCCAACAGGGAAGCGAACTCCTGTCTCCGTTTGAGTAGCAGAAGCTCTACCAACAAGATGAAGAATCGGCAGCATATCCACAAAATTTAGGGTTACTGAATTCATTCACTGGCACTCACTCGAAAGCTTCGACAGGATGAGCGAGTTTATCAAGAGGTAATTTGGGGTCAAATTTAGGTGCCTTCTTCTTCAGAAGCTCCTTAGAATCTTCGTCATCTTCATCCACCGGTCGTTTCTTAGATTTGTCCTGCTGTAAAAATCCAGAGGAAAGTTGATCTGCGTTTTGAATAAACTTGACAATGACGTAACGTGTAATAGGCCTATTGGCTGAAATTGGTAGTTGGAATGGGTAAGTGGAATAAAATATGGTGCCACGGAATCCTCTTCATTAGCGATGTGCTGCCAGAAAGAAGCAGGGTAAAGAAGTAGAATTTCCATGCTAATCAAAAAATGGGGAGCGCACCTCTTCATCACAAAGAAAAAGTAAGATGCAGTAGTACATCAACAGATGGTGCAGTTGTGCGTCGTGCTATAACCTGATAGGCCAACTGAAATTGGTTTGAACAAATCAGTAACACATGCAAGGTCATATGGTGAGAAAGAACCAATGAAATATATAAAGTACAATGTCTTTAAAAATGAAAAAATTTCAGTTGAGTTTTTTTTTTTATTTACAAAAATATGCACAGGAACTATCATTTAAAGTACCGGTACTCCAATTAACTTAAGCTGAAACAAAGAGAATACGGATCGCGTCTTCACCTGCTGGGGGGCTGCTGACTTCGGTCTGTTTTGACCAATCTTTCCGATTGGATTCAGTTCAACAAATCCTTTTGGTGGGTCCTCAGACGAACCTAAAATCGCTCGCAATTATACTATTAAGCTTACGACATCAATTTTACACTTGCGGAGTGAAATTCAGAGTGTTTCAGAAATTGGAAAAAATTGCTAAAGGTATATTAGTCATCGTCTAACATAAGCGATCATGGACAGCACATAGTCTTATAGCCACAATCATAATTATACACAACGATAAAAAAAAAGACTTACTGTTTCAGAATAAACTAAAGAATTCTTTGTCAGTAAATATTCCAATAACAATTTTGCGTTAAAACTGCAGAAATTACGCAAAAAATTTGGTTTGGAAGTGGAAAAACTTGAAGAAAACTTTTAGATAAGCCAAACTTGTATAAAACTAAAAATACATCACCTTGTAGAGATTCATACGCTATTGTCCCATTGTTTAAAACTTCTTGGAGAAGAACAGATACCCCAAGTAATTCTCCGTTTGCTAGTTGGCGCTCTATGTCGTTTAAGCCGGCAAGGCAGAGCTGCATGCAGGATTCCGGGTCCTGCCAGTATTCTGAGTAGCTGGTAGAATGGCGGCCATTTGCATGCTGGAAACTAACCAACAAGATAGCAATAAATAAGATCACGTGATAGAATCTTGTTCCGTAATTGGCAAAAAAACAAAAACTTTGTATACTCGCAAATCGCTTGCAATTTCATTAGCAAAAATAGGAATACCAGTCATAAACACGTTGAAATAATTTATAATTTGAATCACAATTCCAGATTGGACATCACAATCCCAATAAAATGAAGATTTGCTTTTACACTCGTTTTCTCTATTCGTTGAGTTCAATTACGGATCCAAAACTGGGTTTCGACCAGATATTAAATGTTGCACGAAGCACGGTATGTCTAACCACTCAATCGCGCATCGCCACTGGACTTCTTTTGGAGAGTAGAGGCCAAATATTAGAAATCTTTCAGTAGTCAATAGACCAATCCTACTTTATTGAACTAGCACTAATGTTACCTCAGCCATGGATACATTTTTTGAGCCTCTTTCGAGCCAGGATCAAGGGGGAGGGGAAGATAGAGCTCCACACACGTGATGCTGGACTCCCAAACGTCACTGAGAGGGGGCAGGCCAAAATGCATGTTATCCGTCACGGTCTGGTAAGCATCAACGTTGTTCATCGCTAGAAACGCTTCCCTGAAACCAAACTTAAAAGTAAATAAAATAAAAAAAACTTATTGACTCAGGCTCGAAGATTAAAAAGTCCTTTCGCTGTCTCCTTTTCCAATTACAATTTTAAGCAAGGAAAATGTCACGAAATGACGCAGAAGAACATTGGCTTCTATGCCCTGCACTACCGCAGAGATGAAGACTAAATGACTTTCACACCACTGCTGAAAAACCTTGGGATCCATGATGGATTCTGATCAGCGACCATCCTCACTGATAAAATACCATGCGTTTACTCGTGGTTGAAAGCCGCAAAATTTTCAGTATAACCGGAGTCCGAATTAAAGTCAGTTAACTTGGAATCAATTCTACGAGTCTGGTAGAACAAAAACTAAATTCTCACCGAATCGAATGCCTAACTGCGGCGTCAAACTCAAGAAATAAAAGTTCTTTCTTTTTCGAAAGTAATACGGCCACTTTAGAGGGGTCCTGAGTGTGAGGCGAGGGACCGGGGTCAAGCGAGTTGATTTGATCCTGTAATTCGCTTAGCTGGGTTCCAATACCTGCAAAGAGATAACCACTGAGAATTAGCAAAGAATTTGGAAGGTCTTATAAGAATAGCCAAAATTTTAAAGAAAATAATATTCTTTAATAAAAGAATAATTTTGAATACCTTTTCTTAACAAATTACTATACAATAAAAATTTTACTATAGCAGAAGTAGCAGTAATCCAGTTTCATTTAATATGGTTTCCGTTGACTTAGGTGGCTGAATTCACCTCATCTCTTTCCTTGTTAATTTGAACACCTCTCCACCACATTATTAGTGATTTAGGGCAGCAACAAGCCTTTATAATCACTGGTTTGGTTACTCTACAATAGTATTGTATTGTTTTCTCAGCAATAATATCATTCAATTGATGTTCTCTACTCTGGGTAAAATGAGTAATAAGTAACTAATCGTTAACACAAAATAAAAGTATAATAAATTAATAACTTTTCGTGTTTACCTTCAGAACCGCCCCAATCCGCAGCCACGGAGTAGCCGATTCTTCCGGATTTGTGTAAGGTGGAGGAACTCCCCAAGCGCGCCCTGGCGCACAAGTGGAGAATAATATCGTGGAGGGAAGCAGCGATGGTGAACCACGAATTAAGAATCCTTTCTTGGGCCTGAAAATTTGATTAATGGTGCTATCTTGGTTTTGTTTTAATCGCTTGCCAACTCTGCAATTAAGATTGGAAATCCAATTATGACATCACAACTTCCAATCACCCAATTTCAGTGACATTGTAATTCATAACCATGGACACGCAGCCCAGAATTCGGGCCATACATTCACAACCTAAGGACAGGACTGAAGGTCAAAAGACAGAAGAGGAGAAGCCAAAAGTTTGTTTTGAAATATTACGAAAAATTCGGTAGCGTAAAAAAGACAGCCGATAAGAAAAATCAGAAAAAAACAAACAAATTTTACTGCTTTAGTTTTGAACCGTTTCATAGTCTCAGCCCAGCTGTATGGTGAGCTAGGAGGAAGATAGGAGCTTACTTGTATATCTTTTCATATGAAAAAAGATCTCACTTCGTAATCCATGGAGCGATACGCATTGATAATTTCGGTGTAATGAGGAAGAAACCAAAGATTCATAAAACATTTGCCGTCTGGCGACATCACGCGGCGGGGCCGCTTCTGGAAAACTTTTGGGTCTGGTACCATTGCTGTCACGTCATCCTAAAGATCAAACAGGACGATGAGTTTTTCTTTTTTTGGTCTTACTTATGTTATATTTTGCTAATGGTTTGAAAATAAATCTTTTGTAAATAGAGTGAAAACAAGTTGAAATCGATGATAGTTAATTTGATAAAAAGAAAGAACTCGAAATAAACACTTCAAGTGGATTGCCATTTTCTGCTTAAACTTTTACTATGCATAGTAATTCTACATAAAATTATTCTCATGATGGGCCGGCCTTTAACATTGCCGTTTGGTAAGGGATAATGCCATTGAAACAGCTGTACTAGAATGCTATTTTTGTGAGAAGTCGCTATCATGACAGACACGAAGCATAACTCATGGGGTGGTTCATTTTTTATTTTTATGTGACACTTACAGACCAAGTAGCCTACCCTGTCATACCAGTAGTGAATTAATATAAAAAGCAGAACCAAATAGAATCGGTTCACAACTTGCCAATTTTCTTTTCTTTTCATGAGGCCTGCCGATCAGGAAATAATTATCTCTTGCAGAAGGAAAGGGCTCTAACGCAGAAAGTATTCCAGAGTATGACGCAATAATCTGAGCTCGTTTGGCATGCAAACCCATACGGAAAGTAATTCTAAAAAATAAAGAGTTTTAAAATAAAGACAACGATACGCTTAAATATAAACGAGAAACACGGAATTCGGAAAGGCAATTTATACATATAGAATAGACGGATAGCTCGTAACAATACGGTTCTCCGGTAGCTCCTGTTACCATCGTGGTACCAAACGTAGCGCTCCACACTCTTCTAGATCCCATCAGTTGGACCAGGAAAACGATGCAGATAATTGAGCTTCCAGGATCTGCTAAGTATGAGTCCAAGCATGTGTAGGAACCGCTGAAGTTCCGCTGTATAATGTGGCCCGTTTGGGGCAGCGCAGCTCCCGCTTCCTAGCCACTTACGAGTTGAAACACTACTGTCTGCCTGCCTTGATGGGTGTATAAAGTGCTTGCGGGATCAAAACTACAGAAATCTAAACGCCGGACAAATGAAAAGTAATGAACTTTTATAGAAATGTTAATATTGAGGAGACCTATCCACTTACTCCTTGCAAAAATCCGACACCAACGTCCGCTTGAGCTTTTCAATCTCTCCTTCTTTTTTCAGTAACATTCCTTGTGTCTCTTTCTTACGCACAAATGCGTTAACTATGACGTCACGAGGCCCCTGCTTCTCCAATTGAATAGATAGGAAGGCTTCCGGCGACCTGTAAAAGCGTCGCTTAACGTTGGCAAGTGCGTTTCTGACAGAATAAACATAAATGGTGAGGCAACAATACACATAAATCTATTGACTTTCACCTATTGGTATAAAATTTACAGTAGGTTAAGCATTCAGTCACATACCGGCGTGTTTTTGTACTACAGTATTTAGTAATTTTTTGCTAAAGTAGATGTTTGCAAATACTTTGTTGCATGTTAGTATTGATTTTTTCAAATTCTTAAAATGCTCTTTGCTAAGCAATAGTACACTTCGATTTTTTTTTGTCTTTTTGCTTACCAAGCAAATTACTGTGCAATTAAACAGAGATGTTACTAATCTACTAGTTTCAAATCTAATAACCTATAACCGTCTGGAGTAACGCCTAAAAGAAAATTGGTAAGAACAAAATATCCTACTTCTGATTGAGCAGCACGCACTGCTTGCTACAGTTTGCTAACTACATTTGTCAAAAAAAAAGGAAAGCAATCCCAAGGCAATGGTAACAGATAAAGATTAAAGTGGCTAAAGATTGAAATTTCGAATGCAACACATGCATATTCATGCACTACCACAATGCCCTTGCAGTAACTCACAAACTTCTATGAAGACTTTTTGAGCTAAATCGCACGTGTTTTACAGAAGATGGGGTGCCTGCGCGGTGGTCTGCACTGCTGGAAAATTTTAAGTTGTAAGAGAAACACTTGAATGAAACAATGTATCCACGTATTTACTGCGACCCGATGTGCCGATAAAAAATGCAAGTTCAGCAACAATATTGTCAGTTAGCTTTTTTGATTACACAGTATACACACTTTTCGCAGCCAAACAAATTCTGAACATACAAATCAGTTGCAGAGCCTCTTAAATGCAATCAAAATACTCATCCACAGTTACCGATAAACGCATAATCAAATCATGATCTGTACGGCTCTAGTCGTATGATAATATTGACAAACTGTCTTTTTCATCCAAACTTACGAACAAAAACCTAACTGGCTAACTGGAGAGAGCAAAGACAAATTTAACATTGTAATAGATCAGATAATTTATAGGTGAGAATCAACAGAGGGGTTGCACTGCACGGGAATAGAACGTACAGTACACTGTATGGCATTAACCCCAACCTCAACTCTGACCTAACCCGAGCAAACGTACTATGCTTACAATGCCAGTTTAGAACAACCGTCAACATAAAAAATAAAGCAGAAATATTTGTTTTATTAAAAAACCTGACCTTGTAAGGATAGAACCTCAGGCAACACCACGTACCTTTTTTGTTTTTCATAACCGTATTTCAAGTTCGCAGATCCGAGTTGCCCCAGCTTGTTTGCGGATGGGGAGGCTATTCGGGACGGGAGTGTCATCTGTGTGGCAGTGGTGGCGACACTCATGTTGCTACGAGAGTCAGACGCGTCGCGATTTGATCCCTGAAAAATAATTGTGATGACATTGAACTTTCTGCGAATCATACAAAAAGTTTGTGAATAGCATAGTTATCATATCATATACCACACTAAGAATGATCATATTATGCAATTTTAATATATATGCTATAAAAAGCTCACTCTTTCGATATCACGCGAGACAGTAGTTTTGACATCCTTCCACTTCGCGCAGTTTTCAGCCAGAGTCACCGCGACCGTGAGAGCGTTCTTATGGGCCACTTGGCATGCCAAAGCTACGCGAAAATTTTCAACTGCGCTTGGCGACTGCAACATCTAAAAACAAAATAACTTTTTTTGCTTAACAATTATTATGAAATTGCAAAAAATACAAGGAATTTCAGCTAAAAAAATTCAAGACACAGTCAATTAGTAACGATAGTGCTATGCTGAATTGAAATCTTTAACGAAAATAGCTTGCTTGACGAACTTGGAAAAAACACACCATGCAAATCTTTCATCTTCTTGTACCTGCAGAAAGTTTTCTTTGTTACGGAACGAGAACTTTGAAAGGTGGTTTTCATCCATTTCATGGGCTGCCAGCACCATTGAGGCAGGTACGTATCTACAGCATATTTAAAGCGCAAAAATAAGCAACCAAATAAAAAAAGCAATGTTGATGAAACCAAGCCGAAAAGAAACATGCAACTTGACGTTTCGTTAAACTTTATTTCCTGTATCGTTGTCAAAAGTAACAACCTAAAAAAAATTTCTTCGGGCGAAAGGAAATTGAAAAATTCAGTCTCCTAAAATCAACTACAGCAAAACTATGGCAAAGGTTCAGCCTATATGTAGTTACAGAGATATGCTTGAAAGTAGAGTTTCCACAACTTTTTCTAACGTGAAAACAAGATAAATTTTGGAATAAAAATTAGCGTATGATATCATAACTAGATTTTGAAACATAGAATTAATTCTAGCCTACGTCACCTTCTAATTCACCAAAAAAAAAAGAAAAAAAAACACAAAATATTGATTTCAAGCTCTAACAAACAACAACCATCGCTGTAGTTTGAAGTGTTTAGACAAAAATCACTGTTTTGCTGAAAGCTCAGTCGCCAAGCAATGCAGATGAGTTGAACAAAAAAATGAAAACAAATCGATTATTAAAAAATGCGTTAAAGCATTGAATCTTTAAAGTGCATAGGAATTCTGTTCTATCGGAATTCATATCAAACTTTTTTGACTGGAGTTTAGACAACAATGACTGATCTGTTTCCATATCGGTTCCCGAAAACGAGTTGAGGAAAAAGAAAACTATACCATTGATTCAATTACCTGTCGGCATTAATATCGTCGACCACAAAACTGCTGATCATACTCGGACTCGGATCGACTCGATCTTTCCGGGAAGCGAACTCAAATTGTAGGAGTCGAAGATACATGTGGAATTCTTCATAACCCATTTCTGATGCCATTCGCTTATAAAGCCTGGCAATAAGTTGAACTAAGAAGCTAAGCTAACAGTCGACGGACTTTTGCGCCGTAAAGTCGGAGCAAAACCACGATATTTAGCAATAATACAAAATAATATTATTACACAAAAATTGCCCTAGATAATGCCTGCAATAGTAAAACAACTTCTTAATCTACTGCATTGACCAATAGAGCGTCTATTTCCAAAACAGTAATGCCGAGAAGGATCAAACCAGAAATTTTGAAATTGCAATTCACAGATTCAATGCAGAAGTTCAGTATTAAAAGAGTCCGTACAAAGGTTCCACGGTGTGTGGGATACTAGAGGACCTTAAAGTACATTCGTTGTCTTCTAATTAATTAAAAATACCGGTACTTAAAGTTTGACGTATAATCACCTTGCTAGCAACTCAGTTTCCCAGGCAGCTTCCAGCATGCGATGACGTAGCAACACCAGCTCCAACGCTTTCGTCCAGATCTGAATTTCTTTTCTACTTGCTGCCTCACTCCGCAACGGCTCCGATTCGGATGTGGAGTCATTGTTAAACACGGATTGCACAGCATCGTTAAGGAGATAAACATCTTCCACAAAATCCTCAGAAAAAAGCTAAACAATAAAGTGACTTGCTAAGCTGAAAAAATGTATCGACAAAAATTGAAATTTTACAAGTAATAATGAACGTGGGAGAGGACCGAAGCATATAGGAGTTCCGCTGGCGTAAAATGCCATGTAAAGTGACGTGAAACAGAGGAATATACACTTTGTTATATCGTAGAAGTGTATGAAGTAGCGCAGTGACGTTGAAAACTGTAGCTTTGACTTTATTTCTCGAAAACAAAAAAAGGGAGATGGTTGAAGGTATACTATATTTTATATAACAGATCGAAAATTGAGTGAGGATATACAACGAAGAACATAATGTAAAAAAAGTTTCAATTTCAGCAAGAAATGAAACTTACATCTTTTTGAATCTGCTTCGTGAAAGAGAAGCCAACAGCACTGAGTCCTTCCCATTCTCTATGCGCGTGCTCCAACACCTGCTTCTCCAACGTCACACGCTCGTTCATGCAGGATGGCTTGTGGATCTGTGAAAGGTTTAGAAGAAATTTAATCAAAAGCTAAATCCGCCTCAAATCTCCAGAAAAAAAATGACAACAAATGAAATTCTAATCCACGCGAGCAACAACTAGAAACGCACACCTGACATCAAGATCGCTGCTGTCCTTCAACAAAGGATCTGCTGGATATTGAATAAATTTCGAGTTAGTGTGGCGTATAAGGCAACAAACAGAATTGTGAAGTAACAATGATTTAAACCTACCAATTGCATTTGATGATTAGCGATGTAAACGGCCTCCAACACTCTACTGGCTAAAGAACCGACTGTCGAGTGGAATTCCAACATGTCTACATGCCGCAGGGAAGGTCTGAAACATTTTTTATTTGTTGATATCTACATGAACAAAGCATTAAAAAAGTAAAGCCAAATAGGTGATGTGCTTTTTATCAGAGACATTGCTACTCTAGTTTAGTGTTTAAATATTTTACAATATTCTATTTGAATAAGATTGATATGATTTGAGTAACAGACGAAATGTATCTCATAGCACGTGCAATAAAAATTGTACATCAGTTTCTGCTCTACTTTTCTTAGTGAAGTTGTCCCCCAAATCTAATTTTAAAGCTCCAAAATAGTAAGACTTATCTTATGTCTAAAAAGAACATTCTTTTTGAATAAAATTGACAATGGTTAAGTGGTAAATAAGCGAAACGTTTCTCAAAATATGTTTTAAAGCTTTGGGCTGCATTATGTTTGATTCGATGATCGAAGAACTCCATTTACCACTTCTTAGAACAATCACCTTTACCACAATATGGCGGTTTTTACCGATCAAGCGTATTTACGCGGCAGAAATACGCTTGTCATTTGACTGCAAGCATTTTGCCTTTTTCTTTTTCTGCATTTGCATTGAAAAAGATATCGCGCTTGTTTCCGCTGGTAAATACGCGTGGTCGGTAAAAGCCGCCTAAAGCTCAATAGCTCATGCAATTATGTTTAAGTACTAGAGAAAGTTTCCCTAATTCATTCAGTTTTAAATTAAAATGCATTCAAATCGTTAGTACCTTGGTAGGTTAACTGATATGTCTTGTCTGGTTGTTGAAAACAAGGGCATCCCAGGAACGTGGAATGGCCTCGCTATTTTGCTGAGATAATGTTTGCAGTCATCCATGTGAGAAGTAAGTACCTGCACAGAGAAAGACACAATCAGGACTATAATAAATAAGCCCAAAACATATTTTAATTAAAATTACATTTTTATTCACCTTTTATTCACCCAGTTGCCTTGGCTAATGGCTGGGAGATAACGAAAGGACCTTTCGGTCTTCGAGTCAAGCTGCCACCTGTCTACCACACACGGTGGAGGCTTCACACTGTCCTTTTAATTGCTGAACGTCAAGCAGGAAAATTGTGAATACTAATTTTTGTAGTTTTTGGTTTGACCCGACCGGGAATCGAATCTGAGTTTACCATTTCGATAACAGACGCTTTATTCACTCGACTGCCTTACAGCGCAGAAAAACGATGTAATTTAATCCAACATAATTTACCTGAAAGTTTCTCGAATTAATTGAGCAGTATGCAAAGTACCTGTGAGAGCAGCATGGTTTTAAGTCTCAGACAAGCGCATTCGCCCCTATAAGTCCGAATAAAGTATTCATTGGAAAAGTCGTAACGAGGTCGCTGATGGAGGAGATCCGTGATCGTCTGAAGAAAAACAACAAATCAAAGTTTACAATGTTTATAGTATTACAAATTGCTTCTACAATGCATATTATAATTCCATACAAACATTTCTTCAGCTACTGTTTATTCACAGTTTTTATAGCTTCTTTGAAAGCAAGCCTAAGCCTACTCTCTAATGCACTTGCTCATATTACAGAAGCAACTACTCCTAATGTGTTAAAGAAGCCTGTAGTTTTTAGTCAGAATGAAAAAGATATCAGTTGTCTATTTCCTAATTGACGCCGAATGTGACGCACTACACATAATACGAACATATAAACTTGAAAATTCGCTCTTTAAAGCTATCGACGTACAATATACAGCTAAAGTTATCCCCACATGGCGTACAAACATGTGCAAATCTTTGTTTGAAAATGACTTTTGAGTGAAGTCGATTTCATTTGAGCTTTCGCAATAAGCTTTTCGGACAGAACTCTTCAGTCGCGATCTCTGTCTGGTTTGTTGTGTGGTGAGCAAGATCTTTTAAGATTTTACTTTAAGGATTGAAGAACTTGAAGACTTTACTTTAAAGATCCTGCTCATCACATACCAAACCAGACAGAGATCGCAATTGAAGAGTTCTGTCCGTAAAGCTTTTTGCGAAAGATCAAATGAAATCGACTTCACTCAAAGTCATATTTAAATTTTGTACCAACACAAAATTGTTCATAAACCTTTGTTTTAACTAACGACGACATTTAACGCCCAGCATGCTACTTTGCATAACGTAAGGTAAATCAAACAGCAGATTAGCCTGAAAGTCAAAAGCAGTCCAGGCATAAACAGACTAGCAAACCAACTTGAGCTAAATTTTGTCGTTCTATTTGATCAAATGTTGTTTGGTAAGCTTCAACTAAAATGTCCAGCAGCTGAAAACAAACATAAAAATTAGTGCTTCGATAACTTAATTTAAAACACCTCAATATATCTAAACAAAACAATTAATTTACAATAACACTGAAAAAAGGGATAGTAAAATTTTAAACGTTTCGGACTTGGTTACGTCCATCATCAGTTAAATTAAAATCTAAAACAGTAAAAAATGTAGTAAAACAGGTCTCGAATGAAAGTAGTCACACTCTAGTACAAGTGGTAACATAGCTCTGCAAATACATAAACCTGCTGATGTAAACAAGCTGCTGCGCCACTGCTACACACACTGCAATACCAGCGCTGTACACTGAATGAGAAAAGAGGAAAAAAAACAATATCACGTATTGAACAAATGCAAAGTTATCGATGACTGATCAACGTTTATGTCCGGTTTTAGTTTGTCGATGGTTAAAGTTTCCAAAATGAAGGGTTCTGGCAGTTTAGCTTATGTTTTAGGCAGTTGGAACCACCAGGAACCGAACTAAGCTCTTCATTTTTAAAACTTTAACCATCGACAAACTGAAACCAGACATAAACGTTGATCAGTCATCGATAACCTTGTATTTGTTCAACAAGTGATATTGTTTTTTTTTTCCCTTTTTTCTCATTCAGTGCACAGAGTAGTATTGCAGGGATACTCAGTGTGTGCAGCAATGGCACAGCAGCTTGTTTGCATCAGCAGGTTTTACTTATTTGCAGCGCTATGTTACAGCTTGTGCTAGAGTGCAGCTACTTTCATTCGAGACCTGTTTTACTACATTTTACTGTTTTAGATTTTAATCCAACTGATGATGGACATAGCCAAGTTTGAAACGTTTAAAAGTTTTACTATTTTAAATAAGGTTTTACTGTTTTTAATCAAATTAAATGAAACTGCCGTGCAATCAGTGCCGAAGAAAAAAAAAACAGGAAAAACATTCTAATTTCTTACAAAGAATGGAGGCAAAAACTTTAACTGCATGAAGAGCTTTAATAAAATGGATTCCCTATAAATAGTCTTGGTAAAAACGATAAACATATTGGAAGTTCAAAAGGCCACAAGGCATAAAGATGCACTGAATACGCAAAAATTCGCATGAGAGAATTTAGATGGTAAATTCTTCAAAAGAATGTGGCAGAATAAGTTCCATAAAACGTGTATTGTGATTTCATAGTACAGCAATGTCTTTTTGAAAATCCGAAAATTTGACGGCATCATTATTTAAGTTATAACTTCAGCTTATTTATTTTGACGTCGTGCACATTGTTTTAGTTGTTATACACCAGCGCCACCACTGTTGAATTAACCCAGATTAAACGATGACAGATCGCGGTAACTTTTAAAATTTTAATTAAATCATAGCAAAATTTTCAACAAGCAAGTTATGCACTTCAAATTCTAAAGCCTTTATTGTAACGTTTTCATCTTCTTCGTTTTCGAAGGGGACGACCGAAACGAATGCGGAAAAACAAGTAGAGGATGAAATGAAGAAAACGAACTGATGAAAGAGCATGCATGTGATAGAACAAAAGCGCGAGGCGTGGTGAAGTAAATAGCAGTACTAAATCCGGCCAACTCCGTTTGACGGGAAAAAATCCGGATCAAAACTGAATTGATGATGATTGTTGATGAGTTATGAATTATTTCGTAGTCTACCTTTCTTTTGTTGACTAGGAAATTGAGTTCGCAGGTCCATAGATCGAGAAGAACGGCGAATCTATCGACATCCCGGTGAGCGTACGCGGGAATGTTGACTTCACCGGGAATCTCCGAAGTCTCGGCTCGCTCGGCGGTGGAACGGCGCAATAAAAATCGACTTGCTGCGACGTAGAAAACATTACTTGGTTACATTGGATGGATCAAAGCGCAAGCCTACAGTTCAGGGCATAGGTTTCATCTCTATTAGCAAATTTTTTCCGGCAAGTTTAAGCAGGCAAATTCAGCTTACGGTGTTATGACTTTGATTTAATATTCAAATCGAATAATACGAGCAGATATGGCAGATGATGGAAGGTAAAAATGTGTAAGATTAAGGTGGCAAGTTTTAAAGATCTCAGATCCTGCCAACGCTATCTCCGACTGCTAGTCCTAATCAAGTTAGTTGCAACTTTACAACAAGTTGACCCAGGCCCGGCGCCAGAGTGGTGTGTTTTGGGAGGCACATTTCGTGAACCAAATAGGCGGACGTTTTATCAAGAACAATAACTACCAGCACGGCATTGCTGTTAGGCTCCTTGAAGCACGTTCATTCGGTCTGTCTCGCTGTTTTATAGAAGAGAGTTTGCTGCTGTTTCATAGAAGAGCATTTGTGGGCACATTTCTCGCTTGGAGGGGGGCACGGTCCCAAAATGCCCCCCGTGGCGCCGGGCCTGCGTTAAGCACAATTCACTTAGTGGTGGCAAGGTGATAAGGTATAAACTGCGCTGTATAAAGTAGCATAATTTTCTTGGAATTAAAACTTGACCAATAAAACGAGAAAAGATGTAAACAATTTAATCTCTATTATTAATATTTATACTTTTCACCTGTATCTTTCTCGATGTATTGTGAGGCAACAAGAATCAATTCTTCATCTAGGTTTTGAAAATCTTTCATGGCAGAGTCGTACATGATAAAATAACCTCGGTGATCCTGGACATGCGGAGTTGAATCAACTCCAAGGGATCCAGAGGACATAGCGGCAGCGGTAATGGAGCTTTTCCAATCCCCACTATCGTGCATCTCTGCATCAGCGTCCAACGTATAAAAATCATCGTGGTTCTCAACCCCAGAAAACTCCATAAATCGGCTTTGTTCGATCTGAAAAGTTGTAACATGTAGGACTAGTGGGTCCAAATTGTTTTGCTATAGTCTTACACAGTAGCGTTTTTATGTGTAAATATTGTGCCATGCCCATTCTTTAGGCTATGGCAAAATACAAAAAAAGCATAAACAACGTTAAAGACAGCATAATTAAACGCCAGGGCTTGTGATTCGACTTTGCTTCATGCCTCCCTTTCAAAATCCCTGCCTGCGCCATTGGCCTCACACCCCTCACAAAACATTAAGTAGAGCGACTAAAATCACGAGGAGTGTTTGTCATAGACCTACCGATGAAATCCAATTAACCAACTTATATTCGTCTGGTTCGTTACAAACCTACTGATAAAGCCCATTAAACTAACCTTATAATCGGCTGGAGTGTTGTAGACGTACTGATGAGACCCGATACCCATTGAGTGTCCTTTTCCACCCAGAGATTGGTTTGTTTTTCTGTTATGTAGCTGGTGGTTTAGATGGGTGCTTGATTTCGCTGAAAACGTAAAAAAAATCAAAAATATTTCTCAATTCACTCCGGAGGAAAGCGTTAATTGAAATGCAACGGAACCGTAAATCTTCTTAAGGTAACTGTATGCAGTACCTATTACGAGGTACGACTTCATATTCATCAAACCTTATCAAAATACACTAATTTACAACTCAGAACTAGGGGGACGAAGACAAAACAAGCATAAAAACATGGCAATGCAGCGATCATCAAATCAGCCGTTACCGACAACTATTTAGTATCGCAGACAATAACTATGCATGTACATTTTTTCTTCTTTCCACTTCCACTTCTTCCCTCCTCTTCTTTTTCCTCCTCGTGCTGATTGTTGGCCTCCTCCGATAATCCTCCGTCATAGATAGTGATTGTTCTTTCAACACTAAATAAATGAGAATTTTTCATCAAACCATCCATATCGCTTTGCAACTGCCTTACTATATTGTAAAGGGTAAGTTCGGAGTTTATCAAAACAGTACACTCACGACTAATTTCATCAAAAGATAAGCGTTTCAAAGACAGTCTAGCCATAGAACCACTGAAAATACAGCAATTTAACAGCCGAATTCACGTTCGTTCGAACCCTAGAGAAAAAACTCAGCAATCGAACTGATGTGACATTAGGATGGAGTCATGAAGTTATGAGGAACAGAGTAAGCCTGATTATCTTTGATGAGCTTTGTTTAAAGTTTCCTACTTCAAAAAATTCTTTAGCAATAATCATGCAGTAACAAACTAGGAACACTTAAACAACGGAATGTCATTAGTAGACACAGTTAAGGCATTATCAATTCTTAAATAATTACAGTAGTCCACTGGTCGTTGCATTTGAGATTTGTGATTTCTGATCTTGACGTTATACACAAGATTACTATCCAAGGTTTCGTCAGTTTTGGTTTTATCAAGTACAGTGTACTTACCTTCTGAAATAATTTAGAATAGCGAGACTCTGCCGACGTAGATCGCGAATTTTTAGATGTCGAAGATGGAGAAATGAAAGGTAGGCACCCTGAAAATGACGTCATTCAACACAGCATACTGCGTGGTGGCAAGGATTTTGGGAAACTTCCAGCGATCAAGACTATATGACTAATCTGAGGTTGAGGTAGATTAACAAAACGTGTAATTGAACAAGCTTGACGTCCTTCGTGGTCGACTCCTGGGAAGTCAGATCGACTTCCACTGGCAGTTAGGTGGCCAGATCAACCACCAACCCTGCAGCCGCAAGCAGCTCGAGTCATTGATGCACAGAGCTGGACAGCTCGAAACAGCGCAGTCCAGCTCTGTGCATCAAAACGTGTAATGTTGCATCACCGATAATCCTGGTTGTTAAGATGCAGTTGAAGGCATTTTTCTACTTAAAATGCTACGATAAGGAGGTCAAGAATACATAAAAATCTGAAGACATAGAACTTATATAATATTGCGAAGATCACAATGCAATTCGTACTCAAGTTAAAGAGCGCAACCACTAAGATCAATGTTTTGGTAACTCGAAAATACTCGAAAACTACCACATCTTTCCATTCCTCCCGACCTGAATGACAGTGGGGTCTTGATTAGTCGAGTCATCACCTTCGTCCAAGCCCAACATTTGCATCGTGTTTGCGTAATCATAGCTCTCTTTCCGTCGCGACGGTCGGCTGAACCTAAGACATACAAAAGGATCGGTGACTGCCGCAATTTGACGCCGCAAACTGGGTGAAGTTTTGAAAGCTACAAGAAAACTACAGGCTTCACACTTTTTTGAAACTGACTAAAGTGAACATCCAGTAGAAATGCTGCGAACAACAATTTCAAAATGTTTGGATTGACGTGACTCGAAATCAAATCCGAGCACAACACAATATATATAATATTGTAATTACATCTTGATTTATCAAATTGCCTTGGCCAGGAGACAGCAAAGGGACCTTTCATTCTTCGAGTCAAGCAGCCACCTGCCCATCTATCCACCACACACAGTGGAGGCTTCACACTGTCCTTTTATAGCTGAACGTCAAGCAGGGAAGCTGTAATTACCAATTTTTATAGTTTTTGGTTTGACCCGACCGGGAATCGAACCGGAGTCTGCCGTTTCAATAGCAGACGCTCTATCCACTCGACCACTGATCTAATTTAATTAGATTTTAGTTCTAATTTAGTTAGCAGCAGGCGTTCTAATTTAATTACAATGCAAGCTTGTAACTGAAAATAAAAAAACGCTACTTCATTCATAATATCACTCCGTACTTTTTATCCCCGCTGTCTCTGGAAGATTCGGAAGCGGCCGAGTTGTTGCTTGTGTATCTCTCAGCGTTTTCATAAATGCGATCCCATACCGTTCTGCTCCGAAGCTTTCCTCGACTGAAAATTATCGTGCTTTTGGTTTCGTTTAATGCTACCGAGATCTTCACTGTGGATATTAGCAAGATAGAGTACAACTACAGCTCCAAAACCTCAGCGATCTGTTACACAGAGTCCCAGCATTCTAAAGTACGTTTAGTCAAAGCAGCTATTAAAAACTACGGTATTTCATATTTCAAAATAATTTGATGTATTTAAAATAGCTTGCTGACTTTGTTATGTTCGTTATTGAAAATAATAATAACAATAATTTCGATACTTTCGATACTAAAATTCTAGAAGTAAATCGCGAGCAGAGAGACACAGTAACAGAGCTATTCTACATATTATGAGGTCACTCAAGAAACTTTCCAAGTCATTAAAGATTTTCACAGTGGTGTGAACAGCACTTATGTATAGTACTTACGCGTTTGTTGCAACTGAAATGGCCTGTACAAGTGGGGGCTCACGAACTGCGACTGCGTGCTCTTTTAGGGCTTCAGTAACTTGAGCAAAGTCAGAAACGTTTAAAAACCTGAAATTATGCAATGATATTTAAATTTTTCCAAAGACATTTCAAATTATGCAATGCAAATTTAATCATTTCAAATCATATAAAAATATGAAAGTTTAATTGGTTGACAAAGATTTTTGATCGAATCACCATGTAGCGTTCGAAAAAAGACTTTGAATTGCTAGAAGAGGGTGCCATTTGAACGAGCAATGTGGAGAAAGCATGTCCGAATTACTAGGAAAAAATGAGGTGAATTGACATGTTGGCAAGAACAACACCAAATAAATCTTCTGACCTTGGGTTATCAAACTGTCAAGCCCCTTAGGATGTTGTACCACTATGTTGAGTTGTTGACTCATTCCTATAAAAAATGGGGACCAGGTCATAAGGTTGAGGAGGCGTAATGTAGGAGCAGAATGCCTCAGCGCCCCAATCCCAAAGAACACTGGATAAAAAAAGGCAGAGGGTGCAATTACGTTACGTAAGAATAAGTAAATCGATAACTTAGCCCTAACCACAAACTTAAACCTAACCCAGACTCTGATCCAAAAACCTATACCAAATCCTAAGGTTAACCGAAAAAAACATAAAAAAAGCAAAAGAACAAACAAGCGACCACTCTTTGCTCGCTTATGCTCTTTATACCGGTAGTCGTAAAGCACTATTTACTACTTCGATAAAGAAGCTACTGGCACCAACCTATTTTGCGATTGCAACAACTCATCGATATTCCCGTGTTCTTTCAAGTAGGTCATCTGCCTCAGCTGATTTGCCTCGTTCCTCGGTTTAACTCGAATCGATTTTAACCAGTTGCTCGGCTTCTTCAAGCAGTGTGACGCCGAGTCCACTCCCCAGTGTTCGTAACCTAAAAAGATGTTTTTACGTCACAATCGTAAATTCTAAGTGTCAGAATTCGGATAAACAACACCGATTACCACATAACGTTTTTTGATATAATCCATATTTATTGCAAAAAGCAATTTCTATTTGCAAGAACAGGTGACTACTAATCTGTCGCTTCTTCCAACCCTCTCAGCGGGCTGCTTTCCTATCCTGCCTCGAGGAAGCACGGGAAGAACCCATCGGTCGCTTTTTACTACGCGCTCCGTGAGAAGCTGCACAATTGCTTCCCGCAGAGCGCAAAAGTCTGGGTTCACAGAAGAGTACATTAGTTAGTTGGTCGGAACTCTCCGGCTCTTTTATGAGGATGAGGGCAACGTACAACGAAAAAGGTAATCACACAACTTTAGTTAGGCTGAAGAACCCACGAAAGAAAAGTGATCAAATCCACAACACTCAAAGAGTGGCAACTCCACCACCACACAGGCGGCCACGCAGATGGGTACCAATCGGTCGTCTCTTACAATTGTTGAGTGGGCGGCTTTACCATAGTATGGCGCAACAGTACACCATAATACGACGGAACAATACACCATAGTACGACGGAACAGTACCTTCTGGGGGATTGTCATAGTGATGAAAGGTGGAGCACTCGATTTGTCTGTTGAAGAGGCCTTTGAAATGTCGGTTCACAGCACCGAATAACTCCATTTCATCGGCGGACGTAACCAGTTCTGACCGGATCGGGATGCCGTACTCAGCTGTCAGCGTCTCAAGTTGATCACGAAAGTGCATAAGCTCAATCACGTGACAAGGAATTCCCATTGTGACCTCATTTGAAACGATTCCTAAACACAAAAAGTGACATTTTATAATCTTAACTACATTTTTTGGATAGGGGGGCTATCTCCAAAAAGCGATAAAAAAAGAACATGATTGTCCTGACCTCGCGCCCGTCACAGAGCTTCCGGTGCAAAGAGAGGGAGAAATGGCTGGTGCACTGAAGTTTTACTGTTTTGTTTTTGCTTAGATACTTCCGCCTGACAAACCCATTGGGGGAAACAGCCTGCAGTACATTATTTTTTGATTTTAATCATTTCTAATTTTTAACTGAACTTTCTGTATCGTTAAAGGAAATGAACAAACACATTTCTAAATCCTTACAGCTTTATGCAAACGCAAACAACCATTCAAAAATACATAGTATCATTAATTTAATTTCATGTTAACTTGCATTTTTTTCTAGACAACTCTAACAAGTTTGCTGCTTGAGTATTCGGCAATGTAAAAACTAATAAATGCGAGTGAGAGCAAAAAGTGGCAGTTATTTCCAATTAACAATACCTGGAAAAAACCTTGTCTAAACGTAATGTTTTCGCGATTGTGTTTTCAGACTATTTTAACTTTTTAATTGACTTTTTTTTTTTTACTTTTTGTTGCGAATACTGAAGTGCTTTCGGAAAAAGCACAATAACAACCAGGGCTGCAAACTCGAACTTAAACTAGAAAAAATAATTTTTCTGAACTCAAACTCGAATAAAACTGTTCGATTTCATTGAAATGAAATTTAAAGATTAAAAAATTGCTGGAAAGAAATATTTTTTTGTTGACCATGCCATGTAAATTGAGATAGTCGTTCACGTGTGTATGCCATGGCGACCTAGAAAAACAGCATGTCTACAGCGATTAAGCCGAAGAGTAGACTTAGTATTGGTGTCAGTCTGAACTCGAAAAACTTGATAATTTTGGCGAACTTGAACTCGAAAAAATTAAATTAGAGAAGTCGAACTTGAACTCGGACTTGCTTAAATAGGCTGAACTCGAATAAAAATCAATCGAGCTCGTAGCCCTGATAACAGCAATGAAAAATACCTGAGAACGCGAGATCTGACGGCATTGTCATTGAAGTCGTGTTTCTCGATGATCTACCAGGGGTGGAGGCGGGAGAGAGGAAGGAAAAATCAAGGCCGGCCGTCATGTTTGCCCAGGAGGACCGAGGCTCCAAAGTAGCACCCTGGCAAACCAATTGTTGAACTAATCAAAATCCTGCTAATCTCGACTGTGGTTTCAATTTTTCTCTATGTTACAAAAAATATCAGCAACATCACAGCACACAAAGGTACGAGCAAATAACGCATTTGTAATCGGTTAAAACTACCTTCGGTATCCATTATTGCCGAGATATCGACCACGGTTACTAACTTCAACAATTTTTACCACGATTTGCAATAGCTTACTACAGCTTTAGGTATGTACTATACAGAAAGATTGATATTTGCTTCCTTCAATATTATACTTCACGTTTGATCACTTGAAGAATCGTGAATTAGCCTTCGATATCCTGCTACAAACGCATACTGGTGTTACGCAGCCATATGATATCAGCCTTGCGAGTAAATCGCATCGCAGTTCAGTGAAAACTAGTGGACTTAAGTTTGACAATATTTAATTAAGATTATAGTTACATATGAGCAACATAAGTTTTCGAATATTAATTGATGTTTTGTAATAAAACCCACCCAGTGTGAGGCGAACTTTTGACAAGGCTTGTTGTAAGTCATCAGTTAATCACCATTCACCCTTCAGGCGAACTTTTTGCTAAGGACCGCTTAAGTAATTCTAAAGCTAGAAAGCACAACATAAACATCAACTAAAACACCAGGTCACCGTATGACTTGGTCTGTCCATTTCGGTAGTCTTCGAAAAGCTGGTTTCGCTCGGCGTAGGCATGGGAGCAGCCAGCTGCAGTTCAACATTGTTGCGGTGAATAACCGGTAGCCATTGTAACAGCTTGAGGTAACTACATATTTTCTTGATTGAATGGAGGTGAACAACAAGCCAGCGAAAATAGATGGCAATATCATCCGATTTTAAGCTGAAAATCAAACAAATAAACATTATTACTCGATAAAAAAATGTTCATTGTTAAACAACAACTAAGTATCACAAAAGCAATTAAGGGTGTCGCAAAAACGCTCTAAATATTGTAAGAAAAGTCTTTCTAACGCCGGATGGTCAAGTGGGAATGCGTTCGTCTCTGGGGCGAGAGGTCTGAGGTTCGAATCTCGGACTGACTAAATCGAACTCAGAGTGGCCAACGGCTCGCCACAGCTGCGACATTTTTTCGAATGGAGCTGTGTCGCAAGGGGGCAATGACGCGGAGATAGGCCACGCAAACTCGTTCGACGCTTCGGCGTAATACAGCGAGTATAGTGAAAACTTTGTTTAGTTTTGAAGAATCCTTCTAAGCAATCATTCAATGCCAGATGCTAAAGCATTATCCAAGCTGAATTGAAATCAATTGGAATTTTAAATTATGATACTTGGTGACATAAAGGAAATGCTGCATGCAGACGATCTTGCGCTGGTCGGTGATAATTGGAAAGAGGAAATCTCGATACACTCGATGGAAGAAAGCATTACAAGACAAAGGAATGAAACTAAATGTACGAGTAAATAAGACAAAGGCTTTTTATACAAGAAGAAATTTTGTACGAATGCAAATTCGAAAGTATCCTTGCTCAGTATGTGGCAAAGGAGTGAGAAGGAACTCTGTGCAGTGTACAAAAATGTCAACAGCAGTTGCACAAGAGGTATTCTGGAGTTCGTGGAAGTTTACGCAGAGAGAAAGATTTTACTTGCAAAAAATGCAACCCTGGTGTGTTATTTCAAGATGAAGACAAAAGGATAAACTTGGATGGAGACAACATAGGAGTAGTGGACAGGTTCTCTTATCTCGGTGATGTACTCGGTACGGAAGAAGTAGCTCAGCGTGTCAAGAGACTGTAACATAATGGACTAGATCGGCAGGGAGAAACTTTAAAGAGGTTTCGAAAATTATAAGCGGAAAAAGCATATTGAAGGTTAGAGGTACCTAATACAAAAGCTATGTGAGAGGTGCTTGAACTTATGGTGCTGAATGTTGGGCTTGAAAGTGAAGATGAAAGGAAGTTGAAGTCTACAGACATGAGAATGTTGCGAATAATATGTGGGAAAACCTTGAAAAATAAAATAAACAATGAGAAGATTCGTGAGATGACGGGTGTAGAAAGATTGGAAGAGTTTCTGAGAGAGCAAAGGTTGCGATGGTTGGGGCATGTGGAGAGAATGAATGAAGAAAGAGGCCTAGTAAAGGCACTACACTTTGAAGTTTGTGGGACAAACAAAGGAAAACCGAAAAAAAGATGGAACGAAGTGCTGGAATGTGACTTGATTGCCAGAGGTTTGCAAAAGTTGGATGCATAAAATCGTGAAAGATGGCAACTAGGCTGCAATAACTGGCTGACCCCTGCGTGCAAGGAACATCTGCTGGGCTCCAGGAATAGAAGGAAGCACATTCCTGGAGCAAAATGATAATGATGATACTTGGTGACATAGTCAATTGGTCATATAAGATGAGGACCAGACGTTTTTTAACGCTGGATATTTTCTTGTAGTCGAAAAAAGTACAATGGTACGGTAAAATTGGGTATAATGCTAGCACAAAATATTCGTAGCACTTTGTTTCATTGTGGTGGTAATCATTTTTAAAATTGTCCAAAAAATGGATACAATTGAATTAAGCTTGTTAATAAAAGAAACCTGATATTCCTTGTGGAAACAAAAACTTTAACAAAAAACCATTCAGCATTGTAAACAGTCGCAATTGTGTGGTTGATATGTGAATAGCTACAATGTCATTAACTAATAAAGATTTGATTTCAGAGGCCAGTAATCTCTACCCAACGAGCAGAAAAAACACTTAAAATTAAACTAATTTGAAACATCTACGGCAAAAAAATTCGAAAAACTTCACATTTTTCAAAGGCTTTTACGCTTTTAGCAAACAAAATACTGAAAAAGTATAAAGTTTCAATAAATCAACTATACACAAACTCAAAGCTACACTCCTAAATAGTGTGCAAAAACTTCAACAATTCAGACTAAACAGCGTAAAATATAATAAAAAGGATCGAAATTAAAAGTGTAATAATTTAAGATATCTTACGCTTATTTCCGTTAAATTCCAACAGCCAAAGTCAGGCTAAAAATTTAGTACAAATACAACTGAAAATAACCCACCTCTGGGCGGCTTTGCTATCCTTTAGAACAAACGAATGGTAGGCAGCTGCAAGTCGTTGGGATCTGGTTTTGGCATCCTCGTAATCTTTCTTGATAGCATTGAGCCGGTGTCGATACTTGGGATACATTCTCTCAATCGCTTCTGTGTGCTTGCAAAATCGCTTCCAACGGAGCATATGCATATGGTTGCATTGTACGAGCGACTGCATTTGATTCAAATAAAACTAAAACAAAAGAGCTGTTAATATGGAGTATAAAAACAGTATAAAACAATAACATTCATTCAGACTGGATCAACTACAATCAATCAATCAATCAAATCTTTCATTATAACCGTTGCATTACGCCGAAGTGCGTAACGAGTTCGCGAGGTCCAAATCCACGCCATTACGCCAAGGCAACACATCTCTTTTCGAAGAAATGCCACAGCAATGGCGAGCCAGTAATAACACTGCGTCCGATTTGACCGCAGGAGTTTCAAATCCCAGTCCAAGGGTTCCAGAGACGAACGCGTTACTGCTCTACCAGGTAATATGTAAGAACAAATGAACACAAGTAAGAACAAATACCGGTAATATGTAAGAACAAATGAACCCTAGACTGACAAATCTGGACCACTGTTGCAACATATTGTTGTGTGGGACTGCCTTGCAAAATACAAACAGGCAGAGACAGGCGTTGCACAATTGGACATGATTGGAGTAAAATGAGGATTTATTTCATAATCTATGCACCTGGTGTAAGAACAATGGCAGTGATTCTTCCGTGACATCAGACTGAAGTGCGCATTCGACTTCTTCCAGTATCACTTGGCTTTGATCTTTGAGTGGAAGAACACCGCTTACGTCAAGTGCTTTCTTGATCGTCAGCGTTCGTTCTGCTTTGAAGTACTCCGGATTCATGGGCATTCCAATGGTACTTTAAACATATAAACGTCAAAATTAGCGTAGTATCAGCATAATGCTTTTAAAGGAAATGTACCTACATGGACGCTTTAGATGGAATCACTAGTAACTCCACCTAAGCAAAAAGGAGGAAGTGATTGAAGACTGTAAAGTAGGGCAATCTCAAGCTGCACCCCACGCAACCTTCATGAAAAGTAGGCAATGAGAAGATAAAGAAGAAGGGAGTTGCACTCAATGGTGGAAACATGATAAAACTGTCAATTTTCGCCAAGAGCTTCTGAAATATTTATATGGTATACTCAGGCAACAACAAAAAACAGTCAAACTAGAAAAGTTTGACACACAAGACTGGAAAAAAGAAATCAATGTTGACGTCTTGACAGAGCTATCATCAACTTTATTCAAAAATAAGCAACAAAAAATATGTTGCACTTATTGTTTAGATAGTCTTGTTACAAGTCAAGCAAACTTCCTGCAGTGAGAAAGACCAACCTTTTCAGCACTACCACAGCTGCATTCAAGTCAAACTATCTGGTTTATCACACAGCTAAATAATGCTGTGTTACTCAACATTCTGCAAACATCGGGTTGTGAACTAACTATTTCCAAATTCTTTTTAAAAAAAAGTACGCAAAAGAAGGTATAAGCTTTGCTTTATGCTAGCAATACCAGCATTCCAAGTATTTTCACAAAAATTAAAATCCTTGAAAGCATTGATAATTACCTTGCAGGTCGAACACTTTTTCCAAACAGCATCTCGTTTTCTTCAACTTCATCTTTCAATTCTGCAACTTCCTGACAAAGCTTCTTTTCAACAACTTGTACTTTTTCACATTGAGAAAGTTTGTAGTGGTCCATTTTCGACAAAGAACTAAAAAATATTTTTAGAGCTAAAAAATGTTTGATACTTGAATGGAAAATAAAAGAATCAATTTTTTTAACAGTAATAGCAGTGATCTTTTATTGCCAGGCATAAACAAATACATCAAAAATACAATAAACATTCGAAAAGAGGTGATTTAGCATAATGACAAAGAACAAAAGACCAAAATAAAAATTTCACTTAATCAAGTGGTTTGTTCACCAAGTCTGCTCCTCCTCTTTGAAAATGTATAAAAATCGACTGTAGGATTTCAACCATGGATGGTACATTCATATTTATTTTAGATAAATTAAGAAAGAATTGACACAAAAAATGTTCATAATGATTTCAATTATTTTCATACAAAAGTTGTCCATAAAAATCATTTCCTGCCATAGTCTTGACTGTTTACACACAGCAATCAAAGCAGCAAAATTTATTGCAGGGTGTGAAACAATCACATTATTAGTCTGTTGCTACTTAATATACTTTCATGTAAATTTTAAGATATTTTGTTGTTTTTTTTCATTGTGGAGACAAATGAGATGGTGTAGTATAACTACAACCATGAGAGGGAAATTACAACCTTCTATCATCTCTTTTATTAGTTTCATTGGATAATCTTGTTTGACTTTTAGGTAAATTTAATAAATGTAGTTTTTTGTATATTTTTAGCTAAATTTAAATTGTGCAAAACAAGAACTAATGAGATACAGTCGAATCCGGTTAATTGCATACCGGATTATCGCATAATCCGTTTTATCGCATAAAGATCGTAAATCCCTAACCATAGCCAACCATTTGTTAAGAAAATAGTTTGGCTAATCGCATAGCGGTTTATTGCGTAATCCGCTTAAACGAATAGAAATAAAGGGTTTATTCAATAGCTGTGTAAAACATTTCAAAATATATGTGACAGAAACGGACAGTTTCAAAGTCTTAACGGAAATAAACCATAGCAAAGCGCAAAACAAGCTCGCCGATTGCCAACATCGCAATATGAAAGCCGCTGCCGATTAGAGATCAAAACAAGGCAATGTGCGATGTGATTGATGTTCTTTGAAGACAATTACCGATAAGGAACAATAACACGTGGCTGCCATTTTGCAATCACTAACAATCACTAAATTCGGCGACGGCTACAATTTGAAGGGGCCGGTATGGACACATTTCTTCGTTTAAAAAGACAAATGCAAGATAGCATGCAGAATAAAATTAAACAAACAACTATCGCAGAATATTTTGCTTGAAATTAATAAACAAATTTGTAATCCTTCATTGGCTTGTTTTTGTTTACTATTTGAGTAAGAATTAGACGATTGCGTTTGTTTTTGAGTAAGAATAAGATGATCGCATCCGTATGCGCTTGTAGGTATGACGTGTGACGTTTTTGTGCGTAACGAGCGTCGCGCATCATGTGAACTTCGCACTTTCGCTTAAACGCATAATTCGGTTAATCGCATAAAAAGGCTTGACAAATTGACTATGCAATTAACCAGATTCGACTGTAATACAGAATGCTGTAATCACATGAATATAAGAGGATATATTTTTATCTATAATTGCATGCATAAAGTGGATATAATTACCTTAATTTTTGATTCTCACCCTAAATCAAACCATCCTAACCAGAAAAAAAAATCAATTCTTTTAATGTTAATCATTTAAAATATGCACGTTCCATAACGATAAATGCTTTTTATACAAACAAAAAATCATATTTACTGATACATACATTTTCCTGTGATCAATAAAGCCACTAGTATGTAAACTTGCAATTGATTATAAGAGCCGAGTCGTTATCTCACTGCCATCTGCACAAAATAAAGTTTACAATGCAAGTAACAAAGTTATCATGTCTGTCCCAAATTTAGCCAATCTTGAAATAAACTGCAGCATTTTTTCAAAAAGCTAACAACTTGTCAAACTAAAGACTACATTTACACAAAACATAGCCAACATAAATGTGTGTTTTCCCAGTTTACTGGTACATCACACCAAACTTGCAATTAAATAATTTGGAACGCTTTGTCCCACAATTAACAACCTGTGGTTAGGTTATAAGTAGTTATGCTATATACCACCACAATTTGCTGGTATCATGCCCAAAGTTAAAAAAACTAAGAGTATGTTTAGGCAGTATGGAGCCTTAAGAGGGGCAGTAACTTTAAGTTAAAATAATTTTACTCATACCGAATGTCAACAAATCGGGTTGACGTATACAATCAATTTCATACCATACAGCAAATTTTATATTACTGGTATCGATTATTTATCAGTCTGCAGTTATAAGGCTTCACAACCTGACAACAGCCTATTCATTACAATCAGCTACAGTAGGCTTTTATTTTTGAAAAATATAATATTGCCAGTAGGCCAACTCTGCACGTACTCGAATCTAATTAAGTTCATTCTTATACAGTAAGCCTATTGGCCCAGAAAATTTCTACTGTTCCAGTAAGCAAAACACAACAGCGTCAGATGTACCTAACCCTAAACCTCCAGTACGCTTCAGAGTTCAGAGTACTAGCCAGTACGAAGAAACAACCAGTTTATTTTCTCATTAAAAAACAAACACACTAAAGCATAACACAAACCAAAAATTGGGTAAATATTATTAATAACGAGGAGGTTGTGAAAAGACCTTGAGGTTGTCTAGTCAAGCAGCCACTGATCACCCAAATTTTGTTACCGGTGTTAGCCAATAGCCTGAAGTAAAAAAAAGATTAAAAAAAAACGTACAAAGTGACTATCATTATTAATTAGTCAAATTACTGTACCGGTAAGAAAATTATAATTTACAGTAGGCTATTCTTGCATAAGGTAAACGATACAGCAGTCTAGCTTTATTTATTTTTCCACTTTTCTTACCTGTTACCCTTGGCAATCACCACAAACTGGTATCACGGCTACACATTCTCGCCTTGTCTTTGAAGTCCGCTGACTTTGAACCTCGCGGTTTGCAGAAACTACCAAGTTGAGTCAGTACCAGTATGTACTGAAATGCACACTTGTAGCAGGTAGATACTAGTACCTGCATTGGTAACCTACTTTTCAATCGATCAGCTTCAATGGTTGCGCCAGGATACAGTGTTGCCAATATTCAAGTTATCGAATGCCAGTGCTGAAACCACCTGAAACCAATGACATAAAACTAGATTGCTGAAACCAGAGAACACATTTTGAAGTCCTTGGCCTTGGCCTCGAAGATCAAGTCCTCGGCCTCGAAGCCTCAAGTCCTCGAAAATTGCCCTGTCCTCGGCTCGAGGACAGCACTATTTTTTTGAATGGTTAAAATTTTGTAGATTGGCTGAAAAATTTTTTTCTAGACCGTTTTTTTGGAGATTGCCTGAAAATTTGTTTTGAAGATTCTGGAGATTGCCAGAAAAAAAATTTTGAAGACCTTTTTCTGGATAACACTTGCGTTTTGGTCCTTGGCCTCGAGCATTCCTGTCCTAGGCCTCGAGAGTGTCTGTCCTCGGAAGGGCTGTCCTTGGCAGTGGTGCCGATCTTTGTTGAGCATTGGGGGGATAGTTTGCAATTTTACCCCAATTTTGCCCAATTTTTAACATTGGGGGGGATGAACCTCGACCACGATTTTGTTCAGGTGTGGAAATTTAGTGATTAGTGAAGACCAAAAAAAAAAGCAAATGGAACACTTTTTCCCCAAATTCAGATGAAGGCCAAAAAAAAAGGTCTTCAACAAAAATAGAACACTTCTTTTCCCCAAATTCAGGTGAAGACCAAAATAAAAAAAAAAGGTCTTCATCAAAAATAGAACACTTTTTTCCCTAAATTTACGCTCAGATGACATAGGCCTACACCCACTCAAATTATTGGGGGGATGCAGATGTGGACCATTCTCAAACTATTGGGGAAATACAGCCAAATTATTGGGGGATATATCTCCCAATCCCCCCCCCCCCTTGTTTAGGCACCCCTGGTCCTTGGCTTCGCATTTTTCTGTGTCCTTGGCCTAGGCCTCGACTCTCGAGCCTTGTAGCCTATCTTCGACTCCACCTCTGACTGTAACGGCAGACAAGCTTTCGTCCTTTAAATTTCAAATCTTCCCTCTATTCACCAGACACGGCTAAAACCTGTTTTAATAAATCTAACTTGTTTGGAAAAAATTTATGTTACTTCATAATTGACCAAAAAGGGCTTGTAGCACATGGCCATGAGGGTATAAGACTAAAGAGTTGGGTTTCTGAGACGACCCTGTTAATTCACATGAATGGGTTCAACCGGCACCCTGGTCACGTTGTCGCGTCCTTGGATAATACTCTTTACCACCATCATTTCTCACAAGCATCAAATTCAGCGGATATGAAATCCATAGGAACATTGGATCACTGAAAAGTCGATCGTAATTAAGAAACGGATCATGCTATGGTCAACTTAATTAGGATCAGTGCCGTCGCCAGAGCAAACGTAGTGAGGGGGCACTAGCTGAAAGTGGAGGGGAAGCACTAAAATAAGCTGAACTTTTGCATATAAAAACTGATCTTCAAGCAGATCTTGCACGGCTACCAGTATGGGCAATTTTAGCAATTCTGTATTCATGCCTAAAAAAAGAGACGCAAAAGGCCGATAGCATTTCTTAACTTGTTTTGTCAGCGGCCCACAACCGCCTGAAAAATCTATCTACAGCGGTGAATACTATGAGACACCCAACCAAGATTTTGCTAAGAGGAGTGAACAAAAAGTAAATTTTTTGCATAATTGTCTGATTTAGGCTCTGTGCTAAACAAACTGATGCAATTCATGAATGTCACAAACGGGGGCGTAGTCATTAAATATACAGTGACTGTGCATGGGGACTTGTGGGCGGAGCCCCCAGCCGCCGGGCGATTTTGCAGCAAAAAAGAAGCGATTTTTACGTTATTTTAATCGCACTTAGCACGTTTCAATGCCATACGAATCACCAAGTTGCTAAAATTCAGAAGTTATTTCAATCAAGAATTAAATTTCTTAGCACCGAGCTGGACAGCGCTGTTTCGAGCTTTTAGCTCTCATCGGCAGCCCTCAGCTATCTTTTCAAAGGTATTCCCAGCTGAACAAACATCTTGGCCTAACTGGCAAACCTTATTGGCTTGCACAGAGGCAGATGGTTTAGTAGGGAATAAACGATTTTTTCACTTGTGGTACTTTAGAACAAGTGAAAAAGTCGCTGGATCCTTGAAGTAAGTTTCTTAGCACCTAAAAGTTTAAGATAGTGCAGTTTCTTAGCACCTTTAGCTCCTCCTTACTTCAGATCTAGTCTAAAATACGTTTAAGCGCTCGTATTTTGAGGGTAAATTTCTAAGGGACTTGGCTTAGGGAGTTTAAGCCCCTTCACCCTGGTTGCGCCTTAGACCGCGACCTCAAAATCTTGAGTGTACTCCCGTCATTTTGCAAAAGGGAACATTTTTAATTTTTCAACTTTACTTTCCGAGATAATCCAGTTTTTATGCGTCTTTGTTTTCAAACTATGACGTAATAAATACTAAGTTAAAGTTTGTCCTGATACTTTAGGCACAGTATAAATATCATACAGTAGGTTCACTCCAAGCAAAAACCGTTGTGACGTGTGTCCGCATTTTTTGAGAGCCAAGCAAAATGTTGGAGTCAAAATGACGTCATAATAGTGACATCGTGAGCGGATTCGAATTATGCCAAATGATTGCATTGTTCTGAAATTTTATGAATTTTGTCTCCACCTTACGAAATTAAGTCCTTCCCTTTTTTTATGGCCCTAAATGTTGAAGGGCACCATTTTTCACAGCTGTCATTCTCCTGACGTAACTTGACGTAGCTTTCGTTGTGCTTTTCGGATCGAAATAAATTTGGTACCAATAAATTCGTTTGAGCTCGGGCTTTGATTCGCTCCGTTTGTTACGTCACTTGTATATGACGTCACAAAGTTACAAGCATAAATATAACCTAAAATTGGAACTTTTCGTTCCTTCGGTAACTTTAGTTATGAGGGGTTTTGTTCGCGTTTGACACCCAACAGTTTTGTTTTGCCCGAAACTTGCTCTGTATTGTCAACTAGCTTTCCTGCAATTTTCGTCTCAATTGCTGAAGGATTTACGAAAATATCGTTGGTTGTTTGCAAGACATCGTCAAGCTATAACGATAAAGGCAGCATTTAATAGCCTTTGTGCTTTGACTGATACCACTTAACTGTTACGTCAATGCTTTTAAGTTGAAGCTGCTGTTCCTAAATTTTTACCAATTTTCAGCCTCATTTGTTCTCAATTTTATTGGAGAATAAAGTGACATAAATTTATTCTAGCTTAGTTGAAAATTATATTATCCTTTGGTATTAAAAATTAGCGACTTCATGTTAGACAAATCAACAATAACAACATAGAAAAAGTTTTAAAAAAGTCTGCTGATAGTTTACAAATTCGTTGTACCAGCCTGTGTTCTTTATTTTTTTTATGCTGAAGCTGGAATGTTCGTAATTTTTTCTTTTTAATTTTGAGCAAAAATAAGCTTCCCTTGGCAAAAATGAGCATCGTATCACCACCTGTACCACCTTCGCACAGTTTTAGAGCCATAAGCAAGAACTAAATTGCCAAATGTCGGAAGTCATTTAAAAGAATAAATCAATCACGAAGCACTGCGGCTCTATCGCAACAGTGTGTGTAAACAGGTTTTAGTGAATTTGGTACAGCCAGTACCTAAATTGCAGGGGGTACCAGGGGGGACGCGTCCTTTCATCGAGATTGAGCGTCCCCCATTGAGATTTAGGCGTCCCCCCATTGAGATTTTAGCGCTGGTTGATGAGAGGAAAAAGACGTACAAAATCCGGTCGAATATAGCACCGAATTCCGCGGGAATAGTGATTCAAAAGAAAAAACACTTTAACCGTCGGCGGAGACCTTTATTTTTTTGGTCCGCACCTAACTTCCGGCGAAAAACCACTTCAGTTTTCGGCGAAGACCTTTTTTTTTTTTTTTTTTTGAGATCACCTGTTTTTGGCCGGAAAAACCCCTTAAAGCTTTGATGTCGGCCAGAAAAAGCCTTTGAATTTCTGCGAAGACCTTTTTTTTTTTTTTGGAGATCACCTAATTTTCACTAAAAAATTACCTCAATCCAATTCAAGACTAATGAAAATTGGGGTCAAGTTCGTCTACGGTAGGATCAAACTTCAAAAAAAGCCCCCCCCCCCTTTGCAAAATCCTGGCTACGCGCCTGATCTTCACTAAGGTTCAGTCAATGCTGCAAAAGCCTCCCCCCAGGCAAAATTTACAATTTAAGTACTGGGTACAGCCCAGGTTGAAATTATGTATACTCTTTGAGAAAGAGATGCATTTTTGACTCCAAAGTTGGTTTTATAATATTCGTTCAATTTAACTGAGCATGAGAAAAACAACAACTGGTACACGCAACAACAAAATACATGCGGTGGAATCTTCAAACTTGAGAAATAGTTAAAATCATAGGTGGGCACAAGTCCGTTAATCGTTAATAACGAAGCTAACTTTTTCATTAACTCGTTAATCCGTTAAAAAGTTTTTTCATGTTAACGGACTAAATTAACTTCCGTTAAGTGCTGTTAACGGACTAAAGTAACTTCCGTTAAGTTCTATTAACTTCCGTTAAGGTTTTTATCGTTAATATCTCGCAGCTTTGTTGTGCATTTGAACTTGTTTTTATTTTGAAATTAGATTAGACTGTAAAATATAACTTCCAAAACACAAAAAGACCATCATAGCAATAAATATTTCCTTACAATCAGCTCAACAGCATCAATACGTGTTCTAGAAGCTTAATTTTATTCACGTTATAGAGTGAATAAAACGAAATGTAAATTACACGCAAAATGTTAACGGATTAACGGACTTTATTAACTTCCGTTAATTAAAGCTAAAAATAACGGATTAACGTTAACGGAGGTGTGAAGTTCGTTAACGGACTAGTTGTTAACGAAGCTAACGTTTTGCATTAGCTTGCCCACCTATGGTTAAAATTGTAGAGGTCTTTCTATGCAGCTGAAATACTGTTTCGAACCAAAAAATGCTGTTTCAAACCAAAAGACATCAATCAAGTCGCTTACTAATGACAATGACGTAACAGTTAAGTGGTATCAGTCAAAGCACAAAGGCTATTAAATGCTGCCTTTATCGTTATAGCTTGACGATGTCTTGCAAACAACCAACGATATTTTCGTAAATCCTTCAGCAATTGAGACGAAAATTGCAGGAAAGCTAGTTGACAATACAGAGCAAGTTTCGGGCAAAACAAAACTGTTGGGTGTCAAACGCGAACAAAACCCCTCATAACTAAAGTTACCGAAGGAACGAAAAGTTCCAATTTTAGGTTATATTTATGCTTGTAACTTTGTGACGTCATATACAAGTGACGTAACAAACGGAGCGAATCAAAGCCCGAGCTCAAACGAATTTATTGGTACCAAATTTATTTCGATCCGAAAAGCACAACGAAAGCTACGTCAAGTTACGTCAGGAGAATGACAGCTGTGAAAAATGGTGCCCTTCAACATTTAGGGCCATAAAAAAAGGGGAAGGACTTAATTTCGTAAGGTGGAGACAAAATTCATAAAATTTCAGAACAATGCAATCATTTGGCATAATTCGAATCCGCTCACGATGTCACTATTATGACGTCATTTTGACTCCCAACGTTTTGCATGGCTCTCAAAAAATGCGGACACACGTCACAATTGAATGAACCTACTGTATGATATTTATACTGTGCTTTAGGCATATTTTTGTTTATTACGTCATAAAAAAATCAAGCATGCTCCCTTTTGCCAAATTAAAAACCGTTTTTTAAGTTGAATAAGATATGTTCCCTTTCGCCAAATTGAAAAACGCGTTTCAGATTAAATAAAACATGCGTTAGTTTGCAAAATTGCCAAGAAATCTTCGACTAACCTAAAATTTAATTGCGTAAAATCTCTTCAAAGTTAAAACCAGAAAATCAAGTCTAATTTTATTGCGTTGTCTAGAAGTTATTTGGTGTCTAGTTGGCTATCTTTTTTAAGTTTTAAGAAAAATTTTCAAAAACTACAGTTAATGTTAAATTTCATTTCACATTTGTTTCGGTTTTTCATTATATTGTAGGAGTTTGCTACTATCAAGGCCGACAACATGTACTGCTTTGGTGTAAAAAACACGGACATTTCGTAGATTCCCAGTTTCATTCTACAAAGTGAACGCAGCAGAATAGAATTTACGCTAAATGGACCGATTACATTGAGGATCTTGGATGGAATTGCTTGGGACTTCGCCCAAGCGAAATGATGGAGGTGATGGAAGACCGTGAGGTGTGGCGGCTCAATCTTGAGCTACTGCCCCCGCAACCCTTACGGAAAAGCGGGCAATGAAGAAAGAAGAAGAAGAAAGAAAAGAAGAAAAAACTGCGAAGATTTTTTGGAGCGCATTGTCTGAAACCAAAGATTGAATAAGATAAAAAGGGAACCCGCAGTTGTCTCAAAATGAGAATCTTCTGGCTTGAAAATGTGTAAATCATCTTACAGCTTCTTTCCAATGCATTTATGGCGTTCGAAAGTCAAAAACATTATCTTGATGCACAACAACGTTGAATTTTTTAGATGTTATAATGTATATTTTGCGATCCCTATTTGACAGTTCTTGTTAGGACTTCGCGAGCGCGCGTGTAGTACTTTTGTTTTTATGCTCGGCCATATTGATAGACAAGCAATTGAGTATCGTAAGGCCGGGATCACACGATCAAGTTTCTATACAATTTGTTTGCATCAAGAATTTTGAAGCTATTACATCTAGACGCTATTTTCTTGAAGAACTTCTTGCCAAGCGGAAGCATCGGTTTTTTTCCGCAAACACATTGCTGAAGGTTTCACTTGTATTTTTTGGCTGTAAAAGCATTTACGCAGTAGTAATGGAATTTCTTTGAAATTTGCCGCGGTGGTAGTATTATTATGCGCTTTGTCGATTTATTGTTATTCCTCGTTTGCCAAAATGATACGAGCACGTTCACAAAAGCAAAAAGCTGCAGCTTCAGAAATAAATAGCTATACGAGTTCGGCCGCAAATTGCATGCGCAGGCTATGAATTTTTTTTTTCGACCTGCAATGAAATGAAATAGATAGATGGAAAATGTCAAAATAACTTTGCTTGTGTGAAACTCTTTAGCGTATAGCGTAGTTTTTTTCATGCTATGTCATCTATCACCAATAACATTTGCATAATATTGCTTGATTGATTGACCAGGACTTGAGCCCCAAATCTTCCATTCCACAGGGGAGCATAGCAGCACTTTATAACAGCTAAATCAACTAACTCCAACCTTAACCAGTCCTTCAAAGCTGCAAGTGCAAAAGTCCTTATTTATCCTCTCATGACTTAAAAGCCGTCAAACGCAAACCATTGCATCAATTGGATAATAGACACACTTTTTCGTTTGATAAGTATTTCGTGTTCGGAGGAATCTGCACCTGCTTATTAATTTCTAGTGATCCAATATCCCAGTGGATTTCTTCGAAATCCTGTCCACTGAGTTTTTTGCATGTTAGAAGCCACCAAGCAGAGATAATCATCGTAAAGCGCCTCATCAAAGTACGCCACTATGCAGCCAAGGGACTGGGTTGAACCTAATAATAATATGTGATCGGGGTTTACGTAAAAACATCTTTTTCCTCTCGGCAACTTGGTCAACTATTTGTACCACGAAGCCTTAAAAAAAAGATAACCGATCTCTATGACGGAGTTTGCAGAGCTCTTCATGTGCACGAGGCACAACTAGCATATCAATTTTGAATATAAATTAAAAAACACGGAGGGAAACACCTAATTCAATTCCGCTCTTTATCACGGTAAAGTCCAGCCAAAGTTATATTTGAATGCAAAAATTTTTATTATCAATATACATTTTGTACGCGATGCAGCAATACAGGTTGTTCACAAATAAGAGTTGGAGACGTAATAAAGTACGCAATGCAAGATTGCACACAAACATACATGCAAAACACAGATATTTTTTGAAATCATGTTTCAAGTCGCTTGCAATATCAATTTAGATCCACGTTTAATTTTTATCTTTAAAAAAACAACAACGTTGTTTTGACCTTTGATAAGTCGCAGCACCATCATAACCACACCCCTTTTGCAAGTTCGTTAAAATTTAAATGGGAAACGTCAAAAGAATCTGACGAGGCTCATAGCAGCTCCAACAAAAGTTCGATTTAGAAAAACACAGAACCGGATCAAGAAAACAGAGGCTTTGGGCTGTGGGGTAAAAGGTTTGAGGGAGTTTTGCAAAAAAGTACGAAGCCAAATAATTAAAAAAATTGTCTTTATTTCCGCAAGAAAAGGTTTCTCCTTGTACTAAGTCCAGTCCAATAGCCTCTATCGTCTCCCACCTTAATATGGCCCAGAACAAAAAAAGAATAATTATGAAAAAAAAACAAACAGAAATGGATGAGATTTGATTTAGAAATAGTTACGTCATTAACCAGAACGCAGATCGATGATCATAGTTTAAAGGTATTCCCCTCTCAAAGAACTTTCTGTGATTCTTGTGTAAATTTGACGTATTTTAGGCATTTGTGCAAAATACAAAATTTTTGTCTTTTTGATTGCTAGCTCAAACACCACTTTTTTAACCAAAAAATTCATTACGCCAGCAATGACATCAACGAATATATTATAATCTCGGCATTTAAAAGATGACACCAAAAGCTAAATGAGTTCAAACCATTCGTGCAAAGCTGAATTTATCAGCGCAATGAATTTTATGTTGTCAGCAAGAGAAATAAAAACTTTACATCATATCAAGGTGAAGAAGCTTGAAAACGAGGCAATGTTAATAATTCAAAGTCGATTTGAAGAACATTAGTTAGCTATAGAAGTATTGCCATAGCTTAAAACTCAGGAAAGACTTTCATGTCAAGCAAAATCATCAAGTTTAGTATGTTTTCGTTTTCAAAAGTACTGCTATTGGCTCTAACGCCTCTTTTGGATTATGAGGTTGGCTAATCATTCGTTACTATTAGTCCTCAATCAACTTTCGAGAATGGATAACGTTAATATATTGAAGTTTATGCGAAAAAATGTTTTGCTTATGTCGTTTTTAAGATTTACCTTAACTTTCGGAGTTATTCGTAGGAAGGCACCCCCTACTATAGTATTACAATAGTTCAAACAAATATTTCCCAAATTTTCAGAAAAATACAAAAAATAGAACAAGTGCCAAACAGAAAATAAACATATTTTAAGTAGCATGTCCGACTTACCTAAGGTAAAAAACTTAAAAAAAAAAGGCAGTGTCTGCTGCACCGGCCCGGTTTCCAACATCTAATCGCTGCTGCACCGGCGGCGGCGGTCGTTTTCTTTTGCTGTTCAATTTACTATCTCTCAGGCTGGCATCGCTGCCCGAACCCTAACTCTAATAATCAGATTTTAGAGAAAAAAAAGGATTCTATAGCGAAATAGCTCTCTAGCGCTATTTAGAAAAAGCGTGTCCAGCGGATATCGATTTCCCAACCCTCAGCATTGCAGCCAAGCGAACTAACCACTAGGGTTGGATTGAATTTGAATCCGCTCACGAATTATTGATGAATTTGAATTCGACTTTTGCAAAGTCAATGAATTTGAATTTTGATTTTTCAAAGTCAATGAATTTGAATTTGGTTTTTTCACAGTCAATGAATTTGAATTTAAAAATTAAAAACAAAATGAATGGATCCAACCAGTGCCGCCGCTAAGGGGGACAAAGGGGGCCGTACTCCCCTAACGGCCACTTGTGCCTCCATTTTGGTTGACTAAAAATACTGCTTTTGAAACATCACGCAACGACAAGACAATAGACAGTCAGACAATGATGGAAAAAGGAATAATTACGTTTAAACATAATTCTCCTCTGATGTTTTTTCGATTCTTTGCGACATTGCTGGCAACCAACTGCTCTACATTAATCTGACTTTACGGATGTGTCGCGGAATTGCGGAAGAGACATGTAAGCATGCAGAATTGTTAGCGGTACTTCGTTAGTGATCATGACATGAAACAATGCGTGAAAACTTTTTTTCTAAGACCAGCTGTTTTGATTTTTAGAGCACACTCACAATTTTGAGGTCACAGTCAGTGGTGCAACTAGGGTGACGGGGCTTAAACCCCATTTGCAAAGTCGCTTCGAAAATTTAATCTCAAAATACGAGCGTTTAAACGTATTTTAGACTTGACCAAAAGTAAGGAGGGGATGAGGTGCAAAGCAATTCAATTCTTTGAAATGACTTTTGAATTTTAGAAATTTAGTTATTCATATCGCTTCTAAAAGTGTGAAGCATGATTTTAAAATGGCGTTAAAATTGCGTTTTTTTTGCTTCAAAATTGCCCAGCGGCCGGGGGCACCGCCCTCAGGCCCCATACACATTTACTTAGTATTTGGTATCTATGTCTGTCTGTGAAACGCTTGAGTTGCATCAGTTTGTTCAGCTAGGGGGCTAATTTAGGCAGTTTTTGTACAAAAAAAATTTGGTTCACCTCTCTTAGCAAAATCCTGGATGCACGTCTGGTAAGCATTCACTGCTGTGGATAGATTTTTCTAGCGATTAATGGCCGCCGACGAAACATGCTAAGAAACGCAGCCGGCCTTATTTTAAAATTGCGCAAAATTGTAGCTGTACAAGATCTGAAGATCAGTTTTTGTACGCAAATTTTAGTGCCTCCCCCACTTTTGGCTAGTGCCCCCTCACTTCGTTTGCTCTGGCGACGGTACTGGATCCAACTCTGGATTCAAGCAACTTGAGTTGTTAGTATATTACGCACCTGCTATCAGGGCCTCAGAGAGAAAATTTTTCAGGGGGTGCGAAGGTCGATACCGGGCCCCCAAATCTTATTGGGCCCCCCAAGCCTTATTGAGTGAGGCCCATGGCGTTAAATCTTTGTTTGTCGGATGGGTGTAGATCTTCATTTAAAAGTGAGGGATTAACGATATTTGCATACAGCTAGGACCTACAAAAAACACAACTAGACATAAAATTGGTTTAAATCCAGCTAGGGGGTCTGGTGGGGGGCGCTGTGAGCTCCCCCAGCTTCAGCACTTTTTATGTATCTCGAGGGTAAAATACAGCGTTTGATCAACATCCCAGCACCAAACTTGCTTAAATTGACAAGTATAAAACGTGATATACATGAAAGAAAGTATGTGAAATGGGGGATGATGACATTGACACAATATTATACAATATAACGACTTTAATACTGCAAGTCCAAATATTTTACTGAGAAAAGTTTTAAAAAGTCATCTGCAATCACAAACTTCACGAACCCAAATACCTATTAAATTCATACAGACAGAGTGAATTACTCAATGATAGTAGTATAGTATGTCAACTTTGACTCCGCTCCCTGAGTTTGAAATGCTTTTGGATCTCTAATCATGTGGGCCCTCGTACATTGTTATACCGTAGAAATTAATTAAGGCTTTCAAGTCAGAGAAATGCAACAAAACGTTAAGTTCGGTGCAAGAGTATGGCTTTTGATACATTTTCTTCTTTTTTTAATTAAATCGGCCATTATTGGATGCCCTAAAGGCTGTGTAGCAAAAACAGCGACCAATTACCAGTTCTGAAAAGGCTGACTGATATTTTTCTGTAGGCAAGTTTGATTACGGTGTTATGGTACCATACCAAAACTTAATGCGCGGAAACCTGAACTCTTTCGGGCCCCTTGAGCCCGGGCCCGGGTATGATGTACCCCCTGAACCCCCCTCTTGCAGGCCCTGACTGCGATGCGCTGATACACATCTGCGACAGCGAGACTGCGACTTGCTAGGTGCAAGTAGCAAAATCCTCTTTGAATCTTTGGTGTAAAAAGGGGGGTTGGATTGAATTTGAATCCGCTCGCAAATTATTGATGAATTTGAATTCGACTTTTGCAAAGTCAATGAATTTGAATTTGAATTTTGATTTTTCAAAGTCAATGAATTTGAATTTAGTTTTTTCACAGTCAATGAATTTGAATTTAATTTTTTCAAAGTCAATGAATTTGAATTTAAAAATTAAAAAAAAAATGAATGGATCCAACCCTGCTAACCACTACGCCATCAAGGCTTCGAATTCGAAGTGTCAAAGTGCTGTATTTAAATCGAATCAATGCGAAAAACGCAATTTAATAGGCTGCCGGTGCACCAGCGATTTGATGTCCGAAACCGGGACGGTGCAGTAGACACTTCCTAAAAAAATTACAGACACGTTTATACCAAAGCGAAACAACGCAGCATATTTTGACACCAACAACGTTCTCACATTCCGTTTTTCAAGCCCATGGTTCTCGTTGCAGTGCCTGATTACTACAGGGCCATGCCAAAAAGTACCTATAAATTGAAAAAAAAATAAGAAAAAAACGTTTACCAAAAACGTGCAAACCAATGAACTTATATAACGATGCCACCAAAAACATCACCAGCATATTAAAACCTTCCTTCGCAATTTGGCACTTTCCTGGCATGACTCAGCAAAAAGCTCCAACCGGAACCAAGAACTGAGTTTAAGAAGTGAACACGCAAAAACGCCACATTTAGCCAGCTTTAATGTACCTCCTGTGGCGCAGGCTTTTGGCGGTTGCAGGACAATTTTTTGTTTGCTCAGTAAAATCATATGCAATGCGAAACAATGCGGCACGAGTGAACATGAAAACTGGAGAAAAATGCATCTTTTGATGTATCTATAGTAATCAGCTAACAGTGCAAACGCATCTCAAACACACACACTACGCACGCACGCAACTAAATAAATCAGAGACGAAATCCGTATGCAAAACACGCAATGATACAAAACGAGGAGTTCATGATGCGTTATTCAAGGTGTAAATGCAACATGACAAATAAAACTATTGGGTTGTTGAATATGTTTGCGGGGCTGATAGAAAGAAGTGTTATCGTTCAAGTACAGATCTTCTTAGTACTTGAAGTAGTGTAGTATCTGCCAGATAAACTCATTGTACTTAACAAGGAAACCAACTCGGTGTAGTCTGCAAACACAACAATCAAGTAAAGAAACCACTTTTTACAAATTTGAGCATACTGCTAATTTCGTTTCAACCACAAATTACAGCAGCAAATACAGTTTCTGAAGGAGAAATAAGTAATTGGTTTGAAACCGAAAAATTCATTTGTTGTCACGTTCAAAACAGAGCGAAACACAGTCACTGTTCATCCAAAACGTTGCTAAACAACGTTTGATAAGTGAGAATTAAGTTTCTACATTTTAGTTACAACTACTACAAACACGAACAGCAAACTAATAAATTTGAATTAAGTAATTTCAGTACAACCAGGATTTGATAATGCTTGCACTGCAGTCAATTTAACTACCGACACCTAATTTTTCAACTCGCATAGTTGCGTCAAATGATTTTGGTTAGAATAAGAACCAAATGAAATAATTGAGTGGGATGCAACTTGAACGACGAAAACCAGCAAACTTTGGGTTTAAGGCAGGCAGTTCTAAAATTTTCACAAATTTTCAGTCTCATTTGTTAATTGTTATTAAGTTTTACTGCGGAATGAACTAATTAAGTGACACAAAATCATTCTTACTTGGTAACGAATTGTGCTGTGTAAAAGTTTTATCGGTCGTTAAAAGCGGCAAGACCAAAACAGTACACGTACAGTCTATGGCCATGATTGCAAAAATTTGGATATTTTGTTGCGATACAGTACTATATGACAGAAATTATTTTTTGAATTCGGCTTACGTTTTAAATCATTTTGTTCATGCCGAACCTGGCTTTTTTACATTAGTGCGCAAATTTTGAGCAAATATGAACCTCGTGTTTTTATAAAATTGTTCTTGTTAACAGCAAAAGGTGTAATACGCGAAAAATGTGTAACAAGTTAGACATCTCCGCGCCACAGCGCTTGGGCAACACAACTCGTTTCGAAGAAATATCACAGCGGTGGCGAGCCGTTGGTAACACTGTGCCCGATTTGACCAGCCTGAGATTTCAACCTTACATCTCCCGCTCCAAACACGAACGCATACCGCTCGACTAACTAACTGGCAGGTGAAAGTGGCTTAGCTTACTCAGGTCATTTTACAAAGATAATCTCTGAATAGCTTGTGCGTACGATTTCACTGACGTTTGTCTTAAACCTAAATAATAACCTCAAAAAAGAGTTTTAGGCTGGTTATAAATTTGATTTGCTCTTTAATAACCATTTTAGGTTCAACATTTTAAGTTCTTCATACTGCAAAAGTATCCTGCTATCCTGTTTTAATTTATTGCATAACGGAGTTGTTAAAATTAACTAGCGTTTGTTCTTTTGCTTTAGTTTGTTACCTTTGAACCTAAATTTGTAACTTGTCGGCAGTGACAGTACCTTTTTTTTTAAAATCAAGATTAGGAGCAATGCGATACAGACAAGGCAACACTGTGAGTGCGTCATGTAATGACGTCACAAGAAAAACGTTGGGCAAGAGTCACTTTTCACAAACTACAGAGTACGGTGACAAATAATGCATTGTTGGGAGTGAGCGATAAACAAAACACTATTAAAGAAAACGCCTACCATTTGTAGGCAAAACCAACTTTGAAGGGCTTATTCTCCAACGCCAAGAAAATAAAGCAAGAGAGACTTGAAATTAAGGAAATCGATAACAAAAAAATATCTGTATGTGGAAATGTGGATGTATAAACGCTCAATATCCGAAGAAATCTTTCTTCCATCATTCAAAAATAATTTGATAGGAAGAAAAACTGCCTCTGTAAAATTGAACGAACTTAAATTAGTTATTGATGGATTGATTTGATTCGATCTAGAAATATATTGTAAATGGATTTGAAAACTACCAAATGAAAAAATGAAGTTGGAGTGACTAGTGCGAATACAGACGCGAGATAAACGTTAAAAAAAACTACAAAGCACAAAAAAAAACACTGAAATTGCAAAAGGACAAAAAAAAGCAACAGCAGTTGTGAAAAATAAAAAACGCAAAAGCAGCTTATACAAAAAATAGAGAAAATATTCAAAAACTCGTACATTGCAACGTCACGACTTTCGTTGCCAAGCAACCAAAAATTTAAATTTTTGATGTATAAAAATAATCACTGATATGAAAATTATTGCAGTGCTGTTGACATACAATATCAAAGAGCAGATTGAGCTAAATATTCAATAAGTATAACTGCATTAGAAAACAAGGGATCACCACAACTATAAAGTTCAGTGAATTGCGAAACAATAATCTTTTAATTTCTAAACGTTTCAAGCCCCTAACAAACAATCCACCATCTCTTTAATGCAATATTGTTCAAAATCAAACAGAAGCAATGCAGTAATTAGTTCCCATGGCCATATATAAGCGCTAATACGGTGAAAAAAATTAAACTAAAAAGAAAAGCTTGTTCATTTTAATACAATTGCAATATTTAAAACGCTTATGCAATATTTTTATGGCAAGCAGACGCCATGTTTCAAAGGTCATAGCCTAGTACCCTATTCTATAATCAAACTGGCAAGAAGATAATTTTTTTTCCTTCGGCTCAATTTACTTCAGGTAGTATAGAGTTGCTCGTAGATTGCACCACATAAATAAAAACCTTTATACTAGTACGAGTGTTAAAAATAATGCGCCGCACAAAAACGTTTGCAGTGACGGCGAAAACCTTGAACTCTCCAACGTCGCGTATTTCACAAATCTACAAACTACAGGTGTACAAATTACTGCACACCATATTTTGATCGTATACATTTTGCTCCATTTCGACTTCACATTAAACTGCAAATAGCCTGTGAAACCCGCACGTCGATGGAATTGAACTGCAACGATCCCAGCCGATGGACATTTCCAAATTTTGATAACTTTTGTTAATCGTCCTTTGTAACGTGTTTGGTGGTTTGAAGAAAACGAACTTTTTCATCGTTCAGAACTTCAAGAGAATTCCGTCACAGAACGAAACTCAAACAGACCAATCAACAACTAACACTTGACTACTGTGATTGTTAGGAAAGAATCAAAACAAACTTCATAGGCCCAAAAATCACAATCAGCCTCAATTTGTCAAGCTCTTCAAACCTCTGACGTCATACGCCTTTAAGAGGACGTCTATGGTGAGTAGCAGATCGAAAGCGTTGTGGCCATGGCAACGGCCACTCGAACTGGCATGGTAGTGTTCCATTGTTTGACGTCACATTAACTTCGAAGTAATGGAAAATGGGGAACCACCAGGCTCTTGACAAGAGATTTGAATTGCTCGCATCTTTCAACGCCTGCAAAATCATAAGGAATGCATATTTATATTTGTCGGCGACGTGGCGAATAGGGTTAAAGCTCGGTTCAACCTGCACCCTGGTCACGTTGTTGCGTCCTTGGATGAGACGCTTTACCATGATTATCTCTGCTTGATGGCTTCGAACAAGCATCAAATTTAACTGAAGTCAAAAATAAACCTCCCAAAAAAATTTCCAACTTCTCAAGTAACAGAGTTCTTTATTAAATCTCGATTAAACCAAACGACAATCAAACATGAATTTTGCAAAGCCTACAGTGTACCTAAAAGACTGATTCAATTAAATGTATGCCTTGAGGGTAGCTCCAGTGCCAATGTAGTCGAATATAATTAACAGAAGCGGAAAACGTAATTATTGCATTATAATTGGCAGTGTGCCAAGTACAGCGTATTATCAAGATTTTACTCAGCATTTTAAGAATGTTTGGCGTATGTCAAACAAGATTTCATTACAAGTATCACTCAAAACAGCAGTTTACTGCGTACGATTTGACCTGCCACTACATCGTTGTCAACGACAGTTGACGTTGAAAAAGTTTTTAGCAAACCACGTTGTACAATTTATGTTTCAAAAATAGTGAAAACTGAACAAATTTGGCAATAAACATTTCAGCTGGAGTCAATTTGTACTGCTCTTTACAGCTTTTTGCAATTTTTATTCTACGTAGTTGCGAGACGAATATCAACATCAAGAATGAAATCCAAACGCAAAAGCAAAACGAATTTTAACAAAAAGACTATCTGTGCTTTCACAAGATACGTCAAGCCCCTACAGGATTTACAGAAACAGAAATTCCGTTACTCGTTACACATTTCAATGGAACACAGAAAGCATAGTACAGTCAAAATTATTTTTTTATCATTCTTGACTAAGATTATACCTAAGAGAATTCGATAACTTGACTCAAGCGAAAAAAGCGGTCAACTCAAAGCATGTCATATCGAAAAAAGATTTGTTTTTTCGCCATTTTTCCTTTAGATTGATCGCAATCACGACCTTGCCATGTCTAAGTTTCTAAGAGATTGGATGTTGCTGGTAACAGGCAGGACCACTTAGCTGCATATCGCCACCAGACTCGGGTTCGATTCCCGATCGGGTCAAACCAAAGTCTTATTAAAATTGGTATTCACAGCTTCCTGTTAGACGCTCAGCATTAAAAGGGACAGTGTAAAGCCTCAACCTCGTATGGTAGACAGATGAGCAGGTGGCAGCTTAACTCGAAGACCGCAAGGTCCCTTTGCTGTCTCCTGGCCAAGGCAACTTGGTAAATAAAATGTAATTACAATTATGGATCACAGCACTTACATTAAGGATGTTTTTACTCAAATAACTCAAGTGCTTACGGCAAGAATTAAACCCGCGCCTTAAAATCATTAAGGTTTGTTCAACCACTGCCCCGATCGATTATACTTACATTAGAATTACACATGGTATGATAAGTCCAAAACAGACGAGTGGTTAGTAGATACGCGACCACAACGTCAACTGTATAGTGGTCGTGAGCGAGTAATATACAAAGAATACCAACGGCGGATAGTAACCAGGAAAGCCAGTGAAGCCACCACCAACGACGGGATGAATCTATAAGAGAAGGAAGAACTAAGAAGTCGTTCATTACTGAATTGCGTAAGCGCAGAGCAAAATTGTAGTAGTCAAAAATTGAGATTCAGGACGCTTTCCGTTTTAAAACTCGGCAAGTTATGTATGTTTTTATGCCACATTAATGCCTTAAAGTGATAATTGACTAATAATTTACAAAAACACAAAACTTAAAAGAAAGTAAAGCTCGAAAAAAATGAGGACGATTTTGTTGGCTAAAATTTTGTAAGCTTTTCTGCGTTTCACTTCAAAATAAATATATACATAATAAGCTATAGACAGTATTCAAAGTCTTATAGGTACAATCAAACCTTTGATTAACAGCCTAAAACATACTGTTTCGGAATCGACATTCGTCTATTACTCCTCGTCAGTATAGCTAGGACTACAGGTATGAAAATGAAAGCGTAGAAAGGCAAGGAGTCGCAAATTAACCAGATCATAACTAGAGCTCGACCGATATGACGTACCGATAACTGATATATTAACGTACTAGCTACTAAACTTTAGTCACTATTTTTCAACTAACTTCACACTAAAAGCTTTACTAATTTCCCGGCAAGGAAAGACTATTGCAAACATAAGTCACACTCCAGTATTATTCACCAAAACAACAAAGAAAAAATACGATTTGGCAATCCATGGTCAAGAGCGGTTTTGCTTGCTTTCAAAAATAAACCGTTAAAGAAATTGTGCTAAGCCGATATTTAATCGGTGGTAGACACCGATACGATATATCGGCTTGGCCTTGATATCGGCCGATAAATCGGTCGAGCTCTAATCATAACGCAATTTTTCCCCCAAAATATTAAGCAATCATAATATTACAAGAGATAATTATAATAGTTCAATTCAAAACAATTCGTACATTGTTCTCAATAAATATATACATCTTTTTCGCAATCTTATTTCAAGCTGATCAAGTAAACTGCGAATTTACATTAAGTTTCTTAATAACACAAAACAAAAAGGTCAATATACGCTTTAAAAATCGACCAACTACGTAACGGCATTCATCACGAAAACAAAACACCGCAACATGATATCCGCTCATCGAAAATTCGCAGTAAAAACATATTTCATGCATAATTACAGTAAGCAATTGACTAAGTTAGGATCTTAGCGACTTTAACCACATGCCACGTCACAATTGAACTCTGATACATCACAATATCATCCATTTTTCTCGCCAACTTTTTCCTGTGTGGAAGGCCCAGCGCAACAATTAGTTTGACTAACAGTACTTTTCTCCTTAATTATACGCCCATCAGGTTTACTACAGTGCAAAGTAATAGATCATGCAATGCAGCTCAGATTACATCCCCACGGCTTTTAGCGTTCATTAACACAACACAGCGATTAACTGCTGAAGTATGCAAGCTATGTCAGAGCTACGAAGTATAATTGCGCACGCAGTTGATGCTTTCCTTAAATACAAACTGCACTGTAACCTACAATGATCGTTTAACCTCAATTATTACTGTTTTGTGCGCTGTAAATAAACGCTGTTCTGTTCAGCATCACTTTCATTCACCGATCAAAGATAATGATATAAAAGCTACTTTCCAGGATCTAAAGCTTGGGACTTGAGCGGCAGTAAAATAAAGGATTCAAACTCGCAAGAATGAAAGTTCAATTCCCGCTGTCGTCGCGACGTTTGCGAAACAAAAAAAGATTTCTTAATACCAGTACGCGATTTCTTACACATAAACTGTTATTTTCCAGAACCGGTGCATATTGTTAAAGCACAAAAAACTGCTTTTGTTTCGTGTGTATAGTGAAAGTTCACGTACATAACCAGACCACTATGGCTCTTTTTTCAAAGTGTACCCGTACTAAGTAACTACTACGTGGGTAAGTAAAAAAATAGCCAGGGTCTTGTCTAAAACTGTTCAATGTTAATGTAGCGACTGAAGGGACCAAGCAGAAAAACACGAGCCACGAAATGATATTTAAAATAAAGATAAATATTGAATACATACGAAAATAAGGGAATGGTTCGGATCATTTGATCCCCTTTTCCGGAAAATGGAAAAACTCAATGAACTCACCTGATCCTTCCGAAACAGTCGGTTAGTACCAAACAAACCAATCTAATTGCTTTTTTTCGAATGAGAGATATGACATACAGTAACAAGCAAATTCGACTTACATTCTGATATGAAAAGATACGTGAGAACCAACACTATTGTGTGCCCGCTGAAGAGATAATCGCCACAAAGATGATGGGACCCGGTCACGGTCAAGCCACCACCGTATAATAAGCCAAAGGCTCTTTGCAACATTAAAGATATTTTGTAATGCGTCTGCAAAAACATCATCACTGCATTATAATTTTGTAATTAGGAAGTTTTGCAAACTCTATCCAGGACAATACATACGGACTGACCTTATGATAAAAACCAATAAGTTGAAAAAATTTATTGCAAAGATTTCGGGCCGCAACCGGTATCGTTTCGCTTCAGCTGGCATTCTTACGCTATTACTTGGCGCGCAACTTTAATTCGTTTAAAAAATCAGAAAAAAGTCCTTTTAACAAGGCATTGCTACCAATAAAAGATAGGACCAAGTAGAGGTAGCAAAATAATCGCCATTTGGGTGATACTGTAGGTGTGATTGACTGGTTCTCGCTCTTACATTAAACACTTGCTATTACAATAATGCTGCAGTTAAGATAAGACAACTACCAATATGCCAGAAGCAACCATTGCCAATCTAAAGCTTTGACGCAACTACAGAAGAAGCCAGTTGGTTGGCCAGAACAACTAGCACTAGCTCTTCCTAGAACAGACTTGAATTCTCGGTATGTGTGACAAAAAAAAGACAGTTGCAAGGTATTAAACGCTACCCCTTTGTGAGGCTGTATAGTTTTCAATCCAGCCCAATCCGTATCGATACAAGCAGAAACTTAAAAAGAAACCCAAAACGAAGTTTAGAGACGTCCCTAATAGAAGGATGTTTCCATGGCACGTAGCAGTGAATCAAAAGCTAAACGAAGCGAAACTTCCGGTTACAAGAAATGGTTACATGATAATAATTTTAGTGTTTTCACTTCATCTGAAATTCGTCATTTTGTTATTCACTTCCTTGCTGCTTGCAAGAAACAGTTTGTGGCGTGGCAAAGACAATGACGTAACAAGCACTAACAAGCTGATCTATTTATAAATAATAAATGGATTGTACTATATTTTAACGGTTGCCGATAGCAGACCTTTAACAGATTTTACCGTTGAAGCTTTCCTCAACGCAGCTTTCCAAAGTAGCTAACACTTTGAGACTGTTGCTGTATACTCGGCACAGTACTAGGGAAGTTGATTGACATTGGGAAATGACCAGCTGGGATCACTTTTTAGGGAGCCATAAACCATGATTTTCCCAGGCCTAAGAGGGACGAGGGGTATTTGGGAAAGTGCCGCGTGTGATGGATGTTAAATTTTCAATAAAGTGGGATAATCTTAATTTTCATAAAATCTATTAAGGTGAATTTACACAGTATCCGTTTTTCGTCCGTTTTTTTTTCGTTTTTGCTTCTTCATGAAAAAGTACCGGTATGCACTTTTTCGTCCGCATTTTTAAGTCCATATCCGCTCTAAGTAGACTGTTACATAATCATAAAATTTTTGTTCAAAAATTTTGTGTATGAGCAACGAGAGCAATATTTCAAAATAGAACAGTACCCCTTTTACAAAAAACTTTTTTCGGAAAACTTTTGTCCAGTTTGTGACAGTCTGGTAAGTGCAGATATGGACAATTAAAAGTGCGGACAAAAAAGAAAATACTTTTTCACGAAAAAAAAAACGTACAAAAACGGGTAAAAGCGGACGATAAACAGATACTGCGTAAATCCACCTTTAATTGCTCAATTTCGATTTTAGTTCAAAACATACAGCTTAAGACAAACGGTGTGTTATGATCAATATTAATATAACATATATTGCCATTAACATATATTGAAATAATTTTTATCTTTATCAGCATCGATTAAACTTATCCTTTTTCGGCTGACAATATTATTAATAACTAGTTGTTTTAAGCAATTGTTTGTATCCACTTACATTTGTGAGCTAACTTTCTCTATAACGAAAATTAAGAAGTCAAAAAGATCACTTCTCACACACTCAGACCTTCTGTCAGTCTTAAGGATTAGCAAAAGCAATTTTGGCTCCCGATTTTAATAAATTAGTTAATGACAGTCAGGGGTGCAACCACGGGGGTTAAGGGGGCTTCGTTTCCCCCATCCCTTAGCCAAGCCACTTGGAAAATTTAACCCATAAAGCAAGTGCAAGTGTTTTGGATTTGACCTTTAAGTAAATGGGTAGCTGAAGAGGCCTGGCAATTTCTTCAACTGGCTTCCAAATGTTAGCAATTAAGTTCTTCCAAATTGCTTTAAAAACGTTCGAAATGTGTTCTAAGTGGTGTTCAAATGGCAATCTTTTTTTGCCAAAAAACCACAAAAATTGAACAGCGGCTGGAGGCTCTGCCTTAAGACTCCCGTTTGTGTGAAGTTTAAATTGCACCAGTTTGCTCGGCACGCCGTCCAAATGTGACCTATTTCGAACAAAAAATCTTAACTTTTGATCAAGCCCCCTTTACCTTAGCAAAATGCTGGTAGCGCGCCTGTAGTGGTCAGATGAATCATTCCCAATAACATTGTTTTGATATTAATGAGTCATTCCGTTTCGGATTGACTTTGTTTTCTTTAAATAAATATGATTCAAGCGAAGTTCCTAAGTAATTAAAAAAAAAAAGTTTGCCCACCCCTGGCTTGCACCGTGACATGGTACAGTCATGTAAGCTGAATTCCTCAGAAAAGACTTCACAAACAATCTTTATTTGCCGAAGTAAACAGGAAAAGTTGAACAGCGTCGACCCCAAACTAGATGGACCAATATTTACACACAAAATGGATGGAATCGTTGAGGATTTGATACAAGCACAAGAAAGTGAAGAAAAACCGTAAGTTTGGCGACGTAATCTCGAGCTACAGCCACCCCAACCTTAACAGAAAAGCTGGTCCAGTACTTCCTCTTCCTCGATTATCCGTACACCGTTTAACCGGCATTCGATTATCCGTCCAACGGGTCAGAAAATTTATGACGTAGCCATGAAGTGTTTATTACTTTTTATAAAATTTCGTTCAGGGCTTGTCAATTGCCATTACAACCTCACAAAACTCTTTGTACCGGTACAGAACCATTACAGTAGAATGAGACAGCTGGAATGACCATTAATGAACCAGCTTGGAAACTTTCCAATTATTTAATGTGGGGGCAAGAGTTACTGAACGTAATTTCAACTACCACGCAAACCTAATTGTTTTCAAAACAAAGTAGTGTAATCTCCCAATGCTATATAGCTTAATGTCGTTTCCTATTTAAGTGAAGAGTGAAGGCAAAATCAATGGGGGTCTAAGGTTAAGGCAATTGTATTAAACTAGATTGGTGTTGACTCGATCCTTCTTGATCCGGCCGTTCCAATTTCAAACATGATTTAGGGGCCTCTAGTCATAATTTTTATTGGCAACCTTAACGTTGAAAACATTGGAGACGCCATCTTAGTTCTATCCAAAGGCAACGCCGTAATTAGGCCAAGTCACAAAAGCCTTTTACCCTACGACTATAGGTTGATATAGGCTTCAACGGGCTAAGCTACTGCACTGAAATGTCAGAGTTGCCTATAGAACTTACAATACTAGGGAGACCTCTACGTCGTATTTGAGGTAGAATATCTCTGGAACGACTGGTTAAGAAGGATGGAGTCAACGCCGATCTAATTTAATACGATTGCCCTAACTTAAGAAATTCCATGTAAGCCTTCAGAAACCCAATTTACACCTTCAGCCCTTCTTTTAAGTTTTGATGCTTTCAAATTGGTTTCTTGCTGCATTGTTTTGATTTAAATACGGAATTTCAATTTTTCGTTTTTTTTTTCCCCTTATTTGTTCAAGAAATGCTGTCCCAACTAGAATGGATAAAAATCGAGGAAGTATTGTATTGCACAAAGAACAAAACAAAAAAAAAATGCTACAAATTCAAAACTAAACTTCAAAATAAAAACAGGAGTCCCAGCCCAAATCGCATGATCTTTCAACATTGTTCTCCTCCTCTCAACTGGCACCTTTAAATTTTATTCCCATAGACAAGCCACTTACTTTTTCCGCACAATGGAAGTGCATTCCTGGCACAGGTAGCGTAGTAACGAACATGGTAACAGAGCGGTACAAATAGAGGGTCCCCATCACGAAGAAAAATCTTCGGGCAATAATTAATCTAAAAAAACATCGATTAGAGGACGGAAGGCTTAAGCATAAACAGTACATTTTGCAACATTTGATGGAGTTAGGTGTAATGAATAGCACAACAGTAAAAAACTAAATCCAAGGTTTCGAGGATATAGAACAGAGTTGATACCTCCACAATTGAAAATTGAGAATGTGCTACCTATGTTTAACAGCAGTCTTGAGTTTCTTCTAGCGTTAAGTAAGTGCTGTGTTTTAAAGGAAACATAAAGCTGCTGATTAAGCAGTTCTGTGTACTGTTGCAAGTCCATTAATTAATTGCTTTGAAGCCAAAAACGTGAGAAAAGTCTTGTGTTGTAGTAGATGATGCGCAGCAACGTTTCAATCTGTCTGACGTCCTTTCCGGGACATTTCGCTGCACAATAAACGAACAAACGACTATCGTGACACCAGGTAGGCGTGGTTCAAATCACAAGATAACCCTGGCAGGCCGACGAAATTACACAAAAGCAAACCGCACAAATACAGCAATCCGAAACTATCCTAACCTCTAGGAAAACATCTCGGTCATGTGAAACAATATAATATTCACCACTTAATCGTGAAGAACATGCACCACGAATTATTTTGCAACCTGTGTTTTATATGTTTAGTACGCGACTGTAAATTATGCATAAAAAAGTTTCCAATATAAGGCTACTTTAATATTCAATACATAATGGTACATATTAAGCATTCATCGTTACGCAAAAAAACTAGCTGCTTTAAAATTTACACGATCCACTATTATGGAATTATCAAACATCCTTATATCTTGTAGGAACAATGTTGAAATTTGTCGTGAGAACAAAACTATAACATATAGAACGAAATCATAGAACAATAACCTCTTAACCTAAGTCAATGCAACGATGATAAAATGCATTAGCTTGATCTTCGATGAATGAATTTTTCTTCTTATCCTTCCGTTCAAAAGTTCATGTAGACCAACATTTGCATAGCATGGATTTAAACATGAGACTAACATTTTAAGGGATTAAAATACCAATGTAATCTACATAAAGTGGTCTTTTACGAAGATCAAATCTTTTTTTTTGCGTTACGCTTCAATCACAAAGCAGTTTGCAAACAGATAGTTTCACCAAAAGTTTTAGAAAACATTCATCTGCATATATTTTAAGTATTTGAGGTTCGGAATATTAAAGTGGAATTAAAAAGTGTCATTCAAAATTTTTCTGTAAAACTGAGCTCATAAAACTCACCTATGACGATGGAAAATACCCAGAATAACCAAAAAAGCAACTAAAACCATCCCCACAGTTTCGCAAACATCGAACGCCCATTCAATACGCTTGGGTAAAACATCAAAGAATACGTCAGGCAGTGGCGGATCTTCCGTTTTGTCAGGTACGCGTTCGTGGACTAATTGAAGAACCAAGACAGACACAACAAATCCTGAACAAACAATAGCATTATGAGCCTTCAAACATCTGGAGCTCCGTTGGTTGAAGAATGGTCCATATAAACAAGAGCAAGATTTTTGTACAGAAAAACAAAGCCTTAAAATCCATCTTCATTAGAAGTTTCGAACTACAGTAACTTGTTCAACGTCAGTAACAATCCTATTTGAATAAAACTTAAATACATTCTATTCTAATAACTCTACATATATTTGAGTAAGCTTGTATACATATTAGATTATTGCTGATGATGAACTAAGTTGATTAGAAACGTATCATAAAAATGAATTTTAAGGCTGCGTAGTACCAAAAATTAGCTAATTTGCTGTTTCACAGAAACGGAAGGAATAGTTTGTATGAATAAGGAAAATTATAATGCAGAAAAAAATAGAAATTTTAATTTCTAGCAACGGTAGAGTAGCCAAAAATTCACCTAATAAAATATAGAGAAGTGCAACAAATGTCTTTAATCTTTCTCTAGGATATTGCTCCAATCCAACTCGGCCGCTAGGATTGCTGTCAGATTGATCTTCTAAAAAAATAACACAAATGTTCATAATTCAATTACGAGAGTAAAATTGAGGCAGATTCGAGATGCGTGAAAACCCCATAATACAAAATTAAAGTGATTTTCCGACTTTTGGTGGTTAAGGTCGGATCCAAAAAATCAAGTTTTGTCTTAGAAACTTTCCCGTCTTGATACAATCAATGTTTCAATTTTTACCAACATATGAAATTTTCATTCCCAATTTTGCTCTTGTAATTTCGGTGTAAATAAGGCAGTAAAATTAAAGCTATATAAAAATTTGACACATTTGGTAATATATTACGGAAATAGGTGCTTGTCGGCAGTTAGCACGTATTAGTATTAAAGCATATCAAAAGTGCGGTATTTGTTTAATAATTTACAACACAGTAGAGAACTAAATCATCATTATCCAATGCCATCAACGTTAACAAGCATCACACCGAACCAATGAATATGCTTTGAGGGGTAGGATAGCTACAGCAAACGAACAGTTGAACACCTCTTTCATCATCATGATTACTTCGAAATTTGTCACTGAAAACTGTTGAAGACTTTGATAATTAATGCCAAAGTCTGAAGTCCGCATGATGCATTAGGGGAAAATACCATTATACAGTATCTGGTTTGATACTAACATTATATTCTGAAACGAGTTCAGCCTTACTCAACATTATTTAATCAAATCACGTGCTTCCAAAAGAATAGAATGTGTTATACAATGTGATTTTTTGAAATATTAATCAGCCATTAGCTACCGGCATTTTGATTGCCATATTTGTTCATTCTTCAGACATTACCCATTTAACAAAATTAACCTATCCAACAGAAACTTTTGTTAACATTAGTTAAATACATTGGAATAATGTTCTAATACCATGTTTCTCAACTCATGAGTCGCCTAAAAATTTATATGAGTCGCTTGTTTTTTTTGCAGACATCTACCAAGAATGAAATTTGCAGAAAGCAACAATAAAATATGACAGTCCAAACCCGCAAAAGTTTCTGGATTCCAGAAAAGATGGCCTTTTTTTTTGGTCCTCAACTCAAAACCCTTGATATACAAAGTTTTATAATACAAGAGTTTGATCGAACCCGCGGAAATTTGTGGGTTCCAGAAGTGACGACTTTTTTGTTAGGTCTTCACCGCACATTCCACGATTTGTTTTGAGATATATTTAGGTTTTCTACGGCTGTCCAGTTTTTTGGTCTCAAAAACATAGCAAGCCTAATCAGAATATGCATGGGTTGCAAAATTTCATACATTTGATATTTTCAATAAGTTCGGGTCGCTTTTAAAAAAACATTGAAAACCACTGTTCTAAAATCAATTTTACTAAAAACTTAGTCAAACAATAAATCCTTTTTTCTCATAATGAGCATGGGTCAGCCGAAATACTTTTCAAATCACTTGTAAATATATACATTTTTTTATAAATGTGGTATTAATGACCCTCATTTGCTCAATATGTTCTGACTTGTATGATGATGTTCTGCCTTGTCAGTTGCAAAACACAGCTTCCAAAGAGAAAAAAATTTTAGCAGTAAGCGGCAGTTCTCTCGTGCAACAGTAGTGATAACTGAAAAAAATTTGGCTAAATTTTGAATCTTCAGTCAGCATTAAAAACATAAAAAATCAAAAGTGTGTAGCATAATTGTTTAACATTTATAGAGCTCTTCAACAAACATACAATGCGGATTTTTTTACATTTTGGCAGAAGTTGGCTAATAAGTGAGTACTGAACAAACAGAGTCTTATAAAATGTTTCAAATTATTTGCTAACTTTTTTATTATGCGCAATTGAACAGTAAAACAATCTTGACGTGTTTATTACCAGTTGGTCAGTATCAAATCAAAACAATTTGCACTACCATTTAATTACATTTAACAATAATTATAATAAGATGTACGTTTGATTTCTGAAAACAAAAAGATTTTATGCATGCTGTACGTTGTTCTGCAAAATATGATAAATAAATACATCTTTTACAATTATGTTGTTTTTGATTAACACTAAACACCAAAAACGGTTATAATTCTACATACGGTATTACAGTGCTCATCATCAACTCAGAAGTATAAGAAACAAATCGTGTGAAAAACTTTCTAATGAACAAAATTGTTTGAGATAACAGTAAGCTGTAAAACTAATTAAGTTTTGGCTGAAATCAACATGCAAGGGTTATCCTTGATGATACCACTTAACACTCGCTCTTTTTTAATGTTCAGTGAGCCTGCTTAGGTAAAAAAAAGTGCCTTTTATATAATAACAATAGTAAATAGCTGTGTTCCCTCTAGCTTTATGGCTAATCGGCGAGTGCCCAAATTTTCTTCAAACAAATGTGCCCAAAGCTCTAAAAAGACGTTTTTGTGCCCTAATTTTCGAACTAATCCAGTATTAAAGTATACCAAATGTCGTATTTTCACAAATTTGTCGAATTTTCTAAAGCTATGTTTACTATATTGCAAAAAATTATTTGCCCTTGCTCCAACAAATCGCCGATTTGCTGAAAAAAATCGGCTTAGTGGGAACACTGGTAAATAGTTAACACCAATAACGTCTTCAAGTCAATTTGCTGACAGAAACTACATTAATGGTTACACAGTAACTCACTGCTACCTCTTTGGTTTTGGTGAGTTTGCTTGAGACCAAAAACTAGTGATTTTTACATTGTAAAAGCTAAGAAGGTCAAAAATGACTGCTTTATGCCTGCCAAAAATCCTGATTAAAATCAACGTAAAGGTTACACAGCAGCAACTTGACACCTACTCAATTCAATATAAACATTGCAATCATTCAATATCGAGGATAGAGCGTCAGCTTTTGCTACTGAATGATATACTTGGGTTTGATTTCAAGTAGCATCCAACTGAAGACCATAAAATTGGTGTTCACAACTTTTATGCTTGGCATTTATAATAAAAGGGACAGTGTGAACTGTGAAGCCTCTACTGTGTATGGTAGACAGGTGGCAGCTTGACTGAAAGACTGAAAAGTCCTTTCGCAGTCTCCTACCCAAGGCAACTTAGTAAACAATATGTACTTACAACTTTAAAAAAATTAGCTGTTGGCTAGTTGCTTTGAAAATATTAACATAAATTTCATAACTGAAAAACAATGAAGTACTAACCTGACAACAATGGAGTAGAAGAGTTTGAGTTGCTTCCTATATTATATTCATCACTCTCATGTAAATGCCCATTCGCAGGTGCTTTGTTAGAGATTAATGATTGAGCAACACCATTATAATAACCATTTATAACTCCCTGCAAAAAGTTATGGTAATTCAACTGATCACAGAACAAAAATCAAGTATACAACTAAAACAGCGAGCCTAAATTTAAGACAAATATAGTACACTGGCTTATTTTACCATTCTTTAATTTCTGAAAAGTTTTCTTTGGCAAAATATTTGTATCAACCTTTAATTGTATTCGCTCACTGTTTTAGTGAGCGAATTTAAGTTTTTTTAAAATTTGTATTATATTTGCTCACTTTTTTAGTTTGAGCACTCTGAGATAGTGCTATGTGGATAGAAAATTTTAATTAGAATAACGTTGGGGTCTCTTATTAAAATTTTCCATTGCGTAGAGCTCGATACGTAATGTTTTGCGATATTTTGCATTTTTTGACAATAACGGGCTATTATTCAGTTTTAGTTCCTATGATTGATTTCAAATTTAACTTTATGCAGACCAAATTTGCAATGTTAGCAGTAAGTAGGCCTACAGCTTGTAGATTTCGGCACCAGGGAGTAGATTTTATCAGTGGTAAACTTTGAAGGTTTCGAGTAGCGAGCTAGTAGCATACTGGGTAATGGTGGTCAGTAAGTTGTAGGCGAAAAGCTATGGAGTAGCCATATTGAACTGGAAGAAATATAGCCTAGAAACGGTAAAAAAAAGGGGGCCGATTCCAATTCATTTTTTTTCTTTTGTTTTGGCTAATAATAGAACAAAATTGACCTTTGTTGCCTGAAGAGTCCCTTGAGCAAGAACAAAACACGTCGCGACGGCTCAAATTCACTTATTGTCATTAAATCATTATTCATTTTGTGAAACAATGTCCCAAGTGCTCTTGTCCTGAACCTCCTTAACTGAATTTGATTTACGCTCACCTAGTTAGTGGTTTGAGCACTCTCGGTTTAGGAATCTTTTGACTACAACTCTTGTCTTCGCCTTTCTCAAAACCAAAATTTATCAACATTTAGCAATATTTTTTGCTCAAAAAATACAGCAAACAACAGAGCAAAAGTGCAAAATAGCAAAATTACTTCAAGCTAAATCAATTTTTTTTGTAGCATTAACTATATCATGATAACGTTGAATGGTAGGCAAAATCCAACAGTATGTCTATCTAAACAAAACTAGATAACTTGATTCAAATTGCCAATGAAGGCAGTGTAAAGCAAGCATGTAAAAAGTAGCTGTCAAAACATTCTATGTGAAAACTAAAACTTTAATTCCATAACTATTATGTGTAGTATTAAAAATATGAAATTGACAGTTGAGGCACATAGTTTAACATACTGCCAGTTTGTATCTGATAACTCAATAGGCTGTAATACTTAACAAGTTAAAATCTTGACAATTTTTTAACCAAAAACAAACTTACATTGCAATTTATTTTTTTCATATATTTAGTCAACTGCACATTTTTGAGTGTTTCAATGCACAGCAACAGATGCTCTCTTTCATCACGATCTTGAATGTTAAAAGGAGGTTGTCGTAAGTCATCTAGGGAAAGAGTTAGAAGGATCTCTCCAGTGATGGGCAAATGGTTAGAAAGGTTATTCTAAGCATAACATAGTGCATATTTTAATTTAACTTAAATAAAAAAAATTTGTGCCTTTGCATTTTTGGGATTTGAAAAAGACCAAAATTCAGTTGTAGTATACTATAACACACAGTTGACAAGAATTTTTTCAGCACACAAGCATTAACAAGATAGCTTAATTTTAATGAAGTTATGAGGTTGAACCACTACAGACCAATATTAATAATACTAATAATATGTTGAGAAAGTTAAGCACAAGTGCTTTTCATCCACAGCTTCCCATTGAAATTGTGATTGGTCAGCATACTACAAATACAGTCAACATTAAAATTATGCAATATCAGTGGATACATCTACATGACCAGATGGCAACAGTGTTCCCTCTAAGTTTTCACCTCCAGCAAAAATGCCGGAAATAGTGCGAACGTTCTGAACTCAATCTGAAAATGCCAAAAATTTTCTCATCACTTTTGTCCGGTTTCAATGTGATCTCCAAAAAAAAAAAAGGTCATCGCGTACATGGAGGCATCTTTTTCTCCGATTTTATGTTGATCTTAAAAAAAAAAAAAAAAAAAAAAAGGTCCTTCGTCTGAATTCTGCAACTTTTCTCCGCGATTTGTGCGACATACCAGAGCGAGGCGCCGCAAACCGCAGATGTCTACGATTTTTGACGGGAAACAAAAACGCCGGTTTTTGGCGAGAGAAAAACGCCGGAATTCGCAAAATTTCAGTGCGAAAATGCCGAAAAAAATTTCGCACTTTTCACACTTTTTTGCGCTTATAGGGAACACTAGATGGCAAGCACAGTAAAAGACAGTAGCAGAAAAAAACAACATAATATGGTGCACAAGAGAAACAAAACCACTAGCTACTGTTTTTATAACATTGCTTTATGTTAATTTTATAGCATAGACTTTCATAATTTTTCAGCTCATTTATTTTATTTTTTACTAATAAGCATCTGGATCAAACTCAAGTGGATGGTTTTTCCGAAGTTCGTTTAAACGATTCTTGAATGCATTAATGTTGGGGGTCATTACTACATCATCTGGAAGATCATTCCAATCATTGTTAACTCGTAGTCCAAAAAAATTGGCACATAATTCGAGTAGGCTGAGGCATCGGTGTCAAGTTTTTGTTGATTCAGCAAATCCTGAGGGAGTGAAACTTTTTTGCAAAGTTAGGTTAAACTTAGTAATTCTATGTCAGTCCAAATTTTCAGAATTTTTTCCCCAAATTCAGGTGAAGACCACAAAAAAAGGTCTTTGCTACATTCTTGCGCTATTTCAGTCAGGGTTTTCATGTTTACACCTAGATTTTGCAAATTAATTTTATTAAATCTAAATTATGGGGCTTGTTTCTAATTGAAAGCATGTACCAGTATTTATCTAGAGTGCCAATTGGGCATTACTTGCCGAAAAACCGCAGAGGCCTGATGGATTTTGTCCCCTTCAGTGTCAGACCCAACGGGGCGCTGCCTCCTCGAAATTGACACCAGTGCGCTGAGGTGGTTTAGACAACTTTAATTGACTGCTTAGAGTACAGTGAAAGATTAGCACATTCACACAAAATAGGTTATTGCGATCAACATCATAATAATTATGTAAATACTTGAACAGTTGCATGCAATCTCCTATTAGCCTTCGAAACGTTAATGTTGGTAAATTTTAGACTTTCACGCAATTCTGGGTAGGTTTAGTCTTTTAAGCCTGGTAACATTTTAATTGCACGTCTTTGCACTGACTCAAGCTTGGAATTATCGAATTTAGTGTAATGATTCCACAATCCACACACTGACACAATGTTGTTGCAGGTTGTACTCAAGCTTTGGGCGAACTAAATTTTAAATAACAATGCAAATATGTTTTTGTCCAAAGAACAAATCGAACATCTGATTAGACCAACAATTTGATTAGCCCTGGAACCTATTTTATCTGCATGGCCACAAAAATTCAGTTTATTGTCAACAAATAAACCAAGATCTTTTTTAGTTAAGAATTTCATTCATGAGAAATCAAGAACTGAGAAAGCTATCGAAAGGACGTGTCATCTCAATTGCTGCTGCTCTCATCACCTAATAACTATTGCATTAGACTATACTATAGCCAGATAGCAGCAAGCAACTGATTAAGAAAGAAGAGAAATTAATTTTTGGCTCATCTTGTAATTACTACAGGTTAAGGAGTGGCGTGATTGCTATAGGTACAATATATAAAAGAAATTGTTTTAAGCAAGCTAGAACACTTATTTATCCACTACCTCTAGTTCTTGATATCCATTGTGTCTGAGCCAGGTTTTTACTTTCTCAGCAGACCAGGAAGCAACATCATCGCCATCGTCAACATTATCTATTTCAACTAGGGTGTGCTCAACCATTTTACTAACACTGAATAATCAGTGAAACTAAAAACATAGTTGTACTTTAGAGCCAAACAAACTTTTACTGTAGGCCAAGTAACATTAAACATGCATAATCTACCATACTTGATGTTCTGGTAATCATTGCAAATTGTGAGCTGTGAGGCTAAATCCATTATCTACGGTATCTCATATCTTCCTTAAGTTGCACTACCTCTCATTGCTAATCTGAATACAGCGTACTGAGTAGCATGTAGGCTTAGATATCTACAATTAGGATGATTTGATTAGGTAGGCTAACGGTGCCGGTATGGTGCCATACCGGTAAGTTTTAGTTGAAACTGCACAGTGCACACTACCAGACGAGATCGGAAACTTGGTAGCCTACTATATCCATTTCTTACTATCGCACTGCTTTACCGGTACTTAATAGTAATTTCACTATCACTAATAATGTATTAGGCTATTAGTTGTAAAACTAGAATAGACTACAGATCAACCAATGAACCACCTGTTCAGCAGCTACCTGTTTACCGACTTGCGTCAACCGAAGATTCAGTCTTAGTGCTCATTTGCTCATCTGCTCATGTTAACGTTGATTGCAAATAAAATCAAAACACGCTTGATAGCAAAGAAAACGACTGAAATTTTACCATTTTTAGTTCAGTTTATTCAGAGGTGGGCACTTGCGCCGCAATAATGCAACGCAAGCTTACGGCGCAATTATTTTACTTGCGCCGCAATTATTTTTAAACGGTAGAGCTGACGCTTGCGCCGGAAATATCTTTTAAATTTTGAGCACTATCACCCAAGCGCAATTCCAGTTGGTCGAGCGGTAACGCGTTCGTCTCTGGAGCGGGAGATCTGAGATTCAATTCTCGGGCCGGTCAAATTGGACATAGTGTTGCCAACGGCTCGCCACCGTTGTGACATTTCTTCGAAAGAAGCTGTGTTGCCTGGGCGCAATGCAAGTGAAAGAAGCTGTGTTGCCTGTGTTGCCTAAGCTTTTTCTCTCATTGCAAAACCTACTCGGGTCACGGACAAATCAGCAACGGTGATTGACCACATTGTCACAAACGATGTAGAGCATACAGCAACGCCCTTCGTAATACAAAGTTCAATAACTGATCACTACGCAGTTATGTGTAAAATTAGTAAAACTCAAACAAGTTATAATAGAACACCATCCCCGCTCTATAGAAATTAAAAAAAATTTTGCGTGGAAGCTTTTTCTGCTGAACTAGACCAGGAGCTAGGAAATCTTGTTGAGAATAAATTCCCCCTAAACCGTAATATTTTTGATGATGTTTTCGATCAGTTTGTGAATATAAGTGAAAAAACAATCGACAAGCATGCCCTGCTCGAGCGTATGAGTCGTAAACAACGAAAACTTGCAAGAAAACCCTGGATAAGTAAAGGAATATTAACTTCTATAAGAAAAAAAAATTCAATGTTTCAAACTCATTTCATTACTGGTAATACAGTGGAAAAAAACTTCTTTCGGCGTTACTCGAACATGCTTACAAAAATTAAATCCTTGTCTAAAAAGATTTACTATTACTCTGAATTTGTTAGCAACAAAAAAAACTTGCATAAAACGTGCGAAATTATACGTTCGGTATTGCCGCATAAATTAACCCTTGAACCCCCATTAGCACTCAAACTTAACGATCACATTACCGATGACCCAAACACCATTGCAAACCAATTTAATAATTACTTTTGCACAATCGGCTCCAACTTGGCAGATACCATGAATACTGAAACAACTAAAAAAATACAGATTTCTTTAAAAAAAGATTTTAGACTCAATTTATCTTGATCCACCAAGTACCAACGAAGTCCTAAACCAAATTACATCTCTAAAAAACAAAGCGGTGGGGCATGACAACATCCAACCATTTTTTCTCAAAGCTGCCAGACACGTAATTGCACCGTACTTAAGTCTATTACTCAACTTTGTATTTACGGAAGGAATCTTTCCCCGAAATTGCAAAATTGCAAGGATCTCTTCTATTTACAAAAGTGGAGCAAAAGAGGAAATGAATAATTACCGCCCCATATCCATTTTAACTTGCTTTTCAAAAATCTTAGAAAAGATTGTATTTGTGCGACTTAGCAGTTTTTTCGAAAAACACAATGTAATATACGAAAATCAATACAGTTTTCAAAGCAACATTTCCACATCACATGCGATGTTGGACGTTGTCACCTCATCCTACAAAAACATTGATGATCATTTCTATACGGGATTAGCATTTGTCGATTTAAAAAAGCATTTGACGCAGTGTCGCATAACATTCTCTTGACAAAGTTAAATAAGTATGGCATTTGTGGCGTTGCATATACTTTAATCCGCTCCTATCTTGATAGCATGCAACAGTTTGTATCTATAAACCAAAGTCAATCCAACCTAAAACCAATTAGAGTTGGGATTCCCCAAGGATCGTCACTAGGTCCTATGTTTTTCCTGATATACTTTAACGATCTACATAATTCACTGGAAAGCGAACCAAGATTATTTGCAGACGATACGTGCTTTTAGTAAAAGGTTCAAACTCCCAACAACTTGAGATTAATCTTAATACAGAACTACATCATCTCCATTTGTGGTGCAGTGCGAATAAGCTATCCTTCAATCCAGCTAAAACAATATCGTAATCATTCCACCTAAACGAATTAAAACGCCGATCTCCCATTTAAACATTTCAAGTAACGGAACTCCTGTAAATATAGTCAGTTGCGCCAAATACCAGGGAGTTATCATTGATAACGAACTTAACTTTCATGAGCAATTTAAAGTAATGGAGGGTAAAGTGGCGCGCTCAGTGGGAATACTAAATAAACTTAAACAAACTCTTCCTCAAACTGTTATGTTACAACTCTATTATGCATTAGTACATCCGTTACTATTGTATGGTATAATTATATGGGGAGCCACGTGTCCTAGTTACAGGCACGTCGCCAGCGGAGGGGCAGGGGCGGCAATGCCCCCCCCGATTTTCGTTTTTGCCCCCCCCCGATTTTTTTCTTGCCCCCCACGGTATTTTTTTGGGAGGAAGAAGTTGGTGTTTTTGGGCGGAAAAAACTTTAAAATTTGCGATTTCGGCCAGAAAAAACCTTCGGATTTCGGCGAAGACTTTTTTTTTTTTTTTTGAGATCACCTGCTTTTGGTCGGAAAATTTGTGATGTCGGCCAGAAAAAGCCTTCCCATTTCGGCGAAAACCTTTTTTTTTTAATTGTTTTTGGAGATCACCTGCTTTTGGTCGGAAAATTTGTGATTTTGACCAGAAAAAGCCTTCCCATTTCGGCGAAAACCTTTGCCCCCTCGATCTCGCGAAGCTGACGACGCCCCTGCCTACTTATTTACAGAAATTAAAATCCCTACAAAATCGAGCGATAAGAGCCATTGTCGGTGCTCATTTTCGAGATTCAGTAAACCCATACTACTCCCAATTGAAAATACTGCAAATTGATGACTTGTTTAAATTTGAAGTTGCCAAATTTGTTTATGGTTCGTTACACAACAAAACTCCCAACTCATTTCACAAATATTTCTGTAAAATTAATGACCGCTCAGATCGAGCTACGAGGAAGTCGAGTGATTGTAACAATTTAAACATACCTTTTTACCGTACTAATAAATTACAGAGGTGCACTAAATATCAAGGAGTCAGGATTTGGAATTGCATTCCCAAAAATATTAGGGCATTCTCGCACAAAAAATTCAAATATAGCTACAAAAACTTCCTATTATCTTCGTACAAATATTAGCATCAAAGATTTCGTTGATGCAGTGTGCATACTCCTTCATGATATAGCCAATGTCTGCTTTGGTCACATAAAAAGTTCATGCTGATGACGGATTGTCATTTTTTTTTATTTTTTATTATTATTATTTTTTACGAAATCGTCAAAATGTCGCAACTCACTAAGGCAAAGTAATGAAAACCATCCATGATACTTGCACTAATTGACTCTATGACAAGAGGTGGTTACACATTCCGAGATGTAAGAAGTGACAAAAGACCAACGAAAAATCTGCCTAATCGAGAATGCAAAATCACTAGCACCCCTAGTGTCTACAGTGATTCTACCAGGGCCTGCGAGAGGGGGGTTCAGGGGGAACATCATACCCGGGCCTAGGGGGGCCCGAAAGAGTTCAGGTTTCCGCGTTAAGTTTTGGTATCACACCATAACACCGTAATCAAACTTGCCTACAGCAAAAATATCAGTCAGCCTATTCAGTACTGGTAATTGGTCGCTATTTTTGCTACACAGCCTTTAGGGTATCCAATAGTGGCCGATTTGATTAAAAAAAGAGGAAAACGTGTTAAAAGCCATACACTTGCACCGAAATTAACGTTTTGTTACATTTCTCTGACTTGAGAGCCCTATTTCATTTCCAGAGGTCCAAAAGCATTTCAACCTCAGAGAGCGGAGTCAAAGTTGACATATACTGTACTACTATCATTAAGTAACTCACTCTATCTGTGCTCCTGTCTTATTTACCTTCTATGTCTATCTAGCCTCTAGCTCAATCTAGGCACTGGTATCAGGGGCGTATTTAGGGGGGGGGCATTGGGCCATGGCCCCCCTTTTGGGTCGCCAAGATAGTATAATTAGCATAGAATAGTATGCAAAATTGCGGCTGTTTTCAGCTTTAATTAAAGGAAGTTAATAAAGTCCGTTAGTTCGTTAATATTTTACGTATAATTTACATTTCTTTTTATTCACTCGCTTCTAGAACACGTAATGATGCTGTTGAGCTGATTGCAAGGAAATATTTATAGCTATGGTGGTCTTTTTGTGTTTTGGAAGTTACATTTTACAGTCTTGTCTAATTCTAGTCTAAATACGCAACAAGTGTTCCAGTGCAAACTGATTTGTACCGGTACGATGAATAAATGGTGCAAGATATTAACGATAAAAATCTTAACGGAAGTTAACAAAACTTAACAGAAGTTAATTTAGTCCGTTAACATGAAAAAACTTTTTAACGGATTAACAAGTTAATGAAAAAGTTAGCTTGGTTATTAACAGAGTAACATTTAATGGACTTGTGCCCACCTATGTGTATATTACATTTTCTGCTTGTCAGTTTAAGCAAGTTTAGTGCTGGGATGTTGATCAAATGCAGTATTTTACCCTCGAGAAACATAAAAAGTGCTAAAGCTTCCGGGGCTCTGCCCCGGACCTCGCTGGGGGGAGCTCACAGCGCTACCCCCAGTACTTAAATTGTACGGGGGACGGGGGGGACACGTCCCCCCATCGAGCTTGAGCGTCCCCCCATCGAGATTTAGGCGTCCCCCATTCGAGCGCTGGTTGATGATAAAAAAAAGACCTACAAAGTCCGGTCGAATATAGCACTAAATTCCGCGGGAATAGTGATTCAGAACAAAACACACTTCAGGTTTCGGCGAAGACCTTTTTTTTTGTTTTTTTTTTTGGTCTTCACCTAATTTCCGGCGAAAAAACACTTCAGTTTTTAGACTCTCGGCGAAGACTTTTATCTTTTTTGGTTTTCATTCAATTTCGCTGACGGAATTATGTAATCTTCACTAAGATTCAGCCAAGGCTACAAAAGCGTCCCCCAACGCAAAATTTTACATTATTTAAGTACAGGCTCCCCAGACCCCCTAGCTGGATTTAAACAAATGTTATGTCTAGTTGTGTTTTTCATAGGTCTTAACTGTAAGCGAATATCATTATCCCCTCTCTTTTAAATGAAGATCTACATTCATCGGACAAAAAATAATTTAACGGCATGGGCTCCGATAAGGCTTGGGGTGCCCAATAAGATTTGGGGGGCCTGGTATCGACCTTCGTACCCCCTATAAAATTTTCTCTCTGAGGCCCTGGATTCTGCAATCGGACGGCATTTATTAGAGAATGAGGATGTGCCAAACATTTCAACGATACACAATTTTCCATTTTGGCCACAGCAAGATCTTCGTTCCATTTGTCAGTTCTGGAAGCAACCTACAACAATTCCTTACAGCCTATTTTCTGCAGTCAAAAGAAATTCGTTTATTCACTCCAAATTTCACATTAATTTTTTTCACTTTTCCGACGAAACCGAAACAATATTTTTCCACCAATCAAATTGCCAGAATGACCAATTTTGACCAATCAGAGAACGACAAGAAATTTTCTATTTTTTTATACTTATGCATTAACTTTATACAATTTTAGGTGATTTTTTTTGCAGCATTTTACGTCATAATAGCAACCCATTGTCATTTCAATGTAGTCAACCTCTATATATACCATTGCATTTTAGTTTTTCTTCATTCCAGCGTAGATTCATAAAAAGAGATGGACGGTAACGTTCAATGTAAAACAGCTTTTTTCAAGGCAACCCATATTTCAAAGAGTGGAAATGATAGCTCCGACGCTATTGAAAGCTTTTTTTTTTGTCAAAAGTATTTTGCCGCATAAAAACTGGCGAGGTGGATTGTGATTTGAAATTGATGCAATTGATGGTTACTAAGTAGTCATATTATTGCATTAAGTTCACAAAATGATTAGATGGGGGCCTAAGGTTGCAACTTTTAGGACAAAAACTTTGAATTTCTCCCGGGTTATACATTTAAATTGAATGGCAAAAATTTGATTTGAAGGGAGCCAGGCCACCTGGTCGTCAATATTAATATTAGTCTTTTGTAGCCTACTTGTATACTGTTGTATACGCGGAAATGCTAAACAAAACTGAAGAAACATAAGGCTTTGCTGCTAATACCTTTATCATTGGTGGCATTTCAATTCGAAGGGGGCGGGCTTTATGCTCCCCTTTTGGCTACGCCAATGACGAGGTAGTAGGTTGATAAAAACTTGTAATGGGAAATTCCATTCGTCTATGGCTTGCAAAACTTTTATTGGATTTACAGCAGAGTCTTTTTTCGCTGAGGCGTTTCTTTCTATAAAATATTTTTTGCCGATTTTTTAAAAACAAAAATTTCCAATTGAGAAATTTAATAAATGGTTGTAAAATCAAATTTCAAACAGAAAAATTATTTTTGGAGTTGTCTTTCTAGAAAATAATACGCTACTCGTTTCCAAAATATCTTCAACTTGCTTTAGGCATTATACGCGTTACTCGCAACAGTCCGACTTTTTTTTACCTTAATTCAAAACGAAGAAACAACAAAAACTATCAATTACAACTTTTTTGCTAGTCGGGGAAAACTTAAAAGATATTGCAAACAGGAGTGACAGCACGGGTATAGCCAGAGTATACTATAGTACTGTATAGCTCTTATAAGTAAATCTTGGATGGGTCAGTTTGTTTAAACAAACCACCGAGACGATTTTTATAGCGTGGTCCATTTGTTAGAGAGTGATGCTAATTGCTCCAGAAGCACATAATATATATCAAAGCTTGTGAAAAGTTTGCTGGACAAACCATTAGAAAAAAACAGGGACTCCGAACTCCAGAGTCGTTCGCTTACTACCACATGATGACTTTATTAGTGGAATTTTTTAACATCCCGGCTCCCTAAGTGTGGGTGTTCAGAGTATTTTTTCGTTAGGTATAAAGACGTTCTTCGCCCAAAGAGGTTAAGCGATGCTCATTTTCAAATCCTTGTGTTTTTTAAAGAAAATCGATAATCTTTTGTTTGCTAATTTGATAGCGCGCATATAATTTGCTTGGAACATTGGTTTCTTACTGTAGCCTAGCGCAGTTTGAGCAGTGAGTAAATTAGAATTATACTTTTCAAAACGTCACACTTGCGCTTGCGGTTATACATTTGCGGTGCAATTATTTTTTGGGGCTTGCGGCGCAAGATTTTCAGAGTAGTTGCGCATGCTCTTGCGGTGCAACTTCTATGACTTGCGCTGCCCATCTCTGAGTTTATTGCTAGTTGACAATGTTCGTATATGGAAAAAAAGATAAAACACAACATAGAGTAAATAAAATCGTTACAATGTCCGAGGCACCGAATAACAACCTTTCGGCTTTCTAGTCAAGATCCCCCTCCTCCTCGCTTTAACACAAAACAGCTTAAAAAGGCCGAAATCTTTTTCTAAAATATGCTCAACAGAAAAGCACAATTTAAATCTAGAATTCCTTTCATTAGTTTTTACGCAGCAACCCTAGTTTTCGCATTGATGAAGCAAAAATTCTTAACATTGTTTTCTGTAGATGGTAAAAATTTTATTCCATAATACCTCGTTAATTTCGTTCCACATTTTGGTTCCTCGAAAAGTCAAAAGCCATTAGCCAGTAGTAGCAACCTTCAAGATAGCCCATGTATACATTATGCAACCGGTTTAATCATGTTTTGGATTTTGCAAGGCTAATTTCTATGCCACGTTTTAAAACAGGGTAAGTTATCTTAAAAAAACAAAAATTGCAAAATTTCCGAGCGCTGGGGGTTCCTCCCCCAAACTCCCGTGCCTCAGGTGGCTGGGGTCTATGCTCCCTGATCCCGAACACATTTACCCATTGCAGATTTTGGGCTATCCGCCTTTTCGCACTATTCTCCTTATCTGCTCAAGTGAATTTAATCTTTTGACCTCGTATCATTGACAATCTTACGATTTGAACTTTCGTGACATCACAAAAAGATGAATTTGCAAAATTTCTTGCCTAATATTAAACGTTTAATATAAGGCAAGCAATTTTGCAAAGCCATCCTTTTCTGATATCACGAAAGTTCAAAACCCAGGGTTGCCAATAACACGAAGTCAAACGGATTAAATCTTTTTTTTGCAGATAAAGAGAATTAGAGAAACAATTCTTTATTACTTCAAGTACCTAGTTCTCATTTCTTCAATAAACCTGATAGCACGGCTCTCACTTTTATTTTTTTCACTTAAAACTCCGAGAACTCTGAAGTGATCGTTATACTTTACGTGTTATTGCTCTTTTGTTGCGTGCTTTACCTCTGAAGATTAAGTCTTTTCTTTCTGAATTATATTTTAAATGTCACGTAATGACACTCGCCAAAAGAGGAGGCGCGGCGCAAGAAAAAATTAATCGTTCGTCTCTGGAGTGGGAGGTCTGATAAGTTCAAATCTCAGACCGGTCAAATCGGACATAGAGTTGCCAACGGTTCGCCTCCGCAGCACCATTTCTTCGAAAGAAGCTGTGTTGCCCGCAGGCGCAAATGCGCAATGTTGCGGACAAAGGTCCTGCAAACTCGTTACACGCTTTGGCGTAATACAGCGAGTAAGTTAATGAAAGTCGCGTGCAGTAGCGCAAAGTTATCAAAAAAGTTGTGGGTGACGATTTTCAACCTTCCACCAACAAAACTAATACTGATATATAGAATTTTCTGCCTTTGATTAGGTTACCGATATCTAAGACCTGCTAATATGCTGTAAGTAGGTGATGGGCAGGGGCACAACCACCAAGTCGCTAAGGGTGGACTTGAATGTTATACTAGATTTTATCCGTATCGAAAATTTATCCTGTGTGCGTTGTGCTGAGCAAACTGATGCATCTCAAACATATCACAAACGAGGTTCTGGGGGCAGACCTCCCGGTTGCCAGAGGCCAAAAAGCTTTTTTTTTGGTAACACTATCATTTTAACGTCATTTCGAGGACATTTCGTACATTTTAGAGCAATTTGAAACCACAAATTGTTAAGATTTGGATGCCATTTGAAGAAATTAAATCGCTTAACCTCTTTAATTCAGCCCCTCTTTAAATTAATGGTCAAACCAAAAACGTGCTTAAAAGCCTGCAGGTTGGGTTAAATTTTTTGAATGATGTAGCAAAGGGACGAGGGACTTCAGCTCAGCTGCTTGTAGCAGCATATTGCATAATGCGTATTTAACGATTACAATGTTGATTATGGAACAAAAGTGTTGTATTGAAATATGTTTTTTTTTGCCGTCAAACATCATGCAAAACCATTCATATGCAGTGTTCGCAAATAATAAATACCAGTATATGCATCTTATTTTGTACCGCACTGTACATCGTTCGCTTCGTTATATAGCGTTGGCAGAAGGCAGGCAACCATCTAAGATTTTACTAGGGGGATACTTGAATCAAAAGTTAACATTTTTTTGTTCAAATAATGCCTCAGTCACACGACGTGTTGAGCAAAAACAAATGCAACTCAAGCGTATATCACAAAACGGGAGTCGAAAGGCAGAGCTCTCGGCTGATGAGCAATTTTTTTTTTTCAGAAAAATCTATTTTTACGCCATTCGGATCGCATTTAGCACGTTTTTAAAGTCATTTTAAGCAACTAAATTGCGACGATTTGGAAACCAGGTGAAAGAATTAAATTGTCCATCCCCTTCAACTTCCCTCCCTCTTATTTACATTCTGGTCAAGTCCAAAAGACGCTTTAAAGCTTGCATTTTGTGTTAAATTTTTTTTAGAGACTTGGCTAAGGCCAAGATGGGCTGAAATACCCTTAGCCCTCCTGGTTGCGCCACTGCTCCAACGGAATGCGAATATAATCCATGTAGCTTTATTTTCAAAACCGCTTGCAAAAATCTTAGCGCAAAACTTAAATACAGTACTTGGAAGCTGGATCGTTCCTCCTCCCCCGTTACATTGTTCTAGCAAACTTCGTTGTTTAAAACTCGAAAATCGATTACTTCCAGTAAAAATAGAACTGAAATTAAACGGTTAAGGAGCCATTTGGAGAAGCTTTTGTGAAGTCAAAGTTGGGGAGGACAAAAGCATTGGCGCCGCCCCCTGCCCTAAAAGTTGGAGGGACGCGCCTCCCCCCGAGGCGTTTGCGCCCCTGGTTACGTGTATTTAAGCTTTTCGGTGTATATAAGTGATAGAGCATATTTTTGATTTATAAACTGATGAACAAATTATTTTTTTCAAATTAATACCAAAAATAGAAACGGTTACCAGCATACTGAAAATGTCATTTCTAACGGCTTTGGTATCCAGAAATATTTGCAATTCCATCACCATAATTTTTTTACTTATAGTTTAAAATTAACACAATGATAATTTTGGAAATGACAATTTTGGAAAATTATGAAGGTACCGTACGCACTACAGACACGCCGATTAGCAGAATCACAGAGGTATTTGCTTGAAGAATCGGACTACACTACGCTATCCAAATGCGCTGATGGTTTTAAACGCAAATTAATGCAACCTAACGGATTAAAGTTAAGATCAGTTCTTTCGGCAGTTGATGCTAAAAGGAAATTTCTGCAAGCAAAACTGCTTAGAAATGGGTTATAGCAGTACGGAGTCAGACTGAAACTCGCTAGGATGAAGCTTTCATTCCCAGTCGTTGTAAGTTCTGCAAGTGCGTCTTAAACAATAATTGTGTTATATAATTGTCTTCGGTTCTTTAAAAAAGGTCTAAAGGCAAAATCAATGGGGCTATTTAAAGTTATAGGGTAATCGCATTAGAATAGATTGGCGTTGACTTCATTCTTCTTGACCAAACCGTTCCAGAGATATTTTATGTAAAGGTTAATATAGATCTATGTGATCTAGGCTACTGTATTGAAACGATAGGGGTGTCACTAAAATTTATAATTAGGCGGGCACCTAATTTTAAGTTTTGGTGACACCTCTAACGCACGCTCCTAATTATAAATTTTAGTTACACCCCTAACGTTTCAATACAGAAGTAGAATATCTCTGGAACGACGGTGTCAAGAAGGATGGAGTCAACGCCAATTGAATACGATTGCCCCAACTTTACGTACATCCACTGATTTTGCCTTCAGTCGTTTTAACAATTTCTATTTGTCCTGTTTAAAAACACCTCAACGGCTTACGCACTAGCAGATGGCTCAGCGAAAAAGAATCGGACTCAAACTCAGGGGCGTATTTAGGGGGGGGCATTGGTCCATGGCCCCCCTTTGGGTCGCCAGGATAGTATATTTAGCATAGAATAGTATGCAAAATTGCGGCATGGGCCCCCCCCTTTTGTAATTTGGGCACAAGGTTTCAGCACACAAACGGTGGGCGAAGACCTTTTTTTTGGTCTTCAACTAATTTTGGGCCAAAAAGCGGACTAAATTTGAGCGAAGACCTTTTTTTTTGGTCTTTAACTAATTTTGGGCTAAAAAGCGGGGACCTTTTTTTTGTTTACCTAATTTTGGGCAGGAAAACGAACTGATTTTGAGTGGAAAAATTTTCATTCTGGTCTTCATCATTTAGAAATTTTCTGATTTTCCTAGCCCCCCCCCTTTCGATTAATTCTTCTCTGGCTCAAACTCGCAAGCAGTAGCGTAGCCAGAGGGGAATGGGCTGGGTTATAGCCCCCCTCCCTTCATCGACCTGTCGACCAAAATGCACATTAAGGAAAATAGTACGTTTTTCGCACTTCTGAGGCAGTCATATATACTTTTTTTCAAAAATAAAGCGTACAAATTAGCAAAGCTTTGAAAAATGACCAACAATCAGCAATCAAATTTGATCGATTGATACAAAATGCTTAACATAGGCTTTATCATAAAAGAAAACTATCGGGATAGAAGGGCGAGGTTCAGTCAGTATTTAGTTAATTAGCAATCACTTCTTTCAAATCTTGATCCACTATCCTCTGCCCCAAATTATCATTTTCTATAACATGCAGACGAATTAGATTAATACTGGCAAGTTTTTCCGAAGTATAGAATTTTACGATTTACCGGTTTGCAATAAAAGAAGTAAAATTTTACCATTTACCCCCAATTTAATCAAGTTTTAGCAGTGCTAATTTCTATACCACGTTTTATAAGCATTAAATTTAATGAAAGCATTAATTTTATAGGCCTAAAATTAAGCTATTTTTGAAAAAAAATTGCAAAATCTCCAAGCGCTGGAGGCGTTGCAAGGGCGCTCTACAGCTGCGAAAGACTTTCTTACCTTGCTTAAGCGCAATAGCGAAGAGATAGAACATCCAAGTACCGTCGCCAGAGCAAATAAAGTGAGGGGGCACTAAAATTTTCATATAAAAACTGATCTTCAGATCTTGTACGGCTGCAATTATGCGCAATTTTAAAACAAGGCCGGCAGCGTTTCTAAGCTCGTTTCGCTTGCGGACCTAGTCGGTTGAAAAGTCCATCTACAGCAGTGAAGGCTACCTGATGTGCAACCAGAATTTTGCTAAGAGGGTGAACCAATAATTAAAAGTAAATTTTTTGGACAAAAACCGCCTGATTTAGCCCCGCGCTGAACAAACTACTGCAACTCAAGCGTGTCACAAACGGGACATATTCACTAAATATTTAGTGACTTTGGATGGGGGTCTGGGGGCGGAGCTCCTAGCCGCTGGACAATTTTTGCGATTTCGCAGCAAAAAAACTTTGAAAAAAATGTATCACGTATTGTTTCATGTCATAATTACTGACGAAGTACCAGTAACGATTCTGCAGGCTTACATCTCACTTTCGCGACACATTTGTAAAGGCGTGTTAATAAGACGGAATATTGAGTCCAATTTATGTGAAACAGCAGTTGGTTGCCAACAATTTCGCAAAGAATCGAGAAAACGTCAAAGGAAAATTACGTTTGAACGTAATTATTTCTTTTTTCATCATTGTGTGTTGTCTTATCATTGAGTGATGTTCCAAAAACAGAATTTTGAGTAAACCTAAATGGGGGGGAACACGCAGCCTTTCGGGGGGGCACAGCCTTCCCGTAGCAACGGCACTAAGTATAGTACCGTTCTTCTAGAGCGAGAGCTTCGATTATTCGGATTTTTAATTTTTTTGGCAGAAAAGTTAGGCTACGCCTTAATTTTTAATGTTGATTCGTGTAGGACTGCGGTAAGAAAGGCTAGTTATAGCAAAACAAAAACAAAGGATCTACGCATTACCGGTTCCATAGGTGCACTTTCCTCTCTCGTTATACCTACGTGCATGCGTTGATTCGGCCATTGATTTAGTATAAACACTACTGCACCACCGAACTGAACACGATATGCGGTGTCATATTGTTGTGCCAACAAAAGAGCGAAATCGTTGTTTATAAAGTTGCACGATTTTCACCTGTTTTGATTTTACTTTTAACACAAAACAAACCCGAATGAAAGGATGTGACGTCATTTTTACTAGTTACATAATCGAAAATTAAATACCGGTTCAAAATTCCAACATAATGCGAAAAGATCTGTTCAATGCTCTTTGCATCAGGCCCAAAAAATTATGAGCAATAACGCACAGTGTTACGCTACGTTTGAAGCTAGGCTATAACTGTCGGAGCAACCATTACCAAAAAAGGGCGCTACAGTGGTTCAGCATTTAGTCTTAATTGGAAAACTACAAAAAAACTACTCTAACAAATATTTTAAAACGGAATTTTTCGAATATTATAGCATTTTAAACATAAGAAGAGAGGTATTCACAAAATATTCACAAGCAAATGATTGCTAAGGCTGATCCGCAACAAAATTATGCATGTTAATAAATGAGTGTCATAAAAACGCTAAGTTTTGTGCAGTTTTGGCATTTTATCAGCTCTCAAAATAAAGTAATCTTTTATTCTTGATTATTACATTATTATTGGTTCAATACGATAATCAAACAATCATACAACGGTAAAATAATCTTTTATTACCAGCTTGCTGCGGTCAGTGCGTAAAATGTGAAGTTCTAGGATTAGCTTCTACTTGCTTTAACGAAAAGGTGAGTGAAGGGACATGGGTGTGGTACCGGCAAATATTTCTTCGAATATGAAACATCCAACAATAACGGACGGAATAAGGATATCCGTAATATAGGCCATTGTGTTTTGTGTCTTCTAAGCGTCCTGCTAATGCGGAAATTTTAGAATAATCTCTGGAAAAGTGATGATATAGACATTTAAATTAGCCGGCCGTGACTAGCCTTTACTGAGATACTGTCCATGGTATGTTCAAAGTTATATTTCTTCGACCTGTATTTAAGTTGTCATATTTATTTTTCAACTTACCTAGTTGCAGCTAAATGCCACTGAAAAAACTTTCACCAAAAAGCAAAGTGGCAAACTACTGGCCTTTATTCAACGCAACTAACAAAAAAATCATATTAGCCTCTTTGTATTTTACCTAGAAGCAGCGGTAGTAAGCCGCTGGCAATACTGTGTTCGATTTCGCCAAACAAAAAATTAGATCCAGCCTTCCGCTTCACAATGCAGCTTAATTTGCCAAGTTGCCTTGGCCAGGAAACGAAACTTGCGGCTTTCAAATCAAGCCGCTACCAGGGGCGTATTTAGGGGGGGTATGGTGCCATACCCCCCCCCTTTGGGTCGACAGGATAGTATAATTAGCATAGAATAGTACGCAAAATAGCGGCATGCCCCCCACCCCTTTGCAACTTGGGCAAAAAGTTTGAGCACACAGAAGGACAGAATCTGGGTAGAGATATGTTGAGTTAATTTTAGGCTATGAGATATTGATAAATTTGGGCAAAAACCGTACTAATTTTGAGAGAAGACCTTTTTTTTGGTCTTCACCTAATTTTGGGCAAGAAAACGGACTGATTCTGAGTCGAGAAAGTTTTCTTTTCATCTTCATTATTTTCTAATTCCCTGCCCTTCCCCCCCTTTCGAAACTCCTGCGAACGCTACTGGCTGCTAACCCCCTAATCGTGCCGTTTTTTTTATGGCAAAACGTCCAGCAAAGTGGAAAATACCGATTTGTACATTTAGTCAAAGCAAACTCGTACGTGGAACCATAGCCTACGGTTTCAGCAGCAGATGCTCTACCTACGAGAGCACCGCCTTAAAGTACAATATAACGAGATAACTTGGCCATCGCGATAGCTGGCCACGAAACAGTTAGTGACAAACAGCGCAGAAAACGGAATTAAAATTGTTGGAACGTGATGTGCGTCGGAATGAAAAGGATGCTGTTCGACAGGAAAGGAAAATAGAGTTGACAAAACAACCGAGTAAATTTGGATCCTCTAAACTGATTTTTAAGCCTTGCTATACGGGACCTGGAGCAACATTGAAAACAATGCATTCAATACGACGCATGTCTTTATTTCGATCTTTTGATAACTGCTGCCTTGCCCGTAATTTGTAATTTTAATAAAATGAAAACAACCAAAACTCATACGACTAAGAACCGAAGAATATTCTTCAGTTGACTGTGACACGATACACCCAAGTTTATTCACTAACTGCTTAATATTATGATGTCATATGTCCGACTTGTTTCCGTAAAAATTTCAATATTTGACCAACATTTTTATAAGAAAAAATGATACAGCCATTACGGCTAATAGCCCTGCCTGGTTGTTTAAAATACTATTACACAAGAGCTACAAATTCTGAACCAACAACGACTGATAAGCAAATTTGCGTCAAACATCTAAGATTAACCCATTACTGACGAGCTCATAAACAATTTACAAAAACTTTCAAAAGCTAACTCATTTAAACCATCGTTTTGATTATAACCAACGCAAACTCTTAATTGGTTTTTGCAAAAAAAAAAACTCCAAAAAAAACAAGTTTCGAAATTAGACCTTCAGCTTTCCGATACGCCTGCCAGTTGGTCAAGCGGTATTGCGTTCGTCTCCGGAGTGGGAGGTTTAAAGCTCAAATCTCGAGACCGTCAAATCAAAAACTGTGTTGCCAAATCTTGGATATTTCTTCGAAAGGGGCTGTGTTGTCCTGGCGCAATGAAGCGGAGATGGGCCCCGCCAACTGGTTACATGCTTCAGCGATTACAGGGAGTGTAATGAGAGATTTGATTTAGCTTCCGAGTACATACATGTTGTTTAAAAGAACCAGTGAATCTCGACTAACTTGAGGCTGGCTGTTCTTAAATTTTCAAAATCGGCTCAAGATACAGGTGGTTTCGGTTCAAGTTTTACTGAATTATCATTGCGTGATGATTATATTGACACCGCATTCGAAATGAGGATTCGATTCTAGTTTATGCTTGAAACAAAATTTGGCGCCGTAAATCAATATTCCCATCGTGTAAAGATCAACTTATAACCGAAATACATCAATAATAGAAGAAAAAAAGACTTCGGAAAACTGTTACAAAATGTTCCATGTTTAAATAAACGCCTACAAGTGCAAATACTTGAACAAAGCTACATAAATCTTGAGCAAAAACAAAGTCCAGCAATTTTTTAGTGCTATTGTTTAGACTAAATCTAGAAAAAGCAAACTTTTTTTGGAAAATTAATCCAAAAACCAATTCAGATCCATATTTTGCGACATGATTTTTCAGAAAATTAAATCACTTAATCAGAAATGACTGTAAATCATTAAAAAAATAGCCTACGTTATAGCGTACGCAGAGTGCAAAGCGTCATTTTTGAATTTTCTTCAAATTAGTAAAGTGATGAGATAGTGCAAGGCATGCAAGCTTTGAAATACAAAATGTCACTTCTCAGTACTTTTCCATTCGAGATTATTTCGGTGCTCTTTCACTCGTGGATGTCACGATTTTTTTAATGGCACTCTGCCTGCATTTAGTTGAAATGTTTGTCTAAAAATATAATTTTGTCTAGGCCTATTGCGTTAGCAGGGCACGATCTGGCATACAAGCTTTTCAGAATAACTCGACACAAACATTTAAAAAATATTACCAAAGATGCTAGAATGCTGCAATAAGTTACATTCACCACATTACAACAGTCACTTGGATAAACTAATACCAATTTGATGGATGAACAGAAACTTTTCACATAAAAAAAAAAAAAAGTTCGTACAAAATATCAAATGTTTACAGATTTGAACATCGTTAGTGTGAACTGCTAGTCCTCGTCAATCGAACACCTGTCATTTTAGGTTTGTACGTCATCCACATTTGTCATTTTTCTTTCCCCAATACTTATAGCATGGATCGGCAACCTACGGCCCGCCAAGCAATTTTATCCAGGCTGCGTACTTTTATGCTCATTTGGCACGCGACCTTTTTTATGATTGAAATTCACCAACAACCCCGCCAAAATGTACTTCATTTTCTGGTGGAGATCTTTTTTTTATTTCTTTTGGTCACCGCCATTGAATCGGCTGTAAAAATGCCTAATTTTTAGGCGGAGACCTTGTTTTTTGGTCCGCTGGAACCTTGCTCGGTCTGGATGAAGCCCACGGGACAAAAAGGTTGCCGACCCCTGACTTACAGCTAAGCCTTTCGGTGCGTTTATAAGATATCATTTTAAATAACCGAACAATTTGTGTCATAATGATGTCCAAATGCTTTGCTAACAGCAACAGTATATTTTCGATAGTTTTTTCACCACACATAAATATGGCACAAGGCAGTGAAAACAAAAACAATTTCAAATGCGGAAGGGAGACCACAAAGTGACGTTAGTCTTCGAGTTGATTAGCCAATCACACATAAAGGGGGACGTGGCCTTGCATTGGATTGCGGTTGAGCGGTAAGGCGTTGTCTCTGAAACGGAAGGTCTGAGGTTTAAATGTAGGGCCGGTCAAATCGGACACAGAGTTACCAACGGCTCACCACCGCTGCGACATATCTTCATAAGAAGCTGTATTGCCCACAAACGCAATGACCCGGAGATGGGTATCGCAAACTCATTACACGCTTCAGCGTAATACAGAAAATATAACGAAAGATTTCATTTCATCATAGTTTTGAATTGCTTTACAAGGATAAGACTTGACTTATTTGCTCGATATCCTGTCGGAGAGTTGTACTGGCTTTGAGTATGGGAAACGTACACCAAAAAAGAACCAACAACTCTCGTAAAATCTGACCTATGGGGTTTGAACCCAAGAACAGAACTTTTCTAATCTGCCAGTAGAACGTTTCAAGGTATGTTTCTTGCGCTTGACAACAAAGCAAAGCCATCACAGAGCTTTTGATTGATCAAACCACCGAATTGTATTTTCAACAGCATAGATGAAATAAGCATAGGCCGTTCAGTGATTTATTATCCATGGGGAAGTTTAAAAACGTTTGCGGAGGTCATCGTTTATCGGTAAGTTGCAACAAAGCAGTACGTTCAATTTTGTACGGAGTGAATCACGAGAAACTGGGTTTCAAAAAAGCACTGTTATCTGATGATACAAACAATCAAGCAATTAAGGTGGCCATTGCAACGTTTCGCCAACTAAACTAATTGTCTTCATCAGGTTATTACTATTGAGTAACACTAAGTTAGTCACAGACATAAAAAACAGGTATTTTTGACGTTAGTATAGTCGTGATCAAACCAACTATAATGCGATGGCGAAATATGATGAGAAAAATCATTGATTTTGAAAAGAGCCTGATGTTCTCCCTTCAGTAAAATTTCACGAGGAATCAAAAATGAACTTTGCCTGAGCTGATTTAAGTTGTTTGTGATTGGTTTAGTTTTAGCTTGATCGTGATCAAGTGCTCCTGTTTGCTAACAACAAAGCGTAATAGCCAGTTCACAACAGGAAGAGGTAGTTAAAAACATACGCTGCGCTTGGTTCAACGCATTTTTCCGGGTAATATTACGCAAGCTGGTGGGCCGCTTAAATATGCGCTCACTCTTTATTTCCATCATAAAGATCATTACCGTAGCCAAGCAGAACTCAAATTGAGCCAAGTCAGATTAATTGTCACATCATTAAGTTAGGATTATGCTGAAACAAGATTTAAAGACCAGGTCCAATATAAGGAAATTAAAGAAGTCCGAAGAACAACACAGCTAATTGAGAAATTCGAAAACTAACGGAACAAAAAATAGCATCAGAAGTAATAACATTTCATTCATGTTATGGAGCAAGCTATTGGTTTGCATCAAACGCATTCTAGCTTGTTCACTTAAATGCGTTTAAATCTCCTTTTGGGGACGATCTGCTCGTCAACTCACCAAATCATACGTTAAATTTTAAATAGCAGCTTATTACAGTACCAAGCTTTCTTGGCGCGAAAACGGTCACAAATTATTTTTGCTATATATGATAAATTGAGATTGGCTGAGAGGGACACACACAAACATTAGACCTACCAGGATTGGTTACAGCAGAGGATTACACCAAAAACGTTAAGTTACACAGAAAATTTTACCAAATTTTGAGGCAGGAGCCGTTCAAAGATTCTTCGTGTCTGTACAATAGATGTATATGCGGACAAAAGCTCTAATATAAAGCAAATGCGATTTCGAAGGCGGCGGCAAAACCATGATGACGAAAGTGCCCAGCAAAAGTGAAAAAAATAATGGTTTTTATGTCCAGGCATTGTTTGCCGCGCCTTATGTATTGAGTAGCTACTTTCGAGACTTGAGTTATTCCGGAAATGACGTCATGAGCGCATCTTCATGAGGGGGAAGTTTTAACATCCGGCAAACGCGGTTCTTTTCTCTTCTTTGCTCTTTTCGAGCTATAAGCCATGATACATTGAGCGAAAGGTTTTAGAGACAGCATAGAAGCCTGCTGTAATTTCCTTCCCACATCAAAGCCTACAGCTGAAGCTCCGTATTGAACGTTTTGCCATATCAGTCGACAGTAAACCGAGATGGCTTCGTACTTTCTTTCAATCGCATTTAAATATTGTTGGTATTTTTGAGCAGTAAGAGTGAAATGAAAAAAACAAAGTTAGCTATACAAATTGAGACCATATTTAAATTGCTCACTTTTAAATGGTTTAGACTCTAGGCTCTGTTCAATTTTAGGGTTAAATACGAAATGATTTTAGAATTTCGCGAGACATTTTATCTTGACAATAGATGAAATCTATATTTATCGAGCATTCTGATTTTACCGTAAATGTTCCAAGCCATTGTATATGCTATTGCAAGAACAGTTTTTAGAGTGTTTTCAAAAATTCTTTATAGAGTCGAAAAAAAAAAACTTCTAAAAATCGCAGAATTGGTGGTCTCGCCCTACAACGAAAAATGGGATATATATAGGCATTATTGATTTATGGTAGCAGCCTCACCTTGAGCTTGTTCCTGTTCTCTTCAAGGCGTATTAAGAACAGAAATGTTGCGCAAACTTAAATTTGACACGCTCTCTCAGCGATGATTTTCAATATGCACACGTAATTATTGCAGGAGTTCAATTTATGACTGTAACGTCGCGTTTCCGTTGTTTTAACTTACGTATGATACGACTGCACATTACAGTTCAGTACCGGTAGTGTTCTCGCAGCGTAACGCAGCCTCATGGTGTCAACATGGGAAGACAGAAGGATTGAAACGTTACCGTGACGGAACGACCCAAATCACAAAAAACTAATAAAGGAATAGGCAAACAGCTTTTTAGACGCAGAATAGTAGCAAGATATCGCAGAACACGCATGTGAGGAAGAGTTTAGCCTGTTGGTTCATTATTATTCCTGATACAAAAACCGTACTCTGTTGGGGCTTGAGCCGATACAACGCATCTAGCACCAATAGAAAATGGTTGTTTTACTCAGGACCTTTCGTCGAGGACCACAGCAATTGAAGATCGTGACAGCTCGCATCGTCTTTTTTGGCACGCAACTAAGAAGACTCCATTTTGCTTTGAGTAAGATTTACATTGAGAATCGAGAGATAATTGGCTCAACGCAACAACGGAAGTCTACATTAGAGTTAACCAGTTAAATAGCGTAAGGCAGTATTGCGCAACGAATTCTCCCTATTTGACATTCTCACCACAGATATTGCATTTATTAGAATATTTTGTAACATTCGAATCGAAGTTGGTCTCAACAAGGTTTCGCTAAACTCAAACGGTATTGCAAAAACTTGTCAGTTTGGAAATACACTCGTTACTAAACGCAATCTTCTAATTTCATTTAAACTGATTTAACTGGGCGTTTTAAGAGACAATCTACTCTCACTGTATAAGCGTGTGTCATGGTTTGTGTGCGTGCAAGGTAACAAAGATTTTTGGAAGAGGCGATTTCACCGGAATTTATATCTAGTTTTTCATTAATTCCAACTCAAATCCAACCCCAACTCAAATCCTTACTCTGAAACTAATCCCAAATCTTAACTCTAATCCAAACCCTAACTTAAACCCTAATCCTGACCCTTAAAAAAGCAAATAAAAAACACGAGGATAATTATTCCTCATTTTCGTTTTACTCTCTTAACCTTAAGATTTCCTAGTGAAACAGTCACTGCCAAGTTTTGTTTTTGCAATTTTTGATACTATCGCAGCGTTTGAAACTGCAATGGTTTCTCCGAGTGTATGTTGTGTTGTGTGCCACGCTTTGCCGAAAAAGACGGGTTTGTCTAGTTGATTGGGTGATGGTGACAAGGGAACCATTTTAAGATCTAGCAAACCTTCTGGCATTAGCAAGAATGAAGAATTCTCGCTCGTTTGAGTCCGTACCAAGCCTCCAAGCAACATTTTGCGCAACTGACAGAGGTCGGTAAGTGATAAATGTTTGAAATTGTCAGACCCATTAATTATTACGTGACAACCAACTTTGTTCCCAACAAAAGCGGCCAGAGAATAGTGTAACTATTATAAAAAAAAGACATTTCATCAAAGGAAAAATTTGTAAGCTTCTGTTTCTTGCCAACATTTAGCTTAGCAACTATTTTCGAAAAGGAAGAGTTCGCGTTAACAAAGCCCAGTAAGTATATGAATAGATTGCTCCTACTCAGTACTTCCTAACCGGCCCGCATTTCCTCAAAGAAAAGCTTGCCGGTAATATGACGCTCTATCAGTCCCGAGCTTGTGCAGAGTTTATTTCATTCACAGATGCAAGCCATAGCTAAAGCAATTGACCTACTGATTTTACTGTAGGCTACACCGAAAAAAGCCATCCAAACCCTCAGAACAGATCGATTGGTGCAAAATTTACAATAAATCCCAAATAAGACACACACGATGAAAGTCTGAACTAGACAAACCTAAAACGCATTGCATTTAGCTTTGGTACCAAAGGCTATCTTGACGACTATAGAGGAACGCTAAACACAAAATAGTATAGATGTTGTATGCAGTAGCACTAACAACCTTATTCCAAGATACAGTACACCAATTCTAGCTCAAGTGTACCATCGCAAACATTCGTTCAAGAGTGGAAAACAAGAAACTCCTAGCGTGGGTTCTTGGGTATTGTCTCCCTAAGCGTTGAATTGCAATGTGACGTCCATTGGTCAACAATCAATGCAAATAATTTAAGTTTTTATACCCACGACCAACTCGATGATTTTGAAGGGGCATCAAGTTAAGTTTTTCTTTCTTGACCAAAATGTTAGGATAAGCCCAAAATGCATTGCCACCAAATTTGAACTTTCTACGTCTTCCCGTTTTCAAGATATTACAATTCAATGGTAAAGTCTAGAACACCAAAAAATGCAGCCAGAATCAACACGCTTGAGTGATTTTCCAATTTTAATTTTGTGTGATTGTTCGAAAGTTTTCGGAAAACGTAACAAAGGCATTTTGAATTAAACAATATGCAACAATGAACGAGTTTTGTGAATTTAAGTAAAGCAATTACCAAGAAATTACTCGAGCGTGTCGATTCTGACTGCGTTTCTTTTGGTGTTCTAGACTCTTCCCAATAAAAATTAACAATTTTCCTCTTACTGCAGTGTTGCCATTTTGTTAAAAATTGTGACAGAAGATCAGCTTTTGGAGAGCTGGCTAACATTTACTTAAAAAGAAGCTAATTTACAATTCTGGCTCTTTGCTTTGTTGTGATAACTCTACCGCAAAACACTCATTGAGAATTAGAAATACAGCAGTAACTTTTTGAAATTTTCAGATTGGCAACTCTAGCAAAATTTCTATGGGGAAAAAGCCTTTCTAAGCGGAAATCTAAATTCTGATATCTAGGGAACGGAAGGTCGCACAAAGCTCTCAAATTTGGTGAAGTTAGTCTTCAGATCTTACAAAATTTTTTGAGAAAACGAGCAAAAATACATCCGACTTGAATGCCCTTTTAATCATTTTGTAATTTTAGTAGTGTTTTTTTGAAACCAACAAATATTGTACGAAGTGTTGCCGTTTCCTTAAATAAACAAAGATTCCCTTGACGTCACTCGTTCTCGGAAATTTTTATTTTGATTAATACAGTTATGGGTTAGGGTTAGGTTTTTTAAAGTTTTATTACGAAGTGTCTGCGCGCATGTAATGTGCGCCAAACCTTTTCCAAAATTTTAAATCAGATTATCAAACAATTAACCAACATATCGAACTAATTAGATTTAAGACATATGACTCAGAATTCTGCAACAAGAATAAAAGAAGAAAATTTAACTTCTAGTGAGAGATAAAGAATTTGCCAATTGAAATGCATTATTTCATGAATAACAAAACACTGCTATTTGTTTCGGAACAATGAAATGTACAATCTGTTCATCTGACAGCATAGCGCCACTAGTGGTAATAAAATTCTTTTCAAATAGCGTTTTCTAAATATTTGTTGCAGGTGAAGACGTCAATGATGGATAAGCAGCAAACTTCAACAATCCCGGTCGAAAAACTCAAAAATCAAAGAATGAATAAATAAACCACCATCTATTCCAACAGAATGTATTTCCACGAAGAATCAAATAGGCAAATCTGTCGTAAACACTGTTAATCAAATAGATTCTATTTATTTTGTTTTATGTGAAACCATCCATTTAAGTTCGAATTAAGAAACAGTTAGAAAAGAAAAAAAATTCAATCTTAAAGTTTCGGTTTAGTGAGAACTTAAATGCATTAGTAAAAGGTTTTCAGAAAATTAACGCCTGCCAGCGGATACTGTATTACGTAATTACAAAACTGTTCATTTTTCTAGCGGCTAGTTGCGAAGTCAACCTGCAACTATGACGGCACTCCATGTGACTGCACATCTCGACCAGCGAGTAAAACATACACAAAGTCACACGCAAAATCGCAAAACGGAATCACATCCCCAAAACGGATATGATCGCAAAATTAAGCCTTTTCCACCAACAGAGCGTGCTTACTGAATTACATCGCACGAGTTTGCTTTCGTTTTTTTGCAACCCATGGGAATGAGTTGAAAGCATTCACCATGAAAGAAATGTGAAATTAAAATTGCTAAGTTAAATTAACGTAACAATTTGATGTATTCTCTCTGCATTTCTTTTAAACCAAATTACATGAGTATAGCAGAATTCTACCACTGGACTGCGCTTAGTGTTTCGCTTCAATTTTAGGTTAAATACCCAAATATAAAGTATTTTTTCCGTCATTTAAGAAAATCTTGAGGTCAGTTCCATTTTATACAATATAATACTATCCTTACAATTCGCAATGATATCAATATAAAGCAAGTAAGGATAGTAGCAAGTAAATGAGTGGTTCATTCAGTTTTTGACTTCTTTTCAAGAACCTACAGGGTGATGGGCATGTCACTTTGAGAAACTATTTTTACAGTTCGTTTTTTCCTAATAATACGAGTAGAAATGACGAGATCGTAGCAGTTTTCGAATACAACGTCTATCGTCGATATTTCAGTTGGGGAGGTCAGGTCATATATACGTACGCGGAAGCAAATTCATTCGCCCAGCAAACTTTAGCAAGAACGCTGTATGAAGCCAGGGTTCGCTGAAATACTGACGAAATCAGCTGCTCTTCACACCAGCGCCAATTAGCGGCAAGTTAAAAAAAACCTTATCTACAGAACAGTAAATGTAACAATAAATCGAACAGTTAAAAGGTTGAAAAAAAAAGAAATTTATTGAAACTGCGTTCGACATACCATTGCATTGCATATTATACCAATATTTTCATAAACGAATTGGAAAATGTTTCGCTCATGGTATTTAAAGTTGATAACAGCAGATAAAATGATAACTTCGGTATTAATGGCATGGCAGTTTAATCTGATTGAAAACAGTAAAGCCTTACTTAAAATAATAAAAATTTTTAATAAGATTACATTTTTACTGATAATGGACGTAGCTAAGTCCGAAACGTTAAAACATTTTGCTATTTTAAATAATGCTTTACTGTTTTTAATCAAAACGATAAGTGAACCGCAACCAACTGTTTTCGAAGCTCGCTATGAGCGAGACGAGCACATGGACTGTTCATTTCCAATGCACCCGATGATATAAAGCTAAGTAAGCTTTAACCAAAAGCAACTCAAAAAATTAGATTCTAAACTGTATTCAAATGAGCCAAAAAATGGAATGCTTCTGCATAGCTGGTAATACCAAGATACCAGCGGTCTAGATAAGCCTGCGAGATTCATGTAATTAAGCAATTTGGTACACAGGAGCTGAAGGATTTATTTGAAAGAGTTTAAGATGTCAAAATTGATAATTGCGCCAAAAAATGATTATTAGAGAAATGTTGTTTCTGAACTCAAAGCTAACTTAGAATGCGAAGTTGTCAGCTATGCTAACTTACTCTCACTAGCCATGCTGTGTTTTCAACTGAGGGTTTGGACAGGTGCGAGACCAGGCAGTAGTTAGCAACAAGTTATGATTAATTACTGCACATTTTCGCCTTGATATCGGAATAATTGGGTAACATATTTGTCGGACCGACAGCGGAGATCACAGGGCTAGTATTCCACACGTAAGTGTTCATTACACGAGTGACGTCAGAAACTTGGACACTCTACAAATAACGATAGAAAAAGTTAACAATTTAGTCGAAGCATAAATTCACCCTGAGCTTTATAATACAGTTTCAGGCTGTTAATCCTCATCAGCATCTTTAAGAGCTTATGACTGAGAATGATCAAATGTCACTATTCGGTGTTTGCAGACAGGCCGTTCCATTACGTTTTTTTAGCATCAATTTTTCTCAAAGATGGTTAGTTTTGTGTCTAAAACTAACCAATTTGCTATGTGGCTAGTTTTAGACAAAAATATGCTGTTTGTATAGCCTATGAACAAGGTAACAATTATCCATAAAACTGCTCCAACACAGAAAACACTTGGTCGGGCAACGACAATTGATAGACAGCTTTGCACCATTTCGAAAGGTGCAGTAAGATTAGTTTTACATCTATTTTCCTATTTGTCTACTTTAATGCAACCACGGTTTCCCATAGCTAAGTTTCCAACAGAGAATTAATGTTGCACTTAATCAAGTTTAACCTCTCAAAGCACATCGCAAATCCTCCTGAAAGCCTTGTTAAACGATATACATTTTGGGGTGGAATCGAATCCATTCTCACATTTAGTAAGATTCAAAGTTCATACAGTTACCACGGCGACCACCACACTCAAAAAACCTCAAAGTTTCTTAATTTCTTTACAAATGAATCACTTACATTAATTCTCTGCGCCATCTCGGGCCAAGGAATTCTTCGGCCATAACACAACATTTGCCTTCCAATATCTTCGCATATGGGGGTGGTTCCATCAAGCATGAGCGCAAGGTTGGTTAGGAGACTGTTCTTCGCCCGGGACACTTCGACTTCGCTCAAACTAGTAGAAAGCCGAAACCTTGAAAACATGATAAAATATGGCTGTAGTGTGAGGTGGTATGGACAATTGCACTACGTTCTAAATAAAATGAAGAAAGTATAGCAATAACGTCTTTAGTTACCAAGTTGCCTTGGCCAAGATACACCGACATAACCTTTCGGTCTTCGAGTTAAGCTGCCACCTGTCTAGCACACACAGTGGAGGCTTTCACTGTACTTTTAATTGCTGAACGTCAATTACAACAACTCTGAATGCCAATTATCATGGTCCTTAATTTGACCTGACCGAAAAGCGATTCCAAGCCTAACGTTTCAATACCAAATAACGACTGTCATAGCAATTACACTACTGACATCTCGTAACACTTTGAATTGCTAGAATACAAAAAGAGAGGCAGACAGACCAAAAAGCATATTAATAACGCTTAGGGTCGCAAAGTTATTAAAGTCCTGTTATCAAACGTTTCAATACCAAATAACGACGTCATAGCAATTACACTACTGACATCTCGTAACACTTTGAATTGCTAGAATACAAAAAGAGAGGCAGACAGACCAAAAAGCATATTAATAACGCTTAGGGTCGTAACTTCCGATTTACACGCTTCGTGAAGATGTGAAGAGAAACCGAGATGGTGGAAGATGATGCTTTTGACGAAACACTGCGGTCGTAAGACACTTGAATAACCAAATGAATAAGGAGGATTGAATATCAATGATAAATCTGCTGCTCACCTACGATGACGGGTAAATACCGGAACGTATTAAAACGTTTATCCTTATAGATGCAATCTGTCCTTCTTTGTTTATCTCTGTGTTAAATATGTCATTTTGACAGCATCTTCTAGGTGAAATGGTAAAAGCTAGGGTTCGATTCGCGTTCTTTTACTCTTTTTTTCTAGAGTCTTGCAATAGAGTTACGGTTTGGGCAGTAGCGCCAGCTACAAGATAGCAAAACGGTGTGATGAAAAAAAGAGTTCACTATGGAAATACGCAACCGGATTCGGAAAGAAGTGCACTACGTACTATATTTCAGTCAAGTTATATATCGCTAAATGTCTGAAGCAGACCATTAGAAAGTAAATTCAAAAAAATCTCACCATTCCTCTTGTATTCTAGCTGTACATGGGTCGAGGTTTTCCTTGTCTGTCACGTAATACATTCCCCTGAAGCAGAAATCAATAAGAATGTATTTTCAATGAAACAGCGACGAAATAGATCGACTAATCTATAAATTAGAATTTAAATTTTGAGAGAGGCTAAGACAAGGGTCATAGTAAAGAGATTTCCAAACCGAGAGTGCTCAAACCACACTTACTGAGCGTAAATCAAATTCAGTTAAGGGGGTTCAGGGCAAGGCCAATTGGGCATTGTTTCACAAAATGAATAATGATTTAATGACAGTAAATTTGTGTTATTAACCTAAGAAAATGTAATTGGAATAGGCCCCTCTTGTCGTTCCTGTATGTCTGCAAGTGATGTATTATTACTTCCAAACTTTTTACCTATGCAACTACGGACCACCGCAACCCAGTTGAAGGTTTTGAGTAGACAGGGGTACTGCTGGTCGGTAGTTGCATAGGTAAAAAGTTTTGACGTAGCAATACCGCACCCAGAGACATATAGGAATGGCAAGGGGGGCCCTATTCCTTTTACATTTTCTTTGGCAAATAAGTCGCCTGATGAATCACTTTAGCAAAGACGAAACGCGTTGCGACAGCTCAAATCCATTTATTGTCACTAAATCATTAATTATTTTGTGAAACAATGCCCAAGTGCACTTGTCCTGAACCTCCTTAACTGAATTTGATTAGCTAAAAATAGATGTATTTATCTCAAAAAGTAAGATAGCAATGAAGAAAGAAAAACGTAGTACTTGATACTTACCATAAACCAGTATCATTGTATAATGTGTTAAATGATTGAAAACTGACGCATAGTCCTTCTGAAGCCACTTGGCGCACAAGAGGATTCTCAAAAACAGCTCCACTCACAGAAGTTCGGTCCCATGTTCCAATTATCTTAACAGAAAATTTAATGAACATATCCTAATGCAGCATTCTAACAAACTTGGTACACGAAACAATCATGGTCACTGTTATAAACAAGCCAAATCAAATGTTTCATTATACTCGCTGTATAACGCCGAAGCGTGTAACGAGTTTGTGGAGCCCATCTCTGCGTCATTGCGCCCGAGCAACTCAGCTCTATTCGAATAAATGCTGCAGCGGTGGTAAGCCATTGGCAACACTGTATCCGATTTGACCGGCCAGAGATTTGAACCTCAGACTTCCTGTTCCAGAGACGAACGCATTACCGCTCGACCAACTGGACGGTAAAATGATGTCTTTTAGTTGGATGTAAATCAAAAAAACTCCAATGGCATGGAGTTAGAGCATCAGAATTCAGCAGTAAGTGTTACTATTGAAGTTTACGCAGCAATTACATCATCTTCGCACAATTTACAATGATCCGATCAGGAATCGAACCTAACAGTACATTTTCGCGATGATTAGAATTATCTGTTACGTACAGTTGTTGCAATGCAATCTACAACACAGATTCGAATATAACCTCTAAAAAAGGCAAAAAAGCTTATGCAACAGTTCAGTTTATGACGAAACAGAGTATTCGCGATCCAAAATGAGCATCGTCATTATGTGATGACTGTGGAGTGTGGATACAATTTGCTGAATCACCATTTAACGACAAAATATACAGCTTTTAAAACATGTCATGTCCTTAACTGCACAAAACAACGTCAAGGTATCGAAAATGATAACTATAAGACATCAATCTCATGAAAGCTACACACAAAAACAAGGGTATGAAGGACAGTATCTAAGCAACCAAACAAAACTTACAAATTACTACTTAATTCTTATTTCAATTTGCGGGCACTTTATGGAATTTCAGAAATCATTAAGATCGATTATTCGGACTATAATATTTTATGTGCTTGCAGAAGGTTATTTCGATTGCCTTTTGATATGCTACATAATCTTATACAGGACGGTCATACCACTTTAGTTAATTTAGTTCATAGCCCAATCAAGGCTCACAACAACTACCATCTCATTGACATCGCTATCTCGTGAATTTCTCGTAGACGAAGATAGGCTGCTTGAAACAAACAACACGCAACTATACTAAACCTAATTTCAACTGCATTACCATTACAACGACTGTACCTGATTGGCTATCATGAGAGGAATTGTGTCAGGATGCTGCCAGCCAACACTTTTAACAGCAAGTGCAACGTGTACATATGGCATGTTATCATTCCTATGTCGAATCTAAAACAATATCAAAAGTTATGACAAAGTTGAGAAGACATTTCCACGTGTCATCTTTTTAGAATAAAGTCTAGATTCATTAGTGAAGCTTAGCCAAGCTCATCCCTCATCAAACAAGCAAAAATATTTCTTCGAAATGTGAACTGGTTAATGTTTGCATCCAACTTTGACCCGAACCAAAGAAATCCCGCTGATCGACAAATACTGCAGTTGCCGCACTCTTTACGTATAAACTTAACACACAGCAAAGGATAAATCTCATACAATAAACAGAAAAAACTCTCACTAAACATTCGTCAACCTTAATTGTTGTTTTCATTGCTTACCTCACTCCCAGTATACTGACATGGTTCCGGAGAGACCCATTCCTTGCTCTCCACCGTCGTTGTTCCAAAATGTTCCTTGGCGATATCAACTAACTTGTCGTGGTTCACACCGCCAGCTGCAGCCAAAACCATACGGGAAGGTCTAAAAAGTTAAACATGCCGCCATTGCACAAAAAGCGTAATATATACATTTTTAAAGCAATGTTTTAAGCACTGCTAGAGTAAACTACTACTGTACAGCGTACATTAACAAAATTTTTGCCGCAACGCGTTTGGTAAGAAATTCCTATTACACTGTTTTGTTTAAAAGCAGACCTCTAAAAATTGGGATAAAAATAAAAGAGGCACATCAGAAAATTTAATTTCTTTAATTTAATTTCCGACGAATTTTTAATTCAAAACAAAGTCCTACTGGTCATACAGCAACCACTTAGCCAACACACCTCGAAGTTAAGAACGAATACTCACGAATAATGTGTCTTTATGTACTTAAGAAGGTCATTTTTGTTGATTCTTCGGATGTTTTCTGCTGGGCCGAGAATAGTTAAGCCAAGTGGGGTTCCTTTGAAAGCAGCTGCATGCAGATAGTCAAATACAACTTCCTACAATTAAAATATAACCATAAGCTGTAACTTAAAACAATAAATGGAAGCAATTGAATTATGAAATCCCTTCCACTTGCTTTCGGTCATTTGCTTAATCCATTACTGTCATTATAATACACTGCAATAAAATCAAGACCATACCTCAAATGATCAATTTTGTACCAGTGAACGATCCCTTCTAATATTATTGGCAAAAATTTTTAATAGAAGATAAATATAATAAAAAACTTGGTTTTATATACTAGAGAGTGATTCACAGTCGAGTCAAACCACAGGATTTCGTGTGCGATATTCAATTTGAGAAGACATAACAAACTCAGAGTTATAGACCACAAAATCGCTTCGCCATCTCCAAGGCAACCTGGTAAAAATGATGTCTTCTGCCGGTTCAAGATAGTCCTGCTATTATATTACCTGCTGATTCTGCTCAATTTCTTCCATTTCTCTTAAAATGACGCCACGTTCACGCTCAATTTCTGCTTCACCAAGAGTACTGTTTTGAATTATGTCGGAGAGAATTTCCACAGCTAAAAATTAAAGTTGTTACAACACTACTACTTATATGGTGGTAAGACACAATAACTTTCACCAAGCCGATCCGAGAGTAATCTTTTAGCGTGATATAAGATATCATATTTTACTGTTTGGCGTTACCTTTTTAGAGATGAGTATGGTAAACATCAACAAACTGCTCAAAAGTTAAATATGATCTAGTAAGCTACATCAATTTATAATGCTACTTTTCAATAGTGATTGCAATAGGTTGTAATGTTTAGTAGCTTTTCCCAGTTTAATCTGTGTTCTTTTTCATGATGTAAGATTGCAGCAAAATTATCAAACTGTTATGTTGCCAGTAATAACCATACCTCTAGGTAAATCTCTGCTGAAAGCTTTTGCATAATAAACCGTTTGTTCCCGAGACGTGTATGCATTTAGATGTGCGCCCATGTTTTCAACTTCCAATTCCAAATCCAATTGTGAACGACGACTTGTGCCCTAAACATGACGTCAAAACGATAACCACTTGTCTTTGAAAAAAAAAATCTTGCCACTAAATGATTTTGCTATACATCAGATTAAGCTAATGGAAAAAAAAATCTTACCAGTACAATACAACTGAGGTATAATTCAGTGCAATAGAAGTTTAAATTGTAATAATACTAAAAAAATAATCGTACAAGTAGGATCACAATAAAAACAATATGATGGTTTCACTACAGAGAATCTCTGCTAGAAACTCTTGATCAACTACATCAGAGAAAGAGAAAATTTAATATCGAAGAAAAAAATTATTTATTTGAAAACTAAAGACAATGATAAAAGCTGGAGATTTGTGAAAGTTGTAATCTAAGGTTAATTTTAAGCATTCTTGGAACTTTTATAAATGACTGTGCATTCTATTTATGTCTTATTGTCTCTATTTGCTATTATTTTGGTGGCAAGAATAAAAAGTGAATGAATAAATACAAAACATCAACAATCAACTAAATTTTGATTATTTCCACTCCATCAGTCATTCTTGTCCAAAATAATTGCTAACTTTGATGTACAAAAAAGGTGAAGGACAAAAAAATTAGGCTTACCTTAAATGCCATATGTTCTAAGAAATGTGCCGTGCCATTGTTTGCATTGGTTTCATATCTGCTTCCAGCATCTATCCACAATCCAACTGTACATGTTGATAAGCCAGAATCTTCTGAAGCAATTCTTAAACCATTTGCTAACTGCGTGACTCTTGTTTCTGGAGTATTGACATGAACTGTAGCAGGTTTTGTTGACTGAAGTCTTTTTGCCACCTAACAAAAACAACAAACAGTGGTTCAATACTTTGCAATAATATTCAGTTTCTACATCTAAAACAGAACTACCATTTGTGCAGATAGAAAGTTATCTATACTATACAGTAAATTAAAACTTTACACTCAAAGTACAATACATTTTCTCGAATTTGTGGCAAAGTTTTAAATAGATAGTGGATGAGTAACAACAAATATAGATGTGATGAATCACAATATCACATAGTTAAAGCAAGCTTCCATGATAAGACGTGTTGTTGACAATCTAAAATAGTGTGCATAACATGAGTGTAATTCATCAAAAAGAGTAAGTAAGTAAATCTATGGTATGCTATTTCTGAAACAAGAAATGCACAAGAGAAATCATAAAAAGTGAACTATTTCTAGTATGTCAAATGTGACACCACTGGAATGAAAAAAAGCAAGGACAAAACTGAGGCATAAATTTCATCTTTTAAGAAACCTTGATCAGTTTCTTTTAAGAAACCTTGAGGGAAATAAAATGCCAGAAAGTTGGAAAAAGAGTGATCTGATTCCAATTTTTAAAGGAAAAGGAGAAGTAAGATCGTGTGGAAATTACAGAAGCATTACAGTAAACTGTTAGAACATGATATGAAAGTGATTGAAAGAAGTTTTGAAAGAAGGCTACGGAAAGCTGTGAAACTGGATGAAATGCAGATGGGTTTCATGCCAGGTAGAGGTATGACTGAAGCTATCTTCATTATGAGACAGTTGTTGGAAAAATATGAGATGGCCGGAAGAGATCTATATATGGTATTTGTGGATCTTGAGAAAGCCTTTGATTGTGTTCCAAGAGAGGTGATTTGGTGGTCGCTGAGGAGAAAAGGGGTACTAGAAAGAGAAATAAAAGCGATAATGGAAATGTATACAAATATTGAAACAACCGTCAAGGTGGAATACACGAGATCAGAGTCATTTGATGTAAAAGTTGGTGTACATCAAGGATCGATACTAAGTCCTCTTCTGTTTGCGTTGGAGATGGATGAAGTGACTAAACACATCAGGGAAGGTGTTGTAAAGGAAATGCTGTATGCGGATGATATTGTGTTAGTTGGTGATAACTGGGAAGAGGTAGAATCTTGATACACTCGATGGAAGAAAGCATTACAAGAAAAAGGAATGAAAATAAATGTAAAAAAGACAAAGGCTTTCTATACAAGAAGAAATTTTGTGCGAATGCAAATGCGAAAGTATCCGTGCTCTGTATGTGGCAAAGGAGTGGGAAGGAACTCCGCGCAGTGTACAAAATGTCAACACTGGGTACACAAGAGGTGTTGTGGAGTTCATGGAAGTTTAACAAGGAGAAAGATTTTACTTGCAAAAAATGCAACCCTGGTGTGGTATTTGAAGATGAAGATAATATGATAAGTTTGGATGGAGACAACATAAAAGTGGTGTATAGGTTTTCTTACCTTGGTGATGTAATCAGTACGGAAAGAGGTGCTCAGGAGGCTGTAACATCAAGAATTAGATCAGCATGGAAAAAATTTAAAGAGGTTTTGAATGTTATATGTGGAAGAAGCATATCATTGAAGGTTAGAGGCACCTTATACAAAAGCTATGTGAGAAATGCTCTAACTTATGGTGCTGAATGTTGGGCATTGAAAATGGAAGATGAAAGGAGGCTGAAGACCACAGAAATGAGAATGTTGTGAATGATATGCGAGAAAACCTTGAAAGATAAAATGAACAATGAGAAGATTGGTGAAATGACGGGTGTAGTAAGATTGGAAGAGTTTCTGAGAGAGAAAAGGTTGCGATGGTTGGGACATGTGGAGAGAATGGATGAAGAAAGGGGTCCAGTAAAGGCACTACTCTTAGAAGTTGATGGGACAAAAAAAGGAAGACCGAAAAAGAGGTGGAAAGAAGTACTAGAATGTGACATGACTGCCAGAGGTTTGCAAAGGTTGGATGATCAAGATCGTGAAAGATGGCGACTAGGCTGCAAAAACCAGCTGACCCCTGCAAGCGGGGAATCTCTGCTGGGCTCCAGAAATAGAAGGAAGCACATTCCTGGAGCAAAATGATGATCAAGAAACCTTGATCAGTGCTTGTTGCAAGTGAATGGAGCCACACTGAAGCAGGTAAAGAACTTCAACTATCTTGGGCTTGCATTCACGAGTAATGGAAGGCAAGATAAGAACTGGATACCAGAATTTGAAAGGCTGGTGCAGGAATGTGAGCTTTGTGCTCTTTGGTTGTCATGAAACGAGATTTGTTGAAAAAGGCAAAGTTCTAAATTTTCGAAACAGTTTTTGTCCTCATTCCCACCCATGATCATGAATTGTGTGTCATGACCAAAAGAGTGCAATTGCAAGTGCAAGCATCTGAAACGAGTTTTCTATAAAGAATTGAAGGAGCTACGCTATTTGAAAAGGCGGATAGCTCTAAGATTCAAAAACCTCTAAACATCAAGCCGCTACTTCTGTGAATTGAAAGATGTCAGCTTAGATAGTTAGGCCATGTTAGCAGAATGCCTTTGAAAAGACTTTACAAACATGCTTTACTTGTCAAAGAAAATGAGAAAAAAGACCAGTTGGACGATCCAGAACTCTGAACTTGATGGATCAATCAATTACATTGGATGGAATCGCTTGGGACTTTTTGTAAGCAAAATGATGGAGGTGATGGAAGACTATGAACTGTAGCAGCCTAATCCCTAGCTGCTGCCTCTCTAATCCTCACAGAAAAGCGGGACATGAAGAGAGAGATAGAGAGAGAATTCTAGTACCATTTCTTTCCACTTAAACTAAATATTAAATGCTGAAAGTTACTTTAATATGATGTAACTTATAATATGTATGATGAAGCATCATTGTCATTGTTATTACACTGCATTTACCAAAAATTTTTTTCAAACTTGAGGCGTATTTTTATTTGAGGTTTATTTTGATCCTAGGAATGAAATACCAAATTTTCGAATTGGTTGTTTTTTTTACATTTGACTAGATGCATAAATGCATCAGTATCAAATATGATTTTTACCGAGGCAATCTATTCCTACTTATACTTGTAATACTATGATGATAAGTAGTATATACTAGGTTTTTGAATCTTCACCATAGCATTATGATATTCAGTAAGGAATGCTTTGTTTATATTCAGTTGATTGGATATTACTGACTTCAAAATTTTCCTTACCAACAATATTTTTGTGTTCCATATATATTAAACTGATTGTTCATATATACTGACCACTTATATACAGTATACATTGCTGACTATAACACATTATCATGATTGGAACATGCAATATGATATGCAACTTTTGGATACTTACAACTATAAATCTCAATTGAAATCACAACTGAATCCGTGCGTTATGCTACGTGGACTACCCTGGTGTCTTTTCTTTCTTCTGTTTAGGACTTGCTAACATCAACAAATGAACGAAAATGGCACAATGAAACTACTGATGGGGAATTTGACTAGATGACTATAACTAACAGGTCCATTCCAATCTCTAGTTGTAAAACAAGTTAGCTTTTTTTTAGTATATTGAAACTATTTTCATGTAGTGAGTTATTTTGTTGTTACAGCACTGGTGAATACTAAAATGGGTTAAAAAAACAGCAACATTCTAAATACATTAAACAATAAGACTATTATTGTTAACAAAGTGACTTGGCGCAGGGAGCATGCGCAATCAAATAAGCAAAGGTTGCAGTGATGTCACTCATTTTCTAAAATTTTAAATTTATTATTCAAGCTATAGGTTTGGGTTTGGGCTCAAGGCTAGGATTATCCTTTAGGTTAGGTTTTCTAGGTTTCATTACAAAATTCTGCTCATACGGAATGTGCGCCAAGCTTTTTCCTACTTTGAAGTACTGTTAGCTGTTAGTGGTAGTTTAACACCGAAACACCGTTGAAATGCTTCAAAGCAACATTATTTCTGCTCTACTAAAAAAATTATCAATTCAAAATGTAGATTTACAAAAAGAAAAAGTAGAGGAATGACACATTTAATAACAGATACCAGCAACAAATAAGCCTACCGGTAATGAGATACCGGTATGAAGTATACCGGTACATGTAGAGAAATTTTGCATTGATATGATATCAAGAAAGAAGAGAAAAACGTTAACAATTAACAATTTCTTGTCAATTATTCCTACTGTTCTCTGTATGCTGGTCTATCTCAACAACATTAACAATGCATCTATCCAAGCCACTTTTATTTTTAGCCAACCAAAAACTGAAAAAAAGGTCAACTTACCTGCAGCTTTAAACTAGATTTGTTGTGTTGACATAAACTTTTTCCAATAAAAGACACTAAACGAGAAGATCCTGGTAAAGCTTGCATGGTATTATAGTCTGCTAGTGTTCCCAGTAGGTTAAAATAGCCTAGCTAAAGCTACCGGTACTGAGCTAGACTACTGTATGAATCTTTTAGCTTTGGCAGGTTAGAATGTACAATTGCACAGTTTGGTATAAGTAAAGTGAATGAAGTAGGCTGGCCTACAGTACTTAAATTGCTTTGTTAATGTTTTGTAACTTTGAATTCAGAATCTGCAGTTAACTTAGAATAGGCCTACTGACTGAAGACAAGCTAACCCTATTTCTATAGGTCTACTGAAGCATCACGGGTGGAATTACGAAATCTTGCGCCAGTTGTAAATGAAGCGTAGAAAAAAGCAAAAATAGCTTTGGCGCTGCGCAAAAGCTCCTCGTCAACGTAAACTAAAGCGTGGGACGGTGAATAATAACCATATTATTGCAATGACTAAAAGCGAAAACTTTTTTTAAGATCAAAACAATAAATCAAGGAAAAAGTGAGAAATAATGGATGCAAAGTTTTTTCGCCCAAATCGGCGCGATCCTTGTTGCTTCTTCGTTGATCGGCGTGGCGGAAAAAATGGGTGCTACAACAACTTTACTACTAGCAAGACGCAAGTAGTACCGGTAGGTGAAGGCACGATATTTATTCTGTGGTTGGGGTTGAGTAATACTTTTTTTTAGGGCGCATTGTAGGTTCACTAGGGTCAATAAAGTTGAAGGTCAAGTTCGTTGGCACCAAAATTCGGCGCAGTGTAGTTAAACTGCAGTCTGGGGCACGTCAACAGATTTGTTAAGTGGAGGGGGTCAATTTTTAAAGGCAGTGGCTATTTTGCCATTTGTAGGCAAAATAGTCCAAATGGCTATTTTGCCGCAAGTGCCAAACTAGCCCTAAGCCTATTCCTAACCCAAACTCTAACCCTAATACTAACCCTAATCCCAACCCTAGCCCGAACCCTAACCCAAACAGAGAAAAAACACTATTTTGTCCTTAGAGGCAAAATAACCACTTCCATTTTTAAAAGGAAGTGGCTGGTGTTACGTTATGTAACGCCCATAAAGAGAATAACTAACAGAGCAAAGAGTGAGCGCTCATTTACTCTTTATTGGTTTTTAAATTATCATTAGGGTTTGGGTTAGATTTTGAGTTTGGGTAAGGTAAGGATTGATGTTAGGGTTAGAGGACTGGGGTAAAGGCTAAAATAGCGATTTTTTATTCTTACATAACGTAACAGCAGCCTCTGCCTTTTTAAAAAGCATGTATATATGGAAGTGTCTACTGCACCGTCCCGGTTTCGGACATCAAATCGCTGGTGGACCGGATTGCGTTTTTTGCATTGATTCGATTTAAATACAGCACTTTGATGCATCGTATTCAAGGCTCTGATGGCGTAGTGGTTAATACCCTTGACTACAATGCAAAAGGTAGGGATATCGATTCCCGCAGGACACATGTTTTGAGAATAGCGCTAGAAAGCTATTTCGCTTCAAAGTCCTTTTTTTTCTCTAAAATCTTATTATTAGAGTTGGGGTTAGGGCAGTGATGCCAGCATGAGAGATAGTAAATTGAACAGCAAAAGAAAACGACCGCCGCCGCCGGTGCAGCAGCAATTAGATGTTGGAAATCGGGCCAGTGCAGCAGACACTGCCTATACATATATACATCAAGAAAAAAAATGTGTCTAAGAACGTACACAGATAATATCCACTGCGGTTATTCACCAATGCGATGTAGTATAACATTTAGCCGAATAGAAACACTTCTTTCTAGAAGTTTAAAGATTTATTTTCAAACGTTTAGGGAAAAACTGAACAAAATTATTTAATTCGGACGATCAGTTGCTATTAAGAGAAAAAGTAGAAAAAGTTGGCGTAATAAATAACGAAAACTGCTTCATGGAAAGACAGTAGGCCTATGTCCCCGTTTCTGTTGATGCAAAAAAAAAACAAACTTATGACACATGTGAGGGACTGAGGGTACAAAAAAAAAACAAAAAACACTGAAATATATATAAATTATATGCCAATCAGGTTATGTTACTTGTAATACAGTTCACAGTGGTTAGTCGCAGGTCAGTATCAGAAAAAAAAAACAAAAAAACACACTCACATTGAAGCCCAACATCAAAGATGCAATGATATGTAAAAAAAAAACAAAAAACAAAAAACAGAGCTATGGTGTTAATTTTACAGAGGATTTTAAATAACAAGTACATTCCTGAATGCATTCCGACTGCAAAGTCATTAAACCTTTATCACGACTGTGATTCAGAAGTATAGTGCAGAAATCCTGAACATGCATATTAGAGAAACAGTTAGTTTCTGCTTCACATATCCTTTCTCTGAGCTGATGGGCAGCATCACTAGGCATACTCAAAGAGCTTTTGCATTCAAATAAAATATGGCACATGGTTTGGTCACTTTCACCACAACCGCATAAAGGCATACTGTAAACATCAGGAAATTTATCTAATAAAAAGGAGTTCAGCAAATTATTTGGATAAAAAAAACTTAAATATAAAGTCGCAGTTTACCGGTTAACAAAAGAATCAAAAGAGAGTATCTCACATGACACTATAGGTGCCATTGAATAGCCATTTAGTAGCCACTAATTGTCTACTCTACTTTGCCATTTAAATTCGACATAGCAATTGATCATATGCTTTGTATATGAGCAGCAGTCACTGGACAATTCTGTAAATCTCCGGAAATCATTGCTCAATACAATATGAGAGTCTACGGTAGTGAAGCTGACAGCATGATGATGTAATTTCCAATGTAAAAATTTAAATGCACTTGACAGATGTGATTGTAATATGGAACAAGAATGACCAGAAAACTCAAAAGAGGGATAACATACTATCACGTAGTTTAAAAAGCAATCAGTTCTTTACCCAATTGTAGTTAAATTATGTAAGGAAAGTTGAAGGTTAAGTTTGTTAGCACCGAAATTCGGCGCAGTGTAGTTAAACCGCAGTCTGGGGCATACCCACAGATTTTTTAAGTGGAGGTGGCTATTTTGCCTCTTGAGGCAAAATAGTGTTTTTCCTCTGTTTAGGTTAGGGTTTGGGTTAGAGTTAGAGTTTTCTTCTCCTGAAAATGGCTTGCTAATCCACAAAAAATTATACCTATGCCGCTCAAAATTCCAGGAAAATATTGCTTAATCACAAGATAACAAATGCTCTTCTCACGCCCTTGACTAACTGGACTAGACTACCAGCTGTTTAAGAAGCAAACAGCAAAAGAGTTTAAAGAAACCCTGTAATTCTGACTAATTATGGTAGTATTGAACTATGACATCATAGAATGCATGGTGAGTGTGAAGCAAAATGAAATGTTTAGAGTTAGTAGCCACACACGATAGCCATGGAAGATTTTTAGTTTTAGAATGCCTTTTTAATTGTTTATTCAACTGCTTTGAGCAACTGTCTGTAACAGTTTTTAACTAATGCATGCAGTACATGTTAAGCAGTATAAAGCACTCAATTATTATTATTATTATTATTAATGCCAAATTACCCCTTTGGAGGTATTTACCCACAGGTTAAGAACCACTACTCTAGACCCAAAGTAGCCCTAAATACTATTTTGCTATTCTTAGCACTGTCCTGGTTGTGACTTATGCCTCCCTATCCCTAACCTTAGAGCTGTTTTGCCTCTGTTAGGAAGGTTAGGGAGGCCTAAGTCAATTTTTTATCACCTTAGTCAATTATATAATCACCAGGACAGTATTAGAATAGCAAAATAGTATTTAATTTAGGGCTATTTTGGCTCTAGAGCAGTGGTTCTTAACCTGTGGGTAATTACCCCCAAAGGCTGAAGGGATAGCTTGCATTCTAAAACTAAATGGGGTATATGTAAATTTTTTGAAATTAAAAAGAAATCTTCTCTGGCTATTGTATGGGGCTACCCACTCTAAAAATTTCGTTTTACTTCACTATTACCATGTACTCTATGATGTCATAGTTTAATACTAATTAGTCAGAATTGTAAGTTCTCTTTAAATTGTTTTCCTTCATACACAACTGATAGTCTAGTACAGTTTGTAATAGACATGAGGGGAGCATTTGTTATCTTGCGATTAAGCAATATTTTCCTGGAATTTTAAGTGGCATAGGCATAATTTTTTGTGGATTAGCAAGCCATTTTCAGTTGACAAAAACTCTGTATATGATGATAATAATGTACTGAGTAACAAAAATAGAATTTCTTCAACTTCCCGAAGATGCACATCTTAGAACTGATTTCACCAGTGAGGCTATGGGAAAACTTTGGGCTGATACCAGTATTTAAAATGAATATCCCATTCTTATAATAAAAGCTTTGAGTTTCATTCGATTTCCTTCAACTTATTGCTGTGAAGTGGGATTTTCTTCAATGGTGTTCATAAAGACAAAATATCGAAACAGGCTTGAGATTGATAATGGTATGAGATGTTTTCTTTCCTTCACTCAGCCTAGATTAGAAGTTGGAACGTTTAATAACAAAAAAGCAGCATCAACCTTCCCATTAAATCAAATGCATTTGTAATAAAAAATTATATACCTTATTTTTGTGCACGTTTATTTTGGATTGGAAGCTATTATAGTTGCTGTTTTTCTAACAAGGGTAGCCAAATTAAAATACATCAAAATATTTTAGAAGTAACAGCATAAGAAAGATAAAAAACCACTGCTCTAGAGGCAAAATAGCATTTAGAACTATTTTATTTTGCTTTAAAAGGCAAAATAGCATTTAGAACAATTTTTATGTTGATTTTAAATGCAAAATACTGTAGCATTTTGGACTATTTTTCCTCTAGAGGCTAAATAGCATTTAGGACTATTTTCCCCTAGAGGCAAAACAGCCATAAGGACTATTTAGCCTCTAGAGGCAAAATAGCCACTGCCTATAGTCAAAGTAGGTTTCCCTGTAATACCGTACGTAGTTTCATTTCGTTACGACATAGTTTTTTCAGAAATCCTGGAATACAAGCAATTTTGAAAGTTGTTATTTATGAAAACTGTCTATGAAAGAATGAGTTACTACCAGTGTTCCCTCTAAGTTTTCACCTCCTGCAAAAATGCCGGAAATAGTGCGAACGTCCTAAACTCAATGTGAAAATGCCGGATATTTTCTCATCTTTTTTATCCGGTTTCAATGTGATCTCCAAAAAAAAAAAAAGAAAGGTCATCGCGCCGACGGAGGCATCTTTTTCTCTGATTTTATGTTGATCTCCAAAAAAAAAAAAGTCCTTTTCTGAGTTCTGCAAGTTTTCTCCACGATTTGTGCGACAAACCAGAGTGAGGCGCCGTGAACCACAGCTGTCTATGGTTATTGGCGGGAAACAAAAACGCCGGTTTTTGGCGGGAGAAAAAACGCCGAAATTCGCAAAATTTCAGTGCGAAAATGCTGGAAAAAATTTCGCACTTTTTTGTGCTTATAGGGAACACTGGTTACTACTGTAAGGGGCTGAGGGCTTTCACTGAGCAATTTTTGCGCTGTTTCGGAAAAAAAATTTTAATTGTAATTACATTTTATTCACCAAGTTGCCTTGGCCAGGAGACAGCAAAGGGACCTTTCGGTCTTCGAGTCAAGCTGCCACCTGCCCACCTGTCTATCACACACGGCGGAGGCTTCACACTATCCCTTTTAATGCTGAACGTCAAGCAGGGAAGCTGTGAATACCAATTTTTATAGTCTTTGGTTTGACCTGATCGGGAATTGAACTCGAGTCTACCGCTTCAGTAGCAGACACTCTATCCACTCGGCCACTGATCGGTTTTATTGTGGTCGTTTTAGCGCCATTTGGATGACATTTTGAACGTAGTTAGAGCATTTAAAATAGCTGAATTATTACCGTGAAAGATCGCATATTTGGCTCAAATGTTTTAAGTGACTTGGCTAAGGAGGAAGTTTAAGCCCTCTTAGTCTCCCCTGGTTGCATCACTGATTAAAACATAGTCTATTATTTTTTTATAAATGCTCAATAAAAATTAAGATAAGAAGTTTGTTGTAGAGAAACTGTAGTTGTGATCAAGTAACGTAAAAGTACAAGAGTCTACACGTACTACAGTTCAGTAGCCCGTTGCAGTTGCTTAACAAGTTTAATAATATTACTTCCCTATCAGTCAAAGTGTGTTTCAACTAACTACAAAAGCTTCAACTTTTAAAATAACTCCACACCATCCCCATTTAACATCATTTACACTTGGTTTTTACTGGGTGTAGAATAGTATATATAATACTTCAAGCATATCCTTTGTTTATGGCAATTAAAATTTCGGTATGGCGGAAGTGGTGACTTGATAAACGAAATATAGGGCATATGCTTACGACAGTATGCCCAGTTTAAGGGAATCCTAAATGGTTTGTGATTGCTTCAACTGCATAGAAAAACTTGAAAATCCCAAATGCGTTTGCAGAATAAAAATCTCGAGTTTGATCGTAGTTTTGTTGTGGTTTTCATCTTTAAACAATGGATTTGTTTTCTTTTTTTGCTAAACTGTATTAGGTTTATCTGTTTATTAGTACTGGTAACGCTTTTTACACCAGGGCGATGTTTTTCATCATATAGCCGTCAGTCTCTTTTTAGTGTCAAGCTCTGTTCTGCTCAGAAGTTTATGATCGGATACAATATAATACACATTGTTACATGTGTTTCTGTAAGCAATATTTTAGGTGAAACAAATGCAAAAATCTCAATTGCTTGATAAATATCTTTTGGGGTCAAATTACAGTGCTAAAACAACATCTTAAGTGATTAACAATAACTTAAGTGATTATTTGGTGAAAAGTAAATGTAGCAAATTGTTACAAAATGCGTTATATGAACAAAATTATGTTGTTTTTTGAGTTCTAAAAAAGGGGGGGGGAGTTCTACCCCCAAAGCCCCCCCTGGGTGCGCCACTGACCACAGTATCATATGAAATATTTTGATATGATTGGCTACAACGATCCTATTGTATTGTACCATAATTCTGAATTTTAACTGTTTTAGTACCCCCCATTTTACTTAAGCCTTAATCGTTAATGTGTTTGTAGGCTGAGGTAAGCCTATTTATCTACTGCGCTGTCAATACTGATGTAAAAAGCAGATATGCTACAAGTAGCTATGAATGTTTTGAAGTATTTTGGACCTTATATGAGAAATTATTCAAGATTAACCGCCATCTCTAATAGAGCTACAATTACAAGCATGGAAATAAGAAAATTTTCTGACCAGCCAGAATCAAAAGACATTGCAAGCTCTACTGCACCTGATAACTCTAAGTATCAGTGTCCAGAATATTATTCCTACAATGAATTTTCTTATTATGATACGGACTCAATGTGTGTAACAAAGCGACTACCTCAACCAAGTGCAGATTTTAAAGATTCGACTCAGGCGAAAAAGTAGAATACAGTATGTTTTTCCAGTCAAAAATGTAGGATTGTGTGCTGAGTTATATTATGGCGTAATAATTTGTCAACTACTATATTGTAATCTCTTGGTGTTCTAATTTTACAAATTCACATTCACAACCATATCTGCTGTAAACACCACATGCACAGTGCCTATGCAAAGGCCTAAAATAGGTGTTCTTATTGGCACACTAGTATTTTACGAATGGTTTAATAAGTTACCAGTAGGTCCTAGATTTTTATGTTACAGATTGTGTATATTGGTTTTTGAAGATTGACATGTATTTATAAACTTTAGAATTAAGCATGGTTAACTATAGCACTACCAGGTTGATAGTAGATGTTGTCTACTGTACTTAAAAGTTTTAAATATGAAACAGTGTGAACTGATAGTTGATATGACAGAATTCATAATTTTGCTTGTAAATTTCTTTCAAGAAGTAATGCTAGTGTTGCTTCCAAAATTCATTAATTAAAATTTTCAAAAATTAGTAACACCTAATACCTTGTGTAGATGCTAACTATGTTACCACAGTTAATACTTACTTGTTGTACTCTGATAGTGGTAGAATCAGCCAGTACTGTAAGTAATAAGATATAAGCTGCAATATGATATTCCTACAGATGTCAGTGCTTTTGATCAAAGTTGGATATATTTTTTGCTTTTTTTAAAGAGACACTGATGCATAAATATTATGTGTGGGTTTCTTATCACAGCACAAAGTGATTGTTTTACTTACTAAACCTTTGATCTGAAACAGTTGTATTTTAAGAGGAAAAACGTTAGATGAGGTAGGTCTATTTATAGGTTTGAGTTGGGGCTGGGGTTTGGTTTCTTTGGATAAAGTCTAATCAATTTTTTTGTGAATTAAAGCTTGCTCTGTCTAATCTATAATTGTCCAAATAATTTCTCCTACTTTGTTGAATTTAATCTGTAATACAGTGTCAATAAAAGAATGCTGAAATTTTGGATCAGTGTTTTCAATTGATTCTGAATTCATAATGGCCAAATTTTTGATGCTGATATTTTTGAAAAAACATTACTAGATTCTGTTTTTCTTTAAATATGGCAATTTGTTCTTCTTTGAATATGGTAACACATTTTACCGTACAATGTTATGTTGTTTTTTGTTTTATTTAACAATTAGTTACTGTTCGTTTTGGTATAATTCTACATGTGGTAGTAGGACTCATTTTAAAAGATTGCTTACTAATATGAAATATTTTGATGTTTTCTCACCCATATTTGTTTTTCTTTTAGATCCAATTTATTGCGTACGTTTTTGAGTAAGAGTGTGAAGCAAAAATTGCTTTGATTCTGGGATAGATGTGTGAGCTGTGAAGAGTAAAACTGTATGGTGCTGCTCACACTAACAATACTTTACTGTCAACATGTTTGCTCGACTGTTAACGAGGCCTTTATTTTTGACCAGTACATGCAGCACATCTTATCAACAAGTAGCAGCGTATTTGGCACCTTCCTTACCAAAGGATGTAAGAAAAAGGTTGGAGAAGCACAGAAAAGTCAATTTAACTGAAGAAGATTTTGAAGATTGTGATGATTCTGTTGAAAGATTAGAAATAAAACGCGAACGCTGGGCTAGGTTCGGTTCCCAGTCAGGTGTTAATTTCAAAGAGTTGTTTCCTACTATGAAAGAAATTGCTGAGGAGAAAGATGCTGAAATACGTTGGTGGCCAACTCTCCAGCAGATGCAAGCTAACATCAAATTAAAGAAAGAAGAAGAATTAAAGCAGCAAGAAGAATACGAGCGTAAAGTTGCTGAAAACATGGCAAAAATGCCAGAATGGATTTCCAAATATGAAGCTGAACAGAAGTCTTTACTAGAAAAAGAGCGTGAAAGAGAAGAAAAACAAATGATTGAAGAAGATGAAGCAAGAGAAAAGATTGGATTCGATGTACAGTCTAAACATCCTGTCCTGCAGCAATATCTCAGCCAGCAAAAAGAAAAACTGAAGAAAGAGAAAAAGAGGTTGTTAAAACTGGCAAAAGCTTCGTAGCAGCTTGCTTGATTATTGACAGGATGGTATTGTACTTTAGGAATACAATAATTGGTTGGGACAGATACGGGTATTTACCGGCTACCGTGTTGAATCGTGCCTCAATTGCAACTATGTCTCAATATCGAAAGTATTTTGTACCGGTACTGATATTAAAAACGATAGCCCTGAAAACTGGTCTCACCCCTGAAAGCTGAAACGGTGTAAACTTTGACTGAAGAATGAAAAAGGTCCACGATTCTGCATTCTCAAATGTTTAGAAATCGAATCATATCATACTGCTGTTATATCCCCCCCAAAAAAAAATATCTGTGCATTTTCGTTGATTAATAGGTCAACTCATAACATGCTTCAAATACAACAGGAGTGTTGAAACGTTTTTGAGGGAGGGCCAAATTAAACTTTGTTAAACAGCTTGTGGGCCAACAGGTCTTTGATAGCACGATTGTGCGAGCCAAAAAATTAGACCAAGACCTTTTGTCTTAGCCAACAGATCAGAAAAGAGATCTTCATAGGTGTTTTTAGAGCATTTTAGACCAAACAATGCTTGAAGGTTAAAATAGAACTGCAGGGTAACTTGAGTCTAAAAAAGTTGGAGACCAGGCGTGGGCCGGATATAATTTCATCAAGGGCCGCAAATAGCCCTACTTTAGACATCCCTGGTGTAGAAATCTTACAAATCGGTGGGTATATCTTACTAATCGGTTTTTGTAAGATATGCACACCGGTGTTTGGTCTTTTAAATTTCTTTAACAATTATGATGTATAAATTTAGTGAAAATATTCGATATTTTATTGCTTGGTCTTCATTTTATTGTTGAAACGCATTTGTGCTGATTTGTTTTTTTCAGAAAATATATCATCTGTTGCAGGTTCAGTAACTCATTACTGACTAATTACTGCGTTTGTTTAACAATCAAACTACAATTCTGCTATCGTCGTAATTTAGTTTTTTTGGTTTTGCGCTTTTTTCGGGTATGTCGTGATGTCAAACCTCATTAAGGAGCTTTTTTTTGTCGATTTCGTTCAAACTGCTAAAGTTTCATGTACTGTCAACCTGGGGCGGCGCCAGCCCGAAATGATTGGGGAGGACAAAATCAATAAAAAAAATAAGGCGTATTTCTGAGAAATTTTTGTTCAAGAGCAAAAAAATGTATCTTTTAAAATGGTTGCTTTTCGTGTTATTTTGGAACAATGAAGAGAAGGAAAAATTTTATAACCAGCTGTAGTTTATTTCGAAATAATTTCGTAATGACATACCAATACAATAAGTTCAGTTAGGGGATGTGGGGGAGCTCTATGAGCTCTCTCAGCGGGGTCCGAGGGAGAGCCCCGAAAGCCAACATATTTTAAGCTTTCATACGGTCTAAACTGTCGCAGATTAGCTGAAAGTACTCAATAGGAAACTACCAGTTTATGCAGTTCCTATGTTTAAAAATGGTGGTCAAGTGAGCTTCACATAGCAATTCTTCAGCACACATTAAGTAAACTTTGCATCCAGTTGATGCGGGAGTGTTTTGGGTCAGAGGGTCAACTTAAAAAAAGCTTGTCCAACTCGGAGGGGTTTCACGCTTAGGTAGTCCTTAGCAATTATGCATCCAGCTATTGAACGTTTATCGAGACCAGTTTCATAATCATAGAGTAAAGGGCTGAAGCCCCTCCCGTATAGCTAGGTCACTTAGAAAATTTAACCCAAAATGCATACTTTTAAAAGCGTTTTCAACTTAACTAAAAAATAAGAAGGGGCTGAAGGAGCTAAGTGATTCAATTCTGTGAAAGGGCTTCTAAATCTCCGCAATTAGCTGTTTAAACGGTTCCTCAACCGTGCGAAATGTCATCGAAATGGCGTAGAATTTGCTACTTAAAAAAAAAATCACAAAACAGACCCCCCATGTGTGAGATGCGGACTTTAGCTTCGGGTTCAAAGCCTGCTCTTCCTAAGCAAAATTCTGGTTACGCACCTAATCGAGATTAATTTTAATTAGATTACAGGTGGAAGCCTCTGAACGGAACCTCCATCTTCTGGAGACTTTTGATGGGGGTCTGAGAACGAAGTTTCATGCCACAGAGCGATTTTTTTGATTCAGAAAGAAAAAATAAATTCAACGCGATTTGAATAAAAATCTTTCACGTTTATGGAGCCATTTGAAATAATATCGCCCAATTAATTTACATTATTATTCAAATGTGCACAAAAGGTGAACGTTGCAAGATAAGACATTTAAATTATATCTTGTGGCGCGTGCGTTATGTCAAACCTGCATCATATAAATGCTTTTGAAAATTGGGGAGTGTGCGTTATATTGTACAGACATAACACAACCAAAGATGGGTGCATTTTGATTAGACGGCTAAAGCCTTTTTCACAAAAGCTGCTTTTGATGAATTCTGCGGAGCCAAAAGCCCAACAATGATGTAATACAAATTTTGCACGGTAGTCAATAGTTTCTTGTTCATTTTGTCACAACCACAGCTAGAACGGACTGCAAATTTTGCACCTATATAGTAGTTAATTAATGAAAGCAGCTTTAAATCTGTAAAACTAGTGAAGCTACAGTACGTAATTTATGACCCAGTAAATTAGCTTTGGAATAACTTGAATCTAACTCGTACTAAATGACGTCACCCCCCTATACCCCTCAAAAAACTCATCGGGTTTGGCCGAACTGGAAAAATGACCCTAAAAGTAAATTGAGCGGACATGTCTTTCCCAATCCTCCCCGTGGCGCCGCCTTTGTTGTCGACGTAAAAGATTTACACTCATGTAGAACTTGAACTTCCTGTAGTATTGACTATTGATCGATTTATTGTTTTTCGTGGAATCAGTGCTATTCCAAATCTATCATTGTTTTTATGTTCTATAATATAGAGATACTAGAATGACTCTGTATGCAATTCTCTTCTTGATATTTGTTAAATTGTTTTCGCAACGCAAAAGTAATACCGCAACCGATTCGTTTCGACGTTGCCATAGTTTCATGAAGAACTGCTTATTTAATCGTCTTGGTAGCATTAGATGTTAAACTTAATACTGCGATTTGTGTGTTTTAGGTTTGGCATTTGCAATAGATCTAAATGCAAGTGATTGATATAGTTGCCCACCGTATAGCTACCTCTAGAGAACGGATAAACTTAGTTGTTTAGCTTAGACTTTGCATTTTGTATCAAGTTAGTGACAAGAAATGTAAGTGAAGTTGAGTATGTGTGACAAAGTGTCGAAGAGAATATTAATGAGCTTGAACGGCTTGACTGCCTCTGCTGGAATCGCTGGAATTGTCGGCGGAGTCGTTATGAAAGTCAAAACATTTGCTATCTTTCAAAGTGTCCCGGTCGGTGAGTGAAATAAAGGGCTATGTTTCTCGCGTTAATGGTCCCTGGCTATAGTGTATTTAGGGTGTGCATTAGGGTGGTTCAAAACTACACTTTTGCTTCAAAATCAAGAGGGGACCCCCTAAATTTTTTCCAATTCATTAAAAAACGCCGCACAAAAAATTTCAGCTCGATCGGTTGAGAATTGGCCGAGTGAATCCACTTAAGTTTTAGGGGGGTATCGGCGGCTTTTTTTTGGGGGGGGGCAAAATAACATAGGCGATAATAACTTTTGATCTATACATCGTATAAGTACGTGTGACCACTTAAAATTCGCAGAATGACAGTAGCTTGCCATTTATGACAAAACTGAAAAATTGCTGAGCAATTGGTTTTGAAAAGACAATGTAAGTGAAACTATAGACCGAAAAACAAGTAAAAACATTTTAACAATAAAGAATGCGCTTTCAAAATTAATGTCAAAATGATACATAATCTTTCAAAACCTCCTGTTGAAGTGTTACAAAGGCGAACTGGCTGAAGTTGACTTTCAACCTAAAATCAGGACAATCTCGGCGACTTTTTTCAACGCAGTATGATTTTATTAGAAGATAATCTAATAGTTTCTGGGAAGTTAACTATTTTTTGGAAAGGGTTGAGGTCAACAAAAACTGGAGGAGATTGGTTCCTGGTCGAGTGATGTCTTCAAAATCAGATGAACTTGTGCTGACAGTTGATGACTAATCTTCGCTGCTTCTACTTAAGTTTTGCTGTGAAGAGGATGCAACTGCTTGGTGCTTTCCAACTTGGGTGCTCTTGTCTTTTCAAATTCTTCTTGCCGGGTTAACTTGCGCTTCAGTTTTTCTACTAGCTTTACACCCTTTTCACTAAAAGCAGCTTGATGGAATCCTTTTTGATCCAGAATAGTTATATTCTTCAACACAGAGGAGCTGTTCGATATCATCTCTTGAAATATCGAAAAGCTTGTTTGGCGCTTTGGGATCGGATCCTCATCTGTTTTTAGCACTTGATACAGATTACTCATCTTCCCATGGGCGTCGGCAAGGGGGGGGGGGGCATGGTTTCTCCTGCATTTTCACCCACTTCTCTTAAACCTCCCTAATTTCAAAAATTCTTCCATTTTTAGTACTTAGTTAATACTGGATTCATTCTTATTGCCCCCCCCCCTGAAAATTTTTCTGCCGACGCTCTTGGTTCTTCCGCACAGTCTTTCGACTCACGTAGCAAATATAGCCAACACTTGCACCTTCAGCAACATTTTTCCACTCTTCAATAACTTCATCGAGTGTTGCGTTCATTTCTTTTTTTGTAGAACACTTCCAACTTTTAAATAGAACCTCCTGATTTTGGACAAGTTCTCAGATATTGGTTGTTCTCTCCCTACTCCACTCCACTGCTGGATGTCTTTGCATAAAATCATTTTCACAAACAATTAGTGCAGCAGACTATTGAACGAAGTAAATTATTTTACGTTTTTTACTTATTACTCTTTTACCTGCATAAATATGACTTACGAGTAGCAACGGTAAAAGCCATAAACTGTGAGGTATTTTTGCGATCTGAGTACTGTGGCTAGCAGAGCTGGGCAAGTCCGCAAATCCGCAACTGCGGACTAACGAGAAAAGTTGCGGACTTTGGCAGTTTAAATTGCGGACTTGCGGTTGCGGACTATTTTTAATTTTAGTCCACAATTCCGCAAGTTTTATACAAATATTGAAATTTCTTATTATTTTCGTAAAATATTCACGTTTTTACCCAGTCAAACATGAGAAATCAATTTAATTTTTTCGAGTTCAAGTTCGGCAAAAATCTCAAGTTATTCGAGTTCAGGCTGACATAAATACTAGGTCTGCTTTTCGACTTAATCGCTTTCTTTTTGTTGACATGCTGTTTGGTAACGTGAGAAACGAATACATGCCGTGTTCTCATCTTTTATGCAAATAATTGGTTGATTTTTTAGAACATTTTAGAACTACCTTTTGTGCTTGTTTTAAGAATCTTCTAGAACTGTCATTGTGGTAATTTTAACTGTATTGTCTTTAGACCTTTAATCTCATAATCTTTAAGTCTGCAACTAGTGCTCAAATTGGATAGTCTTCGACAGTACGAGTGATGTGGTGTCTCAAATTTTCGTAGTTTAGTGTATCGAGTTAGATGTGTAGTAAGTTGGTTGCTAATGTTTCTATTTCTATAGTGAGACCTCGAAGCAGTTTTTTAGTAATTTAGTCTAGTATAGTGTTAGTATAATCAATAGCGTAAATTTTGGTCTAGTAAATTTTAGTTAATTCATTGATATTGATTTGGCTAGCTGATAATTGACTTCCTTTTTGCCGTGCTCCTTCGGATGAATCAAATTTTTGGTGTTCTGTGAGGAATAACATTGTTATATTTATATCCAAAGTGTGGTATGACTACAGAAATATGAAGGATACGGCGCGCGGCGAGACAGGCTATTACAAGCGGGTCTAACCTGATTCAAATTGGAGTCAACACTGTTTTCTCGAGTTCGGCAAAACAACCGACTTTTGGGTTTAAGTTCCAACTTGCAGCCCTGGTTCAAAGTATGGCTTTGTTGTTTTTTACCGTGAGTTTACAAAATTTGCCACTGAGGTATCATTTTTTGTACTGGTAGCCAGTGCCGTCGCTACGGTGAGGCCAGGGGCGCCGTCCCCCCCTAACGACTGCTTGTGCCCCCCCATTTTGGTTCATTCAGAATGCTTTTTCGGAGCATCGCGTAACGACAAGACCACAGGCAATAATGGAAAAAGGAATAATAATTTTCAAACATGATTCTCGTTTGAAGTTTTCTCGATTGTTTGCAAAATTGCTGGCCACCAACTGCTTTACATAAATGTGACCCAATAATCCGTCTTATTAACACGCCTTTACGGATGTGTCGCGAAATAGGGATGTATGCCTACAAAAGCGTTACCGATATTTCGTTAGTGATTATGACCTGAAACAATACGTAAAAACACTTTTTTAAAAGACCAGCTGTTTTTTTTTAGAGCACGCTCAAGATTTAATTTAGTTCGAAGTCAGTGGCGCAATTAGGGGGAAGAGGCTAAGGGGTCATCAACCCCCTTTAACCAAGTCATTTACAAAATATAACCAAAAAAAGAATAAGCGTTTAAACGTGTTTTGGACTTGACCTAATGTATATGGGGGCTCAAGAGGCTAGACAATTTAAATCGTTCAATGACTTCTGAATTTTAGCAATTTACTGTAATTATTGATATGGTTTTAAAACGTGCGAAATGTGATTCAAATGGCGTTAAAATCGCTATTTTTGCCGCAAAATCGCAAAAATCACCCAGCAGCTAAGCCCCCTCTGTAGCGCACTTGAGTAGCAGCGGTTTGTTCAACACGGGACCTAAATTAGACAACTTTTGTGCAAAAAACATTTACTTTAGTTCAAGCCCCCTCTTCTCTTACTTAACAAAACCCTGGTTGCGCTTCTGGTCGCAGTCATTTCTGTAGACATATTTTTCAAGCGATTATACCGGCCGCATGCGAAACGAGCTAATAAACGCTGCCGGGCTTATATGTATCTTTTTCCAAAGATGAATACAAAATTGTAGCTTTAAAATATCAGTTTTTATGTGCAAAAGTTCAGTCCATTTTCGGCTAGGGCCCTCTGACTTCGTTTGGTCTGGCGACGGCACTGCTGGTAGCGTGTGCTTATCTCATTCCTAGAGTATTTATTGAAACTAGGGACTAAAAATTTAGTAATACGATTAGTGATATGAATGTGTTTTTTTTGCCTTCTACTGCCTTTGCCTTTTCCTGCCTCGAAAAAAATTGTTTTCTTAGAATATATTGTTGCAAGCGGAAATGCGGATTGTGCTTTGCTATTTGAAGGCTTCTCACTGTAATTCAATGCCTTTTAATCTTCAAATCCCTAGCTTCATTGTAGCATTTTTGAGGGTTCGCCGGAGGGTTGTGCATTATGCTTCCACGCAGTTTAGGCACCTACTGTATAAGCAGAAGCGCAACCAGGAGGGCTGGGGGCTAAAAACCCTTAGTCAAGTCACTTAAAAACTTTAACCAAAATTACAAGCGTTTGAGTTTTGAGTTGGACCTGAAAGTAAGAGGGGCTAGGCTATTCAATTCTTAAGTTTGCCATCCGAAAAAGCAGCTCAATAACAAGTCATGCTGCGGTACATTTACTACAATCAACGATTGTGAGTAATTTCTTCTATTGCGTGGAATGTATTCATCATGCGTTTGCTATACTTCCCACAAGTCACAACTTTTGACTTATTTTTGCCAATCAACTCTGAGCAGTTCACTTCGGGACGTGGTTGATTGCAAAACTTTTTCACTCGGTTCATAAAAAGTTGCGGACTTGCGGTGCGGACTTCAAATATTACGAAGTTGCGGACTTCAAGAATTACGAAGTTGCGGACTTGCAGTTGCAGACTTCAAGAATTAGGAAGTTGCGGACTTGCGGTTGCGGATTCAAGAATCTGGAAAAGTCGTTGCGGACTTGCGGTTGCGGACTAAGCATTTAAACGTCCAATTGCGGACTTGCGGTTGCGGATTAAGAAAATTGAAATTCGGTTGCGGATTTGCGGACTTAAAAAAAAACTTGCGGTGCCCAGCACTGGTGGCTAGCATCTATCTTAACCATAACCTTACTCATCAAATTTACCGAAACATGCCTTTTGTGCAATTTAGTTACAATCTATTTTATCCTCGTGGATTATCATCAGTACACCAGTATCAATGCAATGTTCCATACACTGACGCAGAAAAAGTTTTGCATCGTCTCTAACATAGCAACTACTACTCGCCGATTAGTGGTCGAGTGGATAGAGCGTCTGCTACTGAAGCGGTAAACTCGGGTTCGATTCCCGGTCGGGTCAAACGAAAGACTATAAAAATTGGTATTCACAGCTTTCCTGCTTGACGTTCAGCAATCAAAGGGACTGTGTGAAGCCTCCACCGTGTGTGGTAGACAGGTGGGCAGGTGGCAGCTTGACTCAAAGACCGAAAGGTCCCTTCGCTGTCTCCTGGCCAAGGCAACTTGGTGAATAAAGTGTAATTACAATATTACAACTTATATTTACCAATATTACCTGTGTCAAATAGTCGAAAGAAAGGTCTTGAAAATACCAACCCAGTAGGATACTAATCGATCAAGTTATCCAATTACTGGTAATATAATTAGTATGAAGATGACGCAGTGGGAGTAATGCTGATTGCTTCTATTATTATAAAAACATCGGTTCGTCCGAAACGAAACAAAAGAAAAATAAATCGTTATTAATAGCACTTGTCTTTTGATGTTATGGTATTGGCGGTATCTGGTTTTTCTTAAGCTAATATAGTTAATGAGGTATCGTTAAACATTTTGATTTGTTGAGGCTCACTGATCGTTTATTTCACCATTCCCCCACACTATTTTTTTATAAATGGGAGTGCACAGTTTGATCAATTGCTGTAGTTTTCTGGTGGGTTGGCGTTAATGTTTTTCAAAAAAAAAAAGCTGATCGTATCACAACACAAAAATAGTTTTGTTATAAATAGCAAGCTGCGGTCATTCTGCGAATATTAAGTGGTCGCACGAATATTAAGTGGTCACACGCATAGGGGGGCAAGTTAATGCAAAACGTTAGCTTCGTTAACCACTAGTCCGTTAACAAACTTCACACCTCCGTTAACGTTAATCCGTTATTTTCAGCTTTAATTAACGGAAGTTAATAAAGTCCGTTAATCCGTTAACATTTTGCGTGTAATTTACATTTCGTTTTATTCACTCGCTTCTAGAACACGATTGACGCTGTTGAGCTGATTGTAAGGAAATAGTTATTGCTATGGTGGTCTTTTTGTGTTTTGAAAGTTACATTTTACAGTCTAATCTAATTTCAAGATAAAAACAAGTTCAAATGCACTAACGAAGCTGCAAGATATTAACGATAAAAACCTTAACGGAAGTAAACAGAACTTAACGGAAGTTACTTAAGTCCGTTAACAGCACTTAACAGAAGTTAATTTAGTCCGTTAAGATGAAAAAACTTTTTTAAGGATTAACCAGTTAATGAAAAAGTTAGCTTCGTTATTGACGGATTAACGATTAACGGACTTGTGCCCACCTATGGTCACACGTATAGATCAAAAGTTATTATCGCTTATGTTATTTTGCCCCCCCCCCAAAAAAAGCCACCGAAACCCCTAAAACTTAAAAGTGGATTCACTCGGCCAATTCTCAACCGATCGAGCTGAAATTTTTTGTGCGGCGTTTTTTAATGAATTGGAAAAAATTTAGGGGGTTCCCTCTTGATTTTGAAACAAAAGTGTATTTTGAACCACCCTAGTGTGCATTGTATCTTGTCTAGTTGTCTTCTCTCTTAGAATGTAAGAACAATTACTTTTGCACAAATTTTTAACGAAGCAAAGATATGCCCCCTTCTTCCAGCTGCCTTCAACCAACTATACGCTCCTGCAAACATCACACGAAACACCCTACCAGAAACGAAAATTTTTTTTGATTTTTTCCTCAAATTCGGCGGAATTTCCATCAAAACACGGCTTCGAAATTGTGAAGACATTTCTTGGTCTTCATATTGATTAGGACCGAAAAAGCCCCCCGCCCCCTTCCGCTTAGCGAAATCCTGTCTACGCCACTGGTCATGCAGGCGTTTTTGCCAGCAAATCTACGCATCTCGCGACTGAAGTCCTTATTATTGTTAGAAGATTTTATAGTAATGAATTTGAAAAAATGAAACCGTAATACAACTTCAAAACCGGGAGTTTCCTGGAGGCTAAGTCCACCCCACTCATGATTCTCATGCGTAGCTTTAGACCTGCCTAAAAATCTATTGCCGTTTCACTATCTCTGTAGAAATGTTGAATTGTAGTGATTTTTTTTTTGAAATGAGATTTCGCTTAAAGGGGGTGAAGCATCCTGCCAGTCAGGTGCGTAGCCAGGAATTCGCAAAGGGGGAGGGGGGCTTTTTTGGAAGCTGGAAACAACAGTAAACGAGCTTGACCCATATTTTCATCAGTCTTGAATCAGATTTAGGCGGTTTTTCTGTCAAAATCAGGTGATCTCAAAAAAATTGAAACGGTATTTTCGACCAAAATTAGGTGATCTCAAAAAAAAAAAAAAAGTCTTCACCAAAATTCAGGCAGTCTTCAACATTTTCCTGACCAACCAGAGAAAAAAAACTCCCCTTTTCTGGTCCACATCAGAACAAGTCCTGCGCAACTTCTCGCCAATCCTATTGGGGGGGCTATTTTCATTTTTGGAGCAAAAATCGGTCTCAAAAGCACTAAAAACGTGGTATTTTGCCTACTTTTCAGGCCAATGGGGGGCTCGAGCCCCGCTTCCCCTGGCTACGCTACTGCTGCCAGTTCCGGTATCTTACGATAGCTGAAATCGAAATTTGATTTTTGAAATTTTGTTCTCATTTTTGGGTTGACTTGCGAAGATGTTCAATAAATACAGAGATATCCTCCTAAAAGTTTTTGGAAACTCTAAATCTTTTCTGAGCCTCAACTTCCTGGTAAAAAGACAGACTAGATAGCATTTACCCTACCAGTAACTTCACATGATCTATCCAATTTTGGTAAAACCCTCCCCTTTTCTGGAAATTCGGGCTGGGAAAACAAACGTCAGGGTTTCAAAAACTTTTTAGGGATATCTTTTTGTATTTGTTGACTACCTTAGTAACAGCAGCCCCTAAATGAGAACAAACAATTTCAAAAGTTCACTTATGTTTCAAATTTAACTATTGTAAACTACCGGAATTAGCAGGATGCTTCACCCCCTTTAATGCTGCAAAAATTGACTTGTTGGCACAGAACAATTTCCTTTATCAGATCGTTCTTTGCAATGAATAGGACTCGTCTTCTATTTTTCTTTTTCTAGAAGAGGAGCATGTGTACCCGTAGTCTAGTTCCGCTACTGATCCTAATTCCTTTCCCTTCAGATACGCCAATAAGTAGGCATACGGAGCAGGCTTCAACCTGAGTTTGTGGGTTATCCTTCGTGTCACTGCATAACAGTAACATAATCGTTTTTGCTTTCGTTCGAATTATCATTAACTACGTACGTTATGTTGTAGATATGATGAGAATGATGGGGTCAGAAAACGGTAAGGGCTTTACTGTAGTTTTATGTTTAGGCCTATGCAGCTTTATGAACCATTCTTCTTTCTGTTTTAAATTGTATTGCTACCGCCATGTTTGGTTTTACTTCCATTAGTCTACTTCTATCAACCAGCTAGACTCTTAATTGGAACTGGCAATAGAGTTGTTGCTTTTGACAATTTGATCTCTTGCGAAGGTAATGAGCAGATATTTTTTACGTGTTCTAGCAACGGATGCTGTTGAAACAGTTTCTGATTTTGTTCGCACTGCTCCGTATTTCGTTATTGCGTTGGGATCATTCATCCTTATCATATCTATTTGTGGATCTGTTGGCGCGAAATGGGGGAAAATATGGCTGCTACGCGTAAGTAGAGTTGCAATATTCGTTTTCTTGTTTTACGTATTACAGCCGCCTTTTTAGATGATAGTTTTTTCTCATTTAAAACTAATCTAAAAATAAACGTTTTTAGCTTATGCAAGTTTTCATCTCAAAATTTGTCTTTTTAATCCTTCGAACCAAGTCAGCTGACCGCCGCCAACATCAGGACTAGTTGGCGGTCAGTTGTCGTGGACCCACTGTATTGAAATTCAGTTTTTCTCTGAAATGTTGCTGCTGGTTTTTAGTGCATTGCGGCTCGTATACGGGTGTAGCTGGAATCTCAATATAGGTAAGCCTTTCTGTTAGAAAATAAATGATATCCTGTGGAAAGGTATCGGAAACTTTCGACGCTAAAATAATTCGTATGGCTAAATATTTTACCGATTCAAATCTAGCAGTGTGAACCATATGACTTAAGAGAGTGTAAACTTGCAGCATTAATAACGGGAATTTTTTTCAAGATTTTAAAAAGAATTAAAGAACAAAAAAGGCGTTTTTTCAGGTCTACAAATTAATTTTGCTTCTGCTACTCGCTGCTTTTGGAATTCTGACGTTTTTAATCTTTACCAAGCAAGACACAATTCAAGGAATGACCGACACTTTTTTGGAGAGTGAGTTGCGTCTTACGCATGGGCATAAGTAGCGAAATGTTTTTCAGGAGGAAATGCAATAATAGGGCCTATTCTGCACTTCTAGTTGCATATAAATCTGAAATAAAAAATCCATTAACTTTAAATTACAGTACTGTTCTTTGAACCCGTTCTGCCATCAATTTTTCATTGACCACGTTTTTATGTAGAGCACAAGTTAGGGGAGCTCGCCTCCACATAATTCTCCCACAGCTGCAGTTTTGTTGAGGATTAGCAGATTTTTTTAGAGCGTAATTTACGATCTTGCTGTGAAGCAGAATTTGATTTAGTATAAAAGTTGGATTGGTTTTCAGGGGCTAAGCAGCCTGCTGAGTCAAGACCTGCCTTCTAGATGCCCCTACTTTATCTGAAACTCCATTTAAACGATTTTTTTAGCCTAGTCTAGTAAAAGCTATTGCCGATAAGGGATTTTTTTAGCGCTTTTTACAACTTACACGAACCATAAGCCGTCTAGTGAACTGATGGACGTCATTCAAGTACAGTTTAAGTGCTGTGGGGTCAATTCAAGCGCAGACTGGAACGAAGCCCAGGCCTGGCAGTCTATGGCTAAGGAGAGAGCCGAAAGCGAGTGAGTGAGGTCATCATTGAGCATTTATGCACTTATGGAGTAAATTCCAAAAAAATAGTTTGAATGTTGAGCCCAGATAAGAATATCTAGCTGTGCTATTAGGTTTCAAAGATGTAGTTTATCGAAGTATGCAGTAGAAGGCCTATCAAAGTCAAAAAAATTTTAGTGTCGAGTGGTTAGAACCTTGGATGATAAAATGCCTTAGCTATGTTTTTTTTGTGCATTACATCATTATGCCAACATTGATTTCACTCCTATGAGGGATGTAGAAGCGGTAAAAGTGTAGCCTGTTGGAGATTTTTTCTCCGTCTCGATTGTCCGTTTTCCGCGAGGTAAGCAGTTGAGTTAAAATAAGCCCCCACACATCACGATCTTTCATCATAGCTTAATATTCTCAAGTTAAATCATTCAGCAATTTATACAGATCTTTGCTTTTCAAGGGAGACTTACCTAGGAACGGAACCAGTGCCGGACAGTTGCTGCATGGAGCCCAAAAATAAGCCTAGTTGTGGCCTCGCCCAACCAGATACGATGAACTTCACCAAGATATACGTTGATGGCTGCAGTGAAATGGTTTGGCAAACACTTAAAGAAAACGAATTGAGCATTGGGATTGGCGCCATAGCACTCGCAACACTGATGCTCTTTTGCATTGTTTTGTCTTGTTCAATAATTTCCTTTGTCCATCAGCCCCCGCAACAACACTACAAAAAGTAACGACACGCGAACGCTTTATTGTAATAATTTTTTAAGCATCTCGCTATAAACCATGCACGTATATTTATTTTTGCTGAAGATGCTCAAAGAACATTGATACTAGATCAAAGCAACTCAGCAAGTTCACCAACCACATGTTATCAAGGTAGCAGTTGGTTAAAAAATTAGTATCTCCCATTTACAAAATAACCCAATTTTCGGCAACGAGTCATGATTACAAATAGAAGAAACTTAGCAGTTAGCACCACGTAGAGAATTGACACAAATAATAATTTAAAAGAGCGGAACATACTTCATGTGTAATCGCAGCAACCTCGCATACAAGAAAGTCTATGCACAAAGACAAGCAACCAATTTCTTGCTCTAACGTTGTCGAATGAACATTGCTGGCAGCTGGTTACAACTTTGCAACTGCTTGCTTTGAGCATTGACAATTGACATGCAGTTTGCAAATTAAGGTTTGGCGTTTTTGAGTTTACCGCCTTATATGGAAAATTTGAAAAAGACTGGTTGAAATAACGAACCAACACGCCAAGTTACGTTTGTTGAAAACAAAAATAAAACGTTAGTGACAAGCCTGGTTGTGTTTTCATATTTAAGCATGTGTTGCATATTTTATTTCAATAAATACTCAACAGTTGAAAAAGCTCACACTGCATGAAAAAACCCGTGTGGTTAATTTTGAATTAGACCCAGTTTCTTAATCGTATCTAATCGTTCGATAAAATAGTCTCTGAACCACTCAATGTGTTCGTGTTTTTCTTTCACAGTTAAGTAAGCGTTTTGTGAAAGCGCTACTATAACCGACGACATGAAATTGCGGATCGGACCTGTTTTAGGACACCAATCACCTTCGTTCAACTTGTCTTCCAAAAATACGTGTTCGTAAAACGGAACAGATGCTTCTTCCTCCATTCCTGAAAAAAATGTAACGGAACTTGAGCTATAACTGATTTGCAGCTTTTAATAGAATCGGGAGTATCCAACTATCCATAGCAGGGCTGCGAACTCGATCGATTTTTATTCGAGTTCGAGTAGTGAAATTTAATTTTTTCGAGTTCAGCAAAATAACCGAGCTTTTTCGAGAAGTTCGCAGCCCTGATCCATAGTCGGATTTACATTGCGCAAGGCCTCAGCACTGTTTAAGAGATTTTAGATGCACTTTTCCAAAACTTTTCATCCAAGCTTGGGGGCCCCTGGCACTCTGCCAGTTTGCCGTAGGTAAATCCGACTCTGGGTACATCTAGAGTAAGTAGGGCTTTATTGAGGTAAGTTATGACACTACGTGCAGAGTAAAAGATACGCCTCAGGCTACGACGTTCTCCAGGTAAACTTTGCTTCTAGTAAATCTCAAAATTTAAGGAAAATGGAGCTTAGCATTAACCAACGCGAATTGAGAAACTAATATCATAACTTCATAGGTGGCCACAAGTCCGTTAATAACTCGTTAATCCTTAAAAAAGTTTTTTCATCTTAGCGGACTAAATTAACTTCCGTTAAGTGCTGTTAACGGACTTAAGTAACTTCCGTTAAGTTCTGTTTACTTCCGTTAAGGTTTTTATCGTTAATATCTTGCACCATTCATTCATCGGACCGGTACAAACCAGTTTGCACTGGTAACACTTGTTGCATATAAGCACGAGTTTTATAGAAAGCGAAGAAAGAAGCTCTTTTTTGTGGCAAATAATAACCTGCAGCTTCATAGGTCTATTAATTATCGCTGTTCACAATTTCCAAAGATTTTCCGATCGCAGCTTCGTTGTGCATTTGAACTTGTTTTTATCTTGAAATTAGATTAGACTGTAAAATGTAACTTCCAAAACACAAAAAGACCACCATTGCAATAAATACTTCCTTACAATCACCTCAACAACGTCAATACGTGTTCTAGAAGCGAGTGAATAAAACGAAATGTAAATTACACGCAAAATGTTAACGGATTAACGGACTTTATTAACTTCCGTTAATTAAAGCTGAAAATAACGGATTAACGTTAACGGAGGTGTGAAGTTTGTTAACGTACTAGTGGTTAACGAAGCTAACGTTTTACATTAACTTGCCCCCCTATGCATAACTTCCATAGCAGAAGATCATAAGGTGTCAAATTTGGCATTCGAAAGTATCGTATGGTATTACGATGCCCTATAGACAACTAACCTGCTTCATTGTCAACGGGAAACTTCCATAATTTTCCTTCATTCGTCCATTTTATTAATTCATCGTAGGGGTCCCAAGCGTAATATTTCGCTGGATCTATGCTGATTCGCTCGTCATTTTTAGCTCTATAATGTTGATACCAATCCAATGCACTCCAAGTGCTCGAGTCTGAGTTTTCTGTCTACACATAAGCACTTTATTCGATATTTATAATTCAAATATCATACGTTCGACCATAACTACAGTATTGGACATCAAGCAAAAAAAAAGAATAAATCTGGAGCGAGAGTGCAAAGCGAAGCTGGAGGTTCATGATTTTATTTTTTATGTAACATCAAAAACCACTCAAAAGTGAACATCTAACATCGGGTGCAGTTTAAACTATAATTTTATAAATTACTTATGGACCTGTCCCACTTGCGATAAAGACTAACAACGCACAAAGAAGATTAAACAAACTCTTAATTCGCAGTCCACAGCGCAGGACATTCCCTTACACAATAGTCAATGGAAAATCCTAAAGAGAAAGTTTAGTTAATTAAGTTTAAAGCTTTGTAAGGAAACATCATAGAGGTAGTTCCTATCCAGGTTGAGGTTGCGAAGGTGCTGCACTACAGCCTGATTACTTTCATATTACCATATTACTCTCATTACTTTAAATAACCGATTTAAATTAATTAAACTCATTTACTTTAAACTCTACCGTTAAGTCTTGCACTTCTGAAAAGTCGTTTTTGTTGAAAATTCCAAGCCGTTCATTAGTGTTCAAATCAAGTCTAAACACAAAAAATGCAAGATAAAACAACTAATTCGAGTAGTAATAATTTTACATGTTTTCTGGAAAGATTAATCGAGCGGTAGCTTCAAACATTCGAATGCTTACGTTGTCGGATAACCAGGTTGAAAATATCATAAAACTAAATTCGATTTCTGCGAAAAAATATTTTTGCGTAGCTTGGTTTAATCGTCTACGGTAGTGCTAAAACTTTTTTGGTTTTATTCAACCCTACCACGAATTTCTGGGTATCCTTCATGCTCGATTAGAAAGTATTTTTTCACCTTCACGCACATTAAAGAGTTGGTTAGGGTCTCTGTTTTGTCTCGCTATTATCCTAACTTATTATTAATTCTCGTTAGTCCCTACCTTAGATTAGCGGGAAAATGCTACAAAATTTTGGCGAAGACTATTTTTTTGGTCTTCGCCTAAAGTCGTCAGAAAATTGCAACAAAATTTTGGAAAATACTGTTTTATTTTGGAAGCAACAAAACCACTGTTGTCGATACTGTTGGATAGAGCCAATACCTACTTATTTGTTTAGGACGGCGGCACTGAATAGTGATTACATCTGACAAGGCTCATCAAAGGTCTACCACTTACTATAATATTCAAGTTGCAATGTTTAAATTCGCTTCGTCATATATTATAGCGTATTTTTGGTGCTTTATAACTAATTATAGGGTTTTGCAGCATCACAAACCATACAGACGTTGGCGAAAAAAAAAAAAAAAAAAAAAACTTAAAAAAGCCCATCGTCTATGTAATGCTACACAGAGTAATTAAGTGTTTGGGAGAGCCAAATAACTTCTGCAGAAAGTGCGTAGTATCACAGCTAAACGGAAGAAAAAGCGCTTGTGCATTCTGCTTTGCACGGTTTCTATTGCCGTAATTGAGGGAATTTTGTGACGTTTAAAGCGCTTATTTCTTTTATTCTCACTCGCGTGCAGACAAGCGCTCCAGGATCAACCAGACAATCCCCTGTTTAGTCGTCACTATAGGACTAGGATTGCAGCTTAAAACAACATTAATAATTCTGAAACAGACTAAAATTACAAACAAGGTACTGAAAAGTATATGCCAATGGGCAAATTTCATTCAGTTTGAAATCTACGCTCTATTAAACCCGCGAAAGCATGTCACAATTCCTTTAATGATAAGTTGTTGCTTCCAAGCATTTTTTGTTTATGCCGGTTTACCCCTCGTTGTTGGTTCACCCTTTTAAAAATTTCATGCACCCTGGGGTGCACCATTCCCCTTTTAAAAAACACTGGTTTAAGCTATTTCGTTCTAATGGTAATTCCAGAGATTGCCGCTCTGACCAGTAATTTTTGAGCAACGTAAAAGTCAATGCTTGAAGCAAACCAGAATATATTAGTAACATAATTAATACATTAATTATTATTAAACTCAATTGCGCGTAGTGTTGTCGACGACCCAATTGAAAAGACAAATCAATCGTCTTCGATCCTGCCAGTGCACCCACTGCAGTCTGTAGCTTTTCAGTCCAGTTAAAGCTCTCGGAATTCAATAATTATTATTATTATTCCCGCCTTACAGCATTGCCGAAAATGTGCGCAACAAGCAAGACATTTAAAAATCGAACTAATCTTGTACCCTAAGTGTCGAGTATACTATACGGTAAATCGAAGCATTTTTATGAAGTAAACTCTTATATTTACAATCTAACGCTTTTAGATTTGCATTTACATTTTATTCACCAAGTTGCCTTGGCCAGGGGACAGCGAAGGGACCTTTCGGTCTTCGAGTCAAGCTGCCACCAGCCCACCTCTCTACCATACACAGTGCATGCTTCGCACTGTCCCTTTTAACGCTTAACGTCAAGCAGGAAAGCTGTGAATACCAATTTTTCGTCTCTGATTTGACCTGGGGCGACAACGCAGAACGTGTCAGCGAGCTCGCAAAGGCCGTTCTCGCTCGCTAAAAAGCGCTAACGAGCAAAAAATCTTCGTAGACTAACTGCCATTTCTGAGCCGTCTCGCCCAACACACGTTAAAACGGCTCGCTCGAATTTCTTTGCGAGATGTTTGTAACTTGTGTTAGTACGTAATAAATATCATTGTGACGTCAGATGCATTTCTACTTCAAAATAATGCGTTCAAGCGTATTGTACGTACTGCATTGTTATGGAAAAAGATACTTTAAGCTATGGGTGATTATTCTACGCAAGCAAATTCTTCAACTGATAACAATTAGTAAATGAACGACATAATTTAATTAGGTATTTTTGGATCAATGTAAAATAAGAACAACTTTTTCCATACAGTAATTTTTTAAATGAAGTAAAGCGCCCTTGAGGTTGTTGGTGGGTAAACTCATATGTTGACAGCAACTTTAGGTCTTAAGGTTTCAAAATTTTTCAAAAGTGAGCAAGTCGAAGTACACTTCCTTTTTAGAACCGGTAAATCTTGAGTTGAGACTAGCTGTTTTTAATTGTTTGCCAATATTCAGTCTCGTTTGTTCTTGATTTTGTAAAAATTTTAAGAGCATCGATGTCAATTTTAGCGGGCATGTTTGAAACACTGTTTAATTCCTATAGCTCTGTCTGCTTAAGACTTAAGTGAAGGCTTTTTTCTTGCTTTTGCAGCATCGTAAAATTGCAAAAGCAAAAAAGCAAGCTTTTTTCAAGTTGAACAACTGCCGAAAAAATTTCTCAATTGCTTGAGCAGAGCAGCAGAGCTTTATAACCTTGAATAGTTGCAATTTTGCTTGCAAACAGAAGAAAATCACTGAAATTTTATCGTTTTGAATCAGCACGAATTTTAGTTTCTTTGATTAGTTTGAATTTTTTTTTTTTGGTTTGTTTTGCTGCCGAGGCTGGCAGTGTTTTTTAAAATTTGTTCTTAAATTTTGAGCAAAAATGAGCCTCGTGTTTTAGAAAATCATTCTTATAAAAGGAGTGTGTTACTATTTTTGTCAACTTGCACTACTTAGCATTTCTTTCTCAATCGAAACAGCAAATGGTTCTCAAGCAATTCGCTTTTTTTTAGCAGTCTAATAGCAAACATGGCGACGATTTGAATTAATTTTGAGGAAAAATTCGCACGAGTTAGAAGCTTTCAACATTTCGCCATTAAATTTCTAACCCAAAAAGATTTCTCGCACGCTTAAAGAGTGCTTCAAGATCCTCTTTAAGTTGGCGAGAAAAATGTGACGTTTTTTTACTCGAACTGCTTTCCGCAATCGCTCGAAGAAACTTAGCGAGAAAGAATGACGTAACGGATTTCGCAAGGCTTTACATACACGTGCAAAAATGACCTCTTACGTTTAGCGAGTATTTCGTTCGTTAGCGCCTCTTAAAAAAAAAACTCGTTATTAAAGCGAACGAGGAAATGTCTGTCATGTGCCCCCTGATTGGGAATCGAGCGCAGATCTACCGTTTCAGTAGAAAACGCTTTATCCACTCGACCACAGTTCGGTTTCACACGATACTTTAATGATTGGACAGCGTCGATTCTGAGGAAAGCGCGCGTATGAATATTGAATAGCTTCGAGCTCGACCTAAATTATTTTCGTTCTTCAAAATGTTGCATTTAGAGTCAAAGTTTGGGCAGCATTGCCTGTTTGAAAGATAGTAAATAGATGTGCTAAAAAAAGGTGTACATAGGAAATATGCAACCCGGACAGTGGCAGCCAAAACAAAACGAGAGAAATTACTGGCGGTCGCTCTACTTTCAAGTTTCACCAGTGCGCCTATTGACTACGAATCATCAGCACTCCCACACTGGAATCAAGTACGGCTTCCTTCACAAAGGGCGCACAAGATCGCACTTACTTGAGTGTCATTGAATCATCTTGGTTATACAATGTGGATTGTGAACGGCTTGACCTAAAATGAAATTTCAAATTGCTTTTATTTCTTGAAGGTTCGAAGAATTAAAAGGTACTGGGTAGTAGAGAATTCCACGAAAAGAAGATGCTTTCGAACAAAAGCGGTGTGGTAGAAAGATGCACAATTCAATATTCATCTTTCTATCTGACTGATTACTCAGTGGTGGAGTAGACAGAGCATCTGTAACTGAAACGGTAGACACGGATTCAAGATTTAAAAAATTGGTAATCATAGCTTTCCTTCTTGACGGTCAGCAGAAAAAACAGAGTGAAGTCTCCATGCTCCACCATGAGTGGAGGGCAGATGGTAGTTTGACTCGCAAACCGAAGTCTTTTTGCTGTTTTTTGGCCAAGTCAATTTGGCAATTAAAGATGTAATTATCCAACTTATTTAAGAAGTTGAGGTTGTTGATCTAGCTCTCTCAACTATGGTCAAAACCATATACAACTATCAAATTGTCATTCGGCTATTTTAGCAATGTGTGGCTAGAGATGAACCTTTTGTAGCGAAGAGAATGTAGCATTGTGGTTATTTTGTGAAAGGAAGACCGAAACATCAATTTTTAAAAAGATGTTATTCCCAATACCATTTGATACTTACCATTGAAACTCGTCTGCTGTTTCGTCGACAGAGCTGGCTTTGATTTCTTTTAACAATGATCTAAAAAATTTAATACGAGCATCTTGGAATATAAATTAAAAAATAAATCTGCAGTATCTTTGTCTAAATAAAAGCAATTTTAAAGCAAAACTCAAAAACAAAACAAAAAAACTTGGAAGGTATTCAGCTAAACGTATTCCAACTTTTCAACATACATCTTTCCAGAATTTTCAACATCTTAAAGCAAACTCCAACGAGAAGGATGCCCAAAACTCTATAAGCACATAGTGCAAGATTTCTTAACCTAAACCAGTAAAAAAGCCGTCAAATTAATCGCTTAGGAAACTTTTTCTTGCAAATGATTTAAAAGGGAAGATTAAACCAAACCTAATTTGTGGCATTTGAATTGAGCAAATAAAACAATAAACTTAACGCACTCAAAGTCGTCCGTACTAGTAACAGCTTTCTGCTCTTGAATGAGTTTGAATCGGTGTGTAAGATCGCGTTTCGCCATTCTGCTGTCTTCTTGATCCATTTCAAGCTCAGATACAACTTCCTATGTTAGGCATAGCGAATAATTATTTTTGCAGAAGATTTATAAATCGTCAAGATTAATGCAATCAAAGCGAATGCCGTTCTGATTAGTCTAATCAAGAAGTTTACACGTCAATCAGAAAAAAACATACTCTACCGGTGTAGTGGTAGTGTTTTTTTTAACAATAGAAAGGCAGTTTCTAAGAAACCACAAATGAGTCACCACATTCTGAAATGGGCCAAGTAAAAAAATCGCAATTTGAGAAAATCGATGATTTGTGAAAAGTTCGTTTACGATTTTGTTGCTGTATGTAGCAAGTAAGTAATTGTTTCAGGAAAAAGCGCCAAGAAGCTATTTTCTTATGCGAAGAAACACAGTTGCATTTGGTTATGTTTACAATAAACAAACAAAAAAAATCGTTTTTCCTTTTCATACTGTGTGTGTGCAAAATGGGCCAAATTACTTTGCAAAATAGGCCAAATCAGCTTTTTCTAAATTTCTCATCTTTTTTCTTTTTGTTTTAGTCCATTTATGTAGTCCAATTAAAGCTCCGTTATTCACCGTCAGGACTGCACAATTACATATGCATTAAAGCGCAACTAAGAGCTCACGAGCTTCATTCACTGTCAATTCAGAATGATTACCAACGAACGATCTCCATAATGGATGATCACTAGATCAGTGACAAAATAAAGAATAAATAGGAGCACGTGTAATTCTGTCATCAATAACCGTACCGTAGCAACCGAAACAATCGACCTATGATGCAACAACATCAATCATTGTGGAGGATAAAGCTTGTTTTATCATACCATGCCAAATGATGGCATCAGTAAGCCATTCAAAATCTCACGGAACTAGTGGAAGACCGCAAAAAGGCAAACAGTATATTATTATGCCTGTGTGTGTGGAGTTTGTGGCAAGTAGTTAAGGGGTATGGGCCATACATCCCACTGTTCTTCGTATTAAAGTTCAACTAAAATTTGGGACTCTCGGGCCAAGTAACAATTTTTGTCTAGAAATAGTGGGCCAAGTTTAATTACTGGCCCATTATGAAACATTTATTAGAGTCAAAACAGTTTCACTAATGGGTCAAGTTACTTAACCCACTTTTCGACAGGTTATATTTCGAAGATTAAGCTGAATAAGATTTCCAAACCTAGTCCATACATGGAGCTTTACACGCAGTTTCTGAATACCTAATAAAAAGCGATTTGGGCCAAGTCGATTTGGCCCACTTCAGAATGTGGTGACTCAAATGTGGTCTTGTAAGTTACAACAAACTGTAAACTGAACAAGTACGAGAATAAATAGTACAAAGATGCAAAATAAGGGTTCCCACACAATTTTCAAAACCAAATTTCATGACATTCCATGACCTTCCATTAACTTTTTCCATGACATTTGTTGCACTTTTTCCCAGCGTATTTAAAAATGATTCTTACACCTGTAAACTGGTTTAATCTTGAGACTTTGCGACACGCGTCTCCATAGAAATTTTCTTTGTTTTAATAGGCCATTTTGGTAAATATGCATCGAAATCAAATTCGCTTTGTTGATGACTTTCAAAAACGCCTGCTAATTTCGGACACAACGTGGGGACAAAAAACAGTATGTACGCCAATTTGGGGAGTCTTAGGTCACGCGATCGTGATTCAGGAAACCAAAATCCGAGTGAAAACGGTCATTTCTCTGCCTCAAACTTATTAATTCGCTGACAGGCGCGCAACCATTACAAAGCCATTCGCTCTTTTTGGCGCCATTTGAAAGAACTAAATTGCAAAAATCGAAAGCTATTTGCAAGAAATAAACTTTCCAGCCACCTCCTACTTTACAGGTGAAGTCTAAAATACATTTTAACCGCTTATATTTTAGGTTTTCCAGAGGTAACTTTGCTAAGGGAGGGTGCCTTAGCCCCCCTTGGTTGCGCTACTGTTTGCTTTTAATTAAAAAACAGCCCGACGTGGAAAGCTGAAGTTTGGAACAAATTGAGTCCAGGTATAAACTTAGTGTATACCAATTTTTTGGGCGCCAGTTCATCGTTTTAGAGCAGTGATATCCAAACTTTTTTGGCCCGCGTACCATTTTGAGCTTTTGTGCAGTGTTTGTGTACCACCTAAGTTACAGCTGACTAGAATACGTCAAGCTGAAAAAAATTACATCATTGTATAAGAAAAATTATTGGTAACAGCTAGATCAAGAATTGGTTGAATAAAGTTCAGGGAAAGCAGCGAAATATTTAAAGGCAGAAGGTTTTCATTGAAGATGAAAGGAAAGGTTTACAAAAGTTGTGTAAAATCAGCTATGCTGTATGGAAGTGAAACATGGTGCTTGAGAGAAAAAGAGATGGCAATTTTGAGAAGAACAGAAAGAGCTATGATTCGAGCGATGTGTGGTTTAAAGCTGTTAGATCAAAGAAACAGCGAGGAGTTGATGGACATGTTGGGCATAAAAGAGTCTTTAGGTAGGATGGCTAAAGCAAGTAGTATGCGGTGGTACGGTCATGTTTTGAGGAAGAAGATAAAAATGTGATAGTGAAGGCTTTGAAATTTGAAGTGAGCGGTAGTAGAGGAAGAGGAAGATCGAAACAAACGCGGAGAAAGTAAGTAGAGAATGAGATGAAGAAAAATGAACTGGTGAAAGAGGATGCATGTAATCGAACAAAATGGCGAACCGTGGTAAAGACAATGACCATACGAAATCCGGCCAACTCCGTCGACGGGGACAATACCGGATCCAACATGAAATGATGATGATGTGTAAGAAAAATTATTACGTGCAATGCAGCTGTACTAAAGTTAAACGAACATCAGTCCAGGAAGACATAAACAGCCAAAAGATAAGCAAGACACGGCAAATAGTTTCAATGCGATGTATGTAGTTGTTTTCTCTCGACCAGCTAATCTTTGCAACTGGAAGTATGAAGCGCGGTTCATTTTTGACTATTTCACAGTGGTTTTAATGCAGCTAAAAGGCTTTTATGTTCAACAAGATAAGTGTTGTGTCACAAACATGCGAAACCTCAAAGTAAAGGCAACTAAAACGCAATATTGCAAGTTACTCAATATGAAAATTTTTCAAGTTATTCGAAGAAAGAAGTATGAAAGTTTTAAAAGTTGAATGTCTCCGCAAATCTATTAGTAATCTAAAATTGCTCGCGTACCACCTAAAAGACTCTCACGTACCATTAGTGGTACGCGTACCACAGTTTGGGAACCACTGTTTCAGAGGCTAAAAACAAGTAGTACACTAAAATTGCTCGCGTACCACCTAAAGGACTCTCATGTACCATTGGGGGTACGCGTACCACAGTTTGGAAACCACTGTTTTAGATTTTGAAAACAGGTAGTACTCTAAAACTGCTCGCGTACCACCTAAAAGACCATCACGTACCATTAGCGGTATGCGTACCACAGTTTGAGAACCACTAGTTTAGAGGCTAAAAACCGGTAGAACCGATATTGATGAAACAAAATTTGTAGTTTTTGAACAAAGGCTTTCTATTGACCACTATTTTATGGCTATGTTCATTTAATGCGATTTGGACACTTATTCTTTTCTTTTTTCTCTGTTTTTTTGTTTTTTCTAGGTTCATAACGTTTAAATCGCCAAACGCAGAGAATTCTACATTGATTATAGATATCAGGAACGCCTAATGTCTAGTGCCCATCCAAAATCGGGCGTGCCACGTTAAGGAGGTGAAGTTTTGAATCAATTAAGCAAGATAAGTGAATTTGTCACTGAGTAGGTATGGAAAAAAACTCTTAAAAAGTGGGGGTGTCATAAGGGAAGTGCCCCAAATGGGTTCACCAAAACTTTAAATTTTGAACCATCTCGAGTTAGACAGAAAAAAAATTCAAATAAACTACGTACTGGGACCTCCAAATCAGCTCCCCCTAAAATTTAAAGTTTTTAACCACTTGATATAGTCAAATTAAACTTTTGGAGTAAGTTAATGTAAAAAAAAGATAAAACATATCTGTTTTTGAAACAGTTTAATTCTACCAACTTTGCTCCTGTTCTAGCTCCTCAAAAATTTTTAATGATTTTTGAACTTTTTCATGACTTTCAAAATGTTTTATCAATTTTGTATGACTTTAATGTTTTATCAATTTCAATGATTTTCCATAACCGTGGAAACCCTGAAAATGCTTTTTTGCATTATCTTTATATGGTACTATGCCACGGATCGAAATTAACTTTTTAGCAACTGGTCCGTCGGCCCACTGAAGACAAAAAAATCGAGAGAATTTTAACCGGTCTCAGGCCAGTGTGAATTTCGAACCCCGTACATTATCCCGACTGAGACAAAAATTGTTATTTCAGATAAGCAGATCTTTGGCGCAGCCGGTTAAAGCGTGAACTGTTAAATAAAAGAGTTTAATTTGAGGCAAAATCTTCAATAATGAGACACTTTAACGATAATAAGATGTGTTGCGGTACCCAAGCAAATGAACAAGCGCAGCCTCTTAGTACACCTCGTCGCAATACGAGGCCCATTGAAAACTAAAGCTGATTTGAAATGTGTAATCGCCGGTAGAGTTGCTTCTTTTGTTTAATGGGTTGTTCTTCTTTTTTTGCATGCTTGGCAATCTTCGAGTAATTATTTATTTTATTTCAATCACAATTCATTTTATCGCAAAAAATTACGAAGGAATTTCAAAACAGCATAACTCAAAGCGACAAAGAAGTTGTGAATGGATCACCGTGTGGTCTTCCAGGAAAGTGATTATCATTTTTACTTTAATCAGTAGTTAGAAGAGAGTTTAGGATTTACGAAGCTAGCCTCTCAAACGGAAAGTGAAAACCTCGATTCTTGAAATGTCAAAGTGGACATTGCAACCCTTTTAAATTTCTGAAGAGAAAACTCTCTGAATTTCATTTGACAGCGATCTAACCAGATCATACCTGAAGCAAGTTGACCATATCTCTGTCACGTTCGGCGTTAGGTGGTGGCTGAAAAAAATATTACAGCTGTTGAGATACATCTTGACAAAATGATTAAAACTTGCGTTGGGTTGAAAAAAATGTGAAAAAGACACTTTTTGCAATAGCGTAAATACATTCAAATCAATAATGAATATTCTGAAACACAGCCAGTGTCCTCAGCTGTTGTTTATAATGCATTTTAGTTGTCTCATAAGAGCTCAGAATTTATTTCCAAAGAACCTAATTACTAGTATACGAACTTTTTTGATGAAGTGCCAGTTACGACGCAGTGAAGGTGCGCGCGTGTATGAAACAATTTGGTTCAAAAAATTACGTTTCGCCAAAAAAAAAACAAAAAACTGTCCAACCACATACTAGTCAAAAACTGCGCTGAGGAACAAAAAAAAGATCTTCAACAACACTTTGCTCGTGAATGACATCTTTTAGCCCGTTTACAAGGCAGCTTCGGTCTCGTTGGAATCGTTTGTTCACAATTGCTACGAGAATTCCGGTGGCGGACCAGAATTCAAAACTGCGAACGAGCAGGAGTAAATTTCTTCCCGGGCCTTACTATGAACGCTTCTGAACTACTCGAACAAAGATTACCCTTTGTAACAACTGTAACATTTTATCATGAGAACTCTTGCCATAAGACAAGACATTGGCGGCAATCTGATTTTTTTTGCTGCAGCTTTTGAAATTTTTGTATAAGGCTAACAAAATTTACGCGGCGATTTGTCCGGAACAGCTGGAAAAGTTCTCGTGGAATTCGCAGATTGGTATTAAAAATTTGCAGGAGTGATCATATGGCGTAAAAAATGATCATCAAATTGCATTATTGATTGAACTGTAGCAACTAGCAGTAATCGTAGTTTTAACGTTACTTCCATTGTGAGGCATCTAGTGCATGACACTCAGGCTGCTAAAATTTGTCTTCGTTTCACGGGGGTTCTGGAAACGGATTAAATTGGTTTGATGTTGGAATTGAACCCATGAGCTTACAATAATTGTAAACTTCTAGTTCTTGTAGACACTCGACGTTCAACTTGACACGTAAATCTTTCCATTACGTAATAGTCACGTGTTGAGCATTTTGCTCATTGCCGCAGCTATCTTTTTGCAGGTGTGATTTGATCGAAGTAGATCTAGTTTTTGTACTTCGGAGTAGTTTTTATTTTGTGACCTATTTGCTGTATCTGTCTGCTTATGCTGTGTTCCGTCGACGTTGTTGAGCTGCAATCATTACTTCCGTAAGCAGAATGTTTTGAATTATTATATGTAACTTTTATTTGGAATTTTGATTAATATTCTCCGAGTAATTCCTTGCTCCTCTCAGTTGTGCGTAAATTGAACTATTGTAGTTTATATTTCTGCATTAACCTGATTTTTTTGTATAGTTGTTAAATTGGTTAATTTGCTTAATTCCCTGCTTTTTGACAGGATTACGAAACAAACTATTAAAAATTCATTAACCGTCCATCGAGTGAAACTAAGCAGCAAACGTCGGCGGCGGTTCTCGGTGAACCAAAACATGGAGCCTTCAGCTGCTTAACAATTTTTACGATTTTGTTTGGTAAAAATAGCTATTTGGACTTATACGTAGAAGCATTTGAAGAAAATAATGGCAAAGATTTGGAAGCCTTTGACAAAATTCAATCACCTAACGCATAGGTGGGCGCAAACTCGTTCATCGTTGATAACGAATATCACTTTTTCATAAACTCGTTAATCCGTTAGAAAGTCTTTTTATCTTAACGGGCTATATTAACTTCCCGTTAAGTTCTGTTAACTTCCGTTAAGGTTTTCATCGTTAATTTCTTGCAGCATTCATTCATCGTACCGGTACAACCCAATTTGCACTGGTAACACGTGTTGCGTATTAGCACGAGTTTTACCAAAAAAGCGAAGAAAGGAGCTCTTTTTTTGTAGCAAATAAAACCTGCAGCCTCATAGGTCTATTAATTATCGCTGTTCGCAATTTTCAAGGATTTTCCTATCGCAGCTTCGTTAGTGCATTTGAACCTATTTTTATCTTGAAATTAGATTAGACAATCAAATGTAACTTCCAAAACACAAAAAGACCACCATAGCAATGTTTTCTTACAATCAATCAATCAGCTCAACAGTGTCATTACGTGTTCTAGAAGTGAATAAAAAGAAATGTAAATTGCACTCAAAATGTTAACGAATTAACGGACTTCATTAACTTCCGTTAACTGAAGCTGAAAATAACGAATTAACTTTAACGAAAGTATGCAGTTTGTTAACGGACTAATGGTTAACGAAGCTAACGTTTTGCATTAACTTACCCAATGCCCACGTATGACCTAACCCCTTCAGCTCTTCTTTACTTCCTGGTAAGTACAAAGCATGCATATGTGAGGTAAAATTTCTAAACGACTAGGCTAAGGGAGGGGCTTTAGTCTTCTTAGCTTTAGACCTTCTAACCCTTCCTGGTTACGCAACTGATGACACTAGCAGTCCTATACCTTTCTAGCAATTTTTTTGGTTGTTACTTGAAGAGATAAACTTTCCTCATCATTGCTATCTTCTGTTTTTAGTTCATCTTCCGTTTCCAGTTCATCGTTTTCAGCATCCTTGAACAGTTTCCGAAAGTCAGTCTAAACAAACGTGTAAAAAAATTAATTTCACTCAAAGATCGATATAGTTGTGTTGTTTGTATGCTAATTAACGAATGTCATTGTTGTTTACAACGAGCAAAGGAGTAATCACTTTTCTGTCCGACCAAAGACAACTTTTCGAATTTTATTTGGAAATAAAGTGATACAAATTCAATCTGTCGTTTGGTATTAATCATTATCATTGAACCAATCGGTCCAACTTACTGGCTACGGTCGCAAAAACCTTTCTAAACCGCGAAAATATCGTTGTTTTGTTGCGATACGGGATAGAGTACTATATGACAGAAAGTGACAACTAATATACATAAGTAACAGATGCAGTATATACTAAATAACAGAAAGTTTTGGTCATTTTGTGATTTATGAATTTATTTTTTGTAGCTTTGTGTAATGTCCTGATGAAGCCAGCTACTATAGGCTGGCGAAACGTTGGCCAAGGCTAATAAACATCAGTTGTACAAAACCATTTGAACAGAAATTGATTTTTTAATTTGGCTTGTGTTCCTCAACAGCTTTTCACACCACTGGCAAAAATGAGCCTCATGTTTTTATGAAATTGCCTTACAAAAAAGGGAAGAAGTTTTTCTAACCAAAGATCAACTCAGTTTGTAACATTATTTTTCAATATGGCATTGCATAGCTAACTAACGTCATTTTTAATCAGTTTATTATCGTTTAATAACGATTAAACTGCAATAGAGCAAATTTACCTACCTTGGTGATAACCACTGATAACGAGTCTAGCAGCAGTTTTACATTAATAACTTTAAATAGCTGCCCAATTTCTACAGTGATAAAGCTAATATCGCCAGCCATTGAAAAACGAATTGGCAGTAGATATTTATCTCTGATTCAATCCACCAAACTAACAAGCTTCCCCTCTCCCCTATCATTTACGCAAAAATGATCTCAGGATTAAAACTAATTTATCTGGTGGCAAATTTAAACCACTAAGCTGCAGTAAATGGTTCTGTACTCTATATTCTCTCATCTTCTTTTAAACTTTTGGAAGCAGCCAATTCCTCCTAAAAATAGACCACCATAAAGATGAAAAATAGGTAATCCTTACTAATTTTTGAATATCAACAAGAGTTAATACCTAATTAAACACAAATGTCATTTATCAGTAAAAACTTAAAACAAGCATACTAAGTACAAAACCTCTTCAAATTGCTTATTCACCAATGTATTTGGCTTTTTTTTAGTTCGAGTTCGCTTTTTTTTATTGATTCTAAAATCATTTTGTGAGCTTTCTGTAGCATTCCATATTTGTACATTGACATCTTCAATAACATCCACGTAGTCTTTTTTATCCATCGTTTTGAAATCTATTTGTGAGCTTTTTGTAGCATCATATATTTGTGCCTCATTGACATCCACATAGTCTTTCGCATCCACCATCTTTCTGACATTATTCTTTTTCGCAACAGCAACATTCTGTTCGACTGCTGCCACCTGGCAAAACATAACAATACTGGTAATTATTTTAATGGAGCTAGTAATATTTATAGCCTAAAATCAAATTTGAGACGTGTGGTTTTAATTTTAGTAATTGCTGAGAAGTTATCTCCCACCCAATAACTGTAGCTCAAAAACTCAATTGAAAGTTGATAACCATCATATTGCTCTAATTAATTTCTAATAGCAAATATAAAATAGAATTGACCTGCTGAAGAATTCCACTGAACTATGAAACCACAAAAAATTTTATCAGTAAATCAGCATTTTAATTGGGTACAAGCAAAGTATTTCATAAGTTATGGAGCCAGGGAAACAGGCCTACCTCACTGAAGCACAAGCAGAAATAATGCTACCAAGTCTAAAGTTAAAAGTAAGAAGAATCACTTTATAGAATGTTATTCTTAAAAAAATATTAGTTTTTAATTGGACCTCAATTCAACTTCTAATTTTAAAACCCTTACTTCAGCAATAAATATATTTTTTCTGTCTCTTACAACAAAATGCATTTTGAACACAGGGGCGCACACAGAAATTTTTAAGGAAGGGTTTCAATTTTTCAAGAGGCAACCAGTACCTACTTATAGTTAATTTATTTTAACCATTAATGAAAATGCACGCTATGATAGTCAAAGAGGATTTCGCGGTAATGGTTGCATTTTGTAACATTAGTTTATTCAAAAACCCTGTAATAACGATTTTCAAAGTTGTTGGTTGTGAAGAATGTGTGCGAGGGAACAAGTTACCACTATGGGGGCAAAGCTCCAGCCGCTGCGCAATTCTTGCAAATTTTTTTGAAAAAAAAGCCATTTTAACATTTGCTCATTTTTAGAGCAATTCGAAAAAGCTAAATTACTAAGATTTAGAAGAGTTTGAAAAAATTTATTTTGCTCAGTCCAATCAGCCCATGCACACTTACTGGTCAAGTCCAAAATATGTTTAAATGCTGAAAGATGGCGTATTTGGCTTAAATCTTACAAATGAATACGTTTTGGAACTCAAAAAGCTTGCTAGTGGTATAAAATTTCAAAATAGCTTTTAATAGTGTCGGAGCTATCATTTTCACTCTTCAAGATATGGGTAGCTTTGAAAAAGGCTGTTTTAGATTGAACGTTTTCGTCCAGCTGTCTTTATGAATCTCTGCTGAAATAAAGAAAAAACTAAAATGCGATAATATCTATAGAGGTTGATTACATTAGAACAGACAATGGGTTGTTATTATGACTTATGATGCTGCAAAAATCACATAAAATACTATAAAGTTAATGCAAAAATATAGAATTATTTGGAAATGATAGCTCCGTCGCTATTAAAAGCTGTTTTTAAATTTTTAAATATGTTTGCAGAATAAAAATCTTGACGTTTGAATGACATTTTGTACTGGCTTTCATCTTCAAGCAGCGGATTTGTTTGCTTTCTTTTGCAAAAGTGCATTTGGATTAGTATTTTTTTTCCACACAAGGGCAACTTTTTTCACTAAATGGCTGTCTGTCTCTTTTTAGAGTCAAGCTCTGTTCTGCTCAGAAGTTTATGATCGATATAATATATCCATTATTCAGTATTTATGGATATATCAACTACACATAGCAATATTCTAAGTAAAATAAATGCAAAAATCTAAATTGCTTGGCAAAAAGCTTGCATGATCAAATTACAGCCCTAAAACAACATCTGCAGTGATTAACAACATCTGAAGTGTTTATTTAGTGAAAAGCAAATATAGCTAAGTGCTACAAACTGCATCATATCAACAAATCATGTTGTTTTTTTGAGTTCAAAAAGGGAGGGTTCGATCCCGAAACCCCTCTGGGTGCGCCACTGTTTGCACATAAGTATGTTTTTTAAGATTTTGATGTATATACCAGAAAGTTAAACAAACATAATATAACAACTTTTTAACAACACTAATACAGTAACAAGATGCACAAAAAGCAAAAACAACCATTTCTAAAAAATGGGACTTTACAGTTGTATCTTAATAAGCATGCACCTTTAAAGAATTTAAATTAATTGCTTTGTTTCATTCCAAACTTGATACTATTAATGAACATATTCAAAATCCATACACTCTAAAGCAGTAAATTTATACTTTTTTTTCTTTCCTTAAAAACCACTAAATTTTGCGTCTGGCTGTACTTAAAATTTCAGTCTTAAATGGTCTTCTCAAACATTTAAATACAGAACTTGGAGTGCATTAATCGGGATAAAACATGTTTGAAGCAACATTCTTCGATGTATTACTTTTAGTTAGGCTGGAATCTTATGATCAAATTTTTTGCATAATTTTCTTGCATCAATGTTTTTTGAGCTATCCCATCTGGATGCAATTTTCTTGCTCAGCTTCTGGCCAGACGGAAGCGTCTGGGTTTTTCAGCAAACAAATTGCTGAAGCAATCATATGTAGTTTTTTCGCTGTAAAAGCATTTACGCAGTAGTTAAGAAATTTCTTCGAAAATTGCTGTGGCAATAGTAATATTAAGTACTTTGTCAATTCATTGATATTTCTTGGTTATCACAATGATACGAGCACGTTCACAAAAGCAAAAAGCTGCAGCATTAGTAATAAATAGCTACTTGAGTTCTGCCGCAAATTGCGTGCACAGACTATGAATTTTTTTCGATCTGCAATAAAATGAAATAGATAAATGGAAAATGTCAAAAACCTTTGCTTGTGTGGAAGTCTTTAGCATATAGCGTAGCTTTTTTATGCTATGTTATCTATCACCAACAAAATTTGCATAACATTGCATGATTAATCAAATGATAATAAACCAAGTATGTTCTTTCCAGTACTTGCGATTTCAGAGGGCTTAATAATTGGATGTCAGGGTTACTTCAAACTTTATTATTTTCAAATAAAAATAAATGCGTTTTTGCTTAGGTTCTTATAAAATTAGCGTCAAATAGCTGAAAATTATCTTAAAGCAAAAGGCTCTTTTGCCAGTGGATGAGTGGACATGTCAAATTTTAACCAAAAAAATTTTAAAATCATCACAAATTCGGCACTACCAAAAACTGGGCCGGAAACTTTCTTCGGATCAGAAGGAAAATTTCAACATCTTGATTAAAACCAGATCACACATTAAATATATTTATTAAAGTTTAATTATTACTAAATAGTGAGCAAAAGCTTATCTCCATTTAATCTCTATCTAAAACTTCCGAAACTTCCTTCCAAGCATCTGACTTTTTTATTCTATATTTGTACTCTGGATTAAACATGTTCCAAAAGCACTGCATTTCTTCAATTTCTCTAATTAAAAGTTCAATTTCATGAGTTGTGGTTAATAACTTTAATAACGTTAATAACTATACTGCCGTTCTGGTTAATAACTTTTCAGAATGAATTTGGAAAAAGCCAAACACAAGCTTGAATTAGGAAGAATTGGGTAATCGATATGCGATCGCAAACAAAACAGCAGGCACTATGTTATAAAACGTCATTGTCGATTAAACCAAAAGCATAAAATTTCTTACATTTTTGCTTGATGATTGTGACGCATTTGTTTTTGGCATTGACTTAGGCATTTTTTTTTGTATTCTGCGGCTAAATATTTTTAAAGGCACAGCTAAAAGCTTAGTTTTCTTTGTTTAGAGCAGCGGCTTTTAGAAAACTTGCTGGCAAAATAAAGCTTGGTTCTATTTTCGTGCAACAACTCAGCAAAACTTTCTAGACACTGATTTTTATTCTCAACGGCTGCGCAATAAAATTGCCGACAGCTGCCCGCAATAGTGAGCCATTAACTTGTGCGACCTTTCACAAGATTGATGCAAGAAAATTGTGCAAAAAAAACTTGATCGTGTGATTTCGACCTTAAGTTAATGTTTCACTCCCTAGTCTGGGGAGCATTTTCAGATGCATTTCAGCTTGCAAAATAAAAACGATTCCAAAATAGTACCATAGTTCTCATTTTAATTTCATTTATTCCTAGTAAGGTAAAGCCAAAAGCGACAAAAATTTTCATTTTTGTAACCTAAAATGTGGTACCGGTACTGTTTTGAAGATGCTCCCTGTACTGGGGAGTAAAACATTAACCAGAATAAAATCAGCATATCAGAGAATGTTGCTCTAAATATTCTTGAAGAGATGCGGCTTGAAATCGGTTGTATTGAAAAAATGCGAACTTTTTCCACAATTCCCTTTATTAGTAAAAATACAATTTAATTCGATTGACTCTGTACCATGCTTGAAATCGGTTGTATTGAAAAAATGCGAACTTTTTCCACAATTCCCTTTATTAGTAAAAATACAATTTAATTCGATTGACTCTGTACCATTGGTAACCCTGCATTGTGTGATTTTATGACATCACAAAGGCTGATTTTGCAAAATTTATTGTAGACTTGAGGCTATTGCATACTATAGCAGCCGTAACCCAACACCAGCCTGGTCTACCAGTCCTATTCTTGCCAACTCTTTTTCACTAAGCTAAGTTATTGTACAAGCAATAAAACATCAAAATATACTGTATAGTGTACTGTAGGCTGATCTTAAATCTGTTATCATAAACTACTGCCATAATATAGTGGTTCTCAACCTTTTTTAAAACAACCCAAATTTATTTAAAAAATCAAATGAGTAAAATTTTGTGACTTATGTATATTCTGATGCATAGCTAAATTAAAAGCTATGTAGAAAAAATTTTTTTTTATGATGGCAGAACTGTGTTGAAAATACAGTACAAACAACTTTTCACTGAACATAAATTTATGAATATCCGCTATTTAGCTTTTAATATTGTTACCAATTATGCCCTGATGTACTCTGACACACATGACTTTTGACTTCTAGTCCTCACGTGCACAAAGCTTCTTCACTGAGAGAGTTCTATGCTAATAAAAGTGCTACACTAAATCGTTTACTACTTCGAAGCGTTTTATAACTTTGCAGTCTCCAGAAGCTAAAAATTTCACTGCTGGAGTTTTTCGTTTACAAACATGCAACAAAAGTTGACTACTATGAAGTGGCGTTGCATTTATTTTGTTATTGCTTTCTACAAGTTTTACTCTTTGTAGATGTTTACAAAAAAAAAACAAGCAACTCAAAAGAATTTTTAGGTGATCCAACTTTGGGTCACGATCCATAGGTAGAGAACCATGGCCATAATACACTACAGTACTGTAGGAATAACTTACCAACTGGTATAGCATTGCAGATTGAGTAGCCTAACCAAATCTGATAACTTGGCAACTGCTACAAATACTTGTAGACCTATAAGCTACCACTAGGCTAGGCTACTGATCTAAAATAGTTCTTTTGTGATGTCACAAAATTGCAAAATGCAGGGTTGCTAATGGTACAGAGTTACATAAATTAAATCATAGTTTTGTGACTAAGGGGTATTGTGGAAAAAGTTTGGGGCATCTTTTCTTTAATAAAACCAATTTCGAGCTGTATCTTTAAAGATTGTTGAAGAACAAATGACACAAATTAATTCTACTCTGTCATTGGCTAAAACTTTTTTGTTATTGAAATAGTCATCAGACATATCAACAAGAGTAAATTAAGAAAATTCTGTTGGTTACGTACAAATAGAATTTATAATGCATTAGAATTTCTTTCACATATTTAAAGCTGCACATTCCATAGTTAAAAAGGCTATTTAAGAAACATTGGAAAAGTGAACAAACATTTTTAAGCGTGCAATTTATTTATACCAAGCACAACACTACATACATCAGAAAAAAAGCAGCCAAAATAAAAGTGCTAACTGGCTACGATTGCCAAAACCAAATTTTTCTTTACAATCCGATAATTGCGACATTGTATAGGCTAACCAAAATTTTTTTTTTTGAAGCAACATTTGTTGATGTATTGTTATTCAAGTTAGCGTTTTGCTCCTCAGTCTGGAGAGCATCATCAGAACAGTAACGCATTTGTTGTTTGCAAAAATGAAAACAAAATTAGGGTAAGAAAAACACAGGTAAAATAAACTCTTCTGACATAACAAACATTATAATAACATGCAATATCACAGAAAAATTATTAAATCTGCCAAAAGTATTATATAATTTGCATAAAGTTACGTGCAGCCTACCAAAAAAGATTCACTATCAAAAATACATCAAAATTAATTCATAAGCATATCCTACACAACAAGCACATTAGTGCCGTCAATTCTGTTACTTTTTTTGGTTGTGATGTCGCAAGAGTTTATTCCTGGTTACCACTGTTTTTCTTGCTAGTTTCACTTTCCTTTTTGCAAACAAGAAATGTGCTACTGTTCTGAAAATGCTCCCTGGACTGAGAAGCACAATGTTAACTTGATTAAAAATACGTCCGAGAATGTTGCTTCAAATAAAATGTTTCATACTGATGAACATTGAATGCACTCCAAGCTTTATTTTCAAATAAAATTAATTTATAGTTTTTTTAATTTGGCCCTTGTTTTTAATTACCAGTATTTTTTTCATGCTATGAGCAAAATGAGCCTAGTGTTCTTGTGAAATTGTGCTTAAAGAGATTAGTTTTAATAAAGAAATGAGAGTTACTTAAAGGTAATAAAGAGGTGCACAAAGTCTTGTTCCACTATTCCTCTTATCTACATAATAGATTTAATCCATCCCACTGCGTAGCATTGGCAGCCCTGCATTTAAAATTTTGTGACATTAGAAAAAAAGGATAATTTTGCAAAACTTCTTGCACGATTGAATTCTGCAAATAATTTTCATGAAATTCTGCAAGAAAGTTTGCTAAGTCATCCTTTTTTGATGTCTAGAAATTTTAAAGCGCATGGTTGCCAATGGTACAGAGGCAAATGAATTAATATAAATCTATTTTTGCAAGTAAGGGGAAAAGTAGAACAAAGTTTAGAACACTTTTTCATAACCTCAACTAGTTCTCATTTTTTCAATAACATTGATCTTGAGCAGCATCTCTTCAAGAACGAAAAAGAGGGTACAGAGCCTGAGAAGTACAAACAATATTAAATTAATATTATGAAACTAGGTAATTGCAACATATTACAGTTTTGTCAAAAGATGTTTCAATTTCACTGATTGGAAGATCTTGAGAATCAAACAACGCTTTTAATAATTCATTTTTCGTAGCTTCATCACTCTGAAATTTATACAAAAACAATTTATATTAAAGTGAAGTGCATTTAAACTTCAAAACATATAGCAACAGAGATCCAGAAATTTGGAGGTCACAATATAGGTTTTGTTCCATGTAAAAAAGCACAACTATTCAGGACCCAACTGTAATTCTGAATTAAGCCTTCAAAACTTAAATCCTCACTTCCATCTTCACGAATTTGCAAGAAACATCTGATGTCTGCTTGAAAAGGAGATGGAGGCTAACATGGAGCATCTTTTAAAAATATGTCCACTAACACAACTTATCCATATCGCCCTCTAGTGGCAAAAACGGCAATTTTTTGGAAAAGTGGGCTTCAAAATGGGCTCAGCGAGGAAGGTAAACATTGATGAAAATTTGTGAAACTTGGTATTCATGATCTACTAATCAAACTGCAGTACCAAAAATAGCTCAGCAAAATCGGTAAAGGTCGGGGCACCTGCAACACCCACGTGGACATTCAGCAAAACAGTCAGTGTAAAACCTAACCAAGGTATTAATGCCCTTATATCATCAATCTAATCATAACAAATGGCAGATCAAAGCTACAGTGTTTCAGATTTACCTTTACAGCTTTTTTGTTCTTTACTGAATTCTGTCTTTTTTTCTTGTCTGAAGACCTCAATAATTTGCTGTCAATATGTATGGGACTGAAACAAGGTGTAGCTTGTGGAAGCATTAATTTTCTGTTGTACTGGTAATATGATTGACAAGTTTTCCTTTGCATCAAAGTAATTGACATATTTCCAAAGTGTTGTGCTTGCTGATTTGAACACCAAGCAATCAAGTGAGATTTGCATGATTCAATATTATTCACTTTTGTAAACTTTTGAGTAAACTGTTTATACATATTTTATAGCTATTAACAAGTAACCTGGAACTCCGAGATGACACCATTGCTCTATAAGCAACACTCAGGTTCAAAGCTTCAAATCAGTGATGCCTGTGAAGGCTCTTCAACAAAACATCAAATTTTTGAAGAAAAAACATCAGACTACATCAAAACCAAACAACAAGTTTTTGCAGAAAATTTCTAACAGATACACACATGAATAGAGGTGAAGACTTTGTTTTTCCTTTGAACATTCATTTTTTTAATCTCAGATCTTGACCACCACACAGCACAATAATAACGACTGGATACACACACATTGTAAAATAATAACATGTAAAGTCAGGAAAAGCAAGTACCGGTAGCAAAACAATGTCAGACTATGGTCAGACGTTAAAACATGCAAAGGATATTGAACAACTTTTGGAAGCACAACTCGACTTTTGGAAGCACAACTCAGACTTGAAAAATATTGATTAAATAAAAAAAATCATGAAACCAGAGCTATATTATCGCCAAACTCAAACTCAGAGGGGGCGAAAAACTTGCATAAAAATATCAATCAAGTTTGTATTGCATCCCTGATAAATGATTAGTTTTGATCACACACCCCACAGAACTTATTCTTTGTTTAATAAAGACTATATTTAATTGCAAAACCACTTTCTTTGCTGATCTTAATTTCCTAAAACTAAATCTTCAATTACCTAAAATTATTTGTAGGTTGGTACACCCTAGATCTGAGATACATTAAAACATTAAATCAAAACATATGAATAACTGATAGAGAAAGAAGAAAAAGACAGAGCAGTGACCAGTGCCAAGCCAGGCGTGGTTATGTAGGCAGGGTATGGTATGGAATGGAAGACGATTTTTCCATATTCCATACTGGCAATTTTCTTCCATTCCATACCAAAAATCTTCCATTCCATACTAAAATTTTCTTCCATATTCCATTCCATACTGAAATTTTCTTCCATATTCCATTTCATACTTTCATACCAAAGAAATTTTAGACTGAAACATATATTTTGTCGCTTAGCATCTTTGCAATGTTGTAAGCAACCGCTCGTGAAGGTGCGCCAACAATACTAAGATGCAACAACCGATATCTGTTATGCATATTGCACATGGTTTAATGCATAGGCGTAGCCTGGATTTTGAATTGGGAGAAGGGCTAAACTGCAAATCATGCAATGACGTCATCAGTAGTTCTTGAAAAGAGGTACTTTTTATGGGACTAAAAATAAAGATCAAAAGCTGGGTGTCTGATTTGGCTCGTAACCTGGATTTGCTATAGAGGAAGGACTAGAACCGCAAGTTAAAAATTTTTCTATCCTATCAAAATTGGGAAACGTGGTGAGCAAATTAGTGCAACTCAAACATGTCACAGAGTTCCCAGCCGCTGGGCGATTTTTTGTTATTTTTTGGAAAAAAATGGCTATTATAATGCAATTCGGATCACATTTCGCACGTTTTCAGAGCCATTTGAAAGAACAAAATTTTTGATGTTTGAAAGCCAATTGAAAAAATCCCTCTCTTTACTTCAGGTCAAGTCCAAAACACGTTTAAAATTTTGCATTTTGGATTTAAATTTTATCACTTGGGCCAAGGCAGGGAAATCAAGGTACATTGCTTTGTGCCACATTTTTAGCACTAAATAATGCACTCGAAGATTTGCCTTTGAAGATTTTTGTTTTGCCATGAAAATAACTAGTTTTAGAAATATATGTATGACCAGGGGCTTAGGCATCCTCAATTCAAATTCAATAATTTGTTCAATAAGCATTTCCACTAAGTAGGTTTTTTCAAAAGCATTTTGTCGCGTGAAAAGTGACGAGATGAAGTTGGATTGTTATTTAAGGTTGGTAATTTAAAGTAGGTAGGCTACATTAGATGCCATAAATGGTTGCTAATTATGTTATTGTAATATAAAAGTTAGCTTGGGGCCTAAAACATATTATTGCATAAACAAGTTAGATGAGTGCCTGAGATTGCACCTTTTAGAAGAAAAACGCTGAATTTCTCCCGGCTTGTACATTTAAACTGGTTGATAAAAATTTAAATTGAGAGGGCATGGGCTCCCTGTTCGTCAATATTAATATTTAGCTATTGCTAATTGCTGTTGTATACGCATGTACTGCTGCACTCCAAAAATGCTAAAAGAAACTGAATAAATAGGCTTTGTGTCATCATTTTTATCGTTGGTAGCTTTTCAATTGGGGAGGGGGGAGGCAGAGGGCCCAATCCTTCTGGCTATGCCTATGGTTTAATGATTACCGTACAAGTTTACCCTCACATCAACTAGAACATTTACCGTAAATAGAAATAACAAGCTTTAACACCAAAAAGAATTACTATAAGGTAAAAAACTAATAATATAAAATTTAGCAAACCTGGAATAAAATAGCAAATACGAGTTTTTGTGACGATGTAAGAAAGCAAAATTTACAACTGGGCAAATTGTCAGCCTCCCGCGATTTGTCGACAAATAATATGCGCAGATATTGAAGTTGAATACTTCTGTGACAATATTTTATCACTACCAGACATCGGTATATATTTTTCTGTAAATACAATGCACGAAATCTAGTATGGAATTGGTATGGAAGTATGGAAGATTGTCTTCCATTCCATTCTTGAAATCTTCCATTCCATTCTGGCATCTTCCATATTCCATACTGAAATTTCCGTTCCATTCCATTTCATACCATGCCCTGTATGTAGGTGGTCAAGGGCATTAACAGTGATCTCATTACAAAGTGAGGGTTAGGGTAAGGTAGCTCTGGGGATAGTAGAATAGTTTAACTGTTTAATGACTGCTGTTCTCAGTCAGTTGCTTTAATTTTAATAATACAATAGTGCAATACAGTTGGCAGATAGGCCTACTCTGTCTGTAGAATTTGAAAATGCCATCTGTCACATAATCACTTTGTGACAAAATCACTGGCAACCATCGAAGGGAGGCACAACCAGCCCAGAGCAAATCTGATGTTTGTTTTTTTTAAGATCACCTATCTTTCAACTGTTTTTGTACCGTAAATCACCTCATTTCCAATGCTTTTTGCCACATGGAATAAGGTGGAACATTCACCTGGGTTGTCTAGTTCCTTATGCCATCTTGGATTAGGTCAACTTGCCTAATCAAAGGACATCTTTGATGGCATCTAATTAATCTTCAAATTTTTATCAAAAGCAACAGACTTTCCTGAAAGCAAATTACAACAGTAATTTGCATCAAGTTGCAAGTCAGAAACATCAGGGCCCATATTACGAAGTTTGTAGATAACGAGACTTCTCGACTTGAATTAGTGAGCTGTTTTCGAGCGAGATTGCTCGAAAAGCAAAATGCTATTATGATTTCATCTCGTTGAAACAATACTCGAGCAAGCTCGTATAAATGCAGCGGTGCTCCAGACATGCGCAATTAATATAAAAATGCGTAGCTTACGTCACATTTTTCAAGGATACATGTAACTTTTAGCGGGAACACGTGGAAATACATTAGATTTTTAAGGTTCTGATGCTTCGAATTTCTGGTGGGAAATTTGAAATATTAACAATTTTAATGAATTTTTTACGGATCAAGTCTAGGCAGCAACGATTTTGCAACATTAGATGCTAGCTGCAAACCACGAGGTCTTGGTTGGACATGCTTGTGGACAGAGGTGTAAAGTAACATAAGTACCTCTACTTTTAAAGTACATTATATTGGTTAAAGTAATTATATTTTTGGATACTTTCTGCTTTCACTTGCTTAATTTTAGAGTGAAGTAACCCTACTTAAGTAGCATTTTGCTTTGGAAGAGTACAAAGTATTGTAGTTTTAAATTTGAAGCACAGATTTGTCGGAACGATGGTGTTTTTTTTCCGGCAATTGTTCAATTAATTTAAGTTGGCAAAAATTTTTTGAAATGATTTCAAGTAAATTCTGCGTGACTTGATTTTCAAATCTTGAAGTTTTGTTGTTGTTCTTTTTGATTTGAATATAATAACAAAAACTTGTATCAATTAGTAATTCATGACTTCTTGAGAGAGTGAGGGGTTACAAGACCAAGTGCTATATGTGGCTGTGATGTGAAGGTAGTCGTCATACAACAGTTTACTTACTGATTGAATAATTGGTTTATTGTGCTTAATTACTTTCAGAAATACTTGTACTTGAATACTTCTTTTTTTAATCAATGCTTTGTTCTTTACTTCAAGTACTTTTTCGTTCAAGTAAAAAAACATTTACTAGATTACCGTACCCTTTTCGAATACTTTTTACACCACTGTTTGTGGACTACTTTTTGCCGCTTTCGGAAATTTTTAGTACGGCTTAAAACGACATTTACAATCTTTGCAGTTTTTGTTGCTGTGCAAAAGCAAAATATGCTGCCATTCTCGATCAAAATTAAAGCGCTGCCATTCTTTTGCCTTGTTTTTAGCAACTCAAGACGTTTACCGAGCACAATTAAGTGCTCGGAAAGTTTTGACGTTTTGCGAGCGAGTTTTATCGCTAAATAAACTTCATAATAGCTCGAATTGACTTAGCGGAATGACTCAACATTTTTTAATTCGAGAAGCTAACCGAGAAGAAATCGTAATATGGGCCAAGATCTGATATCAATGCTGGAAATACAATATACATGGGCTACTGCTTTAAACACATTTGTCGGAACGACCGAGCACTTCTTTGTTTTTTTTTATTCGGCCATTTTTCAAACTTCTTAGAAGTGGTGTAACCCTACACCTGCACTGCACTGCAACTACTGGAATTTATTAAGCTGCGCGGTTGGTCTAACCGTGTATGCAACGCGGCTACCATCTCCAGGGTAGAGATGGTGCGGTCCACAAAATTTTTGTTCGCAAACTGCACTGCACTGCTCAATTCTGTCCGCATACCGCACTGCATCGCAAAAAATTTGTAAACTAGCCACACCGCACCGCAAATACTACCACAAGTCAAAATATAATGGTTAACGATATTGCTTGACACTTAATACTGTAGCTTACAGCATGCAAAATTACAAACAAAACAGATTGGCACCCATGGTTCACCTGATGTTAGTCAAACAATAGCTTTATATAATGACTTGGTCTAAATTGTTGCTTAAATAAACATGCCCATTAACCCAGACATCAAGCTCATTCAAAACAAAAGTACCATGTCCCAATCATGAATTTAACCATGGACATGACCGATATGTTTGGAAAATATCACCACTTCCACTTTAACTGCCAAAGTTTGCTGGCTGCATTAATGCAAACAGTAGCATCAAAAGCACACTCACATCATTACTAGTCTTGACAGGAGTAAGTCCTGAGTCATGATCATGCTTGATAAGCTACAGTGTATACAAATCTGTCCTTTAATTGTAATTTTATACAACACAAGTAGGCTATAAATACATTTTAAGTTTCATATTAATTTAGCTCTAAAATTCTATAAGTTGTCTTACATAATAAACAACTTTAGCTCAAAGTTTCTTAAGCTTAAAGTGAAGAATTGTTATGCAAAAGCAGTTTCAATCATTACCGGTACATCTTCTTAGTTTTTGGTACTAGTATCATGTATGATATTGGAATACTAATGAATACAAATGAAACAGGTGGTTTAAGCACTCACTGCTTTTGCACCTTCAGTCAATGAGTACTGACATGTTGAATTTGAAGCAATGATTACCAACTATGGTATCTCATATTGATTAGGAATGGAGAGAAATATATATACAATGTCACAAAGAAAGTGTGTGACTAAGAGCAAGCACAGATAAAAGCCGAGATACCACATAAATTCAACCATAGGGAATATTATACCATTACTTTGTTTCTATCTTACTGTTTTGAGATATTACTTGAAAACAAACACCATCAACTATTTGTAGTGTACCATACCTAACGTTCAAAGTCATTTAACACCAAGGAACACAAATTGAAGCAAGCAAAAAGCACAAGGCAGCAGTGTTCTCTAGAAGTGCAAAAAATGCAATATTTTTTCTGCCATTTTTGCACTGACTTTTTGTGAAGTCCGGCGTTTTTTCTCCCGCCAAAAACCGGGGTTTTTATTTCCCGCCGAAAACCATAGGCAGCTGTAGTTCGCGATGCAACGCCCTTATTTACTACACGAAGCCAGCAGAATACTAGGATATTTGTGGATCTCTCAGACTGATGACCTTTTTTTTTTCTTTTTGAGAATGACATAAAAAGGGAGAATAAAATGTCTTTGTCAGTGCAAAAACTTTTTTTTTGGAGAAAGCCAAAATTTGAACAGAAAAATTTTGCCACAGATTGAGAACGCCTCAAGAGCTCCAGCATTTTCACATTGAGTTCAGAACGTTCGCACTATTTTCGGCATTTACGCAGTAGGTGAAAAATTACAGGAAACACTGCAAGGCAGAACCGAAATTTCAGCAAGCAAATAACACATGACAAAAATAGGTAAGCCAGAAACACAGCATAGCAAGCATGTGGTACAACACAAATAACGAGAAAAAAACACACTGACATTAAAATATGGGTCCTCTTAAAACAGTAGAACTTTGAGGCTACTTTACACAGTACAGGAATAGATTGGCATGTGGGGTTGGGTTATAGTGATACTAACTACCGGTACGATTACATAGCAGCAGAGATTTTCAAATTATGAACCTGTAATTCTTAACTCACTGCTCAGATTACAGAACTCTGGTACTGCTGTAGACTCAAGCATTCAGCAAAATTTTGTCATGCTCTAATGCTATATATATTGATAAACTTTAATTTTCATTGTAATGGATCATTCAGTTCTAAGTTCTTAGTAATACCAATACTGTAATAGCCACTAGCCTACTGATCAGTGATATTAGGTACGTGACAATAAATTTTTATTTTCGTCCAAATTTCTCAATTTAACTTCTTTGGAAAGAACTTCTAAACAGATGCTCTACAACGCAAAAATTTTGAAAATTGATTAAGAAATAAAAAAGTTATGGCCAAAAAACGATCAAAAATTTTGGTCCAAGCTTTACCATTGAAGTGAATGCAAAGCGACAATTTTCGTAATGCCCCAAGACAAGTATAATCCTCATAGTGCATACGACTCATAGAATTTAAAACCAGTCCGAGAATTAAGCACTATCCCTGACTGCGGCGTCAGAATGACGAAACCACGCTTCATACTTCTGTGCGCTCCACCGTAAAAAAACTTAGCCCACACACGCTTTAGTGAATGACGTAATATCGGTTTGGCGTGTCGTTATGGAGCGTGATTACGGTTAAAGTTTGAAGTTGAAATTGTAAAAGTGGGTTTCGTGCGGGTAAAATTTCACATAGTGCGCATCGTTATTTTTTACTCAAATTTTGCTGAAACGTAGTTGAGTGAATATTCTACGAGTCCATGGCAGTTTGAAGATCGTCCGTCAGCATCTCAGATCTTCATAAACTATTTCGAAGATAAAAATTTTGCTTATTTTTAAACTCAATAAAATTACACTTTTTAGGAACAAATTCTAAAAATAAAAACAGCATCAGACAGACTGACAGAGCAGATATTCGTCTACCTAAGTATCAATTTTTGTAGAAATTAAACACTTTAAGATACTTTTTAGCGAGTTTAAAATAAACCGCTTGTGAAAAGTGCCGTAAAAAACGCGTTCAGCAATGGCGACCAAAAAATTGCCAGACAGCGACGCGATACGCGCGTGCCTAGTGATATGCAACAAACTCCAGAAATTCAAAAGCCTTGACTGTTGACTTTACTACACCCAAAAAGCTAAAGTAGGCCTACCATACCAGTCAGCACTTAGCAGCAGACAATAGGCTGATAGGCCTATTATTACTGGTATCACCTACTGGTATCAGGCTACAGTATTTGGTTTAGGAAGTGCCTATTTTGCCTCTAGAGGCAAAATAGTGTTTTTCCTCTGGTGGGGTTAGGGTTGGGATTAGGGTTAGAGTTTGGGTTAGGATTAGGGCTATTTTGGCACATGCGGCAAAATAGCTGTTACAACTATTTTGCCTCCAAATGGCAAAATAACATGGGGCTATTTTGCCTCTTGAGGCAAAATAGCCACTGCCTTTGGTTTAACTCAAGTCACAAGTACCTGCTAGCAATTTGACTAATATCAGAGTTCTAAATGACAGGCTAGTTACCGGTAGGTAAGTTATAAAATGACAGGATATCACCTTATTTGTTGTGTCTGGTGTTAGGCCTACAGGCCTATGCAGTAGGCTATGCAATAGCCTAGGGTAACTATTACCACTGGCACAGAATCACCAACTACCACTCAGTACAAGTAGCCTATCCATCCAGTCCAGCATACCGGTACCTTTAGACGATAGCCTGTGCACGGTAGCCCAACGATTTGAAAAATACACCTAGCTTACCTGTTAACCACGGTACCTAACAGACCTGGGCTGGTTATATTGGAGACCGAATTTAACAACTCAGATAAAGCTACTAAAGAGTGGCTGATTCCTAATCCAATCCTAACGCAAAGAAGTGGTCTCATCCTCGTTCACGCTGCGCGGCACTGTACTGCAAAACTGCAGGAATTCACCACGCTGCACGGCGCGGTTTCTATAACCGCGTACGCTGCGCGGCTACCATCACTACTCAAGACAAGAGCACGCTTTATATCACGTGGTTACTGGTAGTGGTCTGGTCAGTTCTCTTTAGCGCCGCGCCAAAGTTTTTGTTTGCGTACTAGGTAGGGTCGTAGTATATAATTATTGTATCCCACTGCAGTACTTATACATGAGAATGCGGTATTAGCACCAGTGGGCAGTAGTGGTGCTTGAGACTGGTACACAGGTACAGGTAGTTAGTAGAACCTAAATAAAAGTGCTTGCTTTTAAGATTGCCTAGTTTTATGATCAAGCCAAACTGCACAAGCAGCATTGAAAGAAATGTTTTGAATTAGGACAAAATCAGTCAATTACAGATTAGCGAAGCAAAACGTCGAATTAATCAGTAATAGAAAGTATTAAGTGGATAGATATTAGAGAGTGTTCTGCTGGCCTAGTCTACTGAACAATGACTTGGATTTGATTTGTTTCTTTGTCACACAGACTTGACAAACCCAGTGCAACTAGCCTACTGGAATTTACCAGTGCAATTACAGCTTTACACTCTGCACTGTCTCTCTGCTCTTAGGGTATAATGTTGAACATCAAGCAGGTAGCAGTTGACTCGATGTAAAATCAAACTTGTGCTTACTATTTCAGTAGGCTAGCAGATTTGAGATACTTTATTCACTCCTTAGTCAACCACATTACCGGTACTAATCAAATAACCAGTTGGCTGCTTCTGACTTAAATTGTCGAGTGTTGTTAAGTATAAATTACAGTCTTGAAAATACACATTGCTAGAGTATGCAAACATTTGTAGCAAAGCCACATACTGGTATAAAAACGAATTATCTGAAAAAACTTCTGCGATTGTTTGGGCTTTGTCCCGGGTACCTAAGTCACCCAGGTAAAGATTATTAATTGTTCACTCTTTACAGCAGATTAAAATGTTACCATTCCTAGCTCTAGGAAATCTGTCCGTAGAACCCAATGAGTACCGGTAAGTAATCCAGTGTTCTCTTTAAGCACAAAAAAATGCAAAATATTTTTTTGCATTTTTGCACAGATTTTTCTCAAGTGCGAAACGGCATTTTTGATTTATGGATTTCTGGCATTTTGATTCTGGTGTTGCCACTAACACCAAGTAAATTGCCACTAACACCAAGAGAATTTAGAACAGAAATAAGCTTAGAATGGCTAACACTGTCAAAAGCTTTGGCTATATCAATGTAAACGATATCCACTTGGTCATTATTGTCATATTTAGAAAACCATTTGTTTAAGGACAGTAAGTAATTGTGAGCAAGAAGAACGACCAGGTAGAAAGCCGAACTGATTAACAGAAAGAAGATTGTTGCAGTGAAAATGATGAAGTAATTTATTAGCAATGACATGCTCCAAAACATGACATAAGACACAGGTGAGAGAAATTGGACAGTTGTTACCTGGATGATCCCGAGAGCGTTTTTTATGAATGGGTATAACAATAGCAGATTTCCATTGAATGGAGAGTGTAACTTGCAAAAGACAAAGAGAGAAAAGTAACCATAGCAAGTTAAGGATAGAAAAGAAAATCTTTTTCCGAAAGTAGGCAGGAATACCATCTGGAGATCTAAAAAAGTTAACTGGAATCAAATGTATGGCTTGAATAATGTCTTCTGAGGAAATATCCATGTCTTGTATCCAGTTTTCGGGCACAACAGAGCAATTCAAAGATAAGCTTTGGCCATTGTCTATCTGAAATACCTTTTGGAAGGTCAAATTAAGAAGGTTGGCTTTTTCCACATCAGTTTCTGCAAGTGTGTCATCATCAGATTTCAGAGGAGGCATACAAGCATGTGATTTTAATTTATTCTTGGCAAAACCATAAAATTTGGCAGAGTTGGGGTTTTCTCAACTAGCATTTTCAATTTTGTCACACCATAGGTTCACGGCTAGGTCATAGTTTTTAGAAACTTCTTTGTAGGCAGCCTTGTTGACTGAGTAAAGTCTTTTCTTTACGTAGTTGCCAAACATTGTAGGGATTAGCAGGCTTAGAATGGATAGGTTTAGGTGGAACATGGTGACCAATGAATTGCATCATAAATCGCTGAAAGTAACGGGTTTCTGGCTCAAAGATCTTTTTTTTTTTTGAGATCGCTTCATAAATTGCAGAAAGTATCAGGTTTCTGGTGGGATGACCTTGTTTTGTGGTCGTCTCTGTGGTGGTTTGGGGCTCCAATTTCAAGGAGCTTAAGCCACGGCATTATTGAAGAGACTTCATTCAGGGTAATTTGCACCTATTCCGGCACTTATACAGAAGGTGAAAACTTAGAGGAAACACTGGAGTAATCGCTTGTCTTTTCATGATTTTTGGCGCAGCGGTTAAAAAAATTAGAGTATTATCAGGTGATGAAATAGAATTATGACCATGCGTTAGTATATTTTGCTTTTGGGCCGCTCCCTATCTGCCGATCCAAATTCCTGGATGTGCTTACGCTCAGATCCTTGCAATGACAAACCAATCACATATTTTGATTTCTCATTAATATTATGTTTCCGAGATGATGATAACAATTAACATAAACCGTTCAATTTCGACATACCATAAAACATCTATTAGAACACCATGGCACTCTATTTTTCAACTCTTCCCCTTTAGTGGCGTTGTATTAGAGGTGGTGTTCAATTAGAGGGTCGCGCTCTATTTTTGGACTAGCTTGTCAGAATTTTGGGAAGATAAATTTAATTAAATGAAAAGAAAAAACATATAACACAGTTAACATCTACCATGTAAAGAAGAAAAAACATCAAATGTAAAACAGTAACTGGTAAGTAATCAAAAATTCAGTGGTGAAAATCAAGTGACACGTTTTTGTAGCCGTCTTGTCATTTTTAACGTGGTCCATTAAAAGTGTCAAAGTAGTGGTCTATTAAAGGTGGCATTGGATGGTGCTTTATTTTTCAACCTATTTTTTAGGGCAGTGTCTGCTGCACCGGATCGGTTTCCAACATCAAATTGCTGCTGTAGTGGCGTCGTCGGTCGTTTCTTTTTGCAGTTCAATTTACTATCTCTCAAGCTGGCATCACTGCCCGAACCCAAACTCTAATCGTACGGTTCTTGAGAAAAAAAAGAGTGATGTGGCGATATTGCTCTCTAGCACTATAATTGCCAAGTGTGTCCAGTGCAAATCGATACCCCAACCCTCGAATTGGCAGGCGAGCACGCTAACCCCTACACTACCTGGTCTTCGCATTAGATGAGTCAAAATCCCGTATTTAAGTCAAATCAATGAGAAAAAAGCAATAATAGGCTGCCAGTGCAGCAGCGATTAGATGTCGGAAACCGGCATCGGTTTCCTAGACACTACCTTATTTTAGTGGCATTTTTTTAGAGGTGGCGTTCAACAGAGGTGAAGTTGAGGACACAATGTTCGAGGCCAAAGACAGCCCTTCCAAGGACTAAATTTCTGATATAACATATTTGTTTCAGTTTTGTTAGAATATACCGAATTAACTGCATAGAGTTAGTTTTAAACTGTGTAGTTAATAATAACTGATTTGATACTGATAGGACTAGCTTGATTAGTGCTGCCAGAAGTTTGTTGAATTGCAAATCTTTTCTTAGATTTGAATATTAATATTGTGGTGGTCTCATTGGTTTAAGTATGTTAGAAATAACAAGAAAATTTGGATCATTTCATTCATCAAACATTGAGGAGCAGCTTAAACAGGCAGAAAATGATAGTTATAAGGCTCCTTTGCCACCAGTCAGTATTGCAAATTTTGAAAATTATTGCACGGCAGCTGATTCAATGCAGTTTGGTTTTACATTTAAAGAAACACATTTCTTGCTTGACAAATCATTTATATTTTTAAATCATGGAGCATTTGGTTCTGTTTTGAAAGAAGCAATGAATACTGCGCAGGAACTGCAAATGTATGTTGAAAAGCAACCTGTTAGATTTATTGATCGTGAACTCTTTCCATTGCTAGTCTCTTCTCAAAAGAAACTGTCCGAATTTATAGGATGTAAACCTACTGACATTGCTTTTGTTGAAAATGCTACAATGGGTACCAACGTGGTATTGAATAGCTTAAAATTTGATAAAAATGACGCTATCTATTTTCTCAATTTTGCTTATGGAGCAGTGAAAAAGTCTTTACTTCAAGTCCAAAGTAAATGTGGGGTTCAACTTCAGCAAGAAACAGTCAAGGTACCAATTTTAACTGATAACGATATTGTTGAATTTGTCAGTAATACATTGAATGAAGGTACAAAGTTGGCAGTGTTTGATCATATACCGAGCAATTATGCTTTCATAATGCCTGTAAAGAAACTGGTGAAAGTATGCCATGCAAAAGGAGTGCCTGTACTTATCGATGGTGCTCATGCTTTCGGTGCTTTGTCACTTGACCTAAAAGATATTGATGCTGATTTTTATGTTTCTAATGCTCACAAATGGTTTTGTGCTCCCAAAGGCTGTGCATTTTTGTATACTAAGCCGTCAATGCAGCATTTGGTTACAGCTTTAACTGTATCTCATGGCTATGGTTATGGTTTTCAATCTGAGCTAACTTATTCTGGTTTGAAAGATTATAGCCCTTACATAGCCTTGCAAACATGTATAAATTTTTGGAATGCTTTGCGGCCCAATTGCATCAGAACATATATTAAGAACTTACTTTACAAAGCTGTGGATTTACTTCAAAAGAAATGGAATGGCTCTTTGCTAGCTCCATTAGAAATGCATGCTACAATGTGTTGTGTTTCGCTCCCTTCCTGTATGTATGATGGTAAAAATGTTGTTTTTGATCATGCAGAGATTGTACAGAACAAGTTGTTTAATGACCACAGCATAGAAGTGCCAATTAAATGCATTGATAGCAAGCTTTTTGTGCGAATTTCTTGTCATCTTTATAATGAATTGGAAGAATACGAAAAGCTAGCAGAAGCTATTTTGATCATGAAGCATATTTTTGATTGAATTACTTTTGTTAGTTTGTGGAAGGAACTATCTATGCAATGATTCATTAATGTAACATAAATTTGCTATATACGAGATTTACATGGTGCATTCTGCATAATTTTTATAGATTGGTTTTTAAGCAGTTGACGAATTGATTCAGCTGTATTTACAGTGCTGTTCATATTTCAGAGACACCCCTGTGATAATTGGTATGTTTGATGTTTGCCGCCAGTTTTTTGCTACCTATGTTAGTTAAAGGTGGGAAAGTTATATATCAATGTAAAGGGTATCTCTTCAGCATATCATCAGGAATACATTTTTGAAAAAAAAAGTTAAATTGGGCGGATGTTACCGCTTGAAACGCCACCTAGTGCTAGTTTTACAAAATTAACTTCTACCATGAATAACAATATTACAAATTATTTTCTCATTCAAACTGGCATTTTTAAAAAATAGTGTCGCTACTCATGCCCAATGTTATAATTTGGGATCATGCTACTATGTCGCTTTCGTTCGGTCATTGTGACGTCACAAATACATCAATTTTCCGTGAATTTAGTAGGGTCTTGAAATTATTGGGTCTTTAAGCCAAAAAAATGCTATTAATTAAATACTTTTACGTCCTAACGCCCCAAAGGGTAAGATTTATGCAAAAAAACTCTAGTTGTTTGTAAAACTCACTTTCTGCAAAGTTTAATGCAGGGTTGCCACATCGCAACCCTTATACACATCGTGGACCTTATTACTAGCTATCCAATTACGATTCAGAATGAATGTTTGTAGCCTTACTGAAAACATTAGTGATATGAGATATCACTTTAGTAACTCTTTTTCAAACGTGGGTGGCCTTGAAAAAGGCCGTTTGTGTTGCCGAATACAAAACACACAAGTATCTTTAATATTTTGTTGGCCATCCTTTATTTTCAATCACCATCTTGCATCTTCGGGGGAGTGAATCTACAAGTTTTGTCAATTCTTCAGGAGAAATTACTCTAAACCAAGCTGCAATAACTTGTTCAATTAGCTCCCTCTTTGTTTTGGGTTTGTTTTTGGAAATAATGCAACTTATCCTGTACCACAAATTTTCAATTGGATTCAAGTCTGGTGATTGGGCCGGCCATTCCATTCTCTCCACCTGATGGGATTCATACCACTTCTGGACCTTCTTAGCACGATGGCATGGCGCATTATCATCTTGAAAGATCCACTGATTGTCGGAAAATAACGAGCGGGCACTTGGTAACATTTTTCTTTCTAGCACATCAATATATTTTGTGCCATTCATCATATCAGACACTACCTCAAGCCTCCCGACACCATTTGCAGCCATGCATCCCCACACCGTGATGGACTGTGGATGTTTGATGGTTGGAGAGATGCAATATGGGCGATATTGCTCTTTGGGCCGTCTCCTCACATAGTTGTTCCCAGCATGATTATTTACCGTAAAAGTGGACTCGTCACTAAACAATACCCTATGCCATTTTTCAACAGGCCAATGGACATGAGAGCGAGCCCACTCCAAACGGCGCTTTCTTTGTTTATCTGAGAGCAACGGCTTACATATAGCCTTGCAACCTCTAAGACCATTTTCTAAAAGCCTTCTTCTTACTGTTGGAGCAGATAATTTTGTACCAGTGCTTTCCCTTAGGTCCCTGGATAGTTCGCTGGATGTCAACTTCCTGTTTGACAATGAAAGCCTGACGAGAGTTCTGTCCGTTCTTGTGGTGGACTTACGAGTTCTCCCTGGCCGAGGTTTGCATTTCGACTCTCCTGTCTCCTTCCAGCGTTTCAACACACCTCTTACACCTGTTCGAGATAATCCACATTCCTTTGCAATAAACTTAATAGACTTTCCTTGCTTGTGGAGATAAATTATTATCCCTCTTTTCTCTGCACATATTGCTTTAAACCCCATGATGTCTGAAGAAAATGAGGATGATCCTCTTCTAACAGGGTCCGGAGAAACTGCTATGTTTATGATGTCACAATAGCACAACGGTGGCGTGATCGTGGTGTGACCACACATTATAACATTGGGCATGAGTAGCGACACTATTTTTTAAAAATGCCAGTTTGAATGAGAAAATAATTTGTAATATTGTTATTCATGGTAGAAGTTAATTTTGTAAAACTAGCACTAGGTGGCGTTTCAAGCGGTAACATCCGCCCAATTTAACTTTTTTTTTCAAAAATGTATTCCTGATGATATGCTGAAGAGATACCCTTTACATTGATATATAACTTTCCCACCTTTAAACAACATGGGTAGCAAAAAACTGGCGGCAAACATCAAACATGCCAATTTTCGCAGGGGTGTCTCTGAAATATGAACAGCACTGTATGCTTGAATGCTTGTACGATATCTAATTAAAGTTGTCAAAATTTAATTTTAGAATATACCACAGAAACATGTATGCCTTAGATTCAAGTATTTCAGTGTTTTAACTCGCTGATCGGTTGACCTCCGTTTCTGCATTTATTTTTGGGTCATTTCACAGTTGTTTATTCTAATTTCTAGTGAATGACACAGAAAAAGTTTAATCCTTTAAGCCGAAATGATTGCACAAAAGTTTAAAATCCTTTAAGCTGTACAGTAGGGTGGCCCTTATCGTCAAAAGTCTGAAAAGTTTTGCTTTCCGCCTACGAAATGGATCCATTTAAAAACGCACCATGTAAAATGTTAGACTATTTGAGTAATGTTTTAGAGGTGGTACAAGCAGGTTCTATCTTCATTCTGTATCATTATAAGCTTACAGCTGGTGGAAGGGCATTATGCAAAATTAGTATTACAGCGATGCATCAAACTAAGTGGCCGTTTTTTTATAGTAGATGCGTAAAGCTATGGCTCCACCAGTGTGATTGCAAAATTTTCACGGTATTAATTTTTTCGGTGATAATTTATTGTTGTTCAAATTAACACTGGTAGCGACAAAATTTTTTACTGAACAAATCGTATCAGAGTACCCCTGCTCCACCAGTGAGAATTTAAAATTATCACCACAAAACCCAGTGTTAATTTTGGAAAAATTCGCATTGGTGGAGACAATGCACGTTTTTCGAATTAATACTGAAGGGGCAGTGGGAGTTATTGTTTGATTTTAATGCGTTGTTCCTGAATGATGAGTTATTATTCCTTCGAAAATCCTTTTTTAAAGTTCTCTCGTGAAGTAGCTTAAGCTCTTTAAGTAGCGACGATGAATGCTTAGCACTTGTAGCCTTTGGTTTGAGCAAAAGCAAACGAAGGTACAAAAAATTGGAAAGAGATTTTTTGAAGAAAAGAGACGAAGAAGGTAGCTACAATATGGTACGAGAGTTAGCCGTGGGTGAAAGAGAGATGCACTTTAGATATATGCGGATGACACCCGATCGAAAGGAGCTCTTACTTTCTTTGGGTGCTCCTCTCATAACTAAGTTATCAACTAATTATAGAAAGCTCATTTCCCCTGAGCAGCGGCTCTCGCTCACGTTGCGCCATCTTGCTACGGGAAAATCTCAAATCTCCCTTAGTTTGCAATACCACATTGGACGACAAACAATTTCAAAAATAATACCCGAAACATGCAAAGCTATTTACGATGCACTTGTTGCTAAGTATGTTAAAACGCCATCGTCACAGGAAGATTGTCTTGTAATTTCACAGCAGTTTTGAAGATCGATGGAACTTGCCTAAGATTGTAGGTGCTTTGAATGGTAAACACGTTCGGATACCACTTTATTTTACAATTATAAAGGCTTTTTCGGCATGGTTTTGCTCGCTGTATGTGATGCAAAGTACTGCTTCACTATGTTTGACGTAGACCAATACGGTAGCAACAACGACAGCGGCGTGTTACTCAAAAGTAAAATGGGCAAAAACCTTGCTAAGGGCTCGCTAAGCATTCCTAGTGCAACTATACTCAAAGGATGCGCATTGAATCTTCTCTATTTTTTGCTAGGATTAACACGTTGCCAGTAAAATGTGATATTATGCAATATTGATTATGAGGGTACAATAGGCGTTGATTGATTATGAGGATATAATAGGCGTTGATGAGGTCTTTATGAACAAATTTCGGTAAGAAGTTCAGTGAGAAAACACGAAAACTTTTTCATATTTTCTTGCTGAAATTATCACCCAAATTAATGGCAAAATTCAAAGTAATACTGAAAATGAAATTAATACCGTTGTCTCCACCAAAATTAACACTCAGTGAGAATATCTGGTCGGTGAGAATTTTCAGAGAATTTTTTGACGCACGGTATTAAGTATCTTACGCACGGTGATAATTTCTAAATTCTCACTGCAAGAAATTAATTCATGTTGTCTCCACCAGTGTGAATTTTAAAAATAATACTGAATTTTGCCGTAAGAGTTTCAAATTCACTGGTGAAGCCATAGCTTAATTGCGCATGCTTTTCCTCTTATATCAGCACTCGACAGGTCTCAAACTATGGGTTGTGAAAGATCAAACGATGGATCGCACCAAGATAGTTCAAATTTGCTAAAACAAACTTTTTTTCATAGTTAAAGTTCTTTTGAATTGGTTATACTGTAATGTGTCATACTCGTCATACTGAATAATGTTGCTTTAACTACTTCTTTACAGATTTTTTGTTAGGTACGTTAAGTGGTGACTTAACGTGCAGGCTGATTGAGGAAAGCAATTTTGTTTTGGCACTTATTTGTAGACCTATGTTTTCGAATTGTCGCCAGTAAGCATTGTTTAACTATAATCAACTGAAGTGAAGTGATTGAACTAAAAGATAAAGGTCTCTCAGCAAAAAATGCCATTGTTGTTGAAATATTTAAGTAAATCTGACAACAAGTATTGGCAAAATATGTGCATTATTATGGTAATTTTCAGGATTGTGCATTTTTTAGATCATGGTGAGTTTAGCTTTGATTTGATTTTGTTGTGACAGTACCGTAGTTAAATAATTATACATCAACATCTGTTACCAACTTGCCAAATAACTAGCTTTCCTTAATACATTTTAGTTAGTCTAATTACTGCATAGCAAATACCGTATTTATTTGAGTATAAGTCGCATTTTTTGTACCAAAATATCACCCAAAAAATCAGATGCAACTTATACAGGAATACATGAAGTGCATTGTATGTAATACAAAATTTTTCTAAGATATTTCCTTGCTAGCGCTTTTTGCACTATTGCCCTTAATGCAATCGCATTACTTATCGCCTTCCACTCAAGTGACGTTGCGCTTCTAATGCTCGTGCTTCTCACGTTAGTTATCGCGCATCCAGTATCCACACCAGTAGAGTTAGGTTGCATCACTTGCCTCCCTCATGGGATGCTGATAAGGATGTTTTAGAGGTTGACTGGGACTATTTGAGAACAGTGACAGCAGTGATGACTTTAATGGTTTTGATTTTTTTGTTATGAGATTGCAATGAAGGAATAATGTAAAAAAATTTTTTTTTCTGTTTTTCATGTCAAATGTGGGGGTGTGAGTTATACTCGAATAAATACGGTAAGTTTGCATAATTCAAGTTTTTTAATGTGCACATTTTTTTAAGCAGAAAAATGCAGGTGACCAATTTATTTTTCGGGCAAAATTCAATTTGTCAAGTTATTTTTGGGGTAAAAGTTTGGTGCCCCCCAAATCAATTTGAGCTCCTACGCCCATGAGCTGCACCGCTGCAGAAGCAGCAACTAGCTTGTAAGTTAAATTTTTTGATTGTGGGAGTATTTTGGAGGTTATAGGCTAAGTGCTTTTCTCTTTGCCGTGTAAGAAAAGGGCCAGCGTGAATGAAGCGATGGCTGCTATGAAGAGGATTGGATCAAACAAAGGCGAAAAGTTGAAGAGGGACGAATGAAAAAACAAGATGAGCACACAACTTCAACTTCAAAAAATGTTGTCCTAGCCACTTTCAGTAGCAGTGAGGATGAGAGCAATGCCGATACTCTGCCAAGTATGTAAGATGATGGTTTTCCAAAGCGACCAATAGCAAGACAAAATATCCTTACATCCGCTAGAAGCCTTGGTTATGACTTGCTTACTTTTGTGTCTACAGCAGTAAATTTCTTTTTCACTGAAAATAATAAGAGCGAAGTTTGTCCAAAACATTCAAAATGAGTTTCATACCAATGAAGCACTTACAGCTCACTGAGATGGTAAGTTGTGGTAGACTTGACAACCAAAAAAATATATAGATCGCCTTCCGGTTCTTGCCTCTGGTTTAAGTGCTAATCGGCTTCTGAAAGCCCCCAAATAAGATTTTGGAACTGTTGAAGCTCAGTCTATCATTTGATACAACGGCAATTGATACCGGACGTTGAATGGGACTTGCATTTCGCTGGAACAAACAGTTAGTAAATTTACTGTACATACAGTAGCTTGTCGCAGTCATATTATGGAGCTTTTTTTTAAGGGCAAAAATTTCTTTCTCAAACGATTTAAAGTTCAGGAACATTGACACAACTTCTTGTGAACCTGGATTCGCTGACAAAATTTAGTGTATGCTCAATGATTTCAGAAGAACTAGCCATGGCCTGATGCACTTTGCCTCAAACCGCCTAGAGAAAAAACAACCAAGAGATGATTAGTTTAAACTTTTAAAACTATTTTTGCTTCTAGAAGGCATTCCACCTCTAGGTGCAGAATTTTTGTGCACCTGAGCCTGTGCACCACTTACGCTGGCTGAGCAAACTTTTTTATGCTTTAGAAATATGAATGTTTCGAAAACAGTTTAATTTCTGCTCAGGAGGAACAAGCTTTAATGAAACTGTGTGTTTTTGTAATACAAGTCTATATTGAAGCTTGGTTTACTGCTCCTGAAGCAATTGAAGCGCCTTGTCGGGATTTTACTTAACTAAATCCCTTCTTCAACTTTCCAACAAAGCATTTCCTTTTCTACGTCTCAAAAGATGTCTGAACATCTGTGGTAGTTGTCTAAAGAGAAAGTTGCTCGTAGATTTTTTGATGATGCTGTTTCTTGAAACAAAGCAGCACATTATTGTCAAGCTTTAAGAAGATGATGAAGATTCTCTGAAAGGTCTCACCATCGACTTTATTTTCTAAAATATGAATATCTTCAAGATTTCGTGAGTACCTAGACAAATGCTTGTTGTGAAATACTTCGACTTGATTCCAAGTTTTTTCGTGCAGCTCTTTGGTACTGGTCAAAAATAGAAAGCTTTCGATCTGCGAAATTGAATGTCAAAAACTTAAAGTTCCAATGACAATGCAAAGCGAGGAGTCATACAGCAAACTCTCAATCAAACACGAAGAACAGCTACAATTTTTCCTGCAAGTAGTTTCTGATCAAAATACCTTCCTAGATTCTAGAATAATGATTCTAACCCAGCAAAACCAACAATGAGAATTTGAGTATTGTATTCTTTGAATTGCAATTAATGTTACCTTGCAAGTTGCTCACGAAAGCAAATTAAAACAATTTATAGTAGCATGAACATAAGTGTTAGATTATTTTGTATTTAGTACTCTCATAGCTTATTTTACACATTTGTGCCAACTATCAGTGTCATTTTAAGCATGCTATATGCAGTTCATTGCAACTTTTGCAAAAAAATTACCCCTCTACACCACCCCTAAACAATATTCAAAATGCACTAAACTTCACCAAAAGTGTTTTTTGGTGAAAATGATCCAATTCGTAAGCGGAGAGCTAAAGAAAATGCAGCTTTTATTTTTAAGGGCAACCCTACTGTGGCGGTCCTCCTTCCAGCCTGTCTCGCGAGGGGCCACAATTGACTTCCAGTATGATAGATTCACTTCAATAATTGCTTGTTTTCCATTTTATTGTTTGTTACCAAAATGAATTCACAGATATTACCACAATCGTCGATTAACTAAGATGAATTTGTTTAGTTGCTTATCCTGCCACGTTGGCAGCCAAAAGAGAGAGACTGATTATTTTTCGTTGCGTCATAGGAAAAAAAAAAGTTGCCAAAAAGAATATAATTACAACAGACGGAGTTAACCGTATTCCCACACTACTGTACAGTGTATAAATCGATCAGTGGTTGAGTGGATAGAGTGTCTGCTGTAAAAGCGGTAGATGGAGGTTCGATTCCCGGTCGGGTTAAACCAAAGATTATAAAAATTGGTATTTACAGCTTCCCTGCTTGAATTTCAGCAATTAAAGGGACAGTGTGAAGCCTCCGCCGTGTGCGGTAGAGAGGTTGGCGGGTGGCAGCTTGACTCGGAAGACCGAAAGGTCCCTTCGCTGTCTCTTGGCCAAGGCAACTTGGTGAGTGAAATGTAATTAGGCCTATAGCGTTGCATTATTGCTCCGGCTATTACGATTATTTTTTACTGGAACTCTAAAAACTGCACTAAGATTTTGCTTTGGAATAAAACCGGATATCTTCTGTAGAAAAAAACGGGATACGTAACAAAAAGGTCAGCCTTTCTACGAAGACCGTGTTGCGCTCATTTTTACACTTTTAATGATGTAGATTGTAGAAGGTTCTTAGCTGTCAACAGTTTTAACATGGATCTGTGATTAACTAAATTCTAGTCATTTACCATGAAAGCTAAAAACGGATTCAATGCCAAACTCGGAGCCGAGTCCAACTAAAGAGAAAAAGCTCGGTAAGGTATTCACAGCTTTTTTGTTTGGTATTTAGCACTAGAAGCCAGATAGGTAATTTAAATTGTGAATACTCGAGTATAAAAATGACCACCAATTGAAAAGTATCAATTCGGCTTAATGGCTACTATAGTATTGTCTAATGGCTAGACCTCACGATATTGTCTTCTCGTCAAAAACGATTTAACAAATATATAGTAGGCTAATTGCTAGTTTTACCGAAACTAAAGTTGAATTGCACGCAAAAAGTTTTAAAATCGCTGTGAAGGAGGATAAAAAAAGTATACCGCAATTCTTACAACAAAAAATGGCATTAAGAAGTTTTGGAACACCCATTGTTGAAAGTGTGGTTCCGTTCTGGGTTAAGAAACTACAACATACTATTGCCAATATTCACGATTTAAACTACAGCACCACATAGTGATAGTGACCACGATTTTGCATTTTCAACGCCTATGAGTGTCAAATTTTGACAAAAATGTGATGGCACTGCATTCTAATCATCAATTATAACAGTTTTTGATTAAGCAATACATTAAGGTCAATATGGCAGAATACCAAAATTTCCGATTTGGGGAGGCCTGAGGCACCCCTAAACGTCAAAAATTTGCAGAAGTTATTTTTGTCATAAAATGGCCCAACTTGAAACGGTCAGACTTAAAACTTTCAAAAGTTGATAAAATATGGACCACCTACTGTAGATTGTGAAAGCAAAAAAGTGTGCACCACTCGCTAGTGGGCGCTAACTACGCGTTAACTCGAAATTGAAACCTTACATGCTCTTTCGGTCGCCGGACGGCGCAGTGGTTACTGGTTAGGTGTTCTATAGGATTGGGGTTCTATTCTCTCTTACGTTTTTCATTCTGCAAGCGCATGTAACATACTTGTATTACTGTTTCAAGAATTCAGCAATCAAGGCGATCATCAAAAACAATACGCAAATTTGCTCTGTTTAAAATTTTGACCATCTCTTGCTGGCCTGCTAATAAATCGTTAGATATATTCTTGCGCAGTGCTACAAAATCACTAAGAACTGAGTCTGAAGTTTGAATATTATTTGCTGTAATTCTGTTTGTTGTTTACGGTAATCAACGTTAAGAGCAGCTTATTCTAAGTCAAAGTTTTAGCAAAGAAAGCAGCAAAAAGCGATGCTTTCGAAAAAAAAAAAAGGTGAGAAATATTAAGTTGCTCATTAGCTCAGTGACGTCGCTACGGGGGGCTGCTTGTGCCCTCCGATTTTGGTTTACCCAAAATACTGTTTTTGGAACATAACGTAACGACAAGACAACAGACGATGATGGAAAAAGGAATAATAACATACAAACACAATATTCTCGTTTGACGTTTTCTCGATTCTTTGCGAAACTGCTGGAAATCAATTGCTGCACATGAATGTGACGCAATAATCCGTCTTATTAATAAGTCTTAACGGATGTGTCGCAAAGAGAGATGCAACCCTGCAAAATCGTTACCGGTACTTCGTTTGTAATTATGACAGGAAACAATACGTGAAAACATTTTTTTCAAAGTCAAGCTGTTTTTAATTTTTAGAGCACACTCAAGATTTTTAGGTCGCAGTCAGTGGAGCAACCAGGGTGAAGGGGATTTAGCCTCCTGAGCTAAGTCACTTATACAATTTAATCTCAAAATAAGAGCGTTTAAACGTATTTTAGACTTGACCTAAATAAGGGCTAGGGGGAGGGGAGCTAAAGGGGCTTGGTAATGTAATTCTTTCAAATGATTTCTGAATTTTGGCAATTTAGGTAGGTATTCATATGGCTTCAAAAGATATGAAATGCAGAGGTGGAGTCCTTGAGGACACATTTTCAAGTCCTTGGCCTTGGCCTCCAGTCCTTGGCCTTGGCCTGAAGCCTTAGGTCCTCGAAAATTGCCCTGTCCTCGGCTCGAGGACAGCACTATTTTTTGAACCGTTGAAATTTTGATGTAAAACACTAGAAACCTGGCGGAAAATTTGCGAACACCTTTTTTGTTTTTCTCAATTGGAGCATTGGCGTAGCCAGGGGGAGGCAGGGAGCCCGGGCCCCTCCCCAATCGAAATTTCGCCAATGACAAAAAAGCCTATTGTTTCTTCAGTTTCTTTTTAGCATTTTTCGCTTACAACAGTATTGAAGACCAGGGGCCTGGGCCCCCCTCAGTCCAATTTTTGCCAACCAATTTAAATGTATAACTCGGGTAAAATTAAGGGTTTTTCTCTTAAAAGTTGCTACCTAGGCCCACATGTAACCTTTTTATAAACGTAATGCAACAACCAGAGCCAGATTTATTCTATGGCACAGTGCCAGGGCCTCGCGCTCAGATGGTGAGACTTTTTTTTTCTTCACCTATATTTGGCAGGAATATCTTTCAAAAATCCCCAAAGTGCCAGGGGCCCAGTGCGATGTAAATCCGGCCCGGCAATAACATGGTTAGTAGGCGTAACCATTTATTGTACCATTTTTCACTAGTAATTCAATAATTCACCTCCACCTCGCCAGTTTTTACGCACAAAATAATTAAAAAAAAATTAGCCACGGAAAATGCTGATTGAGCAAACCATTGAACTTCAATTGAGGGGGCCTGGGTCCCCGCCTGGCCGAACATATTATACTCCTATAACTGGTTATTTTCATGACAAAACAAAAATCTCTAAGGAAAATCTTGGAGTGGATTATTATTTACTGTTAAAATGTTGCCAGAAACAATGCGCCTTACTTCCCCCTACCTGGACCAAATCACTTGCAATTAAAATGTAACACAAGAATGCAAGATGTTAAACGTATTTTGGACTTAAATTGCAAGTAAAAGAAGCATCAAGTAATTTCATCTTTTCCATTGGCTTTCAAATTTCAAAAATTTAGTGCTTTCAAATGGCTCTTGAACACGTGCGAAATGTGATTCAATGGCATTAAAATAGCTGTTTTTTCCAAAAAACTTACAAAAAATCGCCTAACGGCTGGGGGCTTCGCCCCCAGACCCCCGACTGCGCTACGTTTGAGATACACTACCTTTCTCAACACGTTCCAAAGTTAGATATTTACACTTTTCAATTATTACTTAAGCCCTCTCCCTTTGCAAAATCCTGCTTAAATGCCAACCGGCAACGATTTCAGATCTTCCATCCTATGATATCTTTGTCCCACAAAAAGTTTCTCTTGAAAATTTTTGATGACGTCATTGCATGTGATATGTGGTTTGGCCCTCCCAACCAATGAAAAACTCTGGCCACGCCTATGAATAGGAGATTGCCTGAAAAAAATTTTTGAAGACCTTTTTTTGGAGAACACTTGCGGCTGTGTCCTTGGTCCTTGGCCTTGGCCTCGAGCATTCCTGTCCTTGGCCTCGAGAGGGTCTGTCCTCGGAAAGGCTGTCCTTGGCCTTGGTCTCAGATTTTTTTTGTGTCCTTGGCCTTGGCCTCGAGCCTTGTGTCCTCGACTCCACCTCTGATGAAATGTTTGTAAAATAGCGTTAAAATTGCTATTTTTTGCTGCAAAATTACAAAAATTGCCCTGCGGCTGGGACTCTGCTCTCAGACCCCCGTCCGTGACGCGATTGAGTTACATCAGTTTGTTTAGCACGGCGCCTAAATTAGACAATTTTCGTGGAAAAAAACTTACTTTTAGTTCACCTCTTGGCAAAATCCTAGTTGCGTCTCTGGTCGCATTCACTACTGCAGATAGAATTTTCCAGCGATTATGGGCCGCAGACGAAACGAGCTAAGAAACGCTGCAGGCCTTATAGATAGGTTTCTTTTTTTTTTTGACAAATACAGAATTTTTAAAATTGCGCATAATTTGTAGCCATACATAAATTTGTAGCCGTACTTCTAGCTATTAAACTGATGAGAGATAATATAATAGGTTATAAATAGGTTTCTTTACCACAAACCAGCTGAAGTGCTAAATGCCGATTGGTAGCTATAAAATGGATGCAGATAAATTTTAAGAAAACATCGCATTAATAGCTAGAAGTTACACGAAGTAAGAACGTGCGAAATGTTCAGTCTTGGTGCATTAGCTTGTTAACTGTGATCTAAAAAAGTGTCTGTTGTGCACGATCCAAATTGCTTTTATCCCAGGGCCAAATTTATTATTTAACACTTTTGCTGTTTGATAACTATTTTACCAGAGATGGAGTTCTCGAGGACGTCCTTGGCCTCGAGGACACATTTTCAAGTCCTTGGCCTCGAAGCCTCAAGTCCTTGGCCTTGGCCTCGAAGTCTCAAGTCCTCGAAAATTGCCCTGTCCTCGGCTCGAGGACAGCACTATTTTTTGAACAGTTGAAACTTCGTTGGAAAACGCCAGAAACCTCGCGGAAAATTTGCGAACACCTTTTTTGTTTTCCTCACTTGGAGCAAAGGCGAAGGCAAGGGGAGGGGGGCAGGGTCCCCCCTCAATTGAAATTTCACCAATGACAAAAATGTGACAAAAAAGCCTATTGTTTCTTAAGCTTCAGTTTCTTTTTAGCATTTTTCGCTGACAACAGTATAACTAATAAACAATACTGAAAGCCAAGGGCGCCGGGTCCCCTTCAATTCAATTTTTGCCAGCCAATTTAAACGTATAACCCGGAGAAAATGGAGAGTTTTTGTCTTAAAAGTTGCTATCTCAGGCCCACATCTAGCCTTTTTGTTAACGTAATGCATTAATCAGGGCCGGATTTCCCATAATATAACGCAGTACCAGCTAGGGGCCCCGAGCTGAAATCGTAAGATTTTTTTTGGTCTTCACCTATATTTGGCAGAAAGATGTTGCGAAAATCTCCAAAGTGCCAGGAGCCTAGCGCGATGTAAATCCGGCCCTTAACCATTTATTGTACCATTTTTCAAAAACAATTCAGTATTTCACCTCCAACCTCGTTGGTTTTTACGCACAAAATACTTAAAAAAAAAAATTAGCCATGGAAAATGCTGATTGAACGAATCATTGAACTTCAATTGAGGGGGCCTGGGCTCCCAGGCGAACGTGTTCTCCGACAACTGGTTATTTTTATGACAAAACAAAAATCTCTTAGGAAATCTTCGAGTGGATTATTATTCACTGCTAAAATGTAGCCAGAGACAATGCACCTTACTTCCCCCTACATGGACCAAATCACTAACAATTAAAATTTAACTCCAAAATGCAAGATGTTAAACGTGTTTTGGACTTAAATTGCAAGCAAAAGGAGGATTAAACAATTCGAGTTTTTCAATTGGCTTTCAAATGTCAAAAATCTAGTGCTTTCAAATGGCTCTGAACACTTGCGAAATGTGATCCAATGGCATTAAAATAGCTTTTTTTCCAAAAAGTTACAAAAAATCGCCCAACGGCTGGGGACTTTGCCCCCAGACCCTTAAAGCCTCCGGCGGCTGGGGGCCCCGCCTCCAAACCCCCGTCTGTGATACATTTGAGTTACACAAGCTTTCTCAACACGTTCCAAAGTTAGATATTTGCATTTTTCAACTATTAGTTTAAGCCCTCTTCCTTTGCAAAATCCTGGTTACGTGCAAACAGGTAACAACGATTTCAGATCTTCCATCCTACGATATCGTTGTCCCACAAAAAGTTCCTCTTTGGAAAAATTTTGATGACGTCATATCATGTGATTTGTGGTTTAGGCCTCCCCCAATCAGAATTCTGGGTACGCTAATGAATTGGAGATCGCCTGAAAAAAATTTTGAAGACCTTTTTTTTTTGTAGAACGCTTGCGCCTGTGTCCTTGGTCCTTGGCCTCGAGAGGTTTTGTCCTCGGAAAGGCTGTCCTTGGCCTTGGCCTCGGATTTTTTTTGTGTCCTTAGCCTCGAGCCTTGTGTCCTCGACTCCACCTCTGTATTTTACTGCTAAAAAAGGTTGGTTGGAAGCCCTTTAAAACAGTGGTTCCTAACCATTTTTGCTACATTCCTCCTTTGCTGATTAAAAAAAAAATTCCTCCTCTAATCTAAGTATGCAAGCAATACAGAATACACAATCACTAATTTACCGAAATGTCATTTATTTCAATTGTAACTCAATTAGTCAATGCGAAACTTGTTTTTGTTAGTCATCCAAAGTCGCTTAATGCCGGGAGAGGTTTGAGATAGGCGCAACCGATGTCATCCTCAACATAAAGTTTATTTCTTTGGTTTTAATTTTTTGCAGAGTAGAAAATTCTGCATCACAGAGGTATGCAGTGTACACGAAAAGAATAAGAATACGAAGAGCTTTTTCAGTAATTTTAGAATATGAATTTTTTATTTCGATCCAATTCAAAACGACCCGAAAAGCCGTGACGATCGGCAACAAACCAGTAGCGTAGCCGGGGGGGGGGGGGGGGGAGGGTACAGCCCATTGGCTACATTGGCATGTCGACCAAAATGCAGAATTAGAAAAATACCACGTTTTAACTTCTTTGAGACTGTTCTATGGTCTGGAATGGATTACAATAGTGATTTAAAACATCTTTTGAAACATATATTAAGGGGGGGGAGCTAATTTGTCAAAAATAAAACTCACAAATACATGAAAACTTTGAAAAGTGGCCAAAATTAATCAATCAAATTTGATCGCTAGTGTAAAAATGTTAAACATAGATGTCATCAACAAATATACTATGAACTTAATTAGAAAGAGGGGGGGGCTATTTAGTGTTAGTTTATTGCCAATCATTCCTCTCAAATCTCTTTTCGTTACCCCCGATTATTTTTCTCTTTAAGCTATGGACGAAATAGATTACTCCATGTGAGTTTTGTTGAACTACACGATTTCATAGTATAGCAGCATCTAAATACGAGAATTAAAATTTTACCATTAGCCACCTCCCAAATAGCCCATTATGCAACCGGTTTAACTATGTTTGCACTGCCAATTTCAATGCCACGTTTTTAAAGTATTATTTTTTTATGAAAACAGCCCTAAAATTAAGTTATATTTGCAAAAAAATGCAAAATTTTCGAGCGCTGGGGACTCCGCCCCCAAACCCCCTTGCCTCCGGCGGCTGAAGGCTTTGCCCCCAGACCACCATTAGCCTTCGGCGCCTGGTAACTCTACCCCCAGACCCCCAAAACAGCCCCCCATTGCGAATTTCTGGCAACGCGCATTCAACAAACGCTGTGAATTTGACACTTGACAAACATAATGTAGAGTCAATTTTTTAAAATCTCGTTCTTGCTTCCTTGGAAAGTTGCAAATTAGCTAAGTTAGTTTTTTAATAAGTAAACGAATAGCTTGCGTAGCCCCTATAAGTTTCTCTAGCGTAACCCCTATAGGTTTGAGAATTGGTTTGAGAATTTAGGTTTGAGAATTTAACTCCACTCTGAGAATCTATGCTCTACTCTACAGTTCGCAGGTTTCCAATCCTGATTTGCTTAGATACTAAACAACAGCAATACCTACGCTTTAGACACACTTTTGATTAGAACAAATGCAATCCCATGCCAACCAATATTACTGAAATAAATAGCTGCAGCGCGCAGTACAAATGCCACTACTTATCGTCAGTCGCGTAGCCAGGATTTCGGAAAGGGAGGGGGGCTTTTTTTGAAGTTTGATTCAACGGTAAACGAACTTGACCCGAATTTTCGTTTGTTTTCAATTGGATTGAGGCAAATTCGGGGCGTTTTTCTGTCCAAAATCATGTGATCTCCAAAAAAAAGGTCTTTGCCGAAAATCAGAGCGTTTTTCTGTCCAAAATTAAGTGATCTTCAAAAAAAAAAAAAAAGAAAGGTCTTCGCCGAAAATCAGAGCGTTTTTCCGTCAACTGACACCCACTTCTACAACTCATCTTGCGATCTTTGGGGGGGCTATTTCCCGTTTTAGGGCGAAAATCAACCTCAAAACTGCTAAAAAAATGCTATTTTGCATACTTTTCAGTCCAATGGGGGGGAGGGCTATAGCACTATTTTCCCCCTAGCTACGCTACAGGTTATCGTAAAATCGAAGTTTTGAAGTGTTAAAATTTCTCCCCGGTTGGGAACCGCGCTGCTTTAAAAATATAGAAAAATTTAAAAAATAAATTTTCTATATAACCAATATATTTTCTCTATAACCAATATTTGCTATAAAACCGATCAGTAGTCAAGTGGAGAGAGCGTCTGCTACTGTAACGGTACACTCCGGTTCGATTCCCGGTAGGGTCAAACCAGTACTTGCGTGGGGGGACGATTTCGCAGTCTTGACCAAACGCATTCGGATTGCGGATGAAATTTAGTGGAAATTATGCTTCAAGTTTAGATGCTGTCCGCGAATTAGAATGGACCAAAAAAAAGGATCTTCACGCAATTTGGTGCTATATTCGGCTGGAGTTTGGGATTTATTCGTGCTGACAGCCACTTTTTCGTCTAATCATCCAGAGGCTTATTCCCAATGAAGAGAGCGCTGAACTCTCGTTAGGGGGGGACGCTGAAATCTCGATGGGGGGACGCTAAATCTCGATGGGGGGACGTTAACTCTCGATTAGGGACGCGTACCCCCTGCAATTTAAGTACTTGGTCAAACCAAAGACTATAAAAATTGGTATTCACAGCTTCCCTGTTTGACGTTCACAATTAAAGGGATAGTGTGCGAAAGCCTAATAATAGCAAACAAATAACGCTCATGGAGCATAAAAGTTAATAGCAAAATAATAACGCTCATGGAGCATAAAAGTTTTTTGGAATAGTCACGAATTTACAGTACGGTATATCTTTTTTTTCGTCCCAGAGTTATGAGTCGGGCCGGGCTTTTCGGGTTTAAAGTTCACAAAAATTTCGGGCTTAATTCGGGCCTGAGACCTACTTTTTGTCTTGAGTGCACAAAAATTTAATCAAAATAACTTTGCAAGTTTGCTAAATTTTTCAGACCTAACTTAACTTTCGTTTTTTTTCGGACATGATGTGGGCTTTAAATTAGTTTTCGGGTTTGACCGGGTTCAGGCTTATATTTTTGGGTTCGGGCCTGAACTAGTCAGCTTGTTTACAACTTTGTTCCGTCCCCAGTTTTTTTGCTATATATGGACTTTGCTTCATATTCGATGGTAAAATTCCATTACGTTATTCAAAAATTTTTATTTAAAACTGCTGCATGCTTTCCCAGTTCACAGTTTACCGTACTAAAAAGGTTATTGAAGTCACAAGCGTGTGGCATAATTTTGTCGCGATTACTATCGGCTGATGTCTTTGATTTGAACGATCCTTATGACGTAATGCTAGATTATTTCCGTTGGAGGTTTGCTATTTAAAACGCTGTCACTAAATTGAAAGTCAGGAGTATAGCGTTAATTCAGAATACAAGCAAAACTGTATGATTAGTATAACATTTATGATGTATTTATTTTATACGAATTATACTTCCAGTAAAATCGTCAAAATCATTCTTCCAGTAAAATCGTCAAAATGAACGCGGTGGTAAAGAAGTTTCATCAATAAACACTTAATTCTACTAAAAACTATGAAAAAAAACTTCTCTTCGAGAATTAAGACTTAAAACTTTGCCGAATAATCTAAGCTAACAGGTCAAATTTGAAAAACAGTAAAAGGGTAGGCTACTATGGTTTTGATCGTTTATCTATCAATGCCGAAATTCTGGTTTTGAAGATACTGTAGAAAAAATAGTTTTATCCCACCTTTTCCAACTGAACAATTAATGGAGTTGTGTAATTCATAAGTATTGCATGTAGGTTAGGTTATAATCCCTACCGAAATATGATTTTGAAATTGATTTATTGCTATTTTGGGTTTCTTGTATTGCTAGCCAACACAGCTAAAAGGTATGGATGAGTTACTAGGTTAAAATAGATTTAGTACTGAACAACAACACCCTTGCTAGTTTGGACGGAACACTTGAGTGTCCTACAACAATTTACAAACGACGTTGTTTAATTTAAACTTAATGCAATCTTAGACCCCCCAATTCCTTTTTACTACGGATTCAAAAGACTTTCCAGCTCGCTTTACGTTGCGCAGTTGAAAGTATGTAGTAAAAGATCAATGTAACAAAATGAATTCAATCGCATCGCTGCTATCAATATATACGTTTAACCCTTGAAAGTAATTTACATTTTATGTTTTCTTGCAGTTTTGACGTGGTTGTTGATTTGCCTTCAAAGTTGACTTTCAACAGAAGCAGTTCTGTAATTGTCACAACGTTTCAGGCTGAAGCAGAAGAAAGATTTAATATAGCAGTCACCATACGCTGTGAAAATGATAGTTGCGACTGGAGTCCAATCAGGGTACAGGTAGAATATTCTCGTTTATTGGAACAAATTAAAAATGCTGAATTCTTTTTTTGTGGTTGTTGTTTTGTGTTTTTTTGTCCTTTAGTAAATTTTGTGTTTTATTTATATTAATGTTTGCCTTTAAGTATGAGAATGCACATTCAGTGACTTATATCACTTATATGCAGTAGCGTAGCCAGGGGGGGGGCTAAAGCCCCCATTGGCATAAAAGCCCCCCCATTGGCATGAAAAGTATGCAAAATAGCACGTTTTTAGTGCTTTTGAGGCCGATTTTTGCTCCAAAAATGAAAACAGCCCCCCCCAACGGGATTGGAAGCAGAAGTTGTGAAGGACTTGCTGTGATTTGGACCAGAAAAGTGGAGTTTTTTTTTTTTGGAGCTCATCCAAAGTTGGTCAGAAAAAGCCCTTTTTTTATTTTAAGAGATCACCTGATTTTGACAAAAAAACCGTCTCAATCTGATTGAAGGCTGATGAAAATTTGGGTCAAGTTTGTTTACTGTTGTTTCAAGCTTCCAAAAAAGCCCCCCCCCCCCTTTGCAAAATCCTGGCTACGCGCCTGCTTATATGCCATTAACGTGACGGATATGGTGGCTGCCGACTCCAAGACCTAGCAGTCCCTTTGCAGCCATTGCATATTGATTATTTTTTCAGCTTTTTATTTGCAGCCTGGCAGAAAGGGTCAAAAAAGTCGGCAGCGTGGCCAAGAGGGTAAAGGCGTCGTTTTTACGACGATCATGATCGCATGATCTGGGTTCAACCCGCATCCTGGTCACGTTGTTGCGTTTTTGGATAAGACGCTTTACGATGATTATCTCTGCTTGGTGGCTTCCAACAAACAGCAAATTCAGTGGACAAAAATTCGAAGAAATCCACAGGAACATTGGATCACTGGAAACTTCTAAGCAGGTGCGGATTCCTCCAAGCACGAAGTAGTTGTTGCAATGAAAAGTGCGCGGAACGTCCAATATTTAGCGTCTGACGCTGTCGGGTCACAGGAGGATAAATATGCGCAACAAAAACAATTTGTGTGTATTGACTGTTGCGGCAAATAAAAAAAAAACTCAACTTGATGAATAGCTTGATGCATTCAAATTGATTTCGTAGTGTTGTTTTCAATCCCTATGAAATGGTGGCGAACAAGTCATCAAATTTTAAGGATGACTAAAAAAGAGAGTTTATCAGGAGGATGCTGCCCAATTTGGTGAAGTGGTTTAACCTTTCTCTCTGAACTAGCCATTTATTAGATGTTCATTGTTAACTACAAAGGAAATGCTTTGATTTGGAAATTTTTTTGTCTATAATTAATACATATACTTGGCAGTGTTTTGAGAAAAGCTTTTTTTTGGGTGAAATTTTATTCCGATTTCCTGATGGGTTTCAGCAGGCCTACTGATTGCGTTTGATTTCATGTTATTGAGGTGTCAAATTTTTTGCCAGCCATTTTTCATTTACTGCATAAATTGGCATGAAATCTGTAGTGATTTTTGGAACCGGATCTTTATATCTCTGCTTTCTTCCATGTTTCCTAGAAGTGACAAAAAAAAAAGCATATTGGGCTTTCACGCGAAATGTCTTTTCTTTGGTTGACCAAAGACATGGTGCGAAGAAATGATGTTGCAATGTTCCATACCCTAAATCTACAACTACCTAGAGAAAAAAAGGGAAACGATAAATAATCAAAAATTTATTCAAATATTTGTGGGCTCTGTTTTATTGGGGTCACCCATTATTTACTGGGGTTCTTTTTTAGACTTCTTTTGGAGGCGCTTCCAGTGTAGAAACCAGAAGACTCAGTTTGATGATAAACTCAAAGCCTGCTAGACTAGCTGTGGACCTGCTGAGTGACGTCATGTTTTACGTAATTGTTCACGTTTCGGTTTCGTCATCGAGTGGAAATAGTTGGATGCAAGAACAAAGAGTTCCAGTGGTCAAGTTAAAAGGACATATTTTTATACAAACTGACAGGCCTGTGTATCGGCCTGGTGATGAAGGTAATAAACAGATATGTGCCTAAGCGATTAGCGTACTCAACGGTACGAAGTCGGAAGAGTGGTTTGATTCCACTTGGGCAAATTAAGAAGCTAAAGGGCGAAATGTAGCTTGTATGAAATGAGCCAATAAAAGTATATCGGATTAAAGGAAATACATAGGAGTTTTCACTTTCCGCATAAATATTGCTTCAAAAATTATCAAAAATAAGTCCTTGGTTTTAATTTTTTTAAACATTGCATTAATTATTTTTTCAGTGTTTGTGCGATTTATTCCTGTTGATGATTTGTTGAAGCCGTTAGAATTACCTATGGAGTTGACAATTACGGTATGATGTTTCACTTTAATACGAGCTGTATCGGTGTCAAAACCAATCTTTTACGACTTTGTACTCAATGAAGTAATCCAAGCACGGCATTAATCTTGTTTGATTTAATTTTGATTTAAATATTGTTTGTGTGTTTTAGTGTATGGTTTCTATCGATAGATGCTGATTTTGCATGCATTGAAGGAAAGTTGATGAGACGCGAGCGTCTTGCACTGAACAGTTAATTTGGGTTCGATTTCTAGCCTGGTAAAGGCAAAAGACTTAAAAATTTTACCTGGAAAAGACTTAAAATGTTACTTGCTTAGTGTTACGTGGGATAAACGGTAGCACGTGACTAATTTTGCAAGTTGGCGGTATTGCGTTTTCTGCTGCAGCAATAATATTGTTATGAATTACATGACTCGTTTCTGGCCTTGTGACTCCATTTGTGGCGAACTTTGCTGTTGCCTGAAACCTGTAGTTATTGTTTTGTCGGGCTTTTATGTTGCGTAATATTGCTTATGAAGTAAAAAGCAATCGCAATCCAGTAATTGTCCTTAGCCAGGTCAAGACGCAACATATGAGTCATCGCAAATGACATTTTCTTCGGATTGTTGCCGTATATGAACGAATAGAGTGATTTGTTCAACCAAACAATCACCTAATATGATTAGATCGTAAATTCCATGCAGTGCTGTAAGTCGACATCAGTACTTTCGCAAGCTCAAGCAACTCTAACAATCCGCATTTAAGGTCTCAAAAGTTAACTGTGAGAGTTTTTTTGGGAAATAAAATTTGGAGTACAGGCACTATTCAAAATTGAACGAAAAAAACTGGACAAGTTGACAAAAAACTTTTTTTGGTAACAAGATCAAGTCTCATAATATTGTAACGATGTCCACTGGCACTAAGAAGGCTATGTTGCGTAAATTTTTTCACCGTGTTTTCTCCGTTAAATTTGTTTCTCCTTGGTGGAATTCAATTTTTTCCTCTTTTTTTTTCCGATGAATTTTACGGAACTTGGGCAACAGTCTTTTTGAGACATAAACTCTAGCCTCTACAATATATTTCATAATTTTTTGGCAACCAATTTCAAAACTTTGCTTGCTGCTTGCTCAAACAAATAGCTTGTTTTTGTTTTTGCATTTTCCTAATTGAACGTAATCTTTTGTTGCACAGAAAATCGATTGAGAGTTTTTTCTTTTTTTTGTTTACTGTTTTCTTTATTTTCGGGTAATAAGTTGTTCATTTTTGTTCAGGCTCCTAATCCCAAACCCGGAGGCTTTCCCCTTCTCTCATGGACAAAGCGAAAAGCCGCAACCAATCAAGTTCTGGTTCGTACATTTAAATTGCCTGATATCCCACCAATTGGTCAGTGGATCGTTACTGCAAAATTTTACAGGTAAAAATGAAAGTAGAAAAAAATTTTAGAGGATTTTGAAGTATTTGGTAGAGGCAGGCTTCCAATGTCCACTCTCATTTGTTTCTTTTTTTTTTTTTCAGAGCTTTTGTCTTCTGCTTCTTTTTTTGTTTATGACTGACTAGAAAGCCTGTAGAAGTAGATCGATGTCAGGCGGTGAAAGGCTTTCGATTCATTTCTCGAACAATCATTGCGTCAATTCATATTTGGAACAGGCACTTACTTAGTTACAGTGCCGCCGGGGATCAAAAGTGGGCCCGGGCCTAGCTCAAATATGACGGATTTCCGGTTTTGTGAAGTCCAAAACAGACGAAGAAAATGCTGCAGTTTGGTCCGAAAAATGACGCGATATCCAAAAAAAAAAGTCTGCACCGAAATTCTAACGGTTTTTCCGGTCGAACTTAGGTGATCTCAAAAAAAAAAGTCATTTCTCAGTGTCATTTCGATGGGCCCTTTCTCGAGCTCATTGGTCCTCTGCGGGCCCGCTGAAGCCAACTGCCTTCTTGAAACCCATGGGCCCCCTCATAGGCCTCCTAAAGTCCATGGGCCTCGAGGTCATTGTCCCCCCTGCCCCCCCCTCTCGGCGGCCCTGCTTACTTATAGTTCTCTGTAGAACCGGTTAGGCGGCCCATTGGTTCAATTTGACAGATAGCTACAAGCAAAAATAATTTTTGTGTAACTGCATTCTACGACTGAACCTAGGGTTACATACTGACTAGGTATAAATGGATCTTGGGCTAATGTTTTTCTTACTTCAGGAACGACATTGTTTCCACGGAATTTTTCAATACATTTTATGTCGAAGATGTAACAATTCCGACCTTTGACCTTTCAATACGACCAATCAGAGAATCGTTTATTATCGCGAATGATCAAGAACTGCAATTTGAAGTTGTTGCCAGGTCAGTTACCAAATTAGATGTTGATTGTGTGATTCGTTTGCATTTTTAAGGTCTCAAAGCTTGATTTAGAATTTAGGTTGGTGCATAACCAAGCTTGTCCATGGAAATGGGATTCCCAAGGGAATCCCAAGGGAAATGTCCCTTGGGATGGGATGGGATGGGACAGCATACATGGCATTTCCCAGGAATGACAATGAAAGCCAGAATGATAATGAATTGTGAAATCTTCTGAACTTTAAAGTAAACAAAGTCAATAAATTTTGTCGTTTTGTATTTCTCTTTGTACGTTTAGTCCTATTTAGTAAACATTATACTTAAAATTTCATGAATTTATGAACTTTTGTTGAATTGCATTTTGATGGGAATCCCATGGGATGAGATGAGATGGGACAGAAAAATATGTCCCATGGACAAGCCTGTGCATAACCCCAGTTTATCAAACGGTGACTATCTTTTGCCGGACATACGAACGGGCCATTGCTCTCAGACCTAAACTTTGCAAAAGCCTCAGTATATGTTTGGAACTTATTCATGTCATTCCATTAGTAGAGAATCCATTTTAGGTTTGTATGTGTTTTTGAGAAATCAGTAGTTTTGAAAGAGTGCAAGTCGGAATTTGGAGCGATATTTCCTTTCCTTTGCTGCTGAAAAGTGTCTTTTGAACTCTAGGTTTGTGTATGGGAAGTTGTTGGAGGGTTCTGCGAGCATCAGGATGGGATTGGTTAATCAATTATGGCGCAACAATCCCGTTGTGATCGAGAAAGTGATGTCAAATCAATTGCTTCCAGGTGGAAGACTCATTTTCCCGGTGCACGTTTCGAATGTGGTAAGAAAGAATTTTTGTAGTTTTCATTAACGCACCAGGATAAATAAACACATTTTTTTTAACTTCAAAAAGTTAATTTAGGCTCCAAGTCAAGGTTATTTTTAATTATCTTGGACCCAAATTACTGTATATTATTAAAAGTTTTGTTTTGGGATTGGGAGAATATTGCTCTGCTTTTGCGGGTTAGAACCAATAGATGTTTGCCAGCAATAGTCGGTAGAAAGCCATCCAGCTAGGATAGTGGATGCTTGCTTGAAGACGAGAACCTTTTCTTATTTTATCAAAAATAGGATCTACATAGTCAAAAGTTATTGGGAGTGACTATTTCACCGAAAATTTTTACGTTAAAGGGAGTAAAATGAGATTGAGAAATATTTATCAGCTCATTTTTCATTTGCATTTTTAAGGTTTAAGATTAAGTTTTGAGTTTGGGTTTGGGTTAGGGTTAAGTTTGTGGTTAGTTTTAGAGTAAGAATTTGAGTTTGGGGTCAGATTGTGGTTGGAATTAATAAAAAAGTAGATAAAAATTTCCGGTGAAATAGTCTCTTCCAAAGTCATTCCAGTACGGTTAAATTATTGCAAATTTAAAGCTTTTGACTAAATTTAGCCAACTTTAGCCGATAAGGTTAAACTAACTTTTTTGCCAGACTGGAAATTATAATTTCTCTGACTTGGTTGCGAGTCGAACTCGTCTATTTGTGGAAGTCATAGTAGTCGATTCTGGTGGAATACATACTCGGTCTGTGCGTCATACTGACGTCATTTTTACGTTATCACCAATCAGGATTAATCTCAACCGTTCGTCGACTTATTACAAGCCTGGGTTGCGATATACCGTTCAGGTACCAACTATAGTTGTTGGATTTTTGAGGTAAATTCAGGTTTGGTTTGGTTTTAGTTTGGTCAAACCACAAGGTTAAGATTGTCATTATAGCTTGCTTGTTCAACTTTCAACATTGTAAAAGGCAATATCCACAATGCACTTTCGTGGTAGAGACAGGTGCATTTTTGCTCCCTCTTCTCATGCGTAAAATGATTTGGACAAGTTTCCCGCGTAAAATAAGGTTAAATTAAGTACTTTGTCCTAGGACATAAAAACGTAACCCGAGGTCATAGGGTGTTTGAAAGTATTTAGGTCGTGGTATATTGTTAAGCGTGTCGCTAAAACTTGAGTTTGTATTTCTGTTTGTTATAGGCAGACGCGAGTTATCCTAATGGTTCCGCTGCTGCTCATATTCCATTAACAGTTAGCGTTAACGGCAACCTGGGAAACGGAGAAGTTCGGCAGATATTTCACGGTGGAATCCATGTAAGCAGTTTTGTATTTTCAACTAATCTTATATAGGCAAAGCTACCGCTTGAAAACCGTGCCAAAGGTAAAGTACTTCAAAAATCAAAATCACATCCAGTTATTCCTTTTCTGTTTTAATTTTTTATGCTCCGCCTGCTGTGGTTTTGACGAGGAAACTTCTTTTTCAGGATAAATATGGATTCAGAACCATCGATTGTGTTGTCAACAATCAAACCACAACTTTTTTATTCTTCTTTCTGCCTTCTCAATAAGAAGGGTGTATTTCATCATTTGTGGGGATCATCAGTATAGGTACTGTAAAGCTTATCAGTTGCAGAATAATTAGTGGTTGGGCTCATCAGTGGTGGGACATCGTATTATTCCGCACGTTTATTCTCTTAAATGTATTTTGTTTTTATTAGAATCAAAAAACGCGTAAAAAATAATGCCCCCAAAAGCTGTTTCGCTATTGGACTACAGAGGGGTGTACCTTGTACCTATACAATTTCACAGTGTTTTTGCGTGATATGCAGACATGTGAGAATGGTAAACTTGCTGCTTATTTCGACACACCCGCAAGCCTCGATAGTATTCGCGTAACTCTGCGTGGTCAGTACAATTACAGAGGTCGGAGCTATCTCACCGAAGTGGAAAAAATGGTTTTTCCTAAGGTAAGTTTTTTTTGAATTAATTACACTAGTACTGCTTTTATAAGCTACTATGAGCAGACTTTTGCTCGTTGAAATTTGTGGATTTTAACAAAAAACAAAATTTGACAAAAAAACTTCCATATAGGATTTTAATTTACGCTCAAACTTAACAAATAAGGGAGTAATGTAGGGTGAGCATAAAGTCTTTACTTGATTACAAATTTGCGTTGCTCCCAGGGTGCTTTGGTAAAACTTTCATATTCGGAAAACAAATACTAAATATCGTGAAGTTTTAATTGATGCAAAATTTTTCAGTTTCAAAAAAAGTTAGAGGGGTTACAATCGCGATTTAACTTTTTTGTAAGTAAAGATGAGTGGAGTTTGAATTGATATTGAATAACTTTTTTGTAAATTAAGATTCTATTTGGATAAGATACCCCTGATGATCCCGCTTACAGGTGAAATAGACTGTAGGGTTTTAAATTTTAATTTTTGACGTGTTCTGTGTTATGTTGTGTTTTTTAAATTAATGTTGTTCAAGCGCTGCAACTAAACAATCTTCCCAGGCGAGCTGCTTTTGCTTGAGAAATTCTTGACAGAATTGACAAAGATAATGATTATCCACAAAATGTTGCCTTTTCTGAAGAGGAAACATGTTGCCTTTTCTGATGAGGCAAATTTTCACATCAGGTCAAGTCAACAAACATAATGTCAGGATTTGGGGTTCACAAAATTTACTTTTGGTGGTAGAGCACAAAGAGTTAGCTGTAAGGTAAAGGCATAGTGCTGTCTAATGCAGGACAGGGTTATTGGATCTTTTTTTTTTCTCTAAACATACCATCACAGCGAATATGCATCTAGATATGCAGCGGCTGTACGCTGCATGCCATTGGGAAGAGTTTTAACCTGGCATAATTTTCCAAGATCAAGTTTGTTTATTGACGCCACTAAATAAACAAAAAAACAAAAACAAATGTAATAGAATACGCAGAGTTATTTTATTAGGGAAGGAAGCAGTGCCAAAGTGTCAGCGAAGGGACCGTGAGTTCATTGAATGTGCAGCCACTTTGGGAATCCGTAATATGAGTATATAGCATCTTTATTCAAGCTAAGCATAAAAAGATAAAAAAGAGAATGTTTAGAAAAGGGATTAGAAACGGATAAAGATTGCTAAAAAGAACAAAGAACTAACGTAAAAAAAAACGTAAAGAAACAAAAAAAAACAAAAAACAAGAGCAACAATAATATGATGGACAAGAGATACCGAAACTTAGTATTTTTAAGCTAATAATTTAGATAATAATGTTTCCAACAAGATGGAGCTCCTCCACACTGGGAATTATGTGTCCGTTAGTTTTTGGATGAGACCTCTTCAAACAGATGGATCGGAAGGAATGGACCGACATCTTGGCCGCTTCGTTCACCGCACATTACCCCTTTTTTTTATTACGTCAAGGACAAAGTTTACTGCGCCCCTGTTCGTGATGTAAGCACATTAAGTGCAAGTATCACGGAAGCAGTTGAATCCAAAACTCCGGAGATGCTTCAAAACTCGTGGCATGAAATTGAATATCGGCTTGATGTGCTCCAAGCCACGAACGGGGCTCATCTTGAGATTTATTGAATTTTGTTTATATGTATGTAAATAAAACTTCAATAAATGTTGTATTGATATCCGAAAATGAAAGTTCAACCTTCATAATGAAAGTTCAATGAAAATGAAAAGTGAATGAAATGAAAGTTCCGAAATGAAATGAAAGTTCCGAAATGAAATGAAAGTTCCGAAATGAAATGAAAGTTCCGAAAATGAAAGTTCAACTCTTATTGCAGAGCAACGAAAATTTGTAATCAGGTAAAGACATGGTGCTCATCCTCTATTAAGATACAACGCTGTACTTCCAAAAAGGAAACGATCAAGGATGCTATTTTGCGTTTTGCAGACTTCATCTTACGATCAATTTATGCAAATCGTTCCTCCCCTTGGCAATTACTCAATCGGAGGGACTGCAATTTTGGAAGTTCTTTTCACTCCAACATCTCTCCCCAAAACAGTATGGTATTAGTATTGGTATAAAAATTGCTTAGGGGTATTTTTTTGTCAAAATAGGTCATCAATCATCCTCATCATTGTTTTGCTCGAAGGTGTGGATGAGTTTTCTTTCAGTCGTGGAGCTCGGCAGGTCTACTCCCTAAGCAGATGTCTTTCGGTTTTTGCTGTCACTATCTTGTGCATCCAACAAAAAACTGTAGATAAATAACATAATCGAAATACGAGTAGATAATTTTAGAAAAAGTACTGTGGGGATAATTAAAAAATTTGAGGACTCTCCGTTTGAATACTCGATGGCAAGTTAAAATGCAATAAAAACGACCACAGTTGCAATTGCAAGTGAAACCAAAGACCTTGAAATTGCACAACTTTCCTGTTTTTAAATTCTTTATGAAACTTCCACTGAACATCTTAGCTACATTAGAAGGGATGAATGAATCTAATAATAAAATGTCGTTTTCTTTCCGCTGGCCAAAATAACTTGGTAGATATATATGTGTGTAATCTAATTTTTAATCAACGTTTTTAGGTCGTTTACACTGTGACCAGCGTCCGAGGATATAACATGGAAGGAAAGTTGGATTCCGGTCCCAACTCTGACAGAGTCACTGTCGCGTTCCCAGTTGTAACCGAGATGTCTCCATTATCACATGTCTCGGTATATTACGTAACTCGCACTGATTCAGGTAAAGTTTATCAAGCGTGAACCTTTTTTTAAGTTTTGAAAAATTTCTTCAAGATGAAAATGTACCAATATTTAAGCAGTTGTTGTTTAAGAAACGCGATTGCTTTGTAAATTGGAAGCAACGCAACATTGATTTTTTATTTAATCGTTTGTGTGCCTTCTGGCCTATAAACCACCAGCACAGAAATCTAGAGAAAGGCCACTCCAACGGCGACTACTCAAAAAAAGTAATCTAAAAAAGTCATCTTCCCTCTGGTTTCGAACTTGCTGCCACGACGTTAAAACTGGGGGCCGAAAACGCCACAAACATCATCACAATTATTATTAATTAATTTTTCTGCTTAAAGTTAATTTCTTTACTCAAAATTACTTAAAAATGCGAAGAATCAGTTATATTTTGAGCTGGCACAAGTTTCGAATGACTTTTAGAGGGGAATGTACGTTTTACTCTGCATCTCACTTTACCGCGGTGTAGCCAAAGCCAGTCATTAAGCAGGTTCGCATCAGAAAGCATAAAAAAACACTGGTAACGCTGCACTGCTTTGTAAATTCACCATCAGGCCTCAAAACAAGCTGGAGACCAAAAAAGGTATTCGGTACTTCTGGGCCTAAATTCAGGGATCCTAACCGTCTAGTTTGTGCTGAGCCTCGACTAACCCTCTGTAGCTGCGGCACTGCTACTCACTAAACCTTATGTACTACACAGGGCTTCCGTTTATGGTTGCGGATTCGACTTCAATTTCGGTTGAAGAAACGTGCCAAGGAAGAGGAATTGAAATCATCCTTCCAGTAAAGCTGACGCCACACCCTGGTGGCAGTGTAAGGATTGTAGTAAAGATTAATTTTGGATTAAAGATTTGATACACCAACAAAGATTTAGATAATCTGAGATTCAGCAATTTTGTTATTTTCTGCTTTGCGACACTTATCACTAAAAAACGTTCAGAGCGGTAATGGTCTGGCTATTTCTCTAAAATTTTCCGTAAAACTTTGTTGATCCGGACTTAAGGTTAGTGTATGTTGGTGCATTCGATTTGGAGATTAATATGTGATTTCTCGGCTACCGTGATGGATGAATAGTTATAGTCAAGTTTCGACTTCGAAGTTCTTTTTTGGCTGGTGAACCGGGACATTCTAACAACGACGTATGTGCTGATGGGCAGCTGTAGAACAGCTACGTATACTACTGCTAAAAAAGGCTCTCGCCGAAATTTATATGCAGGCACGTGTTTCAGAGTGGTGATACCACAAGATTTAAGCACTTGAATGCCAGATTTAAGCATAAATTAGTGCTTCAACAGAAATACGCTTTACAACTACAGGACTAGTTAGGCAAGACATTCCAATTTCTAGGAAATTAGATTTTAACTGACAACAGCTGAAATTTAATGAATTTTAACCGAAAACGATAGGCCGCAGAAAGCTGAAATTTTGTGAAGGTATGTTTTAGCTGTTTCTTTATCATTGGTCGAGTTGATAGAGCGTCTGCTCCTGAAACGGTAGACTCGGGTTCGATCCCCGGTCTGGTCAAACCAACGGCTTTAAAAATTGGTATTCACAGCTTCTTTGAGTGACGTTCTGCAATTAAGAGGACAGTGTGAAGTCTCCACCGTTTGTGGTAGACAGATGGCAGCTTGACCTAAAGACCGAAAGGTCCCTTTGCTGTCTCCTGGCCAAGACAACTTGGTAAATAAAATACAATCATAATTCTTTTTGGGACATATCCTAGCTGGATGCTTCACCTCACTGATGCTTCACCTCGGTCCCTTCGCTGTCTCCTGGCCAAGGCAACTTGGTGAATAAAATGCTATTACAATTATTTTTTGGACATTATCCTAGCTGGATGCCTCACCTCCTTCAAATCTGAAAAATTTTGGTATATCTGAAACATCTTTTTCATCAGGTTGATTTTGAAGTCCGCGGAGACCCGCATGCTTACGTGGGACTGACTGGAGTCGACCAAGCGGTGCTTTCTTTCGGAAGTGAATTGTCAGATGATGCTAAACCAAACAGGGCGGCTGTTTTGCGAAGGAATGTGTTCGATTTACTGAAACCAAATGCTCGCTCTTGTGCGGGGTCAGAAACCCCGCATCTGGAATCAGCTTCTCCATCAATTGGTACGTAAAATAGTTGCAGCTACACTCATCTGATAGAATAGTTAGGGCTAAGTTACCAGGGTGTAATTTAACGTTTCAAAAAAAAATCATCATTAAACTTGCTGATTTGCGCGGATGCTTCGGCGACTTGGCCGGGGCCTTTCTCTGTGCATTGCGTCCGCGGGAAACACAGCTTCTTTCAAAGAATGATCGCAGCGATGGCGAGACGTTGGTAATCTGAGTTCAATTCGACAAGCCCGAGAGTTGAGTCCTAGATTTGTCGTTTGAGACGAGAACTCGTTCCCGTTCAGTCTAACGTTCCATTTAATTTTGTTACATTAACGCTTCAACATATTTACAAGCTTAGAACAACATGATTGGTTTTGCACATAGTTGGGCAAGTTAATGCAAAACGTTAGCTTCGTTAACCACTAGTCCGTTGACAAACTTCACGCCTCCGTAATCGTTAATCCGTTATTTTCAGCTTTAATTAACGGAAGTTAATACCGTCCGTTAATTCGTTATATATTTTGCATTTAATTTACACTTCTTTTTGTTCACTCGCTTCTAGAACACGTATTATTGACGCTGTTGAGCTCATTGTAAGGAAATATTTATTGCTCTGGTGGTCTTTTTGTGTTTTGGAAGTTACATTTTAGAGTCTAATCTAATTTCAAGATAAAAATAAGTTCAAATGCACTAACGAAGCTGCGATCGGAAAATCTTTGGAAATTCCGAGCAGCGATAATTGATAGATCTATGAGGCTGCAGCTTATTATTTGCCACACGAAAGAGCTCCTTTCTTCGCTTTGTCTTCTATAAACCTGGTGCAAATACGCAACAAGTGTTACCAGTGCAAACTGATTTGTACCGGTACGATGAATGAATGGTGCAAGATATTAACGATGAAAACCTTAACAGAAGTTAACAGAACTAACAAGTTTAACAAGTAATTTAGTCCGTTAACATAAAAAAACTTTTTAACGGATTAACGAGTTAATGAAAAAGTTAGCTTCGTTATTAACGGATTAACGATTAATGGACTTGTGCCCCACCTATGGTTTTGCAGAATACTTGCCGAGAATATTAGAGTGAAGGATTTGGGCACAATGAAACCGTGAAGATCTAACTTGCAGATTTTAATCAAATAACTTTAACGTTTATTCAATTATTATTTTTTATACAGGGAGGATACTTTTATCCAGTGTGAATCACAATATGGTCGCGGCGTCAACAGATCAATGCTCGGATCGTGTTCAATCGGATTCAAGTAGAAAGAAACGGAGTATTACGAGTAGCAGCTTCGTTGGTGATTCCGGTTTGCTAAGATCAGGTAGAATAAGTTGAAGCAGAAGTAATCTAAACCAAAGATTACCAATTACCAAACGTTCAATTTCCCATTTTTTAAATGGTTGATTTTATCATTCATCTGAAACATCTTGGCTGCCCTCCATCATCCTCCTGATAGTCAAAAAGACAATTCCAAAAACCAAATCGGTTTTAGAGATGACCCTGATTGCATGATCTGGGTTTAACCCGCATCCTGGTCACGTTGTTGCGTCGTTGGATAAGACGCTTTACGATAATTATCTCTGTTTGGTGGCTTTGAACAAGCAACAAATTCAGTGGAAAGAATTCGAAGAAATCCACAGGAACATTGGATCACTGGAAACTCCTCAGCAAGTGCGGATTCCTCCAAACACGAAGTAGTCATTGCAATGAAAAGCGTGCGGGTCGTCCAACAGTTAGCGTCTGACGCTGTCCGGTGACAGGAGGATAAATAATATGCAATACAACAACAACAGCAACAGTATTGAATATTAAGATTCATGCGAAATTAGAAGCAAACGCTGAATTGAAATCGCAAACGACAAAAAACTTTATCATTGTGGAAAATAAACTATTGCATAAATTATTCCGTTCGTCTTTTTCACGCACTTACTATCTCCAATTCAAAGTTACAGCTTTGGGCTACGTATTTCGTGGATAAAAACAAAAAATTTTGATTATTTTACCAGCTTCTCACTTTCTTGGTATTGGTTACGAATGCTGCGTTATCGGAGCCAGCAACGTCAGTTCTGTTGTAACGTACAATGGTGACGCGTGTCGGAAGCGGGCGGAGACGGTGAACATGGATGCGGAGTGCAAGAGAAGATTCCTGGATTGTTGTTTGAAAGCACAAAGAAGACTCACTACGCCATCGCAGCTTAGGTATCGCTAAGGATATTTTTTGGGCATTTATTTTTAATTGTTGTATCATTATACAGTACATTATTCTCGGGGCTCGAGAGTAATGTAGTTCAAGCTCCTGAGCCATATTTCAGGCGCAGATGACAACAGCTCTTGAGTTCTAAATATACATGAGAAAAAATTAAAATCGATGTTGTACTTCATCCTTAATCACTGCTTATTCAGAACATCTTCAACTCGACAAAGTGATGTGATCACGGTATTCCATTCCGGAATGCCTTTCTACTCCGGTTTCTACTCTGTAATGGAGAAATCTGTGCAACTTTCTCGGGATAATTTTGCTTGGACTTGGTTCAACTTGGATCTTAAACTTGGGTAAGAAATGAATTAATTTGTATCTGTGTCACATTGGTTAAAATGATAGATATGTTATTACACTCGGAATTTTACCGTGGAGATACGCTGGGCTATCAATGGCGAATATAATTTGGCCTTGTCGGCTGGACCGCTAATTTGCTGTATGTTCAAAAAGAATTTTTGTTGCTTAATTTTCCAGTCGCGCCGAGCAATGGAGTTGCCTAGTTATTTAAAAGGTTATCTGAGAGAACCGAATAGCGGCGTTGATGGGATTGAGAAAAGCAGATACACGATAATTTTTGCTTGATACTAAAGTCTTACTTCAGGAGCTCAGGACACAAACATCTGTATGGAGATAGCAATCCCCGATTACCTCCGGTACCCGACAGCGTCACCTCGTGGTCAATTAATGGCTTTTCATTATCACAGGTGGGCATCTTGGCATACGTTAGGATACTTTTTCGGCTTTACGTAAAACGTAAGGCTCATCAATTAATTTTTTTGGAAGAAAATGCTGACAGAGTTTAGAAAACTAAGATAAATATACAACAAATTATTTCTTTACTTTTTGATTATTTGCAGTGAATGTTTGTCTAAATTGCTTTCATAGTCTTGAAATTTATTTGAAAAGGATGCTTCCACTGCTTAACGTTAGTGTGGTTGAGATAAACGCGTAGTGCCTGGTTCATTTGCAGGAATGGAGAGTTTTATTGTGAATAGAAATGCTTTGAAGGGTTGACTTTGAATATGCAAAGTTGTACTATCAAGATGAAGAACAAGTTTTATTACTTAAAAAAAAAAGCAAAACAAAAAAAAACAAACAGAAAAACAACGAAAATTTGTTTTCCTTGTTTAGGACAGCGGAATGTGTGTTATGGATCCTATAAACCTCACAGTAAAGCATTCACTGTTTATTAAAGTGGAAGTCCCAGCAAAAGTTGTAAGAGGAAAGTTGTTTCCGGTCGAGGTTACATTATTTAATTACCTCTCGCACTGGGTAGCGGTAAGTATTTAGCTCAATAGCGTAATCGACACATGAGCACAATAAAATTACGTTTACAAATAGAGAGATAAATTGCATCACCGAACTGCCTGCAAAAGGAGTTTTTGTATCGGCCAAACAGTCATAGCTAAATAATTTTTTATGAAATTTATTTTGTGTTGTTTTGTGTTAAAGAAAATAGACCTGTTAGAAGGAGAATTATTAATCAATGTTTACCATCTTTTTGGTGAAAACAGAATACAGTTGAGGTGAAGCTAATACAATACGTAAGAACAGATCGTTTTTCATTTACACAACTTTGCAGATGCATTGAGTTAAGCCAAAATCCAGCATTGCAGACTAGATTCAACCTCACTATAGGCAGGTATTTACAATACGTACTAGAATATACCATACCCGTATGGTCGAAATCTAAATTTTACCGAAAGTTTGGCATTTTGACGGTTTGTGTTAACCATGTGTCATCTAATCTAATTCATTATTGCGGTTCGTTTGTGTTTAGGCAAATATCACTCTGGAATCACAAGAAAATCTTTGCGCCAGCTCGGATACGAAAGTGATACGAAGGTCCATTCCACCGTCTGCAAACGGAATAGCTAGAATAGAAAAATTCCGCCATAATTTGATATCAATAGAATTAGGAACCGCCCGGATATCTGTAAGTAATATTTTCTGATTCGTTTTGTTTCTACGGTAAAGAGTTAGTGATCTTGAGTGGGGCTACTGATCGAAAGTTGCTGCTCTTAATTCGATTTCCAAACTGGTCATGTATATTCGTGTTCTTGAAAAAGACTCTCAACACTTATCACCAGTACTTAAATTGTAAAATTTGGCTTGGCGGGATGCTTTTGCAGCCTTGACCGAACGCCAGGCTTGTCCAATGTCCATATGGGAATCCCATGGGATGGGGTGGGACAGCACGAATTGCATTTTCTATGGGAACCATGGGACAGTGGTTGAGAAACTAATGGTTGAGAAAGTACCCGAACTAACTGAATTATCACTATCAGAAACAATTGATGAGCAGGAAATTGAAAATTTGCCGAATGGCCAGTGTGACTCGGAATGTGAGTGCCAAAATGATAATGAATTGTGAACTCTTCTGAACTTTAAAGTTAACAAAGCCAATAAATTTTGTCGTGTTGTATCTCTCTTTGTACGCATAGTATTAGCTTGTACACATTGTAATTTTATTTTTATAAATTTATTAACTTTTATTGAATTGTATTTTAATGGGAATCCCATGGGATGGGATGGGATGGGACAGGCATGAACTGCTATGGAATGGGATGGGACAGAAAAATATGTCCATGGACAAGCCTGGCAAACGCATTTGGCATGCGAAAGTACTTTAGTGAAGATTACGTAATTCCGTCGCCGAAATTGAATGAAGACCAAAAAAAAGATCTTCGCCGGTAGTTGAAGTGTTTTTCCCTCGAAATCAATTTACCCCCGCACTTTGAGACTGTATTCGGCCGGAATTTGTAAGATTTATTCATGATAGCTGGCTCTTTTTCGTCTGACCATCCAGCCCTTAAATCTCAATGGGGGAATGCTAACTCTCGATGAGGGGACTCGTCCCCCCGTACAATTTATGTACTGCTTATTACCAACTGCAGTCTACCCGTTATGGTCGCCCAGCCTGACAAAAGGCTTGAAATCAGAACCTAAAATGGAGTTATCTGTATGATGTGGGTGGCCAGACCCAGCAAACCTGAGTTAGCTTAAACTCATAATTTTATAAATATTGAATCGAAGAATCAATCATGTTGCTTCTAATATTTTTTGTTTTTCAGGTTCGTTTAGACGCGATGTACAACAGCATGTTACAACCTCATGTTGACGAAGTGGTGAAAGAAGTTCACACACTCCCAGAAGGCGTGCAGGAGCGCCGTGTGGAATGGATCTTAGCGGATTCCCGTGAGTCCAGTTTGCGTAGATCACCAGTCAATGCAAGGATAATCCAGTTATCCCTCCCAATTCCGCCTACCTCCATCCCAGGATCCGAGAAGGTGAGACAAAGAAGATTAGGGTCAAAATGTACCAAAATAGATGAGAATTTTACCAGTACTGACCATTAATTGTGTCGATTTCGATTTAGATATGTTAAAATGAGTCGATTAAATGTTGATTTTTAAAGGGTATTAGTTGAGAAAGACTCATAGGTTATGGTGATCAAGCGAATAAAACGTTTATCTTTCATTGAATTTAAATTTTTTGTAAATGAATCAAAATAAAATACCCCGTATGATTAAACTATTCTCCAATAAAATGCTGCTGAATTTCAATATAATTGAATCCGCATCTTGGGACGTTCTCCACTGATAACCGTAATAGTCATGATGTAATTTTATGCAAATTGGAATGGATTTTAGGCACGGTTGAAAATCCATTCCTTTTCTTCCGCTTTTTTGCAAGAACCAAAGTTTAAATCCGAAGAAATAGCAACAATATCGCACTATCTCTATCAACTTCAATACTGCATTTCAAAGTGAGTTTTTCCTATCAAGCTCGCAACTGCTGTCATATTCGTAAACCGATTTGTTGCGTAATCTAATTAACGCCAGAAATACAGCACCAAAGCTATTTTGGAACAAGAAAGGTCAAGGATCACATCACACCATCAGCAATATTTTGTTCACTGCTATATCTATTTTCTTCGTGCTACGAGGCCAAGCTATGAATGCATTTTTTTCATAAAGCCTTGATTGGTTTTCAACAAAGCATTTTTAATATCGTTGCGTTTTTTTGCTTGAATGTTATTTAAGTTTCATCAAATTTGTACTTTTCTAATCTAAGATGTTTTTTGAATAAATAGTACTTGATTAGTCAATTAAAAACGGCAAATAAGTGATATTTTAGTTAAAAGTAAAACAGCCTCAAAACTAATTTTCATTTTATTTATTTCGAGTAAAACGAAATTTAGTTTTAAGGCTGTTTTGCTTTCAACTAGAATTCTTAATCATTTTTCAGATTTGAAATGATGAAAAACGTGATGACGGTATTCCAAAAAGATGATCTGACCGAGCGGGCACAGTTGGCTTACATGGGGTTGTTGAGGTTTGTTCGCGAAGTGAGAGATGTCCAAATAACAGGTAAATGTTTGCTCATAATGAGAAATTAAAAAAACTTACTAAAACTCACTTTAGTGCTTAAAAAACACCAATGCTGCTTTGAGCTTTGGAAGTTTTTGGCGATTCGACTAAAAAAAAGAGGTGTAGTTTGGTCGGAAAAATTAAGTCACCAATTTGCATGTATTGGTTGAAGCGAAACATTAGTAATGATTGAGAATCAAGTAACGGAAAGCTGCCAAACTTCGACCTCATTTAGTGATAACACAGATGGCAGCATTGTTGTTTGAGAAACTGGAATTTTTTAGTTCAATTATGATCAAACATTTTAAATACTCTAACGAAGTTTTGCGTAATTCATTATTCATGACTATAGTTTATGAGCCCTAAGTATTCAAGAAGAACCACAATTACAGGAAGGTGCGATTTGACCAAGGTAATCTCTGGTCTTTTGCTGCACCAACTGATATCAAGAATGTTAAAACTAAAGGCAAAATTTATACATACGGTAAAAATTTTCTTTTGTTTGTTGTATATACTTAACTTGCCAATATGAATGAATAAAATGAAATAATGGTAAAATTACTTTCAAGTTATTTTCACGTTTTTCAGATGAAGAAGATCTTATGTACGGGTTTTCCTTTTCTCCAGCAGATACTGCCGAACCCGATCTGTGGCTCACTTGCACTACCTTGCGAATAATATGTTTGATCTCAGAATTGACTGAAATTAGCCCAGATGAAGTTAGTAAAAGTTTATCTAGTGTCGAAAGCAAAAATAGTGAAGCGGTTCTACCAGCGGGTTGTAAAAGTGATTGAATATTTTCATCGGTATTGAGTTGCCGCCTTTGGTTGGTGAGGTTAGAAATCACTTCTCCCCTCCCGGGTTATCCATTAATCGTGTTTGGGCGGCGAGGTTGGAAATGACCACTTCCTTCCCCGCTTCTTAGTAGTCAACTTTGGGTGGTGAGGTTGGAAATGTCTTCTTTTTATTCGGGTTGTCCACTTCAGTGATTTTATGATGTCGCATATCGTCGGACCTTAACTATCTTCCACAGGCAAGAGCTGGATGCAGTAGCAACGAATTAAGTGATTCAACAAAAGCATTTGTGGAATAATTTATGTAATTGTTTGATTTCAGCAATTGCTTACTGGAGCCCTCAAGTGGATTCTGCTTCATCAAAACGGCGGAAGAAACGCATATTTTTCCGCAAACCCTATTAGCCGCAGGACCAGAACTGTCAGAGGTGCACCTTTAAAACAACAGTAAGAAGCTGCCTTGTTGATCTCAAATTAAAAAAAACAAACTTGAGAGTTGAGTAGATGCTTCTGTTCGTATTTGAAGAAACAAGAAATATGCTATATTCTAAGAAATTAATACAACAATGATTGACGTTCTTCTTACTAGGATATGTCTTTTTGCAACTTTTTTTTAATTGAGGAGGAGCAGTGAGTGATGCACGGTACCTTTTTTTAAACGTAAAAAGTTTCCTGGCTAGAAGAAATCTTTCAAGATCCAGCACTACGTGCATCGTTTGCTAGTTATACAAACAATACAGTAATAGAGAAAAATGAATTCATAAGATTGTTTATGGATAAACGAATTTGTTGGTGATAGATGATGAGTTATGTTGTTAGATCAAAAGCAAAGCCGGCGAAATATCGACCTTCTAACCGCAGAGATGCAGAAGTAAGGAGAATCGATTTTAACAGCAGAGTCGATCAAAAGGTTTGTTGCTATTGTTTTGACTATGGATGAAAATATCAAACTTTTAAACATGCCGTATTATATGTTAGCAAGTATTACCTATTCACAGTATTATACTAAAAGTCTTAAAAAAAGGTTTACATTAAAAATAATTGAATGCTTTCTTAGAGTGTTTAATTGTTTTAGCTTTATCGGACAGCTGTGGTTTCCACTTCTCTTTCATCGATCTTACGAAGCACAACCAAATACGGAAAAGATTCCTCGAGAAGGCACCCCGAGTAAGATAACAGGCTTTTAATAAGATTGTGGTTTCATGACAACTTTTTATGCTTACTCAGAGCGAGAGTTTGGGACGCTAAAAAGCTTCGCAAAGGTCCAGCATTGTGACCACATTTCATGGTCTGGACCAACGGTCAAGGATGAAAAAAAAATCTATCTCGCAATGTTTGTGGCAGGGCAATCAAGAAGATGATTTAAATCTTGTAGGGATGTACACAGACGCTGCTAGAAGAATTTTTTTTTATCTCAGTTCGCTACAACTTTACGTCTGCGTGATGCTCTATTTTTTTGATGCACTTTTGGTTAATCTTTTAGGCAAAAATCTTTTACGCTGTTGTTTTAATCATTGGTGTGTTTCGAAGGAGCTATGGCTTAATTCAGTAAATTATTTAGACGTGAAATATTGTTAGTAATTTATTTCTCTGTTAAAAAACAACCAGTAGTCCCTATTTTATACGACCTAAAGTCTTCGCTTGCAACCTCATAAATTCAAGCTGTGTTTTCGAGCTCCTCTATTAAAAAACACTAATCCCTAATTATCCAATGCTTTATTTTTATTTTTTTCGCAATTTGATTTGTGTCGCGATCATTGATACTTGGCTAGAGTACAACCTTTAATCTCTAGAATTGTCCACGTCGACTAAAACTAAAGAACGACTAAGATGTTAATTGACGAAGCGAAAATTGCTGTTGATAGTTCCTTTAGCTTCTTGAATCTCAGAAAGCAGCACACCAATCTTAAATTAAAACTTCTATTTAGGATTGAAACACAAAACCACTCTCACTGAGCAAAATCGCTCCACTAACACTTCTCACTAAACGGCTATACGAGCCAACCACAGATACACACACTTGGCTTAACTGCTTACGAAACTAATATCTTAAATCACCCACTCTTAAAATATTATAATATGGAATGCAATACAACCAGCCTATTTGTACTACGACAAAAGCTATCGAATATCTCAGAAAAAAACCATGAACATCACAATAAAAAAAATACATGAGCTTACGATAACGAATTGCAACATAATTATGACGTCACAAACTTCAAGTCTAAATATAGCAATTAAGCATGGTAAACAACCAAAATGTTCCGATGATTAATAGAAGACAGTAGAATATACTAGAAAGGAATTATCTCGAACATTCCAAATCAGAAAGGTGGCAAAACAAAAAAAGAAGTCACGTACACGTTAAAACACAGCAAATAATTATATCTCAGGCATTGAAAATTATTACACGTGACAATTTGTTTCAGGGCGTTTAATGCGGTTAATTCCTACGATTTGCGGGATTCACTGCGAAGAGCTCTGCGGTACATTGGGGTCACTAGTTTGAAGGTGAGATCGATTTTGTTATAAAATTTTCTATTTGTTGGTGATTTAATAAGAACATTTACGAGTTACTGCGATGCTCATGGGCGCTATCAATCATCAGATGAATTTAATAATAGTCGTATAAGTAGGTTGTCCCACCTGTGGGATACTTTGAGATATTTTCAGGAACAGAGAAAACCAGATATTTTTAAAAATCAATATTTTGCATTAAAAAGTTTTTATTTATGCCAGTTACACAAAACTATAGTGAAGTCCAAATATTTTTCCCGGTACTATCATTAAACCTTATCTTGAATTTTAATGCCTAGGCATTGAGCAAGCACGAGAAAAATCTTATTTATTCCAAACGGAACTTGCGCTGAAAAAGAAATTATTAAGATGCCCAACTAGACCCGACAAGATGTGAAAATAATGCTTTCCAAAATCTCTGTCCAGTAAACTAGCTTTAAAACTGCGTAATGAAACTTGTTAAAAAATGATGTCAAAAATTTGAGTTTTTTTTTTTGTTTTATTAACTGCAGTTTTCATTCCATTGCAATGGAAATAAAATAATTCCATTTTCTCTTGTTATCTCAATTGTATTATGACGTCATTATATAATGTTTTAGATCCGTCGCACTGCAAGTCCAGTCACAATCGCAGCCTCTGCCAAAGCTGTGTTTATTCTGTCAGGGGAACCCTATTTGAAGTTGGAAGAAGCTCTTGAGGGTTTTAAGCAGGAAAGTGATGCGGGCGACCTCTTGTGGATTGAGGCAAGTAAATTTTCAAAGTTTTAGCTCTACATTTGTTTTCCTTTTTTGTTCGTTCTATGTTCATTCGTATGAACCAGACACTCTGCGCCTGTGTAACAACACCAACACAAAGCCTATTATTTGGTTCTTTGTTTTGCAAGTCTTTCGTCAAGCTGGACCACCACTACGGGTAGACTGTTTAATGTATTGGATCCGATAAAAAATAATTGTTTGGTGTCTTTCCCTAGGGCACAACAACTCATGACCGATTGAAATTTCTCGTTACTGTGCATTGAACAAAGATAGGATAATGCTGGCAGCACTCTCTGTCCAACACTCAACCACACAACGCAGCTATTCAGAAGTCTGTGGTAGATTTGCTTAACACTGGAAATTGCTTTTCGTTGTTGTTCACTTTCTGACTTTCTGGCTTGAGGATCTTGAGGTAGTATAACATTTTCTCACAGCTAGTTCGAAGTAATCGCTGTTCTAATTAGTAGCTTTCCAATTATACAGTGCTGGTATAGCAGAAAAGCACTAAACTTTATTAAAATTGAATTCTCTGCCCACGAAAAAGTAAAAAAACATCTCAGTTGAATATTGTCAATCCCAAATTTTATTTCAGAATGGTTTCAATTCCGATTCAAGCGAACCTTCTGAAATAAAAAGAATAAAGGCGAAATCATCCTCAGTAGAAGCAACTGCCTACGCGCTTCACTTGAAATCCCTCAGAGGTGCGTCATTTGTGTCAGACTGCCATACGCAGTAGGGTAGCCAGGGGGGGGGGGGCGGGGGGGGCTATAGCCCCCCCATTGGCCTGCCGACCAAAATGCAGAATAAGAAAAATATCATGTTTTTAGCACTTCTAAGACTCTCTTTTGCACTGGATTAGACTAAAAATACTTTAAAGCATGGTTTGAAACGTTTATTTAGGGGGGGGGGCTAATAAACTGCCGACCAAAATGCAGAATAACGAAAATACCACGTTTTTAGCATTTCTAAGACTGTCTTTTGCACTGGATTAGACTAAAATATTCTTTAAAGCATAGTTTGAAAGATTTATTTAGGGGGGGAGGCTAATGAACTGCCGAACAAAATGCAGAATAAGGAAAATACCACGTTTTTAGCCAGTAGCGTAGCCAGGGGGGGCGGGGGGGCTAGAGCCCCCCCCATTGACATGTCGACCAAAATGCAGAATGGGAAAAACACTACATTTTTAGCACTTTGAGACTGTTTTATGCACTGGAGTGGACTAGATAGTGATTTAAAACATCTTTTGAAACATATGTCCAGGGGGGGGCTAATTTGTCAAAAATAAAACCATCAAATAAATGAAACCTTTGATAAATGGTAAGAATTAAGCAATCAAATTTTATCGCTAGTGTAAAAATGCTAAAATAGGTGTCATCAACAAATATACTATAAACTAAGGAATAGGGGGGGGCTATTCAGCATTTGTTAATTACCAATCATTTCTCTAAAATCTTTTTTCATTAGCCTTCCCCCCTATTATTTTTCTCTATAAACTGTATACGAAATAGATTACTACGTGTGAGTTTTATTGAAGTATTCGATTTTATAATTTACCAGCATCTAAACAAGAGAACTATATTTTACCATTAGCCACCTCCCAAATAGCCCATTTATGTTTCCAGTTTAAACTTGTTTGCGCTGCCAATTTCTAAGCCACGTTTTAAAATCATTATTTTTTAATCAAAATAGCCCTAAATTAAAGTTATTTTTGCAAAAAAATGCAAAATTTTCGAGCGCTGGGGGCTCCACCCCCAGACCCCCGTGCCTCCGGCGGCTGGGGGCTTTGCCCCCAAACCCCAGCCTCCGGCAGCTGGGGGCTTCGCCCCCAGACCCCCATTGGCCTCCGGCGGCTGGGGGCTCCGCCCCCAGCCGCCCCAAACAGCCCCCCCTTTGCGAATTTCTGGCTACGCGCCTGGCCATACGACTCTCTTTTTGCAGTGATGTCTGTTGTCCATATTTGTAGGTCCGTTTTTGATTCTAATTCTAGGCTCCGTTTTGTTTTTTTCGATACAGCAAATAAATAAAATGCAAAAAAGTAAACACATAAAAAAATGTTTTGTTGCATGAAGCAGCTATGCAGTTGTATGAAACAGTCGAATACAATAATCGCTAACTTGTACAGTATGAATGCCATTCGCATTATCAAAGACCCATTCATAATTCCATATGCATCTCTACTTAGCAAATAATTTGAAACAATCAATTGAAAATCTCGCATAAAAATGTTTCGAAACTGAATAAAAATTAATTGATTTTTGACTTTGTGTTAGCGAAGATACCTAATGAAGCGACAGAACAGTCACATGCCGATTTTTTTTTTTGTCTGAACCAAAACAAGTTGTCCTCTGCATTTGTATACTCATATTGAACTGTATTATATGTTTAATGTTTTATTAATTGAGATTTATGTCTTGGTTATATCCTTGATATGACATCTTGAATTTTTGATGCTATTATTTTTCCGTCTTGCCTATTATTGAGGCCATGCTTTTGCAGGGCTGCCTTGCATAAACTACGCCAGCTGGTTGCTGAAAGAACGTGATTCCAATAATCGGTGGGTGACGCTCGCCAGCTCACTTTCTGCAATGGAAGGACTGCAAAGTTACGTAAAATATTCCAGAAATTTCTCTGCTGATGAAAGCAATTTGCAGATTGATGTAAGTGTAACGTGACTTTGCGGTAAACAGGTCTGGCGCCACGGGGGGCATTTTGGGGCCGTGTCTTCCTTGGCGAGAAATGTGCCCCGCAAGCGAGGTTTGTGTCCCGGAAGAAAGTAACAGGCCTGGTGCGGCTGGAGTGCATTTCGGGACCTGTTGCCCCCCAAATTTTGCTTGTGCTTCCCCAAGCGTGAGTAAATTCTCGTTCCAAGAATTCGCACCGAAGACCTTTTTTTTTCGGTCTTCACCCCTGAATTTGTGGGCAAGAACCGAGATCCGCTCCATGAGATTCCATCGCGCCCTGCCAAGCTATGAATGTGCATCCTCGATCGAGATTTGTGCCCCGAAAAGAGGCAAACGGCCCGTATCCACGGGGCGTAATTTAATTGGGATGAGCACCTTTTTTTTGTATTCACGCCCGAATTTGAGGGTAAAATTATCTGTGCTCCCCCTATTATTTTTTCTGCCCCCCCCCCCCCAGTTACGCTACTCTGGCGCCGGGCCTGGCGGTAAATGTGGCGCAGATGGAGCGGCTCACTTCACCAAAATTATGTGCAAGGCAGAAAGAGTTTTAAAATGGCAGTCCACTTTTGCAATGAAAAAAAAGGAAAAGCAAACAATGTTTTCATCATGTTAGATGGCGCAAATATGATTATTGATTAGCCCAATCTAATCGCCTGCCAACTATCCAATCGATTCACGCTTGTGCTTTTGTACAGCTTTCCTGCTTCACGTTTAACATAAAAAGGCCAGTGTGATGTATATCGATATTATCCAATGGCTGTGGTAGACAGGTGGGCAATGGGAACTAGGCATATTAAAGCTTAACCTTGTGCAGTGTACACACTACAAGGTCTATTCTCAACCACAGACCACCTGAAAATCTCCCAAACTTCTGTAGGCTAATACGCTCCTGAACTGGCCTGTGTTGTAAGGGTCTTCAGTAGATAATATAACTCCTTATATTAGCCTGCGTGTTCAATTTCTATTTTAAATGCAGCAGATTACCACATTCGGCGCAACTGCTCCATCCCAGGCCCAGTTTGGTGCTTTGCCTGGAAGGCAAGCAGGAAGTGAGGTGGAAATTTCAACGTTAGACCGAGTTACAGACGTGTCATTGGCTGGTGTTGGGACTAGTTGGCTTGAGGTACGAGCAGAACGTATTGAGTTAATATGTAATTGCTTACACTAACTTTATCACATTCTTGTGGCGGCGTGAAGCAGTAGGTATAGCTTTATATTAGTTAATATAGCTTTGAACCGAAAAATTGCCATCGATCTTAAGCTTTCTCCTCCAGCAATCCAATCCACTTTACCTATTCTCTTTTTTCAACTAATTTACAATGAAATTGATGCTACGCAATTCCAAGTGTCTCTCCACACATCGGTTGGCTACACTATTGCACATCGGTTACAACTAATTTTATTTTTAGCTTGATTTAAGTTACTCCGTACCAGAGACGGATTACGAATCTGCAGGAGGATCTACTCCATCAACGTGTCCGTTTGATGCTACAGTATCCGTAAATCCTGCTCCAGTTTCTCCAAGTAAGTCTATACTGTAATGAAGTTAAGCAATAATATTCGTAATAATCGTTTGGTTTTGGAAATGGTTTTAGTTCTGTTCTCAGAAACCCGCTTATCTTCTCTACATGCGGTCCGCAAAAACCTTTATCTTTCATTGATTGCATGATGCTTGACTTCTCTTTGATACTACAGTGACAGTTTTTGTTTTACTGTTTTCATGGTGTAAATGACAATGCCTACTAGTATAAGAAGTCTCCGTGGTTTACCAGGGGTTACCCAGAGGGTCGTAAGAGGCAACCGCTTCATTAGCAGTCACCACCTCTGCTATGATTCTTCTTGCTCACTTGAATTGTGATGTGAAAGTGTCCGCTTTTCTCTGGGCTCTTAAACGCATCAATGAGTTGTTATAGAATGAAATTTCGTTTCATTATTCCCAGTTATCTGCAGTAACAATTCATTCGAAGCGTGGCCGAAAGGGTACAGGCGTCGTTTTTACGACGACCCTGATCGTACGATCTGGGTTCAACCCTCACCTCGGTCGCATTATTGCGTCCTTGGATAAGACGCATTACGACAATTATCTCTGCTTGGTACTGTAGAGCGTCCTAACTCTGCTTTCTACCGAAATTGTAGACTCGGGTTTAATTTCCGGTCGGGTCAAATCAAAGACGATATAAATTGGTATTCACGGCTTCCCAGCTTGACTTTCAGCATTAAAAAGGGACCGTGTGAAGCCTCCTCCGTGTGTGGTAGACAGGTGGCAGCTTGCCTTGAACACCAAAAGATTCCTTCGCTGTCTCCTAGCCTAAGCAACTTGGTGAATAAATATGATATACTGTAATTACTCCTCTTCACCCTGACTGGCTTCTAAAAATCGTGATTAAACTTGTAGCCTTCTTTATCAACCTTCGGAGCTCCACCAGCGGGTTTTTGTTAAAGATCGATCTACAGATCCGCTACAAATCCTGGTTTGATCCGCTTAATTATGGCGACTCCTCATACGTGGTAGATTTTGGACTGAATTCCAACTACCAGCCTGTACCTGGTGATCTCGAAAAAGTAAGACTTTTAATAGGAAACACATCAGTTACAGCTCGGTAGAAAGCGACTGAAACAGAACGATAAGTGATTGAGCGGGATTTTGAATGTTTTAATGGCTGCGTAAACTTCGTCTTGTTTTCCTTTTTGTATGTAAACTGCTGCATGCAATTATTCTTCATTTTTACCACGTGTATGTTTCTGAAGGATTGCAGAAGCAACGATGTTAAAGATAATCACGTATAGGACGATAACTAGTTACGTTTATTGTTGTTTACGTATGCTCTTACCCCAATATTCAGTTCAAGAAAAAAGCATTCTAAAATTGCCTCCAAGTATAGTTTTAGCCTCGGTGCTTGAGGTTTCATGTTCGTTTTAGTTTACATTCTTTTTTTTTTCTGTGTGTAGTTGTGCAATCCCATTGAGAAAGTGGTCGATTATTACCTCATAAGCCAGAAAGGATTGCTTTTGTATTTAAGTGATGAACGTAACATCTCGTTTCGAATTACACAAAAGCGTTCAGAAGGAGCCTTCCTTCCAATTCCATACTCCGTTTACCCTGCCGCATTCCCAGGTGATTAACAGTAATTGCTGTCCTTAATCAAATGGTTCCAATTTTGAAGTAGAAATCGTTTTACTTGGATTTGCTTTGGTATGGTGTTTGTTTTGGTCGTTAGATAAGTGTATAGTTATCATGATGATAGTATTGTCTTGTTCTTGTGTTTTGTGTGATCTAGACAAAATTAAAATTGCACGTAGTATCTTACGCAGAGAGGCGTTCTCAATCAAATCTTACGATTTGATCAATAATGACAAAAGTTAAAGCAAACATACTGCACAACAAAATCAGTATCGGCAACGAAGATTTGAAAACCACATCGGCGCCTGCTTCGCCACGAAATGCTAGCCATCATGTAATTAGCCGATCCAAATAGCTTCTTCTTGCGATTAAGCCGCCACACTTCACGGTCTTCTATCACATCCATTATTTCGCTTCGGTGAAGCCCTATGCGGTTCCATCCAAGATCCTCAGTGTAATTAGCCCATCTAGTTCTAGGTCGTCCAACTGGTCTTCTTCCATTTGCTTTGGCAAGTAAAGCTTGTTTGGGGAGTCTTTCCTGAGGCATTCTGCTTACATGGCCAAACCATCTAAGCTGAGATCTTTTAATTCGAAGAAGTAACGGCTCGATGTTAAGAGATTTTTGAATCTCAGAGCTACGCACCTTGTTAAACAGTGTAACTCCTTCGATTCATCGTAAAAACCTCATTTCGGACGCTTGCACTTGTGATCGCACTCTTTCGGTGATTACCCAAGATTCATGACCATACGTGAGAATGGGAACAAAAACTGCTTTGAAAATTGAGAGCTTTGAAAACTGCTTTGAAAACTGCTTGTTTGACAACTCTCGTTTCACAACAACCGAATAGTACAAAGCTCGCATTACTGCACTAGCCTTGCCTATTCGGGTATCCAGTTCTTCGTCTTGCCTTCCATCACTCGTAAATGCAACCCCAAGATACTTGAACTTCTCTACCTGCTTCAGTGTCGATCCATTCACTTGTAACACGCACTGATCAGGGTTTCTTGAAAGATGAAGTACCTCAGTTTTGGCAGGGTTTATTTCCATTCCCGCGATGTCGCATGCATCTGCAAAGCTATTTAATCCGCGCTGGAGACCAAATTCTGTGGAAGAAAGCAGAACCAAATCAGCAGCGAATAGCTGACGACTTATTTTGCAATTTCCAATCGTGGCGCACTCATCAGTTTGGCTGCATTTGTCAATCCAATTCACGTAAACAATGAAAAGGAGAAATGGCAAAACGCATTCTTGTCGGAGTCCAACGCCCACATGGAACGGCTTTGATTGCTTGCCATTTACCTGAACACAAACCTCCGGTCGGCAGTAGAATGACTTAATGGTGTGTAACAACTGACCATCAACGCCATACTCCCGCAAAATCTTCCAAAGTTTATCCCGAGGATTTCGGTCATATGATTTTTTCAAGGTCGACAAACCATGCGAAGAGATCTTTGCCATACTCCCAAGATTTCTCGAAGATTTGCTTCAGAGTGAAGATTTGGCCCGTGGTGCTGCGACCCGGACGAAAGCCGCACTGAGCATCCTCCAGCTTTGATTCCATTATTTCTCGGCATTTTTTTTGAGGCATTTGGCATATAATTTCCCTGGAAAACTAAGGAGTGATATCCCTTTGTACTTTGTACGTTGCTTGCGATCTCCTTTCTTGAATATCGGAATAATCACACATGTTTGGCAATCTCTGGGAGTTTTGCCAAACTTTCACGCAACTTGACACACTCACTTTAACCAGAGAATTCCTTCTCCGGTCAGCGCTTTCAACATCTCGGGTTTGATTTTATCTTCACCAGCAGCTTTTTCAAGTTTTACGCCTTTAATTGCCGCTGCCACTACAGCTGCAGTGAAACTTCGTCCTCCCCTAAATGTGTCGCTTTCCGTGTGTCACGAGTCGATGCATTTCACAATAATAAAACACCTATAAAATCATGCCTCCAACAGGCTGTTTTGCCGTTAGGCTTCTCAGGAGAGTGGTGGCAAAACTAAAAAGTAAACTTTAAGTAGAATCTTGGCGATAAAAGAATTATTACTTATTCTTTTATTGTCCCGATTCTGCTTGAAGTTTACTGTTTAGATTTTCCACCCTTATACCCCATGCGGAGCCAAACGGCAATACAGCCTGTTGGGGCATGATTTTATAGGTGTTTTATTATTGCTAACATGCTCTGACCTAGCGTCATCAAGCTCTTTGTTTGGTTCGCAACAAAAAACATATTATAGCTTCCAATTCAAAATATTTTGAAAAAATATCACTTTGACGTTTGGTGAAACAGATCTTGGTTTTGGTGAGTTTATTGTTGAAGTATAAAAACTACAAGTTACAGCGTCGTCCTAATCAATCACTTTTTTGCAAGAGAGTCGCTGTCAAGGGTTTTATACTCCGCCTGGAGTGCGCCACCAAGTGAACGCGCTATGTTCGAACAGCGAGGAAAGAAGACGAACCGGAAGTGACGTTTGCATTTGCGTCACTTCAGCTTCTTGTCCGAAAGTAATCAGCCGAGGAAAATCAACGAAACTGACCACCGAGTCCCGTGTGAGACTGACATGCCGCTTATCAACGAAATTCGGTAAGAGAACATATGTCATTATACTGTGAATGATCTTCAAATTTATATCCCTTGGTTGAATGATTGCGGGGCCCATCTTTCAATTTTAGGTCGCGGGTTAGAATCTCGGTTTAGCCTGACTGGCTTCACTGGAGCGAAACCGGCACTTGGATAAGCTAATTTTCATTTGTTTGTTCTTATATTGACGACAATACGTCTATTGCAACGCAACTTATGAAATCAGGTTAATCCCAATGTAAGGACCATCCAATATCCAATACGAAAGCAAGATTGCTGGACGCTGCTAGTCTGACGGGGATCTTCGCGGGGTAAGCCACCTATTTAGAGGGACTTATGAGTCAACCGGAACGGGTTCAACAGTCGCCCTATTAACGATAATAAGGTGGCCAACTGCCCCTTCTTAGAATGGTGTGGGTAGAGCCACTTCTCTCTCGGGTACTGCAGGAGATCGATAGGATTTTATGGTATAGCATCCCGTTGCGCGGTGTTGCCATTTACAGGAAAGAGGTAGTAATCCAAGCAATCACGGAACAACCGACCGAAATACTTTTTTAACAAAATCAAATTTTATTATACGCGCTGTATTACGCCGAAGCATGTAACGAGTTCACGGGGCTCATCTTCGCTTAATTGCACCCGGGCAACACAGTATCTTTCGAGGAAATGTCGCAGGGGTGGTAAGCTGTTGGCAGCGCTGTGTCCGATTTGACCGGCCCTAAATTTGAACCTCAGACCTCCCGCTCCAGAGACGAACACGTTTTACCGCTCGACCATTGCATTATCTTCATATGCATTGCAATAATACATACTCTGCACAGTTACACAGCATGTCTTCAGTCTCATTCACGTAAAAATGTTTCGACTTCAGCCTACAGAGTTCGATTACAAAGCCGAGAAAGCGCTGGGGAGGACTGGTGGGTGTATCGCGGTGTGATACGACATGGATACAAAACTCCCAGTGGGATGGAAGACGTTGTCAACTTGAACGGGAGCTTCTGGGTGAAGAAGACGTGCGATATGCAAAGAGTGTCAACTAACAAGGACTATCTGCTGACCGGAAAATCTGTGGTAGAAGATGAAAATGGGTATGTTTTGATATTGCCTATTGCAATTCGAGTATTATAATAATCCTGAAAAGTATCTTCGGTATTGATTTGCAATGAAAGTTTGGCGTATTCATGCAATTTGTGTTTTATTTTTCGTTGCTGGATATCAAGAAATATTTGGAAGATTTCATCAGAATTTCGTAACTTGGCAAATGCATTGTTTGAAGTGGCGGCCTGACACTGAGGCAAAGAGATCTTTCGCTGTATCCACCCAAGTAGTTTGGGTTAATTAATAAAGTAGTAATTACAAATCAAATTTTTTGTTATACGCGTTATATTGCGCCGAAGCGTGTAACGAGTATGCGGGGCCCATCTTTGCGCCTGCGGGCAACACAGCTCCTTTCGAACAAATGTCGCAGCAGTGGCGAGCCGTTGGCAGTACTGTGTCTGATTTGACCGGCCCGAGATTTGCACCTCAGACCTCCCTCTCCAAAGACGAACGCGTTACCGCTCGACCATCTGGCCAGTGATTTGTAAGTACAGTTATTTGATTTACAGAACGTTCAAACATCTTCTGGATTCTTCAGCTCGATTTGAACAATGGCCAGGACGACGTAACAATTGCGACCGGTTCAGCGGACATACACTTAAGGTCTGCCTGAAATTAAACCAATACAACTACAAGATGAGGACAGAAGGCTGCTCCAGTTAACCAAACCAAAGGTTAAAAGTATTTTGTCACTTTTTACCCTTTACTCCTCCACTTGCGTGATAATTTTTTTGCGTTTTCGAAATAAATAAAACGAAAAGCTGAACGAAACATGCCCAAAAAGGAAACATTTAAAAAGAGTATTTAATGGCAGCAGCTTATCATCGAATATCATTAATTTTGCGTTTTCCTACTTTAGGCCGTCCATACGGTCATCCAGTTTGTTTTATAAGAAGTTCATTTTTCTATAGCTGAAGTAGAGTCTCATTACTTCCTACCATAAAAATTTAAAGTGTGTTTACTATTTTACGCAACGGTGTCTATATTATTGCTTCTGAAATTATGTTCTTATTTTGCATATTATGCTTCTTATTTTCTTCCTGTATAAAAAGTTAAAGCTGCTCTGCTCTGTGAAAAAATAAATGCTTTTGTAACTTTAACTGGGCTTTCTGATCCAAGAGTACCAAAATAAGCTTTTGTTGATAGCCATTTTATTAGTAGTGAAGACAACAAAAAAATGAGGAAACAGAAACATCAGAAATGGTTAATATGAAATAACATGGACTAAATCGACTACCCACAAAGCCAATTACAATTTCGAAGCGTAAAAGTTCAACCGAACACATACAAGTTTCGAAAATCGGCAAATACGGGTTCGATTTTGGGGTCGGTTAATTCGGTTAAATAAAACGGCTCGCCACCGCTTGAACATTTCTTGTTACGAAATTTTGTTTCCCAGGCATTTTGTCGCCGAAATGGGCTTCAATTTATTACACTTGATCAAAATACACAGCGATTAGAATAAAAATGTGACTTTTTATTTATCTTTTACTGCAAGTTTAACATAGTAAATTACATTATTATTATTATATTCAGCATCGAGCTAATTATAAGCCGCCAGTTCAAGTGCTCAGCAATCCCTCGAGCAAGAAAAATGGACGAGAGTGGCAGTTTGGTTCTCAGTCGAGACAGTCAAGCAGCCTTTAAAGAAAGGTCATTTCAGTTTACATATTATCGATAACAATTCAGGAGTCTTAAAGCATTTTATACTTTAGCAATTTTTAGTATAAACACTAAGATATAATGTCGGAGTGGCGTGATGCCTGCTGCGTTGAAAGACTGCCACTCAACTTCGTAACCGGTACCTGATAAATTGGGAGGGAGATTTGGTCCAAATTTAATTCGAATTAAATCATAACCCTAAAATTGAATCGGTCGATGTTGTTGCGCTTTCTATTTCCATAAGCTATCATCAGCAGTGAAATTTAACGAGAGGTAGTCTGCAACGTAAGCAAGTCTAAAGACGCTTTGACACCTGACGTAAAGCAGCGCGTAATTTGCTCCTTTGCAAAGTAGAACTTTAGCGGAGTGATCAAACTTTGCGCGACAGCCAAAGGTCAAAAATTATGCTTTACGACCAATCTAGACGGACCATGTTATCAGAAGCGTTCTAAAAGGGCAGTCAGCATCTTTTTTAAACATGCCTACAAAAAGGAACGAAGAAAAGATTGGAAATACATCGCATGTTTATTGTATGCTGCATAAATAGATCTATGAAATTACCCCATAATGACATGTAAAATTCGTTAAAATTATGACTAAGTAAAAGAAATACGAGTAGATAAATTCACGTATAAGGTCAAGATGTATATAAGTTCTTAACAGAAAATACCTTGATGGTAGTGTTCCACTTACGACTTTTTTTTTCGCAATAAGGTTCGAAGAATCAAAAACTTTTGCTTTTAGCTAAATAGGAAATAAAAACTCGCAAATCTGACGCGAGCATAGTATTTAAATTGGCAACAGATTTTAAAACTCCTTGTAGCTGCTTTTCCTTTTACAGCAAAAGTTTTGGGTTTGTGAAATCTTACAGCAAAAAAAAAAGAATTATTTTGGAAACTTGTTTAAGACACCCAATGAGTAAATTTAGCCAAGTTTTTATTTAGCAGTTGATTTTGCCCCAAAATTGTAAGTTGGGTGTCTGAATTTTTTTACATTACTTGTCGTAAGCAAAAATGACGTAAGTTTGGCAGCCCCATTAAATTTCAACGTCACAACATTCATATGTTTGAAATTTTACGCCATTTTATGTCGATGTAACTTCGGCTGTGTCCATCGTCTCAAAGCTCTACCTTCTCTGTTGTAGCTGTAGCGGTGTGGTCGCAAGCGCACCGTTTCAACGACCATGCCGTATCTCTAAAAATTTACAGCAATGTAACGCGGTCAAGCCGTATACTGTTATGCGTTAAATAAATTATTTATTACCGTTTTTACATGGTCAATTTTTTAGCCTCAGTTCTCGGTTTCGGTACCTACTATTGCTAAGTTATGCCAAAAAAAAAAAAAGAAAATCAAATTACGAAAGAAGCTTCCCAAGTAAAGAGTTGACATGTCTTCAAAAGAACAGCACTAGCACATTAACTGTTTTCTCGTGATTTGGCTTTTTCGTTGTGACTCAGCAATGAGCCCACGCTGAAATCAAGAACTGCGCCGGAATAGCGGACACGTAAAAACGCTAAATATCTCAAAAAAACAGTACTAAGAAAATGAACAAAACTAAAGTTCGGTTTGGAAAAAGTAAGCAAATTTCAACATTTTGATAACAATATTATTGGTTTATTCGAAATATTATCTTGTTGAGAGCATAGTTATGGATTACTGTCTTCAATCTTCATTTTCAAACCGCTGCTGGTGTTTAGCTATCTCAGTACGTTGCGATAACGAAAGCTAAATTTATCGCATTCAAAGACGACCTATAAAGGAAAAGCCAAAAAACAATAGGATTTATAAACTCAGCAACGATCCTAGCTTTACTCTTAATCAAAATTTTCATTTTTGATCTTTTTTAATAACTATTCGTTTATAATAATTAACCAAAGCATGTGTTGTACCGGAAATTAGAAATGTCCAACACTTGATAAAAAAATGTCAAAATACGGAAATCTAAAGAAACTCAAGACTTGACCTAATTGTGCTATCATGAGCATGTTAGTTCATATGATATGATGGTGGTAGATAATAATGTTCCCTTCTTGGTGTTCAGCTTTAAAGGATAGTGTGAAATTTCCATTGTGTGTGGTGAACAGATGAGTAGGTGGCAGGTTGACTCGAAACCGTTAGGTCTCTTTGCTAACTTCTGGCCAAGGGCAACAAGATGACGTAACGTCACGAACATCTTACTTTTTGTCGGGTACATGGCGGCCTCGGACGCCCTGCACATACATATCCTCCAGCGGCATCACAAAATTCTTTTGTGGTTCGGTCCAGGGCGTCCACTGACAGTTCCATTTTGGACACTGTACTTCACAGCAGCGGTACCTACAAATACGAAGTTTTAAGTACGCATTGTTCAAAACCCATGATCAGTTATTTATCCGTCATCATTTAAGCTATTTAAACGTGATACAAGTCGCCAAAAGTACTGTTTTGGCTTGAGCTTTGTGAAGTAGCACATGAATATTTGGTAGGCCTGTACGATGTTAATTATTGGTTTTTCTATAATTAAAATGGGAGTGCTTCGCTATTGGAAAAATTAACGGAAATTTTAAAATGCTATGGCGTACATAAAATGCGTAACTCTTCCTAAAATTCTTATAACAAGAACTTAGATCTTACCAAATGCGAGGATGCGAGCTCCCTTTCACTGGGGCAAAAGATCCCCAAGTGTGTAAAAATCCATTGTTGGGGCAGTTAAATTCGTATTCGTCGGCATTCTGAAAAATAAAAATTTTGACCTTTTGTTCACCAAAAAATATTTGCAGATTTGCTTCAAGTTGTAGCTTAATTTGAAGCAAATGTTTTTTGATGAACAAAAATTATGTGTATTTGTTAATACAAGTTTGAGTGTAAAGAATAACACAGGTCTTTAATTCAAAACAATGATAAAAGCTATATCTCTTGTTTCCATCCTTTGAAAAATTAATCAAAAAGCCGTATCATCCCGGGACTACCTGATGATCTTTTGCCTCCAGTAACGTGCAGCAAGGCATTCTTGGTGCTTTAACTTCAATGCTATTTGACTGCTAATGTATGAGTCGAATTATGTTTCGGAAGCATTCAGTCAAAATATCGCATAATTTTTTTGCTTGTGTTTTGAGCCACCACGAAAAACGCAAACTTAGCCATCAAAAATTTTATTACTCAAATATACGAACAATTCAAGTACCTATACGAGTTTGATAATTCGTGAAAATTAAAACCTGGGTCTAATCAAGGCGTACTAACAAACGTACTCGTAGATAAGAGTAATACTGTAGAAGAGTAATGGCCCACAGAAATTCTGTGCAATTATTGTTACGTTTTATTTTAATTAGTTTTCGTTTACAAAATGCGGAAATGACATCACAATGCCAGCCTACGGTAAAAATATTCTGTTCAACGAAAATTGAGTCATGCACGGTGTAGCCGACGTAACAATAGAATTATTGAAGAATATGGTCAGTAGAAATTGTAGGAGGTAGCCAACGCATGTTCATTACGCCACTCAATTAAATCAACAAGAATGTGGCGGTCCTAATACGTGCGCATCCGGTATTCTCCTTTTATCTCATAATTTATAGAGACTAGAACATGAATAGTTACATCGAATACGCAAAAGTGTACTTTCCATTGAAAGAAAATGGAATAAAATTGGACAAAAATTAGCACATGACTTAGCCGGCTAGCAGCAGATACCGTTAAACTCGATAATATTTTAATGCTTTTCACATGATTCAATTTAAATCTCGGACGATTATTCCGTCTGTCGTGCTGCAACTTTGTGTGTCACCAACATGACTACTGACTAACCTAATGGCAGCGACCCAAAAATGTGTTTCAGAGTCTTCATATTTTATTTATGCAGGTTTGAATCTCCGGAATAACACAAAACGTAGGAAAATGTAATTAAAGCATTTTAAGGAAATAATTTACAAAGAAACCGGATTCAAGCAAAATACTTTCATGCTATTCGTTATGTGATGATTTGTTAGTAGAGATGACAAAGTATTAAGCGTTTACGAAAAATAAATTACTTAAGATGGAATACCTCAGGGTTTCCAGGTAGAAACACGCATGTATCTTCATGGAATGGCAAGTTAATAGGTTCGCAGGTTTGAGTAAAGACCCGGGTTTCGGTTTCGGCGTTCCATTCACTTATATCCTGAACAAAGTAAGCAACAGTATATTATTGCGTCATAAAAAACATGAACATGAACAGCAGCGTAGCTAGGGAAAGGGGGGCAAATTGTGCTATAGCCCCCCTATTGGCCTGAGAAGTATGCGAAATAGCATGGTTTTTGCAGTTTTGAGGCTGAATTTTGCTCTAAAAACGAAAATAGCCCCCCCCAAACTAAATTGGGGTGAGAGTCGAGAAGATCCTGAGATGAAGTCGACAAGTGAAATTGGGCCTCAGTGCACATGAAGACCTTTTTCTTTTTCTTTTTTTTGGAGATCACCTGATTTTGGGCAGAAAAGCGCTTTGAATTTCAGAGAAGACCTTTTTTTTTGGAGATCACCTGATTTTGGACAAAAAAACGTCTCAATCTCATGTAAGATTGATGATGATTTAAGTCAAGTTCGTTCACTATCGTTTCAAACTTCAAAAAAAGTCCCCCCCCTTTGCGAAATCCTGGCTACGCGATTGAACGTGAATTTAACACAAGCACAGGACAATAAACATTTTAACCAGTGGCGTAGCATGACATTTCAGATAAAGCATGCAATTATGATGACGCCATCAGTTTTGATGACGTCGTTTGTTCAGGTAGCAAAATAAAAAAGCAACTCAAACTGCTTAATGTCTATAGTATTGCACCTAGGCCTCCTCTCCCATTTGGCCTACACATTAGTGTGTACAAGTACAAGTCTTTCTTGTGTTACTACAGACTGTGACAGGTGTAGCAGTTTCTGTATGTGTCAACACCATAGGCGTATCCAGGATTTTTGATTGGGGGGGGCCCAAACCACAAATCACATGCAATGACGTCATCAAAATTTTTCAAAAAAGTAACTTTTTATGGGGCAAAGATATCGTAGAATGGAAGATCTGAAGCTGTAGCCCGTCGGCACTTAACCAGGATTTTGGTAAAGGGAAAGGGCGAAAACTAATAGTTGGAAAGTGCAAATCTTACTTAGGAGACGTGTTGAGTAAGCTAGTGTTATCAAGCATATCGCAGACGGGGGTCTGGGGGCGGAGCCCCCAGCCACTGGAAGCTATGGGGGTCTGGGGGCAAAGCCTCCAGCCGCTGGGCGATTTTTGTAAGTTTTTGAAAAAAAAGCTATTGGATCACATTTCGCACGTGTTCAAAGGCATTTCAAAGAACCAGATTTTTAACATTTGAAAGCCAATCCAAAAAATTTAACTGTTCAATCCTCCTTTTACTTGCTATTGAAGTCCAAACACGTTTAAAAACTTGCATTATGGTGTAAAATTTTAATGCAAGTGATTTGGTCCATGTAGGGGAAGTAAAGCACATTGCCTCCTGCGATATTTTAGCAGTAAAAAATAATCCACTCGAAGATTTTCCTTAGAGATTTTTGTTTCGTCATGAAGTTAACCAGTTATAGGAGTACATGTACGGCCAGGGGGCCCAGGCCCCCTCAATTGAAATTCAATATTTCGTTCAATAAGCATTTTCCCTAGCTTTTTTTTTTAAAGGATTTTGTGCGTAAAAACTGGCGAGGTGGAGTTGAATCGTTATTGAAAAATGGTACAATAGATCGTTACGCTTGCTAAACATGTTATTTCTGGGCCGGATTTTTATTGCGCGAGGCCCCTGGCACTTAGGGGATTTTTGCAACATCTTCCTGCCAAACGTAAGCAAAGACCAAAAAAGTCCTACTATCTGAGCGCTAGGCTCTGGCACCGTGCCATTTGGCAAATACGGCGCTGGTTATGGCATTACGTTCATAAAAAGTTTAGATGAGGGCCTGAATTAGCAACTCTTAAGACAAAAACCCTTCATTTCTCCCTGGTTATACGTTTAAATTGGTTGGAAAAAAATTGATTTAAAGGGGTGCGCCGGGCCCCCTAATCGTCAATATTATTTGTTAATTACTGTTGTACGCGTGTACTGTTGTACGCAAAGATGCTAAAAAAAACTAAAAATGAAGAAACAAGGGTTTTTTGGTAAATTTTTGTCATTGGTGGTATTTCGATTGAAGGGGCCCGGGCCCCCTGGGCTACCCCCCTGGGCTACCCCCCTGGCTACGCCTATGATTTTAAGATAAGATCGTGCCCTTAAATTCTTTCATAAAAAAAACATTTAAAGCGAAATTAAAATAACTTTTTTTCTAATCGTGGAGGACTCGAGTCAAGTCACTTGACAGTTGTTTGAAACCTCCAGGAATTGCATGACATTATTATGACGTGAACAGGTGGTCGTCATTATTATTACTTTCTTTTGCACGCGTAAATCCTAAACTAAAGAAACTGCAATTCCGGACTAGGACAACCTACTGGTTATGCTCTCATTATATTCATCATTGGTAGTATTTCAATAGGGGGCTTGCATTACCGCCTGTATTATAGCATTAAGTTTATAATGACGTTAAACGAGGGTCTAGAATTGCAACTTTAAGCACAAAACTCTAAGATTTTTCACAGGTTTTGCATATAAATTGTTAAAAATTTGAATTACGGAGCCCCTGGCCCGGGACCCTTGGTCGTCAGTTAGGGGCTTTGGGACCTACTGGTTGTCGGCTAGGGGCTCCGGGGCCCCCTGGTTGCTGGTTTGGGGCCCCGGGGCCCCCTGGTTGTTTGTTAGGAGCCCCGTGGTTGTTAGTTGGGGGCCCTCTGGTTGTCAGTTAGGGGCCCCCAGGCTATCAGTTAGGGGCTCCCTGGTTGTCAGTTTGGGGCCCCAGAGCCCCCTGGTTGTTAGTTAGGAGCCCTGGGGGCCCTTGGTTGTCAATTAGGGGTCCCAGGGCCTCCTCTTCATCAGTTAGAGGACCAGGAGTTCCTGTTTGTCAGTTAGGGACCCCGGAGCCCCCTGGTTGTTAGTTTGGGGCCCTGGGGGTCCCTGGTTATCAATTAGTGGACCAAGGGCTCCCTGTTCATCAGTTAAAGGCCCCGGGACCCCGTTTGTCAGTTAGGGGTTTCAGGGGTCCCCTGGTTGTCAGTTAGGGACCCCGGAGCTCCCTGGTTGTTAGTTAAGGGCCCTGGGGACCCCTGGTCGTCAATTAGGGGCCCCAGGGCTTCCTGTTTATCAGTTAGAGGCCCCGGGGCCCCCGTTTGTTAGTAAGGGCCCTCAGGGCCCCCTGATTGTTGGTTAGGGGCCCCAGGGCTCTCTGGTTGTTAGTTAGGGACCTTAGGGCCCCCTGGTTGTTGATTAGGGGCCCCGTGGCTCCCTCGTCGTCCGTAACTGCAACTAAACATCGCTAGGCTGTGCTGTCATAATTTTTTTATCATTGGTGGTATTTCAATTGGGGGGGGGCGGGCCCCCTGGGCCCCCTCCCTGGCTACGTCTATGCCAACTGCCCAGCACCATACTACGCTAACAGTAAAGTTGGCCTAATAACATTGAGGAAAAAACAATAATTGTAGAATTAAGCTGAGCTAACATACTGAATAGCAAATACATAGCCTACTTTCATAGCCTCTTTTCCTGATGACATTATAACACATCGTAATTTGGCAACAGCCAAGGCATGCAAGAGGGGTTCAGGGGGTACATCGTACCCGGGCCCGGGCCTAGGGGAGCCCAGAAGAGTTCAGGTTTCTGCGTTAAGTTTTGGTATCGCACCATAACATCGTAATCAAACTTGCCTACAGCAAAAATGTATCAACTCGTGCAACGTGTGGTTATCTGCACTAGTAAGATCAAATGACTTTAGGTCCGGCCCATACAATAATTATTTTGCGAACTTGCACCAGAATACCAAGCTTGGACCATTTACTGATAACGCAAGAACAAACGATTGGATTCTATCTTGCTTAAAGCTATGTGTGTGTTTTGGTGATTAGTGTGTAGTTGTGTTTATGCCTCTGTACTGCTGGACCGATCTTGTTGAGTCCGTCAATAAAATAAATAAATAAAAATATCAGTCAGCTATTCAGTACTAGTAATTGGTCGCTATTTTTGCTACACAGCCTTTAGGGCATCCAATAGTGGCCGATTTGATTAAAAAAAAAGGAAAATGTATCAAAAGCCATACACTTGCACCGAAATTAACGTTTTGTTACATTGCTCTGACTTGAGAGCCTAATTCTGCGGTATAACAATGTACGAGGGCCCTCATTTCCAGAGATCCAAAAGCATTTCAACCTCAGAGAGCGGAGTCGAAGTTGACATACTATACTACTATCATTAAGTAACTCACTCTATCTGCATGAGTTTAATAGGTATTTGGGTTTGTGAAGTCTATGATTGCAAATGACTTCTTAAAACTTTTACCAGTAAAATATTTGGATTTGCAGTATTAAAGTCTTTATATTGTACAATATTGTGCCAATGTCATCATCTCCCACTTCACATACTTTCTTTCATGTATATCACGTTTTCTGCTTGTCAATTTAAGCTAGTTTGGTGCTGGGATTTTGATCAAATGCTGTATTTTACCCTCGAAAAACATAAAAAGTGCTAAAGCTTCCGAAGCTCTGCCCCGGACCCCGCTGGGGGAGCTCACAGCGCTCCCCCAGACCCCCTAGCTTGATTTATACCAATTTTATGTCTGGTTGTGTTTTTTATAGGTCCTAATTGTATGCGAATATTGTTATCCCCTCGTTTTTAAATGAAAATCTGTACCCTTCCGACAAAAAATGATTTAATGGCATGGACTCCGATATGACTTGGAGGTCCAATAAGATTTGGGAGCCCGGTATCGACCTTCGTGCCCCCTGGAAAATTTTCTCTCTGAGGCCCTGGCAACAGCCATCAATGCTCTGCAATATTAAGCATGCTATTTGGCTTAAGGCTAGTCCAACGCAAGCATGGTAAGGCCTGACCGTGTTTAGTTTATTTAACAACCAGTAGAGCACAAACAAAACAGCTAAACAACTTAGTGGAAAATTATTGATAGTCTTAAAAACTTCTTTGCAAACCTAGTGCAAACTCTACAACTAACCTAGGCCTACTAAACACGAACTGAACCAACTACCGAAAACTCCCTGTTTAAAAGGATTTTACTTCTTGCTCTCACTCATAGCCCAACATTTTGCCTAAATAGAGCGAACAGTACGAGTCAAAAACTCACTCTGATTTACATTACCTAATGCTAACACCTACCGACTATCACGGCTTAGTTTCGCCGCTGAGTATCCGCTTTTAGCATATTGGTAAATTAGATAAAATAAATGGCAACACGCATGCAATATTTGATAGAGTAAGGTTAGAATGCATATTATCAACCCTTTCAGTCACATATCGTGATCATGCCAATTTTGTTGAAACCTCCCTTTTTCGTCCAAATTAGGGTTAGGGAAATCATATAGAGTATATTTAATCCCCCCAACTCTATTTCATCCCCCAAACCTAAAATGAATGAAAAAAGAAAGGTTTTACCAAAATTAGCTTGATCACGTGATGTGACTGGAAGGGTTGATAATATGCTTTGTTGCATAGCTTGTGGCCTGTTTTAAGCTAATTTACTGTTACAAATCTAAAATGAAAGTATTGACTACATTTTACGAAAACAAAATACTAGACATATAAAAGAACTTTTACAGCAAACAATGCGCCAATCAAAGTTTTTAAACCTATGTAATTTTGTTCGTAATCTAATCGAAACATAGTAAGCTTAATTTCTTGAACCGTTGAATGCAATGTAAAAATTGCATACGTGTTGCCTTTTTTTTGGTAATTTAGCGATATGCTTGTGGCGTCCCTCCTTCCAGCCTATCTCACGAGGTGCCACAATTGTCTTCCAGCTTGATAGATTCATTCGAATAATTGCTTGTTCTCCATTTGTTGTTTATTGTCAAAAATCAATTCACAGATGTTTTCATAAACAGCAATTAATTAAGATGGGATTTTGATAGCAGCTTATCGCGAAACGTTGGCAACCGAAAAAGAAAGACTGATTATTTGTCATTGCGTAATATGAAAAAAGAGTTTCCAACAAAAAATGTTACTACAATAGACGGGGTTAACCGTATTCCCACATGCTGAAACCAAGCTAAAACTGAAACCAATGAATTGAGCGAGACTATTTATTGCTTCTTTGACTAGAAAGTTATAGTGCTCATAACTGTGGCAGCTTAGTTCAATGTTGTTTTAAATTTTTACATGTATTTGTTTAAATTATTTTTATCTTTTTTGGCTAAATGATTAGGCATGCAATGCATGCCTTGCATGCATGGAGAATACCCCCCGAATTTAACACATCATGATATTTACTTTGTTTCATTTCAAATGACAGTGGCGTGCAAACTGATCGCTAAGCTTTCAAACAGACAGCAACAAAGCTAACGTGGAATCGTTATCGTGTTTCAACATATATAAACTAAGACAAAAGCAAAATTTATCTTTGTGAAACGAGATAGGAAATTACGAATCGTGTTCTAACTTCCAACATACATAAACTAAAACAAAAGCAAAATTTATGATTGTGAAACGAGACAAAAAATTACGAATCGTGTTCCAACATACATAAACGAAAACATAAGCGAAATTTATGATTGTGAATCGAGACAGAAAATTACGAATCGTGTTCCAACATACATCAACTAAAACAAAAGTCATTGTGAAACGAGACAAGAAATTACGAATTTGCTGCCAAACAATCGGCCACAGTGTCAACTTTCAGACTAACCCTTTATTAAACGAAATACTTGCAAATGTAAGTTCAAAGCAATTTCTTTAAAAATCAATAATGTTACAAACATTAAAACTCATAATGTGAAACCAAAATGCTCATCTGAGAAGGTAAACTCATTGATTTCAAATCTTTAACGTTGGCCATATATAGCTACTGAAACAGTAATTTCAGTTGCGTAAACTCCGTAAATTTTGAAAAAAATACTTGGTGCTTTCAACTTTAGTTAACAAAAATAGAAATTTAAAATGAATCAATAACTTGTACTTCTCAATCAAACAACTTCACAAACGCTAATTGTAATTGTAATAATTACATGTTATTCACCAAGTTGCCTTGACCACAAGACGGCGAAGGGACGTCGAATCAAGATGTTACCTGCCCACCTGTTTACCACACACGTTCGAGGCTTCACACTGCCCCTTTTAATGCGCTCCCGCTTAAAGGAATCCGCACCCGCTTAAAGGAGTTGTCTATTTTTCAAGTTTTTTCGCGTGGTTTTTGACTTATGCCTTCTTAAGTAAGCTAATTACGAGAAGCCATCAAGCAGAGATAATTTACGAATATAAATCTTTTTTTTTTTTTATCTTACTCTTTGAATAACGCGTGGTAATAATGTTGAGAAAAAGTTAATCAAAACCAACTGCATGTGCTGATTGGGCCCGGTTAAGGGCTTTACAATCAGTGACCAGTGACCACAAAACATATACTTCGGATAGTCTAGATAATGTGACATGGTAATTTGAAATTATTTCGTTAAACCGTATTTTAAATATTGCTGCACCAGGTAGATAAAATGAAACAAAGCGGAATGAAATTATATCACATTTATGTGTAAAATATGATAGAGAAAAACTACGACAAAATTTGGGTAACACTTTATGTAGAACCTCTAAAGCATAAGAAGCCAAGCAACTTGCTGCCGGATGTTATTGTATGGTTTTGTAACCAATAAGTGTCGGTTATCACTGCTTCGTACCATTAGGGTTTTGATGGTGATTGTTTTCAGTTATTTTATACCAGCTTGAACATTTTTTCCCAAATTCCCAAAATATTTTCCGAAACAACAGTCTATTCGAAACGACACTGAGGTGCTTTTGACTCCAACCCAAACTAACAGGCTTCTTGTCACATAGATAGAAGTAGATAGTAGAAGCAAACGTTTGAAATTGGATTGACATAGTTTTTCAAATAAATTTGAAGACAGTTTTTATAAAAATCTTTTCATCGTTTTGTATTTGGTGTTATTTATTATTGACTATCGGACACATTTATCCATATGGTGTTTGCATTTTGGCTCTATTTGGAAAAATAATACGAACCCCCTTAAAAAAAAATATGTGCTAGAAAATCAGGCGAAAGTGCTACATGTAACCGTCTAAGCGACCATTTGCCACTCCTTCAACATTTTCCGACGACGGAATGACACGGAAGTAGAGTTCAGCCAACTCGTTGCATGCGTCTAAGCATTCTAAACGGTGTCTATTGAAGATTTTGATTGTTGGCCATAAATCAATTTAAGATTATGTTGTCATTATGAGGGTTGTTTCCTCGTTTATGATGTGGTAATGTTATCCAGCATACAAAAAAAGTAGAGTTGTGAATATTTAGAATTTTTCTGATTTTGGTTACAAGCTAATCACTTTAAAATTTTATTGATGCAGACAGGGGTGCCGATCTTTGTTGAGCATTGGGGGGATCACTTGCAATTTTACCCTAATTTTGCCCTATTTTCAACATTGGGGGGGATGAACCTCGACCACGATTTTGTTTAGGTGAGCAAATTAAGTGAAGACCCGAAAAAATAAAATGTCTTCACCAGAAATGGAACACTTTTTTCCCCAAATTCAGGTGATGACCAAATAACAAAAAAAAGGTCTTCACCAAAAATGGAACACTTTTTTTTCCCCGATTTCAAGTGGACACCTACGCTCAGATGTACACCAGAGTCAAATTATTGGGGAGGGGGGGGGGGTGCAGATGTAGACCATACTCAAACTATTGGGGGAATACAGTCAAATAATTGGGGGATATATTTCCCCATCCCCCTCGGGTATTGGCACCCCTGAATGCAGAGCGCTAAGTCATATTTCCATTAAGATGTCCTATACAGCTTTTGTGTTGTCACAGCAGGTTATCAGTCGTCATTTCATACCAAATAAATATTCATTCACTGCGACCAGTTTCCTTTCATTCAGTTGTAAAACAATAGTTTTACTATGACACTTGGCAGCTAGTACTTTGCTTAGGAAACTGATAATTAGGTTACATGGCGAAAGACAGGTGCGTAGCCAGAAATCTGCATTGGTGGGGCTGTAACGGGGCATAGAAATTAGCTGTGCAAAAATATGATTATACTAGTTGCATAAATAGGCTATGCAGGAGGTAGCTATTCCTAGAATTTCAGTTCTCTGATTTGCAAGCTTGTAAGTCATAAAATTCTCAAGAAGTTATTTATTTCGTGTTTAGTTTATAGAAAAAGATATAATTAGGCTAACGGAAGGAAGTTTGAGAGAAGTGATTGGTAATTAACTAATACTGAATAGCCCTCCTTCTATTCCTGAGCTTAGATTTTTTTTTGATGAAACCTATGTTAAACATTTTTCATTGAGCGATCGATTAAGATTACCAATTTTTGGCCATTTTTTAAAGTTTTTTCTGATTTATGAGTTTTATTTTGGACAAATTAGCCCACCCCCCTTAAATAAATGTTTCAAAATATACTTTAAATCATTTTTTGAATCTATTCCAGTGCAAAAGACAGTCTCAGAAGTGCTAAAAACGTGATATTTTTTATTTTGCATTTTGGTGGGTAGGCCAATGAGGGGGGCTGTAGCCCCGCCCCCTTGGCTCCTGGCTACGCTACTGGCAAAAGGTAAATCATTTCCTTCGCTATATTTTATATTTCTTGATGCAAATTAGAGATAATGGAATGACGAAGTACTAAAACTCTTGGTCCGTAATGTTAAAAAACAACATTTATTTAAGGCTCTTAAAAGTTGATAAGTTTCAAATCATGCTCTATATGCACCAGCAAAAAAAAAAAAATAATGTGGTGTGAGCATGAATGCCTTTCCATACGCGACTCTAGCTTGTATGTGGGAAGTGCTGATCTGCAAGCAGTGTTGCCTTTGAGGGCACTTTAAAACCATCAGGTTTTGCCCCCCTTCCCCCAAAAAATTAGCCTTTAGAACTTTTATAAAAACTCCAGATTTGATATGAAACAATATACCTTGCAACCTTGTCTGCGAGTTAGTGCAACTAGGATATCACTACCATTTTTGACCACCAGGAGCGCCGAGAGCCAAATGTGGGCCCGGGGACAGCTTAACTATTGGGCCCTCTTATATTTTAATTCAACGTTACAAGCCACACGTCCTGGTTTATCATTTAATTACCCAGCGGCGTAAGCATAATAAGGCTTTTCAATAAAACGATTTCACACTGAATAGCGACAATTACAGCAAGGGGTGCGGAGGCAAAGTCCCCGCCGCTGAAAATTTTCAATGAATTGAAAGCCAAAATATGCAATTTTGGACATTTTCAAACCAATCATAAGTGTTATTAAAGCAGCAAAATTCTTTGATTGTTAGAAAATCTATCAGCATCGTGCCGGAGTGATTAAAAGAGAGTCGTTTTTATGACGACCATACGATTAATTTAAAAGTGTGCTTCAGCCACAGCTCACACCATTGTCGCGGTGTTTCGCCCTCGGATGGGACTATTTACGACACTTATTTTTGCTCGCTGTAAACTGGCGAGCAGCAATAGAATTACGATAACAACTCTCAAAAAATCAACAGAACACTGGAAACTCCTCTGCGGGTGCGGATTCGTTCAATATATAGTGCCATACTGTCGCTTTCTCGTGGGAGACACAAACAAACAAACAAACAAACAAACAAACAACAAACAGAGAGATTACTCAGCTATAATCAGTGGTGTAAAAAGTACTCAAAAATTGTACTCAAGTAAAAGTTTCGTTACTGACAAAAAAAACTACTTGAAGTAAAGTACAAAGTACTGATCAAAAAAAGTACTTGAGTAAAAGTAAAAAAGTAGTCATTTTAAAACTACTCAAGTAGAAGTATTTCTGAAAGTATTCACGCAAAATAAACAAGCTATTTTATTGACACATGACAACTGGTCGACTACCTTCACATCACTGCCACAAGCGCTTGATTTTCTAACCCCTCACTATCTCAAGAAGTCATGAAATATTAATTGTTGCAGGTTTTTTGTTCCTATATTCACGGAATCAATCCATAATTTGCTCAAATACTAATTCACTGCCATTGTTGAATTTATATGCTAAAAAGTAAAAACACAGTGGAAGTGCCTTATCAGAGAACAGCCTACTGTTTCTACAGGGGGTGCGCCAAAAGTCACGCACCAAAGCCAATTCAGTAGTCTGTAATAAACTTTTTTTGGATTAATGAAGAAAAAATTATTGTGAATTTTTATTCATTAAATTTATTTTACGACACGTGAAGGCAGATAGAAACCGGTAGAAACATAACTGAAACTGTGAGTGAAGCACAGTCACCCATTGATTGATACCAGTGTCCTGTCACAGCATTTAGATTGCAGCTTAATTTAATTCCAATTTAATTTACTAGCTGCACTTTAGAAAACCTGCATAGACAAAGTTTATCATGCAATTCCTGAATTTCACCATGTTTGTTTTCAGTTTTACTGGTTTATTCACCGTCGAGTCCTCGAGGACACATTTTGAAGTCCTTGGCCTTGGCCTCGAGGCCTCAAGTCCTTGAAAATTGCCCTATCCTCGGATCGAGGACAACAGTATTTTGTTTTTGAAGACCTTTTTTTTGGAGATTGCCTAAATTTGGATTGTGAAACCGACTCAATCTGCTTGAAAACCGATCAAAATCTGGGGTAAGATCGTTTGATGTTGTTTCCAGCCTCAGAATCAGCCCCCCACCACTGCAAATTCCTGGGTACGCGTCTGCCCGGATCTCATATCTCCACTTATCAATAAATTTCTGCAATTGCTTAATCCTCCAGTCCTACAGAACAGCAAAGCGCAAATGGACCTTTCACCCTAATTACGAACAGCTCGATTGTAAATGCACCCTAACCTACTAACTCTACTCATGACTTCAGGAAAACTGACGATTCGTTTGCATTTTAATGGTGTTAAAATGGTTAGGTTAACCTGTGGTGTTGCAAACTATCAGGCGCGTAGCCAGAAATTCTCAATGGGGGGCTATTTAGGGGGTCTGGGGGCAAAGCCTCTAGCCGCCGGAGGCACGGGGGGGTCTGTGAGCGGAGCCCCCAGCGCTCGAAAATTTTGCATTTTTTTGCAAAAATAACTTAATTTTAAAGCTATTTTAATAAAAAAATAATGCTTTTAAAACGCGGCATAGAAATTGGCAGCGCTACATGATTCAACTGGTGGTATTAATGGGCTCTGTGGTAGGTGGCTAATGATAACATTGTAGTTCTCTTGTTTTCATGCTGGTAAATCATAAAATCTTATTATTTAAAAAAACTCACGTGAAGTAATCTATTTCGTTTATCTTTCATAAAGAAAAATAATTGGGGGGGGGGCTAATGGAAAGATATTTGAGAGAAGTGATTGGTAATTAACTAACACTGAATAGCCCCCCTCTCCTTATTCCTGAGTTTATAATGTATTTGTTGATAAAGCCTATGCTTGACGTTTTTACACTAGCGATAAAATTTGATTGTTTATTTTTGGCATTTTTCAAAGTTTTTATTGATTTGTGACTTTAATTTTTGGCAAATTAGCCCCCACTCCATGAATATGTGTTTCAAAAGATGCTTTAAATTACTTTTTAGTCCATTCCAGCGCAAAAAACAGTCTCAGAAGAGCTGAAAACATGGTATTTTTCTTATTCTGCATTTTGGTTGACAGGCCAATGGGGGGGGGGAGGTTAGCCCCCCCCTGACTAAGCTACTGCTAACTATTCGGTAGAGCTTTGGTTCCTAGTCCTGATTAAGAAGTCGTTGTAAGTAAACACAAATCTTATCCTACTATTTTATTGCTTGATGTGTCATGTCCAACAGCTTACCTGATTAGAACAAATGTAATCGTTTTTAAAAGCACATAAACGCAGTCAAGCGTGGAATTTAAAGAAAGAAAGGAGTAGGGAGAATAGCCTGACTGCGCGTTTACGAATGATTGACAGCAGATGCCCACAGTCAAAGTGCAGTCAAAACTGCGGCTCAAATTTTGAAACTACTTGGTACTTTCATCAAATAGTAACTACTTAAGTAGCGTTACTTCAGACTAAAAGTACTTAAGTAAAAGTAGTTAAAAAAAAACTACTCAAAAAAGTACTCGTTACCAAAAAAAAACTACTCAAGTAATCTACTCAAGTAAAAGTGTTTCGTTACTTTACACCACTGGCTATAATGACCAGTAAATTAGCGTATAAATCACATTGTAAACGAATTTGAATCGTGCAAAAGATTTTTGGCTTTTATAGTACTAAAATTGGTAAATTAAACACAGAACAGAGTAGTCAATCGGTTCTAGTATGGGCTGGAGTTTAGTTTGTTTTACAAGCGTTTCAGCGAGACATTTTTTTCTACACAAGACATAATTATGCTCCAGATGCAGTGAAATAAATTAGCGCATCAATTAATTTATTAAAAAATAATAGTTAAAATAAATGGTGCTTGACTTCGACAGTTTATATGTTCCTTTACGTGACGTAATTAGCTTTTCAGAGTTCTGGTTCAGGCCTGAAATCTTGGCCCATTGACAACGCTGACACAGGATATCAGCGAACAATGCAGTAAACTAAATTCACAATTGGATTGAAATGCAGAATTTAAAGCAAAAATATTGCTATCTGCTTATGTTTTTTTTTTTATCTCAAGTATATCATGAAATTTAGAGTTAAGGCTGAGATATATGCTAAGCGGTTTTCAAATTTAATGCTCAAGTTATGCACAGTTGCATAGCACATACCATGCTTATTCTGGCATGCTACAGTAAGACAGCCATCAAACACAAATGTTTGTAAAAATGCATGTAAAGTACCACTCCAATAATGACCAATCGCTTCATGATTGCTGCTATAAAGCTGGGGGCAGTTCAAATGTCATATGAGATATGACGGCCTCTGGGGGGTAGCTGAGCGTTAAATTATACGCAAAAGGATAGGCTATGAGGTCAAAATACCGTCATACGCTGAAGGAGGTGGTCAGATTTGCAGAAAAAAATGTCATATGGTAATTGAAAAGCCCCTTTGGTGAATCGCTACTAAATAAATGAAAGAAATATAGCCAACAAATTTGAGCATTTTGTAGTGTTCGTTTAAGTGTTTAAAAGCAAAAATACGACTGGGTAATATATGCTATGCTGCATACGCTTAGGTTTTCTCAAATCCAGGCTCGGTATGCTCATAAATAAAAAAGTCAGTGGGGACCCGTCGGAGTCAGTGGAGGCCCGTCCTTGGTCCTGCGCTTGTCAGTGGGGGCCCATATATGTAGAACTCGCGGAGTCAGCGTCGGGGCATCCTTAGCTAGTCATCAGGGACCCATTCTTAGCTAGTCTTTCCCCGCAAAGAAGACCTATTTGTTTGCAGAAAACCCTGTTTGAGTTATAGCGTTTCTCCAATGTTATAATAATATCTGCCCGTTGCTTGCACAGCAATGATCGAAGTTCACTTTTCAGTGTGATCGTGATGGGCCCCCTGAAGTCCATGGGCCCCGGGGTCATTGTCCCACCTGCTCCCCCCTCTCGGAGGCCCTGTTGAAGACATAAAACGGAGAAACACTTAATACAAACCAAACGTTTGAAGAGAATAATGGCAACGATGTCAAGAAATTTTTGTGAATCTTTGAATGAAGATACAGCTTTGATCTTTACGAAACCCAAACAAAGCGCTCGATAACTACAGTCAAAGTTTATTTCACAGCAAAACCACTAAAATTCTAAACACACAATTGTGTTTGTTTCGCTGAAAACGTCTTATCAGCAGAAGGTCAAATTCTATTTTGTTGGTGATTTTGTTTCGTAAATCAAGATTTCATTGATTTAAGAGCGTAATGCACAATAAGCATTGTGTAGGCCTGTGGCATGGACTTACTGACTTACTCCTGATTTACTCCCTACCTGCTTTGGTTTTTCGTGAACGAGGCAGCCACACGAATAATGTCCGTCGACATTTCGACAAACACCTTCGTTGTTATGACGTTTGCATTCTCGATCATCGTCAAGGAAAGCGGACGCTGACGATTGTGATGAGTAGAATGCAAAAACGCACAAAAATGCTACTTTGAGATGCATGATCTTCCTGCCTATCACGTCTGAAAAAATTCGCTGTCGTGTAATACAGTAATGCTTAAGCATTCATGATAAAATATCAAATTGACGATGCTGCCTGTCACAATTATGTCTCAGTACGGTAAAGATGCATTTAATGACCTTTTACAGGACAATAAAAAGTTGCATCACAATAAGACAGTTTTTCTAATAAACTTGCACAAATGTACATGGCTTGAATAATCAGCAACGGCTGAGTGAATCGGTCCTCAATCATGTACGTCAGAATCAGGGCCGCAACTACGGGGGGCCAGGGGGGCAGCGCCCCCCCAAACTCAAATTTCGACCCTCAAACCCAAAGCGACAATAGGAGAAAATAGTGGTAGGTAATGTAAGCGCCCTCCTGAAAGAAATTTTTCCCCTCCTAGAGTAATTACACTTTAGTTGCGGCACTGGTCAGAATCCGACTTTCGCTAGTGCTGTGCCAGCCTAAAGCGCAGCTTTTATCATAATTATTAGTAACTTAGATCTTTTAGCATAGAATTTCTCTTCTCTGCTGTTTTTAACCTCTTAAATGATTTCATCTACAATTTAGGCTTACTGGTTTCACGTAAACTTGGCGTGCAATGTTTACTATTTACTCAATCGTCGCTGTATCATTGATGAAAATTAATGCATTTTAATTTTATTGCAAATTTTTTGAAACTTTATAGTTTCTATAAAAACTTTGGATTTTTCAGCGCCATTGAATTGCGATGTTTTCGGTTAATTGCTTGAATGGTTAAGAATTTTAAGGTAGCGCTTTCAAATCGAACAACTTTGCAAAACTTATCCACTAGCAAAACCTGTAATGATGATGACATCACTTTATTTTATATGCAGATTGCACATGCTGTTACATTTGCTCTACTTCTGTAGGTTTAGGGGGCTTAACGAGGGTAAGGAATCATGATCGTTCTCTGAGAGAAAGCCAGATCTCATTGTATTAGACGTACGTAAAACACAGCCAGTTAATTAAACTTCTGACTTGGCAAAGAACTTTTGGAAGGCTACATAGTTAGTTCACTGGAATATGTATGTTGACGTTTTTATTAATTCTGACTCAAACCAAACTTAAAATCAAATCCTTACTCTAAAACTAGTCTCAAGTCTCGCTTTAATCTGAACCAGGGGTGCCCAAAGTGCGGCCCGTACAACGATTTTGTGCGGCCCGCGAGTGGTCTAAAGAATTTAAGTTGATTTAAAACAGGGCGGATTTTCAGGTGAAATAGTCATTCGCAGAACCCTTTTGCTGTTCACGTTTTTATCTAGAGCGCTCTTTCATAAAAAGCTTCCTAGTACCTTGCTTCCCTGGAGTCTTCCAAATCGCAAAGTGATAATCGCAACGCTTACTTCACGTATCGCAGTTTTGGTGGTTCATTCAATTATTTATACTACGATTATTATTAGGCGATTAAGAAAACGATTTTAAACCACAGCTGTAATTCTATTTATACCCAAAAACTACATGTGTGTGGTTGGTTTTGTTCTACGATTGCTATTATTGGGGCTTCGCGCGAGCGCGTAGTGCCTTTGTTTTTGTTCGCGAATTTTGGCAGATGTGGTATATTTACTTATAACTAGCAAACGGTAAAACCTAGAAAATTGAACATCGCAATCAACATAAAAATTATTAAAAGTTTCATGTGTGCCAATTGTGGGGATCTTAGGTCAGATGATCGTGAATTGAGACACAAAAAAAAACATTAAAAAACGGCGATTTTTGGCTTGAAAATTTATTAATTCGCTTATGATTCAAATACCACTTGACGTGTAAAGCTGAAATTTGTACGCGATGTGGGTGCTTATGAATGCTTGATATACACCGAGTTTGGGAGCGGCCAGTCCCGTGACCAAAATTTTAATGGCCAAAAAAGGACAACAGGTTGACGAATTTGAACCGATATTTATCGGTAATTATCGATATTGATGAAAAATGATTTGTGATTTTTAAGCACACTATCAACCATCTTTATTTTGGTTATCTCCGTTTTTCCCAACGTGAATAAAATTTTTTTTTTTTTTTTCTTACGTTTTTTAGTTTTTGTTTTTTATTTTTCTTCCCGGGCTATCTACTTTTAAATCGCTAAACGCACTGTATTCAAAGTTTGATCGATTGAAGGTAACAGGGAGGACTTGTGTGCGACTGAAATCGGGGGTGCCAAGTTGGGAGGATTTCCTTCAATCGAATCCTTCAAAATTTTGAACTTTTAAACCATTAAAGCTAGATGGATCAAATTTTCGGAATGAGTAGATAATAAAAATAAACTAGACCCAGTACGTAAATTGTAGGAGGGACGCGGGGGGACGCGTCCCCTCATCGAGAGTTAGCGTCCCCCCATCGAGATTTAGACGTCCACCCATCGAGATTTGAGCGCTGGATGATGAAACGATTAAGAGCCAGCCAGCACGATCACATGATCAAATTCTACAAATTCCGGCCGAATATAGTTCCAAATTGCGGTGAAGACCTTTTTTTTGGTCTTCACTTGATTTCGGGAAAAAAAACACCTCCATTTTCGGCGAAGACCTTTTTTTTTGGTCTTCACCTGGTTTCGGGGAAAGAACACTTTAATTGCTGGGAGGAAATTACATAATTTCTACTGAAGTTTGGTCAAGGCTGCAAAAGCGTCCACTCATGCAAAATTTTACAATTTAAGTATTGGTTATGACCTAACAAAAATTGGGATGCCACAATGGGGTTTCCTCCCAAAACGGACCCTCCAAGATTCAAAGTTTTTAGCCTTCTAAGCTGGACACATGAAATTTTTAGGGTATGCAAATGTAAATAAAAGATAAAATTTGACAAAATTTGGGGCATTAAAATAGGGGGTCCTCTCAAGTGGGGCTGCCAAAATTTTAAACCATTAGAGCTGGATAAATCAAGTTTTCGGAATGGGTAGATATTAAAAATAAACTAAACCTAACGAAAATTGGGAATTCCAAAATGGGGGCTCCCCCAAACGGGGCCTCCGAAATTCAAACTTTTTAATCTTTTAAGCTGGACACATGAAAATTTTAAGGTAAGTAAATTTAAAAGAATGATGAAATTTGACAAAACTTGGGGGTAACAAAATGGGGTGCCCCCTCACACGGAGCCGCCAAAATTCAAACTTTTTAATTACACATCACGCTAGACAGATGAAATTTTCGGAATAGATAAATGTAAGTTAACGACAAAATTTGACAAAATTTGGGGTTACCAAAATTAGGGTGTTTCCCTCTTATGGGGCTACCAAAATGTAAACTTTTTAAATACTCACGCTAGACACATGAAATTTACAAGATAGGCGAAAAACTGTCTGTTCTCAATGGTTTTTATCCACAAATCGAGCTTTCGGAGTCAATTTGGAGACAATAAATGCAGTCAATTTGATTCTAAAATCAGTGATGTTGGTCTCAGGCCCCTGAAGACAACAATTGAAGTGAATCAAGACTCCAAACATATCTGACAGGTAGGCAAGGTAGGAACGAAGTAAAAAGGTTTCTCATATTGGAAAAAAATTTTACTTATTCACCACAAAGAAGGCTTATTCGCTACTATATTTTGTTACGTTTGGTGATGTCTACCCCATTACAAGCAGTACGTAAAGTGTAGAAGGGAAGCGGGGGTACGCTTCCCCCCATCGAGATTCAGCCTCCCCTCCACGAGATTCAGCCTATCCCCCTTAAAAAATTTAGCGACCTACACACCAAAAGAAGGCATCCGGGACTTTTCCAAAACATCTGAAATTCCGGCCGAAGTCAGTTCCGAATTGCGGAGAGGACCTTTTTTTTCTTTTTGGTCTTTACCTGAATTTGGGGGCAAAATACCGAAATTCTGGGAGAAATGGAACCAGTTTGCGGCGAAGACCATTTTTTTGGGGGTCTTCGCCCGGATATGAGTAAATTTTGTTTTGATTGCTGCCACACTCCAATTGCATCTGGACGCTGCTGCAAAAGAGTCCCCCGATGCAATATATTACAGTTTAAGTGCTGCTTACAAGGATAAGCAAATGTGGCGGGAAGTTTGTTTGATAATCTCTATTGGTTACTCGTAGACCTCTTTTGCTCCTTAAGTCAACTCTCAGAGGCGTTCACTCTTCAATAACGTGAACAAAATAACTTAAATGTATTCCAAAAATCTCGGTTCACTAATAACTTCCACTCAAACTTGACGATGCAACCACAGCAAACGCTTCTACTGAAATATATACCGCAATATTTTCTGCCACTATCCATTGGTATTAGACACAAAAATAATCTCACTTATCTCACAATATATTCACGCAACTATTGACAGCAATCTCAGTCCTAATTAATCTTACCGTAACTCAGTACCACATTAAGTATACTTCCAACAATAATAACTCAATAAACAGTTTCCCGTTGAACCTAAAACAACAAAATCTAGAATAACTAGAGGGGAGCTTGCTGAGGAGCAACTCCGGAGAACGACCGACGTTATATTATCTACAGATTTCAAAGAAACTAGCGCTTTAGCTTCAGAGTTCAAAAAATTGGCTTTGTAGGGTCCATTTAGAAAACTTCCGGCAAAATGGTTAAATGGTACCCCAAAATTATATGTCAAAATATTTTTTTCTTAAGCATCTACTGATATACAAAAAAACTAGGTATCTTAAAACCATTCAAAAAATAGATTTTTGGGCGTCCATTTAGGTAGATGTTTCGTAAGAGTGGGTAACCCAATATTATGTCAAAATATTTGTCTCTTAAATGTTAACCGATACTAAAAAAAACTGGCACCCTAGGTTAAGCCGTTCAAAAAATTGATTTTTGGGGATCCATTAGGGGGTTCCCAAACAATGTTAAAATAATATATATATATAAAACTACTCCCGAACTACATAGAAAACTACAGGCCATGCTGAGTCTTCTCTGTGTCCAAAGTGCAGCCCAGAGAATGAAACACCAAATCATCATGAAGGCAATTGCAAGCTTTACCAAGATATTTGGGTTAAATATTTTGCGATCACCAAGACTATTTTGCAAAAATTTAGTAATAAAATATTTGCAAAAGTTTAGTAATACGATTAGTGATATGAATGTTTTTTTGCTTTCTACTGCCTTTGCCTTTTCCTTCCTTGAAAAAAATGTTTTTGTAAACGGAAATACGGATTGTGCTTTGCTATTTGATGGCTTCTCACGGTAATCCAATAGATTTCTTACAGTTAGGGTGGTATCCCCTAACTATGTCAAAAATATTATCTATTAAATATGTATTGATATAAAACAAAAAACTGGCAACCTTGATTAAGTCTTTAAAAAATTGATTTTTGGTTTGGTCCATTTGGGGCGGTCCGGGGGTGTAATTAGGGTTGGATTGACTTTGAATTTTGAATTTGAATCCGCTCATAAGTTATTGATGAATTTTAATTTTAATCGACTTTTACAAAGTCAATGAATGTGGTATCGAAATGTATCATTAACAAACTGGCCACATATTTAGAGAAAGCTGGAAGGCTTTCTGAGTTCGACCAGTAACCAAACAAAACTACAGTAACCTAGCAGCTACAGTTGCATTGGGCCCAAATGAGGCCTACACAATGTGTGGGTGGACTTTACCTAATGGTAGCAGATTCGTTTGCACCCCTGCCCATTAATACTAATAATAATATTGTAAACATATTTGTGAGCTAAATATCTACTGATATAAAAAAAAAACTGGCTCCATAGGTTAAGCCGTTCAAAAAAGTGATTTTGGGGTGTATGTCAAAACAATTGTCTGTTATATATTTACTGTTACAAAAAAAAACTGGCGTCCTAGTTTGAACCGTTCAAAAAAAAATTTGTTTGGAGGGGTTCATTTGGGGGTTCTCGGGAATGGGGGGTAGGGGTGATACCCCCTGTCTATGTCAAAAATATTTTCTATTAAATAAAACAGTTTGCATCCAGTATATCATCTAAGTTCAGACAACTTCCTGATGTATCCGAGGACATCGAGAGGGAATGGCTGCTGTTCAGATCAGCAATCATTTCATCAGCTGCTGAAAGTTGTGGGCGAAAACGGCTTAGAGTGGCGGGCGATAGTGAGAAAAGAACACCTTGGTGAAACCAAGAGGTTAAAGAAGCTATTCGAGCAAAGAAAGATGCGTTCAAGGCCTGGCTACAGGACTGATCATCATCTGATCTGCAATCCCGGTACACTGAGGTGCGAAAAGCGGCAACTTCGGCAGTCAGCAAATCCTAGAAGAAGTCATGGGAAGAGTTCGGTCGTCGGTTGGATTCCAACTATTTTTCGGCAAACAAAGTATTTTGGCACGCCATCTGCCGTTTACGTAGCAAAAGATCGAGTATCACGTACTCCATCAAGGATTCTGACGGTAACATTCTAACGGATGAGAATGAAATCCTTTCACGATGGAGAGAATACTTTGAAGATCTTTTGAATCCTGTAAACGCATCGACTCGTGACACACACGAAGTGACACATCTAGGGGAGGACGAAGTTTTCACTGCAGCAGAAGTGGCAACGGCAATTAAAGGGATAAAATCTGGAAAAGCTGCTGGTGAAGATGAAATCAGACCCGAGATGTTGAAAGCGCTGACTGGAGAAGGAATTCTCTGGTTAACGCGAGTGTATCAAGTGGTGTGGAAGCTTGGCAAAACTCCCAGAGATTGCTGGCAAACAGGTGTGATTATTCCGATATTCAAGAAAGGAGATCGCAAGCAATGTACAAACTACAGAGGGATATCACTCCTTAGTTTGCCAGGGAAAGTATATGCCAAATGCCTTGAAAGGAAATGCCGAGAAATAATGGAATCAAAATTGGAAGATGGTCAGTGCGGCTTTTGTCCGGGTCGCAGCACCACGGACCAAATCTTCACTCTGAAGCAAATCTTCGAGAAATCTTGGGAGTATGGCAAAGATCTCTTCGCATGCTTTGTCGATCTTGAAAAAGCATATGACCGAAATCCTCGGGATAAACTTTGAAAAGTTTTGCAGGAGTATGGCGTTGATGGTCAATTGTTACGCGCTATTAAGTCATTCTACCGCAGACCGTAGGTTTGTGTTCAGGTAAATGGCAAGCAATCAAAGCCGTTCCATGTGGGCGTTGGACTCCGGCAAGGGTGCGTTTTGTCACCTCTCCTTTTCATTGTTTACATGAATTGGATCGACAAATGCAGCCAAACTGATGAGTGCGCCACGATTGGAAATTGCAAAATAAGTCGTCTGCTATTTGCTGATGATTTGGTTCTGCTTTCTTCCACAGAATCTGGCCTCCATCGCGCATTCAATAGCTTTGCTGATGCATGCAACACCGCCGGAATGAAAATAAGCAAGGTACTTCATCTTTCAAGAAACCCTGATCAGTGCGTATTACAAGTGAACGGATCGACACTGAAGCCGGTAGAGAAGTTCAAGTATCTTGGGGTTGCATTTACGAGTGAACGAAGGCAAGACGAAGAACTGGATACCCGAATAGGCAAGGCTAGTGCAGTAATGCGAGCTTTGCACTACTCGGTTGTCATAAAACGAGAATTGTCGAAAAAGGCAAAGCTCTCAATTTTCAAAGCAGTTTTTGTTCCCATTCTCACTTATGGTCATGAATCTTGGGTAATGACCGAAAGAATGCGATCACAAGTGCAAGCGTCCGAAATGAGGTTTTTACGAAGAATCGAAGGAGTTACACTGTTTAACCAGGTGCGTAGCTCTGAAATTCGAAAATCTCTTAACATCAAGCCGTTACTTCTCCGAATTGAAAGATCTCAGCTTAGATGGTTTGGCCATGTAAGCAGAATGCCTCAGGAAAGACTCCCCGGACAAACTTTACTTCCCAAAGCAAATGGGGAAGACCAGTTGGACGACCTAGAACTAGATGGACCAATTACACTTAGGATCTTGGATGGAATCGCTTGGGACTTCGCCCAAGCGGTATGATGGAGGTGATGGAAGACCGTGAGGTGTGGCGGCTTAATCTTGAGCTACTGCTCCCGCAACCCTCACGGAAAAGTGGGCAATGAAGAAAGAAGAAGAAGATATAAAAACAAAAAACTGGCAACCTTGATTAAGTCCTAAACAACTTGATTTTTGGTTTGGTCCATTTAGGGCGGCCCAGGGGGTGTAATTAGGGTTGGATTGACTTTGAATTTTGAATTTGAATCCGCTCATAAGTTATTGATCAATTTTAATTTTAATTCGACTTTTGCAAAATCAATAAATTTGAATTTGAATTCAGGATTTTGCAAAGTCAATGAATTTGGATTTGAATGTCTGAATTAAACATTTAATAAAGTTGATTTTCTCAAATCAAAACATACACTGTAAAAGTAACGATTTATAAACTGGTCAAAAAGACTCAGAATCAGATCAGAACACAACTAATCGTTGCTTAAGATACAAGCAACTTGAGTTGTTAGTTTATTGCGCACCTGTGATGCGCTAATACACATCTGAGACTAGGCTTAGATTGAATTTGAATTTTAAATTTTGAATTTGAATCCGCCCACGAGTTACTGATGAATTTGAATTTGAATTCAATTATTCTAAGTCAATAAATCTGAATTTGATTTCAGGTTTTGCTAAGTCAATAAATTTGAATTTAAAAATTAAAAACAAAATGAATGGATCCAACCCTAGTGGACCCTAAACTATGTCATATTATTTGTCTCTTAAATATCTACTGATATCAAAAAACTCTGGGACCCAAGGTAAAGCCGTTCATAAAATTGCTTTATAGGAGTCCATAGGGGAGTTGTGCCCCCGAACTATGTCAAAATATTTGTCTGTTAAATATCTGCTGATATGAAAAAGAACTAGTATCCTAAGTTAAGCGTTCAAAAAATCGTTTTTTGGGACCCCATTTTGGGCGGCTCGCAGGAGAGTGGCCCCAAAAAATTTCGGGACACGAAATTGCGATTGCAGCTCAACAACTTTGCACAAAAATTACATTTCGATGGTTTTTGGTTTAGGAGAAGAAGAGGGAGCAAGATTTAGGTAAGAAGACGTGCAATATACAGAGAGTGTCTACTAACAAGGACTATCTGCCGACAGGAAAATCTGTGGTGAAAGATGAAAATAGGTAGATGTCGTAGTATTGACTATGGCAATTCGAGTGTTGTAATAATCCTAAAAAGTGTTTTTGGTAATGATTTGCAATGAAAGTTTAGCATATTTATAAAATTTGTGTTTTATAATTCATCGCTGGATATTAAGACATATTTGGAAGATTTCATCAGAATTTCTTGACTTGGCAAATGCGTAGATTGAGGTGGCGGCCTGACCCAGAGTAAAAAAGATCTTTCACTGTCTCCACCCAAGTAGTCTTGTAAACTAGCTGTAATTTCAAATCAAATATTTTGTTATATTTGCTGTATTGCGCCGAAGCCTGTAACGAGTTGCGGAACCCATCTTCGCGTCATTGCGCCTGCGAGCAACACAGCTCCTTTCGAACTAATGTCGCAGCAGTGGCAAGCCGTTGGCAACACTGTGTCCGATTTGACCGGCCCGAGATTTGAACCTCAAACCTCCCACTCCAGAGACGAACGCGTTACAACTCGAACAACTGGCCAGTGAGTTGTAAGTATATACAATTATTCATAGGTGGGCACGTTAATGCAAAACGTTAGCTTCGTTAACCACTGGTCCGTTAACAAACTTCACACCTCCGTCAACGTTAATCTGTTATTTTCAGCTTTAGTTAACGGAAGTTAATAAAGTCCGTTAATCCGTTAACATTTTGCGTGTAATTTACATTTCTTTACATTCACTCGCTTCTAGAACACGTATTGACGCTGTTGAGCTGATTGTAAGGATATATTTATTGCTGTGGTGATCTTTTTGTATTTTACAGTCTAATCTCATTTCAAGATAAAAATAAGTTCAAATGCACTAACGAAGCTGCGATCGGAAAATCGTTGGAAACTGTGAACATTGATAATTAATAGACCTATGAAGCTGCAGCTTATTATTTGTTACAAAAAAGAGCTTCTTTCTTCGCTCTCTTCGATAAAACTCGTGCTAATACGCAACAAGTGTTACCAGTGCAAACTGGTTTATACCGGTACGATGAATGAGTGGCGCAAGATATTTACGATAAACCCTTAACGAAAGTTAACAAAACTTTACGGAAGTTAATTTAGTCCGTTAAAAGAAATTAACGGAAGTTAATTTAGTCCGTTAACATGAAAAAACTTTTTAACGGATTAACGAGTTACTGAAAAAATTAGCTTCGTTATTAACGGATCAACGATTAACGTACTTGTGCCCACCTATGCAATTATTTGATTTACAGAACGTTCAAACATCTTCTGGATTCTTCAGCTCGATTTGAACAATGGCCAGGACGACGTAACAATTGCGACCGGTTCAGCGGACATACACTTAAGGTCTGCCTGAAATTAAACCAATACAACTACAAGATGAGGACAGAAGTGTGCTCCAGTTAGCCAAACCAAAGGTTAACAGTGGTTCGTCGTTTATTATCCTTTACTCCTACACTTGCGTGATAATTTTTTTGCGTTTTCGAAATAAATGAAACGAAAAGATGAACGAAACATGCCCAAAAAACGAACATTTTTTAGGGGTATTTATTGACAGCAGCTTATCATTGAATATTATTTATTTTGCATTTTCCTCCTTTTGACCGTCTAAACGGTCGTTCAGTTTGTTTCATAACATATTTATTTTTCTGTTGCTGAAGTAGGGACTCATTACTCCCTACGTAAAAATTCGAAGTGTTGGCAGTATTTTGCGCAATGGTGTCTTTATTATTGCAGCTGAAATTATGTTCTTATTTTCCATATGCTTTTTATTTTCTTCCTGCGTAAAAACTGCTCTGTGAAAAAATAAATGCTTTCGTAACTTTAACTGGGCCTTCAGATTCAAACGTACCAAAATAAGTACTTGTTGATAACAATTTCATTATCAGTGAAGACACAAAAAAATTAGAAAACAAAAACATTAGATATAATTTATATGAGAAATAATATGGACTGCATCGAATACCCACGAAGCAAATAACAATTTCGAAACGTAAAAGTTCAGCCGAATAAATGCACGTTTCGAAAATCGGAAGATACGGGTTCAGTTTTGGGGTCGGTTAAATAGAGCATTTCTTGTCAAGCAATTTAGTTTTGCAGGTATTTTGTCACCGAAATGGGCTTCAATTCATTCAATCAGAATAAATTACGATTAGAATAAAGATTTGACTTTTAGTAATTTCAGCATATCTTTTACTGTAAGTTTAACCAACTAAAGTACATTATTAGGTTCACCATCGACTTGATTGTAAGCCGCTATTTCAAATGCTCAGCAATCTCGCAAGCAAGAAAAAAGGTAGAGAGTGTCAGTTCGGTTCTCCGTCAAGACAGCAGTCAAGCAGCTTTTCAAGAAAGGTGATTTCAGTTCTCATATTATCAATAACAATAAGAGTCTTAAGATACGTTAGCAATTTTTAGTATAAACACCAAGATGTGATGTCGGAGTGGCATAATGTCGGCTACTTTGAAGTACTGCCTCTGCAGCTTCAGTACTGCGGTACCTAATATATTGGGACGGGGATTTGGTTCAAATTTGATCTTATTAGACCATAACCCTGAGATTGAATTGCCTATGTCATAGTGCTTTCTATTTCCATGTGCTATCAACATCAGTCAAATTGAACGAGAGGTAGTCTGCATAGAAAGAAAGTCTAACGGATATCGACGTTAGCTGACAGCCAAAATGTGCGCAATAGGCAAAGGTCCAAAATTACGCTTTGCGGCCAGTCTCTAAACGGACCTTAGAAGAAGCGTACAAAACGCGAGTCAGTGTCTTTTTCAAACAAGCCTACAAAAAAGCAGCGAAGAAAATATTGAAAATACAGCGAATGTGTACTGCATAAACAGATCTATAAAATTACTCCACAATAACAAGTAAAACTTTTTAAAATTTTCGCAGAGTTATAGAGATACGAGTAGATAAATTGACTTATGACGGTCAATGTGCAAAGAAGTGCTTAAAAAAAGGTATATTTTCGATCACTTTAATGCAAAACGTAAGGTGTAAAAGTAGGTTGATGATGCTGTCCCGCCTACGACATTTTTTTGCGATAAGGTTCAAAAACTCCAAAACTTGCTTTTAGCTAAATATGCAATAAAAACTCGCAAATAAGACGCGCGTGTAGTAGTTAATTGGCAACAAATCTACTTTAAGCTGTTTTTCACTTTTACAGCAAAGTTTTGAGTTTGTAGAACCTTATTGCAAAATGAAAAATTGGGAAACTTGTTTGAGACACTAAATGAGTAAATTTCTGGTCAGTGATCGAAAGGTTGCTGACTCCCGGTTTGATTCCCGAACTAGCGATGCGTCGTTGTGCCTCAGGAAAAGATTCTTCACGCTTATTTACCATTGGGGGCCAAGCATCTACCTGTTGCGGTGGCCCAGCCTGACAAAAGACTTTCAAACAAAACCCCTCAAAAAAGAGTGCTCTGAGTTTATGTGGTTAGACAGACGTAGAGTGCCTGGTTCATACGAACGAACCAAAGGGTAAATTTAGCCTAGTCTTTATTAGAGTTCGTTTTCCCCCAATATTGAAATTGGGTGTCTGAACTTTTTTGCAGTCCTTGTCGTGGGCAAAAATGTCGTAAGTAGGACATCACCATAAATTTTCAGCATTATAACATTGATAAATTTGAAATTTTACGCCAGTATTATGCCGATACAACTTTGGCTGTGCCCATCGTCTCAAAGCTCGCCCTTCTCGGTGGTAGCTGTAACAGTGTGGTCGCAAGCGCACAGCTTCAATGACCACGACGTGTCTCTAAAAATTAATAACAATGTAAGTTTGTGAAGTCACAAACTCTTGCTAGTTATACAGTTGATAAGATATATGAGCGCTTTCACATGTCTACTTTTCAACCCGGGTTCTTGGTTATGGCGCCTGTTTGATACTGTCATATCAACTATTGCTGAGTCATGCTAGAAAAAAAACGAACTTACAAAAGAAGCGGCCAATCAAAGAGTTTAGCTATATTTCCAAAAAAACATCGCTGATGTAGAAACTGTTTTCTTGTAACTAATTGGGCATTTTTTGTTATGACTCAACAATAAGCAGGCTCTGGATCAAAAAGCGGCTCGAAAAAACGAACAAGTGAAAATGTTGCATCTCAAAGGACAGCACTTGGTAAAATTAAAAGAAACTACAATTTGGTTTGAGAAAAGTCAGCAAATTTCTAGCGTTCGATAACGATATTATTGATTTTCTTCAGAATATTATCTTGTTGAGGACATACTGGGCTACTGTCAACAATCTTCATGTTGAAACATCTGCTAGTTCAGCCCCCTCAATATGTTGCGATAATGCAAGCTAAATTTATCAAAAGACAGCTTACAAAACAAAAGCGATTGACAGTACGCTCTATTAATCTTGCATTGGCCTAGCTTTACTCGAGAAAAAATTTCACTTTCGATCGTTTATAATAATAATTAACCAAAGCATGTGTTGTATGGGAAATTTAAAAAATACAAAGCTTGACAAAAATGCCAAAATACAAAAATCCCAACAGATTTACGACTTGACCTTTTTGTTTTGTCATCTGGAGCATATTGACCCATATGATGATATGGTGATAATAGCCAATAATGCTCCCTACGAGACATTCAGCATTAAAAAACCGTGTGAAGTCTCCACCGTTTGTGGTGAACAAATGGGAAGGTGGCAGCTTAACTCGATATTGCGAGGTCTTTTCGCTAACTTCTGGCTGAGGCAACAAGGTCACATAACGTCACCAGGGGCGTATTTAAAGGGAGGCATTGGGCTATGATAGTATAATTAGCATAGATTAGTATGCAAAATTGCGGAATGCCCCCCCCCCCTTTGTAAGTTGGGCAGAAACTTTGAGCGCACAAATGGTAGGCGATTACCTTTGTTTTTGGCCCGCTCCCAAAAAAATTGGACTAAATTTGAGTGAAGACTTTTTCTTTTGGTCTTCACCTAATTTTGGATGAAAAATCGGACTAAACTGAAGTAAAACAATGCTCATTCCTAACTTTGCTCTTCTCAAATTTTCTGATGTTCCTGTCCCCCTCCCTTTTCAAAATCCTGCGTACGCTACTGAACGTCACGAACATCTTACTTTTTGTCGGGTACATGGCGGCCTCGTACCCCTTGCGCATAGATGTCCTCCAGCGGCAGCACAAACTTCTGTTGTGGTTCGTTCCAGGGCGTCCACTGACAGTTCCATTTCGGACACTGTACTTCACAGCAGCGGTACCTACAAAGTTCGAAGTGTGTAAGAATTGCTTAAGATCCATGATCATTTCTTTATCTTCGTCATTTAGGCTATTTTAATGATAAAAGTCGCTAAAAGCACTGTGTTTTGACTCATTTGAGTTTTGTGAAGTTACGCATTATTCACAACGCAGCATATTAGGTAGTCCTACGATGTTAAGTATTGATATTTCTGTAATTAAAAATAGGAGTGCATTGCTGTTAAAAAAATGACGGGAAATTGAAAAATACCTAAGTTATTGCAAAATCCTCAGAACAAGAACTTAGATCTTACCAGAGGCGAACGTGCGAGCTCCCTTTCACTGGGGCGAAAGCTCCCCAAGTGGGGAAAAATCCATTGTTGGGGCAGTGAAATTCGTATTCGTCGGCATTCTGAAAAATAAAAATTTTGACCTTTTGTTCACCAAAAAGCATTTGCTTCAAATTGTGGCTGAATTTGAAACAAATATTTTTTTGGTGAACAAAAATTCTATGTATTTGTTAAACAAGTTTGAGTTTAGAGAATGACACAGGCCTTCAATTGAAAAGGATGATGAAAGCTGTATCTTTTGTTTCCATCATCTGAAAATTTAACCAAAAAGCTAAAAAGCTATTATCTTATCCCGGCACTACCTTGGTAAAGTAAGTCATTCTTGGTACTGAAACTTCACTACCAATTGACTGCTATGTATGAGTAGAATTTTGCTTTGGAAATGTTCAGTAAAAATATCGCATGCTTTTTTTTTTGCTGATGTTTTTGAGCCATCAGGAACAACGTAAACCTAGGCATCAAAGATGTTACTAATGTAGTGTAAGAAATTTCAAGAATCCACGAGTTTAAAAATCGTTTAAAATTCAAAACCAGCATCTAATCAAGTCTAACTAATAAAACGTAGAGAAGAGTAATTGAAGAGTAACGACCCGTAGAAATTTTATATAATTTTTATTATGTTTCATTTTAATTAGTTTCCGTTTACAAAATGTGGAAGTGACGTCACAATGCCAGCCTACGGTAAAAATGTTGCGTAGAACGAAAATTGAGTCATGCACGGAGCAGCCAACGTAACAATAAAAGTATTGAAGAATATGGCCAGTAGAAATTGTAGGAGGTAGCCAACGCATGTTCATTACGCCATGCAATTTAATCAACAAGAATGTGGCGGTCCTAATACGTGCGCATCCGGTATTCTACTGTTATCTCTTAATTCAAAGAAACTGGACATGAATGGCTACATCGAACACGCAAAAGTAAACTTTCCATGAAGAGGATTTTTAATGATGATAGAAACAAATTGGTACAAATGAAATGAAAGTGAACAAAAATTAGCTCATAACTCAAGCCGGATAGCAATAGATACCGAGGAACTCGATAATATTTTAATGTTTTTCACAAGATTCAATTCAACTCTTGAACAGATATTGCGGCTGTCGAACTGCAACTTTGTCTTTCACCGACGTGAGTACTGACCAGCCATGACTTCTAGATTCAGTCCATGGACTAGCCCAATAGCTTGACACACAAAAAAATGTGTTACGGAGTCTTCATATTTTATTTATCTAAGTTTGAATCTCCGTGATAACACAAAACATCGAAAAATCTAATCAAAGCTTCTAACAAACGGAATTGAACCAAAACCTTTTATGCTATGCGCAATGTGATGACTTGCTCGTTGAGATGACAAAAGTATTAAAGGCGGTGAATTATCCAGCCAATTCCAGTGATTTACAATAGCTAAAATTGAGCTATAATTTTTGATATTTTTTGTTTTAATTTTGGGACTGCGGTTGCAAAGATATTCAACAAATACAAAAAGATGTCCTCTGAAAAAAGTTTTTGGAAACTCTGAGTTTTGTTCTTCCCGCCAAAACCACAGTAGGCCTAATAGTTTTGAAAACTCTGGTTTTGGCGGGAAGAACAAAACTCAGAGTTTCCAAAAACTTTTTTCGGGGGATATCTTTTTGTATTTGGTGAATATCTTTGCAACCGCAGCCCCGAAATCAAAACAAAAACTATCAAAAATTATAGTTCAATTTTAGCTATTGTAAACCCCGGGAATTGGCTGGATAATTCACCTCCTTTAAGCGTTTACGAAAAATAAAATACATCGGGCTGAGTACCTCAGGGTTTCCAGGTAGAACCACGCATGTATCTTCATGGAATGGCAACTTAATTGGTTCGCAGGTTTGAGTAAAAACCCGGGTTTCTGTTTCGGCGTTCCATTCACTAATAGCCTGAAAGAAATAAGAATATTTTTATTATTGCATCATATCAAACACTGTATGAACTTGAATTTAACAAAATTACTTGAGAATGAACAATTTTTGACACGTGATGATATTTACTTAGTTTCACTTGAAATTATAGTGGCGTGCAAACTAATCGCAAAGCTGTTGCATCAGACAAAAATAATGCTAACTTAGAATCGTTATCATGTTCCTACATACATAAACTACAACAAAAGCAAATTATTTATCGTTGGACATTGTGGAAAGAGACAGGAAATTACGAATTTGATGCCAAACATCGGCCACAATGTCAACTTTCAAACTGGCACTTCATTAAGCGAAGTATTTGCAAATGTAAGTTCAAGGCAGTTCTTTTAAAAATTAAAAGTGTAACAAACATTTGAGATGTGAAGTGAAGCCAAAATGCTCATCGAAGAAAGGTCAAGCTCATCAATTTTAAATCTTTAACGTTGGCCATCACCACTGCGCAAAACCAGTAAATTTTGAAAAATGCTTGGTATACTGAACTTTAGTCGATCAAAACAGAGGTTTTGGATCATAAACATACCACCATAGGTGGACACAAGTCCGTTAATTGTTAATCCGATAACGAAGCTAACTTTTTCATTAACTCGTTAATCTGTTAAAAACTTTTTTCATGTTAACGGACTAAAATAACTTCCGTTAAGTTCTGCTAACTTCCGTTAAGGTTTTTATCCTTAATATCTTGCACCATTTATTCATCGTACCGGTACAAACCAGTTTGCTTTGGTAACACTTGCTGCGTATTAGCGCGAGTTTTAGAGAAAAAGCAAAGAAAGGAGCTCTTTTTTTGCGGCAAATAATAAGCTGCAGCCTCATAGGTCTATTAATTATCGCTTTTCGCAATTTCCAAAGATTTTCCGATCGCAGCTTCGTCGTGCATTTGAACTTATTTTTATCTTGAAATTAGATTAGACTGTAAAATGTAACTTCCAAAACACAAAAACACCACCATGGCAATAAATATTTTCTTACAATCAGCTCAACACCGTAAATACGCGTACTAGAAGAGAGTGAATAAAAAGAAATGTAAATTACACGCAAAATGTTAACGGATTAACGGACTTTATTAACTTCCGTTAATTAAAGCTGAAAATAACGGATTAACGTTAACGGAGGTGTGAAGTTTGTTAACGGACTAGTGGTTAACGAAGCTAACGTTTTGCATTAACTTGCCCACCTATGCATACCACACTTAATCAAACAACATCACAAACACTTTGCATATATGATAAAGCATAGTTTCATTGAAAGCTTAAGAAAGGCGTAAAGCTTTGCTATTAAAATTTTCAGCTTGCAATAATGAATCATTTTGGATTGCTGTTTGATTGGCTGTTGAATGATTCATTTTTATCTTCCTGTTCTATCGTTTGCACGAATCCGCACCCGGTTATAGGAGTTGCTGATTGCCCATTTTTCCAACCGTGTGGTTTTTGACTTAATCCTTCTCAAGTTAGCTACTTTTTAGAAACAACCAAGCTGAGATAGTAATTTACAAGCATAAATCTATATAATTTATCTTAGTCTTTGAATAATGCGTGGTAATATATCGAGAAAAGGTTAATCGAAGCAGCTCAAATGTTAATTGGACCTTGTTACGACCTTTGTAATCAGTGACCACAGAATATTTACTCCGAATAGCCTCGCTGATCTAGGATGATATTTAAAAGTTATTTCGTGAAACCTTTTTTTAATATTGTCACAAGTAAATGTAACGAAATGAATCAAATCAAATCTTGCTGTATTGCGCCGAAGCGTATAATTGGTTTGCGAGGCCCATCTTCGTATCATTGCACCCGTACAACACAGCTTCTTTCGAAGAAATGTGGCAGCGGTGGCGAGCCGTTGGCAACACGGTGTTCGATTTGATTGGCACGAAATTTGAACCTCAGACCTCCCGCTCCAGAGACAAACGCGTTACCGCTCGACCAACCTGCCGGTTGCAACAAAATGTGGAAAATTAATCTATTCAAAATTTATGTACAAAATACGAAAAAACAAAACTACAAATTGATAAAATTTCGGTAACACTTTGTGTAGAAGATTTAAGACATAAGTAGCCGAGCACATATAAAATGAACTGCTGGATACTGCAAATGGGACTCATCGGCAACCAAGTGAAGTATTCACGTTCTTAGAAAATGCAGTATCGTATGGTTAATTTGTGTTACTAGTAAGTATCGGCTGTCACTGCTGTGTACAATGGGGATTTTGATGGTGATTGTGTTCGGCTATTTTGTACGAGCTTGAAAATTTTTTTCCTAATTTCCAAATATTTCTCGAAGCAGCAGTGCATTTGCTACGACACTATAAGCTGTTTTTGACCCCAACTCAAACTCACAGGCTTATTGTCACGTATATAGAAATAGAAGCAAACATTTGAAATCGGTTTGACGTAATTTTTTTTAGAAAACTTGAAGACATTTTTTGTGGAAATCTTTTCGTAGATTTGTATTTAAAATTATTAATCTATGATTATATCAGACACATTTATCTATTTGGTGTTTGCTTTTTGGCACTATTTTGAAAAATAATTAGAACCCTACAAATAACTAAAGATATGCTCCAAACATCCGGCGAAAGTGCCACATGCAGCCGATCATTCGCCGCTCCTTCAACACTTCCTTTAAAAAGACGCAATGACACGGAAATAAGGTCCAGCCAACTCGTTACATGCTTCTGAGCTTTTTACGGCGTGTATTGAAGATTTTGATTGTTAACCATAAAACAATATGGGATAATGTCATAATGAGGGTTGTTTCCTCATTCATGATGTGGTAATGATGTCCTACATACAAGGAAGGATGAGTTGTAAAAGATTTTTAAATTTTTTGATTTTGATACCACGCTAATCACTTTAAACTTTGCTGATGCTATGCGCTACGTCATACATACATGAGGATGTTCTACACAGCTTTTGTGTGGTCACAGTAGATTATTAGTCGTCATTTCATACCTCATAAATATTCACTGTGACTAGTTTCCTTTCATTCAATTGTGAAACTAGTTTTAATATGACATTTGGAAGCTACTACTTTGCTTAAGAAACTGATAATTAGTTTACACGTCGAAACGAAAATCATTTCTTCGCTACTTCATATTTTCTTGATGCATATTAGAGATAATGGAATACGGAAGTACTAAAAACTCTTAGTCCGCAATGTGAAAGAGCAATATTAATTTGATACCCCTAAAAGTTGATAGTTTCAAATCACGCACTGCTCATGCATCAATAAGAAAAAAAATGGTGTAAGCATGAATGGTTTACCACACAACCGAACCTTCACAGTTCGACGCAGAGATTTCTAAACGTAATTCGGCGATGGTAGTGCTGATCTGCAAGCAGTGTTGCCATCTAGGGCACTTTAAAACCATCAGATTTTGCCCCCCCCAAAAAATAAACAAGAGTAATTAAAACTTCAATAAAAAACAGATTCGATATGAAACATTATACGTGGCAACCCTGTTTGCTAGTTAGTGTACCCAGGATTTTAATACCATTCGATATAAATTGTGTGACGACACAACATGTAAAAAGACTTGATACAAACCAAACGTTGAAGCAGAATAATGGCAAAGTTCCATGATGTTTTGTGAATGTTTAAATCAAGATACAGATTTGATCGCTACGAAACCGAAACAAAGCGCTTGATGACAATAGTCAACGTTTGTTTCACAGCAAAATCGCTAAAAATCTAAAAACACAGTTGCGTCTGTTTCGCTGAAAACATCTCCTCAGTAAATCGAAACGTATTTTGTTATTGATTTTATCACGAAAATCAAGATGTAGTTATTTAAGAGCGTAATGCGTCGTAAAAACTTAATTGGGCCTGCGGCATGGGCTTCCTGACTTAGCCCTCTCAGGTGGTTTGTGTGCTAGTAGGTGCTGGCAAATAACTCGAATAAAAACCATATAAAACATGCCAACAACTCACCAGATTTGGTTTTTCATGAACGAGGCAGCCACACGTATAATGTCCGTTGATATTTCGACAAACACCTTCGTTGTTATGACGTTTGCATTCTCGATCATCGTCAGGAAAAGCGGACGCTGACGATTGTGATGAGTAGAAGGCAAAAACGCACAAAAATGCTACTTTAAAATGCATGATCTTCCTGCCTACCACTTGCGCCTGGAGAAGTTAGCTGCCATGAAATAGTGCTCTAGCATTCATGAAAAAATATCAAATTGACATTGCTGTCTCTTACAATCATATTTCATTACGGTAAAGTTCAGTGCTGGGCACGGCAAGTTTTTTTTAAGTCCGCAGTCCGCAAATCCGCAACCGAATTTCAATTTTCTTAATCCACAACCGCAAGTCCGCAATTGGACGTTTAAAAGCTTAGTCCGCAACCGCAAGTCCGCAACGACGTTTCAGGATTCTTGAATCTGCAACCGCAGGTCCGCAACTTCGTAATTTTTGAAGTCCGCAACCGCAAGTCCGCAACTTCGTAATATTTGAAGTCCGCACCGCAAGTCCACAACTTTTTATGAACCGAATAGAAGAGTTTTGCAATCAACCACGTCCCGTAGTGATGTGCTCAGAGTTGATTAGCAAAAATAAGTCAAAAGTTGTGACTTGTGGGAAGTATAGCAAGTGTATGGTGGATACATTCCACGCAATAAAAGGAATTACTCACAATCGTTGACTGTAGTAAATGTACCACAGCATGATTTGTTATTGAGCTGCTTTTTCGGATGGCAAACTTAAGAATCGCCCAGCTCCTCTTACTTTCAGGTCCAACTCAAAACAGATTCAAACGCTTGTAATTTTGGTTTAAGTTTTTAAGTGACTTGGCTAAGGGTTTGTACCCCCAGCCCTTCTGGTTGCGCTACTGATTATACTGTACAGTAGGTGCCTAAACTGCATGGAAGCATAATGCACAAACCACCGACAAACCCTTAAAAATGCTACTACGAAGCTAGGAATTCGGAGATTAAAAGCCATTGAATTACAGTGAGAAGCCATCAAATAGCAAAGCACAATTCGCATTTCCGCTTGAAACAATATATTTTTAGAAAACAATTTTTTTCGAGATAGGAAAAGGCAAAGGCAGTAGAAGGCAAAAATGCATTCATATCACTAATCGCATTACTAAATTTTTAGTCCCTAGTTTCAAAAAATACTCTAGGAACGAGACAACCTCATGCTACCAGCAGTGCCGTCGCCAGACCAAACGAAGTGAGGGGGCCCTAGCCGAAAATGGAGGGCACTATAAAATGGACTGAATTTTCGCACATAAAAACTGATATTTTAAGGCTACAATTTTGTATTCATCTTTGAAAAAAGAGATAAATGAGCCCGGCAGCGTTTATTAGCTGGTTTCGCATGCGGCCGGTATAATCGCTTGAAAAATATGTCTGCAGGAGTGAATGCAACCAGAAGCGCAACCAGGGTTTTGCTGAGAGAGAGGGGGCGTGAACCAAAAGGAATGTTTTTTGCACAAAAATTGTCTAATTTAGGTCCAGTGCTGAACAAACCGTTGCTACTCAAGCGTGTTACAGAGGGGGCAGAGCCCCCAGCTGCTGGGCGATTTTTGCGATTTTGTGGCAAAAATTGCAATTTTAACCCCATTTAAATCACATTTAGCACGTTTTAAAACCATATCTATAATTACAGTAAATTGCTGAAAATTCAGAAGTCATTGAAAGATTTAAATTGTCTAGCCTCTTGAGCCCCTTATACTTCAGGTCAAGTCCAAAACACGTTTAACCGCTAATTATTTTTTTGATTATATTTTCTAAACGACTTGGCTAAAGGGGGCTGATGACCCCTTAGCCCCTACTCCTGGTTGCGCCACTGACTGCGACCTAAAATAAATCTTGAGTGTGCTCTAAAAAAAACAGCTGGTCTTTAGAATAAATGTTTTCACGTATTGTTTCAGGTCGTTATCACTAACGAAATACCAATTACGCTTCTGTAGGCATACATCCCTATTCGGCGACACATCCGTAAAGGCGTGTTAATAAAATGGACTATTGGGTCATATTTATGTACAGCAGTAGGTGGCCAGCAATTTTGCGAACAATCGAGAAAACTTCAAACGAGAATCATGTTCAAAAATTATTATTCCTTTTTCCATTATTGCGTGTCGTCTTGTTGTTACGTGATGCTCCAAAAAAGCATTCTGAATGAAACGAAATGGGGGGGCACTAGCAGTCGTTATGGGGGGACGGCGCCCCTGGCCCCTACGTAGCGACGGCACCCCCGGCCCCACCATAGCGACGGCACTGGCTACCAGTACAAAAAATGATACCCCAGTGGCTAATTTTGTGAACTCTCGGTAAAAAACAACAAAGTCATACTTTGAACCAGGGCTGTAAATTCTAACTTAACTCAAAAAAAGTTGGTTGTTTTGCCGAACTCGAAAAAACAGTGTTGACTCCAATTTGAATCAGGTTAGACCCGCTCCTAATAACCTGTCTCGCCGCGCACCATATCCTTCATATTTCTGCAGTCATACCACATTTTGGATATAAATATAACAATGTTATTCCTCACAGAACACCAAAAATTTGATTCATTCAAAAAAAGCACGGCGAAAACAAGAAGTCAATCATTAGCTAGCCAAATCAATATCAATTAACTAAAATTTACTAGACCAAAATATACGCTATTGATTATACTGACACTATGCTGGACTATACTAGACTATACTACTAAAAAACTGCTTCGAGGTCGCACTATAGAAATAGAAACATCAGCACGTCAACATTTTACGTATCCAACTTACTACACAGCTAACTTGATACACTAAACTACGAAAATTTGAGACACCATATCACTCGGGCTGTCGAAAACGGACTAATTTGAGCACTAGTTGCAGACTTAAAGATTATGATGTTAAACGTCTGAAGACAATACAGTAAAAATTACCACGAAGACAGTTGTAGAAGATTCTTAAAACAAGCACCAAAGGGGGTTCTAAAATGTTCTAAAAAATTAACCAACTATTTGCATAAAAGATGAGAACCCGGCATGTGTTCGTTTCTCACGTTACCAAACAGCATGTCAACAAAAAGGAAGCGATTAAGTCGAAAAGCAGACTTAGTATTTATGTCAGCCTGAACTCGAAAAACTTGATATTTTTGCCGAACTTGAACTCGAAAAAATTAAATTGATTTCTCATGTTTGACTGGGTAAAAACATGATTATTTTACGAAAATAGAATGGAATTTCAATATTTGTAAAACTTGCGGAGTTGCGGACTAAAATTTAAAATAGTCCGCAACCGCAAGTCGGCAATTTAAACTGCTAAAGTCCGCTTGTCCGCAACTTTTTTCGTAAGTCAGCAATTGCGGATTTGCGGACTTGCCCAGCTCTGGTAAAGTTGCGCTTAATGACCTTTTACAAGACAATAAAAATGTTGGATCACACTAAGACAGTTTTTCTTATAAACTTGTACAAATTTACATGGCTTGTGTAATCAGCAGCAGCTGAGGGTATCGGACCTCAACCGCATGACTCAGAATCCGACTTCCGCTAGTGCTGTGCCAACCTTAAGCGCACAATTTCTAGTGTTTGCTTCTGGAAAGAGGCTACATCGATTTGATTCCTTGGCTAGTAAAATTGGTTAATTTCATAATTTGGAGCACCGTGTTTCTATCACTGGCCAAGTAAACCGCAAACCACCTTCCCAGTTTCCAAAAAAATTTTTGAAAGAAAAAGGCTGGAAGAAACGGGTTGAAGAATTCCACAAATTTTGTCCGCCAAGTAACTATAACCCAAAGGGCTAACACAGTTTACCACAAATTTTTGGCTCAGATGATATGCCAACGAGAAGAATTTACTGGGCAGCCTTAAAGGCGGTGAATCATCCAGCCAATTCCGGTGGTTTGCAATAGCTAAAATTGAACTATATTTTTTGTTTTAATTTTGGGACTGCGGTTGCAAAGATATTCAACAAATACAAAAAGATGTCCCCCCGAAAAAAATTTTTGGAAACTCTGAGTTTTGATCTTCCCGCCAAAACCACAGTAGGCCTAATGGTTTAGAGAACTGTGGTAGGCCTAGTAGTTTAGAGATAGTTCATTTCTAAATAGTTTAGGCCTAACTATCTCTAAACTATTAGGCCTAATAGTTTAGAGATAGTTAGGCCTAATAGTTTAATAAGATTACAGTAGGCCTAATAGTTTAGAGAACTGTGATTTTGGCGGGAAGATCAAAACTCAGAGTTTCCAAAAACTTTTTTCGGGGGGACATCTTTTTGTATTTGTTAAATATCTTCGCAAACGCAGCCCCAAAATCAAAACAAAAACTATCAAAAATTATAGTTCAATTTTAGCAATTGTAAACCACCGGAATTGGCTGGATGATTCACCGCCTTTAACAACATATGCATCAGTTACATGTAATTTGCATAAATGCATTGGGGTAAAGCCATGATTGTAATTGAAACCATTCTATTTATTGCCATCACATCCTACTTGGCGGTATGAACTACGTAGCTAAGGCAATTATTAGTAACTTAGATCTTTTTGCATGGAATGTTTCTTCTATGCTGTTTTAAACGTCTTAGATGATTTTATCTACAATCCAGACTTACTGGCTTCACGCAAACTTGGCTTGCAGTATTTACTGTTTACTCAATCGTTACTGTAGCTTGGGTGAAAATTAATGCGTAGTGATTTTATTGCAAAAATTTTTGAAACTTTATATTTCTAAAAAAACTTTGGATTTTTCAGCACTACTGCCTTGTCGTGTTTTCGGTTAATTGCTTGAATCGTTAAGAATTTTAAGGTAACGCTTTCAAATCAAACAGTTTTGCAAAACTTATCTACCAGCAAAACCTGTAGTGATAATGACATTACTTTATTTTATAAAAAGATTGCATATGCTATAACATTTGCACAGCTTGTGTAGGCTGACAAGTGGGAGGGATCATAACCGTTCCGTGAGAGGAAGCCAGATCTTATCGAATTGCTCGTACATAAAACACAACCCGTTAATTAAACTTCTGACAAAGCAAAGAATTCGGGAAGGCTATGGTTTACCGGAATATGTATCTACACGTTTTTTCTTGATTCTGACTCAAACCAAGCTTAAAATCAAATCCTTACTCAAAAACTAACCTCAAGTCCACTTTAATCTGAACCAGAGGTGCCCAAAGTGTGGCCTGCACATCATTTTAGTGCGGCCTGCAAGTGGTCTTGAAGATTTACGTTGATTTAAAGCAAGGCAAATTCGAGAAAAATTAGGAGAAATTTTGCAAGAATCCAAACCATCCAAGACCTTTTTGGTCTTCACGTAATATTCTGGTAAAAATCACATCAAATTTGGTCTTTACCGGAAAATTGTGGCAGAAAAAAAAAAGTGTACAGCTCTCGCACCTCTGTAAATTTAAGCCAATGCGGTTAGCTCTTCAAAAAGTTTGGGCACTCCAGAACAGAGTTGTAAACGGGCCGACGAGTTCAGGCCCGAACTCGACCCGAACCCGAAAATATAAGCCCGAACCCGGCCCGAACCCGAAAACTAATTTGAAACCCAAATCATGCCCGAAAAAGCCCGAAAGTTAAATTACGTCTGAAAAATTTAGCAATGTTGCCAAGTTGTTTTGATTAGATTTTTGTGCACTTAAGACAAAAAGTACGTCTCAGGCCCGAATTAAGCCCGAAATTTTTGTTAACTTTAGGCCCGAACATGAACCCCATCCGAAAAGCCCGGCCCGACTTACGAACTCTGCTCCAGAATAAACCCAAACTCCAATCCTAATCTTGACCCTTAAAATGCGCATATAAATGTTCCTCATTTTTTTACTTTCTTTAACTTAAAAGTTTAAGGTAAAATTAGTTATTTTCAGAACCTTTTGTTCTTCACGTTTTTGGCTGGAGCACTCTCTCATAAAAGGCTGTCAATACCTGGCCTCGGTCGCAAACTCCCAAACTGCAGAGCGACAAATGTCAATGCTCACTTCACGCCTCGTCGTTTTAGTGGTTTATTTAATTATGTATCCAGCAACGATTATTATTTGGCGATTAAGAAAACGATTCTAAACCACTACTGTAATTCTATTTATAAACGAAATCTACGTGTATGCGCTTTTATTCTATGATTGCTCTTATTTCCTTTCCTGCATTCACCAAGTCGTTCTAGTAGCCCCGCCAACGTAGTGGCAGTATTTATCGCGTTTCACACATGCTGTTTGTGTAAATAGCAGCAAAAGATTAGCATTTTGTTTAAAATCCGAAAATAAAAATCGATAGATTTCCCCAAATCAAATCTTTGCTTATACTCGCTGGATTACGCCGAAGCGTGTAACGAGTTTGTGGGGCCCATCTCCGCGTCATTGCGCCCGGGCAACACAGCTCCTTTCGAAGAAACGTCGCAGCGGTGGCGAGCAGTAGGCAACACTGTGTCCGATTTGACCGGCCCGAGATTTGAACCTCAGACCTCCGGCTCCAGAAACGAACACGTTACCGCTCGACCAACTGTTTTTTTTTTGTTAGTTTTCATTTTGTTAGCAGTTAGATGTTTCATTTTGTTTTTTTTCAAATATATGACAATATATCACGAATTGAATCTGCCCTAGATCGCCAGAAAAAAATGACCGCGAATGGGATTCGAAAACATTACCCCAACAACTAAAGAACTTCTGATTTTGAAGTCGCAGCTGTCTTCCACACACAGTACAAGCGTTTGTTAGTACTCATTACACGTGTAGACATCTTGGCTATTCTTTTGACTGATCGTAAATATAGCCCTGACTGTACAATTAGCTCCTTTATGAAGCCCGCCTTTACTTTTTTCTATTTTCTATTTTTCTTTTTTCTTTTTTGCGGTAACGAAAAAATACGCGAGTTGTAATGAGATTCCAGACGGGAGTTGAAGTGCTAAATTGTTTTGAGCGTTTTTACCAAATGGGAATCAAACGCCGTCTCCCAGTTTCGAAATGAGATGAGCCGTCAGAAGTTCTCTGCGAACTGACAAACGAGAAGCATTTGTTGCTAAACTTTTAGGGATCAATCTGCGTTGTCGTGAACTACTGATTCGATTTGATAGCATTGAAAATGACATCGTGTCATTTATTTGTCTCACCAGAGTGCTTATGAAAGGCATAAAAGCTTAGGAAGAAAAACTTCGATAAGAATACTAGGTTTAGTTCATATTTTTTTCTATTATCTCAGCTATACAGAGCACACCTTTATTAATAGTCACGCCTTAACTACTCAAAAAGAAATATTTTTAGTGATGAAGTTGTAGTCATGGACAGATATGGATAGCTATTTCATGTTTACACATACACGATTTACTAACTCATAAAATCTATTTGATTCCTACAGGCGTTGTAAAGCTGTAAGATTGCAGCAAAATACGTTCTGTACTTTTAGAACCAAACATTTAAAAAGGTTTTTAAAGTATGTTTTGTTAGCACGCGTGATTCTTCATATCAACGTTAAATCGGTTGCAGAGTGCAAACCGATAGAATCTATGAAAAAGTAGCTGTGATAAATTTTACAGTTTTGCTCAATCTCAATAGAATATTGCCATACTTTGTATGTATTATAATGATATGATACTTATCAGAGATGGAAACCGGTCGGGTCGACCAGCCGGTCAGGTTACCGGTCGGGTCGAGATTCTTCGACCGGCCGGTCAAGCCGGTTGAAATACCGGTCAAATACTCCTTTCTTGCTACTAAAAGTCATCTAAGCGCCAACCGAAATATACATATTTATTGCATTATAAATAAAACTTTTTATAAAAAAACGGTATTAACAAACCACACCTTTTGAAAACAATTGTTGAATGGTTTCAAGCTGTGATTGATATGCTGTGACCATTAAAACATGCACACCCAGGGGTGTATTTAGAGGGGGACATTGTGCCATGCTCCCTCCCCTTTGGGCCACGGCACAAAGCAAAAAAGTGCAAAATACACGTTAAAATCGCGAAATTAGATTATAATAAAGAGCATGCTTGTGGAAGAGGCTTACGTTCCCTTTATTTTAGCATCATTTTAATCAGCTTGAGAGTAGAAGTGGCGTAGATTTCAGATTTTTTAGTACTGGTACATGCTAAAATCCTGCCGCTTTGAAAAGCTTTTTTTAACGTGAATTTACCACATTCTACCATCTGGGCAAGAAGACATAGCTCTTATTTTTTTATATCTAACTAGCCATGGCTTGTTCTGAAGTAGCATTTCTACAAACTGCTGGAGTATAATATATTTCAATTATTTTCTGGCCAATGTCGTAACAGTTTAGTGTTTGCTGCTTGGCAAATTGCAAATAATTTGTAACCAATAGCTGAAAAATTTTAACTTCTTTTTTTGGTCTTACGCATAATATCATTAGAAAGAATGTCTAGTAATTTAGCTTGTGCTCTCCACTTCTTTTTATGCTTATTTTGTGCACGTTTTGCGCTGATCAAAACAGGTCTTTCAAACCGAAATTTAACCTAAAAAGGTCTTAAAAAATTTAAGTTTTTATTTCTGAGACCCCCCTCCGGAGTCTCAAATTTTAACACCTCACCCATGCCCTCCCCCGGTTTTGAAAATTTTTCATTAAATGTGGGCAGTGAACAAAAACTTTCTGTAAAAAAACCGGTCGACCGGGCCGGTCAAAAACCGGTCAACCGGTGTGGATTTTGAACTTTACCGGTCGGGTCGAGAAAATCCTGACCGGTTCCATTTCTGATACTGATAGTATTATAGTATTACAATAATGGAATCTTTATAGTAATAGTATATTACTTAGTAATATTTTATAGTTATAGTATGGTATTATAGCATTTATAACATTTAATGAAATTCATAGTTAATAAATAAAATATTATTTAATATAAATATTATTTAATAATATTTGCATTCAACAATATTTATAGTTATAGCATAGCATTATAGTAATATAATAATAGAACCTATGTATTATAGTAAAATAATGGTTGAATATTATAATAATATGTTTTTCTGCAGAGAAATTACGCACATATTGGTGTCAATTATTTAAACACATTTTTTGGCTAAAAAACCGTTTTTATCTTTTTGTGATATGAAGATCTTAAAAAGTCACCGCTACATTAATGGTTTTTGTCAGCTTTATCTATTTAGAAATTAGAATCAGACTAATTTTAAAGTTTTCCTCTTAAAAATTGACCTTCTACGTTTGACCATTTTAAGATATTTGGGTTGTTTTGCTCATTATACGTAATGTTGCCAATTAAAAACAAGTTTTTTGTGCTTAGTTGTTTAATTTTCGTCACCTTTTAAAGCACTTTGATTACTGCTCAGATGCGAAAATAAATTTTTCTGATGACTCTACACTGTATTTTGAACTATAATGTAAAACTTGGATAATTATTACCTTTGAACTGATTCATGATCACGTGTAGAGGATGTCTGCTATAATTGCACAGTGGAGTTTGATTCTCGATCTGGTGGAACTAAAGACTTAAAATGGGTATTTACCGCTTCTCTATTTGAAGGTCAACAATGGAAAGAACATTGTGAATTTTAGAACACAATTCATAAAAGGCTTTTCTTATGCTACAAAAATCTTTGGAAACACTGAAATAAAACAAAATCTTTGACCTAAGTTTCTTGCTGTGATCGCCCAATCAAGTGTAGCTTTGCAGTGAAAATATTTAAAACTTTTCAAAATCTAACTGATTAATATGTCGTCTTCTTTTTCTTTTTTTCTAGCCATGTTTTTTGTGAGTTCAAAGTCAATTAGTTCATTGATGGAACTGCTACAAAATAATTCCATTGGACACACCAACTGACGCTTCCTCTCACTGACCAAAATTCAGGAAATTTCTCAAAATGAAAATGCTAATTACGTCACAAAGTCGTGGGTTGATGTGATCATGAAAACCATACAAGGTGGCGGTGGCGATGATTTTTTCTAAGATTATTTTATTACTAGGCCTACCGATACTTAAAATAAAAGACAACAGCGTACTTCAAAATTTGAAATCGGCGTTTTAGCTCAACCAGTTGAAAATTTTAAACTTTTTAAGGCCTGCGTACTGTGTGAGGAGAATATCCAAACGTGGCATCCTCTAAACTTGTCATGTTTCATCTCTCATCTGCTTTAACCTATTACAAAGATTTCATTTTTCTAGCTCAAGTGGTTAAAAATTTCAAATAAGGGGTGACCCTTCTGGGAATTTCTTTCAACGTGACACTCCCAAATTTTTTCATGTTTTCTCAGCTTTTTATTTTTAGCTCAAGCGTTTAAAGTTTGAAATTTTTTAGGGGCTCGTTTGCAGACACTCGCAACTTGGTAAAGTAAATTTTGCAGTTTTAGATTTTTAATACTTACATATCCTGAAAAGTTCATCGTCACTCAAGCTCGAGCGCTTAAAAATTGCTAAGTTCGGCGGACCCATTGTAGCACCCCAGGGCTTACTAAAAGTATTGTATTATAGGGCCTACTAGTAGAATTGTATGGCTTACAAAAAAAGGCCATGAGCACCCCCAAAATTTTTTCATGTTTTACTTTTCTTTGATACCTACCCGTCCTGAGAAATAAGAATTTCACTCATCTATCTTAAGCGGTCTAGAATTTTAAATTTTAGGAGCGCTCAGCATTTGGAGGTTAAACGACTCAAAAACTGCTTCCTAATTACAAGGAAGATCATCTCACGCATGATGTTTTTTATAATCAAAGTTTAAACTCTCTCAGCTTCCGCAATGTAAAAGTAGATAAAGTGAGAAGTAACAAATAAGAAAAAAAAAGCCTAAATTGAAGTAAATGAACATAGCCTAAAGAATGGTAGCCAATGATGTGTTAATAAACCTTTTTTTAACCGTAGGTTTGTTGATAAACCGTAAACCTTTGTTCAACAATTGGATACTAACTGAGAAATAGCGGTTCAAAAGTATTCAGTTTTTATCAGTTTACGGCTTTTAAAATTGCAGTAGCCTGCCTTGGCTCCCCCACAGTCGATATGCATAAAACCTTTACCTGTACTCATGTTGTGTCAAACTTTTAGCTTTCCATGTCCAGTCGTTTTTAAGTTCTCAGTGAATCAATGAATTTTCGATACAGAATAAATGATTCGTTTTGTCCGGTTTTAAGTTTCCTACCTCATGATCCAGTAAACTTGGACCTCAAAATTTTTTCAGGGCGCCTCTACTGGATTCCGCTAACCGCTACTTTTACCAACTCGTACCGTTTAGACTTTACAGCAGCTTTACACTGGAGCAAATTACAAAATAAGCTTTGTATGGTATCAATTTGTCAAAAGCATTGCTGAAGGATCAAAACGTCGTCGTTTTTATGATAAAAAGAAACGCCTTTATCATCTATATGTAAATTGTTCAAAGCAACCTTTTCCTTATTTTTGTCCATACTTTACAGTATTTATTTGGTCGATTTTTTAAACAGAAGCAAACGTAACTAAATAATCAGCACTAAATAACAACAACATTTCTTACAAAAAGGTCAACTAAAAAAATTATTTGACCTCAGAAACCATAAATAACTGGCTATTAAAGTTCTTGCCCTTTAAAATGCTGTTCTTTAATTTGACTCTTTACTGGATCTCTGACTATTTTAGTTTATGACTACGCATCGCCATCAAACACATAAAGGTCAAATTCAAGCACATTTTGTTAAAAAGATAGGTCGAATTTCGAAGTGCTTGTCGCTTTGTCATGCTCGTTTGGCTTCACAACATGTTTCTTCAATTAAAATATTTTCAATATCGTTGTATTCACTTTCTGTTTCAATATTCAACCGTGCCTAAATGGTCAAAAAATAGCCAGATGCTCTGTGTTTCAAAAGCACACTTATCTTTTTATGAGAACATTTTAATAAGAACATGAAGTTTATTTTTGCTCAAAATTTAGGAACAAATTTTTTCCTTAATATTTTTTTATGCTGAACTATGCCAGCCCCAGCATGAAAAAATATTAAGAATACCGGCCAGTACAATACATTTGTAAGCTATCAGTAAAGCTTTCTTGGCTTTTTCTGTATGGCCATTGCTAGTTTTTCTGCTGAAGATTATTTCAAGAACTATGGTTTATCCCAAAGACAACTTTTATTTAACCAAGTAAGAATGGATATCTTTCGCTGTATTCTTCAATAAAATTAAAGAACAAATGAGGATGAAAATTATGGAAATTCAAAAACAGCCGGTCTCATCTCAAAGGTTACTAAATCTTACAAACAACCGCGCTGCTGCTCATTTCTGCATGAACAAGGAGCTATTTCATGTGCAAGGAAAAAATAAACTTTTAACGGTTGCGATTTCGTTTGAAATGAAAGCGCCACCATCCCTTTCTCATGAAAAGTCAGACAAGAAGATGAAAAAATAACCTAACATTGAAACGGTATCAGCCTGAGGTACCAGCTGTTTTCAAAGAGTAAAAAAATCAGCTTTAAAACTTAAGTGGCTTCAGGCTAATACGTTTTTTATTCTCATTGCAGTAGAATTTGTGGTTGATATCAGGGCTTCAAAAAGTGCTCGATAACGAAGAGTTAGAGCAAATATCACTGCAGATAACCACAGTATTAAAACGTTAAAAATTTAAAAGCTATAAAACCCAACAGTCCTATAGTCTATTTAAATAGTTAGTTGGTTTTGATACTGTAGTTAATTACTTACATTTCAGATTTTATCTCAGGCTGATGTTGAGTGAGAATGGCAATATATTCCAAAGCATTACGAGCTGCACGCTTATGCGCTTCTTCAAAAGACTGGTGCACGCTTTTACTGCCAGTGCTTCATCAAAAAATGTTAATAGTTACTTATTTTGTGGTTGGTATCAGGGCTTCAAAAAGTGCTCAATAACGAAGAGTTAGAGCAAATATCACAGTAGATTATCGCAGTACTAAAACATTAAACATTTAAAAGCTAGAAAACCCAACAATCTGTTTCATCTCTAATGATCCATTTACCGGTGACACACATTCGGGTGATTGCTTATAAATACATTGTACTATAGCTCGTGTTTTTAAGCGTTTTTTCATGCCCGAGGCTGAGATTGTTCTTAATTAGCTCTTAAATTTTGAGCAAAAATGGGTCTCGTGTTCTTCCAAAATTGTTTTTGTAAGGAATTGGATTTCAATATTAGATGGGTTTCGCCTGCTTTTATTTAAGTGGAGCTGGTCCGTTTGAATGAAGGATGATAAAGATGTTTCAATCGAATGGAGGTGATAGCTAAACCACGACCAAATGCATATGACTAGTTTGACCTCGTTATTGCTGATTAACGTCCCTTTATTTTATTTCGCCATTATAGTTGTTGAAAATTGCTCGGTACAAATTAACATAGTTTTTGCACAAATAAAAAAAAGGTGTCTTTGGCAATTTTTTTAGATTGTTGTTTTTTTTAGAAGTTTAGAATTTTTTAGTTTTTTAGACTCAATAATTGCTACAATAATTTAGTTGCGATGCAACTTTGCTGATTTATTTTTTAAGTTATGTTTTATTTTTTCACGTGAAGCCTAGACGTGAGTAGCTTCTTTTTTTAAACAAGGACGAACATACAATCAGAAAAGAGTGCTCCCTGGTTTGTGAATTCCATCAAAGAGTGACTATGATTCCACGCGCTTATGGATTTACAACGTCAAGGAACCGACGCTTTAACCTTTTGCGTCCGATCGCCTCTAACCGTGCACCAATTCCCAACGAGCTTGTTTATTAGTGATAAAAATAATTCCAAAACAAAATGATTTCAAAAATTTTAATCCGTTTTCAGTGAAACCATATTGTACGCTTATTGTGTTGTAATGAATCAAATCATTCTCAAGTGCTTACTTCACCAAACTTTTTGATTTGTTTGCGAAATTAAAAGTCAGCAGCAGATCATAATTAACCACAAATGAAAATTAATTAAAATTTTTGTGTTTTTAAACGTAAGCACCGCGAATCATATCGTTAGGTCCGTAGCTGCAAGGTGAACCCACCCATCAATAACTAACAGTTTTTAACGCATCGCTGCGTTACGTTGTTAATCATTGAGTCAGTTACTCTGTGTTCGCCCGGGCCAAAAAAAAGAAAGTGATACAGAGTGAATCTGACGCAGCCGGAGCCCGAAAACTGAATGATGGGCTATCGGCCACACCATCGCTAACTTGATCTCGATTTTTGATCGCAACATGTGGTTGTACTGTTTGTAAATGCACTGTGAGGTAATGCTGTATCTAAAAGCGTCTTAAACTACAACATCGTCATCGCTTCCATGTAAATGGACGACAAATTGCATTTTTTCTTGTGGTTTGGTTGTTCACCTTTTTTTATTTAAGATTTTTGTGCGTCCTAAAAAGCGCCCTAAACAAAAGCATCGCATTGGTTTCATGTGAGAGGAGGATATATTGCATTTTTTCTTTTTTTTGGTTATTTAAATTTTTTTATTTTCGATTTTTCTTTATTTATTGTCGTTTTAGGCATTTACAGAGCTCTTTGTTTTTATCATGTTACCGTTTGTAATCACAGCCTTCTTTTACTGTCAAGAATTTTAATGAAATTCGACTTCTACGGAAAAAATCGTTTATGTTTTTGTTTGCATTTTACGTTTTGAATAGGACAAGAAATTTTAATGCTGAATGCTGTCAGTAACAAAAATTAGAATTCATCTTTTTTTTGCTTTCGAAACGACTTGGCGACAACAATATGTATCCGACATAACCGTTTTCAGCATTTTACAACAAAAGTACTACAAATTCAAGCTTTCAACTGTTGGTAAGAATGTTTAAAACTTGAAGCAGTGTAATTTTAGATCTACCATCTTTTGCTTCAACGTTCGTGGGTAAAAAAGTTTCAATTGAAGTCGTTTAAAGCAATTTTATGTAAAAGATAAACTGTTATTTTCAGTATTTTTCTTCAGTTTGTTGTACTAGCGGGAGTTCTTACATGTCATGTAATTGACTCATTGTGGATTAGTGAAAAGCAATTTTGATACTTCTGCTTTTTTTATATCGGCCAGTTGGTCGAGCGGTAACGCGTTTGTCTCTACAGAGGGAGGTCTGAGGTTCAAATCTCGGGTCAGTCAAGTCGGGCACAAAGTTGCCAACAGCTCGCCACCACTGCAACATTTCTTCAAAAGGATCTGTATTGCCCGGGCGCATCGGCGCAGATATGGGCCTCACCAATTCGCTACACGCTTCGGCGGAATACAGCGAGTATAATAAAACGTTTGATTTGCTTTTTTTGTCTACTCTCCGGGAAACGTTTCCAATATTTTTTAAAACCAAAGTCATGCACTTATTTAAATATTTAATATTGAAAGTCATGGGCATTTTTCGGTAAAAAAATACCAATTTTTGAGTTTGTAAAGTGAAGAAAAAATTTGCATCTTTATTTAAAATATTTTATAATTTTTTTCAAAATACTGCGTATTACTTTTTCAAAAGAAAATTGTTTTCAAGTGTAACGCACAAAAAGCAGCCGTCTCTCCCCTACACAATTATTCCGTTTCTCTGTCCGTCGTATAGAATCGCTTTTGACTCAAATTTGTGGAGGAAAATTTATAATATTGTATTGATTAAGTTCGACGTAAAAATTTCATTGTTGTATTCGTGATAATGAATTTTTTATTTGAGGAAAAATAGCCTACAGGATAAAATTAAATCTGTACAAAATTGTTGAAGCTAATTCCTTATGAGAGGCTGCGAAAGACCAAAGAATGCCCTAAAGTTGTAGTTTGCTGTGATCTTGACAATTAGCATTATTTGTGGTCATTTTTTTTCATCAGTACACATTTATTTTAATGGATTTTTTGGCTGGCTATTGACTCGGTTTCGCTAACGTAATAAAATATCTTCATACAGTAAACGCTATTATAATAAAGTATTGTTAAGTACCACATAAAAAAGCAAACTAGATTCATGGCTTTTTATCTTGTAACAGTGTAATGCTGGTCATGGCCCCTAGCAGTGACGTGAATTTCCTTCCTAAAGTGAGTTTACTCAGTATCCGTTTTTCGTTCGTTTTTTACGATTTTGCTTCTTCATAAAAAAGTATGCGCTTTTTATCCACAATTTAATAAGTCCATATCCGCACTAAGTAAACTGTTACATATAGATAAAAATTTTGTTCAAAAATTTTGTGTATGAACGATAAGAGCGATATTTTAAAGTAGAGCTGTACCCCTTTACAAAAATAGTTTTTCGGAAAACTTTCGTCCAACGTGTGACAGTCTGGTTAATGCGAATATACAGACATATAAAAATGCGGATGAAAAAACGCATACTTTTTCAAGAGCCAAAAACGTAAAAAACAACGGAAGAAAAGCGGATACTGTGTAAATCCACCTTTAGTCCCCTTCTACTCAGTGAAAATAAATTAAATAAATCGAACGCCGAGATATATAACGTGTTCTGCCTTCTAATCTGTTGCCGGCCATAGAATTAACAGGCTGTCGGAGGTAGAGGAGTAAAGTGTTGCTCATGATGGTATCACTCAATCATTCACGTGACTGCCTAATCTTGACCTCACTTTTAAAAAACAATCTATTTTGCCAAGCCCGTTTATTCACCAACGTTCTTACACAAAAACCTTACTCCGCATGAAGCGCAAGAGAGCTCAACCAAAGAATTCAGCATTGTTTTGCTCCGCATGATCTGGATTCAGATCGCACTCTGGTCACATTGTTATGTCCTTGAATAAGGTTTTTCTTAGCTGATATATCTGCTTACTAACGTTCAGTGGCTTTATACAAGCAACAAAATTATTTGGGAGGATAAACCAACCAAAAAACTTGGCGTAACCCTACAAGGAAAAGATATGCGCCACGGCCGCGCTTTTTCATGAAAGGATGATAAAAATGTTTAAGTTATACAATATCTTAATTCTAGCTCAATAATTTTTTGACTAGTTTTAATTTATATAGCATTTATGTAAAAAAGACAATGAACAAACTAACGCATCAAATATTGTAATTACATTTTATTCACCAAGTTGCCTTAATCAGGAGACAGCGAAGGGACCTTTCGGTCTTCAAGTCAAGCTGCCACCTGTCCACCTGTCTACCACACACGATGGAGGCTTCACACTGCCTCTTTTGATGCTGAACGTCAAGTACGGAAGCTGTGAATACCAATACCAATTTGCTTACTTATACTTACAATTTTTGTAGTCTTCGATTTGACCCGATCGGGAATTGAACTTAGATCTTCCGTTTCTGTAGCCGACGCTCATTTCACTCGACCACTGATTGGTCTAAAATAAACTTTTTTACAAGAAACAGTGAGGTTCACACTTTTTTTGCAAAGTATTTCATCAATCTTAGGTACGAAACAACTTGTTCTTCAAGTCAAGTGAACGCAATTTATTTAACTAGATGTTCATTTTCCAGGAGGAAAATAATACAGCACTTCCGCCTGTTCCATTTCACCATCATTCTCCCCTTCATACGTTGAAGGCTACCGATATTTCTGAAAAACTCAATCGTATGCAATGCAAACAAAGACTTTAAAAAGAGGGTTGGTAGTAGTGGAGGGAGATGGGAATGAAGGTGACGTTGAATAATTTTGGCGGTTTCGAGTTTAACCAAGTCCTTTAGTTTGAGTACATTTAGTTGAGAGGAGAAAGGGGCCACGTGATCTCGATAATGCCACCAGCAACAAATTTGACTGCTTTGCTTTGCAGTGAAGCCAGTTTGCTCAAACATTACGGAAATGGGAAACCCCAAATGGCTAAACCATTTAAGTTATAGCAGAAATAGTAAAGGGCCTAATGTTGGCCCCTGTGCGACATCATACGGTATTGCTTTTATTGTCGAATTAGTGCCATTTATAACAACAAATTGTTGACGATTCAAGAAAGATTGGGCTGGTCCACAAATGCCATAATGCTCTATCTTGGCCAGTAATATTTCATGTAGAACAGTGTCAAACGATTTCTGGAGGTTGAGTAGAGTTAGTCCAGTGAAATGATTTTCATTCATATTTCTAGAGGTGCTGGAGACTATATCGAGAACAGTATGAATTGCAGAAATATTTTTTGAAACCCATATTGAGCTTCACGAAAAACTTCAACCTTCGAAAAAAAACAAACTTGGTGAACCTGGAATATTTTAGGCGTTCAGCAATTTTGGATAAGCAAGAAAGAATTGAAATAGGGCGGTAGTAAGGGAATTAGTTTTATAACCTTTTTTGTGAAGGGGTATCCCTTTTACAATTGTACAGCTTTCGCGGAAAATACCTTTAATGAACGAAACCTGAAAGAAGTACACCAGGTATGGTGCAATAGCATCAACAGCAATACGCAGGAAATACGGAGGTATTTGGTCATGACCTACGGTTTTGTTCAAGCTAAGCAACCTTAAAACAGCAATTATTTCAGTAGACGTTGGTGGCTCTAAAAACATAAATGAGGTGATGCGTTTACGCAAGAAATTTTGAAAAGCTGATCAATTTGTTCGGAGATTTTATTGGCAAGCTCTTTATTATTTGACTTCGGATTCCAATTTTTGTTATGATCACTTCCAAGGGCGTCGGCAGAAAAAATTTCAGCCGGGAAGGGAGCTAATAAGAATAGAGCCAGTATTACCTACTAAAAATGGAAGAATTTTTGAAATTTGAGAGGGTTAAGAGTGTGTGAAAATCCAGGGGGGGATGACCCCCCTGCCTCCCCTTGCCGACGCCCATGATTACTTCCTCCCGAGAGGCGATTGTTTTCGTTTATGATAAAAAAATTTTGAAACGAAATTATTTTGATTTCTTAAAGAAACTAGTTTATCGTAGGGTAAACGTGTGCCATTTTGTCAAGTATTAAGTGTTAGAGCCAGGCGCGTAGGCAGAAATTCGCAATGGGGGGCTGTTTTGGGGGTCTGAGGGCGTAGCCCCCAGCCGCCAGAGGTACGGGGGTCTGGGGGCAGAGCCCCAAGCGCTCAAAAATTTTGCATTTTTTTGCAAGAAATAACTTAATTTTAGGGCTATTTTGATTAGAAAATAACTGTTTTAAAGCGCGGTATAGAAATTAATTGAGCAAACATGATTAAACTGGTTGCATAAATGGGCTATGTGGAAGGTGGCTTATGGTAAAATTGTTGTTCTCTTGTTTACGTGCTGATAAATCATAAAATCCTGTGGATCAAATAAACTCACACGGAGTAATCTGTTTTGTCTAACCTATATTATATAGCGAAAGATAATTGGAAAGGTGGGGCTAATGGAAAGATAATTGAGAAAAGTGATTAGTAAATAACTAATACTGAATAATTCCCTCCCCCCCCCCTATTTGTGAGTTTATAATATATTTGTTGGTAAAACCGACGACGCACAGCATTTTTATACTAATGATCAAATTCAATTGGTTATTTTGGGCCATTTTTGAAAGTTTTTATTGATTTGTGAGTTTTATTTTTGACAATTAGCCCCCCCCTGAATATGTTTCAAAAAATGCTTAAAATCTCTTTTTAGTCCATTTGTGTATAAAAAAAACAGTCTCAGAAGGGCTAAAAACGTGGAATTTTCCTTATTCCGCATTTTGGTCGACAGGCTAATTGGGGGGGCTATAGCCCCCCCTCACTACGCTACTGGTTAGAGCGTTGTCTATGTATTATAGATACAGTATCTTCCAAAATGAGGTTCTTGAATGTTCATCGGGTGGATCATTGTTGGATATTTTTTTTTCCTTTGAAGCAGTATGCGTATCTTTGTTGACAGATTTATTCAGTCAAAAGCCAATATATGCAGCTGAAATTACGATACGGCAGAAGTCGATTTCAGTTTTTTTACTATTCTCTTTCCATTAGCAAAATTGCTAGATCAGGAAGTATAGGGCAGAGTTCATCTTCAGAATGGCTAAAATTGTGCGCTTTTTTTCTGTTTAAAACCGGGGTGTGCTTGCGCTTATCTTTTGTGTTGCTTCATTTTGTCTACTTTTTCTCTTTTTTTTATTTGGCATTGTGCCTTCTTTTTTCTCCATTTATTTGTTTGTAGCTGTGGCAGGGGTGCCGAGAGCCAAACGTGGGCCCGGGGCCAGCTCAAATATGCCGGATTTCCGGTTTTGTGAAGCCCAAAATAGACGGAGAAAATGCTGCAGTTTGGTCTGAATAATGATGTGATCTCCAAAAAAAAAAAAAAAAATGTCTTCACCGAATTTTCAACGGTTTTTCCGGCCAAAATTAGGTGATCTCCGAAAAAAAAAAAAATAGGTCTTCACTGTCACTAAAGTCAACGACCTTCCTTAAGCGAATGGTCCCCCTCATGGGCCCTCTAAACTCCATGGGCCCATGAGGTCATTGTCCCCCCCTCTCGGTGGCCCTGAGCTGTGGTAGTACAACAATAGTTTTTGGTAATAGCTTCGCTTCGATTTGACCGTGTACAATGTACATCGCGGCTTCATTGCGTAATATGCATATATACTGTTTACTCTTAGGCCTGTGCTACATTATGCGTAAAACCGAGGGCGTATGAACTTTAGGAACATTTTTTTGGAACACTTTTTTTCAGACATATCTTATAGTTTATGTTGATGAAAAATTGGGTATGCCGAGCGTGCAAATTGGCCTTCATACAAACGGTAGTTGGTTAACTTAAAATAAGGGATACGCTCACAATTTTACGCCCATCAATGTACAGTAGACCGGTTTGTAACTTTTTTGTTGCGCACATGTACGTAATGCTTTTAACTTTGCATGCGAGATGGTGCTACAGAGGTCGAAATCTGTATGTCATGTAATATTTCCATCCGCATTCTGTAATAGTTTAACAAAAAAATTTCATTGAAACACTATATTAGTTTAGTGTAAATTTTTGAAATCGCTCCAGCAATTAGGCTACCCGATTACTCCAATTAGCGCACCTCTTGCTTCGGACGCCCATTTCAGATGCTGTTTGTGAGCTGATCAGCGAATAATTACTTAGTTAATAACCACAAATGATAACACTGGTGGACATGATTTTTGTTGTTTTAATTTTGAAGACGATTTCGGGATAACTTTGGGGCGCTGATTCCAAATCTGAAAACCGTTTTGCTCTATCACGTCAGGATTTTTCGCAATTTACGATTTAATTGGATAAATTTCTCTAATCATACATGCATTTCAATACTGTGCTGCATTGTCTGCTATTTGTTGGCTATTGTGATGTCACACTGCATCAAAGGCTTGAGCAGTTGTACCCAGGCAGCATCAGCAAACAGAGTTAGAAAAGAGAATAGATAGCCATTACTATGCATGAGTACTTGAACAAAGTCGATTTATTGACCGTTTCAGTATGGGAGTAGAAAATGATCAAAAGTATTAACTGAGTCTGCTAGCAATACTCCCAAATCAGTTACTAATAGGCTACTATGCTTTTGTAGCGTCAGCTCCAACGTAGCCACAAGTAAAAGTGAAACTGAATGTATAGATTAATAACTCAACCCGAAGAGTAGCTCGATAGGTTGTTCAACCAAGCCGGTCGACCGCATTGGGACGCGTCCTTTTGACACGTACGTTACAACTTACAATGGCGAGCACGATAGGACGTTGGAGTGGTGGACGCTCTTCCTTGCGTTGGTTGAAGACGATGGAGTGCCGTCGCCAGCGTAAAGGGAGGGGGATGATGTAGCGTCAGCTCCAACGTAGCCACAAGTAAAAGTGAAACTGAATGTATAGATTAATAACTCAACCCGGAGAGTAGCTCGATAGGTTGTTCAACCAAGCCGGTCGACCGCATTGGGACGCGTCCTTTTGACACGTACGTTACTAAACTCTATATGCACCACGTCATTTTTAATGTACATAGACTAACTGCTGGTAGTTGTAGACACGCACAGTAAAAAACTGAGTAAGCTACTTGTCAGATCATACAGTTTTGTGGACATTATACTGCAGTCATTCGCAAAGCTTTGCATCTGATAGAATACTTCAGTTCGTGAGGATACTAAAAGTAGACTTCATACTCTTAAAGCAAACCTTTCTGTTTAGGAAAAAGAACAAAATTGATAGTGATATAAAGTTAGTTGGAAATTTTAGGCTGCTGTGTGAACAGTACAGTAAATACTATGTCATCACGATCAAGAGACTGTACGAATGATCCTAATATTTTTTGTTATATTTGTGGAGAATATGTTGTAAAATCTCAACGCCAAAACATCACAAATTTTGTTAAAAATGTTTACTATGCCTACTTTGGAATTAAGCTTGGGGACCAAGATAAAACATGGGCTCCACACAAGGTTTGTCGAAGTTGTGTTGAATCACTGAGACGTTGGAGCAAAAAAAAGCAGAAATCTATGTCATTCGGTGTCCCAATGGTGTGGAGAGAGCCTAAAGGCCACGGCAATGATTGCTACTTTTGTAGCTGTAATGTTTCTGGGTTTAACATGAAGAATAAGCATAACATTCAGTACCCTAATTTACCGTCCGCTATTCGTCCTATTCTTCACCAGCCAGATGTTCCTGTACCAACTCCTCCTCCAGTTTTGATAGACGTTGAAGATTCAACTACCAGTTCTGATTTGTCGTCTTCTGAGTGCCAATCAGAATATGAATGCTTTGAAGGTGAAAGACCAAGACTTTTCAGTCAAGAGGAACTAAATGATTTGGTACGAGACCTGGATTTGCCCAAAGTTTCTGCTGTTCTTCTTGGTTCTAGGCTAAAATCACAGAATATGCTGGATTCTGAGGTCACATTCTCTTGGCACAAGCTTCGTGAAAAAGAATATCTTCCATTTTTCACCAAAGAAGATGATCTGGTTTATTGTGTTGATATCAAAGATCTTATTGAAAAATTAGGCACTACTTATGAACCAAGCGACTGGCGCTTGTTTATTGATTCATCTAAACGAAGCCTAAAAGCAGTGTTGCTCCATAACGGAAACACTTTTGTATCCATACCTCTAGCTCATTCCATTCATATGAAAGAATCCTACGAAAATATGGAAATTTTGTTGACCAAATTGAAGTATCACGATCATGCATGGAAAGTATGTGTTGATATAAAAGTATTAAATATGCTGCAAGGCCAGCAGTCTGGATATACCAAGTTTCCTTGTTTGTTATGCAAATGGGATAGCAGAGATAAAAAGAATCACTGGGTCAAACGTGAATGGCCAACAAGGGTATCAAGAACACTTGGTCAAAAGAATATAACCAATCCTGCCCTTGTAGAATCTTCCAAAGTAATACTCCCACCTCTGCATATCAAATTGGGCCTAATGAAACAGTTTGTTAAAGCCCTGGATAAACAAGGCCTATGCTTCAAATACATATCTGAAAAGTTTCCCCATTTGAGTGCAGAAAAAGTCAAAGAAGGTGTCTTTATTGGTCCACAAATCAGGATGTTGATTAATGATGAACTCTTCATAACATAGATGAACGATACGGAGAAAAACGCATGGCAGTCGTTTAAAGATGTCGTGTCTAATTTTCTTGGTAACAAAAAGAGTCCAAATTACCAAACGATTGTGCAACAAATGCTAACCAATTTCCAAACACTAGGTTGCCGAATGAGTGTTAATGTCCATTATTTGCATTCCCATCTTGATTTTTTTCCTGCAAATTTAGGCCACATGAGCGAGGAATAAGGTGAGCGATTTCACCAGGACATTAAAACAATGGAAACACGGTACCAGGGACGATGGGATTGCTCGATGATGGCTGACTATTGTTGGTCACTGAAACGAGATTGCCTAGTACACAATGAACTTGGACGCAAAGCAAGAAAAAGAAAATTTATGGCTTGTGTCAAAGATGTGTAACTTTCTTGATGATTATGCCAATGCTAAACGAGCTAGCTGCATGTCCGTGTAGGCTACTCGTATTTATGTTAAATATCGCTATTTTACTTAAAAAGTGTTTTCATACTTTGTGAAAAATCCTTATGTGATAGAAAAATTCTAACTACAGATTCGGAATCAGCACCATCAAATTATCCAGAAACACCTATTGCTATCCAAACAACATAAAATTTTTAAAAAAATATCCACCAGTGTAATCAGCAACGGCTGAGTGAATCGGACCTCAACCATGTACGTCAGAATCAGGGCCGCAACTACGGGGGGGCCAGGGGGGCGGCGCTCCCCCAAACACCAATTTCGACCCTCAAACCCAAAGCGACAATAGGAGAAAATAGTGGTAGGTAATGTAAGCGCCCTCCTGAAAGAAATTTTGCCCTCCCCCCCTAGAATAATTACACTTTAGTTGCGGCACTGGTCAGAATCCGACTTCCGCTAGTGCTGTGCCAGCCTTAAGCGCAGCTTTTATCATAATTATCAGTAACTTAGATCTTTTGGCATAGAATTTCTCTTCTCTGCTGTTTTTAACTTCTTAAATGATTTCATCTACAATTTAGGCTTACTGGTTTCACGTAAGCTTGGCGTGCAATGTTTACTATTTACTCAATCGTCGCTGTATCATTGATGAAAATTAATGCATATTAATTTTATTGCAAATTTTTTGAAACTTTATAGTTTCTATAAAAACTTTGGATTTTTCAGCGCCATTGAATTGCGATGTTTTCGGTTAATTGCTTGAATGGTTAAGAATTTTAAGGTAGCGCTTTCAAATCGAACAACTTTGCAAAACTTATCCACAACAAGCAAAACCTGTAATGATGATGACATCACTTTATTTTATATGCAGATTGCATATGCTGTTACATTTGCTCTACTTCTGTAGGTTTGGGGCGCTTAACGAGGGTAAGGAATCATGGTCGTTCTCTGAGAGAAAGCCAGATCTCATTGTATTAGACGTACGTAAAACACAGCCAGTTAATTAAACTTCTGACTTGGCAAAGAACTTTTGGAATGCTACATAGTTAGTTCACCGGAATATGTATGTTGACGTTTTTATTAATTCTGACTCAAACCAAACTTAAAATCAAATCCTTACTTTAAAACTAGTCTCAAGTCTCGCTTTAATCTGAACCAGGGGTGCCCAAAGTGCGGCCCGTACAACGATTTTGTGCGGCCCGCGAGTGGTCTAAAGAATTTAAGTTGACTTAAAACAGGGCCGATTTTCAGGTGAAATAGTCATTCGCAGAACTCTTTTGCTGTTCACGTTTTTATCTAGAGCGCTCTTTCATAAAAAGCTACCTAGTACCTTGCTTCCCTGGAGTCTCCCAAATCGCAAAGTGATAATCGCAGCGCTTACTTCACGTATCGCAGTTTTGGTGGTTCATTCAATTATTTATACTACGATTATTATTAGGCGATTAAGAAAACGATTTTAAACCACAGCTGTAATTCTATTTATACCCAAAAACTACATGTGTGTGGTTGGTTTTTTTCTACGATTGCTATTATTGGGACTTCGCGCGAGCGCGTAGTGCCTTTGTTTTTGTTCGCGAATTTTGGCAGATGTGGTATATTTACTTATAACTAGCAAACGGTAAAACCTAGAAAATTGAAAATCGCAATGAACATAAGAATAATTGAAAGTTTCATGTGTGCCAATTGTGGGGATCCTAGGTCAGATGATCGTGAATTGAGACACAAAAAAAACATTAAAAAACGGCGATTTTTGGCTTGAAAATTTATTAATTCGCTTATGATTCAAAAACCACTTGACGTGTAAAGCTGAAATTTGTACGCGATGTGGTTGCTTATGAATGCTTGATATACACCGAGTTTGGGAGCGGCCAGTACCGTGACCAAAATTTTAATGGCCAAAAAAGGGCAACAGGTTGACGAATTTGAACCGATATTTATCGGTAATTATCGATATAGATGAAAAATGATTTGTGATTTTTAAGCACACTATCAACCATCTTTATTTTGGTTATCTCCGTTTTTCCCAACGTGAATAAAATTTCTTTTGTTTTTTTTTTCTTACATTTTTTTGTTTTTGTTTTTTATTTTTCTTCCCGGACTATCTACTTTTAAATCGCTAAACGCACTGTATTCAAAGTTTGATCGATTGAAGGTAACAGGGAGGACTTGTGTGCGACTGAAATCGGGGGTGCCAAGTTGGGAGGATTTCCTTCAATCGAGTCCTTCAAAATTTTGAACTTTTAAACCGTTAAAGCTAGATGGATCAAATTTTCGGAATGAGTAGATAGTAAAAATAAACTAGACCCAGTACTTAAATTGTAGGAGGGACGCGGGGGGACACGTCCCCTCATCGAGAGTTAGCGTCCCCTCATCGAGATTTAGACGTACACCCATTGAGATTTGAGCGCTGGATGATGAAACGATTAAGAGCCAGCCAGCACGATCACATGATCAAATCGTATAAATTCCGGCCGAATATAATCCCAAATTGCGGTGAAGACCTTTTTTTTTGGTCTTTACTTGATTTCGGGAAAAAAAACACCTCCATTTTCGGCGAAGACCTTTTTTTTTGGTCTTCACCTGGTTTCGGGAAAAAACACTTCAATTACGGGGAGGGAATGACATAATTTCTACTGAAGTTCGGTCAAGGCTGCAAAAGCGTCCACTCATGCAAAATTTTACAATTTAAGTACTGATTATGACCTAACAAAAATTGGGATGCCACAATGGGGTTTCCTTCCGAAACGGACCCTCGAAGATTCAAAGTTTTTAGCCTTCTAAGCTGGACACAAGAAATTTTTAGGAAAAGATAAAATTTAACAAAATTTGGGGCATTAAAATAGGGGGTCCTCTCAAGTGGGGCTGCCAAAATTTTAAATCATTAGAGCTGGATAAATCAAGTTTTCGGAATGGGTAGATATTAAAAATAAACTAAACCTAACAAAAATTGGGAATTCCAAAATGGGGGCTCTCTCCAAACGGGGCCTCCGAAATTCAAACTTTTTAATCTTTTAAGCTGGACACATGAAAATTTTAAGGTAAGTAAATTTAAAAGAATGATAAAATTTGACAAAACTTGGGGGTAACAAAATGGGGTGCCCCCTCACACGGAGCCGCCAAAATTCACACTTTTTAATTACACATCACGCTAGACAGATGAAATTTTCGGAATAGATAAATGTAAGTTAACGATAAAATTTGACAAAATTTGGGGTTACCAAAATTAGGGTGTTTCCCTCTAATGGGGCTAACAAAATGTAAACTTTTTAACCACTCACGCTACACACATGAAATTTACAAGATAGGCGAAAAACTCACTGTTCTCGCTGGTTTTTATCCACAAATCGAGCTTTCGGATAAATGCAGTCAATTTGGTTCTAAAATCAATCATGTTGGTCTCAGGCCCCTGAAGACAACAATTGAAGTGAATCAAGACTCCAAACATATCTGACAGGTAGGCAAAGTAGGAACGAAGTAAAAAGGTTTCTCATATTGGAAAAAAATTATACTTATTCACCGCAAAGAAGGCTTATTCGCTACTATATTTTGTTACGTTTGGTGATGTCTACCCCATTACAAGCAGTACGTAAAGTGTAGAAGGTAAGCGGGGTTACGCTTCCCCCCATCGAAATTCAGCCTCCCCTCGTCGAGATTCAGCCCCTCCTCATCGAAATTTAGCGACCTATACACCAAAAGAAGGCATCCGAGACTTTTCCAAAACATCCGAAATTCCGGCCGAAGTCGGTACCGAATTGCGGAGAGGACCTTTTTTTTTTCTTTTTGGTCTTTACCTGAATTTGGGGGCAAAATACCGAAATTCCGGGAGAAATGGAACCAATTTACGGCGAATACCTTTTTTTTGGGGGGTCTTCGCCCGGATAAGAATAAATTTTGTTTTGATTGCTGCCACACTCCAATTGCATCAGGTAGCTGCTGCAAAAGCATCCCCCCATGCAATATATTACAGTTCAAGTGCTGATTACAAGGATATGCAAACGTGGCGGGAAGTTTTTTTGATAACCTCTATTGGTTACTCGTAGACCTCTTTTGCTCCTTAAGTCAACTCTCAGAGGCGTTCACTCTTCAATAACGTGAACAAAATAACTTAAATGTATTCCAAAAATCTCGGTTCACAAATAACTTCCACTCGAACTTGACGATGCAACCACAGCAAACGCTTGTACTGAAATATATACTACAATATTCTCTGCCACTATCCATTGGTATAAGAAACAAAAATAATCTCACTTAACTCACAATATATTCAGTCAATTATTGATAGGAATCTCAGTCCTAGTTAATCTTAACCATAGGTGGGCAAGTTAATGCAAAACGTTAGCTTCGTTAACCGCTAGTCCGTTAACAAACTTCACACCTCCGTTAACGTTAATCCGTTATTTTCAGCTTTAATTAACGGAAGTTAATAAAGTCCGTTAATCCGTTAACATTTTGCGTGTAATTTACATTTCGTTTTATTCACTCGCTTCTAGAACACGTATTGACGCTGTTGAGCTGATTGCAAGGAAATATTTATTGCTATGGTGGTCTTTTTGTGTTTTGAAAGTTACATTTTACAGTCTAATCTAATTTCAAGATAAAAATAAGTTCAAATGCACTAACGAAACTGCGATCGAAAAATCGTTGGAAATTGTGAACAGCGATAATCAATAGATCTATGAGGCTGCAGGTTATTATTTGCCACAAAAAAGAGCTCCTTTCTTTGCTTTCTTCTATAAAACTCGTGCTAATACGCAACAAGTGTCACCAGTGCAAACTGGTGTACCGATGCGATGAATGAATGGTGCGAGATATCAACGATAAAAATCTTAACGGAAATTAACAAAACTTAACGAAAGTTACTTTAGTCCGTTAACAGAACTTAACGGAAGTTAATTTAGTCCGTTAACATGAAAAAACTTTTTAACGGATTAACGAGTTAATGAAAAAGTTAGCTTCGTTGTTAACGAATTAACGATTAACGGACTTGTGCCCACCTATGATCTTAACGTAACTCAGTACCACATTAAGTATACTTCCAACAATAATAACTCAATAAACAGTTTCCCGTTGAAACTAAAACAACAAAATCTAGAATAACTAGAGGGAACTAGCTGAGGAGCAACTCCGGGGAACGACCAACGCTAAAATTTACAGATTTCAAAGAAACTAGCGCTTTAGCTTCAGAGTTCAAAAAATTGGCTTTGTAGGGTCCATCTAGGAAACTTCCGGCAAAATGGCACCCCAAAACTATATCAAATATTGTTTTCTCAAACATCTACTGATATACAAAAAAACTAGGTATCTTAAAACCATTCAAAAAATAGATTTTTGGGCGTCCATTTAGGTAGATGTTTCCTAGGGGTGGGTAACCCAGTATTATGTCAAAATATTTGTCTCTTTAATGTTAACCGATATTAAAAAAAAACTTGTACCCTAGGTTAAGCCGTTCAAAAAGTTGATTTTTGAGGATCCATTAGTGGATTCCCGAGCAATGTCAAAATAATATACATAGAAAACTACTGCCGAACTATATAGAAAACTACAGGCCATCCTGATTCTTCTCTGTGTCCAAAGTGCAGCCTAGAGAATGAAACACCAAATCATCATGAAGGGAATTGCAAGCTTTACCAAGATATTTGGGTTAAATATTTTGCGATCACCAAGACCACTGCACACAATGTGGTATCGAAATGTATCATTAACAAAGTGGCCACGTATTTAAAGAAAGTTGGAAGGCTTTCTGAGTTCGACCAGTAACCAAACAAAACTACAGTAACCTAGCAGCTACAGTTGCGATGGGCCCAAATGAGGCCTACGCAATGTGTAGGTGGACTTTACTTAACAGTAACAGATTCACTTGCACCCCTGCCCATTAATACCAACAATAATATTGTCAAAATATTTGTGAGCTAAATGTCAACTGATATAAAAAAAAACTGGCTCCATAGGTTAAGCCGTTCAAAAAATTCATTTTGGGGGTTCCATTCGGGGAGGGTGCTCCCAAATTTGTCAAAATATTTGTACGCTAAATATCTACTGATATCAAAAAAAGGCACCCTAGGCTAAGCCGTTCAAAAAAGTGATTTTTGAGAGATCCATTTGGGGGGGTTTCCGGGAGGAGGGGTGGTACCCCCAAACTATATCAAAATAATTGTCTGTTAAATATCTGCTGATATCACAAAAACTGGCACCCCATCGTAAGCTGTTCAAAAAAGTGATTTTTGGGGGTGCGTCAAAATAATTGTCTGTTATATATTTACTGATATCAAAAAACAAAACTGGCGTCCTAGTTTGAACCGTTAAAAATTTTTTTGGGAGGTCCATTAGGGCGGTACCCGGGGTTGGGAGGGGGGTAGGAGTGGTACTCCCTAACTATAACTATGTCAAAAATATCTATTAAATATGTATTGATAAAAAACAAAAATCTGGCAACCTTGATTAAGTCTTTAAAAAATTGATTTTTGGTTTGGTCCATTTGGGGGGTCCGGGGGATAGTAATTAGGGTCGGATTGACTTTGAATTTTGAATTTGAATCCGCTCATAAGTTATTGATGAATTTTAATTCGACTTTTGCAAAATCATTGAATTTGAATTTGAATTCAGGTTTTTGAAAAGTCAATAAATTTGGATCTAAATGTCTGAATTAAACATTTCATAGATTTGATTTTCTCAAATCAAAACGTACACTGTGAAAGTAACAATTTATAAACTGGTCAAAAAGACTCAGAATCAGATCAGATCAGAACACAACTAATCGTCGCTGAAGATACAAGCAACTTGAGTTGTTAGTTTATTGCGCACCTGTGATGCGTTAATACACGTCTGAGACTAGAGTTAGTTTGAATTTGAATTTAAAATTTTGAATTTGAATCCGCTTACGAGTTACTAATGAATTAGAATTTGAATTCAATTATTCTAAGCCAATAGCTTTGAATTTGATTTCAGGTTTTGCAAAGTCAATGAATTTGAATTTAAAAATTAAAAACAAAATGAATGGATCCAACCCTAGTGGACCCTAAACTATGTCATAATATTTGTCTCTTAAATATCTACTGATATCAAAAAACTCTGGGACCCAAGGTAACGCCGTTCATAAAATTGCTTTATGGGAGTCCACAGGGTAGTGGTGCCCCCAAACTATGTCAAAATATTTGTCTGTTAAATATCTGCTGATATGAAAAAGAACTAGTATCCTAAGTTAAGCCGTTCAAAAATCGTTTTTAGGACCCCATTTTGGGGGGCTCGCAGGAGAGTGGCCCCAAAAATTTGGGGACACGAAATTGCGATTGCAGCTCAACAACTTTGCACACAAATTACATTTCGATATTTTTTGGTTTAGAAGAAGAAGAGCAAACAAGATTTAGGTAAGAAGACATGCGATATACAGAGAGTGTCTACTAACAAGGACTATTTGCTGACCGGAAAATCTGTGGTGAAAGATGAAAATAGGTAGATGTCGTAGTATTGACTATTGCAATTCGAGTGTTGTAATAATCCTAAAAAGTGTTTTTGGTATTGATTTGCAATGAAAGTTTGGCATATTTATAAAATTTGTGTTTTATTATTCATCGCTGGATATTAAGACATATTTGGAAGATTTCATCAGAATTTCGAGACTTGGCAAATGCGTAGATTGAGGTGGCGGTCTGACCCTGAGTAAAAAAGATCTTTCACTGTCTCCACCCAAGTAGTCTTGTAAATTAATTGTAATTTCAAATCACATTTTTTGTTACTTATGCTGTATTGCGCCGAAGCGTGTAACGAGTTGCGGGACCCATCTTCGCGTCATTGCGCCTGCGAGCAACACAGCTCCTTTCGAAGAAATGTCGCAGCAGTAGCGAGCCGTTGGCAACACTGTATGCAATTTGATCGACCCGAGATTTGAACCAGAGTTTCCCACTCCAGAGACAAACGCGTTACAACTCGAACAACTGGCCAGTGATTTGTAAGTACAGTTATTTGATTTACAGAACGTTCAAACATCTTCTGGATTCTTCAGCTCGATTTGAACAATGGCCAGGACGACGTAACAATTGCGACCGGTTCAGCGGACATACACTTAAGGTCTGCCTGAAATTAAACCAATACAACTACAAGATGAGGACAGAAGGCTGCCCCAGTTAGCCAAACCAAAGGTTTACAGGGTTTCGTCGTTTATTACCCTTTACTCCTCCACTTGCGTGATAATTTTTTTGCGTTTTCGAAATAAATGAACTGGAAAGGTGAACAAAACATGCCCAAAAAACGAACATTTATAAGAGGGTATTTATTGACAGTAGCTTATCATTGAATATTATTCATTTTCCATTTTCCTGCTTTTGACCGTCCATACGGTCGTTCAGTTTGTTTCATAGCATATTCATTTTTCTGTAGCTGAAGTAGGGACTCATTACTCCCGACAGAAAAATTCGAAATGTTGACAGTATTGTGCGCAATGGTGTCTTTATTATTGCTGCTGAAATTATGTTCTTATTTTCCATATGCTTTTTATTTTCTTCCTGCGTAAAAAACTAAGAACTGCTTTCTGAAAAAATAAATGCTTTTGTAACTTTAACTGGGCCTTCAAACTCAAACGTACCAAAATAAGTACTTGTTGATAGCAATTTCATTATCAGTGAAGACACAAAAAAATTAGAAAACAAAAACATTAGAAATAATTTATATGAGAAATAATATGGACTGCATCGAATACCCACGAAGCAAATAATAATTTAGAAGCGTAAAAGTTCAGCCGAATAAATGCACGTTTTGAAAATCGGAAGATACGGGTTCAGTTTTGGGGTCGGTTAAATAGGACATTTCTTGTCAAGAAATTTAGTTTTGCAGGTATTTTGGCACCAAAATGGGCTTCAATTCATTCAATCAGAATAAATTACAATTAGAATAAAGATTTGACTTTTAATAATTTCAGCATATCTTTTACTGCAAGTTTAACCGACTAAATTACATTATTAGGTTCACCGTCGACATGATTGTAAGCCGCTATTTCAAATTCTCAGCAATCTCGCCAGCAAGAAAAATGGTAGAGCGTGTCCGTTCGGTTCTCCGTCAAGACAGCAGTCAAGCAGCTTTTCAAGAAAGGTGATTTCAGTTCTCATATTATCGATGACAATAAGAGTTTTAAGATACGTCAGCCATTTTTATTATAAACAGCAAGATGTGATATCGGAGTGGCATAATCAGGCCCGGCGCCAGGACAGCGTGACTGGGGGGGCAGAAATAAATTTTGGGGGTGCACGAGAAGTTTGTTTATGTGAATTCGAGAGGGGCACGGGAAATTTATCCCAGTCTGGATCAAACAAACAAGGTGAAGACCAAAGAATCAAAGGAATTTCCGGCCGAAATCGGAAATTCAAGCAGTTTTTCCGGCCGAAAACAGGTGATCTCCAAAAAAAAAAAAGAAAAAGGTCTTCAATGAAGTTGTGAGGGATTTATCGGCCGAAATCGGGAATTTAAGCGGTTTCTCCGACCGAAAACAGGTGATCTCCAAAAAAATAAAAAAATAAAGAAAAAGGTCTTCATCCCAACAATGTCATGAAATCCAGTTTTAGTCCACAAAATGTACAAAAATACCAGTGGCAGACACAAATTTGGGCCTCGATTTGCACTCCAGCAGCCCCGAACCTGGAAATTTCTTCGGGGCACAGTCCTCGCTTGGGGGGGCACAATTTTCGTTTGGGGGGCACGGCCCCGGTATGCCCCCCGTGGCGCCGGGTCTGGGCATAATGCCGGCTGCGTTGAAGTGCTGCCTTTGCAGCTTCAGTACTGCAATACCTAATATATTGGGACGGGGATTTGGTTCAAATTTGATCGTATTAGACCATAACCCTGAGATTGAATTGCCTATGTCATAGTGCTTTCTATTTCCATGTGCTATCAACATCAGTGAAATTGAACGAGAGGTAGTCTGCATAGAAAGAAAGTCTAACGGATGTCGACGTTAGCTGACGGCCAAAGTGTGCGCAATAGGCAAAGATCCCAAATTACGCTTAGCGGCCAGTCTGTAAACGGACCATATAAGAAGCGTACAAAACGCGAGTCCGTGTCTTTTCCAAACAAACCTACAAAAAAGCAGCGAAGAAAACATTGGAAATACATTGATTGTGTACTGCATAAATAGATCTATAAAATTACTCCACAATAACAAGTAAAATTTTTAAAAATCTTCACAAAGTTATAGAGATACGAGTAGATAAATTGACTTGTGAAGGTCAATGTGCAAAGAAGTGCTAAAAAAAGATATATTTTCGATCTCTTCAATGCAAAATGTAACGTATAAAAGTAGGTTGATGGTGCTGTCCCGCCTACGACATTTTTTTTGCGATAAGGTTCAAAAACTCCAAAACTTGCTTTGAGCTAAATATGCAATAAAAACTCGCAAATGAGGCGCGCGTGTAGTAGTTAAATTGGCAACAAAACTGCTTTAAGCTGTTTTTCACTTTTACGCAAAGTTTTGAGTTTGTAGAACCTTATTGCAAAATGAAAAATTGGGAAACTTGTTTGAGATACCAAATGAGTAAATTTCTGGTTAGTGATCGAAAGGTTGCTGACTCCCGGTTCGATTCCCGAACTAGCGATGCGTCGTTGTGTCTCAGGAACAGATTCTTCACGCTTATTCACCATTGGGGGCCAAGCGTCTACCCGTTGCGGTGGCCCAGCCTGACAAAAGACTTTCAAACAAAACCCCCAACAAAAGAGTGCTCTGAGTTTATGTGGTTAGACAGACGTAGAGTGCCTGGTTCATACGAACGAGCCAATGGGTAAATTTAGCCTAGTCTTTATTAGAGTTCGTTTTCCCCAATATTGAAATTGGGTATCTGAACTTTTTTGCAGTCCTTGTCGTGGGCAAAAATGTCGTAAGTAGGACATCACCATAAATTTTCAGCGTTATAACATTGATAAATTTGAAATTTTACGCCAGTATTATGCCTATACAACTTTGGCTGTGCCCATCGTCTCAAAGTTCGCCCTTCTCGGTGGTAGCTGCAACAGTGTGGTCGCAAGAGCACAGTTTCAACGACCACGACGTGTCTCTAAAAATTAACAACAATGTTAGTTTGTGAAGTCACAAACTCTTGCTAGTTATACAGTCGATAGGATATATATCAGCATTTTCACATGTCTACTTTTCAACCCGGGTTCTTGGTTCCGGCGCCAGTTTAATACTTAGTCACATTAAATATTGCTGAGTCATATCAACTATTTCTTAGTCATGCTAGAAAAAGAGCAAAATTACAAAAGAAGCGGCCAATCAAAGAGTTCAGCAATATTTCCAAAAAAAAAAACATTGCTGATGTACAAACTATTTTCTTGTAACTAATTTGGCATTTTTTGTTATGACTCAACAATAAGCAAGCTCTGGAATCAAAAACCGGCTTGAAAATACGGACAATAAAAAATGTTATATGATATGTCTCAAAGGACAGCACTTGGTAAAATTAAAAGAAACTATACAATTTGGTTTGAGAAAAGTCAGCAAATTTCTAGCGTTCGATAACGATGTTATTGATTTTCTTCAGAATATTATCTTGTTGAGGACATACTGGGCTACTGTCAACAATCTTCATGTTGAAACATCTGCTAGTTCAGCCACCTCAATATGTTGCGATAATGCAAGATAAATTTATCAAAAGACAGCTTACAAAGCAAAAGCGATTACGCTCCATTAATCTTACATTGGCCTAGCTTTACTCTAGAAAAAATTTCACTTTCGATCGTTTATAATAACTAGATGGGAGTTTGCCAGCAAACCTAGTGAACGACCGACGCATAGCTAATGCTGTGACGCTCAAAAGTACTTTTTGTCTATGGTAAAATCAGCAATTATTCAAAATATCTGATTATGGAATCTCCAGAAAAGTGGAGTCAAAATATTTGCCTGTTAAATATCTGCTGATATCATAAAACACTGGCACCCTAGCTTGAGCCGTTCAAAAAGTTGATTTTTTGGGGCCCCATTTTTGGGGGGTTCCCGGTGGAGTTGCCCCAAAAAATTTCGGGAGAAAAAATTGCATTTGCAGCTCAACAACTTTACGCAAAAATTTGATTTCAGTGTGTTGTGGTTTAGGAGAAGAAGAGCGTACAAAATTTAGGAAGAAAAAAAAGGAAAAAAAAAAGGAAAAAAAAGGAAAAAAAGGAAAAAAAAGAAATAAACCTCATCGCGGTCAAAAGTGGATTGGTTGGGATGAAAGGGTGTTTTGAGACATATAACCCTATGAAATATTTTTTGCCGTACTTCAGCCGTTTTTGACTGAGACCGCTTTTTCGCCGAACTTGCGGGGCGGTTTTCGGGTTCTAAAACCAAAGTCACGTGACCTATTGCCTCAAAATTTGGTACAAACCTACAACTCATTAATTTCAAACTGCTGTCAAAATTTCATGTAGCTAGATCAAACCGTTCTCGAGTTATAAGCAAAAGTTTAAAATTTCGCACTCGTTAGTTGGAAAATGGCCGAGTAAAAACAGATAAACACGCGACGCGAGTGTCGGTCGTTCCAATAATTAACCAAAGCATGTGTTGTATGGGAAATTAAAAAAATACAAAACTTGACAAAAATGCCAAAATACAAAAATCCAAACAGATTTACGACTTAATAATGCCCCGTACTTGCAGTGATGGGCACAGCGGCGGTATTAGCGCCGCTACTTTTTCAGTAGCGGTAGCGGCAGCGCCACTGCTTTTTTTCGTCACCAGCGAAAAGCGGCAGCGCCGCTGTTTTTTCAGTCAAAAAAGCAGCAGCACTTCAGCGCTGTTTTTTAAGCAAATTTTCTGCCGCTGCCGCTACAGCTAATAAACTTCTTCGAAGACTTTTTTCGATTTAAATTATTACGCGTTACCGTTTGAAGTCTTTACAATTTTTTTTTCTTTCTGCTCGTTGCTACTATATTATTTTAGTTTTAGAAGAACAAACAATGCTACCTTTTGAGAAAATTGCAAGCAACTGAAACTCCACATAGAACAAGAGCAATCATTTCTTTATGAAAGCAAGTAGTAAGTATTAATATGCTACTTGACAGTCGGTTTCTGACACTCCCTTCTTACTCGAACAGAAAATCCACATACACTCTAGGCAGTTGATTTTGATGCAGGTGTTCTTCGTTATTGTCAAGAGATACTGTTTGAAATCGGTTTTATTGAAGAAATGAGAACTACTTGTGGTAATAAAGTGGTGCCCCAAACCTTTTTCGACAATTCCGAATTCCTCTTATTCGCGAAAATACGTTTTAATCCGTTTGACTAATACCATAGGTGGGCAAATTAATGCAAAACGTTTGCTTTGTTAACCACTAGTCCGGTAACAAACTTCACACCTCCGTTAACGTTAATTCGTTATTTTCAGCTTTAATTAACGGAAGTTGATGAAGTCCGTTAATTTGTTAATATTTTGAGTGTAATTTACATATCTTTTTATTTACTCGCTTCTAGAACACGTATTGACGCTGCTGAGCTTATTGTAAGGAAATATTTATTGCTATGGTGGTCTTTTTGTGTTTTGGAAGTTACATTTTACAGTCTAATCTAATTTCAAGATATAAATAAGTTCAAATGCACTAACAAAGCTGCGATCGAAAAACCTTTGGAAATTGCGAACAGCGATAATTAATGAATCTATGAGGCTGCAGGTTATTATTTGCCACAAAAAAGAGCTCCTTTCTTCGCTTTCTTTGATAAAACTCGTGCTAATAAGCACCAAGTGTTACCAGCGCAAGCTGGTTTGTACCGGTACGATGAATGAATAGTGCTAGATGTTAACAATAAAAACCTTAACGGAAGTTAGCAGAACTTCACGGAAGTTAATTTAGTCCGTTAACATTAAAAAACTTTTTAACGGATTAACGAGTTAATGAAAAAGTTAGCTTCGTTATTAACGGATTAACGGACTTGTGCCCACCTATGACTAGTACTCAGGGGCGCCGAGAGCCGAACGTGGGCCCGGGGACAGCTCAAACATGGATGGGCACCCTCAAATTGGATGGGCCCCCTCTCGAGCTCAAATATGATGTGATGGGCCCTCGGTTTTGTGAAGTCAAAAACAGACGGAGATAATGCTGCTGTTTGGTCCCAAATATGATGTGATCTCAAAAAAAAAAAGGTCTTCACCGAAATTTCGACTGTTTTTCTGGCCGAAATCAAATGATCTCCAAAAAAAGGTCTACCCTTGTGATTTCGATGGCACTTTTATTACTTAATGTAATTTGGATGGGCCCCCTCTCGAGCTCATGGGCCCCCTAAACACCATGGGCCCCGGGGTCATTGTCCCCCCTGCCCCCCCCCCCCCCTTTCAGAGGCCCTGCTAGTACTATCGGCAACCCTGCTTTTCGCAATTTTGTAAAATCACAAAAGGCGTACTGCACTGTAGATCAGTACTGGTAGCGTAGGATTACAGATTCCAGTGACAATACCCAAGTTTTCAGATTTGGTGATAGCTTGGCTACTCACTGCTACTAGTTAATGATCGCGTTTCTTAGTTTGCAAGAATTTTTGCAAAATCATGTCTTTTTTAATGTCACAAAATTGCGAATGCAGGATTGAAAATGGTACGGAGTCAAACGAATTAAATCGTATTTTCGCAAATAAAGGAAATTGTGGAAAAAGGTTTGGGGCACCTCTTTGTTACCTTAAATAGTTCTCATTTCTTCCATACAACCGATTTCGAGCGGTATCTCTTTAACGAAAATGCGATAGTTACAGTTCGATAAATTGCTGTAAACTTTCAGCACGCCCGACGCCACGGGGGCATTTCGGGGCCGTGCCCCCTCCAAATCACTGCTTGTGCACCCCAAACAAGAATTGCGCCCCCCAAGCGAGGATTGAGCCCCAAAGAAAGTAACAGACTCGGTGCCACTGAAGGCCTGAGACTCCCAAGATGCTGGTTGTCACCCCAGAATTCGTGAGCAAGAACTGTTTTTTGCCGATTTTGTAATAAAGACCCTTTTTTTTGTAGTTTCACCCCGGAATTCGTGAAAATTCGCGCATTTTTTGAGATGAAGAGCTTTTTTTTGTCTTCACCCCAGAATTCGTGAATATCCGCGTATATTTCGAGATGAAGACCTTTTTTTTTGGTTCACACTCTCGGATTCGAAGTATTAAACTTTCTGTGCCCCCCCAAATTTGTTTATGCCCCCCCAGTCACGCTATCTTGGCGCCGGGCATGATTTGCAGATGACGGTTTTTTGCGATATTCCCAAAAAATGCTTGCATTGAGTAGGACAAATGATTTGTTGGCTATCTGGTCACAGACCACAGTATACTTCGCGCACTGCAAGAAGAACAGTAAATACATCAATGCATTGCAAAATAAATTTTTCTACAACAGTGAACAGTATTATTGAAACTTAAATTTATAGTGCGCTGAAAAAAAAATTTTGATAGATAATTTAGTTCTGGAGTTATACTCGTCGAAAAAATACGTGTAACGTGAATCGCGTTGTGAATCATTTACTTAACATGTATCTGTATAGCGGCGAGTAGCATGTTGCCTGCGCTATAGAATATGTCATTACTGCGAACGTATCTCCTCCGAGAACATACCCAGATAGAATTTATCTCGGATTTATCTAGGATCTTAAAAGGCTATCTCAGATTATCTTGGAATTATCTCGGGTGGCTGGTTTAAGGCAAACTAATTAAGAATCATCTAAGATATATCTACGTTTGTCTATATATAGATAAACTATCTTTGATTCATCTAAAAAATTTTTACGCACATTGGTGGATATTGGCACTGCCCCAAGTCATCTCAGAAACTCATGTGTATTATCAAAGTTTATTTTTATATTGGCGGGATATCTTTAAATTTTCTAAGTTTTAAAGCTAACATGTGTTCTAGATAAAATAAACCACTTTTTTAAAAAGACTTTTCGGCGATAATAAAAATGAATTTGTTGAAATTTGAAAACACAATAACCTTCATAAGCTTATCAAATCTTTTACAAAAATTTAAAACCTTTAAATTTAAAACCGCATCGCTTAAAACTCAATCAAAGTGATTTTGACAAAATAATTCTTAAATAAGCTTTTTATGATGCTCGAACGCAAGAGTGGAGTCTCATCTTTGTGTCTCTCCTACTTTCACCCTTTTCCCCCTTATTTTTCCAGTCAGATGACCTAGAATATCGTCCTTTGCTTCATTTTGAGTCGTCATGAGTGGAAAAAGGGGCAGTGTGGCGCCCCGGATTTTCCGTTGTCTCTTTTTATCAACGCTTTGCCGCTTTTTTTCCACTTTGCTCTTACGACCACGTTATTTCAGTTTCTACTTCGTGCGTTTTTAAACAATGCCTTTTTTGAGACGTTTTGCTGTTAGAAATAACCGACTTTCATCGCACGTGCCACGTGGTTGTTTTCCTTTTCTCTAGGAATCCACAATGCAACAAAAATTTTTTGTAGCAGTAAACAAGAAAGTTTGTGCTTTTGTGGAAAAAAGATCTATCCATAATCGGCACGCCCTGTGATACGGCTAGCATTTTGTGAGAAAAGTTTGGGGAACTTTTTTTTGTGTTTATTGTGACAAAAGTACGAGACCAACCAAACCTTCCACACTGCCAAGGCGATTACGTCCTATGCGTCCACAAGCGCAGTTGCACTTTGAAGGAGTATTGGAGTAAAAAAACAAACAAACCAAACAGATAAAATAATTAGTAAACTTCAATCTTTGGTCAATGTAACTTTTATTCCAGACCTGGCGCCCCGGGGGGGGGGGGGGGGGGGCATGCCGGGGCCGTGCCCCCCCAAATGACTGCTTGTGCCCCCACAAACGAAAATTTTTCCCCCCCAAGCGAGGACTGTGCCCGGAAGAAATTAACAGGTTCGGGGCTACTGGAGTGCAAATAGAAGCCCAAATTGGTGTTTGCCACTGTTATTTTCGTGCTTTTTGAGTACTGACACCGAATTTCATGACATTTTTGGGATGAAAACTTTTTTCTTTTTTTGTTTAGATCACCTGTTTTCGGCCGGAAAATCCGTTTGAATTTTTAGTCTTTACCTTGTTCATTTGATGCAGACTGGGATAAGTTTCTCGTGCCTCTGTGCCCCTCTCGAATTCACACAAATAAACTTCTCGTGCCCCCCCAAAATTTATTTCTGCCCCCCCAGTCACGCTATCCTGGCGCCGGCCTGTTTTATTCTTCTCTACAAATTCCCTATTTTAACGCCGAAAATTGGTTTTGTGTATTGCTGGTATCTTCCCTTGATGTCTTTCTGCATGACATTCTCATATTATAAAATTTAAGTTTATATGCACTATTCGCTGAGTCACCTCAGCCAAGAGAGAGCAAACGTACCTAGCGGTTTTTGAGTTAAACTACCACCAGGGGTGTATTTAGGTGGGGGCATTGGGCCATGGCCTCCCATTAGGGTTGCCAGGACAGTATGATTAGCATAGAATAGAATGCAAAATTGCGGCATGCCCCCTCTTTGTAACTTGGGCCACTATGCTTGGGCCAGACCCGGCGTAACGGGGGGGCATGCCGGGGCCGTGCCCCCCTAACTGACTGCTTGTGCCCCCACAAACGAAAATTTTGCCCCCCCAAGCGAGGACTGTGCCCCGAAGAAATTAACAGGCTCGGGGCTACTGAAGCGCAAATCGAGATCCAAATTAGTGTTTTTGGTGGACTGACACCAGATTTTGCGACGTTTTTGGGATAAATTTATGGAATTTGCGATTTCGGCAGGAAAATCCCTTGCAATTTCGGTGAAGACCTTTTTTTTTTTATTTGGAGATCACCTGTTTTCGGCCGGAAAAACCGCTTGAATTTGCGATTTCGGCCGGAAAATCCTTAGACTTTTTGCTCCTCACCTGGTTCATTTCATTCAGACTCGGATGAATTTCTCGTGCCCCCGTGCCCCTCTCGAATTCACACAAATAAACTTCTCGTGCCCCCCCAAAATTTATTTTTGCGCCCCCAGTCACGCTATCCTGGCGCCGGGCCTGGCTTGGGCAGAAGGTTTGAGAATACAAACGGTAGGCGAAGACCTTTTTTACTGGTCTTCACCTAATTTTGGGCCAAAAACCGGACTAAAGTTGAGTGAAGACCTTTCTTTTTTTTGGTCTTCACCTGACTTTCGTCAGGAAAAACAGACTGATTGTGGGGGTAAAAATTTGATTTTGAACTTTCTTGATCTCAGATTTTCTGAATCTCCGGGCAACTCCTTTCGAAAATCCTGCATACGCTACTGGCTACCACCTGCTATCTGCTTGCGCATGGTCTACCACTTAAAGGTGGGGAATTCCCTCAAGGGCTTTTCTCTGCGGCACAACAACTAAACTTGCTGACTTGGGTTTGTTCACCACACACTACCCTCAATTTTGAGCTTGAAGCAGAGAAGCTGTGAATTATAACTTTCTGTAGTCTTTAGTTTGGCCCGACTCGGTATCGAAACCGTGACTTTAACCCCAAAGGTTGATGATATCCACTCGGCCGTCTAACTTTAGACTCTTCCTAAACTAATGAAGAGTCTATGTTCTGACTGAGCTGTGAATGACCACTATTCTTCTCTGCAACCAATGAACTTCTTTGGTCTACCTACCTACCTATTTACCATCGCCTGCCCGGTCTGTTTCACTCGTAAATCCGCTGAACTTTCTTTTAGTTTTGCATTTTGGTAAATTTTTCATAAATTTATTGTCATTGTCATTGTCTACTTCGGTTTTCAATCGCAATAATTTGAGTTTACTTGAGAGTCATCCTTTTTGTCCCGTAAAATATTTTGGTCACGCTTGATTAGTGCTTTTTGAAAATTAATTGCCTCTTCAAAAATTAACTTGGCTGTGTGGTTGCCAAATCGTCTGGACTCTGGATGGGGTTTGCACTAGGGTTGGATTGAATTTGAATTTGGATTTGAATCCGTTCACGAATTATTGATGAATTTGAATTTGAATTTAAATTCGACTTTTGCAAAATTAATGAACTTGAATTTGAATTTTGATTTTTCAAAGTCAATTATTTGAATTTGAATTTAGTTTTTTCACAGTCAATGAATTTGAATTTGAATTTAAAAATTAAAAACAAAATGAATGGATCCAACCAGTGCCGTCGCTAAAAGGGGCAAAGGGGGCCGTACCCCTCTAACGGCCGCTTGTGCCTCCGTTTTGGTTGACTTAAAATACTGCTTTTGAAACATCACGCAACGACAAGACAACAGACAGTCAGACAATGATGGAAAAAGGAATAATTACGTTTAAACATAATTCTCCTCTTTTGTTTTTTTGATTCTTTGAGACATTGCTGGCAGCCAACTGCAGTACATTAATCTGACTTTACGGATGTGTCGCGGAATTGCGAAAGAGACATGTAAGCATGCAGAATTGTTACGGGTACTTCGTAAGTGATCATGACATGAAACAATGCGTGAAAACTTTTTTTCGCAGACCAGCTGTTTTGATTTTTAGAGCTCACTCAACATTTTGAGGTCACAGTCAGTGGTGCAACTTAGGTGACGGGGCTTAAACCCCATTTGCAAAGTCACTTAGAAAATTTAATCTCAAAATACGAGCGTTTAAACGTATATTAGACTTGATCAAAAGTAACGAGGGGTTGAGGTGCAAAGCAATTCAATGCTTTGAAATGACTTTTAAATTTTAGAAATTTAGTTATTCATATCGCTTCTAAAAGTGTGAAGTATGATTTTAAAATGGCGTTAAAATTGCGTTTTTTTTGCTTCAAAATTGCCCAGCGGCCTGGGGCACCGCCTTCAGGCCCCATACACATTTACTTAGTATTTAGTATCTATGTCTGTCTGTGAAACGCTTGAGTTGCATAAGTTTGTTCAGCTTGGGGGCTAATTTAGGCAGTTTTTGTACAAAAAAAAAATTTGGTTCACGTCTCTTAGCAAAATCCTAGTTGTACGTCTGGTAGCATTCACTGCTGTGGATAGATTTTTCTAGCGATTAATGGCCGCCGACGAAACAAGCTAAGAAACGCGGCCGGCCTTATTTTAAAATTGCGCAAAATTATAGCCGTACAAGATCTGAAGATCAGTTTTTGTACGCAAATTTTAGTGCCTCCCCCACTTTTGGCTAGTGCTCTTTCATTTCGTTTGCTCTGGCGACGGTACTGGATCCAACTCTGGATTCAAGCAACTTGAGTTGTTGGTATATTACGCACCTGCGATCAGGGCCTCAGAGAGAAAATTTTTCAGGGGGTGCGAAGGTCGATACCGGGCCCCCAAATCTTATTGGGCCCCCAAGCTTTATTGGGGCCCATGGAGTTAAATCGTTTTTTGTCGGATGAGTGTAGATCCTCATTTAAAAGTGAGGGGATAACGATATTCGCATACAGTTAGGACCTACGAAAAACACAACTAGACATAAAATTGGTTTAAATCCAGCAAGGGGGTCTGGGGGGGCGCTGTGAGCTCCCCCAGTGGGGTCCGGGGCGGAGCCCTGGAAGCTTCAGCACTTTTTATGTTTCTCGAGGGTAAAGTACAGCATTTGATCAACATCCCAGCACCAAACTTGCTTAAATTGACAAGTAGAAAACGTGATATACATGAGAGTAAGTATGTGCAATGGGGGATGATGACATTGACACAATATGATACAATATAACGACTTTAATACTGCAAATCCAAATATTTTACTGATAAAAGCTTTAAGAAGTCATCTGCAATCATGGACTTCACAAACCCAAATACCTATTAAATTCATACAGACAGAGTGAGTTACTTAATGATGGTAGTATAGTACGTCAACTTCGACTCCGCTCTCTGAGGTTAAAATGCTTTTGAAAGTCTGGAAATGTGGGCCCTCGTACATTGTTATACCGTAGAAATTAATTAAGGCTTTCAAGTCAGAGAAATGCAACAAAACGTTAATTTCGGTGCAAGTGTATGGCTTTTGATACATTTTCCTTTTTTTTTAATCAAATCGGCCACTATTGGATGCCCTAAAGGCTGTGTAGCAAAAACAGCAACCAATTACCAGTAGTGAATAGGCTGACCGATATTTTTGGTGTAGGTAAGTTTGATTACGGTGTTATGGTGCCATACCAAAACTTAACGCGGAAACCTGAACTCTTCCGGGCCCCTTGAGCCCGGGCCCGGGTACGATGTACCCCCTGAACCCCCTCTCGCAGGCCCTGACTGCGATGCGCTAGTACACATCTGCGATTGCGAGACTGCGACTTGTTGGATGCAAATTGCAAAATCCTCTTTGAATCTTGGATGTAAATAGTGGGGGTTGGATTGAATTTGAATCCGCTCACAAGTTATTGATGAATTTGAATTTGAATTCGACTTTTGCTGATCCTAGTATGTCTGCACAAGCGGGTGTGGGGATTCTCACAAGCCCCCGTTTGTCAGACTGTGTGTCAGATTGGATTCCTTTGGGATCACGGGTCTGTATGTTGAAGCTTAAGGTATTGGATCGGTCATTGTGCCTATTGCAGGTATATGCCCCCAATGCCACGAGTGAATATCAGACTTTTGTGGAAGAAGTGTTGAAACTGAGCTCGCGCGGGTTTGGCGACGTCGCGGTCCACACTCGTTTTAACAGGAATTGATTTTAATGAGGAAAATTTTGAAATACGCGCCTTTCGATGGTGGCGGTTTCTGCACAAGCAAAAACACAATTAAACATCACGCAAAACAAAAACTTGACAAATAACTCAGTTAATAGCACACACAACTAGATTGACGCCATTAGCCTACGACAATACTTTGAAATAATCGGTCTGCAATCCATCAGCCAGGGCTACTTTACTACGATAACACACATACAAATATAGCAGTCAAAACTTACCAAAAAAATCCTTGCCAAACCGGGAATCTTCGATTAAACATATAGCTCGCCACTTGAGCTCAAGAAAATCTCGTAACCAGCCCAGTGCTGGCCTGCCTAACAAATATAGGCCTTCTAAGCTTAGATTCTGCAGCACAGAATATAATAAGTACAAGCTTATGATATGCACAAGAGGCCTAACTATGCCTGCCAACACGTACGCTAACCTAACCCCTAATACCCGTTTCGCCTAACCTGACTAACTAGCCTAGCCCAGAAATGCTCTCACGTGCACAACGAACTGGTACAAGCATGCCAAGCATCAGGCATACCAAGCGACAGGCATTGTGACGTCACAGACACAACAACAGAGGACGTTCATTCAGACAAACAGCAGCAGACAAACTAACCACAGGCAAACAATATTTACAAGTCTTCGGGGGAAATCGACATCCTCCCCCCAAGAATGCAACGAAGTTTCATTCTTCATAACATCGAACAGAGGTGGAGTCGAGGACACAAGGCTCGAGGCCAAGGCCAAGGACACAAAAAAAATCCGAGGCCAAGGCCAAGGCCAAGGACAGCCTTTCCGAGGACAGACACTCTCGAGGCCAAGGACAGGAATGCTCGAGGCCAAGGCCAAGGACCAAGGACACAAAGCGCAAGTGCTCTCCAAAAAAAAAAAAAAAAGGTCTTCACAAAAATTTTTCGGCGATCTCCAAAAAAAAAAAAAAAAAAAAAAGGTCTTCACAAAAATTTTTCAAGCGATCTCCACGAAAAAACGCTTTCCAAAAAATTTTTCAACCGCTCCACAAAATTTTAACTTTCCGAAAAATAGTGCTGTCCTCGAGCCGAGGACAGGCCAATTTTCGAGGACTTGAGGCCTCGAGGCCAAGGCCAAGGCCAAGGACTTGACCTTCGAGGCCAAGGCCAAGGCCAAGGACTTCATAATCTGTCCTCGAGGACGTCCTCGAGGCCAAGGACGTCCTCGAGGACTCCACCTCTGACATCGAAGATTTCCTTCACGTCGAGCCATGGAAATGAAAATCTGCACACAAAAAAACAAAGGTTGGAAAGGCTTTTACAATTATACTTACCTCTATATCGGCAGTTGTGCGCCTTATCATCGGAGCCTGCAAAAGAAACGAAAAGGTTAAGACGTTCGACCTTTATATACAGTACAGTTACCCGTCTGGCTTTCTGTCTTAGATGTCCGGAGAAACAGCTTTGTCATCGGATCCTTCAGCAGTTGCATTTGTGTCATCCATTTCTACGGCATGACTCGCTTTTACTATCACACAGAGTTTTGTTATTGGTCGTTTGATTAATCCCGATTTTGTTCGCACTTCGGCAACTCGAACTATTCCGTCCTTGTCTGGGTAAGTATGAACAACTCGTCCTAATGGCCATTCACCTCTTGGAGTATCAGAATCAACAATCAACACGACGTCTTCTACTTTGATGTTCTCACGACGTTCTTGCCACTTTCTTCTGGTAAAGAGTGTACGGGGATATTCCAATACCCATCGACGCTAAAACTCGTCAGCTACAAACTGAACTAAACGATAACGTTGGCGTGCATAAACATCGGGTTTATCAGTTAGCTTGATTGGGGGTCCAATGGTTGGGTTAATACGTAGCAAGTGGTTGGGAGTGAGGGGCAAATCGGACTTGGAATCTACAACTACATCAGTTAAAGGTCGAGAGTTGACCATTGCTTCAACCTCGAGCAGAATTGTGTGCAAAGCATCATCATCGAGTGGTTTTCCAGGAAGTATTGCTTTGAAGACTTGCTTTACAACTCCAACCATCCTTTCCCAGACGCCACCCATGTGACTTGCACCTGGGGGGTTGAAGGACCATTCTATGCCTTTGAGTCGCAAGTGGTCATAAATTTGCTCTTTGTTCCAAACATTCATATAGTTCCGCATGACTCTTTCAGCGCCCACGAAGTTAGAACCGTTGTCGGAATAAAGATGCTGAATGTTGCCTCGTCGTGCTATAAAGCGGCGCAGCGCGTTCAAGAACGAGGATGTGGTGAGGTCTGGAGCAACTTCCAAGTGGATAGCACGAGTAGTCATACAAGTCATGATACACCCATAACGCTTTAGCTCACTTCTTCGCTGTCTAATCACTATCGGACCAAAGTAGTCTACTCCAGTATGTGTAAATGGTGCTTCATTCAGCTGAAGCCTAGCTGGCGGCAAATCTGACATTATCTGAGTTTCTGGCTTAGCATTGGCTCTTTTACATGGTAGGCACTTGTTGACAACTGCTTTGACTGCAGCTGTAGGGCTTATGACCCAGTATCTTTGCATCAGACAGTTTAAGGTTGCATTTAGTCCTTGGTGTCCAACTCGACAAACGTGACAGTCTTGAATGATTAGTTGGGTCAGGTGGTGATCTCGTGGCAATATGGCTGGATGTTTTGCCTCGAAGGATATCTTGGCATTTGCTAGCCTGCCTCCTACTCTCATCACCCCGGAAATCAAAACGGGGTTGAGCGACAGCAAATTGGGCAATTTGGGCAGTTTTACCAGTTTCTTCCTTCCACTTAACTTCGAAACCCATTCCGGAAAGCTGGAAAGCTGAACATACTTTACCAAAGCGATCTCGGCTTGCTCCAGCTCAGTTGTGGTTATGGGTTGATTGCTGATGGACGAGTCGCTTCCCCTTGCACGGCTTTGCAAATATTGCTTGAAACGCAAAATCCAAGCAGTAGCTAAGAGCAACTTATTCAACGAAGAAAAATGACTAATTAGCAGATCGGTCGAAGCTGCTTCGTCAGACGTTTTTACTACCGTAGTCATCACTTTAGTTTTCGGCAAATCAAACTCCGTATACACACACTCTGTCAATGGTGGCTGGTGGAGTGTGTTCGGCCAGTCCTCGGGAGCTTTTCTCAAAAATCCAGGGCCATCAAACCAAATTGGTGAATCAATAAGCTTGTTTGCAGTGCAGCCTCTAGAGGCGTAATCGGCTGGATTGAGTTCAGAAGGCACATGACGCCAATCGTGAATGCTTGTTAAACGCTCTATTAGCGAAAGTCGGTTGCGAGAGAATACGGGAAATTTTTTACTTTCAGCTCGGAGGCTAAACAGCACAACAGACGAATCACTCCAGTACATACATGGACAATCGTGAAGCTCTAATTCTCGCTTCACAAATTCAGCAAGCTTAACGGCATCAAGGGCTGCCTCGAGCTCTAAACGAGGAATCGTATTTACTCCTGATCCACACAGACGAGACCTTGCAGCCACGATTCTGCATTCGTAGTTTCCATCAACATCTTCCGACCGTAGATAACATACAGCCCCTCGGGCATAACTCGAGGCATCAGCAAACACGTGCAGCTGAGTTCCAATCAGTTTTCTATCAGGGCTCAAACAACGAGAAATTCTCAACTTGTTTAATTCAACTAAGTCTTTCTTCCATCTTTGCCAACGAGCAGCGTCTGTCGAAGGAATTGGATCATCCCAATTAACACCTTGCTGACATACACTACGGAATATCAGTCGAGCCTCCAAAATAACTGGCGTGACCAAACCCAAAGGGTCAAACACAGAACTTGAGACAGATAGAAGTCCTCTCCGAGTTGGCGGTTTGTCAGGAACAATCACGTGATATCCAAACCAGTCACCGGTGACGGACCAAACCATTCCAAGTACTCGTTCACTGGCTTCATCCCCCAAATCAAATTTAGCTGGGGAGCCAGCTCTTTCTGCAGCATCAATGCTGTTAATGATGTGCTCACTCGTAGAAACCCATTTTGTCAAGTGGAAACCACCCTGAGACAACATTTCGCTTAACTCCTTCACCAAACGAATTCCAGCTTGGTATTCATCCACGCTGATCAGACAGTCATCAACATAGAAGTTGTTGCGAACAACAGCAGCAACATCCGGGCTGTACTGATTTCCAAACTGTTTCGCGGTCTGCAGAAGAGCAAAACTAGCGCAGCTGGGTGAAGACTTCGCTCCGAATAAGTGGACCTTCATCCTGTGGGGGACTGCTTGAAGATCAGTGTTCCCATCTGGATACCAAAGGAATCGCAGAGAATCGCAATCTTCAAGGGTGCAGCGAACTTGGTAAAACATCTTCTTTATATCTGAGACAATGGCAATTTTTCCCTTGCGGAAACGAAGCAGCACACCCATCAGCGAATTCATGAAGTTTGGGCCTTTCAGTAAATTGTCGTTGAGGGATGTTCCATTGCTGAAGGCTGCACAGTCGTAAACAATTCTTACTTTACCAGGCTTGTTGGGGTTCAGGACCGGATGATGTGATATGTACCACACGCGACCACTCTGATTCCGCTCTGTTTCAGGAACAATCTCAGCGTATCCGTCATTTAGGAGCAACTGCATTTCTTTGCAGTACATTGCTTTTAATTCAGGGTTACGCTCCAATCAACGTTTAACTCCAGCTAAGCGCTTCTCCGCCATAGGCAAACTCGTGGGCAAAACCTTTGCGGGATTCTTCCACGGTAGAGGAAGCACGTAGTGGCCTTCCTTGTGTGCAATAGACCTTTTCATAAAGTCATATGCCACAACGTCTTCTGCTGAATAGCGCAGGCCAAATTCTTGCACTTCTTGATGAGTCTTCAACCATGCCATAAGGTTTTCGACGTCTGAACAATCTAACCCATTCTTAAGCGGATAAATGTCGCCATCACCAGTGATTAATGCATTACTCATGGCACTAACGCAATCTGGGACTCGTGAGTAATTCAGCAGAAAACTTGGGCAACGATCAGGAGTTGTATTTGTGCGAGTTGCTTGAGTTGGGCCCTTTAATATCCACCCCAACGGAGTTTTCACAGCCTGTGGACCAACTTCTACAGAAGGATCAAATCGTGTCTCCAACGGAAAATGAGCAAGACAGTTGTCGTTTCCAATCAGTAATGTTACCGTGGCGTCCTCAATATGCGGCAGTGAGACTCCGCGTAGATGCTCGTAATCATCCAAATTGTCTAGTGTGTTACGGCTGGCGGGACTCACAGGAATATGATCAATTTTCAATACATTGGTCAAACTAAACTCCTCATTGGAATCCAGAGATTTGACTATGAGAGAAAAGGATTCAGTCTTCAAAGGTTTGGGTTGATCAGTGGTCAAAGTTTCGACGTAAGTCTCAACTGTCTTTCCTTGATGGCTGCTCAAGCCAAGACGATCAGTCAGCCGAGATTCACAAAATGAAACAGATGATCCATTATCCAGCAATGCATAAGTCAATATTTCAGCGTCACCAAAGCTTACACGGACGGGGACGATATCCAAACATACCTTAGGCCTTTCGATGCTTCCCTCATCACTACATGAAGCCACATTTCCCAGTGCCGACATTGCGACTCCACCTGGATCAACATGCAACAGTGTATGATGGGAGTTGCTTTTGCAAGATTCAACAGTGCAGACAGTTCTGCTGCGGCAATCCTTTATCGGATGCCCTGGGCGCAGGCATCGATAACATAGTTGCTTGTCACGGACCACAGCTCTCTTTTCGGAGTAGGATTTTCGGAGAAACTCATCACAGTTACTCAACTTATGCTGCTGACCACAACAATAGCAGCTAAGCGATCCAGCCTCCTTCTGTGGCTTTTCTTCGACCTTTTTCACACTTGTATGATTTGCTTGATCAGTCGCTTGGGGAGATCTTTTAATGGGCGTTGTAGTTGCAAAAGTGTGAGCCTTCTTTTGCTTTATCAAATGACCGTCGCTTTTGGTCGATCGCGCAGGAAATATTGCTTTAAAGTATGTTGAATTTGCTTCTACAGATTCATTGATAACAAATTCGGCAAAATCTTCAAACCCCGCTAAGGAACCAGTCTTGGTTTCTATCTCTAGTGCTACTGAAATCCACCTACGACGCAGCTCAACAGGTAGCTTTTCCACTAATGTTGCAATAAATCCGACTGTATTCAACGTGGAGAATTCCGGTGACTTCTCCAAAGCTGAGAGGCATCTTTTCATCAAGGTCGCCATTTTCTCAAGACCATCAGCATCATATTGATTAATCTTGGGAAGGTCCAACAAGAGCTGTTCGCAATGACGGCCAATTACATGAGGTTGTCCATAACGGTCACGTAACTCATTCCACACTCTGCGGTAGCATTCCTGCTTGTTGCCTCCAATGGCATGGTGCTTTATCTTCTCATGCACTTTCTTGCTGCAATGCTGCAACAAATATTCAAGTTTAAGGTCATCACTCCTTAAACGATCAGCAATATGCACCTTGAACCTGCTCACAAATGCTCCATAGTCAAGTGGATCTCCATCAAAGTGTTCGATGGTAGGTTTTGGCAAAAAGCGCTCGCCAATTTCGTCACAGGATGTACCATTTGGTGTTGCGTCGACAATCTTTGAAAAATGAGGTGACTGTCGGTATGGCGAAGTATCAGCACATCTTTGGTAACCATAACTGTTAGTTCCTTTTCCATGACGTCCGTGCTCTGGTTCAAACTGTGGTTCTTCAGCAGTGGCGGCAGGTTGAGATTTCTCTTGTACCTTCATTCCTCTAGCCGGCTCAATTTCAGACTGGTAACGGAGGCCAGCTTTGTACAAATCCGTCTTCTTTGAGGTAAATCGTCTTTCCCGCACTTTGCAAAGGTCTGCAGATTGACTAAAGAAACTCATCTTTTCGCAATCTCTATGTGCTACACTTGCAATCGATTCGGTTTCCCAAGCTTCAAGCTCTGCTTCGGCCATCTCCAGCTGACGCTCCTTCTCTCGAATTTGTTCCTTTTGCCTTTCGCCTTCTTGACGGAGTGCTAACTGTGCCAGGCGAACTTTTACTCTAGTTGATCGAATACGAGAACTACGAGATGATGAAGTTGAAGACGTCTTTCCTGAAATAGACTTCACACCACCCAACAGCTCATCACAATCATCCACCAAAGCATTAATATCACTCGCACCAACATTAGAGTTACAGGTCACTCCGACAAGCGGACCCACAGCAGTATCAGTATCACCATTACACACAGGCACCTCTGGCATACCAACACTAGAGAGCCAGTCCTCCACCTTCCGACCAAATCTACCCTTCCCTTCAATCACATCGATCTTGTGTGACGTGCTGCCAGGCATAGTTTCATCATCACGAATGAAACAACACAGCGACATTAACTCATCAAAGTTATTATTAATTAGTTTTAGCTTGTTTTGTACAGAACGCACATTTTCAGGGTCACTCATTAAAGCCACAGTTTTTACATATTCTGCTTTAAGAGCATGCAATCCAGATATGATCTTATCGGTAAGGACACAATGGTGACTCAAGGATTTATCGGTACCTTTAGGCAAAGACATCTATAAGCCTACACTACACACAATACAAAAGAGAATAGTCAAAAAATTCAAGATGTACTTAGTAACGCGCAGAATAGCCTGCTAAATTCGGACAGTAAATGACGTTCAAGAAATAGTTCGCTCTAAATTTATCTTAACCAAGAATACCAAAGTTCGATTTCCAGAATTGCTGGCCTACAGATAGACCAACAGCGAAATAAAATTGTTCACAGTCTATTACCAAAAAAATCCGTGTCCGACTCACGTATAGGCTACGGGTTTGTCACTTCCACTTCGTAAAACTTCCAATTTCAAAGCGACTAATGATTCCAGATAACAAATCCAATAATGTGTAATCCAAAATGTGTAATCCAAGATGTATTCCAGGTAACTAATCCAAAATGTAAAAACCAGAATTCAAACTTCGAACGACTTTCTTCGGGATGGATTTTTTTGAAACGAGGGATTTTTTTGAAACGATGTTGAAACTGAGCTCGCGCGGGTTTGGCGACGTCGCGGTCCACACTCGTTTTAACAGGAATTGATTTTAATGAGGAAAATTTTGAAATACGCGCCTTTCGATGGTGGCGGTTTCTGCACAAGCAAAAACACAATTAAACATCACGCAAAACAAAAACTTGACAAATAACTCAGTTAATAGCACACACAACTAGATTGACGCCATTAGCCTACGACAATACTTTGAAATAATCGGTCTGCAATCCATCAGCCAGGGCTACTTTACTACGATAACACACATACAAATATAGCAGTCAAAACTTACCAAAAAAATCCTTGCCAAACCGGGAATCTTCGATTAAACATATAGCTCGCCACTTGAGCTCAAGAAAAACTCGTAACCAGCCCAGTGCTGGCCTGCCTAACAAATATAGGCCTTCTAAGCTTAGATTCTGCAGCACAGAATATAATAAGTACAAGCTTATGATATGCACAAGAGGCCTAACTGTGCCTGCCATCACGTACACTAACCTAACCCCTAATACCCGTTTCGCCTAACCTGACTAACTAGCCTAGCCCAGAAATGCTCTCACGTGCACAACGAACTGGTACAAGCATGCCAAGCATCAGGCATACCAAGCGACAGGCATTGTGACGTCACAGACACAACAACAGAGGACGTTCATTCAGACAAACAGCAGCAGACAAACTAACCACAGGCAAACAATATTTACAAGTCTTCGGGGGAAATCGACAAGAAGTAAATGATGCTCTTCTACGAGTATCAGCTACTGAATCTACAGTCCTTATGGGGGATTTTAACGCACATGTTGGAACAGACACAGATACGTGGAAGGGTGTGATCGGAAAACATGGAGTCACTGGACTAAACGAGAACGGAAGGTATTTATTGCAGCTCTGTTGTAGCAACGGACTCCGCATCATGAATACCTTTTTCCAGCACAGAGAGGTTCACAAGTATACATGGTATCGACCTAGTATGGATCAAAAATCTTTGATAGATTTTTGCATAGTTTCGTCAGATTTGTTTTCTGATGTGCTGGACGTTCGAGTGAAGCGAGGTGCTGAATTGTCAACTGATCACCATCTGGTAGTATGTTCCTTACGACTTTCGAAACCTTGGCCCAACAAGAGATCCAACAGGTCGTCTGTGACTTACCGGATCAAATGGGAGGCTTTGGAGGACAAAGAAGTAAGGAAATAGTTTGCATCCAGTATATCATCTAAGTTCAGACAACTTCCTGATGTATCCGAGGACATTGAGAGGGAATGGCTGCTGTTCAGATCAGCAATCATTTCATCAGCTGCTGAAAGTTGTGGGCGAAAACGGCTTAGAATGGCGGGCGATAGTGAGAAAAGAACGCCTTGGTGGAACCAAGAGGTTAAAGAAACTATTCGAGCAAAGAAAGATGCGTTCAAGGCCTGGCTACAGGACAGATCGTCATCTGATTTGCAATCCCGGTACACTGAGGCGCGAAAAGCGGCAACTTCGGCAGTAAAGAAATCCAAGGAGAAGTCATGGGAAGAGTTTGGTCGTCGGTTGGATTCCAACTATTTTTCGGCAAACAAAGTATTTTGGCAGACCATCCGCCGTTTACGTGGCAAAAGATCGAGTATCACGTACTCCATCAAGGATTCTGACGGTAACATTCTAACAGATGAGAATGAAATCCTTTCACGATGGAGAGAATACTTTGAAGATCTTTTAAATCCTGTAAAGGCATCGACTCGTGACACACACGAAGTGACACATCTAGGGGAGGACGAAGTTTTCACTGCAGCAGAAGTGGCAACGGCAATTAAAGGGATAAAATCTGGAAAAGCTGCTGGTGAAGATGAAATTAGACCCGAGATGTTGAAAGCGCTGACTGGAGAAGAAATTCTCTGGTTAACGCGAGTGTGTCAAGTTGCGTGGAAGTTCGGCAAAACTCCCAGAGATTGGCAAACAGGTGTGATTATTCCGATATTCAAGAAAGGAGATTGCAAGCAATGTACGAACTACAGAGAAATATCACTCCTTAGTTTGCCAGGGAAAGTATATGCCAAATGCCTTGAAAGGAAATGCCGAGAAATAGTGGAATCAAAACTGGAAGATGGTCAGTGCGGCTTTCGTCCGGGTCGCAGCACCACGGACCAAATCTTCACTCTGAAGCAAATCTTCGAGAAATCTTGGGAGTATGGCAAAGATCTCTTTGCATGCTTTGTCGATCTTGAAAAAGCATATGACCGAGTTCCTCGGGATAAACTTTGGAAGGTTTTGCAGGAGTATGGCGTTGATGGTCAATTGTTACGTGCTATTAAGTCATTCTACTGCCGACCGGAGGTTTGTGTTCGGGTAAATGGCAAGCAATCAAAGCCGTTCCATGTGGGCGTTGGACTCCGGCAAGGGTGCGTTTTGTCACCTCTTCTTTTCATTGTTTACATGAATTGGATCGACAAATACAGCCAAGCTGATGAGTGTGCCACGATTGGAAATTGCAAAATAAGTCGTCTGCTATTTGCTGCTGATTTGGTTCTGCTTTCTTCCACAGAATCTGGCCTCCAGCGCGCATTAAATAGCTTTGCAGATGCATGCAACACCGCCGGAATGAAAATAAGCACGGCCAAAACTGAGGTACTTCATCTTTCAAGAAACCCTTCTCAGTGCGTATTACAAGTGAATGGATCGACACTGAAGCAGGTAGAGAAGTTCACGTATCTTGGGGTTGCATTTACGAGTGACGGAAGGCAAGACGAAGAACTGGATACCCGAATAGGCAAGGCTAGTGCAGTAATGCGAGCTTTGCACTACTCGGTTGTCATGAAACGAGAATTGTCGAAAAAGGCAAAGCTCTCAATTTTCGAAGCAGTTTTTGTCTCCATTCTCACTTATGGTCATGAATGTCTTAGTCTTAGGTCATGAATGTCTTAGAGTCTTAGGTAATGACCGAAAGAATGCGATCACAAGTGCAAGCGTCCGAAATGAGGTTTTTACGAAGAATCGAAGGAGTTACACTGTTTAACAAGGTGCGTAGCTCTGAAATTCGAAAATCTCTTAACATCGAGCCGTTACTTCTCCGAATTGAAAGATCTCAGCTTAGATGGTTTGGCCATGTAAGCAGAATGCCTCAGGAAAGACTCCCCAAACAAGCTTTACATGCCAAAGCAAGTGGGAGAAGACCAGTCGAACGATCTAGAACTAGACGGACCGATTACATTGAGGATCTTAGATGGAATCGCTTGGGACTTCGCCCAAGTGAAATGATGGAGGTGATGGAAGACCGTGAGGTGTGGCGGCTCAATCTTGAGCTACTGCCCCCGCAACCCTCACGGAAAAGCGGGCAATGAAGAAAGAAGAAGAAGAATTCGACTTTTGCAAAGTCAATGAATTTGAATTTGAATTTTGATTTTTCAAAGTCAATGAATTTGAATTTGAATTTAGTTTTTTCACAGTCAATGAATTTGAATTTGAATTTAATTTTTTCAAAGTCAATGAATTTGAATTTGAATTTAAAAATTAAAGAAAAAATGAATGGATCCAACCCTGGTTTGCAATATCACCATTTAACGTTGCCTTTACGTTTTGTTGAATTAGGGATGCAAGTAACTGGGTAAGAGAAATTAAATTTCATTATTCTTCAGTCGTTGGCGAGTTTTGTTCTAAGAATCGCAATATATCTTGCAATAGCAACAGGTAATGTTAGCCTAGTTCTGTACGGTATTTACTGCAGACTGAGTGTGTACGGTACCGTAACTGTAAAACACCTAGAGCAAGATGTATACAGGTATACCTGATACGGTAGGCTATTTGTTTTTTAATCGCCAAAATGTGTGCCCTATAACGTGCACTAGTTAAAAACAAACGCAGAAATTAGAATCAAGACCATAATTTGTCAAAAAGTTGTTTTGGAAACGAAGTGACTTTGCGAATGGAACATTTGCGATATTTTTTTTCCTCGTGAATGGAGCCATTGCCTTTTTCATACATTTGGGTTAAATAGGACATTTTGTCATCACGTTGCTGCAAGCAGCGTGGTGTGGTGGTTATAGGGCTCAGCTTCCAACCATCGCATCCGGGTTCGATTCGCGCAGAAAGTGCGAAAATGTGGAATGGAAGATTACGTAGCGTAAGTGCTAGATCGGCAAAGCAAATGCACGAAAGAATCTTAGCTTTGCTTCAAAATCTTGCATTATAGTTAGGGTTGGGGCAGCGATGCCAGCCTGAGAGATAGCAATTACGTGCAGCAGCTTTTCACAGCGCATGATCCATTCCCGAGGAAAAAAAATACAGTGAGTGTTCCATTCGCCAAGTCACTTCCATTGGAAAATGAAAATTCTGTAATTTCTGCTAAACTGTATAGTAATGTAAATCTGAAATTAAAGGTTTCTCGCGCCAATTTTGCTACAATGAAGAAGAGAATAGATAAGAATTGCAAGAATGGTAGAAAAAGCGTTGCAAAAGTCATGCTGCCTAAATAGCCTACAAGTATAATAGATACCTTATGTCATTAGGTGTCAGTCATATTGCAATGACTGACTACATGCTCCACTAGGCTATATGAATGCATGATGCACTTCATTACATGCATGATATATTTCAAGAATTGTGTTGAAGCATAAATTTTGCATTGCAGAAATAAAGCTTATGGAAGTTTGAAGCTTTTTTTACCAACCTGTAGTTGGCTGTAGAAATCCATGTGTGCTGGTGCTTTCATTGTCAAAATCAACAACCTCAGACCTCAGCAATGACATTAAAATTATTCCACTCAACAAAAAATTTAGGAAATGGTGAATGTCCGCATGCCTTATTAAAACTCATTACGTAATTACAGATTAGTCAGTTAGTTGAGATTCTTCATTTTTGTTCTGTTATCATACTAAAGTGTAGATTTTTGAAATAGCATTACAGTAGTGGAGGCTATTTTTGAAATGTGAAATTGAAACATTTAAGCATTAGACAAATTAGTTTTTTGCTACTAACGTTTGGCTTTTTACACATATTACATTTGTAACACAGTAAATTATAATTTTTAATCTGCGATTATTGTCAAGTCAAAACAGTAGGATGTCGTTTAGTATTAGCCGTCAGCTTTTTTACGGAAGCTCTGTGACCCGTGCATTAGGGTGGTCCTTATTTCAAAATTTTGGAAAACTATACGGGAACCGGGTTAAATTTGTTCGTTTTCGATAAAAAACTGTATATGCAAAATATCTCGGAACAAAATTAAAGTTTAGAGGTTGCACATGAACAACTAAAATTTGAGATTATTCATATGCTACTAATTATACATCACGAGACGAGAAACCTCCTATCAGAACTGTTCTAACAGATGCAACGTAACACTCTCAATCAAAGAATCGAAATTGTATCAAATATCAACACAAATCCAAGTATAAACCAAAAAATCATCAACGTAATGAAACCACATTTAACGCAAATCGGTTGATCACTGTGGCGTAAAATGCCACTTTGCATCTAGGACAGTGCTAAAAATTTTAGCAGTATTTTCACAACGTTTGACGGACACGAAGCAGCGCATTAGCAGAGTTTGATTAATATGCTCAGCCTCCACAGCTAATGCTTACAATGTTTTGTACCAGCCGCGGCCCCGCACCATCGACCCTGGTTACGGCCCCTGGCTGGTGTAACCCTAGTAGGATAGCTTGGGCTCGCGCCCGCCACAGAGCATCCGTTGCGAGGAGGGGGAGACGTGGGTGGTGTACTGAACTCTTTTACTGATTTTGTTTAGTTTCCACCTCACCTGACAAACCCATTAGGGGGAAACAGCCTGTAGGGGGTTTTTTATATTTCTAATTTTTGAATGAACTTCCTCTACCGTTAACTGGGGGCCCATGTCCATTGAGCACTTTAGAAACTGGGTAGGGGTAGATAGTGCACAAGTCTTCTCCTGTAGTTGGAAGTTGTTTGTTTCACTAAGTTTGACTGGAATCATTTAAGTTGCCAAGTAATAAGCTTAATTACTGGACAAATTTCAAACCTCGTGCACTACAAAACAATATCGTGTTACTCGGATTATCGGATACTGATTCAACTCGTTAAAATACTTAGCGAATCTTTAAGGCTTCCACAAGTAACAAAAAGATGACCTGAGAGATTTCTTTGATGAGGACAGTACTAATGCTCTGATCCATAGACCCTCATCACAAAGATACCAAAATTTTCTTCTAGCTTAAAAAGGAATGTTAGAGAATAGAATCAATGAAAACAGTGGATATAAGAGTGGCAACTGGCAAGTCTAAAATAATAAACTAAGCGAAGAATTTGAAAGATCGTTTTTAGAAATTAAAAAAATAATAGTGCGCAAATATTCTGAACATATTCTATTTTTGCAAAAAAGTTTCGATTAATAACTTGAACCACTTTCAATCTTATTCAAATCTATTCTCACAAGTCGATCACCTGCCTATCATCACCTCTGGCATCTGCATAAAACATTTGCTCGAGATTGCCCCAATTTCTAATGGGATCAGTTAGTCTCAACCAAATGGCATCGTTTGAGCATTAGAAGAATGGGAATAAGCTGAGAAAGTTTTTGCTACAGAGTAATATGTTTTTTGACATGAATGTCTCAAACACTAAAAGTAAGAATCTGGTGCTTGCATCTCCATAACAGCAAAACTTGAACAAAACCAGAAATTGGCTAGGGGCGCCAGAACTGATTATGGCGCTCCCAACTTACGCTTGCCATAATCAGTTTATCATACGCCAGAACTGCATGGTAGACTGATTGTGGCAAGCATAGATTGAAGCATCATTTCTTGTATCTGCACTAAATTTGCCGAAATGTAGAAAAAATCTTGAACCTGCAAAAAAATGTGGCAAAATCACATTAACAAGAGAACTGGGGCAACCGTAATGAAAAAATTCTCTGGTTAGCTATGGTACATGTTTAAGAAACTATATAGTGGCTTAGGTTTTTTGAACCAGAGGTGCATGATGACATGAAGTCACGAATGGTTGCCGCTCTTTACGACGATGAAAACTTTACCAAGCGTGCCATTAAGAAACAATAACTGGAAAAAGTGGTTTGCTGATTAAACGCAATTAATTGGATTTTTCCAAAAAATGAAAATGGATCAAAAATTTTTTTCAATTGACTTTGATTCTGGGAGTGAATTATAAGGCTCATTGATAGCAGTCAGAAACTTGGTTAAAAGAATCCAAGTCACGCATGCAATTGCCGAGCGTGGTGTGGCAGTGGCACTTGTATAGGAATACGTCTAGCTAATTGAAAATGGTGATAAAGATCAACTTCAGTTCCACATGCATTTCGCCTCAAAGTGCACCATAGGCATGGTTTTTGCTAAGTGAGAATAAAGGCAGGACACTACTTACTAGGCAACATACAGTAATTTGGGATGCACCCATATTATTACTGCTTTTGAACAGCCAACACTCTGCAAACAGCGAAGCCCTTATCGTCGCTAAATTGGGTATTTATGAAAAACTTTACTGTCTTTGTGCAACCTCTAAATGTTTTTCTATCTCGGAGATTTTTCGCACACGACGGTTTTAGCCAAAAAGGAACACATTTACTTCGGTTCCCATGATAATTTTTATTCTTTAATTTTTGCTATGTGTTTAAGGACCACCCTACCGTGCATGACTGTATGAGTGTGCGCATGCTATTTCTTTTCTCATGTGTGCACACATTAGGATTAGGGCTAGATTTGGGAAAACTTAGATCAGCGAGAAAGAAAAAGCGCTCATACACTAGTCGCAAAGCTATACCGAAAAAAAGCATCTGGCTTATACTTAACGACACCCATACCGTCCAAGTCAAAACAGTCAGTAATTGTTTGTGATTGTCTGTGGAATATTTGTATTTTATTTGCTAGGTTGGTTACCTTGTCAGTTGTACCCATCCACTATTCTCAAACAGTAATTGTTAGAGCAAAAAGTTTAATCTTGTGTCTGCCCTTTTGTTGATATTTATTTTTAAAACTTTAATAGGATATGCATTGTTGGTTGATTATATTTACTTCACAGCTTCAAGGTTATATAGCCTACCCCTACACTTATACATTAAACCTTTACTAATTGATTGGCTCAAATGTGATCTTGATAATAATGTGCCCCAACATTTTTAAATGATAACTGACTCCTAAATTGCAATGTTCATATGGTAATACACAGAGGTGGGCACTTGCGCCGCAATTATCTTATATGACGCAGCTATTTTACTTGCGATATAGCGCTTGTGCCGCAATTATTTTTAGATGATTGCGCTAACACTTGGGCTACAAGTATTTCAGCAATTTTGAGTGCAATCACGCAAGCGAAATTCAAATATGATTGGGAATGATTGTTTTTCAATCAAAAGTAATTAAAGTTTAGAGAAACATTGACAAGGTACATATAGGCGTAGCCAGGATTTTTGATCAGGGGGTAGTGCCAAACTGCAAATCACACGCAATGATGTCATGAAAGATTTTTGAATAGAGGATCTTTTTACAGGACAAAGATATTGTAGAATGGAGGATCAGAAGCCAGGCCTGGGTTGGCATGTAACCTGGATTTTGGTGAAGGGGAAAGACCTGAACCAAAAGTTAAAATAAATAAACAAATAAATCAACTGAGGTACAACTCGGTGAACTTAACAAGAATAGAGAAATGAGGGTGGCTGGGAAGTAAGCTCACTTTCATCGATTCTCCAGCCACCTACATATGTGTTAAAGGAGGCGGCCTGCAGTCCTAATCGAACTCTGGTTGCAGTATTGCTTATGCAATAATCCGAGTGCAATTCTGCTTGGCTATGTTGCTGACAAAGGTAAGAAGGTTTCCAAAATTGTGTAAATTGGTAGATGTGGTGAGCAAGCTAGTTTAACCCGAACTTAGCACAGTTAGGGGTCTGGGGGCCAGCCGCTGGGCAATTTTTCGTAATTTTTTTTTTTTTTTGGAAAAAAATAGCTATTTTAATGCCATTTGGATCATATTTTGCAGGTTTTTAGTGGCATTTGAAATAACTAAATTTTTGGCTTTGAAATTTAACATTTGAAAGCCAATTAAAAAAAGTTAGTTGGTTAGTCTTCTCTTTACTTAAAGATCAAGTCATGTTTAAAATTACATGTTTAAAATCTTGAATTTGGGGATAAATTTTGTAAGTAACTTGGCCCAGGTGGGTGAAGCAAGGTACGTTGCCGGGTACATAGTCTGACTTTTATTACCATAACTCAAAAACAAGAAACAACAAAAACTATTAATTACAACTTTTTTTCTTATCTGGGAAAACTTGAAAGTTATTGCGAACAGGAGAAATAGCATCAATAGCTCTTATAATTAATACTTAGATGGTGCAATTTTCTAAAACAAAAAACTTGTCAATTTATTTAGCGTGCTCTATTTGTCAGAAAGTGATGATGCTAATTGCTCCAGCACCACAAAATATGTATCGAAGCTCGTAAAGGATTTCCTTGACGAGCCATTAGAAAAAAACAGTGACTTCGAATTCGTTCGCTTATCACCACGTGAAGACTTTATTTTAATAGAATTTTTTAACACCTGGATTCCTTTAAGAATGTGTGTTAAGAGTTTTTTCATCAGGTGTAAAGACGTTCTTTGCCCAAAAGGGTTAAGCGATGCACATTTTCCAAAGCTTGTATTTTTGAAGGGAATCAATAATTTTTTTTTACTTGTTTTGTAGCATGAATACTTTGTTTTGAATGTTAGTATCATACCGTAGCCTAGCGCAGTTTAAGCAGTGATAGTCAATTAGAATTATGCTTTTCGAAACGTCACACTTGCGGTTGCACTTGTGGCACAATTATTTTTTTTTGGCTTGCGGAAATGCTTGCGCGCGCTAAATTTTTCGAGTAGTTGCACGTGCGCTAGCGGTGGGTGCAACTTTTATGACTTGTGCTGCCCACTTCTGGTAATACAACCATTTCATTATAGATTTAATCTATAGTCTTTAACGTTTTAGTTGTGAAAAAATGAAAAAAATCGTTTGCGTTTGATTTAATGTGAAAGGCAAAATCACCACCGATATCATTTGTCGATCTTGGATGGTTCACAGCAGGCTTTGGTATTGGCCTCCTGGATGCATGCCAAAAGATGAGGTAGAAAACATGGTGAAGTTACAAAAACCACCATAAAAATTCGAATGGAAAAGTATGAGTGCACAATCCTTTGTGAATCTAGAAGGTTTACTGTGAAGGATTTTTGCATAAAAGTGTTTGTTATGCCACTATCAATGAATGGAAGAGTTATCTTACATTTTGTTGCTGGTCGAGTGAAACAGGTTATAAGGTGTCTACAGAGGTTTAAGTATATAGTTTTTATTTTGTGTGAAAAAAGAAACCAAGAGCCTTTGTTGGCTTGCAACTACCACAAATTTGATTGTATGATGTCACAATTGCTATCACTCTTGAATCTGCATTTCTACAGTTGGATATATGAAATTTTATCCCAAAAATCAAGGCAAGCTTCTTAAATTTATGTTGGCAATGAAATGTAGATTGAGTATAAGTTACAAAATTAATATCACAAAAAGTTTCGACCTTCTTGATTACCACCATGCATAAATGTTGTTTCTTAAATTTTAACATATTGTTTTGCAGATTCATTGGACAGATGTTTCAACAAAGCATATATAAATTCAAATGCTACTTTAACCACTTTAGTTGAAGAGTTGGACATAATATCTCCAATAAGAACTAATGACGCTGTAATGGAATTCAATGATATTCCCCCGCTCAATAGAGCTGATAGCTCCGGTTTCGAAGCACCCATTTGACAGTAAGTAAGCTTTTGATTGCGTTTTAGAATATCCTAGTATACTAGTATTGATTTGATTTTCAAACTTGGAAGTTAAAAAATATTGAGAGCAATGGCCGCATTTTTTATCATTCGCATCATATCTGCAGTTTTATAGTATTGTCTTGCACCAATTGCAAAAATTTTGTACAAAAATCTTACTCATAGTCTCGTATCAACGCTCGTTCAGCACTAGCAGAAAATAAACAGTGGTGAAATCTTGACGTTAAATTGTTAACGGAGCTGTGTTATGTCATTATCCCTCGCACACTGCTGAAAAATTCGTTTCTTTCTAACTTTTAATCGCATTTCTGGTGCGTCAAAGCTAAGCTTTAAATGATTTATTCTTACGTGAAAGATCGAATGCAGCAACTTATAACTTCAAAAAATGATTACGGTGTTAATGTTAAAAAAGGCATGCATTGCACATACTTGTTTCGGAATATGTACAATACAACTTGCAATAAAAAAAATACTGCAGTAGTTTACTTACACATGACGCTTTTTTGTTCCTTTCAACGTCGTTACATTAGTGTTACAATGCAAAATATTTACTGTTGTGCATATTTTAGGCTTCTATCTGTACATGTGAGGCTACTGCAAGACCTCCTACCTATTCTGGAAAAAGTTGTACGAGGGATACCATTGCCAAGATACTGGATAATATTGAATCAAATTTAGACATAATCTTGGATAAGAGGAAGGATTATGCAGACAATTTGGACTTTATGGCTCAGCTGGAAGTCATTCTTACCCCAGCAAAAATAGAGGAAGAATTGGAACAAAACCTTGCTGTCATCAAGGTGTGTGATTATAGCACTGGTAGTGTCAAATGATTATATGGTACAAAGAACTGCAAAGTGGTTAATTTGTTCACCGCTCAGTATTTGGTTGTTACTCTGTTTAGTAGCGAAGGTCCTACAGTAAAAGCCTATACTTTGATGCATGTATTGTATTCGGCGGTTGAAAAGAATCTTCCATCGAACTCTCTGCTGTAGTTTTCAAAAACTATAACAATCTTTCAAGCAAAATCAGCTGAAGTTCGTCGGTCTTTTGACCTCTATTTAGGTTTTTGATTTGTAACAGCATACTCCACCTGGTTTTGTAACAGCAAACTTCAAGAGAATGGACCGTGACTTTTAGCGTGGACGTTTAAGTGCCGCCGATTAGGCGCCGGGATTTTTAAGCTCCGCCGACTAGCGCCGGGATTTTTAGCACCGCCGAGTAGGCGCCGGGATTTTTTGGCGTGCCATAGTTGAAAAAAATTTATTTTCAAAACAAAATTTTCAAAAACTTTTTTTTCCAAGAAAAGTTTTTCTCCAAAAAAAATTTTTTGGGGGGTTTATTTTTTGGGTCATTAGCATTATTTTTATTTTCAAAAACTTTTTTTTCTTTCAAAACAAAGGTTTTTCCAAAAAAAGGTTTTTCAAACAAAAAAAATTTTTTTTTCAAACAAAAAATTTGTTTTTAGAAAAAAGATTTTGTTTTGAAAAAAGTTTCTATGGCAACAAATTCGTAAATTAAGGTCGATTTTTAAATCAAGGTCAATTTGTTCTATGACAACAAATTTGTAAATTGAGGTCGATTTTGTTCCGTTGTTTGTGTCTGGACTTGGGAGAACAGTAGGGTGTTATATTGGCTAATATTTTTGGAATCTCATTTTTTTATTTTTCTGTTCGTTGCCTGCAGGCATGGTGTTCCGTTAATACTTGTAGTATAAACATGTGTTACGAATTAGGCTTTATTTGTGTTGCATTGTGATGGTATGTATTTTTTTAGGAGTTCTTCGAAAAACGATGCACCGGAATGCGAGTACGAGTGCTGTTGTTGATGCCATTCAACGGGCATTAAACGGTGTCAAGAATTTGGAAGAAGGCCGACGCAAAATATGACATTATTGTAATGTCTTTGATACCATCATGTTCTGAAACGTTGAAACTGACAAACAATTGTAGTCGTTTTATTTAATTCATTGTTTCCCAGCAAAATCCTCTTTGGGTTTCGATTAGTTCTTCTAGACTTTCGCTTTCCTTCAGTATTGGGCTCACAGTGCGAATCTTACGTCACTTCACCGCTTTAAATCTCCTTGCACTATTCCTTTTTAGATGTAATTTGCTTTAGAGGAAAAGAAAAATCCTTTCACACTTTGGTGACTATTTTTTACCTGACATACAAACCAGAATACTCTAATAATCATGGATTACGTTTTGCACATACTCTTATGCGTTTCTGAAAGTTTTTGCTGCTACAGTATATGCGTGCTATCGATTTTGTGTTGCTTGCTAAAAATCCGTTAAGCTGAGATATTAATCATTGTGAAGCATCTTCTCACAGGACGCAACAACGCCGCTTGAGTTTGAGTTTAAACATAATTTTGTGATCATGCGTAGTATCAAGTATGGATGTTTAGAATTGCCATAATATGGTGTTGTTATTATTACTTATTTTTTGATGGAAATAAAACGTTCTTAAGCTTTTTAACATCTATCTTCTCTATAGTTTTGATCGATTAGCAAAATTTCGTCCTGATGGCATTTGGTCTGCACTGAATCTGCAATCATGTACCGTGTTCTATACTTCTATTATAACTTTTAAAAGTAAAAGATTGATGAGTCTAAGTTACATAGGTACGGCCTATGTTACTCAATGCAAATTATAGTCTATGGCTATAACTGCATGTACCGCTTTCTAGCACATAGTTCATTTTTCACTTAAGATTTCCCTAGGAGTTTCGGCAAATGGGCGACTAAGACGGCAAAAGCAATTTAAAATTTTACTAAGTTTATGGAAGATATATACTAGGCTTTCGCAAATAATCTTAGTTGATTCTGTCTTATAGCGCTAGATATCTCAGAGATAATCGGCGATAAATCCAATACTTTGCTGCATGTTTTATGTAAGATTTTTCTCAAAACATATACGTTTTACAAGGTCGAAGGTAATTTTTTTATCTGGGTAATCTAAAATTTTACTAAGTTTATGTCATATATATACTAGGCTTTCGCAGATAATCTTACAGTAGATGATTCTGTCTTATGACGCTAGATATTACAGAGATAATCAGCGATAAATCCAATACTTTTCTGCAATGTTTACGCAAGATTTTTCTCAAAACATGTGATACGCCTTACAAGGTCGAAGATAATTTTTTTATCTGGGTAAACACCGGTTCTTAACCGCTCGATCTTCTTTTTTATCAAAGTTGGATGACATCACCGCAGGGGTGTTAATCACCTACCATTTCTACAAATTTCCTAGAAATGTTTGTAACTCGGTCGATTGATAAATTTTCCTGTCATATCTCTACACAAGGAATTATTTTAGTGGTTGAGAGCCGAGCGTGTGATAAAAACATTGACTACTTCAGAGCTATAAGAGCCGGGACAGAAGTGCACAGAAGCTGAATACTGTATGCCATCGTGTTAAAACCTTACCTTATTTAATTGATTTAAACTATTTGTTATTGCCTTTTATTTTTTACTTCCTATTGTAACTTCCAAGGGTAACTTCTTAAAGCACTTTCTAAACCGCTGGTTTGACCAACCAGCGTTTTGAAATGCTTGTTTTTTTGGAAGGAGCATGCCAACAACCAGGCGCGTAGCCAGAAATTCGCAATGGGGGGAGCTGTTTCGGGGGTCTGGGGGCGAAGCCCCCAGCCGCCGGAGGCCAACGAGGGTCTGGGGGCGAAGCTCCCAGCTGCCGGAGGCTGGGGGTTTGGGGGCAAAACCCCCAGCCGCCGGAGGCACGGGGGTCTGGGGGCGGAGCCCCCAGCGATCGAAAATTTTGCATTTTTTGCAAAAATAACTTCATTTTAGGGCTATTTTGATTAAAAAATAATGCTTTTAAAACGTGGCTTAGAAATTGGCAGTGCAAACAAGATTAAACTGCTGGCATAAATGGGCTATTTGGGAGGTGGCTAATGGTAAAATGTAGTTCTCTTGTTTAGATGCTGGTAAATTATAAAATCGAATACTTCAATAAAACTCACACGGAGTAATCTATTTCGTATACAGTTTATAGAGAAAAATAATTGGGGGGGACTAATGAAAAGAGATTTGAGAGAAATGATTGGTAATTAACCAATACTGAATAGCCCCCCTATTCTTTAGTTTATAGAATATTTGTTGATGACACCCATGTTCAGCATTTTTACACTTGCGATCAAATTTGATTGCTTATTTCTTACCATTTATCAAAGGTTTCATTTATTTTTTGGTTTTATTTTTGCCAAATTAGCCCCCCCCCCCTGTACATATGTTTCAAAAGATATTTTAAATCACTATCTAGTCCACTCCAGTGCATAAAACATTCTCAAAGTGCTAAAAATGTAGTGTTTTTCCCATTCTGCTTTTTGGTCGACATGTCAATTGGGGGCTATAGCCCCCCCGCCCCCCCTAGCTACGCTACTGGCTAAAAACGTGGTATTTTCCTAATTCTGCATTTTGGTCGGCAGTTCATTAGCTCCCCCTAAATAAACGTTTCAAACTATGCTTTAAAGCATTTTTTAGTCTAATCCAGTGCAAAAGACAGTCTTAAAAATGCTAAAAACGTGGTATTTTCCCTATTCTGCATTTTGGTCGGCAGTCTATTAGCCCCCCCCCCCCTAAATAAACATTTCAAACTATGCTTTAAAGCATTTTTTAGTCTGATCCAGTGCAAAAGAGAGTCTTAGAAGTGCTAAAAACTTGGTATTTTTCTTATTCTGCATTTTGGTCGGCAGGCCAATGGGGGGGGGGCTATAGCCCCCCCCCCGCCCCCCCTGGCTACGCTACTGCCAACAACCAACTGAATTGTGATTTGCTTATTTATTTACCGTTTAAGCCTGCTTGCTGATGCCGATTGTAACCTGTACCAATGCTTTAAAAGCAGAGGTGGAGTCGAGGACACAAGGCTCGAGGCCAAGGCCAAGGACACAAAAAAAATCCGAGGCCAAGGCCAAGGACAGCCTTTCCGAGGACAGACACTCTCGAGGCCAAGGACAGGAATGCTCGAGGCCAAGGTCAAGGACCAAGGACACAAGCGCAAGTGCTCTCCAAAAAAAAGAAAAAAACACAAAAATTTTTCAGGCGATCTCCAAAAAAAAAAAAAAGGTCTTCACAAAAATTTTTCAGGCATCTCCACAAAAAAACGTTTTCCAAAAAATTTTTCAACCGCTCCACGAAATTTTAACAATTCAAAAAATAGTGCTGTCCTCGAGCCGAGGACAGGCCAATTTTCGAGGACTTGAGGCCTCGAGGCCAAGGACTTCAAAATGTGTCCTCGAGGACTCTACCTCTGTTTAAAAGCTTGAATTCTAACTTTCGCTGATAAAATTGAAATGTTACTATTTGGTACCGTATTTGAATGCCATCGTTCTTTTTGCTAGATATTTTTCTAAAGTAGCGGCAGCGACAAGCGGCAACGGCCGCTGTTTTGTATGCAAGTAGCGGCAGCGGCGCTACTTTTTTATTTAAGTAGCGACAAGCGACAGCGCCGCTCCTTTTTTTGCCAAATAGCGGCAGCGGCAGCGCTGCTCTGCTTACTTACGTTCAGCATTAAAAAACCGCGTGAAGTCTCCACCGAGTGTGGTGAACAGATGGGCAGGTGGCAGCTTGACTCAAGATTGCGAGGTCTTTTCGCTAATTTTTGGCCAAGGGCAACAAGATGACATTACGTCACGAACATCTTACTTTTTGTCGGGTACATGGCGGCCTCGGACTCCATGCGCATAGATGTCCTCCAGCGGCATCACAAACTTCTGTTGTGGTTCGTTCCAGGGCGTCCACTGACAGTTCCATTTTGGACACTGTGCTTCACAGCAGCGGTACCTACAAAGTTCGAAGTGTGTAAGAATTGCTTAAGATCCATGATCATTTCTTTATCTTCGTCATTTAGCCTATTTTAACATGATAAAAGTCGCTAAAAGCACTGTTTTGACTCTTTTGAGCTTTGTGAAGTTACGCATTATTCACAACGCAACATATTATGTAGTCCTACGATGTTAAGTATTGATATTTCTGTAATTAAAAATAGAAGTGCATTGCTGTTGCAAAAATGACGGGAAATTGAAAAATACCTTAATTTTCCTAAAATCCTCAGAACAAGAACTTAGATCTTACCAGAGGCGAACGTGCGAGCTCCCTTTTACTGGGGCGAAAGCTCCCCAAGTCGGGAAAAATCCATTGTTGGGGCAGTGAAATTCGTATTCGTCGGCATTCTGAAAAATAAAAATTATGACCTTTTGTTCACCAAAAAGCATTTGCTTCAAGTTGTAGCTTAATTTGAAACAAATGTTTTTATGGTGAACAAAAATTCTCTGTATTTGTTAAACAAGTTTGAGTTTAGAGAATGACGCAGGCCTTCAATTGAAAAGGGTGATGAAAGCTGTATCTCATTCTTTCCATCATTTGAAAATTTAACCAAAAAGCTAAAAAGCTATTATCTTATCCCGGCACTACTTGGTTAAGGAAGGCATTCTAGGTGCTCAAACTTCACTACCAATTGACTGCTAACGTATAAGTCGCATAAGTGGGCAAGTTAATGCAAAACGTTAGCTTCGTTAACCACAAGTCCGTTAACAAACTTCACACCTCCTTTAACGTTAATCCGTTATTTTCAGCTTTAATTAACGGAAGTTAATAAAGTCCGTTAATCCGTTAACATTTGCGTGTAATTTACATTTCGTTTTATTCACTCGCTTCTAGAACACGTATTGACGCTGTTGAGCTGATTGTAAGGAAATATTTATTGCTATGGTGGTCTTTTTGTGTTTTGAAAGTTACATTTTACAGTCTAATCTAATTTCAAGATAAAAACAAGTTCAAATGCACAACGAAGCTGCAAGATATTAACGATAAAAACCTTAACGGAAGTTAACAGAACTTAACGGAAGTTACTTTAGTCCGTTAACTGCACTTAGCGGAAGTTAATTTAGTCCGTTAACATGAAAAAACTTTTTAACGGATTAACGAGTTAGTGAAAAAGTTAGCTAAGTTTGAATCTCCGTAATAACACAAAACATCGAAAAATCTAATCAAAGCTTCTAACAAACGGAATTGAACCAAAAACTTTTATGCTATGCGGTATATGATGACTTGCTAGCAGAGATGACAAGAGTATTAAGTGTTTACGAAAAATAAAATACATCCGGTTGAGTACCTCAGGGTTTCCAGGTAGAACCACGCATGTATCTTCGTGGAATGGCAACTTAATAGGTTCACAGGTTTGAGTAAAGACCCGGGTTTCTGTCTCGGCGTTCCATTCACTTATAGACTGAAAGAAATAAGGATATTTATTTTATTGCGTCATATCAAACACTGATAAACTTGAATTTAACAAAATTATTTGACAATGAACAATTTTTGACACGTAATGATATTTACTTAGTTTCACTTCAAATCATAGTAGCGTGCAAACTAATCGCTAAGCTGTTGATACAGACAAAAACAAAGCTAACTTAGAATCGTTATCATGTTCCTACATACATAAATTAAAACAAAAGCAAATTATTTATCGTTGGACATTGTGGAAAGAGACAAGAAATTACGAATTTGATGCCAAACATCGGCCACGAAGTCAACTTTCAGACTGGCACTTCATTAAGCGAAGTATTTGTAAATGTAAGTTCAAGGCAGTTCTTTTAAAAATTAAAAGTGTAACAAACATTTGAGATGTGAAGTGAAGCCAAAATGCTCATCGAAGAAAGGTCAAGCTCATTAATTTTAAATCTTTAACGTTGGCCGTAACCACTGAGCAAAACCAGTAAATTTTGAAAAATGCTAGGCATCCTGAACTTTAGTTGATCAACATAGAGATTTTGGATCATTAACGTACCACATTTAATCAAACAACATCACAAACACTTTCCACATATGATAGAGCATTGTTTCATTGAAAGCTTAAGAGAGGCGTAAAGCTTGGCTATTAAAATTTTCAGCTTGCAATAATTAATCATTTTGAATTATTGTTTGATTGGCTGTTGAATGATTCATTTTTATCTTCCTGTTCTATCCTTTGAACGAATCCGCACCCGGTTATAGGAGTTGCTGATTGCCCATTTTTCCAACCGTGTGGTTTTTGACTTAATCCTTCTTAAGTTAGCTACTTTTTAGAAACAACCAAGCTGAGATAGTAATTTACAAGCATAAATCTATATAATTTATCTTAGTCTTTGAATAATGCGTGATAATACACCAAGAAAAGGTTAATCAAAGCAGCTCAAATGTTAATTGGCACTTGTTACGACCTTTGTACTAAGTGACCACTGAATATTTACTGCGGATAGCCTCGTTGATCTAAGATGATAATTTAAAAGTTATTTCGTGAAATGTTTTTTTAATATTGTCACAAGTAAATGCAACGAAATGAATCAAATCAAATCTTTCATTATAGTCGCCGTATTACACCAAAACGCGGAACTGGTTTGCGAAGCACATCTCCGCGTCATTGCGCCTGCGAGCAACACAGCTTCTTTCAAAGAAATATTGCAGTGGTGGCGAGCCGTTGGCAGCACTGTGTCCAATTTGATCTGCTCGAGATTTGAACCTCAAACCTCCCGCACCAGGGACGAACGCGTTACCGCTCGACCGACTGGCAGGTTGCAGCAAAATGTGGAAAATTAATTTATTCAAAATTTATGTACAAAATACGAAAAAGCAAAACTACAAATTGATAAAATTTCGGTAACACTTTGTGTAGAAGATTGAAGACATAAGTAGCCGAGCACATATAAAATGAACTGCTGGATACTGCAAATGGAACTCATCGGCAACCAAGTGAAGTATTCACGTTCTTAGAAAATACAGTATTGTATGCTTAATTTGTTACTAACAAGTATCGGCTGTCACTGCTGTGTAAAATAAGGATTTTGATAGTGATTGTTTTCGGTTATTTTGTACGAGCTTGAAAATTTTTTTCCTAATTTCCAAATATTCCCCGAAGCAACGTACTGTGCATTTGTAACGACACTATAAGCTGTTTTTGACCCAAACTCAAACTCACAGGCTTCGTGTCACGTGGATAGAAGTAGAAGCAAACATTTGAAATCGGTTTGACGTGATTTTTTTTAGCAAACTTGAAGACATTTTTTGTAGAAATCTTTTCATCGATTTGTCTTTAAAATTATTAATCTGTGATTATCAGACACATGAATCTATTTGATGGTTGCTTTTTAGCCCTATTTTGAAAAATAATAAGAACCCCTAAAAAAAACTGAAGATATGCTCCGAAAATCCGGCAAAAGTGCCACATGTAGCCGACCATTCACCGCTCCTTCAACATTTTCTTTAAAAAGATGGAATGACACGGAAATAAGGTCCAGCCAACTCGTTACATGCTTCTGAGCTTTTTACGGCGTGTATTGAAGATTTTGATTGTTAACCATAAAACAATATGGGATAATGTCATAATGAGGGTTGTTTCCTCATTCATGATGTGGTAATGATGTCCTACACACAAGGAAGGAAAGTTGTGAAAGATTTTGAAATTTTTTGATTTTGATACCACGCTAATCACTTTTAAACTTTGCTGATGCATTGCGCTACGTCATATATACATTAGGATGTTCTACACAGCTTTTGTGTTGTCGCAGTATATTATTAGTCGTCATTTCATACCTCATAAATATCAGAGGTGGGCACAAATAACATTATATCAAAAGCGAAGCGCAACAAAGCGCAACGATCTTTTTAACCAGTGAAAGCGCATCGCAAAATGCACAATTTAATTTTTTTGCTTTCTGAAGCGCAGCGCTACTTCCGCAATGAACTTTTTGATTCAGTTGAAGAGCAACGCAATTCCGCAATTGTGGAACGGCATTTTCGTACCAAGTTAAAGCGCAACCTAACTTCTGCAATGGAAATTTCACAACACCATGCAAATACCGCATTTTTTGGGGTTTTTAACTGAAAAAGAGTAAATAATTTGCTAAACAAGCTCGACATTTATCAATATTACCATCGAAATGGAGCAAAACTAAGTTCAATGAATAGAATTGCGCTTTTATCCAAAAAAAATTTTGAAAGCGCAACGCAATTAAAGCGCAACAAATTTTAAAGGCTTTACTCCGCAACGCAACTTCCGCAATGTTTCAAAAAAAAAATCAAAACGCAACGCAACTTACGCAATTGCGGTGGTTGCGAAAGTTGCGCTTCCAATTGCGCTTTGCCCACCTCTGAAAAATATTCACTGTGACTAGTTTGCTTTCATTCAATTGTAAAACTAGTTTTAATATGACATTTGGAAGCTAGTACTTTGCTTAAAGAAACTGATAATTAGTTTACACGTCGAAAGGTAAATTATTTCTTCGCTACCTCACATTTTCTTGATGCAAATTAGAGATAATGGAATACGGAAGTACTAAAAACTCTTAGGCCGCAATGTGAAAGAGCAATATTGATTTGATATCCCTAAAAGTTGATTGTTTCAAATCACGCACTGCACATGCACCAGTAAGAAAAAAAATGGTGTAAGCATGAATGGTTTACCAAACAACCGAACCTTTACAGTTCGACGCAGAGATTTCTAAACATAATTAGCGATGGGAATGTTGATCTGCAAGCAGTGTTGCCATCTAGGGCACTTTAAAACCATCAGATTTTGCCCCCCTCCCCCCTCAAAAAAAACAGTTAGAGTATTAGAACTTTCATAAAAAACACCAGATTTGATATGAAACATTATACCTGGCAACCCTGTCTGCAAGTTAGTGTACCCACGATCTTAATACCATTCGATATAAATTGTGTGATGACATAACACGTAGAAACATTTGATAAAAACCAAACGTTGAAGCAGAATAATGGCGAAGTCCCATTATGTTTTGTGAATGTTTCGTCTGCTTCGCCGAAAACGTCTGCTCAGTTGGTCGAATCCTGTTTTGTTATTGATTTTATTGCGTAAATCAAGATGTGGTCATTGGAACTTAGCGTGAGTGCGTAGTTACCTTTGTTTTTGATCGCAAACTTTGTCAAATGAGGATTGATTTGCTTATAACTAGCAAACAGCAAAACCTAGAAAGTTGAAATTTGGACTCAACTTAAGAATTAATCAAAGCGTAATTTGCGCCGATTTTAGGGATACAAGGTCACGTGATCGTGAATTGAGACCAAAAACATTGAAAAACGGCGATTTTTGGCTCGAAAATTTATTGATTCGTTTGCAACTCAAAGACCACTTGATGTGTAAAGCTGAAATTTGGACGCAATGTGGGTGCTTATCAATGCTTTATGCAGACCGAGTTTGGGGGCGCCTGGTTACGTGACCAAAGTTTTACAGGCGGAAAATGGGCCAAAAACTGACGAATTTGAACACACATATCTCGGCAATTACTGATATTGATAAAAAATGGTTTGTGATTTTTGAGCACACAATCAACCGCCTTTTTTTTGGTTATGGTTGTTTACCCCAACTTAGATACTATTTTTTTTGTTTTACTGTATTCAAAGTTTGAGCGATTGAAGATATCAGCAAGGACTTTTGTGCGACTGAAATCGGGAGTGCCAGGTTGGGGGGATCCCCTTCAATCAGGTCCTCCAAGATTTTTGAACTTTTAAACACCTTACGGCTAGATAGATCAGATTTTCGGAATGAGTTGATATTAAAAATAAACTAAACCTAACAGAAATTGGGGGTGCCACGATGGGGATATCCAGGCTTGTCCATGGGAATGGAATTCCCATGGGAATCCCATGGAAAATGTCTCATGGAATGGGATGGGACTGCACGCATTGCATTTCCCATGGAACCTATGCGACAGAAATTGATGAGGAGGAAATTGAAAATTTGCTGAATGAGTACAGTGACTCAGAAAATGAGTGCCAGAATGATAATGAATTGTGAACTCTTCTGAACTTTAAAGTTAACAACGTCAATAAACTTTGTCGTTTTGTATCTCTCTTTGTATACGTGGCAGTCTTCTCTTGCACGCATTATGTCTAAATTTTCATAAATTTATTAACTTTTGTTGAATTGTATTTTGATGGGAATCCCATGGGATGAGACAGGCATGAACTGTTTTGGAATGGGATGGGACAGAAAAATATGTCCCATGGACAAGCCTGGGGTTATCCCCCAAACGGGCCCTTCAAAATTTAAACTTTTTTACCTTTTAAGCTAGACACATGAAAATTTATGTTAAGTAAATATAAAGGAAAGATAAAATTTGGAAAAAAAGGAGGGTACCAAATTGGGGGTCCTCCTCAAACGGAGCCGCCAAAATTCTAACTTTTAAACCACACACGCTAGACATGAATTTTCAGGGTTGGCAAATATGAAGAAAAGATAAAATTTGACAAAATTTGGGGATACTAAAATCGCCAAAATTCAAACTTTTTGACCAATCACGCTAAACAGATGAAATTTTCACAATATATAAATAAAAGCTAAAGATAAAAAACGACAAAATTTTGGGACACCAAACTGTGGGTGTCTCTCTCAAACGAGGCCACCAAATATAAACTTTTTAACCACTTACGCTAGACACATGAAATTTTCAGGATAAGCAAATATGAAAAAAAGATAAAATTTGACAAAATTTGGGGGTACCAGAATGAAGGGAATCTCCTCAAACAAGGACACCAAAATTCAACCTTTCACCACTTACGTTAGACTAATGAAATTTTCAGAATAGGTAAATATGAAAAAAAGATAAAATTTGACAGAATTTGGGGTACTAGTGGGGGTCCTCCTCAATCAAGGACGCCAAAATTCAAACTTTTTAATTAATTGTTTAAGGCTTAAAGCCTAAACTTTAGGCTAGACACAGAAAATATGAAGGAAAGATAAAATTTGACAAATTTTGGGGTACCAAAATGGGGTTGCCTCAATTGAGTTCTTCAAAATTCAAACTTTTCAACCATTCAAGCTAAGCACGTGAAAGTTTCAGAATAGATACTCATAAAAGATAATAAAATCAGTGTAGGTAAACAAAATATGACTAATTTCAGGTGCCACAATTGGGGAGTCCTCCTTCAACGAGTTCTTCAAAATTTTAAACCACTCTAGCTAGACATATAGAATTTTCAAAATAGGTGAAAATATAATATGAAAAATTTGAGGATGTCATACTATAGGGGTCCTCCAATGATGTTGACACCTTCCCCCATTAACTACAAAAGCTAAACAAATTAAATCAAGTGGATAGGTTAATATGAATCAAAGATTAAAGATAACAAAATTTGGTTGGCTGCATTGAGGAGACCATGGTTAACGAGCCCCTTAAAATTTTTAAATCTTTCTTACGAAGTACTCCGGCTAGGTATATTTTAAGAATACCGGTAAGCTAATGTAAGAAAAAAGGGAAACATGCCGAACTTGGCTATGCTATGTTGAGCAATTAGCCCATAAATGAACCTTCAAACTATAAGATGAATTCTCACCATGAATTGGTATCACAGAAAAGTAGAAGAGTCAAACTAATGGGATTACTCCAATATTTAAGACGTTAAAGTACTTAGCCTAATGGCTTTGTTAGATTTCAGCTGGATGGCTGAATTTTTTACTAAACTCTCTGACTTTTTACTAAACTTTTTATCAGTGGTTTTGTGTGCTATAGGTGCCTGCAAATAATTCCAATAATAACCATATAAAACATGCCAACAACTTACCAGATATGGTTTTTCATGAAAGAGGCAGCCACACGTATAATGTCCGTCGATATTTCGACAAACACCTTCGTTGTTATGACGTTTGCATTCTCGATCATCGTCAGGGAAAGCGGATGCGGACGATTGTGATGAGTAGAATGCAAAAACGCACAAAAATGCTACTTTAAAATGCATAATCTTCCTGCCTATCACTTGAGCCTGGAGAAATTAGATGCCATGAAATAGTGCTCTAGCATTCGTGACAAAATATCAAATTGACATTGCTTCTGTCACAATCATATTTCATTATAGTAAAGGGGCGCATAATGACTTTTTACAGGACAACAATATAATGTAGCACCACTACAGGACAGTTTTTCTTATAATAAACTTGCGCAAACTTACATGGCTTGTGTAATCAGCAGCGGCTGAGGGTATCGGATCTCAATCGCATGAGTCAGAATCCGACTTCCGCTAGTGCTGTGCCAACCTTAAGCGCACAATTTCTAGTGTTTGCTTCTGGAAAGAGGCTACATCGATTTGATTCCTTGGCTAGTAAAATTGATTAATTTCATAATTTGGAGCACCTTGTTTGTATCACTGGCCAAGTAACCCGCAAACCACCTCCCCAGTTTCAAAAAAATTTTTTGAGAGAAAAAGGCTGGAAGAAACGGTTTTAAGAATTCCACAAATTTTGTCCGCCTAGTTACAACAACCCCAAGGGCTAACACAGTTTACTACAGATTTTTGTCTCAGATGATTTGCTAACGAGAACAATTTACTGGGCAGCCTTAACAGCAAATACATCAGTTACACGTAATTTGCATAAATGCATTAGGGTAAAGCCATGATTGTAATTGAAACCATTTTATTTATTGCCATCAAATCCTACTAGGCGGTATAAACTACGTAGCTAAGGTAATTATTAATAACTTAGATCTTTTTGCATGGAATGTCTCTTCTGTGCTGTTTTAAACCTCCTAGATGTTTTTATCTACAATCCAGACTTACAGGTTTCACGCAAACTTGGCGTGCTATGTTTACTGTTTTCTCAATCGTTATTGTAGCTTTGGTAAAAATTAATGCTTGGTGATTTTATTGCAACAATTTTTGAAACTTTATAGTTTCTATAAAAACTTTGGATTTTTCAGCACTACTGACTTGACGTGTTTTCGGTTAATTGCTTGAATCGTTAAGAATTTTAAAGTAGCGCTTTCAAATCAAACAGTTTTGCAAAACTTATCTACTAGCAAAATCTGTAGTGATAATGACATTGCTTTATTTTATAAAAAGATTGCATATGCTGTTACATTTGCTCAGCTTCTGTAGCTTGACAAGGGGGAGGGATCATGAGAGGAAGCCAGATCTTATCGAATTGCTCGTACATAAAACACAACCCGTTAATTAAACTTCTGACAAAGCAAAGAACTTCGGGAAGGCTATGGTTTACCGGAACATGTATCTACACGTTTTTTCTTGATTCTGACTCAAACCAAACTTAAAATCACTTTAATCTGAATCAAAGGTGCCCAAAGTGTGGCCTGCGCATCGTTTTTGTGCGGCCTGCAAGTGGTCTTGAAGATTTACGTTGATTTAAAGCAAGGCAGATTAGAGAAAAATTAGGAGAAATTTTACTAAAATTCAAACCATCAAAGACCGTTTTTGGTCTTCACGTAATATTCTGGTAAAAATCACATCAAATTGCGGCGCAGATCTTTTTTTTTTTTGGTCTTCACCGGAAAATTGTGGCAGGAAAAAAGTGTACAGCGTCCCGCACCTCTGTAAATTTAAGCCAATGCGGCCAGTTTTTCAAAAAGTTTGAGCACCCCAGAATAAACCCAAACTCCAACCCTAATCTTGACTCTTATAATGCGCAGATAAATGTTCCTCCTTTTTTTACTTTCTTCAACTTAAAAATTTTAGGTGAAATAGTCATTTTCAGAACCTTTTGGTCTTCACGTTTTTGGCTGGAGCACTCACTCACAAAAGGCTGTCAATACCTGGCCTCGGTGGAGACTCCCAAACCGCAGAGCGACAAATGTCAATGCTCACTTTACCCATCGTCGTTTAAATGGTTTATTTAATTATGTACACAGCAACGATTATTATTAGGCGATTAAGAAAACGATTTTAAACCACTACTGTCATTCTATTTATAAACAAAATGTACATGTATGCACTTTCATTCTAAAATTGCTCTTATTTCATTTCCTGCATTCACCAAGTCATTCTAGTTGCCCCGCCAACGTAGTTAGAATATTTACCGCGTTTTACACATGTTGTTTGTGCAAATAGCAGCATAAGATTAGCATATTTGTTTAAAATCCGAAAACAAAAACTTACAGATTTCCCCAAATCAAATCTTTTCTTATACTCGCTGTATTACGCCGAAACGTGTAACGAGTTGGTGGGGCCTATCTCCGAGTCATTGCGCCCGGGCAACACAGCTCCTTTCGAAGAAATGTTGCAGCGGTGGCAAGCAGTAGGCAACACTGTGTCCGATTTCATCGGCCCGCGATTTGAACCTCAGACCTCCCGCTCCAGATACGAACACGTTACCGCTCGACCTACTGTTTTTTTTTTTAGTTTTCATTTTGTTTGCAGTTAGAAGTTTCATTTTTTTTTTCAAATATATAACAATATATCACGAATCGAATCTGCCTGAGATCGCCAGAAAAAAATGACCGCGAATGGGATTCGAAAACATTCCCCCAACAACTAAAGAACTTGTGATTTTGAAGTCGCAGCTGTCTTCCACACACAGTACAAGCGTTTGTTCGTACTCATTACACGTGTAGACGTCTTGGCTATTCTTTTGACTGATCGTAAATATAGCTCTGACTGTACAATTAGCTCCTTTATGAAGCCCGCCTTTACTTTTTTCTATTTTCTATTTTTTTTTTCGTTTTTGCGGTAACGAAAAAATGCGCGAGTTGTGATGAGATTCCAGACGGGAGTTGAAGAGCTAAATTGTTTTGAGCGTTTTTACCAAATGGGAATCAAACGCCGTCTCCCAGTTTCGAAATGAGATGAGCCGTCAGAAGTTCTCTGCAAACTGACAAACGAGAAGCATTTGTTGCTAAACTTTTAAGGATCAATCTGCGTTGTCGTGAACTGCTGATGCGATTTGATAGCATTGAAAATGACATCGTGTGATTTATTTGTCTCACCAGAGTGCTTATGAATGGCATAAAAGCTTAGGAAGAAAAACTTCAATAAGAACACTAGGTTTAGTCTATATTTTTTCTTTTATCTCAGCTATACAGAGCACACCTTTATTAATAGTCACGCCTTAACTACTCAAAAAGAAATATTTTTGTGATGAAGTTGTAGTCATGGACAGATATGGATAGCTATTTCATGTTTACACATACACGATTAACAAACTCGTAAAATCTATTCGATTCCTACAGGCGTTGTAAAGCTGTAAGATTGCAGCAAAATAGGTGCTGTACTTTTAGAACCAAACATTTAAGAAGTTTTTTCGAGCATGTTTTGTTAGCACGTGTGATTCTTTATATCAACCTTAAATCGGTTGCAGAGTGCAAACCGATAGAATCTATGAAAAAGTAGCTGTGATAAATTTCACTCTTTTGCTCAATCTCAATAGAATATTGCCATACTTTGTACGTATTATACAGGGTGGCCCACTTAAAAGTAGCCCTAAAAATTTAAATCGATGTCAACTGGGAGCACTTTCAGCATCTTCTATAACATCACAGATGCATAGATTTCAACTAGGGAGCACTTCCAGAATCTTTTGTAACACTACAGATTATTTAAACAACGCTACAGTTAATTTAAACTATAAAAGAATGTTCCTCTTCTCTACAACATTTTCCGGGCTACTTTTAAGTGGGCCACCCTGTAATAATATAGTTCTTGATAGTATTATAGTATTACAATAATAAAATCTTTATAGTAATAGTATCTTACTTAGTAATATTTTATAGTTATAGTGTGGTATTATAGCATTCATAACATTTTGTAATATTTATAGTTATAGTATAGTGTTATTTAATAATATTTATACTCTGTAACATTTAATAACATTTATAGTTATAGTATAGCATTATAGTAATATAATGATAGAATCTATGTATTATAGTAAAATAATAATTGAATATTATGATAATATGTTTTTCTGCAGAGAAATTACGCACATATTGGTGTCAATGGTTAAAAAATTTTTGGCTAAAAAACCGTTTTTGTCTTTTTGTGATATGGAGATCTTAAAAAGTCATAGCTACATAAATGGTTTTTGTCAGCTTTATGACTATTTAGAAATTAGAATCAGACTAATTTTAAAGCCTTCCTCGTAAAAATTGAACTTCTACGTGTGACCATTTTGAGATATTTGGGATGTTTTGCTCATTACACGTAATGTTAGCACAATTTGGTTGTTTAATTTTCTTCACCTTTTAAAGTACTTTGATTACTGCTCAGATGCGAAAATAAATTTTTCTGATGATTCTATACACTGTATTTTGAACTCTAATGTAAAACTTGGATAATTATTATCATTAAACTGATTCACGATCGCGTGTAGAGGTATCTGCTATTGTACAGTGGAATTCGATTCACGATTTGGTAAAACTAAAGACTTTACATGGGTATTTACTGCTTTCCTATTTGACGGTCAACAATGGAAAGAACAGTGTGAATTTTAGAACACAATTCATAAAAGGCTTTTCTTATGCTACAAAAATCTTTGGAAACACTGAAATAAAAAAAAAAATTTGACTTTAGTTTCTTGCTGTGATCGCCCAATCAAGTGTCGCTTTGCAGTGAAAATATTTAAAACTTTTCAAAACCTAACTGATTAATATGTCGTCTTCTTTTTCTTTTTTTCTAACCATATTTTTTGTGACTTCAAAGTCAATTAGTTCATTGATGGAACTACTATAAAATAATTTCATTGGACACACAACTGACGCTTCCTCTCACTGACCAAAATTCAGGAAATTTCTCAAAATGAAAATGCTAATTACTTCACAAAGTCGTGGGTTGATATGATCATGAAAACCATACAAGGTGGCGGTGGCGATGATTTTTTTCTAATATTATTTTTATTACTAGGCCTACCGATACTTAGAATAAAAGACAACAGCTTACTTCAAAATTTGAAATCGGCGTTTTAGCTCAACCAGTTGAAAACTTTAAACTTTTTAAGGCCTGTGTACTGTGTAGGGAGAATATCCAAACGTGGCATCCTCAAAACTTGTCATGTTTCATCTCTCATTTGCTTTTACCTATTATAATGATTTCATTTTTCTAGCTCAAGTGGTTAAAAATTTTAAATATGGGGTGAGCGTTTTGGGAATTTCTTTCAACGTGACACTACCAAATTTTTCATGTTTTCTCAGCTTTTTATTTTTAGCTCAAGCGTTTAAAAGTTTGAAATTTCTTAGGGGCTCGTTTGCAGACCCTCGCAACTTAGTAACCTAAATTTTGCATTTTTAGATTTTTAATTTTTATTCCTGAAAAATTCATTGTCACTCAAGCTCGAGCGCTTAAAGATTGCAAAGTTCGGCAGGCCCATTGTAGCACCCCAGGGCTTACCAAAAGTATTGTATTGCAGGGCCTACTAGTAGAATTGTATGGCCTACAAAAAAAGGCCATGAGCACCCCCAAAATTTTTTCATGTTTTACTTTTCTTTGATACCTACCCAGGGCCTCAAAGAGAAATTTTTCCAGGGGGTACGAAGATTGATGCCGGGCCCCAAAATTAGGCGGGAGCAAAAAAAAGGGTCTTCACTCAAATTTGGTGCCTTTTTTTGCCCAAAATTAGGTGAAGAGCAGAGAAAAAGTTCTTCCCAAAATCAAAACGTGGCAAAAAACTTGACGCGGCAACCTGAACTCTTCCGGGCTCGGGTACGATGTACCCCCTGAACCCCCCTATCATAGGCCCTGTACCTACCCGTCCTGAGAAATAAGAATTTCATTCATCTATCTTAAACGGTCTAGAATTTTAAATTTGAGGAGCGCTCAGCATTTGGAGGTTAAACTTAAACGACTCAAAGTTGCATCCTGATTACAAGGAAGATCATCTCGGTTTTTATGATCAAAGTTTAAACTCTCTCAGCTTCAGCAATGTAAAAGTAGATAAAGTGAGAAGTAACAAATAAGAAAAAAATACCTACATTGGAGTAAATGAACATAGCCAAAAAAATGGTAGCCAATGGTGTGTTACGGTAATAAACCTTTTTTCAACCGTAGGTTTATTAATAAACCGTAAACCTTTGTTCAACAATTGGATACTAACTGAGAAATAGCGGTTCAAAAGTATTCAGTTTTTATCAGTTTACGGCTTTTAAAATTGCAGTAGCCTGCCCTGGCTCCCCCACAGTCGATATGCATAAAACCTTTACCTTTACTCATGTGGTGTCAAACTTTTAGCTTTCCATGTCCAGTCGTTTTTAAGTTCTCAGTGAATCAATGAATTTTCGATACAGAATAAATGATTCGTTTCATCCGGTTTTAAGTTTCCTACATCATGATCCACTAAACTTGGACCTCAAAATTTTTTTTCAGGGCGCCTCCACTGGATTCCGCTAACCGCTACTTTTACCAACTCGTACCGTTTAGACTTTACAGTAGCTTTACACTGGAGCAAATTAACAAAATAAGCTTTGTATGGTATCAATTTGTCAAAAGCATTGCTGAAGGATCAAAACGTCGTCGCTTTTATGATAAAAAGAAACGCCTTTATCATTTATATGTAAATTGTTCAAAGCAACTTTTTCCATTTTTTGTCTATACTTTACAGTATTTATTTGGTCGATTTTTTAAACAGAAGCAAACGTAACTAAATAATCAGCACTAAATAACAATAACATTTCTTACAAAAAGGTCAACTAAAAAAATTATTTGACCTCAGAAACCATAAATAACTGGCTTTTAAAGTTCTTGCCCTTTAAAATGCTGTTCTTTAATTTGACTCTTTACTGGATCTCTGACTATTTTAGTTTATGACTACGTATCGCCATCAAACACATAAAGGTCAAATTCAAGCACATTTTGTTAAAAAGATAGGTCGAATTTCGAAGTGTTTGTCGCTTTGTCATGCTCGTTTGGCTTCACAACATGTTTCTTCAATTAAAATATTTTCAATATCGTTGTATTCACTTTCTGTTTCAATATTCAACCGTGCCTAAATGGTCAAAAAATAGCCAGATGTTGCATGTTTCAAAAGTACACTTATCTTTTTATGAGAACATTTTAATGAAAACATGAAGTTTATTTTAGCTCAAAATTTAGGAACAAATTTTTTCCTTAATATTTTTTCGTGCTGAACTATGCCAGCTCCAGCATGAAAAAATATTAAGAATACCGGCCAGTACAATGCATTTGTAAGCTATCCGTAAAGCTTTCTTGGCTTTTTCTGTATGGCCATTGCTAGTTTTTCTGCTGAAGATTATTTCAAGAATTATGATTTATCCCAAAGACAACTTTTATTTAACCAAGTAAGAATGGATATCTTTCGCTGTATTCTTCAATAAAATTTAAGAACAAATGAGGATGAAAATTATGGAAATTCAAAAACAGCCGGTCTCAACTCAAAGGTTACTAAATCTTACAAAAAACCGCGCTGCTGCTCATTTCTGCATGAACAAGGAGCTATTTCATGTGCAAGGAAAAAATAAACTTTTAATGGTTGCGGATTCGTTTGAAATGAAAGCGCCACCATCGCTTTCTCATGAGAAGTCAGTCAAGAAGATGAAAAAATAACCTAAGATTGAAACGGTATCAGCCTGAGGTACCAGCTGTTTTCAAAGAGTAAAAAAAATCAGCTTTAAAACTTAAGTGGCTTCAGGCTGATACGTTTTTTATTCTCATTGCAGTAGAATCTGTGGTTGATATCAGGGCTTCAAAAAGTGCTCGATTACGAAGAGTTAGAACAAATATCACTGCAGATAACCACAGTATTAAAACGTTAAAAATTTAAAAGCTATAAAACCCAACAGTTCTATAGTCTATTTAAATACAGGGTGGGCCAAAAAAATGTTACCACTTTTTATATTCTAACCATTTTCAAAATTACTAAGACTTTTGTTTCATATTCCTGCTCTTAGGAGAAAGCAGGGAGTCAATATGAATAACGTCATTTACCAGCAAGATGGTGGTCCTCCACATTGCTCAAATGTCTCACTGGATTTCCTCAACGAGTACTTTCCTGGAGATAGACTCATCTCACGGCGTACGAACAACCCATGGCCTGCCTACTCTCCTGATCTTTCTCCCGCAGACTACTTCCTATAGGGGTACCTGAAGGAGAGGGTGTACTACAACAACCCACAGACCATTGAAGCCCTGAAGACCAACATCTGTCAGGAAATTCGAAGAATCCCTCTTGAGATGTGCGGCAAGGTCATCACAAACTTCAATGTGCGTGTTGCAGCTGTACTCCACAGAAGAGGAGCTGGGATTGAACATGTTATCAATTATTGAACTGTGTAAGAAACAAGAGACAAAGAGAAAAGACTTTGTTATCTAATTTTAATTGGATATTTTTGTTAAACATCTGTGAAAAAAAATTTCGAATAAATGTTCATTTTTAAAATTTGTGTATGGATTAATAGTGGTAACATTTTTTTGGCCCACCCTGTAGTTAATTGGTTTTAATACTGTAGTTAATTACTTATAGTTCAGATTTTATCTCAGGCTGATGTTGAGTGAGAATGGCAATATATTCTAAAGCATTACGAGCTGCACGCTTATGCGCTTCTTCAAAAGACTGGTGCACGCTTTTACTGCCAGTGCTTCATCAAAAAATGTTAATAGTTACTTATTTTGTGGTGGTATATCAGGGCTTCAAAAAGTGCTCGATAACGAAGAGTTAGAGCAAATATCACAGTATATTATCGCAGTACTAAAACATTAAACGTTTAAAAGCTAGAAAGCCCAACAATCTGTTTCATCTCTAATGATCCATTTACCGGTGAGACACATTCGGGTGATTGCTTATAAATACATTGTACTATACCTCGTGTTTTTAAGCGTTTTTTCATGCCCGAGGCTGAGATTGTTCTTAATTTGCTCTTAAATTTTGAGCAAAAATGGGTCTCGTGTTCTTCTGAAATTGTTTTTGTAAGAAATTGGATTTCAATATTAGATGGTTTTCGCCTGCTTTCATTTAAGTGGAGCTGGTCCGTTTGAATGAAGAATGATAAAGATGTTTCAATTGAATGGAGGTGATAGCTAAACCACGACCAAATGCATACGACTAGTTTTGACCTCGTTATTGCTGATCAACGTCCCTTTATTTTATTTCACTATTAAAGTTGTTGAAAATTGCACGGTACAAATTAACACAGTTTCTGTATAAATAAACAAAAAGGTGTCCTTGACGATTTTTTTAAAATGTTGGTTTTTAAGAATTGTACAATTTTTTAGTTTTTTAGGCTCAATAATTGTAACAATAATTTAGTTACGATGCAACATTGCTGATTTATTTTTTAAGTTATGTTTTATTTTTTCACGTGAAGCCTAGACGTGAGTAGCTTATCTTCTTTTTTTAAGCAAGGACGAACACAGCATCAGAAAAGAGCGCTTCGTGGTTTGTAAACTCCGTCATAGAGGGACGACTATGATTCCATGCGCTTATGGATTTACTACATCAAAGAACCAAAGCTTTAACCTTTTGCGTCCGAACGCCTCTAACCCTGCATCATTTTCAAACGCCCTAGTTTATTCATGATACAAATAATTTCAAACAAAATGATTTTAACAATTTTGATCCCTTTGCAGAGAAACCATATTGTACACTTATTGGGTTGACATGATTCGAGTCATTCTCAATAGCTTATTTCGTCAAAGTTTTTAATTTGTTTGCGGAATTAAAAGTCAGTAGCAGATCATTAAGAACCACAAAGGAAAATTAATTAAAATTTTCGTGTTTTTGACCGTAAGCACTACGTATCATTTCGCTAGGTCCGTAGCTGCAAGGTAAGCCTAACCATCAATGATTAACAGTTTTCAATGCATTGCTGCGTTGCGTTGTTAATCATTGAATCACTCTGTGTCCGCCCGGGCCAAAAAAAAAAGAAAGCGACACAGAGTGAATCTGATGCAGCCGTAGCCCGAAAACTGAATGATGGACTATTGGCCGCACCAGCGCTATATTGACCTCGATTTTTGGTTACAGCATATAGTTGTGCTGTTTGTATACATACTGTAAGTAATGCTGTATCTTAAAGCGTTTTAAACTAAAGCATCGTCATCGTTTACATGTAATTTGAGAATAAACTGCATTTTTTCTTGTTTTTTGGTTGTTCAACTTTTTTTTATTTAAGATTTTCGTGCATCCTAAAAAGCGCCCTTAACTGAAGCATCGTATTGGTTTCATGTGAGAGGAGGATAGATTGGATTTTTTCTTATTTTTTTAATTTTTAAATTTTTTTATTTTAGATCTTTCTTTATTTAATGTCATTTTAGGAATTTACAGAGCTCTTTGTTTTTATCATGTTACCGTTTGTAATCACAGCCTTCTTTTACTGTCAAGAATTTTAATGAAATTCGACTTCTACGGTAAAAATCGTTTATGTTTTTGTTTCGATTTTACGTTTTGAATAGGACAAGAAATTTTAATGCTGAATGCTGCCAGTTATAAAAATTAGAATTCATCTTTTGTTTTGCTTTCGAAACGACTTGGCGACAACTATATGTATCCGACATAACTGTTTTCAGCGTTTTACAACAAAGTACAACAAATTCAAGCTTTCAACTGTTGGTAAGAATGTTTAAAACTTGAAGCAGTGTAATTTTCGTTCTACCATCTTTTGCTTCAACGTTCATGGGTAGAAAAGTTTTAATTGAAGTCGTTTAATGCAATTTTATGTAAAAGTTAAACTGTTATTTTCAGTATTTTTCTTCAGTTTGTTGTACTAGCGTGAGTTCTTACAAGCTATGTAATTGACTCATTGTGGATTCGTGAAAAGCAATTTTGATGCTTCTGCTTTTTCCATGTCGGCCAGTTGGTCGAGCGGTAACGCGTTTGTCTCTACAGAGGGAGGTCTGAGGTTCAAATCTAGGGTCAGTCAAGTCGGGCACAAAGTTGCCAACAGTTCGCCACCACTGCAACATTTCTTCAAAAGGATCTGTATTGCCCGGTCGCACCGGCGCAGATATGGGCCTCACCAATTCGTTACACGCTTCGGCGGAATACAGCGAGTATAATAAAACGTTTGATTTGCTTTTTTTGTCTACTCTCCGGGAAACGTTTCCAATATTTTTTAAAACGAAAGTCATGCACTTATTTAATTATTTAATATTGAAAGTCATGCGCATTTTTCGGTAAAAAAATATCAATTTTTGAGTTTGTAAAGTGAAGAAAAAATTTGCATCTTTATTTAAAATATTTTATAATTTTTTCAAAATACTGCGTATTACTTTTTCAAAAGAAAGTTGTTTTCAAGTGTAACGCACAAAAAGCAGCCGTCTCTCCCCTACACATATATTCCGTTTCTCTGTCCGTCGTATAGAATCGCTTTTGACTAAAATTTGTGGAGGAAAATTTATAATATTGTATTGATTAAGTTCGACGTAAAAATTTCATTGTTGTATTCGTGATAACGAATTCTTTATTTGAGGAAAAATAGCCTACAGGATAAAATTATATCTGTACAAAATTCTTGAAGCTAATTCCTTATGAGAGGCTGCAAAAGACCAAAGAATGCCCTAAAGTTGTGGGTTGCTGTGATCTTGACAATTAACATGATTTGTGGTCATTTTTTTTTTCATCAGTACACATTTATTTCAATGGATTTTTTGGCTGGCTATTGACTCGGTTTCGCTAAAGTAATAAAATATCTTCATACAGTGGACGCTATTATAATAAAGTATTGTTAAGTACCACATAAAAAAGCTAACTATGTTCATGGCTTTTTATCTTGTAACAGTGTAATGCTGGTCATGTTCCCTAGCAGTGACGTGAATTTCCTTCCTAAAGTGAATTTACTCAGTATCCGTTTTTTGTCCGTTTTTTACGATTTTGCTTCTTCATGGAAAAGTATGCGCTTTTTATCCACAATTTAATAAGTCCATATCCGCACTAAGCAGAGTTGTAAACGGGCCGACAGGTTCAGGCCCGAACCCAGACCGAACCCGAAAATATAAGCCCGAACCCGGCTCGAACCCGAAAATTAATTTGAAGCCCAAATCATGCCCGAAAAAATCCGAAAGTGAAGTTAGCTCTGAAAAATTTAGCAATATTGCCAATTTATTTTTATTATTTTTTTGTACATGTAAGACAAAAGATACGTCTCAGGCACGAATCTAGCCCGACATTTTTGCAACTTTAGGCCCGAACCCGGCCCAAACCCGAACCCGAACCCGAAAAGCCTGGCCCGACTTACAACTCCGCCACTAAGTAAACTGTTACATATAGATAAAAATTTTGTTCAAAAATTTTGTGTATGAACGATAAGAGAGATATTTTAAAGTAGAGCTGTACCCCTTTACAAAAATAGTTTTTCGGAAAACTTTCGTCCAATGTGTGACAGTCTGGTTAATGCGAATACGGACATATAAAAATGCGGATGAAAAAACGCATACTTTTTCAAGAGCCAAAAACGTAAAAAAAACGGACGAAAAGCGGATACTGTGTAAATCCACCTTTAGTCCCCTTCTACTCAGTAAAAATAAATTAAATGAATTGAACACCGAGATATACAACATGTTCTGCCTTCTAATCCGTTGCCGGCCATAGAATTAGAAGGCTGTCGGAGGTAGAGCAGTAAAGTGTTGTTCATGATGGTATCACTCAATCATTCACGTGACTGCCTAATCTTGACCTCACTTTTAAAAAACAATACATTTTGCCAAGCCGGTTTATTCACCAACGTTTTTACACAAAAACCTTATTCCGCATGAAGCGCAAGAGAGCTCAACCAAAGAATTCAGCATTGTTTTGCTCCGCATGATCTGGATTCAGATCGCTCTCTGGTCACATTGTTATGTCCTTGAATAAGGTTTTTCTTAGCTGATATATCTGCTTACTAACGTTCAGTGGCTTTATACAAGCAACAAAATTATTTGGGAGGATAAACCAACCAAAAAACTTGGCGTAACCCTACAAAGAAAAGATATGCGCCACGGCCGCGCTTTCTCATGAAAGGATGATAAAAATGTTTAAGTATTACAATACTGTATATTAACTCAAGCTCAATAATTTATGACTAGTTTTAATTTGTATAGCCATTATGTAAAAAAGACAATGAACAAACTAACGCATCAAATATTGTAATTACATTTTATTCACCGAGTTGCCTTAATCAGGAAAAAGCGAATGGACCTGTCGATCTTCAAGTCAAGCTGCCACCTGTCTACCACACACGATGGAGGCTTCACACTGCCTCTTTTGATGCTGAACGTCAAGTACGGAAGCTGTAAATACCAATACCAATTTGCTTACTTATACTTACAATTTTTGTAGTCTTCGATTTGACCCGATTGGGAATTGAACTCAGATCTTTCGTTTAAGTAGCCGACGCTCATTTCACTCGACCACTGATTGGTCTAAAATAAACTTTTTTACAAGATACAGTGTAATTCACGCTTTTTTGCAAAGTATTTTATCAATCTTAGGTACGAAACAAATTGCTCTTCAAGTCAAATGAACACGATTCATTTAAGTACATGTTCATTTTTCCGGAGGAAAATAATACGGCAATTCCGCATGTTCCATTTCACCATCATTCTCCCCTTCATACGTTCAAGGTTACCGATATTTCTGAAAAACTCAATCGTACGCAATGCAAACAAAGACTTTATACAAAGGGTTGGTAGTAGTGGAGGAAGATGGGAATGAAGGTGACGATGAACAATTTTGGCGGTTTCATGTTTAACCAAGTCCTTTAGTTTGAGTACATTTAGTTAAGAGTAGAAAGGGGCCACGTGATCTCGATAAATGCCATCAGCAACAAATTTGACTGCTTTGTTTTGCAGTGAAGCCAGTTTGCTCAAACATTACGGAAATGGGAAACCCCAAATGGCTAAACCATTTAAGTTATAGCAGAAATAGTAAAGGGCCTAATGTTGGCCCTTGTGCGACACCATACGGTATTGCTTTTATTGTCGAATTAGTGCCATTTATACCAACAAATTGTTGACGATTCAAGAAAGATTGGGCTGGTCCACAAATGCCATAATGCTCTATCTTGGCCAGTAATATTTCATGTAGAACAGTGTCAAACGATTTCTGGAGGTTGAGTAGAGTTAGTCCAGTGAAATGATTTTCATTCATATTTCTAGAGGTGCTGGAAACTATATCGAGAACAGTATGAATTGCAGAAATATTTTTTGAAACCCATATTGAGCTTCACAAAGAACTTCAACCTTCGAAAAAAAACAAAAGTTGGTGAACCTGGAATATTTTAGGCGTTCAGCAATTTTGGATAAGCAAGAAAGAAATGAAATAGGGCGGTAGTAAGGGAATTAGTTTTATAACCTTTTTTGTGAAGGGGTATCCCTTTCACAATTGTACAGCTTTCGCGGAAAATACCTTTAATGAACGAAACCTGAAAGAAGTACACCAGGTATGGTGCAATAACATCAACAGCAATACGCAGGAAATACGGTGGTATTTGGTCATGACCTACGGCTTTGTTCAAGCTAAGCAACCTTAAAGCAGCAATTATTTCAGTAGACGTTGGAGGCTCTAAAAACATAAATGAGGTGATGCGTTTACGCAAGAAATTTTGAAAAGCTGATCAATTTGTTCGGAGATTTTATTGGCAAGCTCTTTATTATTTGACTTCGGATTCCAATTTTTGTTATGATCACTTCCAAGGGCGTCGGCAGAAAAAATTTCAGCCGGGAAGGGAGCTAATAAGAATAGAGCTAGTATTACCTACTAAAAATGGAAGAATTTTTGAAATTTGGGAGGGTTAAGAGTGTGTGAAAATCCAGGGGGGGATGACCCCCCGCCTCCCCTTGCCGACGCCCATGATTACTTCCTCCCGAGAGGCGATTGTTTTCGTTTATGATAAAAAAATTTTGAAACGAAATTATTTTGATTTCTTAAAGAAACTAGTTTATCGTAGGATAAACGTGTGCCATTTTGTCAAGTATTAAGTGTTAGAGCCAGGCGCGTAGGCAGAAATTCGCAATGGGGGGCTGTTTTGGGGGTCTGAGGGCGTAGCCCCCAGCCGCCAGAGGTACGGGGGTCTGGGGGCAGAGCCCCAAGCGCTCAAAAATTTTGCATTTTTTTGCAAGAAATAACTTAATTTTAGGGCTATTTTGATTAGAAAATAACTGTTTTAAAGCGCGGTATAGAAATTAATTGAGCAAACATGATTAAACTGGTTGCATAAATGGGCTATGTGGAAGGTGGCTAATGATAAAATTGTTGTTCTCTTGTTTACGTGCTGATAAATCATAAAATCCTGTGGATCAAATAAACTCACACGGAGTAATCTGTTTTGTCTAACCTATATTTTATAGCGAAAGATAATTGGAAAGGTGGGGCTAATGGAAAGATAATTGAGAAAAGTGTTTAGTAAATAACTAATACTGAATAATTCCCTCCCCCCCCTATTTGTGAGTTTATAACATATTTGTTGATAAAACCGACGACGCACAGCATTTTTACACTAATGATCAAATTCAATTGGTTATTTTTGGCCATTTTTGAAAGTTTTTATTGATTTGTGAGTTTTATTTTTGACAATTAGCCCCCCCCCCCTGAATATGTTTCAAAAAATGCTTGAAATCTCTTTTTAGTCCATTTGTGTATAAAAAAAACAGTCTCAGAAGTGCTAAAAACGTGGAATTTTCCTTATTCCGCATTTTGGTCAACAGGCTAATTGGGGGGGCTATAGCCCCCCCTCACTACGCTACTGGTTAGAGCGTTGTCTATGTATCATAGATACAGTATCTTCCAAAATGAGGTTCTTGAATGTTCATCGGATGGATCATTGTTGGATATTTTTTTTTCCTTTGATGCAGTATGCGTATCTTTGTTGACAGATTTATTCAGTCAAAAGCCAATATATGCAGCTGAAATTACGATACGGCAGAAGTCAATTTCAGTTTTTTTACTATTCTCTTTCCATTAGCAAAATTGCTAGATCAGGAAGTATAGGGCAGAGTTCATCTTCAGAATGGCTAAAATAGTGCGTTTTTTTTTCTGTCTAAAACCGGGGTGTGCTTGCGCTTATCTTTTGTATTGCTTCATTTTGTCTACTTTTTCTCTTTTTTTTATTTGGCATTGTGCCTTCTCTTTTCTCCATTTATTTGTTTGTAGCTGTGGCAGGGGTGCCGAGAGCCAAACGTGGGCCCGGGGCCAGCTCAAATATGCCGGATTTCCGGTTTTGTGAAGCCCAAAATAGACGGAGAAAATGCTGCAGTTTGGTCTGAATAATGATGTGATCTCCAAAAAAAAAAAATGTCTTCACCGAATTTTCAACGGTTTTTCCGGCCAAAATTAGGTGATCTCCGAAAAAAAAAAATAGGTCTTCACTGTCACTAAAGCCAACGACCTTCCTTAAGCGAATGGGCCCCTCATGGGTCCTCTAAACTCCATAGGCCCCGAAGTCATTGTCCTCCCCTCTCGGTGGCCCTGAGCTGTGGTAGTACAACAATAGTTTTTGGTAATAGCTTCGCTTCGATTTGACCGTGTACAATGTACATCGCGCTTCATTGCGTAATATGCATATATACTGTTTACTCTTAGGCCTGTGCTACATTATGCGTAAGACCGAGCGCGTATGAACTTTAGGAACATTTTTTTGGAACACTTTTTTTCAGACATATCTTGTAGTTTATGTTGATGAAAAATTGGGTATGCCGAGCGTGCAAATTGGCCTTCATACAAACGGTAGTAGGTTAACTTAAAATAAGGGATACGCTCACAATTTTACGCCCATCAGTGTACAGTAGACCGGTTTGTAACTTTTTTGTTGCGCACATGTACGTAATGCTTTTATCTATGCATGCGAGATGGTGCTACAGAGGTCGAAATCTGTAAGTCATGTAATATTTCCATCCGCATTCTGTAATAGTTTAACAAAAAAATTTCATTGAAACACTATATTAGTTTAGTGTAAATTTTTGAAATCGCTACAGCAATTAGGCTACCCGATTACTCCAATTAGAGCACCTCTTGCTTCGGACGCCCATTTCAGATGCTGTTTGTGAGCTGATCAGCGAATAATTACTTAGTTAATAACCACAAATGATAACACTGGTGGACATGATTTTTGTTGTTTTAATTTTGAAGACGATTTCGGGATAACTTTGGGGCGCTGATTCCAAATCTGAAAACCGTTTTGCTCTATCACGTCAGGATTTTTCGCAATTTACGATTTAATTGGATAAATTTCTCTAATCATACATGCATTTCAATACTGTGCTGCATTGTCTGCTATTTGTTGGCTATTGTGATGTCACACTGCATCAAAGGCTTGAGCAGTTATACCCAGGTAGCATCAGCAAACAGAGTTAGAAAAGAGAATAGATAGCCATTACTACGCATGAGTACTTGAACAAAGTCGATTTATTGACCGTTTTAGTATGGGAGTAGAAAATGATCAAAAGTATTAATTGAGTCTGCTAGCAATACTCCCAAATCAGTTACTAATAGGCTACTATGCTTTTGTAGCGTCAGCTCCAACGTAGCCACAAGTAAAAGTGAAACTGAATGTATAGATTAATAACTCAACCCGGAGAGTAGCTCGATAGGTTGTTCAACCAAGCCGGTCGACCGCATTGGGACGCGTCCTTTTGACACGTACGTTACAACTTACAATGGCGAGCACGACAGGACGTTGGAGTGGTGGACGCTCTTCCTTGCATTGGTTGAAGACGATGGAGTGCCGTCGCCAGCGTAAAGGGAGGGGGATGATGTAGCGTCAGCTCCAACGTAGCCACTAGTAAAAGTGAAACTGAATGTATAGATTAATAACTCAACCCGGAGAGTAGCTCGATAGGTTGTTCAACCAAGCCGGTCGACCGCATTGGGACGCGTCCTTTTGACACGTACGTTACACTTTAAACTCTATATGCACCACGTCATTTTTAATGTACATACACTAACTGCTGGTAGTTGTAGACACGCACAGTAAAAAACTGAGTAAGCTACTTGTCACATCATACAGTTTTGTGGACATTATACTGCAGTCATTCGCAAAGCTTTGCATCTGATAGAATACTTCAGTTCGTGAGGATACTAAAAGTAGACTTCATACTCTTAAAGCAAACCTTTCTGTTTAGGAAAAAGAACAAAATTGCTAGTGGTATAAAGTTAGTTGGAAATTTTAGGCTGCTGTGTGAACAGTACAGTAAATACTATGTCATCACGATCAAGAGGCTGTACGAATGATCCTAATATTTTTTTTTATATTTGTGGAGAATATGTTGTAAAATCTCAACGCCAAAACATCACAAATTTTGTTAAAAATGTTTACTATGCCTACTTTGGAATTAAGCTTGGGGACCAAGATAAAACATGGGCTCCACACAAGGTTTGTCGAAGTTGTGTTGAATCACTGAGACGTTGGAGCAAAGGAAAGCAGAAATCTATGTCATTCGGTGTCCCAATGGTGTGGAGAGAGCCTAAAGGCCACGGCAATGATTGCTACTTTTGTAGCTGTAATGTTTCTGGGTTTAACATGAAGAATAAGCATAACATTCAGTACCCTAATTTACCGTCCGCTATTTGTCCTATTCTTCACCAGCCAGATGTTCCTGTACCAACTCCTCCTCCAGTTTTGATAGACGTTGAAGATTCAACTACCAGTTCTGATTTGTCGTCTTCTGAGTGCCAATCAGAATATGAATGCTTTAAGGGTGAAAGACCAAGACTTTTCAGTCAAGAGGAACTAAATGATTTGGTACGAGACCTGGATTTGCCCAAAGTTTCTGCTGTTCTTCTTGGTTCTAGGCTAAAATCTCGGAATATGCTGGATTCTGAGGTCACATTCTCTTGGTACAAGCTTCGTGAAAAAGAATATCTTCCATTTTTCACCAAAGAAGATGATCTGGTTTATTGTGTTGATATCAAAGGTCTTATTGAAAAATTAGGCACTACTTATGAACCAAGCGACTGGCGCTTGTTTATTGATTCATCTAAACGAAGCCTAAAAGCAGTGTTGCTCCATAACGGAAACACTTTTGCATCCATACCTCTAGCTCATTCCATTCATATGAAAGAATCCTACGAAAATATGGAAATTTTGTTGACCAAATTGAAGTATCACGATCATGCATGGAAAGTATGGGTTGATATAAAAGTATTAAATATGCTGCAAGGCCAGCAGTCTGGATATACCAAGTTTCCTTGTTTGTTATGCGAATGGGATAGCAGAGATAAAAAGAATCACTGGATCAAACGTGAATGGCCAACAAGGGTATCAAGAACACTTGGTCAAAAGAATATAACCAATCCTGCCCTTGTAGAATCTTCCAAAGTAATACTCCCACCTCTGCATATCAAATTGGGCCTAATGAAACAGTTTGTTAAAGCCTTGGATAAACAAGGCCTATGCTTCAAATACATATCTGAAAAGTTTCCCCATTTGAGTGCAAAAAAGTCAAAGAAGGTGTCTGTATTGGTCCACAAATCAGGATGTTGATTAATGATGAACTCTTCATAACAAAGATGAACGATACGGAGAAAAACGCATGGCAGTCGTTTAAAGATGTCGTGTCTAATTTTCTTGGTAACAAAAAGAGTCCAAATTACCAAACGATTGTGGAACAAATGCTAACCAATTTCCAAACACTAGGTTGCCGAATGAGTGTTAAAGTCCATTATTTGCATTCCCATCTTGATTTTTTTCCTGCAAATTTAGGTCACATGAGCGAGGAACAAGGTGAGCGATTTCACCAGGACATTAAAACAATGGAAACACGGTACCAGGGACGATGGGATTGCTCGGTGATGGCTGACTATTGTTGGTCACTGAAACGAGATTGCCTAGTACACAATGAACTTGGACGCAAAGCAAGAAAAAGAAAATTTATGGCTTGTGTCAAAGATGTGTAACTTTCTTGATGATTATGCCAATGCTAAACGAGCTAGCTGCATGTCCGTGTAGGCTACTCGTATTTATGTTAAATATCGCTATTTTACTTAAAAAGTGTTTTCATACTTTGTGAAAAATCCTTACGTGATAGAAAAATTCTAACTACAGATTCGGAATCAGCACCATCAAATTATCCAGAAACACCTATTGCTATCCAAACAACATAAAATTTTTAAAAAAATATCCACCAGTGTAATCAGCAACGGCTGAGTGAATCGGACCTCAACCATGTACGTCAGAATCAGGGCCGCAACTACGGGGGGGCCAGGGGGGCGGCGCTCCCCCAAACACCAATTTCGACCCTCAAACCCAAAGCGACAATAGGAGAAAATAGTGGTAGGTAATGTAAGCGCCCTCCTGAAAGAAATTTTGTCCTCCCCCCCTAGAATAATTACACTTTAGTTGCGGCACTGGTCAGAATCCGACTTCCGCTAGTGCTGTGCCAGCCTTAAGCGCAGCTTTTATCATAATTATCAGTAACTTAGATCTTTTGGCATAGAATTTCTCTTCTCTGCTGTTTTTAACTTCTTAAATGATTTCATCTGCAATTTAGGCTTACTGGTTTCACGTAAACTTGGCGTGCAACGTTTACTATATACTCAATCGTTGCTGTATCATTGATGAAAATTAATGCATATTAATTTTATTGCAAATTTTTTGAAACTTTATAGTTTCTATAAAAACTTTGGATTTTTCAGCGCCATTGAATTGCGATGTTTTCGGTTAATTGCTTGAATGGTTAAGAATTTTAAGGCAGCGCTTTCAAATCGAACAACTTTGCAAAACTTATCCACAAGCAAAACCTGTAATGATGATGACATCACTTTATTTTATATGCAGATTGCACATGCTGTTACATTTGCTCTACTTCTGTAGGTTTGGGGGGCTTAACGAGGGTAAGGAATCATGATCGTTCTCTGAGAGAAAGCCAGATCTCATTGTATTAGACTTACGTAAAACACAGCCAATGAATTAAACTTCTGACTTGGCAAAGAACTTTTGGAATGCTACATAGTTAGTTCACCGGAATATGTATGTCGACGTTTTTATTAATTCTGACTCAAACCAAACTTAAAATCAAATCCTTACTCTAAAACTAGTCTCAAGTCTCGCTTTAATCTGAACCAGGGGTGCCCAAAGTGCGGCCCGTACAACGATTTTGTGCGGCCCGCGAGTGGTGTAAAGAATTTAAGTTGACTTAAAACAGGGCCGATTTTCAGGTGAAATAGTCATTCGCAGAACTCTTTTGCTGTTCACGTTTTTATCTAGAGCGCTCTTTCATAAAAAGCTACCTAGTACCTTGCTTCCCTGGAGTCTCCCAAATCGCAAAGTGATAATCGCAACGCTTACTTCACGTATCGCAGTTTTGGTGGTTCATTCAATTATTTATACTCCGATTATTATTAGGCGATTAAGAAAACGATTTTAAACCACTGCTGTAATTCTATTTATACCCAAAAACTACATGTGTGTGGTTGGTTTTTTTCTACGATTGCTATTATTGGGACTTCGCGCGAGCGCGTAGTGCCTTTGTTTTTGTTCGCGAATTTTGGCAGATGTGGTATATTTACGTATAACTAGCAAACGGTAAAACCTAGAAAATTGAAAATCGCAATCAACATAAGAATTATTAAAAGTTTCATGTGTGCCAATTTTGGGGATCCTAGGTCAGATGGTCGTGAATTGAGACACAAAAAAAAAACATTAAAAAACGGCGATTTTTGGCTTGAAAATTTATTAATTCGCTTATGATTCAAAAACCACTTGACGTGTAAAGCTGAAATTTGTACGCGATGTGGTTGCTTATGAATGCTTGATATACACCGAGTTTGAAAGCGGCCAGTACCGTGACCAAAATTTTAATGGCCAAAAAAGGGCAACAGGTTGCGAATTTGAACCGATATTTATCGGTAATTATCGATATTGATGAAAAATGATTTGTGATTTTTAAGCACACTATCAACCATCTTTATTTTGGTTATGTCCGTTTTTCCCAACGTGAATAATTTTTTTTTTTTTTTCTTACAATTTTTTGTTTTTGTTTTTTATTTTTCTTCCCGGGCTATCGACTTTTAAATCGCTAAACGCACTGTATTCAAAGTTTGATCGATTGAAGGTATCAGGGAGGACTTGTGTGCGACTGAAATGGGGGGTGCCAAGTTGGGAGGATTTCCTTTAATCGAGTCCTTCAAAATTTTGAACTTTTAAACCATTAACGCTAGATGGATCAAATTTTCGGAATGAGTAGATAGTAAAAATAAACTAGACCCAGTACGTAAATTGTAGGAGGGATGCGGGGGGACGCGTCCCTTCATCGAGAGTTAGCGTCCCCTCATCGAGATTTAGACGTACACCCATCGAGATTTGAGCGCTGGATGATGAAACGATTAAGAGCCGGCCAGCACGATCACATGATCAAATCCTACAAATTCCGGCCGAATATAGTCCCAAATTGCGGTGAAGACCTTTTTTTTTTGGTCTTTACTTGATTTCGGGAAAAAAAACACCTCCATTTTCGGCGAAGACCTTTTTTTTGGTCTTCACCTGGTTTCGGGGAAAAAACATTTCAATTACGGGGAGGGAATGACATAATTTCTACTGAAGTTTGGTCAAGGCTGCAAAAGCGTCCACTCATTCAAAATTTTACAATTTAAGTATTGATTATGACCTAACAAAAATTGGGATGCCACAATGGGGTTTCCTTCCGAAACGGACCCTACAAGATTCAAAGTATTTAACTTTCAAAGCTGGACACAAGAAATTTTTAGGAAAAGATAAAATTTAACAAAATTTGGGGCATTCAAATAGGGGGTCCTCTCAAGTGGGGCTGCCAAAATTTTAAATCATTAGAGCTGGATAAATCAAGTTTTCGGAATGGGTAGATATTAAAAATAAACTAAACCTAACAAAAATTGGGAATTCCGAAGTGGGGGCTCTCTTCAAACGGGGCCTCCGAAATTCAAACTTTTTAACCTTTTAAGCTGGACACATGAAAATTTTAAGGTAAGTAAATTTAAAAGAATGATGAAATTTGACAAAACTTGGGGGTAACAAAATGGGGTGCTCCCTCACACGGAGCCGCCAAAATTCAAACTTTTCAATTACACATCACGCTAGACAGATGAAATTTTCGGAATAGATAAATGTAAGTTAACGATAAAATTTGACAAAATTTGGGGTTACCAAAATTAGGGTGTTTCCCTCTAATGGGGCTACCAAAATGTAAACTTTTTAACCACTCACGCTAGACACATGAAATTTACAAGATAGGCAAAAAACTGTCTGTTCTCAATGGTTTTTATCCACAAATCGAGCTTTCGGATAAATGCAGTCAATTTGGTTCTAAAATCAATCATGTTGGTCTCAGGCTCCTGAAGACAACAGTTGAAGTGAATCAAGACTCCAAACATATCTGACAGGTAGGCAAGGTAGGAACGAAGTAAAAAGGTTTCTCGTATTGGAAAAAAATTATACTTATTCTCCGCAAAGAAGGCTAATTCGCTACTATATTTTGTTACGTTTGGTGATGTCTACCCCATTACAAGCAGTACGTAAAGTGTAGGAGGGAAGCGAGGGTACGCTTCCCCCCATCGAAATTTAGCCTCCCCTCGTCGAGATTTAGCCCCTCCCCATCGAAATTTAGCGACCTATACACCAAAAGAAGGCATCCGGGACTTTTCCAAAACATCCGAAATTCCGGCCGAAGTCAGTACCGCGTTGCGGAGAGGACCTTTTTTTCTTTTTGGTCTTTACCTGAATTTGGGGGCAAAATACCGAAATTCCGGGAGAAATAGAACCAGTTTGCGGCGAAGACCATTTTTTTGGGGGTCTTCGCCCGGATATGAGTAAATTTTGTTTTGATTGCTGCCACACTCCAATTGCATCTGGACGCTGCTGCAAAAGAGTCCCCCCATGCAATATTAGTACAGTTTAAGTGCTGCTTACAAGGATATGCAAACGTGGCGGGAAGTTTGTTTGATAATCTCTATTGTTGACTCGTAGACCTTTTTTGCTACTTAAGTCAACTCTCAGAGGCGTTCACTCTTCAATAACGTGAACAAAATAACTTAAATGTATTCCAAAAATCTCGGTTCACAAACAACTTCCACTCAAACTTAACGATGCAACCACAGCAAACGCTTGTACTGAAATATATACCGCAATATTCTTTGTCACTATCCATTGGAATAAGACACAAAAATAATCTCACTCACAATATATTCACTCAGCTATTGACAGCAATCTCAGTCCTTGTTAATCTTAACGTAACTCAGTACTGTACCACATTAAGTATACTTCCAGCAATAATAACTCAATAAACAGTTTCCCGTTGAAACTAAAACAACAAAATCTAGAATAACTAGAGGGGAGCCAGCAGAGAAGCAATTCCGTAGAATGACCAACGCTAAAATCTACAGATTTCAAAAAAAAATAGCGCTTTAGCTTCAGAGTTCAAAAAATTGGCTTTGTAGGGTCCATTCAGGAAACTTCCGGCAAAATGGTACCCCAAAACTATATCAAAATATTGTTTTCTCAAACATCTACTGGTATACAAAAAAACTAGGTATCTTAAAACCATTCAAAAAATAGATTTTTGGGCGTCCATTTAAGTAGATGTTTTTTAGGGGTGGGTAACCCAGTATTATGTCAAAATATTTGTCTCTTAAATGTTAACCGATATTAAAAAAAAACTGGCACCCTAGGTTAAGCCGTTCAAAAAATTGATTTTTGAGGATCCATTAGTGGATTCCCAAACAATGTCAAAATAATATATATAGAAAACTACTCCTGAACTATATAGAAAACTACAGGCCATGCTGAGTCTTCTCTGTGTCCAAAGTGCAGCCTAGAGAATGAAACACCAAATCATCATGAAGGCAATTGCAAGCTTTACCAAGATATTTGGGTTAAATATTTTGCAATCACCAAGACCACTGCACACAACGTGGTTTCGAAATGTATCATTAACAAAGTGGTCACGTATTTAAAGAAAGTTGGAAGGCTTTCTGAGTTCGACCAGTAACCAAACAAAACTACTGTAACCTAGCAGCTACAGCTGCCATGGGCCCAAATGAGGCCTACGCAATGTGTAGGTAAGCTTTACCTAAAGGTAGCAGATTCACTTGCACCCCTGCCCATTAATACTAACAATAATATTATCAAAATATTTGTGTGCTAAATGTCTACTGATATAAAAAAAACTGTCTCCATAGGTTAAGCCGTTCAAAAAATTCATTTTGGGGGGTCCATTCGGGTGGGTGCTCCCAAATTTGTCAAAATATTTGTACGCTAAATATTTACTGATATCAAAAAAAGGCACCCTAGGCTAAGCCGTTCAAAAAAGTGATTTTTGAGAGATCCATTTGGGGGTTTTCCGGGAGGAGGGGAGGTACCCCCAAACTATATCAAAATAATTGTCTGTTAAATATCTGCTGATATCACAGAAACTGGCACCCCAGCGTAAGCCGTTCAAAAAAGTGATTTTGGGGGGTAAGTCAAAATAATTGTCTGTTATATATTTACTGATATCAAAAAACAAAAACCAAAACTGGCGTCCTAGTCTGAACCGTTAAAAAATTTTTGGGGAGGTCCATTTGGGCGGTACCTGGGGTTGGGGGGTAGGGGTGGTACTGTGGCTATATTTCATTTTGCTTACAATTCTTGTGTTGAGTTTCGAACTCGTGGTCTCTGCAAGCGCTCGGGTTGGTGAGATGTGATGCGCGCGGCACGTCTTGCTTGTCGCGGGACTTGCGGTGATTACGAGCTCGATCTCCGTTTCCTTTATTTTTGAACGTTGAGTGCGAAGTTTAATTTACATTTAATTTGCAATTTAAATACTTGGTTTTCAGTTAATAGATCTCAGTTGGTTTTTTTTCCTTAGTTGTGGTTATAGGTGATCGATAAGAAGCACAGTTTTCAGTTCTAGTTTTAAGTTCTTTAAAGTAAACTAAGTCAAATAGCGATAGTGGTAACCCCGTTTTCAAGAGCATGCCTAGACCGAAGCAACAATAGCTGAGTCTATTATAGATTATAGGTGTTGATTAACATGCAACTCCAATGTCAAATAAACTTTGTTAAGAATTTCGAGAGAAATGACAAACTACAGCAGGCAATGCCCGAATTCGTAAATATTGATCGGTTGAAGCGGTTTGTGGAACGACATAACAGTGACAGCGCTGCTGGTGACGACCTTCGTGCTAGTCAGGAGTCAAATGAGATGTCGACGATAGATACTTCGTCCGATTCCAACAAAGCAGTTTCTTCACCGTTAAATCCGGAAGCACAACCTTGGTTTCCCCATTCTTCCAGGGGACGATTACTGAAGCCAACCAAAAGACTGATTTGTGAAATGTGAATTACTGCATAATAACTGCGGCGTGTAATATTGTTAGGTACCGGTACTGCACGGTTGTAACTTGATAAATTTAGACGTCCGCTAAGTGTTATACTTTTCGATTGTTTTCGCAAGGGTGCACACTTGCGAAGCAGCACGAGTGGTGTGATATTCTGAACGCTTGCATTTTTTTTTCTGCATGATAGATTGAAGTTGAATATTTTAAAAGGTATGATTTTCAAAATTACGTATACCTACTGGTCGGCTCTGCTCTTAAACATTTTTGCTGGATTTTTATTTTGGTCCGCCAGATTTTTTTTCTGGATGATGTTGGATCAGTTTTTCATACTTTTTTGATTTTGAAGCCGGCATATGCATTGTTTTATGCGTAGTTTTTTTTTTCTCTCAACAGATTTGACATTCCTCCTTTTTGAGAGAATGTTGAATAGTTGCAACGGAACCTTGTCTGTGCTATAATGACTCAAAAAAAAAAATTGTATGATTTTGTGTTATTTTTCTTTATTTTGTGTTGCATAAATATTTTTTGCTATTGCCCCATCCCCTCACCTTTTTTTTTTGCATCTTTTAAACAGTTATGGCAAGAATTAAGCTTTTTTCTTTCCATTTCATTCAACGAACAATCAATGCAAGGCTCGAATTTTATGAGCAATATAACGAACTTATGAATTCTTCCGATTGGGTCTTAGCGCCATTAATAAACGAAGTATACGATGCTATCAGCATTACAGTTTTCATCAGACAATTTAATGAGAAGCTTTATTTCACTCTGCGTTCACCCTTTTCATATGAACGCACTTGCTGGTTACTGCATTGCAGATTAATCAAGATTTTGAACTTTAAATGCAACAGTGAGAGATTTTCAATTCACGGGTGTCTTGCACGAATTCCAAGCATTTGAGGGAAAAGAAATGGACTTAATCAACAATACATGAATAATCGTGATTCAAGATGTCCGTCCTACGAACGAAAATACAGCGTCTATTCAATTGAACTGCAAGAGTTATTTATTGGCGCAAGACTAAATGAATTTATTTGGACTCTATACAAAAGCAGAACGAACGACCGATAACTGTTCCATTTGATCTATCCTTCTATATTGAACAATATGTACACTAACAAAATTTTTCGGCCAAAAATTTTTTTTTGTCGAGGGGGATGTGTGGCTATATTTCATTTTGCTTACAATTCTTGTGTTGAGTTTCGAACTCGTGGTCTCTGCAAGAGCTCGGGTTGGTGAGATGTGATGCGCGCGGCACGTCTTGCTTGCCGCGGGACTTGCGGTGATTACGAGCTCGATCTCCGTTTCCTTTATTTTTGAACGTTGAGTGCGAAGTTTAATTTACATTTAATTTGCAATTTAAATACTTGGTTTTCAGTTAATAGATCTCAGTTGGTTTTTTTTCCTTAGTTGTGGTTATAGGTGATCGATAAGAAGCACAGTTTTCAGTTCTAGTTTTAAGTTCTTTAAAGTAAACTAAGTCAAATAGCGAAAGTACCCCCTAACTATGTCAAAAATATTATCTATTAAATATGTATTGATAAAAAACAAAAAACTGGCAACCTTAATTAAGTCTTTAAAAAATTGATTTTTGGTTTGGTCCATTTGGGGGGTCCGGGGGTAGTAATTAGGGTTGGATTGACTTTGAATTTTGAATTTGAATCCGCTCATAAGTTATTGATCAATTTTAATTTTAATTCGACTTTTGCAAAATCAATGAATTTGAATTTGAATTCAGGTTTTTGCGAAGTCAATGAATTTGAAGTTAAATGTCTGAATTTAAAGTCAATGAATTCTAACATTTCATAGATTTGATTTTCTCAAATCAAAACGTACACTGTGAAAGTAACGATTTATAAACTGGTCAAAAAGACTCAGAATCAGATCAGATCAGAACACAACTAATCGTCGCTGAAGATACAAGCAACTTGAGTTGTTAGTTTATTGCGCACCTGTGATGCGCTAATACGCATCTGAGACTAGGGTTAGTTTGAATTTGAATTTTAAATTTTGAATTTGAATCCGCTCACAAGTTACTAATGAATTAGAATTTGAATTCAGTTATTCTAAGCCAATAGCTTTGAATTTGATTTCAGGTTTTGTAAAGTCAATGAATTTGAATTTAAAAATTAAAAATAAAATAAATGGATCCAACCCTAGTGGACCCTAAACTACGTCATAATATTTGTCTCTTAAATATCTACTGATATCAAAAAACTCTGGGACCCAAGGTAACGCCGTTCATAAAATTGCTTTATGGGAGTCCACAGGGGAGTGGTGCCCCCACACTATGTCAAAATATTTGTCTGTTAAATATCTGCTGATATGAAAAAGAACTAGTATCCTAAGTTAAGCCGTTCAAAAAATCGTTTTTGGGACCCCATTTTGGGGGACTCGTGGGAGAGTGGCCCCAAAAATTTCGGGACACGAAATTGCGATTGCTGCAGCTCAACAACTTTGCACAAAAATTACATTTCGATGTTTTTTGGTTTAGAAGAAGAAGAGCAAACAAGATTTAGGTAAGAAGACATGCGATATACGGAGAGTGTCTACTAACAAGGACTATCTGCTGACCGGAAGATCTGTGGTGAAAGATGAAAATGGGTAGATGTCGTAGTATTGACTATGGCAATTCGAGTGTTGTAATAATCCTAAAAAGTGTTTTTGGTATTGATTTGCAATGAAAGTTTGGCATATTTATAAAATTTGTGTTTTAATATTTATCGCTGGATATTAAGACATATTTGGAAGATTTCATCAGAATTTCTTGACTAGGCAAATGCGTAGATTGAGGTGGCGGCCTGACCCAGAGTAAAAAAGATCTTTCACTGTCTCCACCCAAGTAGTCTTGTAAACTAGCTGTAATTTCAAATCACATATTTTGTTACTTTCGCTGTAATGAGCCGAAGCGTGTAACGAGTTGCGGCCAGGACCCATCTTCGCGTCATTGCGCCTGCGAGCAACACAGCTCCTTTCGAAGAAATGTCGCAGCAGTAGCGAGCCGTTGGCAACACTGTATGCAATTTGAACGACCCGAGATTTGAACCAGAGTTTCCCACTCCAGAGACAAACGCGTTACAACTCGAACAACTGGCCAGTGATTTGTAAGTACAGTTATTTGATTTACAGAACGTTCAAACATCTTCTGGATTCTTCAGCTCGATTTGAACAATGGCCAGGACGACGTAACAATTGCGACCGGTTCAGCGGACATACACTTAAGGTCTGCCTGAAATTAAACCAATACAACTACAAGATGAGGACAGAAGGCTGCCCCAGTTAGCCAAACCAAAGGTTTACAGGGTTTCGTCGTTTATTACCCTTTACTCCTCCACTTGTGTGATAATTTTTTTGCGTTTTTGAAATAAATGAACTGGAAAGGTGAACAAAACATGCCCAAAAAGCGAACATTTATAAGAGGGTATTTATTGACAGTAGCTTATCATTGAATATTATTCATTTTCCATTCTCCTGCTTTTGACCGTCCATACGGTCGTTCAGTTTGTTTCATAGCATATTCATTTTTCTGTAGCTGAAGTAGGGACTCATTACTCCCGACAGAAAAATTCGAAATGTTGACAGTATTTTGCGCAATGGTGTCTTTATTATTGCTGCTGAAATTATGTTCTTATTTTCCATATGCTTTTTATTTTCTTCCTGCGTAAAAACTAAAAACTGCTCTGTGAAAAAATAAATGCTTTCGTAACTTTAACTGGGCCTTCAGATTCAAACGTACCAAAATAAGTACTTGTTGATAGCAATTTCATTATCAGTGGAGACACAAAAAAATTAGAAAACAAAAACATTAGAAATAATTTATATGAGAAATAATATGGACTGCATCGAATACCCACGAAGCAAACAACAATTTAGAAGCGTAAAAGTTCAGCCGAATAAATGCACGTTTTGAAAATCGGAAGATACGGGTTCAGTTTTGGGGTCGGTTAAATAGGACATTTCTTGTCAAGAAATTTAGTTTTGCAGGTATTTTGGCACCAAAATGGGCTTCAATTCATTCAATCAGAATAAATTACAATTAGAATAAAGATTTGACTTTTAATAATTTCAGCATATCTTTTACTGCAAGTTTAACCGACTAAATTACATTATTAGGTTCACCGGCGACATGATTGTAAGCCGCTATTTCAAATTCTCAGCAATCTCGCCAGCAAGAAAAATGGTAGAGCGTGTCAGTTCGGTTCTCCGTCAAGACAGCAGTCAAGCAGCTTTTCAAGAAAGGTAATTTCAGTTCTCATATTATCGATGACAATAAGAGTTTTAAGATACGTCAGCCATTTTTATTATAAACAGCAAGATATGATATCGGGGTGGCATAATCAGGCCCGGCGCCAGGACAGCGTGACTGGGGGGGCAGAAATAAATTTTGGGGGTGCACGAGAAGTTTGTTTATGTGAATTCGAGAGGGGCACGGGAAATTTATCCCAGTCTGGATCAAACAAACAAGGTGAAGACCAAAGAATCAAAGGAATTTCCGGCCGAAATCGGAAATTCAAGCAGTTTTTCCGGCCGAAAACAGGTGATCTCCAAAAAAAAAAAAAAGAAAAAGGTCTTCAATGAAGTTGTGAGGGATTTATCGGCCGAAATCGGGAATTTAAGCGGTTTCTCCGACCGAAAACAGGTGATCTCCAAAAAAATAAAAAAATAAAGAAAAAGGTCTTCATCCCAACAATGTCATGAAATCCAGTTTTAGTCCACAAAATGTACAAAAATACCAGTGGCAGACACAAATTTGGGCCTCGATTTGCACTCCAGCAGCCCCGAGCCTGGAAATTTCTTCGGGGCACAGTCCTCGCTTGGGGGGGCACAATTTTCGTTTGGGGGGCACGGCCCCGGTATGCCCCCCCGTGGAGCCGGGTCTGGGCATAATGCCGGCTGCGTTGAAGTGCTGCCTTAGCAGCTTCAGTACTGCAATACCTAATATATTGGGACGGGGATTTGGTTCAAATTTGATCGTATTAGACCATAACCCTGAGATTGAATTGCCTATGTCATAGTGCTTTCTATTTCCATGTGCTATCAACATCAGTGAAATTGAACGAGAGGTAGTCTGCATGGAAAGAAAGTCTAACGGATGTCGACGTTAGCTGACGGCCAAAGTGTGCGCAATAGGCAAAGATCCCAAATTACGCTTAGCGGCCAGTCTCTAAACGGACCATATAAGAAGCGTACAAAACGCGAGTCAGTGTCTTTTCCAAACAAACCTACAAAAAAGCAGCGAAGAAAACATTGGAAATACATTGATTGTGTACTGCATAAATAGATCTATAAAATTACTCCACAATAACAAGTAAAACTTTTTAAAATCTTCACAAAGTTATAGAGATACGAGTAGATAAATTGACTTGTGAAGGTCAATGTGCAAAGAAGTGCTAAAAAAAGATATATTTTCGATCTCTTCAATGCAAAATGTAACGTATAAAAGTAGGTTGATGGTGCTGTCCCGCCTACGACATTTTTTTTGCGATAAGGTTCAAAAACTCCAAAACTTGCTTTGAGCTAAATATGAAATAAAAACTCGCAAATGAGGCGAGCGTGTAGTAGTTAAATTGGCAACAAAACTGCTTTAAGCTGTTTTTCACTTTTACAGCAAAGTTTTGAGTTTGTAGAACCTTATTGCAAAATGAAAAATTGGGAAACTTGTTTGAGATACCAAATGAGTTAATTTCTGGTCAGTGATCGAAAGGTTGCTGACTCCCGGTTCGATTCCCGAACTAGCGATGCGTCGTTGTGTCTCAGGAACAGATTCTTCACGCTTATTCCCCATTGGGGGCCAAGCGTCTACCCGTTGCGGTGGCCCAGCCTGACAAAAGACTTGCAAACAAAACCCCCAAAAAAAGAGTGCTCTGAGTTTATGTGGTTAGACAGACGTAGAGTGCCTGGTTCATACGAACGAGCCAATGGGTAAATTTAGCCTAGTCTTTATTAGAGTTCGTTTTCCCCAATATTGAAATTGGGTATCTGAACTTTTTTGCAGTCCTTGTCGTGGGCAAAAATGTCGTAAGTAGGACATCACCATAAATTTTCAGCGTTATAACATTGATAAATTTGAAATTTTACGCCAGTATTATGCCTATACAACTTTGGCTGTGCCCATCGTCTCAAAGTTCGCCCTTCTCGGTGGTAGCTGCAACAGTGTGGTCGCAAGAGCACAGTTTCAACGACCACGACGTGTCTCTAAAAATTAACAACAATGTTAGTTTGTGAAGTCACAAACTCTTGCTAGTTATACAGTCGATAGGATATATATCAGCATTTTCACATGTCTACTTTTCAACCCGGGTTCTTGGTTCCGGCGCCAGTTTAATACTTAGTCACATTAAATATTGCTGAGTCATATCAACTATTTCTTAGTCATGCTAGAAAAAGAGCAAAATTACAAAAGAAGCGGCCAATCAAAGAGTTCAGCAATATTTCCAAAAAAAAAAACATTGCTGATGTACAAACTATTTTCTTGCAACTAATTTGGCATTTTTTGTTATGACTCAACAATAAGCAAGCTCTGGAATCAAAAATCGGCTTGAAAATACGAACAATAAACAATGTTATATGTTAAATCTCAAAGGACAGCACGTGGTAAAATTAAAAGAAACTACAATTTGGTTTGAGAAAAGTCAGCAAATTTCTAGCGTTCGATAACGATGTTATTGATTTTCTTCAGAATATTATCTTGTTGAGGACATACTGGGCTACTGTCAACAATCTTCATGTTGAAACATCTGCTAGTTCAGCCCCCTCAATATGTTGCGATAATGCAAGATAAATTTATCAAAAGACAGCTTACAAAGCAAAAGCGATTACGCTCCATTAATCTTACATTGGCCTAGCTTTACTCGAGAAAAAATTTCACTTTCGATCGTTTATAATAACTAGATGGGAGTTTGCCTGCAAACCCAGTGAACGACCGACGCACAGCTAATGCTGTGACGCTCAAAAGTACTTGGTAAAATCAGCAATTATTCAAAAATATCTGATTATGGAATCTCCAGAAAAGTGGAGTCAAAATATTTGTCTGTTAAATATCTACTGATATCATAAAACAAAGGCACCCTAGCTTGAGCCGTTCAAAAATTGATTTTTTGGGGTCCATTTGGGGGGGTCCCTGGGGGGGTGGCACCCCCAAACTATGTCAAAATATTTGTCTGTTAAATATCTACTGATATCAAAAAAAAAGTAGAACTCTAGCTTGAGCCGTTCAAAAAATTGATTTTTGGGGGGTCCATTTGGGGGGGTTCCCGGGGGGGTGCCACCCCAAACTATGTCAAAATATTTGTCTGTTAGATATCTAATGACATCAAAAACAACTATCACCCTAGCTTGAGCCGTTCAAAAAGTTGATTTTTGGGGCCCCATTTTGGGGGGTTCCCGGTGGAGTTGCCCCAAAAAATTTCGGGAGAAAAATTTGCATTTGCAGCTCAACAACTTTACACAAAAATTAGATTTCAGTGTGTTGTGGTTTAGGAGAAGAAGAGCGTACAAAATTTAGGAAGAAAAAAAAGGAAAAAAAAGGGAAAAAAAAGGAAAAAAAAGGAAAAAAAAGGAAAAAAAAGGAAAAAAAGGAAAAAAAAAGAAATAAACCTCATCGCGGCCAAAAGTGGGTTGGTTGGGATGAAAGGGTATCTTGAGACTTATAACCCTATGAAATACTTTTTGCTGTACTTCAGCCGTTTTTGACTGAGACCGCTTTTTATGCCAAACTTGCGGGGCGGTTTTCGGGTTCTAAAACCGAAGTCACGTGACCTATTGCCTCAAAATTTGGTACAAATCTACAACTCATTAATCTCAAACTGCTGTCAAAATTTCATGTAGCTAGATCAAACCGTTCTTGAGTTATAAGCAAAAGTTTGAAATTTCGCACTCGTTAGTTGGAAAATGGCCGAGTAAAAACAAATAAACACGCGACGCGAGTGTCGGTCGTTCCAATAATTAACCAAAGCATGTGTTGTATGGGAAATTAAAAAAATACAAAACTTGACAAAAATGCCAAAATACAAAAATCCAAACAGATTTACGACTTCATAATGCCCCGTACTAGCAGTGATGGGCACAGCGGCGCTATTAGCGCCGCTACTTTTTCAGTAGCGGTAGCGGCAGCGCCACTGCTTTTTTTCGTCACCAGCGAAAAGCGGCAGCGCCGCTGTTTTTTCAGTCAAAAAAGCGGCAGCACTTCAGCGCTGTTTTTTAAGCAAATTTTCTGCCGCTGCCGCTACAGCTAATAAACTTCTTTCAAGACTTTTTTCGATTTAAATTTTTACGTGTTACCGTTTGAAGTCTTTACAATTTTTTTTTCTTTCTGCTCGTTGCTACTATATTATTTTACTTTTAGAAGAACAAACAATGCTACCTTTTGAGAAAATTGCAAGCAACTGAAACTCCACATAGAACAAGAGCAATCATTTCTTTATGAAAGCAAGTAGTAAGTATTAATGCTACTTGACAGTCGGTTTCTGATACTCCCTTCTTACTCGTACAGAATGCACATACAGTCTAGACAGTTGATTTTGATGCAGGTGTTCTTCGTTATTGTCAAGAGATACTGTTTGAAATCGGTTTTATTGAAGAAATGAGAACTACTTGTGGTAATAAAGTGGTGCCCCAAACCTTTTTCGACAATTCCGAATTCCTCTTATTCGCGGAAATACGTTTTAATCCGTTTGACTAATACCATAGGTGGGCAAGTTAATGCAAAACGTTTGCTTTGTTAACCACTAGTCCGGTAACAAACTTCACACCTCCGTTAACGTTAATTCGTTATTTTCAGCTTTAATTAACGGAAGTTGATGAAGTCCGTTAATTTGTTAATATTTTGCGTGTAATTTACATATCTTTTTATTTACTCGCTTCTAGAACACGTATTGACGCTGCTGAGCTTATTGTAAGGAAATATTTATTGCTATGGTTGTCTTTTTGTGTTTTGGAAAATACATTTTACAGTCTAATCTAATTTCAAGATACAAATAAGTTCAAATGCACTAACAAAGCTGCGATCGGAAAATCTTTGGAAATTGTGAACAGCGATAATTAATGAATCTATGAGGCTGCAGGTTATTATTTGCCACAAAAAAGAGCTCCTTTCTTCGCTTTCTTTGATAAAACTCGTGCTAATAAGCACCAAGTGTTACCAGCGCAAACTGGTTTGTACCGGTACGATGAATGAATGGTGCTAGATGTTAACAATAAAAACCTTAACGGAAGTTAGCAGAACTTCACGGAAGTTAATTTAGTCCGTTAACATTAAAAAAACTTTTTAACGGATTAACGAGTTAATGAAAAAGTTAGCTTCGTTATTAACGGATTAACGGACTTGTGCCCACCTATGACTAGTACTCAGGGGCGCCGAGAGCCGAACGTGGGCCCGGGGACAGCTCAAACATGGATGGGCACCCTCAAATTGGATGGGCCCCCTCTCGAGCTCAAATATGATGTGATGGGCCCTCGGTTTTGTGAAGTCAAAAACAGACGGAGATAATGCTGCTGTTTGGTCCCAAATATGATGTGATCTCCAAAAAAAAAAAAAAAAGGTCTTCACCGAAATTTCGACTGTTTTTCCTGCCGAAATCAAATGATCTCCAAAAAAAGGTCTACCCTTGCGATTTCGATGGCCCTTTTATTACTCAATGTAATTTGGATGGGCCCCCTCTCGAACTCATGGGCCCCCTAAACACCATGGGCCCCGGGGTCATTGTCCCCCCCTGCCCCCCCCCCTCTCGGAGGCCCTGCTAGTACTATCGGCAACCCTGCTTTTCGCAATTTTGTAAAATCACTAAAGGCGTACTGCACTGCCGATCAGTACTGGTAGCGTAGGATTACAGATTCCAGTGACAATAGCCAAGTTTTCAGATTTGGTGATAGCTTGGCTACTCACTGCTACTAGTTAATGATCGCGTTTCTTAGTTTGCAAGAATTTTTGCAAAATCATGTCTTTTTTAATGTCACAAAATTGCGAATGCAGGATTGAAAATGGTACGGAGTCAAACGAATTAAATCGTATTTTCGCAAATAAAGGAAATTGTGGAAAAAGGTTTGGGGCACCTCTTTGTTACCTTAAATAGTTCTCATTTCTTCAATACAACCGATTTCGAGCGGTATCTCTTTAACGAAAATGCGATAGTTACAGTTCGATAAATTGCTGTAAACTTTCAGCACGCCCGACGCCACGGGAGCATTTCGGGGCCGTGCCCCCTCCAAATCACTGCTTGTGCCCCCCAAACAAGAATTGTGCCTCCCAAGCGAGGATTGAGCCCCAAAGAAAGTAACAGACTCGGTGCCACTGAAGGCCTGAGACTCCCAAGATACTGGTTGTCACCCCAGAATTCGTGAGCAAGAACTGTTTTTTGCCGATTTTGCAATAAAGACCCTTTTTTTGTAGTTTCACCCCGTAATTCGTGAAAATTCGCGCATTTTTTAAGATGAAGAGCTTTTTTTTGTCTTCACCCCAGAATTCGTGAATATCCGCGTATATTTCGAGATGAGGACCTTTTTTTTTGGTTCACACTCTCGGATTCGAAGTATTAAACTTTCTGTGCTCCCCAAATTTGTTTATGCCCCCCCAGTCACGCTATCTTGGCGCCGGGCATGATTTGCAGATCGCAAAGACGGTTTTTTGCGATATTCCCCAAAAATGCTAGCATTGAGTAGGACAAATGATTTGTTGGCTATCTGGTCACAGACCACACTACACTTCGCGCACTGCAAGAAGAACAGTAAATACATCAATGCATTGCAAAATAAATTTGTCTACAACTGTGAACAGTATTATTGAAAATTAAATTTATAGTGCGCTGAAAAAATAAGTTTGATAGATAATTTAGTTATGGAGTTATACTCGTCAAAAAAATACGTGTAACGTGAATCGCGTTGTGAATCATTTACTTAACATGTATCTATATAGCGGCGAGTAGCATGTTGCCTGCGGTATAGAATATGTCATTACTGCGAACGTATCTCCTCCGAGTACATAAACACCGGTTCTTAACCGCTCGATCTTCTTTTTTATCAAACTTGGATGACATCACCGCAGGGGTGTTAATCACCTACCATTTCTACAAATTTCCTAGAAATGTTTGTAACTCGGTCGATTGATAAATTTTCCTATCGTATCTCTACACAAGGAATTATTTTAGTGGTTGAGAGCCGAGCGTGTGATAAAAACATTGACTACTTCAGAGCTATAAGAGCCGGGACAAAAGTGTACAGAAGCTGAATACTGTATGCCATCGTGTTAAAACCTTACCTTATTTAAGTGATTTAAACTATTTGTTATTGCCTTTTATTTTTTACTTCCTATTGTAACTTCCAAGGGTAACTTCTTAAAGTACTTTCTAAACCGCTGGTTTGACTAACCAGCGCTTTGAAATACTTGTTTTTTTGGAAGGAGCATTCCAACAACCAATTGAATTGTGATTTGCTTACTCATTTACCGTTTAAGCCTGCTTGCTGATGCCGATTGTAACCTGTACCAATGCTTTAAAAGCAGAGGTGGAGTCGAGGACACAAGCCTCGAGGCCAAGGACACAAAAAAAAATCCGAGGCCAAGGACAGCCTTTCCGAGGACAGACACTCCCGAGGCCAAGGACATAAATGCTCGAGGCCAAGGTCAAGGACCAAGGACACAAGCGCAAGTGCTCTCCAAAAAAAAAAAAAAATTTTTTTTCAGGCGATCTCCAAAAAAAGAAAAAAAATAAGTCTTCACAAAAATTTTTCAAGCACTCCATAAAATTTTAACAATTCAAAAAATAGTGCTGTCCTCGAGCCGAGGACAGGCCAATTTTCGAGGACTTGAGGCCTCGAGGCCAAGGCCAAGGACTTCAAAATGTGTCCTCGAGGCCAAGGACGTCCTCGAGGACTCTACCTCTGTTTAAAAGCTTAAATTCTAACTTTCGCTGATAAAATTGAAATTTTACTATTGGGTACCGTATTTGAATGCCATCGTTCTTTTTGCTAGATATTTTTCTAAAGTAGCGGCAGCGACAAGCGGCAACGGCCGCTGCTTTGTATGCAAGTAGCGGCAGCGGCGCTACTTTTTTATTTAGTAGCGACAAGCGACAGCGCCGCTCCTTTTTTTGCCAAATAGCGGCAGCGGCAGCGCTGCTCTGCCTACTTACGTTCAGCATTAAAAAACCGCGTGAAGTCTCCACCGAGTGTGGTGAACAGATGGGCAGGTGGCAGCTTGACTCAAGATTGCGAGGTCTTTTCGCTAACTTCTGGCCAAGGGCAACAAGATGACATTACGTCACGAACATCTTACTTTTTGTCGGGTACATGGCGGCCTCGGACTCCATGCGCATAGATGTCCTCCAGCGGCATCACAAACTTCTGTTGTGGTTCGTTCCAGGGCGTCCACTGACAGTTCCATTTCGGACACTGTACTTCACAGCAGCGGTACCTACAAAGTTCGAAGTGTGTAAGAATTGCTTAAGATCCATGATCATTTCTTCATTCTTCGTCATTTAGCCTATTTTAGCATGATAAAAGTCGCTGAAAGTACTGTTTTGACTCTTTTGAGCTTTGTGAAGTTACGCATTATTCACAACGCAGCATATTAGGTAGTCCTACGATGTTAAGTATTGATATTTCTGTAATTAAAAATAGAAGTGCATTGCTGTTGCAAAAATGACGGGAAATTGAAAAATACCTTAATTTTCCTAAAATCCTCAGAACAAGAACTTAGATCTTACCAGAGGCGAACGTGCGAGCTCCCTTTCACTGGGGCGAAAGCTCCCCAAGTGGGGAAAAATCCATTGTTGGGGCAGTGAAATTCGTATTCGTCGGCATTCTGAAAAATAAAAATTTTGACCTTTTGTTCACCAAAAAGCATTTGCTTCAAGTTGTAGCTTAATTTGAAACAAATGTTTTTATGGTGAACAAAAATTCTCTGTATTTGTTAAACAAGTTTGAGTTTAGAAAATGACGCAGGCTTTCAATTGAAAAGGGTGATGAAAGCTATATCTCATTCTTTCCATCATTTGAAAATTTAACCAAAAAGCTAAAAAGCTATTATCTTATCCCGGCACTACTTGGTTAAGGAAGGCATTCTTGGTGCTCAAACTTCACTACCAATTGACTGCTAACATAAAAGTCGCATAGGTGGGCAAGTTAATGCAATACGTTAGCTTCGTTAACCACAAGTCCGTTAACAAACTTCACACCTCCTTTAACGTTAATCCGTTATTTTCAGCTTTAATTAACGGAAGTTAATAAAGTCCGTTAATCCGTTAACATTTTGCGTGTAATTTACATTTCGTTTTATTCACTCGCTTCTAGAGCACGTATTGACGCTGTTGAGCTGATTGTAAGGAAATATTTATTGCTAAGGTGGTCTTTTTGTGTTTTGAAAGTTACATTTTACAGTCTAATCTAATTTCAAGATAAAAACAAGTTCAAATGCACAACGAAGCTGCAAGATATTAACGATAAAAACCTTAACGGAAGTTAACAGAACTTAACGGAAGTTACTTTAGTCCGTTAACTGCACTTAACGGAAGTTAATATAGTCCGTTAACGTGAAAAAACTTTTTAACGGATTAACGAGTTAGTGAAAAAGTTAGCTAAGTTTGAATCTCCGTAATAACACAAAACATCGAAAAATCTAAACAAAGCTTCAAACAAACGGAATTGAACCAAAAACTTTTATGCTATGCGGTATATGATGACTTGCTAGCAGAGATGACAAGAGTATTAAGTGTTTACGAATAATAAAATACATCCGGTTGAGTACCTCAGGGTTTCCAGGTAGAACCACGCATGTATCTTCGTGGAATGGCAACTTAATAGGTTCACAGGTTTGAGTAAAGACCCGGGTTTCTGTTTCAGCGTTCCATTCACTTATAGACTGAAAGAAATAAGAATATTTATTTTATTGCGTCATATCAAACTTGAATTTAACAAAATTACTTGAGAATGAACAATTTTTGACACGTAATGATATTTACTTAGTTTCACTTCAAATCATAGTAGCGTGCAAACTAATGGCTAAGCTGTTGATACTGACAAAAACAAAGCTAACTTAGAATCGTTATCATGTTCCTACATACATAAATTAAAACAAAAGCAAATTATTTATCGTTGGACATTGTGGAAAGAGACAGGAGATTACGAATTTGATGCCAAACATCGGCCACGAAGTCAACTTTCAGACTGGCACTTCATTAAGCGAAGTATTTGCAAATGTAAGTTCAAGGCAGTTCTTTTAAAAATTATAAACGTAACAAACATTTGAGATGTGAAGTGAAGCCAAAATGCTCATCGAAGAAAGATCAAGCTCATTAATTTTAAATCTTTAACGTTGGCCGTAACCACTGAGCAAAACCAGTAAATTTTGAAAAATGCTAGGCATCCCGAACTTTAGTTGATCAAAATAGAGATTTTGGACCATTAACGTACCACATTTAATCAAACAACATCACAAACACTTTGCACATATGATAGAGCATTGTTTCAATGAAAGCTTAAGAGAGGCGTAAAGCTTGGCTATTAAAATTTTCAGCTTGCTATAATTAATCATTTTGGATTATTGTTTGATTGGCTGTTGAATGATTCATTTTTATCTTCCTGTTCTATCCTTTGAACGAATCCGCACCCGGTTATAGGAGTTGCTGATTGCCCATTTTTCCAACCGTGTGGTTTTTGACTTAATCCTTCTTAAGTTAGCTACTTTTTAGAAACAACCAAGCTGAGATAGTAATTTACAAGCATAAATCTATATAATTTATCTTAGTTTTTGAATAATGCGTGATAATATACCAAGAAAAGGTTAATCAAAGCAGCTCAAATGTTAATTGGCACTTGTTACGACCTTTGTACTAAGTGAACACTGAATATTTACTGCGGATAGCCTCGTTGATCTAAGATGATAATTTAAAAGTTATTTCGTGAAATGTTTTTTTTAATATTGTCACAAGTAAATGCAACGAAATGAATCAAATCAAATCTTTCATTATAGTCGCCGTATTACACCAAAACGAGGAACTGGTTTGCGAAGCACATCTCCGCGTCATTGCGCCTGCGAGCAACACAGCTTCTTTCAAAGAAATATTGCAGTGGTGGCGAGCCGTTGGCAGCACTGTGTCCGATTTGATCTGCTCGAGATTTGAACCTCAAACCTCCCGCACCAGGGACGAACGCGTTACCGCTCGACCGACTGGCAGGTTGCAACAAAATGTGGAAAATTAATTTATTCAAAATTTATGTACAAATACGAAAAAGCAAAACTACAAATTGATAAAATTTCGGTAACACTTTGTGTAGAAGATTGAAGACATAAGTAGCCGAGCACATATAAAATGAACTGCTGGATACTGCAAATGGAACTCATCGGCAACCAAGTGAAGTATTCACGTTCTTAGAAAATACAGTATTGTATGCTTAATTTGTTACTAACAAGTATCGGCTGTCACTGCTGTGTACAATAAGGATTTTGATTGTGATTGCACAGGCTTCGTGTCACGTGGATAGAAGTAGAAGCAAACATTTGAAATCGGTTTGACGTGATTTTTTTTAGCAAACTTGAAGACATTTTTTGTAGAAATCTTTTCATCGATTTGTCTTTAAAATTATTAATCTGTGATTATCAGACACATGAATCTATTTGATGGTTGCTTTTTAGCCCTATTTTGAAAAATAATAAGAACCCCTAAAAAAAACTGAAGATATGCTCCGAAAATCCGGCAAAAGTGCCACATGTAGCCGACCATTCACCGCTCCTTCAACATTTTCTTTAAAAAGATGGAATGACACGGAAATAAGGTCCAGCCAACTCGTTACATGCTTCTGAGCTTTTTACGGCGTGTATTGAAGATTTTGATTGTTAACCATAAATCAATATGGGATAATGTCATAGTGGGGGTTGTTTCCTCATTCCCAGTCGAAAAATTTGGACTATTATAGGATAATATATCCACGAATTTTCCTACGCCGTGAATAAATTCTGGGGAAATTCCAAGTATGTTTGTTTGTTTTATCCACCGAAACCAAGACAGGCCGCACATAAAACGAGGAAAAAATCCAAGCATGTTGTCTGGAATAAATCAAAGATATACTCTTGGAAACATGGGATAAGTCGAGGATATATCCTTGTTAATTAAGAGACCATGCTCGAGTTATGCATAATTTTTCCTTGTTTTACGCATGATATTCCTTGTTTTATGGATGATTTTCCTTGGTTTATGCATTCTTTCCAGCGCTAGCTGGCGTATATATACCCACCCTCTTGCATTTAATCGGGCTCTTCACGTTGCGCATGAAAAATCACGACTTTAGCGTAGTAACATAAGAAATTTATTAACATAAATGTTGATATTTACATTTAATGCACTTCCGGTATTTACGCTCGAACTTCCTGGCACATTTATGTACCAACTGGCAGATATGAGCACAGTTTTCAGTACTTTTTGAAATAAACGTGCCACGAAATAACATCTATTTTTAAGATAAAGACGCATCTGCAGCAATTTTTATACAACTGATTAAAGGTCGCACTTCACATGAAAATTTTGCTCACAAGTATGATTGAGATGCAATAAATTTGACCCGAAGTCAACTCAAATCAGTAGCCGAGCCGTTGGGTTTACAAAGGTATCGAATAATGGTTCGTCAAAATGAAGCAAGCAATAAAACTAACGACATTGAGTAAATTGGCGAAGAACCGGACTGATGATACATTTTACTTCACATACGAAATTCAGCATTTTCTGAAACAGACTATTTAGGTTACAAATATTTTTCTCTGGATGGATGATTCAGTGGTGGCAATTGCTTTCCTTTAGCAAACGTTAAAAGATATTCCAACATAGATAAAAAAAAAATTATTGAAATAAATTGTCCAGAGTTTGTTGTGGAATATAAGAAGCATACTAAAGGAACTGATTGACCAGAAGATGAACAATACAAAACAGCATTTAAAGAGGAAAAATGGTATTGCTGTTTATTTCATGGATGATTGATGTCGCCGTTCAAAAATGCTTGCATATTTTGCACAAATTCGCAGGAAAATTAATTCACAGAGCTTTTAAAGAGAACATTGCCTAGACATATCTGGCACGTTACGATCTTTCGTTGAAAAGGACCATGCAAATGTTTTTGTCTCACAGCAACGGAAAAAAGAGTTGTGAATGAAATGCAGCATGATAGCAGTAATAAGTATCCGATTGAGAATCCCACAAAATTGCGCAGAAAAAGTGAAGAAGTTAATTATGATTATTATACAAAACGTGTTTACGGCTAATGCTCTAAAGGCAATGTTAGTATGTGCTTAGGCCGCAGTTTGTCCATTCCTAAAAGCAAGAGTTCCTAAGAACGTACTGTAATCATGATTTTTCGAAAAACTCAGTATTATTTTACAGCACTATGTTACAGCGTCTTGTATTTCACACAATACTGTGTTGATTGCTTTGCAAAAGAAATAAATAGGCCTACATGTAAACTAAGGCCCAAATTATGGAGTTATTGCGTAAATAAATACGGTTGATTGTGCGACTTGAACGTTGACTATGCTTCACAACAGCGAAATGGACTACGTGTACGCTTTACTGCCCGGAAGAAGATATATGGTACTGGTCATATTATACAAGTTATATTCAAGTAATGCACAAAAATTTTCGACATATCATGACTCAGTACGTGATACTCATTGTAAGCACTGTACACGAAAAAAAAAACGCAAAAATGTAACGTTTTTTCCAGGGCATTTGACAGGTTATAAATTTGTCAGTCTTGTGGCGCTGTGGCATCGACGTAGGAGGATCTGCTGCAGGCTTGGGAGCGGTTCTTTCTTCCTCCACACCAATCACTGACCTGGCTGAAAACAATTCCAATTGCTGAGCCAAGATTTGAGTACGATTCTTTACTGTGGGATGTATAAACCAAGCAATCTGCAAAATTTTAAACACATGATAAATAATCTACCCTACAATACTTCACCATGCATGTAATAAGGTAAATGCAGAAAACAATGCACAAATATAATTGTAGATGGTTTCTAGATTAGCTAATTCTAGTAGTGCGTAATGAACCGCATTGTGAGTATTAGCTTATGTGAAATGATTTAATATCGCTAGCGAAACCCGACATATAACGGCGCAGAGACGTAAATCTACGATCAGCGCTAGCATTTTCGAGCTTCGGAAACAATTATCTAATCAAGAAACGAACTTGATTAATAAGTATTTTATTTAATTTTTAAAAATCAAGTTTTGAAAGTTTTTTTTAACTCGCTTCCTTCTCAATTATCGCAGAAAGCACTACCCTTAAACTGTTTTTAGGTCGCCCTGCACTAATCTTAAACATTTAAAAAGAAATGTTTTTTATTTGCTTTACGTACCACGTCAGCGATTGTTTTCAAACGCAATAATTTGACAGTAGTACTTGATTCGTAAAGCAAACAATTATAATTAGTCTTTTGTCTCGCTGTGAAGCAAAATCAATCAAATCTTTCATTTTCTCGCTCTAATCTAACCTAATGCGATTGTCCTAACTTTTGAAACCCCCATTGATTTTGCCTGCACTCCACTTTTAAAAAGTTCTAAAATGACGATAAATTTAGCAAAATACAAAAATAACGTCGGAAGCTAGCCAGCAATTTCGCCAAGAGTTCAAAAAATTGCAATATTTTACACAGTGTTCTAGTCTAATGACCAAGTATCATTCAAAATTGTATGACATGACAAGACCACAACACCTTCAAAAATTCTATTTTAATGACTCACAAGATCAATGGTTGTGTCCAAAACTAGACGTGTTAAGACTTAAATAGCTAAGAGTTACAAAATAAATTCAAGCCTAATCTAACCAAAAAAGTTGTTTGCATTAACATAAAACAAGACTTTTTTCTAAATCATAATCCTGCTAGTAAAAGTTTCAAAAACTTACCTTATAAAACAGTGAACACGTTGCTATCCTTGAAAGCATTTTTTGTTTTTTTCCGCCGACTACCTAGGCCAGACCACGAATATTTCAAGGCTAGTTCTTTGCACATAATTGCGCGAATGAATGCCCGAATGGTTCCTCGTAATTCTTTATGCTCAATTTTTTTACCAAGTGTTTTGACATCCTACATACAACAACGAACAATTAGACGGTAACCTGCCCAGTGCCCATAAACACAAAATTAACAAAAAATAGATAAAAAGACATTATGCTGTAAATGAATCTTATGTAGCAGCTCCACTGCTAACTGATTGACCCCTTTCCATACATATAATTGTGGTTCTCAATTGATGGTGTCATGCTTTATTATATAAACATGAACCAAAACAAAAAACAACTCAATTTTGGAAGAACGTTAACGTGTTTATGAGCCAACAAGTTTCCCTAAATTCACTTTATAATGTGTGGCTCAAAACAAGGATGCTCCAATCCAGCTAATCGCTTACTGCTGAATGGATAAAATATACGGCCATTTTACAGCATTAATACATAACGTTCCAATCATAAGCAACAAGTATAAAAACTTACTTTTACCTCTTGAATTAATGTTGAAAGTTCTTCTTCCGAATTTGTAGGATTAAAAGGAAGCGGAATATCTGCTGAAGTTTGCAATCCATCAGATTTTACCATATTTTTAATAAGTTCAAGTTCCGCACTAATAGTATCCAATTTTTTTGATTGCTCTTCTAAAACTTTTTCCATTGATGACATGTTTGCACGCAGTCCGTACAAAAGGTGAGTGGAATTTGCAGCTGCATCTACCTTTGCTAGCTCTTTTCTTTTTTTCGACGGTACGATGGGTGTGGGAAGTACAGCAGGCCTACACAAGAAAAAGTCACCATCCATAAACAGAACCTTTGCAATAATTCCGATCAAACACACATGCTATTGAACTAAGTTAAAAGTAAATACTTTCCATGCACAAAACAATACTCAAAATAAAGAAATAACTTGTTGTGACAGTATCATTCATTTTTCACAATTACATCACACACTTGTATTGATGTGTTTTCAACTGAAACGCCGGTTTCAGCTGCAGTATTCTGCATTAACAATCCAAATACCGACGCATTTTGCATCATGGCACTAAAACTTTTTAAACGAGTGTGAGCTACCTTCAACGATCTTACCTTTCGGTTAAGTAAAAAATTTAATTGATCAGTGGTCTAGTGGATGGAGCGTCGACTACTGAAGCGGTAGACTTGGGTTAGATTTCCGGTCGAGTCAAACCAAAGACCATAAAAAACTTGTATTCCAAGCTTCCCTGCTTGACGTTCAGTAATTAAAGGGTCAGTGTAAAGCCTCGTGTGTGGTAGACAGGTAGGCAGGTTGATTGGAAAACCGAAAGGTCTCTTCGCTGCCTCCGGGCCAAGGCAATTCGCTGAATAAAATGTAATTACAATTACCTTTTAAAAGGGATTAGCTTTTCAAATTGCTGTTGAACAGAAATGGGGATTTGTGTAGTTCTCTCCAGAGGCGGGATATCATCGCTGCTACGTGGTGATCCATTTCTGCTACATGGTGATCAATTTCTACCAGGAGAGCATTCACCTCCACTTAAGCTCTCAGTTGAGGATGAAGAATTTCGTCTGGCATATGCCTTTTCTAAGCACCGTTCATAGGGTTCTAAATTGAAACAAGGATTAAACAACAGTTAGAGCTACTGACCTTTTTTAATTTTTCATTTACAAAACAAATGCAAGCTAACCAGTCAGAAATCATGCAAAGCAACAATTAATTATGTATATCGTGTTAAAGGTTATAAATGTGTTGCAAATCAAGCTAAATGATGCATTGTTACGTTGCATTTATGCTTGTGCAAAACTACCTGGTGCAATGGTACAGCGATTGAAGTGTTTTCCTCGCAGTCAAAAAACCGGATATAAATTTTTGTCTGGAGTCACACCAACATTTGAAACTATGGTAAAATAGCTTCTTAAAAATATTAATTTTTATTCTTTTTGAATGAGTCATTATTTTTCAGAAAATGAGAAAAAAAGTTGGTATTTTAGTCATTCAGCCACAGCTACTTAAATAGGAAATGTGTTAGCAAATATGAATAACTGAATTGATATTAGGCAGTTATGAAAATAGACACAGCTGACCGAAGAGACATATTATTCGACATCAAAATAAAATCTAGCAAGTTTGTGATTAGGTAAACTTACTGGCTTGGCACAAAATTTTACATTCACAAATTTCCCACGTTTCTTTCCAGTTAGCTTTCTTTTTTGCCAAAAATTGGACTAGTGCTTTAGGTGGCCAACGACAGTGTGTATCCTCAATTAGGCATTTTTTGTAGATGGCATCAGAAGATTCATTCGACAACTCGACAAACACAAAATCTTTCATAGCAGAATAAACCCGAAGTATAGTAACTTATGTACCGTAGTCTGCAAATACTAAAAACACTCTTCAATTTTAGTGCACTGAAAGCATGTTTTCCCCAGTAATGCTATCATGAAACTTTAATTCTAATGTGTGGTTTCACTTCACATTTTCAACAATATTATCATTTCTGTGCCACACGTATTCTGAATTTTAATGAAATTAATAAATGTCATGTTAAGCACAAAAATTTATGCTCCACAAATTTTAACTAGTTTATATAATTTTACAATGTGTCAGCCATGATTTAAGTCTGCAGTAGTGCACACCCAAAAAAACTCCAAAAAGCATTATTATGCATTACACAATCACATTGAAGTATGACAAATTAATCAGAAAGAATCACATTACAAAAGGATTAAAAAAAAAAAAATTCACATGAATAATGGAGTATGCTTAAAATGACAACTATAAGCAGAGATAAACTTCCATAGTATCGCACACTCATTGGATCATGGTGGTTAAGCAATGGCATAAAAATCATCCAGCATAGCAAAAAATAAATAAAATAAGAAAGCCAATTTTTATCAACAGCATAGTAACATTTTCAAAGCTTTTTAATAGCCTATCCTTTTTAAACTTTTTTTAAATTTTGACAGTTTTTATGGCGCAATAAGTACAAAGTAGTACTAGTAACTATGAAACAGGTCAAAAACATATGAAAGAAGCTAAATAAGCTAAACAATGAAAAAAGCATTAATTTTTAATATTAAGTCAACTGTGATATTTTTGATGTTTACATGCCAGAGTTTCATTGTTTAATCCCCCCAAAATGACTGCTTGCGCCCCTCTGAAGCGAGGATTGTGTCCCGCTGAAAGTAACCAACTCGGGGCTACTGGAGTGCAAATCAAGGCCTGAGACTCCCAAAATAATGCTTATTGCCCTATAATTCATGAGCTAGATCTGTTTTTTCGAAGTTTTTGTGGACTCACACCGGATTTCATGAAACTTCGCGTATATTTTGGGATGAAGGCTTTTTTTTTAGGTCTTCACCTTAGAATTCGCAAAAAATTGCAAGATTTTTGAGATGACAACCCGAATTTGTGGAAATTTTTCAACTGAAGACCTTTTTTTTTGGTCTTCACCTTTTTCATTTGATCCACACTCTCGAATTCATATAAATAAAGTTCTTGTGCCCCCCAAAAGTTTATTTATACCCCCCTGTCACGCTATTCTGGCGCCGGGTCTGTCATTATAGCCATTGGAAGTCAATGGGGGAAATTAAAATTCACGTTAAAGGAGATATTATTAACTACCAAGCAGAGTTGTAAACGGGCCAACTACTTCAGGCCTGAACCCGACCCGAACCTAAAAATATAAGCCCTAACCCCGTTCAAACGTAAAAACTACCTTGAAGCCCAAATAAACCCGAAAGTCAAGGTTGGTCTGAAAAATTTAGCAATGTTGTGAAGTTATTTTTAGTACATTTTTGTGCGCACAAGACAAAAAAAAGCACACCTCAGACCCAAATTAAGCCCCAAATTTTGTCAACTTTAGGCCCAAACCTGACCTGAAAAGCCCAGCTTGACTTACAACTCTGCTACTACGCGGTAATTTACTGTACTCTTCATGCCCATGGAACTTTTCTTTAAATCGCTAGTTGTAATGAATATTTTTTAAGCGGGTTAATCATATGGTTCACTAAAAAGTTTCATAATGATGTCACAGTCTATTTGGTGATAGGCCTAAGCAATAGCACAATCACTGCATATAATCGCAATTCAAGACAAATTTTACAACGACGAAGCAAACAATCAAGGATTTTTTCGTGAAACGTTAAGCTATTAAAACGAAATTTGCAGGATAGTCAGTTAACGATACGAACCAAGTGTGGACGAACTTTTAATGATCGCTCCTGCTGCGAGCAAAACCCCAAGCAACTAAATGTTGCTTATGTAAGAAAATTTCCATGTTTTCTCTTTTTAAACGTATTACTTTGTGACGTCATAAAAAAGTTACGTCAAAATTATAGCCAGTCAAAGCCCGAGGTTTGACGGTTCCATCGAGATTAATTCTGATCCCACGCGAACTCTATATACAAAAGAAGCTAGAACGCGATATATCTGGAGTAATGCAGAAGGGAAAAATGCTGCCCTCTAACGTTTAGGGGCGCAAAAAAGGATGAAGACGGTAAATTCGTCAAGCCAAGAAAACACACGTAAAATTTCAAAACAATTCCTATCTTTTGGCGTTATCCTCATTCGCTCACCACGTCACTATTATGACGTCAAAAAAAAACCAGCTCTGCTTTTACCAATCAAAAAATGCGGACACACGTCACAATTGAGTAAGAGTAGGCTACTGTATGATATTTATGCTGTGCTACCAGCATGATAGTAACAGGTGAAAAACATTAACAGACGAACAAAGCATAACCTTCAAGTGTTCCGATTATATATGAAGTAGACCATTAGTGACCAGCTATAACCTCAAAGATTACTGTTTATAGTTAAATTGGCTGCTGCAATAGTGATTAAAAAAGAATTTCATGACTGGGTCCCCAGACATATAGCCTACCCTAGTGTTACAAAGACAGTGACAGATGTAACAGTTTTCATGTGCCAGTACCACTCCATGCTGACAGTAAAGTAGCCTAGGCCTAACAACAAAACACTATTGTAAAAACAATAGTTGCAGATCTAAGCTGACTTGCTGATGTCGATGCATAGCCTACCAGGACTTTTGCTACCTCTTTTCCTGATGTCGTTTTAACACATCATAACCTGGTTGTAAAGTAGACAGGTAGACTAAACGCTAGTGCAATGAGAGTAGGCTACTGAACTAGTATGGTTAGGTTGTCGGGCCTGACCTGAAACTTAGCTAATACATAGACCAACTTGGGAATCGCTGAAAGCAATAATTTAAAAATTGCATGCGCGTTGCAATTTATTTTTTATAACTTTACGATACGCAAAATATGAAATCAACGAATTGAGTGAGACTACGGTATTCATTGCTGCTTTGACTCAGTAGCGTAGCCAGGAGGGGGAAATAGCCCCCCACCTGTCGACCGAAGTGCAAAAAGATCTTACAACCTGAAACTACGGTACGTGATCGGCACTTCTGAGGCTAAATCCTGGAAGACCTATCTCTGTTTTTGGTGGGAGACCAGCATTGAAAGCAGCGGATACGTTGTCGATTTCGGGCCTGACGTCTACAAGACCTTTCTTTTCTATTTTTTTTTGGAGGTCACTTGTTCAACATTCGAAAAAGCCCCCAACCCATTTCTGATATATGGCTAAGCCCCTGCTTTGACTTGAAAGTTATTGCCGTAAATGCGGAAACTTTGCTTGAATTTGTTTTAATGTTTACTAGTATTTGTTTAAATTAGTATTTTTTTTGGATGACTACCTATATACAATGCATGCTTGAAGAATACGCCCCTGCTCGGATCATTGAATATGTACGTTAGTGTTGAAAAATCCTTTTCTTGCAAAATCCTTACTAGAGTTTCCACACGAGTGCCACCACCAATCCGTCTCATTCTAAATTCTTTAAAAACTACGGCCCGCTTTACGTTTATAATATAATTCGCCATTGATTGGATTGTTACGTCATACGCGTCGTAATGAAAAGAGAACGAATTTGATTGGTGCACTGCTAACAAACAATTGCGCGCACATTTTTGAAAGAAAATGGACGAATTTGATTGGTGCACTGCTAACAAACGATTGCGTGCACATTTTTGAAGTGACTAAAGCATGTCTGGCCTTGTTCACCAGCGCAAATGCGGTACACGAATCAAATAAAACTTTAACAATGTACTGTTATGTGGTTCAAGGCAGTGACGATCGGTGGAAAAAGTTTTGGGGATTCAATTCATTACTGCATAATTTATTTTTGTACATGAAATAATTGCGCATATAAAGTTATGTCCATGCGTATAGATGACATTAGTAGTGCACTTTTTTTTAACATAAAAATTGAAACGCGAAGTTTGACTGGGGAGAGTAGCGAAAACTCTTTAGGGAGTTACACAATAGTTTTCGCTTGAATTGAAGGTAGCGTAGCTGAAGTGAATTTTTCTCGTCTCGCTTCAGCTGTTGAGTGAAATGAGTATTATACTCACTGCCAGTTAGCCAGTCGTATTTTTCTTATTTTGCTACACTAAATTGTCGGTTTGCATGTTTATTTATTTCAATGAACTGTTCTAATTTGGATTTGGGTCTACCTGCAGCAACGATTGCTTGTTTCTCTTCAAAAGCTTATTGAGTTAAGGAACATCTCCCCCTCAATAAACTATCCACAACATTCATTGCGTTACATTGCTGTTGTAATTTTCTTTGACGAATTTAAGTTTTCCTCGCACTAAACTGTTTTTGCTGAAAAACCTTTCAAGTCTTATAGGCCTACTGTTAATTTGTTTGGTACGAGAAAGTATTATGATGATTCATGAATGTAGCGTTTCAGGGTGGTTGATTTAATTGACAAGTCTTCAACGATTGATCTCTCGACCACAGGCGCAGGCAGCTGCAAGAAAGGTAATCACGTTCACTCTCTGAAAACCTACGAAGATGTCAATCGTGAAGTTTCTGCATTTAAGCAAACTCGATTGGTGAAAACGAAGTTTTTGTTTTTTGTCAGTAAACAGAGTACAGTCAAACCTCGGTTTAACGGACAAATGCGGACCAACGACAGTCCGTTGTTGGAAAAAGTCCGTTAAACGAAAACGCAGTGTTCCTCACTCTGTTACAATTGTGTGCACCTCAACTGCTAACATAGCTTATCACAATGCAAGTAAACGGGGAATCATTATGTCTCTGCGACAACGTAGCACGATTTCTCGTTTCGTCGGCTATTGATTTTCGCTTGTAACAATTACATGTACAGCAGTCTATGCTTACGGAACGGTAAAATCCGAAGTCCGTTAAATCCGAAGTCCGTTAAATCGAGGTCCGTTAAATCGAGGGTTGACTGTAGCCACAAGCGTATCTTACCAAATGCATAAATTTGACTTCAAGTCGCAGTCAAGTCAAACCAAAAGCTGTAAAACTGGTAATTTTGACAGATGGCTGCCCACCTCTGAGCACACAGACTGCGATTGTATCAAACTAGTTTTCAGCTTATAACCTCTCCAAATATTTTTCCTGCCATTACCAAAAATTAAGACTACCAACTTCCGGTTCCCTTCAAAAATTCATGGCTCCCAAAAAATTTTCCGGGCGACCAACAAAATACAGGCTCCAAAAATTTTACGGGTCCCCAACAAATTACAGGTTCCTAAAACTGCCTGGGCCCAAAAAAACTTCTGCTTTCCGCGAAAATATATGGCCCCGTAAAAACTGTTTCTACTTTTCTGCTATTTTGTCTACCTGTAGCAGAGATGAGCATGATAATACAAACAAACCATAATCAGGGGCGTATTTAGGGGGGCACTCCTTTGGTTCGCCAGGATTGCAAAATTGCATAGAAAAGTGAGCAAAATTGAGGCATGGCCCCCCCCCCTTTGTAAGTTGGGCATCAGGCTTTTGGCTGGAAATTTAAGTGATTTTGGGCGAAAAATGGGACGAAATTTGAGAGTAAAAATTTTTTTTTGCTCTTTACCTGATTTTGGGCGAAATATGGGACAAAATCTCTAAAATTTTCTGTTTCTGGCCCCCCCCCCTTTCAAAATCCTGCGTACGTTACTGACCATAATCAAGCATTGTTGAAGAACAATAACATTCCAAAACACTGTAATTAAAAATCAAGTAAGCGAGGACAAAACAAATATAGTCCAATGATAACTTTTAGGAGTTGGCCAAGACATAGCAGCACGATGATAAATATGCATAATCCAAGGATAACTTACCATGCATGGCAAAAGAAAAAATACGCAGAAAAAACATGCATGGAACATGTATAATCATGGAAAAACCAAGGATAATTAACCATGCTTGGCCAAAGAAAAACAACGAGGAAAACACATGCATGACCAAGGAAAATTCAAAGAAAATTTTTGACTGGGTTCATGATGTGGTAATGATGTCCTACACACAAGGAAGGAAAGTTGTGAAAGATTTTGAAATTTTTTGATTTTGATACCACGCCAATCACTTTTAAACTTTGCTGATGCTATGCGCTACGTCATATATACATTAGGATGTTCTACACAGCTTTTGTGTTGTCGCAGTATATTATTAGTCGTCATTTCATACCTCATAAATATCAGAGGTGGGCACAAATAACATTATATCAAAAGCGAAGCGCAACAAAGCGCAACGATCTTTTTAACCAGTGAAAGCGCATCGCAAAATGCACAATTTAATTTTTTTGCTTTCTGAAGCGCAGCGCAACTTTCGCAATGAACTTTTTGATTCAGTTGAAGAGCAACGCAATTCCGCAATTGTGGAACGGCATTTTCGTACCAAGTTAAAGCGCAACCTAACTTCTGCAATGGAAATTTCACAACACCATGCAAATACCGCATTTTTTGGGGTTTTTAACTGAAAAAGAGTAAATAATTTGCTAAACAAGCTCGACATTTATCAATATTACCATCGAAATGGAGCAAAACTAAGTTCAATGAATAGAATTGCGCTTTTATCCAAAAAAAATTTTGAAAGCGCAACGCAATTAAAGCGCAACAAATTTTAAAGGCTTTACTCCGCAACGCAACTTCCGCAATGTTTCAAAAAAAAAATCAAAACGCAACGCAACTTACGCAATTGCGGTGGTTGCGAAAGTTGCGCTTCCAATTGCGCTTTGCCCACCTCTGAAAAATATTCACTGTGACTAGTTTGCTTTCATTCAATTGTAAAACTAGTTTTAATATGACATTTGGAAGCTAGTACTTTGCTTAAAGAAACTGATAATTAGTTTACACGTCGAAAGGTAAATTATTTCTTCGCTACTTCACATTTTCTTGATGCAAATTAGAGATAATGGAATACGGAAGTACTAAAAACTCTTAGGCCGCAATGTGAAAGAGCAATATTGATTTGATATCCCTAAAAGTTGATTGTTTCAAATCACGCACTGCACATGCACCAGTAAGAAAAAAAATATGGTGTAAGCATGAATGGTTTACCAAACAACCGAACCTTTACAGTTCGACGCAAAGATTTCTAAACATAATTAGCGATGGGAATGTTGATCTGCAAGCAGTGTTGCCATCTAGGGCACTTTAAAACCATCAGATTTTGCCCCCCTCCCCCCTCAAAAAAAACAGTTACAGTATTAGAACTTTCATAAAAAACACCAGATTTGATATGAAACATTATACCTGGCAACCCTGTCTGCAAGTTAGTGTACCCACGATCTTAATACCATTCGATATAAATTGTGTGATGACATAACACGTAGAAACATTTGATAAAAACCAAACGTTGAAGCAGAATAATGGCGAAGTCCCATTATGTTTTGTGAATGTTTCGTCTGCTTCGCCGAAAACGTCTGCTCAGTTGGTCGAATCCTGTTTTGTTATTGATTTTATTGCGTAAATCAAGATGTGGTCATTGGAACTTAGCGTGAGTGCGTAGTTACCTTTGTTTTTGATCGCAAACTTTGTCAAATGAGGATTGATTTGCTTATAACTAGCAAACGGCAAAACCTAGAAAGTTGAAATTTGGACTCAACTTAAGAATTAATGAAAGCGTAATTTGCGCCGATTTTAGGGATACAAGGTCACGTGATCGTGAATTGAGACCAAAAACATTGAAAAACGGCGATTTTTGGCTCGAAAATTTATTGATTCGTTTGCAACTCAAAGACCACTTGATGTGTAAAGCTGAAATTTGGACGCAATGTGGGTGTTTATCAATGCTTTATGCAGACCGAGTTTGGGGGCGCCTGGTTACGTGACCAAAGTTTTACAGGCGGAAAATGGGCAAAAAGCTGACGAATTTGAACACACATATCTCGGCAATTACTGATATTGATAAAAAATGGTTTGTGATTTTTGAGCACACAATCAACCGCCTTTCTTCTGGTTATGGTTGTTTACCCCAACTTAGATACTATTTTTTTTGTTTTACTGTATTCAAAGTTTGAGCGATTGAAGATATCAGCAAGGACTTTTGTGCGACTGAAATCGGGAGTGCCTGGTTGGGGGGATCCTCTTCAATCAGGTCCTCCAAGATTTTTGAACTTTTAAACACCTTACGGCTAGATAGATCAGATTTTCGGAATGAGTTGATATTAAAAATAAACTAAACCTAACAGAAATTGGGGGTGCCACGATGGGGATATCCAGGCTTGTCCATGGGAATGGAATTCCCATGGGAATCCCACGGAAAATGTCTCATGGAATGGGATGGGACTGCACGCATTGCATTTCCCATGGGACCTATGCGACAGAAATTGATGAGGAGGAAATTGAAAATTTGCTGAATGAGTACAGTGACTCAGAAAATGAGTGCCAAAATGATAATGAATTGTGAACTCTTCTGAACTTTAAAGTTAACAACGTCAATAAACTTTGTCGTTTTGTATCTCTCTTTGTATACGTGGCAGTCTTCTCTTGCACGCATTATGTCTAAATTTTCATAAATTTATTAACTTTTGTTGAATTGTATTTTGATGGGAATCCCATGGGATGAGACAGGCATGAACTGTTTTGGAATGGGATGGGACAGAAAAATATGTCCCATGGACAAGCCTGGGGTTATCCCCCAAACGGGCCCTTCAAAATTTAAACTTTTTTACCTTTTAAGCTAGACACATAAAAATTTATGTTAAGTAAATATAAAGGAAAGATAAAATTTGGAAAAAAAGGAGGGTACCAAATTGGGGGTCCTCCTCAAACGGAGCCGCCAAAATTCTAACTTTTAAACCACACACGCTAGACACATGAATTTTCAGGGTTGGCAAATATGAAGAAAAGATAAAATTTGACAAAATTTGGGGATACTATAATAAAGAGATCCCCCTGAAAAGGGCCCGCCAAAATTCAAACTTTTTAACCAATCACGCTAAACAGATGAAATTTTCACAATATATAAATAAAAGCTAAAGATAAAAAACGACAAAATTTTGGGACACCAAACTGTGGGTGTCTCCCTCAAACGGGGCCACCAAATATAAACTTTTTAACCACTTACGCTAGACACATGAAATTTTCAGGATAAGCAAATATGAAAAAAAGATAAAATTTGACAAAATTTGGGGGTACCAGAATGAAGGGAATCTCCTCAAACAAGGACACCAAAATTCAACCTTTCACCACTTACGTTAGACTAATGAAATTTTCAGAATAGGTAAATATGAAAAAAAGATAAAATTTGACAGAATTTGGGGTACTAGTGGGGGTCCTCCTCAATCAAGGACGCCAAAATTCAAACTTTTTAATTAATTGTTTAAGGCTTAAAGCCTAAACTTTAGGCTAGACACAGAAAATATGAAGGAAAGATAAAATTTGACAAATTTTGGGGTACCAAAATGGGGTTGCCTCAATTGAGTTCTTCAAAATTCAAACTTTTCAACCATTCAAGCTAAGCACGTGAAAGTTTCAGAATAGATACTCATAAAAGATAATAAAATCAGTGTAGGTAAACAAAATATGACTAATTTCAAGTGCCACAATTGAGGAGTCCTCCTTCAACGAGTTCTTCAAAATTTTAAACCACTCTAGCTAGACATATAGAATTTTCAAAATAGGTGAAAATATAATATGAAAAATTTGAGGATGTCGTACTATAGGGGTCCTCCAATGATGTTGACACCTTCCCCCATTAACTACAAAAGCTAAACAAATTAAATCAAGTGGATAGGTTAATATGAATCAAAGATTAAAGATAACAAAATTTGGTTGGCTGCATTGAGGAGACCATGGTTAATGAGCCCCTTAAAATTTTAAATCTTTCTTACGAAGTACTCCGGCTAGGTATATTTTAAGAATACCGGTAAGCTAATGTAAGAAAAAGGAGAAACATGCCGAACTTGGCAATGCTATGTTGAGCAATTAGCCCATAAATGAACCTTCAAACTATAAGATGAATTCTCACCATGAATTGGTATCACAGAAAAGTAGAAGAGTCAAACTAATGGGATTACTCCAATATTTAAGACGTTAAAGTACTAAGCCTAATGGCTTTGTTAGATTTCACCCAGTCGGAAAATATCCTTGGGTTATGCTTGATCAAGTTTGGTCCATGCTTGATTTATCTTTGCGTTTTTCATCTCGGCCAAGTTGTGATGATTATGTTTGGGTCAAACTTGTTTTAACCTTGTTGCTGCAACGTGGCCAAGTCTAAACATTTATCTTCGTATCATGCTTGTTTTATCTTTGCCTTTTAAACTCGGCCGAATATAAGCCTGTTGGTCCACCGGCGATTGTAGCTAAATGCCAAAAAAGTGGTGAGGTCAGAATTAAAAATTTTGTTTTCGTTCATAGGCTATTTTTTCAAATGTTTTATTCTTTCATACGTTTAATACGTCCTTTCGTACCTACTTACATAAATTTAATCTTCCGAACTTATTTCGAGGTCAAGTAAACCATAATACGATAATTCATTACTGTTTGAAAAAATTGTGGTTGGAGTGCAGGGGTGTATTTAGGGGAGAGGGCCTTTGGACCATGGCCCCTCTTTTTGTGTCGCTAGGATAGTATAGTTAGCATAGAAGAGTATGCAAAATTGCGGCATGGCCCCCCCCTTTATAACTTGGGCAGAGGGTTTGAGCACAGAATCGTTGGGTGAAGACCTTTTTTTAAACTTTACCAAATTTTGGGCCAAAATCCGGACTAAATTTTAGTGAAGACCTGTTTTGTTTTTTTTGGTCTTCACCTAATTATAGGCAGGAAAACGGACTTGGTTTTGGCTGAAAAGTTTTCGTTTTGGTCTTCATTATTCTCAGATTTTCAGAATTTCTTGCCACCCCGCCCCATCCCTTTCAAATATCCTGCGTACGCTACTGTTGGAGTGTCATATATACGTAATTTACGATTTTTGACGTCCAAACGTTATTCTTGAACTACAGAGGGAACTAAGTTTATGGCGAAATTAACCCTCGCTATTTAGCCGCGGACTATCAGTTTCTTTTTTATAACAATATTAGCCAAGAAGGGAGTTGTAAAATGATTGTACTGAAATGCGGTACTGGAAAATGCCTGGTAGACCTACTGCTTAAAAACGCCGTTATAAAAAATGCCATTACTGAAAAATGCCGGTACTAAAAATGCTGTTATTGAAAATTTGCCGTATACTCAGTCTTGGCGATTAAAAATTCTTTCCGTTTTCTTGCTTATTCTTTTTTTTAAGGAGCCTTATCACCACGAAATGATAAATTATAATCCTTATAAACAAACTTTCACCCAAAACTTCGAACCTGCTTGAAAAAAATTCAGTATTTTAGTTGTTATTTTTAGAATGGCAACAATGAGTACCAGCATTTTCCAGTATAGACTACCGCCTTTTTCCAGAACTGGCTTTTTCCAACTATTCTGGAATTTTTCAGTACCGCCATTTTCGAGGACGACATTTTTCATTATCGGCATTTTCTAATACCGGAACTTTTTAGTTCCAGGATTTCGGTACTGGCAATTGCAGAATTGGCATTTTTCGGGAGCCCAGACAAGAATATACAGGATGCCATCCAAAATATAATGCTTTGGCTCTGGATCGGCTTAAAAATTTTGTTATTACTGATATGCTCGAATTTCGTACTCCCTCACATCATATTAAACAAATATAAAATTACAAAAGTTTATGTTTATGCTTCACTGATTTTGAAGAGAGCGGAATATTTGAAAGTTTTGAATAACTGAGTATTAGCTTTTACAGTTCTGCGTAGCCTCTGAGGCGTAGTTAACGACCGTAGAAGAATAATAATCTTTACTACTCCCAAGAGTTCTGCGCGGTATTACTTTTTAGTTAAGTTACTGTACTGTTGATAAAGTTTTGTTTTACAGTGTGCACATAAATGCGTAGAATTTTGGCAGAAGCATCATGTACATACCGGTATTATGACAGTTTTTACAGGGCCTGTAGATCTATCAATTAAAAAGCAAAGCAAGAAAAGTCAGAATAGGCCTATTCAATTCAAGACTTATCATACCAAGGATACTGTAGATCTGAAATAATAGAAAAGTGTGTACTGTCAGATTGGCAGAGATTTTGTAAGTCAGTAAGTAGGCTATTAAAGGTTGTACTTACGGTACGTACCTTAGCCTAGTATTTGCAGGTTTTAAAAAAAACTCTAAAAAGGTAATTTGTGCAAACTGCTACTTATTCCAAGATTTTTGATTGAGATACATTAGGCTATTCCCAAACTGTCACGGTAAATTTTTTTTGTTTGTACTGTACAGTTGGCCTATGGTTGAGCAAATAGACAGGCTGAGGAGCAAAACTTCACATGTACTGCTTACTTGGACATTACTTTTTGAGGGTTTACTTTAAATAATCTTTAATTAATCATGCGTTTGTCTCTTTTGAGGAGATAATTAAAATTAAGGAGTAGTTCAAATGCATTCTTATGCAGATGCCTCTAGCTTCCAATCTAAGTATTGAATCAAAAAGGGACTTAATATAAAGAAGATTTTTTGATGGCGTTGTTTTATTTGTACAATGTAGGTTACAAATGATACCTGAAAAAGTACTAATTTGAGTAAAACATCGTAAACTGAGTCTGCCTCAGGTTAATTGTCGGAAAAAGGACTACAGGTAGGATTAGAACTCATGCTCGCAATAACTAGAGACATGCAACTGGTTTCAAAGTTGTGGTAGTTCTACAATCTAAGATGGTGTTACAGCACTCTTATCACCATAGCTCATATTACTTAGAGTATGCTAATATATTTTAATGTTGTACAATTCACCACCACCGTAACAATTTTTGACCAAAATCTGCAAGCCTTTTTAGCAGACTGGTACTTTGTACCATGGATCTGGGATGCAATGCAAAAATGCTTCACAGTTTATGCATCGAGTACATTTTTAGTCAACAAGCTCATATGCTTATAGCAAGCATTAAAGCCAGAGTGTAACTGTTTGATTCTCAGTTTAACCTGTCAAGCAAGTGACATTTGTATGAAGAGATTGTGTGCGGCCAGAAAAATTTTCTAGTATGCTATTATTATTTTGGACATACATGTCATCTGGCTTGGGTTTTCAGAACAATAACTTTGAAAAAGTGTTTAAACATCAACTCAATATGTTAGAATAAAACCAAAAAAAGTTGTTCTCCCACAGAGTTTGAATTCATTGCCTTAAAAATTTAGAAATTAGTAAAAAAATACTTTGCATGCAAATTTTGCGTATCGGAACATAAATATTTTGTAATGTTGAGAATGTTTAAATATGACTTAATTTTTCTATGCACAAAGTTTTTGCAAAAGTAACCCATAAAATTTTGATTGATGTTTTTATGGTATCTGATCTATAGTTATCAAGCCCTCTCTCCCCCCTTCCTGAGAAAAGCCAAGGTTGTCTCTGTTGTGGGCCTTAAAATATTGAGTCGTAGAGAATATGTAGCGGTAATCATACAGTTGATGGAAATTGAAAAACTACAATGACAAGTTAATGCAGAGTTGAAATAGACTTAGGCTTATGTGATTACACAAAGCATAGTCACATGCTAAAAAATTGGCAATGCCACAAACGGCTAAAAAAGTGGTACTTAAAATAGTGACTAAACATATAATAACTTGTCAGTTAGACACTAGTTCATGCCACATTATCGCTCTCTCATATTCAAAAATCATCAAAGAGGCTTTTCAGAAGCTATCTCTGATTAAATATTCTCACCCCCTAAAATTTGCTTTGTTTGCTTAAGCTACCAACTTCAAGCATTGCATCATAAATTGTTAGCTATTAGGTTTTTTACTAATACTGAACAAGCATAAATTCAACACAAACAGAGGACATTTTTTACTTACAGTAATAACAATATATTTAAGTATTTACATGTACTTCTGGAATTTGCATCGATAAAGAGAATCGAACTCTGGTGTAAATTTTAGATTTTGCTTGTTAGTGGTTTAGTCTGGAAAGCCTATTGACCTAAATCTGGTGTAGTTAAAATTTTAAGCTTGCAGTTTGGTATAGTTAAAGCATGTCACAACTTAGATCAAAAAGATCGTACTACAAGCCTTACAATTTGCTTACAAGACAACAAAAATGGCGACGGAAAAATTCGCTGAGAAATATTCCTGCTGTCTCCAGGCATGTTGGATCAAATGAAATCAGCAGTTTGAGAAGATCTGAAAATTTTGATGCTAATGGTCAGCAACAAGGACTACTTTGCACTGGCTCTAGTCCTCCTGAATTTGATGTTGGACAATTGCATGATCATGATATCAGGATTGATCAAGCTAGCAGTAACAGTGTAATAAGTTTAGATGATTTTATTTCTGAATCACTATTTCCAGAAATTTTATGTGACAAAAACGAGTTTGCATTACGAAAAATTAAAGAAAGACCAGTTGAAAACTCTACCATTACAGAAATAATAAAAAATTGGGCTATAAATGAAGTTAATGTCCTGAAATCTTCTATTTCTAGGCTTCTTGAAGGCTTACATTGTATTCATAATAAACTACCCAAATCGTTTAAAACATTGTTGCCAAACCCACAACTTTTGTTCAAGCCTATGCAAGATGGTCGATATGTTCATTTTCCAAACTGGACAATATGTTTAAGAAAGTTATTGTTTCATATTTACGGTTCTTCAGATAGTACTGGAACAGTTGATTATTTTCTTATTGTTAATGTAGATGGCTTGCCGCTTTTTCAGCATTCTCTAAATTTTAAATTATATCCAATTTTAATTACTATTTTTGGATTTATAATGCGACCATTGTGTGCTGGGATCTACTGTTCGCAGCAGTCATTAAATAGAGAGATGCCTTTCCCAGAAATATTGCTGAGGCAATTTTTATATGACATTAGAGACCTTCAGTCTGGTTGTGTGGATTGCAATGGGGTTAAGTGCTCATTATCAAATGATGGTTTGATATTTAGTTGTGATGCACCAGCTCGAAGCTCATTGAAAAAAATAGTTTTGCATTCTGGTTACAAAAGTTGTGAACGCTGCACTGTTACTGGTGTCTACGATAATTTGTCAAGGCATGTTTGTTTGCTTCAAACAAATTTCACACACCGAACTGATCATGATTTTCGGTTACAAACGGATAAAAGACATCACAAGGGCTCATCTGTTTTGGCAGATTTTGGAGTCGGTATGGTCACACGTTTTACATTAGATTACATGCATTTGAGCTGTTTGGGGTGCATGAAAAGGTTGCTGCTTTGGTGGAAAGGAGTTAAAAGGTTGGTGCAAATGGGAAATTAAGATATAATTCAGTTTTTATATACATATTTTTTTGCTAAGTTGCATAAAAGCTGATTTTGTTTAAGCTCAGTGCTTAACTGGCTTCAAACATTGTAAGTGGTTTTTGGTATCGCTGATTGGTTTTTGATTCTTATTAATTAGATGCTTTTTGATGTATAAATCTTGATTCACTTCAATATTTTTGTAATGAAATTAACAGATGCAATAGCTTAATTGATTTCTATTGTGAACATCTATTATTTTTTTCTCTGTCATTGTCAAATGGCTAGTCATCATGTGGAAAAATTAAGTTTCATTACGGAACCGGTTTTTAACAGAGCAAGGCTCATATCTTTTTTGTGATGTCTTGGATGCTTGTATTATGTGTGTTCAGTAAAATGGCATTGCAAATACAAGGTGTAGTGAAATAAATTCATTTCTTTTCAGACAACATCGGGCAAAATTATTTTCTCGGTCAATGTCTTTTTTAAACGGATCTATTCATGAAGCAAAAAAGTTTGTACCAGTTGAATTCAATAGAAAGCTGAGGCCGCTATCTGAATTGAAATTTTGGAAAGCATCTGAGCTTCGATTATTTATGCTATATGAGGGTATTGTTGTATTAAAATCAAGATCTGTATTAAGCAAAGCTAAATATAGACATTTTTTGAAATATTGTTGTGCCATGCGACTTCTACTTTCACCAGACAGCTGCAATAATGACATTCCTCTGTGTGCCAATCTACTCACGGAGTTTTGTCACGGCTGTGTTTCCTTGTATGGCAAAGGATTTATTACTTACAATATTCATAGCTTAATTCATCTGATAGAAGATTTTGAGCAATATGGATCTTTGGATTCTATTTCTTGTTTCGTTTTTGAAAGTTATTTGGGTCTTTTAAAGAATATTGTGAAGTCTGGCTACAGGCCGCTGGAACAGATTGCTAATCGTGTGTGGTATAGTAATGACACTGTTGTGGATGATTATAAAAAAAAGAATTCGTTTAAAGCAGAATTTCTTAGTCCTCTTAAAAGCACTGTTGAGTCGTCAAGTGAAGATATAGATGCATGTTGTCATTACCGAAATGCTAGGCTTTCTTCAGGCTGCATTATCAATGTAGCTTCCATTGCTGATTCTACAGTTCAATATCATGAGAAAATTGCCAAGGTTGTTGGGATTTTCAAGAGTGCTGAAGGTAGAAACTACTTTGAGGTGCAGAAGTATAAAACAGTTTGTAACTTTTTTAGTCGCCCCATTCATTCCTCTAAAGTTGGAATTTTTTTGGTTGATGAGCTAAACAAAAATTGTAGCTTGATTGAGTTTAATGATGTCATAAAGAAATGTGCTTTATTTCCTTACAAGTCTAAGTTTGTCTCAATTACTTTAAACCATGCCTTATAAATGGCAGATGCAATACATCACTCTTATCGTTTATCAGAACTACTATACTCATTGATAAAACTGGTTGCTCCAAATATTTTGCAAATTTTTGATTTTAATTGGTCTTAGTTTGTTCTTGTATTCTACTTTTTAAAAGCATAGATGTGTAAATTCGTGCAACAATGTTTAAAAAGCATTTTGTATTTTTTTTTAGGGCATCATCTGCAAGACTGTGACGTTCACTATTTTCTGTAAGCTGTCTTTTGTTACAATGTAAGATCGCAGAGTAAAAAGCAAAGGGTTTTAATTTGCTTACCTAATGTAGCAGTTTCATCTGCAAACATTGAACACAGCCAGCTAGAGTAATCAACAAATTTGTTTCATTTTCGTGTACTATGTTATAGAATTTGATTATTTTTTTGCATTTGAAACTTTAGCTTTTGCTCTTTTTTAGTCATGTTTTCTTACTTTGGTGGGTGACTTTAGATTTTGGGTAAACTTAGTCCACAAATTTTTGTGAAATTGCTTTTTAAAAGAACAAGTGTATCCCAAGCCTTTCGGCTTTGCATAGTGAACTTATGGTGTAAGAACTCACTCTTTGTTGTGTTGGTTTTGTTACACCATCTCAAAAACTTCATTAGTTCTGTTTGCAAGTTTTGTTAAATTAGATTACCACGGGGGTAGACTGCTTAAACTCATTAGTTTCATTTTTTTGTGTTTTGTTTCTGTTATGTGTTTAAGAGCCTTTGTATAGCCTATTTTAGGGTTCCTACTTTTTAAAAATGTGTAACTGTGTATTAGTGGTTTTCAATCTCCACTAAAAGTGCCATCTGCATTTGGTAGGGTTTCACAAGCTATTGTTCAGTAGTACAGAGAATATGATAGCTTGTTGTGGTGTTTAAAGTCAAAAACTTTTTCCAGCACTGTGCTTGAGATCGCAAATGTTTTTCCATGAGACTTTACAAAGGACCTCCGATGTGACGTGTTGTACACAGGGCCGTAGCCAGAAGGGGCCCAGGCGGGTTTAGCACATATGTAGCCAAAATTGACAGGTTTAAGGCTCTTTCAATGCCGAAATTACTACTCGATCGCGCTGTTTTTTCCGGGATCCCATGACCTTTTTTTGATCTCTTATTTATGGCTCCAAACCACATCCTGCAGAAACCAAAGACCTTCCTTACTTATATGATCCCCGCTTGATGGTCGGCACTGGCTTTGGCCCTGCTGCTAAAAACCCATCTTGCTTATTGATAAGTGTAACTATAAGTGCTTCTTTCGAATTGAAGCAGGATATTCTGATGCAACTGATCTGACGCGAGATTATTCATCTGGGAATTCTGATACCATGGACATCCTGATGTTAAGGTTAGAGTGAGTATTAAAGCTAGTGCGTTAGGATTCCTGTGGAAAGTTTTCTCGCGTCAGGATGTTGAAGACCCATTTAAAATAAACTGCTAACGATATGGATTTGAAAATAAAACATCAACATGGCTTATTTCATCGTTTTTTCAAACTTGATTTCCTTGTAGCATTTTGATTTCAAACTTTACATTTCCCTAAAAGTGATATTATTCGACCACTAAATGAATCGATGTAGGAGTTCCTCCTTGGTTTGAGTAGGTGCCAAAAAACTTCGTAATTGTCTGTATGGTGCTGCTAAAAGTAAAAATCGGTTGAGAACCACTGTTGAGTGTGTTCAAGGTGTTAATAGCCGAAAATGAATGATTAAGAAGTTAGTGGTTCGTTTTTATTATCGTTTTCATTGTATTATTTCATTTGTTTTCAATATTGACGGTTCAGACATATTAGTTAAAATTTTTGATTGCCAAGCATAAATACATTTCTGAAGCTAACTTTTGTTTTGTTCTGCTTTGCAACTGTCACAACTTTGATGCAGTGGTTTGATTAGTATTGAACGAGCTATTACTAATATTGGAGTTTTTGACGCCTTCGAAGATGATTTGCGTCATTTCCTTGGTTTGTTTCAGATATTTGTATTGTCAGTATTTGTAAAATGAAAGATTTTGTGTTTGTAAAATTCAGCAATGGTTCGTCGGATTGTGTCTATAAAGGATGGATGGTGGGCGACAACAAATGTTATTGGCCACCTAAAAATATACAATCTTTGGCCAAACAAAAGGCCAAATCGAAAGAAAATTGGAAATTGTGTAATTGCGAGATATTATGTGATTCAAGTGAGTTCAAATATACGAGACTTTGCATGCAATACTTGGTGATAAGCATATACAAAGGGATTTTCCTGGATAAAGCATATACAAAAGGATTTTCCCACATGTCATCAACGGAAAATTCTACTGCTGAGCAAAATCCCGAAGATGATGCTATTAGTTTTGAGGACCCAGTGCCTCCCCTGGAAAGGTCATGTGGAGTTTTGCAACAGCCTTGCACCAGCACACAACAATCACGGAATTATCCCAAAAGGTATTTGTAAGTCAACAGTGTTATAAAACAAGCAGTTTTGTCTCGTGTGTAGACTTGTTTAATGGGCAAACCTTGATGAATTTGGAGCTTTAAAATTGAACTTACTGCGTACTTTCAATTCAACTGCAGCCTTTTTCGCTTGAAGAGCAGTAACTCAAAATGAGACTTGACTCTGATTTGACAAGAATTATGTTGCTAAAATACAGTAGTAGTTTTTGACCATTTACCTCTAAATCTTTGCTTTATTTTATTATCAAATAAATGATAATTGATAAAATGTTGTAAAATTCGTCCCTGAGTCGAATATGTAGCTAGCGTGCGCGTGTGCAAATGTACTAAAATGTGCGTTTGCGTAATATACGAATGTACTAACGGGCGCGTGTGCAAAAGCGAAATTTAAAAAAATTGATGCTAAGTTGAACTCATTACCGAAAAAAAATTTTTTTAGGTCCTTTTCATTTGTTGACCCAAGTTCACCAATTCATTCAAAACAACGAAAGCAAATTGTCAAGGCAGATGCAATTACAAATTGCACGCATTTGCTTATTGGTATTCAAAGAAATGTTTTGAATATCGAAAAAGTTCTCTGCCATCACGGACGTGTCCTTAACGATTTGGCAGCAGACTTCGTAAAAATCAAAGATATGTTCGAAGACTGCACAGCAGATAACCAAAATACAGCAGAAATGACATTTTCTCCCGCTACAACAAAACAAGAATTGACAGCGTTGACCGATGACTTTAAAGTAAGTGTTACAAAGATAAATGGATTTCTTAATTGGCAGGTTCGACTGTTTCCACTATACGGGCCAATTGGACGAATGGCAACGCATTCGCCTCTGGAGCGGGAAGTCTGAGGTTCAAATCTCGGGGTGGTCGAGTCGGGCACAGTGTTGCCAACAGCTCGCCATCGCTGTGACATTTCTTCGAAAGGAGCTGTGTAGCCAGGGCGCAATGATGAGGAAGTGTGTGCCGCAAACTCTCTACACACTTAATTCTGCGTAGTACAGCGAGTATAATGAAAGATTTGATTTGATTTGACTGTTTCCAATGCAGGAATATTTTTTGATGCAAAGTGTTTGAGCCCCGGGAGCCGACTTTCAATTCCTTGACAATTGGATCTCCCAGTTTGAATTTATTTTTCACTTCTGAGTATATGTTTGAATGTGGTGTAGTGTTTAAGTGCTTCATTTGATGGAAATTAAGAGATACAAAACAGCAGTGTATTAAACTTAAGAGATACAAAACTGAAAAATAAATCAGTTGTGATGGCACTCTGTTGACTTCTTTTTATTTTATGTAAAAAGTTTACATTATTTTTGCAACTATCATCATCTTTTTGATTTGCACAGTACCAAAAGTATGAGCACATTGAGAAGGGCATATAGGTACAAACACGTTGATCGGTCAGTCGTTCAGCTCGACAAAGTACTGTAGATTAAGTAGGTTGTAAAACCGATTAACCAAAGTTGATTCATTGGGGTCTTCTGAGATACTAACTAAACGCAAAGTTCATTATTTCAGAACTAATTTTTTTTTTAATAACGACTTGAGAAAAGAAAGAACTTACTATAGTTTAATGCGACCACCAATTTTTAGGATTATGAATCTCTTGGAAGAAAAATCAATCACAAAGAGCTGAGAGGAAGTGTGAGAGCTTTCCTGAAAGCATTTATGGACAGGAATTTGGCATCACAATTTTCTTGGACTGGTATGGGAGCTGGGAGAAAAAAGACAAAAATGGCGTTTCGAGAAAGTTCTACCTTCAAAACTCTAAAAGGTAACAGTTTGTGGTGGTAGTGCTACCCGACCTTTTCCGAGAAATGGAGGCGCCAAGCAACGAGACGTTTAGAGATCCAACAGTAGGGCGGCATCCAAGGTCTGTACCAGAAGTCAAAGATTAAAAGGGAACAGCCAAAAATAGCTCTTTGTTGAGCTCCGACGCAAAATACTCGAAAAAACGATGATCAAAATCCTGCAGAGGGTGTTCTTTTGTTCACTGTCCACAGGAGCTGTTAGAAATACTCTCCTTTCAATTTCTCCTTCAAAGATACGAGGAGAGTAAGAGTCCAAGACCATGGCAGCTAAGGTGGGTGAGGTCACATCGTAGAGGCCAAGGCTAGGCTAACAATTTAAATCACGATAAAAGTGTTCAGTCAAGAATGGTCTGGACCATAAGTCAAGAATAGAAGTGAGGAGCCAAAGATAGATTTATTAGTTGTTCAGAGGCAGGACAGTCAAGGAGGATATGATCGAAGTCCTGTAAAGGGTGTCCACAGGCACTACAAGCAGAATTCTCCTTCCGACTGGTCCTGTAAAGATATGAAAATAAAAGAAAGCTGTGGTCATAGCAGCGAAGATGGGAAAGCTCACAGCGACTAGGGCGAGAAAGGAGCTGTTCCTCCGAAGAGACTTCGGGGACTTGGTAGTTCAAATAGGAGTGGGATATGTGACGTCTCCAATTTGGTACTGGAAATAACGGATTTTGGCAGTGACTGCGAGGAGAGGGCATGGGTTTGCCTCAGTGGGCAGCGAGGCACCAGCTTTGGCTAGTAAATTCGCATTTTCATTACCGGGGAGACCAGCGTGACCAGGGACCCATTGAAAGTTCAAGATGGTGTTGTTGGAGAGGGAGGAGGCGAGAGACCAAACAGTCCAGAGGGACTCAGGCAGGAGATTAGAGGGGGCTAATGAAAGGATTGTGAGGGCCGATTGGGAGTCAGTTAGGAAAAGGACTGACTGGAATTTGCAGGTCATCAAATGGTTAGTACACCAATCGAGACCTTGCTTGAGGCCAAAGGTTTCAGCTGTGAAGCTGGAGGCAATTGAACCAGTGGAAAAGGGCAGGGAATTGGATGTGTGGCATTTGGAACCTGTGACATACACTCCAGCACCACAGGGACCAAAAAGGGAGGGTACAGATCCATCAGTCCATACTCGGATGTCAGAAGGGGGGAGGGAGGATAGACTGAAGCAGACTGCAGTCGAGCTGTGCTATTGCCTATGCAGTGGGGGATGAATGGGGAAACAGTGAAGTGGGTTGCAGTCCATGGGGAAAAGGGGGGCACATGATCAGAGTTTCACGTGGGGATGGGAATGTTTGTGTGGCCAAAGAACAGAATGATCTCCAGGAAAGTTTCTTCTTTAATCCACAGAGTACGTTTCTTGTTGCCAGGGCATTGAGGCTGGAGGGAGACGCAGAGCATGTTGGAAGGAGGAAAGGGCCTGATGTTCTAAAGTTAGCTTTAGAGGAGAGAGTTGGGCCTCAAGAAGAGTAGCGAGAAGGGGGTGGAAGAGAGGCACCCAGTAATGACCCTGCATGCAGCTCTGTGTAGGACTTCCAAGTGATTGGTTGCGGTGTTGCAGAGGAATGGGAACTATCCAGGAGAGGCATATGTGAGAACCAGTCGCACAAAGGCTTTGTAAAGTAGGGAGAGAGATTCTTTCGTGGGACCCCAGGAAGCAGTGACTATGGAGCGAAGGGCTTTGTGGCATGGATAGAATTTGGAACACAGGGATTGGACGTGGGTCTTAAAAGATAGAGTCCAATCAAAGGTTACAACGAAGAATTTAGGGGTGGGATTGAAAGAGAGGGGGATGCCCAGGAGGTTCAGCATGGGCTGGAAAGTAGCTTGATGGGGATCTGTAGAGAAAAAGGAGGACTCGCACTTCTTTGGATTGAGAGGAAGTCTCCATAAGTTGGACCACGTTTCTAGGACATTGAGGGAGGATTGGAAACAGAAGATGCTTTGAGCGGGTCTGGGGAGGAGGACCAGATGGCCAGATCGTCAGCATAAGGGAGGCCTGAGCATCCCGAGGAAAATCCTTAGTGATGTCATCAACAAACTGATGAAGAGGACTGGACCAAGTACCGAGCCATGGGGGACCCCTCATCCGATGCGGAAGGAAAGGCTGTGGGAACCACCAACCTGGACTTAAGCTCTATGGTCAGAAAGGAAGGAGCGTACCCAAAGAACGAAGCAAGGGGGAAGTTTGAGCGAGAGGAGTTTATGAAACAAAGCAGGCCGAGTCAAAGTCTTGGAGAAGTCAACAGAAGCCAAAATGGTTCGGTTTGGAGGCTTTTTCTTTTGGAAGCCGTCCCAGATTGATTGAGACAGAGTAAGAATTTGATCAAGAGACGACCTACCAGGACGAAAGCCGGCCTGGCAAGTGGAGAGGAGATGATTTGATTCGGGGTGAAAAGTTAGGCGAGAAAGAATCAAAAGCTCAAAAAGCTTGGAGATGCAAGAAGTGAGAGAAATGGGGCGGAAGGAGGATGGAGAGGAAAAGGGTTTTCCAGGTTTGTGAATGGGGATGATAGTGGAAGGTTTCCAACAAGAGGGGAATGTATGAGAAGACCAGGACCTGTTGAAAAGAGAAAGAAGGAGGAGTTGTGCTGGCTCAGGCAAATGCTTTAGTAAAGGATATGCAATCTGGTCAAGGCCAGATGCAGTGGAAGAGGAGAGTTTGCGTATGGCAGTGGAGAGTTCAGCCAAGGAGAAGGGGAGCAGAATGAATTGTGGAGGGAAGAAGCATTCTTACAGCTAGCTTTCCGCAGTTCATTCATGAACTGTCGTTTGGCTCTGCGCGAGGTACAGGGTGTCGCTTGAGATAAATGAGAGCGAAGATAAGAGGTATAGTGATTCGCAGTGTCAAGAGGGGAACTGCAACGGGGAAAACAAGGGTCTTGGGAGGTGTTCTTTTTGCCTGAGATGGCATTGAGAAGCCCGAAGACAGCACGAGAACCAGAACGAGGAAACAGATTATACCACGTGGCTTGCCAGGTTGCAGATTTGGCTCTAGAAATGACTGAGGACGCTCTACGAGAAGCATCAATAAATCTAAAGCGGTGTGCCTCGGAGCGGGCCCTCCATGGCTCCCTCACTGTGAATTCCGCTTCCTGGGACCACCAGGCTTTGAGGGAACAACCAAGGCGGCCAAACTGGAAGCTTCGGCCAAACAAGCCTCGGCAGCTTCAACTAAAAAAAGGGAAAAGGAGCGGACAGCCTGGTGGATGTTGACTGTGACAACATCAAAAGAGGGGAGATGCTCAACAATATATGATTGGTAAACATCCCAACTGGCCTTTTTGTGGTTCAATTTGGGGGGACGAGTGTTGGGATAACGAATTGGAAAAAAGGGAAGACAATCTCTATGGGGAGATAGTCAGAGCCAAGTCCAGAGAGAGTGCGCCACTCACAGTGGGGAGCGAGAGACGTACGAGCTAACGAAATATCAGGGGATGAACGACTCCCAGTGAAGTGATGGAGGAGCGTGTGAGAGGCGGGGTTGTTCAGGATTTCCAGACTGGAGGAGGTGATCCAGCGAAACAGGTCATTTCCGGGCGGGTCAGGGGAGATGAGACTGTCCCAGGTTGGGTGGTGAGCATTGAAGTTTACAAGGATAAAGTCTCCAAGAATAAGATTAGAGTATCGACTTTGTGATCGATAGATTCAAATTCAACTCTTCGTCAGGTCATACTCAAGACATCAGAAACACTATTTTAAGCTATCCTGGTAGACACTCAGCATTTACGGGCAGTGCGTAAGAATAGATGCAGCTTTGTTACCATTGTCTATCGTCTTTAAATGTAATGAGTAATGGGTAGAACTCCGAAAATGGCCTACAGAATGAGCAGTGAAAAACATGCGTTTTATAAGCATCACTGCTGACAAAGATAAAATAAAATTTACAATTGTGTTACGTTGTGCTTAACACTTATGTTTTTGCGGAGTGCTTGGCCTACACAAACCACAAGCATGTGGCTCACCACGCTTTGGGCACTGCTATTGGAACTGTTCTATCCCAAACTGGAGATTGGTTTGGTGGAAGAAGCAAGCAGCAAAAGGAGAATGTTGATTCCTCTGCAAGTGGCAGTGACAGTGCTGCTGAAGCTGGCAGTAACAGTGAGGTTGATTACTCTGAAGATGGCATTAACAGTGCTGTTGAAATTGGCAATAACACTAATCTCTTTGACTCGTCGTAAACGTGTAAAAAAGATTGTAATATGAAGTTGTAGATTAGAACAGTAGTTCTTAACCTTTCTTTCATTCAAGAATCAATGCGAACAAGTGCTTTAACCGAATTAAGGGGACACGTCTTTTCGGCTGGTACTTTATCGGCGCGGCCTTTTTTCGGTGAGGGCGTTTGGGTTTGGCCTTTTTTCGGTTAGGCTTAGAATTAGGCCGAAAGCTCAGCGTTGTAACTTGCGCGCGGAAAAGTCGTGTACCCGTATCAGTGCAAATTCTGCTACTCAGCAATATTGATACGTTTTTGTTTGTCATAAATCTTGTATAATAACCGTAAACCCGTGTGTTACGTATTCACATTTTTGATGTTTGTTTCCGACTGTTTGCTCTGTCTGAATTCTAAAACTGTAGAACGCTTAAAGAAAATGTGTAAACATTTCAATTAAAGCCACTAAAAAGTTGCAAATGTGATAAAGAAAGCATTTTTTATCTTTGAGAGATGATTTTTACTACTATGTATTTCTGCTAATTGCACTGCCAATTTGATTAGCGTTGTGTATTGTTTCAACGAGTATGTAAATTACAAAATACAAATTCTATTTAATTATCCGGAATCTACAACAAACCAGTTGTAATTCACTCTATAATTTGAAATTTAAAATTCAAAAGCATTTCACAAACCTAACTAAACGAATTCCGGATATGGATAGAGCGTCCACAACTGAAATGGCAGACATGGGTTGGATTCCAAGTTGGGTCAAACCAAAGACTAAAAATTAGCATTAGCAGTTTTCCTGCTTAACATTCAGCATTAAAGGGTCAGTGAGAAGCCTCCACCGTGTGTGATAGACTGGTGGCAGCTTGATTTGAAGACCGAAAGGTTCGTTCGTTATCTCCAGGCCAAAAATACTTGGTGGATAAAATGTAATTACAATTCGCTTTAATTTTCGTGTAGCATTTTTGCCTTATGCTTAGTTCTTTCATGTCTTGTGATTCATTCGCTGATTTGAATAAATTTCTTTTCCTTACATTGGTATAGTTTAACAACGCTAAGATAAAGTCTGTTTGGTATGGATATATTTGTTTTTCTATGTTTCTATCCACTATCCAGGTATAAAACCCCGTTTCTGCGGAAAAATTAAGTCAGAATCAAACATAAACCAAGGAAGATTTACGTAGTTGTTTAGATATATCCTTGGATTAGATCAAGATAGCGTAGATATATCTTTGCATTCCCATGGATATATCCCTGTATTATCTTTGATTTTACCTTCGGGATTATCCTTGAATTTTGGTTTGGCCGGTTGTATTTCAGAGTGTCGCACGAAGATACAACCTTGAAATATCGTTGAACTTTTTCCACGGCCAGATGCAAGTTCAAAGATAATTTATCCTCGATTGTCCAAAAATTTTCCGACTGGGCAGCTGGATGGCTGAATTTTTTACTAAACTCTCTGACTTTTTACTAAACTTTTTATCAGTGGTTTTGTGTGCTATAGGTGCCTGCAAATACTTCCAATGAAAACCATATAAAACATGCCAACAACTTACCAGATATGGTTTTTCATGAAAGAGGCAGCCACACGTATAATGTCCGTCGATATTTCGACAAACACCTTCGTTGTTATGACGTTTGCATTCTCGATCATCGTCAGGGAAAGCGGATGCGGACGATTGTGATGAGTAGAATGCAAAAACGCACAAAAATGCTACTTTAAAATGCATGATCTTCCTGCCTATCACTTGAGCCTGGAGAAATTAGATGCCATGAAATAGTGCTCTATATAGCATTCATGACAAAATATCAAATTGACATTGCTTCTGTCACAATCATATTTTATTATAGTAAAGGGGCGCATAATGACTTTTTACAGGACAACAATATAATGTAGCACCACTACAGGACAGTTTTTCTTATAATAAACTTGCGCAAACTTACATGGCTTGTGTAATCAGCAGCGGCTGAGGGTATCGGATCTCAATCGCATGAGTCAGAATCTAACTTCCGCTAGTGCTGTGCCAACCTTAAGCGCACAATTTCTAGTGTTTGCTTCTGGAAAGAGGCTACATCGATTTGATTCCTTGGCTAGTAAAATTGATTACTTTCATAATTTGGAGCACCTTGTTTGTATCACTGGCCAAGTAACCCGCAAACCACCTCCCCAGTTTCAAAAAAATTTTTTGAAAGAAAAAGGTTGGAAGAAACGGTTTTAAGAATTCCACAAATTTTGTCCGCCTAGTTACAACAACCCCAAGGGCTAACACAGTTTACTACAGATTTTTGTCTCAGATGATTTGCCAACGAAAACAATTTACTGGGCAGCCTTAACAGCAAATACATCCCCCACAAGCAATAACATGTGAATTTCACGTGGAAATCCCGTGAAATTTTCACGAGTTACTCGTGCTAAACACATGGTATAAACACGTGATATTCTTGTGGTCTTGCACATAGGTCCCACGTGTTATTCACGTGAACGAATCACATGTTTAACTTGTGGTATACCATGTGTTATCCACCAGTTTGCTGCAATGGTACATGCTCTTCGTCAACTGCTGGCTTCGAAATAGCTAATAGCACTGATCATTTGCCGACAATGAACACGTGATTTCACGAGTTACCACGTATGATCAACGAGTTAAGTTACGAGCACGTGACTTCACGGGTTTACCACGTGTGATCAACGAGTTAAGCTACGACCACGTGATTTCACGGGTTTACCACGTATGATCAACGAGTTTAGTCACGAGCACATGATTTTACGGGTTTACCACGTATGACCAACGAGTCAAGTTACGACCACGTGATTTCAAGGGTTTACCACGTACCCTCCACGAGTTCGATATTAGCAAGTGCTTAAGCTCACGTGTTGGCTGTTGAGATGCCTCTACTACAGTACTGCTAATTCAAGGATTTTGTGGCAAACTATTTTTCAAATGGTGGAAATATTTTTTTTTATTTATTGTGAAAAAGCCACAAAAATAAACAGCCAATAGAACAAAAACAAACTGCAATCACAAAAACAATGCACCACAAGCTAGTTTTCAAATTTGAATGGAAAATTACAAGAGTTCATTACTCGATCGGAAAAATATTACCAGATTTAAAACTTCGGTTCTCCTAAGAACAATTTACGCCTCTTCACACCACAAAAATCTGGCAAGCACCAGAATACTGCCAGCATCAAACAGCAAAAAAGTGTTAGGAGTGAAGGAGTTCCGAACCCTTCACTCCTCACCATTGCAACTAAAATATTTTTTCTAACATCGACTCTACTTCAGGAACAGTTTTTTTATGACTTCAAGGATTACTTCGGGTAGTTTTTTTTTAGAAAACATTTTTAAGATGAAAAACAAGACAAGTAATTATTTTAGGAAGAATTTAGACTGCAAAAAGTCACTAGTTTGTACTGCAGTAAGAATTCACTAGAGCAGACCAAACTACATTGGATCTAGTGAAAAACTGCTAGCGGTGACAGCACTGCACAAGAATAAACTAATTCCAAATGCTAGCAATAGCACCATCTTGAAAATCCTCCTTTTTCTTGGCTTCAAGCCGAGTTGCATGCTTGCGATTCTTCCGCACTCCACCTGAAAATTGTTCGTTAAATTTTTAGTTTCTTATTTGCCAAGTTGACTTCACTAATCACTAAAGCGTATATTGGGGGACAAAGTGCTGCGTCATGCCCTCTCCCCACCTGGTCACAGGGCCTGCGAGAGGGGGGTTCAGGGGGTACATCGTACCCGGGCCCAGGTCTTGGGGGCCGTCAAGTTTTGGACCAACACGACCAAATTTGAGTGAGGACCGTTCTTGATTTAATTTCACTAAATTTTGGGGGCCCGGCATCGATCTTCATACCCCCTGCAAAAGTTTCTATCTCAGGCCCTGCCTGGTCATACAGCATAGCATTTTTTGGGAAGAAAGACCTTCTGAAATCGACAAACCTATGACATAATTCCTACTTTTTCAAATAATATTTCTCTCACATTTGCCTCATAACGTGATTTATTTTGGACAACGAATGATAAGTTTCATAGAGCAACATTATGCATAAAAACACGCTAATTTGCTTTAAAATGTTATTTTATCTTAAAATTAAGCAAAATTTTTCAACGGCGGAGGCTTCGTCTTCGTGTAACTGTGATAAGCTCATCACAACAATATTGTACCACAGGGAATATACTACAAATATGGCAGATAGGCACCGTAAGCATAACTTTTTACACCCAACATAGCATTTATAGTACCATTATGCAAACCAAACAACTACCATACCGGCACTCTTCGACAAATTTAACCAAAGTATTGCGTTTTAACCCATCGGTTTCTTCGTTTAAACTAGACTTTTTTGCATACCGGTATGTTGACCATGCCAAAGCAGGGAATACCATTTTTTGAGCCATTTTATTATAAATATGTGAACTAAAAAAAAAGGTGAAAATCATAACCTCAGATTTTGCTCAAATTCTCTGAAGTTGAAGATTTGTGTCCATAACATAATAAAAAAAACAAAAAACTTTAATTTACATATGGTTGAGTTACGCGTAATTGAAATTTGCAACATTTTGACCACATGATGACGTAAATTTTTTTACATTTTTCTTAATAACTTTTTTACTTCTTAACATAGAAGTCTGAATCTTAAGTTTTTTAGAATCAGTGAAGTTTGCTTTATTCATAACATTTGTCTTTCATTTGCTTTTCAGGTTAAAATAATAAGATAATGCAAAAAACATGTATTTCGCAATTAATGCACTATAACTCCGAAACATATCGCCAATTTTTTTTAACTGGAATTACATTGTTGACTAAGAACTTGCTACACAAAAAAATATATATAGTGGATATTGAAGTGCAACATAGTTAAATCTACAAAAAGGTTAGGTTACCTAAATATTACAGATAAACTATTTTTTAATTTTTGAAAGACCTTGTCGAGAAAAATTAACAGCATGTTCCAAATCAAATTGTTAGTTTTGCATCTATTAACAGTGGTGCTATGCTAGTCAAGCTTGAGTTTATTCAGTAAGGTATATAGAGAATGCTAAGACTGATATTATTTTAAACAAGACTGTAAGAAAAAGCTCAGTTTATTTCCAGGTTGGGTTTTCATTGTAAAAGTTTTGTACTATGTCCAAAAATGCTACAAATAAGTCTACTTATAAACTTAACCTCCTATTACATAAACATGATATCAGCTCATTAAAATGTCCAGGAAAGCCAACTAGTCTGTGTACAACAACCAGATATTTTTGTAAAATATGCAGTTTCAGCGAAACTCCAACATTCTGTTCCCTCCATTCTTTAAAACACATGAGGAAAATAAACATCAAAATTTGTTAGTTGGTTTGAATGCAAGTTATCATTCATTTCGATTTTTAATACTTTGGAATGCTAATTTAGAAAGTTCTCAAACATATGGCTTGCTGCATTGGAGAAATTTTATTTGAAGGCTGTGAGTTAGCCACGAAAGTGTTTATCAGCCTAAAGAAACTGATAGTTGTCTTGCTGTTTATTGCTTTTTATTGCTATAACATTATCAACAAATGCTGCGAATTCAAACAAATTCTTCAATGGTCATATTTTTTCAGTTTACACAATTATATTTTTTTAGTTTTCATAATTATAATGAAATGACTCTTTTGCATGTCTCCATTAATTGCCAAATCTTTGAACCACCGGAGTCACCTATTACCATCACTGACTTGTACGTTCTAACAAAAAACAATAAATGCAAGTACTTACCAAAAACGACTTTTATGATGATGCTTGACTGATATAAATGATTGCCCACCAGCAACTGAAGTTAATTCTACATTTTTGTGGATATCACAAATACTTTGAGGATCTTTAGGAAGGTCTGGGTGTTCAATACGCAACACTTTAAGTAATTTTCATAAAGGCGAATTTGTAACATAAGAGGTGACTGTCCAGTGTCCACTTTGATAAACGACTATGCAAGTTCTGAGGTTCTTTCTTATCACTGCTAGAATTGAAAACATTTTGAAAGTCAAAGTCGCAGTAGGTGCTGTAGAAGTCGTAACGTGATTCAGCGTCTTCACTTTCAATAGATTTTGAACATGAATTGTATGATTTTTCCAACTGAAACAATTCAGAAGCATCTTCAGGACTGCAAGAAAGCATGTCAAATCCATCCGTACTAGCATTTGCTGTAGCTTGTACAGTAACACAACAAGCATGAACACTACCACCACTTCCTAATGGCAAAGTGGCATCTGGTTCACATGATAACAATACCGGTACTGTGATATCATTTCTACTGCAAATATAGGCAAAATGAGTGTCTACAAAAGTTTCCTTCTCCATTTCTTTTCTTTACTTGAGAACTACTTTGCGGTGCATCATCCATGTCGCAAAATTTTGCAAACAAAAATATTGTAGGCCTATGGTATACGAGTCTGCAAGATTCAAAATAATATCCTAGCAAAAAATAATTATACCAGCAATACGGTGCATCAAACCCCCCCCGACCACAAAACTTTGTCATGGCTATATGACAAAAATGTTTCTTTTCCTTCAAAAACACATTGTGCAAAATACTAAAAAAATTAAATAAATTCTACTGGGGCCACATCAGTGATGAAAGTTTGGCCAAATTGCACAAAGCAATGATGCAAACGGTACCGGTAGTTTTTGCCGCTTTTGGGCTATTTAGCACAATTTTAACCTGATTTTTTTCCAAAACCATTGCCAATGCAATAATCACAATGAGTGTTGTGATCAATCACCTCTGCCTGGTGCTGATATAGTAGCACACAGTCAGCATTGTTGCTTAAGAAGCGTAGCATTAGCTATCCGTAATTAGCCAATGTAGTAGATCTATTACTGCTGAGAGCGAACGCAGAGAAGGCAGGAGTTGCTTTTATTTGCTGTAGTTTGTTTGGTTGTTATACTGGCACAATTGAAAGAGCTGAAGAGGGATTTAAGAGTACATTGGCAATCATTAGTCAGCAATCTGCCTTTTCCAACAGATGCTGGATCTTTACTAACTGCTAATTACCAGTACATGTTGCATCAAGTCAAAAATAAAAGCCTAGTCAAGAGTTGCAAATTAAAGACTTACCGTGTTAGTGAATTATCACAGCTGCTAAAGTAGCAATAAGTTGCAGAGCATTCTTTTGTTTCCAGATTTCATATACACTCTTACTTTCATATAGGCTTCCAGTAATGGAATGAGATCGTTACTTGTACTCTTCTAAAGCTTATACAGTACAACATACTCAACTGTATTGAATGTGCATCGATAGCAGCAAACAAAATGGCAAAGGCAACCAAAAAGTCAAGAATTACTCGTGAAGCAGCAGCTATATTTGGCCTTGGTGGCAGCAGAACAAAAGAAGATGCAGAAATTACAGGCAGTTGGTTACCAACTAACAAGCAGGTCATAGGACGTTATATGTTTCACAGACAAGAAGGAACTTCCTACAGAACAAAAAGGGACTATGTCAGAATTGTTCCAGAAAAAGTCATTCCATTTTATCTCAAAGGAAACATTTCCGATATCAACAAAAAAGAGGTTGTAAGAAAATCATTAAAATCTTGAGAAGAATGCCAAACTTGGAGAAATATCAGTTGTTACAGACGCCCTCGGTAACTAAAATGCAATTCCTAGTCAGTGGTTGATATCAGGGTTTCGAAAGTGCTCGATAACGGAGTGTTAGAGCTAATATCACAGTAAACCACTACATTTAAGACATTAAAAAATTAAAACCTATAACCCAACAGTCTGTTTCACCCATAAATGGGATCATCAGGGGTAAAGCTTCATCTCTATTGATTAAGCTTTACCCCTGATGATCCCATTTATGGGTGATACAGACTGTTGGGTTATAGGTT